>JAACJK010000163.1:0-1237478 GCA_013368325.1 Ephemerocybe angulata | reverse complement strand
TTGTTGGCGCTCAATCTAATGTTTGCCTCCTTAGCTTCATCAACCTTTTCCTCAATATCCTTCGATTGCTCAGCGACCTCCAAGACAGTAACTAACAGCCCGTGTCCGTCCATCCTGTCTCTACAGTTATCTCTCCCTTTGCAGAAATCTTGCTGGTATCTTTGAACACTATTGTACATTATCATCGCTCTTCGTTCAACTCCCCAATTGACTTTTAATTCTTAAGTTGTAAGCATCCTTTCCGTCAGTCAGCTCTCCTAAACAAGTAGTGGCCCACACCCCACTGCTCTCCCTTGTCAAGGTTGAAGAACTCTGCTACTGCGAGGTAAAATACTCTGAACCTGTTAAACTGAACGTCTCCGTCGTTCGCCGGCTTTCCCTGCTTTACAGCATCTTCTCTGAGCACGTTCAGGCCCTCTGTAGATCCGTTAATGTTCGCCGATAAGTGCTGGGTTTGAGCCTGAGCGCATAGAAGCGTACCTTTAGCGTTTGCGTCTTGTAACTGCAGCCAATGCTCGGCCGTGCGAGAATAGTGTGTTCCAGGGAGGTACCAGCTCTTCAGGAGTGTAACATGGCTCTGGAAATAAAGCTAGAGGTGACATGTCAACGCGAATTCCCCTGTACGATATTGGTTTGCACTCACGAATAAGTCGAAGGAAGGCATAGTACCACCCGAAAAGAAGTTCTGTGACATCCACCCGTCGTCCTCTTCGAAGTGATAAGGCGTAGTACGATGGCAGAATACCTGGAGAAATAGGAGGGACTCATTGGGCGGTGCGAGGCTAGACGTTGATGCACTTCTCTCCTTGTTGGGGGACGATGGTGTGGAGGGACGCAGCCATGAAGAGACCTTCTTGAAGAGGGCTTCATAGTTCTTCATGTGCTCGAACATCTCAATAGAAAGGATTCGGTCAAACCTGTGGTTATCAGTTCATTATTTTTGGAACTTCGATTGGGATTAGAGACTCGCCTTGTCGACTCAGGAAATTCGAAGATATTGACGTCCGCCGTAATTATCTGGATCGAATTATGAGGTTTACTTCCCTTGAGTTCATCGGGCCAACTTACAGTCAAGTTGTTGAATCCCTTCTCAGCCGCGACGCTATCTATGAACGCTTTCTGCGTCGTCGAGTTCGACAGGCCCGTGATTCGAGCATTTGGGTATTTCTAGGATGGGCGGTTGCGTTCAGGTTTGGAAAACCAGCGGAGAAGAGACGGGCACGCACCTCTGCTAGGAAGAGCGAGAGGCTACCCCACCCACATCCAAGGTCAAGAATCTCAAGTCCATCTTTAATTTGAGCCTTCTCGCAGTAGCTTTCAAGCATCAGTACTTCTGCTTCTGCGAGCGTTTCCGTCCCAGTGGGATATAGACAGGACGAGTACTTGGCTCTCGGGCCTAAAGTCGACAAGATAAAGGAGGTTGGTACCTTGCAACCGTTGATCAGTATTGAGCGAGTTGGGGTGCACCGTGTCGTACATACCTCGTAGTGCTGTTCGTTCGCTTTCTCTGGTACGTCCGCGATGGTGGCCCTGGCCTTCACACCGTCGATCCACTTCAGTTTGGCGGCATGGTTCTTCTCCAGCGAGCCGTGGTCAATCTCGCGTAGCCTCGTACGAGATAGCGAACGGATAGCTCGGCGAACGATGAAATCTGGGATTATACCCTAGAGACCGTAGACTGAGGTCAATTGCTGTTTAACAGGGTATGGAGGGGCAGACCTTGTCCAATAAACCGTAGACGAAGCTGCTCATCGTTCAACAAAGAGTAACGGTGGGATTGCTTACCACATTCTCAGATGCTGCAGCGTATTTGACCTATGAGCAGCGACTTCTGGCCGATCCTCACCCGTGGGTTGCATGGCAATCGCCGATGTAACGAAACCTGGCTTGAGGCGCATCGCGTCGGCTACTTCATCCGCCACGACCATCACAACTGTCTTCACAGTGACGCGCTTCTATGAAAAGTTCTCCTCGAGACTTGGGAGTGAGTACCTCTTGCATTGAACAGGTAAGGACACCGGCAACCATGAGGGGATATAATCGAACTTGAACTTCTATACAAGACCTGAAAATCCTGGTCTACATTGGTAGTCGTCATTATCCAGACCTGGAAGGCGACAGGAAGAATGGAATGAACATCATTTGACCCGAGCACTCAGCACCCAGACACGAACCGCCACCGAACTCAAACCTCAACTTGCTAGATGCTACGACACGACCGGTCTGGCTTGGGGACCACCAAGTTCCTAACCAACCGGCGACAATGGATGCTCGGTGGTATATGTTTTCTCACTGTCGGGTTTCTTCTCTACAGATGGAGCCTATTCTCGAGCGGCGACGAAGTCGAAGTCCTGGACAAGTCGACACCGACATCTGTGACGACAGCAGTGGGATATTCTCAAAAGCTGGACGTCCTGAACTACCCACACCCCACGGACACATTTCGAGGTGGGCATATAATGCGTTCGTTCTGTTTGATTCCTGACATTCTACTCCAGCGAACCTCAGAAGCGACCAGTACTATGTCACAGCATGGGCTACCGGTGGCTTCAGTGAATATTCATCCTTTGCTTCTACATCTCAGAAAGCTGACAAAAAGCAGCGAACGAGTTTTTGAGCTATGTGAGTTCCTTTCTCGAGTGGTTCTGCCTCGTTGAGCTCGTATTAATGGTACTCAGGTGCATCTTCTTTACCTGGCGTTCGTTTCCGAACGTGTGCCTATACTACCACCGTTCATCGCAGATGCGCACATAAGTGAGTCGTGATTGCTTCTCAGCTTAATCACACTTTTCATCCAGTATCACAGCATGGGGAACAGGGCCCGTTGACTTCGGAGAGATCTTCAACATTAGTGCGCTAGAAACCCACCTAAAGCGTCCAATCTTGGAATGGTCAGATGTGAAGACAGTCCAACAAACGCGCCCCTCGACTCCCGAGTTCTACTCGTACACGAACAACCACACTGAACGCATTGGTTGTTGGTCCACGCGAGCGCGACACGAAGCAAAGCCCGCCGGTGCCACACGTCATGAAGGCCTTTTAGGTTTCGATGCTTCCTACACGAGGGTGCCCAACATCGCTTATAAGAATCCGGACCGTCAAGACGACCCTAACGTCATGTTTCATGCACTTGCAGCCACCATAGCTGTGCGGCATCCATATCCGACAAGCGATCTCCCCCTCATGGCTGCCTCCCCTTCAGGGTCTAAGCTGAGACCAGATGAGCACCTGGCATGCTATGACTTCCTATATTATGCGACAAGTGGGATTACAGACTACGAATGGAAGTACCCCTGGTCACCTGAATGGAGGGTGATAGGTGTGCATCTGCCATTCACGGACCGCATGATCGACCTGGCGACAAAGTACCTGCGGACTGTGTACTCAAAAGAATTAACTCAATCGGGGTTGAACGACTTGCCTCCAGTGAGTCCTCATCATCCATTCGTTCATCCCACTTTCGAGAAGTCCGTGTGCCTTCAAGAGGCTCTGGTTATCTGATAGAAAGTTCCTGCTTTACGAGACTCCCCTCACATGCTTTAGAACAGACACTTCCTGTTTCTTGAGCGTGCTTCCCAGAACTGCGGAACCTATGCTAATCCAAGTCGTGTTCTGTTTTAATTTAGCTCATTACGGTGCACATCCGCCGCGGAGACTTTACAGGTGTTGGCCAATGCTCCAACGACAAACCGTGCAGAACAGGCACCGAGCTTTTCGCGAAGGCCGTGGACGAAGTGAAGAAGCAGCTAGCCGAGGAACGAGGCCTGCAGGTGCCATCCGTGTTTATTACTTCAGGTAAGCGCTTTCCACCTATCCTCGACACGAGATGGCTCGGATGTTCAAACCGGTATGCACGTTGAGCGAGTGAGATCTCCGCCGTAGGTCAGGGCTGGACTGTGATTCGCCTTTGCGAGTTTACTTCTATCTTTTCCTTTCTCCGTTTGCTATCGCGGATGGTATAGTCTCTAAAGAGCGAGCTGACGTTTTTGCTGGTTTTGCCCTTTTCTAGACGAGAAGGAGCCTTTGTTCTGGGACGAAATTTCGGCCTTGGGCTGGAGGTTCATTAACCACACCGCCGAGAAGACGCTGGACAGATATGGGGAGTGGTATCCTCCGTTAATTGATACCGTCGCACTCAGCCTTGGCGTAGGCTTCGTTGGGACCCTTGACTCTACCTTCAGCACTTTGAGTGCCAGGAGGGTAGAGGATTGGAATCGAGGAGCCATTCGACTGGTTGATAGAAGGCTAACCTAGAATCCGCTCGGATATTGGGTCACCTCACGCATATTCTCAACCTGTTTCATGTCCTGAATAGCCTGGGAGCACATCCGGTGTCATCCTTTCTAGGATTCCAGACAAACTTCTTGGGGTTGGATTCTGTTCGAAATCTTGGATACTCTGGATTGCACATTTATGATCGGTACCAGGATGTTTGAGAGCGGTACCGGGATGACGGTGGTTGCGGGCCTTTGAAGGTGGACTCTCCATCGGATGCAAGCCGTTTCCTCCATACTCTCTGTCACAGAATTGGAGGTTTCTTGAGTTCTGTGTCCAATTGGAATCGACTACATAGTACATAGCTATGGGGTGGCGAGTATTCCTTACACTTGCAGAGTGGCTATGGCGGCGAATATTCCTTACACTTGCAGAGTGGCTCTTACCGATGGCTCGTTAGTCTCCGTTGCTGACCTTATCTCAAATTGAGAGTGCCATCGAATTTGTACCCGTCTGGCAGGGACTTCGAGCAGCGCAGCCCCTAGGCTGTGCGGCGTGTCGGGTAGGTAGGTAGGTAGGTACAAAGGCGTTGTGGTCCCAATCCGGAACTACCTACACGACGGGAGATTACTGGGTCGGACCGAAGCCGCGCACATCTCGCATAAGAACGGTATGTACACGGCTAAGGAAACTGTCAGTCGCACTCGCGAAGTGTTTTGTCAGTAGACTGACGGGGTGTAAAGGTTCGCATGACAGCCGTCGACTCGGCTCTCACACAGGCACCATACGCCGGGTGTCTGTTCCGATATTTTTGATCCGCCAATTGTGACCGCATCAATGATGTCGGCTTTGTCGTGTCTCGAAATGTCGCCTTGCCTCCTCTACTTCGATGCTCGACTGAACCATTACTATCGAATGTCTACTGTAACTTCGCCATGTCTGGATCCCGAGTCTCAATCCAAAACCTTCAGTGTACTTCCGAACGTCCGCCAGTGCAGGGTGCATCGTAACATCGCTCTGAATCGATCAGGCAATCGTTTTGCGATGGGGCCTCAGTTTCAAAGACAACAGCGGGAATGGCAGGCTTAGGAAAACAGTGAAGGAACTCGAAAGTGCAAATTGCATTAATGAGGTTGGGTAGGCTGGTCACGGAGGGTCATGGTGGTGTAAATTCATGGTGCGAAGGTGCGATGAATATTCGGCTGTAACCTGTCTTGAATGATGGGTGGAGCCCTGTGCTCACCCTGGGCCGGCGCGTTGGTGGCGAGTCGCGAGACCCAGGTCAACCATTTGAACATCGCTTGAACAGAAACAACGCGGGTCTATAGCAGTTCCAACGAAATTTTAATCTGGGCATGGCCTACTCTGCAAAAGCCATGAAGGAGCACTCGATGACTGGAAAATCTCAAACCCTTTGACACGCGACACGTTCGTTCCTGAAAAAGTTCCCGAACGACAGAGAACGACAGCCAGAATGGAGGATAGTCCCGCCGTTTGCCCGTGGGCCGTGAGATCGATAGAGCGCACACCAGCGGCGCTCAGTGGCTGACAGCCTTCTTCTCCCCATCGACCTTGCTCTGACCCATCCCAACAAGCGATGAAAACTTCTAGTGCCCGAACCTGACGTTGAAAACCCTTCATCATCTGCAACTCCGATGCTCCAAGCTTCTATAACAACCCGCCGCAATGCACACACGACTACCGGAAAACGCAATTCAACCAGAACTTCTTCCTTTTTGACGACAATGACAACCCTCTTGCGACCCAGGAGGCCAATCCTCTACCTATGCGTCTGCGTGACCATCGCTATCACGGGCCTCACATCGCTGTACAGCCTATCCAATGCCGACGGAGAAAGTGGATGGCCACCCTACGTCCCCGTCCTCGGGAATACGAACCTCAAACTCTACAACCATTACCGAAACCGCCAATCGAACGATTCTCAGAAAGAGTTCGATCCGCTAGACTCTTCCCACTACCTCGTCGGGGAACTTACACCTAGATTTAGAGGTGAGTCTCTCCAATCCTTCTACCTGATCGCGGTCCTAATGCCTTCCCCAGACAATATTAGAAATGATACATACTATATTACATCCTGGGCTAATGCAGGCTTCAGTGAGTGCTTTGGTTAGCTGAGGGAGATAGCGCGTCGTCTCACAAGCGTCCCTTTATTCAGCGAATCAATTCATTTCACTCGTTAGTTGACTCCTTGCGCCACCTTCCGGAATACTCCAATGCTTACTTGCGTCGTCAGGTTAATTTACTCTATCTCGCCACCCTGAGCGACCGGGTGCCCATCCTACCACCATTCGCGCCAGACCATCACATCTGTCAGTGCCCTCTTCGTCCTAACTCCTAGCGTAGGTCTAACCACCTTACTTCTATCCCCCCTTTCCAGCCAGAAACGGAGGTATCATCACCTTCGGCGAGATCTTCAATTTAACGCATCTCCGCAAGGAGTTGCGTATGCCAGTTCTCGAATGGAAAGATATCAAGGACCTGCCATCCTCGAGCGCGTCAAACCCATACGACACGCGCGAAACCGAAGCTATCGGATGCTGGTCGACGCGCGAGGAGGCGCACACCGACCCTGTTCGCGCGTTCACACATCTAGAGCACCTGGGGTTAGATCCATCCTACACGCGCGTGCCAGGCTGGTCGCGGAGGACACAGAATGAAAGAACCGAGAGTCATGTTGTATTTTCGCAGCTGGCTGCGGCAGTGTATCCTAGAAGGCCGCGGGGCTCACCGAACGAGTACCCGCTAATGGAGGCCAGTCGGAGAGGGAAGACAAGTCATCGTGCGAGTCCTGACGAGAGGTTAACGTGCTTCGACACGCTGTATTATGCCACGTCGGGAGCAGAGATTTTTGAGTGGAGATTTGGGTGGTCGCCTGCTTGGAATAAAGTCGGGAGACATGTGCTGTTTAATGAGGTGCTGGTTGATCGGTCGAGGGAATATCTGCGGACAGCGTTCGGTCTTGAAGCAGGCGAAGAAATACCACCGGTAAGCAGTTACTTTCTCTTATTCTGATGCGCTCAATTGATACTAATCTTTGTTATCTTTTCGACGTTCAGTTCATTGCAATTCATATTCGGCACGGGGACTTTGGACAGAATTGCAACCTTCCTGGGCATTGCTTGAGCTCGGTGGATTCGTTCGAAAAGGCGGTGAAAAGAGTCGAAGGGTCGTTGGTGACAACGAAAGGTGTCACCATCCGACACTGGCTTGTATCATCTGGTGTGCACCGTTCTTTCGTCATGCCGGTCTTGCGCATGGCTGTTTCAAGCTCCTGACTGACATTGATCTCTATGGCATTAGATGAAACTGATCCTGCCTTCTGGGATGCAGTATCGACGCTAGGGTGGTCCTTCTTCGACCATGAGAAGGAGAGGACGCTAGAGCGATTTGGGGAGTGGTTGACTCCGCTTGTGGATATGGTGGCGCACAGTCTTGCCGCTGGATTCGTGGGTACGTCCGATTCGACCTTTAGCTTGGTGGGAGGGAGGAGAGTGGAGGATTGGAATGATAGTGTGTATGAGTTGGTGGAGTGATAAGGCACTATCATGACGATATCCGACCGGAGGTTCGGTACGCGTGCGGTTTTTGTAACTACCTTGAGTTTGGTTATAGCGTTTCGAGGTTTAGGCGGGTCTGGGACATATGGACTGGCGTTGAGGTGACAGCGCAAGGTGTGGATGATAATGTCGGGCAAATATACGTTCTGCTTGAGCTCGCTCCGTCAGCGTAGGGCGGTGGAAAGCAGGTTTTCCAGCGATGTAACACCGATATGCGAACAAACAACGTGAGGGAGGTCGAGATCAGCGGGCCCCGCAAGGAGCCGGGCGACTTAGGCTTGTGCATACTCGGTTGGGTTCAAGCATTATTACCTGCTCGAACTCCAATAAATCACAGTAAAATGAAGCAGAGATGGAATAGGACCAGCGGAGCTTGTGATGCACTATTGCAAGACAACGAAAAACTATGTGACCAGGCAAAATGGACAGTGCGAAATTTTGATCGTGACCGGGGTGGCTGCTATTTGTTTGATAAGTACAAGGCCCGAGCCCAGTTCAGTCCACGACATCGCTCTCTACTTACTTCCCGCCTGCCAGTCCCACCCACGTTCTTTACCCTTTACTGTTTTCACTGCACTATGGCTCTACCGCGCGTGGACAGTCGCTCGCCGCTGCATGCCCCGACGCCCTCCTTCTCCGACCGCAAGATGAGCTCGTCGTTCTTCGCTCCAGCCCTCCTCAGCGCGCTACACCCACGCAAAGCCAAGTACCGCACCACCCTGGTCGGCCTAATCTTCCTCGTATTTCTCTCGACCTACATCTTCCTTATCCATGGCACCGCACTCTCGCCGGCGCTGTCGCTGCGCCGGGCGGATTCGCCCGTGGCAAACCAACTGGATGTCGCCCTTGAATCAATCGAGAACTCGAGGGTGCAAGGAGCAGCAGTACCCGTACAAGAAAAGCCCGCATCCCCAGCACCACACCAGCACGATACCTCCTCTTACCAAAAGGCCAAGGGGCGTCATCGCCAGCGGCCAGCCCTCCAGCTCCTTCCGGCCCAAGAGCTGGCCGCCGTCTCCAGCTTTATCGCTAGTCTGCCACAAAATGTCATACCCCCGACGGTCAACCCCGCGCACCCCATCGACCCACAACTAGTGCTTGACTTCGATACGCGGAGTGCCAAAGCGGCGGATGAGATGCGGCAGCTCGAGCTCGAGGTCTGGTCCCGGAATCCGGTGTTCGTGTACTCGAAGGTGCGTCTGTCTGACCATCTCGCGAGCTTCCATGCTTGGCTGGGCTTGTCATTTGCCATAATACTTACCTTTCATTGATCTGCGGATGATTGTAGCTCTATTCCCCCCTGTCTCGGGAACTCAAGACCATTCTCGCGAATCTGTACCTCTCGCCAGCGCCAACGATCATTGACGTTGATATGCGTGACGATAGCGATGTGCTGAAGCCTCTGCTAAAGCGGCTGACTTCGGTGCAGGAGCTTCCCATCCTTCTCGTAGGTGGCAAGGTGCTCGGCACGATGGAGGAGATCAAGGAGATGGCGAAGGATGGGCGACTGGAAACAGCGGTTTCAGCAGCAGGGTCGGTGGTGAACGGCGCGAAGAAGAAGAAGAGCAAGAAGTAATAAGCAAGCTTGTTTGGTTCAACTGGCATGCACGCCGCGCGCCTTCTTCGACTTCGAACCCTTCTTGACGCCCTTTTACGCTCGGGCCCCGACCCCATGCACGACCTTCAACCAACGACAATGACTGTTATTCTTCGACCCCATTTAATTTGCATCGCTTTCTCCGGGCCTTGCTTGCTTTGAATTTCAACGGACTGTTTATCTACTGTTTGCTGCATCTCATAGCCTCTCTAGACTCTCATATCAAGCACAACCAAAGACCGTCCGTTTATGCCTACCATTTCCCCCTGTAATCATGGTATCAGCTCGTCGCTCATTTCGCCCCCTCGATCGCGGCTCTGAAGCTGATATCGTCGCCCTTCTTCTTTTCTTCTTCTTCACCCCACACCTGAGGGTCTTATTCGTCCCCCATTTGCCTTCTTCCGCGAGCGTCCTCTAATCTTTGTACTTGTAGTACTGCGTATACCTCCGGAGTACCTTCCCACTCGCCTTTTAATTACGGTTTCATCATTTGTACACTTTAGCCTCGGGGATTTTGTTTACGTGGATCGGCGGGAAACCTGCTTTCACTGTCTTCGGCACTCCATCCTTACCAATTGTCTTCCCTGCCTGGCTGATGCCACCAATGGCGATTGGAATGTAGGTGCGATCAGGGATCCTATCTTCAGGCGTGTTTTAATCAGAATCACAAGATCCGGCCTCGCTTCGCTTCGGCGACTGGTCAGCGAGGGCGAGAGCTCTGGGTTCAACAATCTTGACCTTTGCATCGATGGGACCAAGCAGAAGAGAATGTCAAAGCAATATTGACGGTCCAAGTAAATGTATTAAGAATGTAACAAAAAAAAACTGGTAACAAAAAGACAAAAAGACCTGGTAACAAAAGGGCAAGGAAAGACGTGGAGAAAAAAGAGTGGATGAACAAAAGACAGGGTAGGACACGGAAACAAAAATGTACATATAAGAGGGCGGCGAGACGAGAGATGCGAAAAGAAAGACCATGAACAAATAGAGACAAACGAAGTCGCGAGTTTCCGTAATATACGGGTAATCTTCCTACTTCAACACTGTTTGATGGTCTTCCCCAAGTCTACGAGAAGGAGACTGAGGATTCCCGGGGAAAGGGTCACCAGGTATCTACAGAGAATAGAAAGTCTGCCGATATTTACAGATGCACGCATAGGCCTCATGCATCACAAACAATAGCCTGCATCTCCAAATCAATTTAGGAACAAGGATGTGGGCCTCGAGCTGAGGCCTCCGTGGTGGCTTGTCCCCAGAGGTCCCCAGGTACATTCCTCGGGTTTGGTGTAGTTTAGTACTCCTGACGCGTACCTTGCTCTGACGCAACCTGACACGGTCGTCGCTGAACCCTCGCGCCATTAATAATGCATCTATTCGAATTTTATCTTTGGCCTCCCCTGTTGCTGGTCCTCTTTTCTAACGGTTCGGTTAACGTTCATCGCTTATAACAGATCTCCAAGTGCCCATCAACGTTTGGAACAGTGGAATTCAATCTCTCTGTCATCTAGTGCTGCGCCCACTTACAATATCTTGGTTTTGCTGCTGGATCATATCAGGGCCAAGCAGATCCGTACGTGCACCCCAGTGGTTAATTAAGACTTGCATCTCCGCAGATAGGAGCTCGCTCGGTGCAACTGCACGTGGTGCCCTCGACTCTTGCCCTGTTACCAGCAGCAGCAGACCTATAAGCCCCAAAGCTCGGATTTAGGACAATTTGCTGGGATGGGGAAGGATAATTATCATCAAATATCCTTTGCAGGCCGGGCGGTGCATTGATACCAGCAAGAAGTGGCGGGCGCTGTCTGGCTTTCTTCGCCCGCTTCGTCGGAACCCCACACTGCATCTCAGCGGGAAGGCTGGGATTAGGATCGAGGTGAACCATCACATATGACTATACGCAAGGGGGAAAAGCTATTTCGAGTTATAATTTGCAAGTTGAGAGCAAAAGAGGCTAGAGGAGCGAGCATCAGTTACCGTTCGGCGTTCCCCTTACTTTTGTGTCGCAGATCGCGTGATCGGCGATTTTTGGTGGAGTAGGCGCCCGTGTGCCCTCAGCTCGATTGCAACGGCCACGAAGGACCCAGAGGACACGACGGTCAATATCATCAGCTCAAGCTCATGCATGGACATATCACAACCAGCTGATACCGTGATGCATTGGTATTAAGCCTTTAGATTGCGCATTCTTTGGTAAGTTGAGTACCTGAAGAAAATGATTGGGCGCTAAATGTCCCGCGGACTCGGATGATCGAGGATGAGATCCCACATCCTTGGTCTTGTTTGCTTGCGGGGCGTTCCAGGGATACCACGCTATGATACTGCAAAACGGTATCAAATGAATCCCGATGGTATGCTGGACGCAGGGGAGCGTACGGGTCGGGCGCCCGCAGAGTTCAAAAGGCGGCCAGGGAGGCCGTCGAAGAGGCCTTCTATCCAAATTGTTCTGGGTAAAAGGGGCGCGTATACAGAGTAGCAATTTATAATTATTCTGGATACCAGCTATGAGCGTCATGTAGGAATAGAAAAACCTCGCGATCAACGAAAGTGACATGATGATTGTATACTACTATAGGCGCCCGTTTAGCATTAGTCAGAGTGCCGACACCAGAACAAGCAGGCAGTTTACGTCCAAAAAATATGGCATGTTGCCAGTTGATGTTCTCATTAGCGTTACAGGAACGCTTTGCGTTTTCAACTGAATGGTGAGTGTCATTCTTTGATAGTCAGCGGTTGGTCAGCGTCAAAAACCGGCTGACCTTTTCCACAACCTCAGGGTATTTTAGACCCCCAAAGCGGTGGTTATTACGGTCCGATCGATGGCTCTCATGGACTACTTTAAAGTACAAGGTCAGCCGTATAGGCTCGTATAGGTTGAACGGCTAGTTTACCATTCCCGTTTCCCCGCAACATTAAGCTCGGGAGCGTGAGCAACCGCGTTTCGACTTGAATCTGGGCGACAAATGGATGGTGCCCCAATGCTGTTCTGACATCCACGAGCACGATTTGAAAGCTTGTTTGTATGGTATACAATCGGGGTATCATTTAATTTATGGCGTTCACAGCATGCCTTGCATCATCATAAGTAAACTTGCGTGGGAAGTAGTAATACATTGACTGTTGATAGCATACCAACGCAATATGATGAGGTGAGCGGCGGAATTCTGCGTCCGAGTGGGTACTACTTAGACTTGGACTAAGTAATGCACCAGGGGGATGCCCGCATGAACAGGGAAGGTACCCCAGAACATGGCTCCTCGCTCACGCCAATTATTTTTAATGATCCTCAGAGGGCGAGTATTCCAAGATTATTCAATTGGTGCCCTGAAGAATGCCCATTATGCATGCAGGCGTATCCAGGTGCTTAGTGATACTGTTTCATGGCAATACCAGAAAGAGGGAGATGGTCCCACACGACTGGCCACGCGCGCATCGTAAAGCGTCAGCGCCGCCCACGTTGCTGCGGCGTCCTGACGATCTTGGGCTCGTATATGTCTCTAAACCCGATGCTACCTGAAAGGGAAAGTGTCCGATTCCTGCATACCGACCGGCAACTTTCGGGGGGTGTGGGTGAACGCTAAATAAGGTGGGGCTACCGGATAAGTAGGCGAAGGCCGCAAGATCTTATGAAGTTATTCGGCGAAGTGACTAGTGACTTGTAGAGAAATTGTTAGAGGAAGTGAGATATTTTTGTTGTTGCCCCGGCTCCCCGAGACAGATCATCTTTGGCGTAGCTATCGCCACCGCCACTGCGTTTCCCCTCGAAATCGTGGCCTTCTGGCGGGTACTTAACCTTACTTAACGCACTCAAAATAAGTGGGTCGGGAGCTGTCGGGGTTCGCCAAGTTCAAACCTCGAACTTCAGGTCGGCGGTCATCCCAAAAATGGCAAGGTATCACTGATTATGTGACATGCCGGCCTGCCGAGTTCGCGAACTGTGATTGTTTGGGCAGTTCGCGAACTGAACTGTCCCTGAACCATCACCAGTTCAATGAATTGAAGTTCGACGGCAACACTCAAAAGGAGTCAAAAGGTCGCCGCTGCAGGGTTCGACTACATTCAATGTCCCGAAACTCGGAGCCACGTGGCGACGGACCTTGAGAGAAAATCCCAGGCCCGGCAACCGAAATTTGAAAGCAATTGAGTCGGCTGGGCGCCTACACAGCTTCAATTAGGGCGCTGGAGTATGCTGATCTAGAACAGGCTCTCGATAACCATCACCTCTGAGCAGGGAGGTTCTCGCGATTTGTCTAGCTTTCTATTCCTGGAGATAATCGGTATTTGTTTTACTGACTTTCGTCCTCATTGCTGCATGGTTACTGGTCGGTCATGGGATGAAATAACAGGGGTCCGCACTTCAAGTTCGAGATATTTTCTCCCACATTGCGCGTCCTGAAGCTGTGATAATCAAATTGCTCAAGTACGGTGAGGGCTTTTTCGGATCGGTGTTATGCTTAACTCAGGCCTCAGGGTGCGATATCGAGAATATTGAGATCATTGTGAACGAATTCAGGGTATAGGACTGGGATTCTAGTCCGCACAAAAGTATTGTAATAATCCCCTCATTACGGGGGGATGTCTAGAGCATCCAGACATTATAACTAGTCGACCCGCAGAAACGCGCACATTGTCCGGCCCAGTCTGTGCAAGATAGAAGGGAATCAACGGAATGGCTTCTGACCGGATGTTTTTTGTCCGGTTGCTAGTTGTGAGCTTCGTATGTGAAGCACCTTGCGAGGAAATGCATCCCATATAGTGTCCGTGTCTGTGGGGTATTGGCACAGAATTGTGCCTGAAATGCAATTGGCTGCCTCGCCCCACTCAAGTCCCATTACTAGCCTGCAGTACAGGATGTGCATTCCGAGCGGAAGCGCTGATCAAAGAAGTATTATTAACTGGCAACGAGTTTAGTGAAGTTGGGCAGCACTGTCCAGTGTCCCAAAACTGCAGATCGGGCAGCAGTAGTTACACCTTCCAAGGACTGGAGTTTTCACGCTCCAATCTCACGGATTGTGGTTTTAAGAAGAGACTCGGTCGCTCTGAACTAGATTTACTCGAGCAGCAGAAGTGTCTGCATAGAGATGTAGCCCCATGACTACTCGCCTGTCCGAATCATCTACGATCCGGAAACCCGCCCAAGTATTCAACGTAGTTCGCCGGATTAATTAGAAGGCATTGAAGAAGTCGTTCTGGACTCGTTGAATTCTTGCCCAGTTAGCCATGGGGACAGGAGTCGAGGATTTGTGTCCATTCAATTGCGTGCGATCATAGTTGGACTGAACTCCCACCATGAGAGCCTCGGCAGAGAGATTTTCCTAAGGAGACCCCAGGAGACACAGAATGGGAAGCAAGGTTTGTGAATGTCGATACCACTGGTAGTTCGCGACCCAAGACCTCCTCAAGTCACAGCGAGTGATCTTTGAACTTGGATTGGGTTAGGGCGACAAACCTGGATTTATCTGGATCAATCACATCGTTACCCCATTCAATCCTTTCCCTCAATTTCCTGTCCTCCTTTAGCCAAAGGCTTTATCGATGTATTGTCATCTGCTCACCGGTTTTCTTACCTTCTCTTTCCAGCGTGTCTTCCAAGGTCCATTGTCGAAGCGCCCGTAGCTTGCGCAACAAGCATCAGAGAATACCCACAGGATCTTCCGCCTTTCAAAGATCCTCTCGAGCTTAAGCGCCGTCGAGATCGAGAGCTCTTGGCACCGAATCCCGACTTCCTGAAAGGGGGGGTGCGAATCGGGGTGGCAGAGCAATTGCCATTGCAGCCGGTTGGACACGCGTCCAACCGAGCGCCACAATACCGTTCGGTAATTATCGCAACACCTGGAACTGGTGTGGTGTTTAATTGCCTAGTAGTGTTGCCTTTGGCCCCTGTCCCAGGATAGCCTGAGCGAGTCTGACGTCCGAGTCGCTGGACATTGCTCACAATGCTATTCTTTGAGGTAGCAGGGCTGGAGTCGGGTCAATGACGACGCTCGCCCCAATTGTACGGTACACAGCCTGGCGACCTCATCAAATACAGGAGCGGAACTGGAAAGTGATAGAGTTTTCCCTTCATCAGAGCCATTGTCGTACACGAGTTCGACACGCCTCTTCGTATCATTTATTGACATCAGACTACTCTATGCCCGATATGTGGCGATAATAATTAAATGTTGGCCCATGAGAGAGGATGAGAGGCACACCAGACCGGTGATTGGCTCGCAGTTGTCCACCGCCATTCCCGGCGCCAGGTTTATCTCATGATCTACCGACTAGGATCACAGACCACAGAATCTATCATTCGCCGGTCTTCGGGGACGGCGAATGTGCAGTTGCCCCAGAGGCCCAGAGCCCTGATAATGAGCTTCTCAGAACGTCCTCCGGACTCCCTGATCGTGATAGATCTTCCTGGATTTCTCCCTCCGTGCAAGTGGAATCCCGAGTCGTGCTAGATCGGCAACGAGTTGAGTATCCGGTTGGTGCTCTCCACCCAGGAGATACCTTGAGAAGGCCGAAAAAGTGAAATCCGTAGGCATCCGTGGGCTCAAATGTATCGTTGTTATTGAACGGTCCTGACGGAGAACAACGGTAGATTCACAATCCACAGACCAGGAGGATAATCTTGCGAGGATCGTGTCGTTCTTGCCCTGTTGCAAGTGAGGGTCGAATCGGTCGACTGTATAGGAGGAATCTCCCAGTTCATCAAATTCGCTGACTCCCTATTACGGGCGCTTTGCTCACTGTTGTTTTATGGGCCAATTCTGACCAGAAGAGGAAGATCTTACTAAAAGTCGCCATCAGCCAAATCCGATCACTCTATCAGGTGGTATCTTGGGGTTAAATTCTCGCAATTGACATGGGCTCAAAGCTTCCCGAAAGAAGTTGAAACCATCTACTTTCTACCTGACTGAGAAACATGAGTATGAGGCGAAAAAGGAGCAGGTGGGTCGGCCAGTGTTCGCTAGACATGAATCAGGATCAAGTCAGGATATTGGGTTGTAGGCTCCCTCCTGATACGATTTGTCCAGGCACCTGTCGTTCCCATCGGCAATGCCCCTTGGCACTACCGTTAGTTCCTAAAACTCTAATACGGGCAATGGTGTACAAGCGGACAGATCTTGATCTGCCGAATATGTCGTAACATCGACATCTCCATCAGTTCTGGATTTATTGTGACGCCTTCCGAATAAAGCGCCCTGCTAGGTCTTATAAGTTATAACTATCATTCTGTCGTCTGCACAACGGGCTTCCTTTCTCCTCCACCTTATAACAGACGCCCGCATCCCCCTTCTCCCCTTGCCCCTCCCCCATGTCTATCCAACGCGCGACATGCACTGGCATTCGCATTCGATCTCCTAGTGACGCCCGCATCGTATTTCATGCTGTGGTGCTCGATGTCCTCCCTATGGTCACCCGCCGACTCGATACCGAGGAGAGAAGTCAGATCCAGCCCGGAGCTGTGTATGTCTGGGAGGAACGTGGTCCTCATGCTGAGTTGACCGGGGTATGTTGACTCCATGATCCTATGCACCATTCAACTGACCAAGGAGGCGCCTCACCTTCAGGTTGGAATCGAACGTTGGACGGACGGTACGTCAAATGTGGCACGCCACACTGGTCTAGTTTGTTGACATTAGTGTCGTAGGTATTCGATGGGGACCATCACGAGTTCGAGAGGTATGTTGCCGTGAAGTGCCTTCTTTACACACACAGAGGTCCTGATGCTTCTTAGGGATTCTTGTTCTACCACGAAAAGTCACAGCATTCATATTCGGACCATCTCTACGGAGAGAAGTCGTGAGTTATTAATATTGGTGCTTTGACTCCGCGCATCTGACCACCCTGTGTGAACACATAGTGCACTCCAAAACCCTAGGACTGTCCTTATCAAACAAACTTATACTGTCTTCGTTGACACCCCTAGAGGTCAACGGAAGTGGCATCTCAGTGGGTATCTCCAGCTTGGCTCAGGCGTGTCGAACTAACCGCGTGCCCCCTTCCAGTCGCTTATTTTACGGAAGAGTCCCTTGACCGACTGCTCTCTATCGACGACATCCCCCAGCTTGCCAATCTACGGGTACCCCCAGGCAAGTACAAGAGTGCCCGCTCCGCAAAGGGGCGTCCGGACCACATCTTCAACCCTGAGTCGGAAGGCAATCACGGCTACTCACAGCTCGAATACGTATCGTACGCCAGCCCAACCCGGAGAAATTCACCGATGCTTGTTGACCCGCCACACAACCGACCGCTTACATGGGTAGACACCTCACCTATAGAGACTAGTAGGAGAGCTTCTCCTCCCCGACGTCGCAGCCCTGGAAGCTCCGTGTCCTCCGATGACTCCCCGATTCAAGTCTTGCGCCACTTGCATATCTGCAAAACATTCCGCCACCTCGACGACATCCCATAGACGAGAAAACGCTCATGCTGTTCACGGCTTCCGGGCGACTGTAGTTATTCATCATTCTTTCCTGTCATCCTTATCCCTCTTGTATTTTTTAGCCTGTGTTGTTTGATATACCCTCATGTATCGCCTGCCTGACGCCTTTCCTCATGACCATCCTGTAGTAATTGACCTTGCATCCACCACCTCGCATCCCTGCCACTCTCATCCAATTACTATGTCCTTAAACTAGAACCCCCTTTTGGAGGTCATAACTAACCAACTATTAGCGTATTCGAACAAATAGAATATCCACATACTTGTGATCGCCGTCAGGCAATGTGTGTCTGTGGGGCACTCATACTTACGCAGTGACGAACTTCGGGGAGTCGCGGGGAGAGGATGCAATTCGGGCTACATCTTCTCTCCTCAACAAGCCATGCGGCCTTCTCGAGACATACGGTACATACCCACCGCTAACACATTAGTGCTGTGATATGCCATAACCGGTCAATACATTTTCGTTTGGCGAAGCGTGAACTCCAAGACATATCGGCCCTCCGCCGAGGGAACCGAGGTACATACGTACAGTATCCCCATTTTTGCCATGCAAAGAAGTCGAAAAAGACCACCATGCTCCAGAGAAAAGTGTGCATCGTCGGGTTATTGTCTTGCCGACCTTTTCGCCTCCCGTTACGGACCCCATTCGTACCTCCCTTTAACTGGTGAGCCGAGGAGGGTTCAACGCTCTGTGGACACAGGTGCACAGGTTAGTACATTTTGGATCAGATGTCCACCGCTCCTAATAGTGTTTAACAACTGATTGCGGCTAAGTATCAGATTAGTCCCAGATCTAGAGTGATGGAGTCAAACCGAGGACGCAGGCGCTTGTTTGCAGAACAACGATTGCTTCAATCTGTAAGCTCAACAGAACGAAAAAGATACAAACGTAGTGCACACCTAGAACATACAGAAAAAGCGGGTCGAGCGGATGTGTACCTATTCAAATAGCGTAACACCTAACTGTTGCGATACGGATGCGAGTTGGCTGTTGGACGCTTTCATCCACACAGCCCGGCCCCGGGAGCCTAATGTGTGTCATTAATAACAAGAGATTGGCAGCTTTTAATTATGTGCTTACCCTAATAAGCTCCCGTTAGCCAACCTGGAGCCAATCTACTGGGTGGCATGGTTTGGATGGGTCCCCGTCGAAAGGCAACTGGCATCGGATTCAACGGGAGGATAAGTGGCCAGTGAATAGGGAACTCGGACTTGCGGAGAGTCGAGTGGCTATCTGTGGTCATTCATGCTGTTAGTCAGGGCATTAGAATAGCATGTATGGAAGAGTTGATGAAGACAGAGTCACCTTACTCTTGTCAGCTGGATAGATGGACGCGACTTTCGGAACGAAGTCTGCGGGATGGGGGCGAAGTCCGCCGACAGTGAAGTCTTTGCCCTAGTCTCAGCCAGCCCTCCGAGTCCAGACACGAGACGTCGCAGCTCCCAATGAGAACGAGCGTTGAGGCCCCGGCGTCAATGCGCACGTCTGCTGTCCATCTTACGACTCTCGGTGGCCGCCATGCGAGATGCCCTCAGCCACATACGCATCAAGGGACATTCTCCTGCGCTCCTACGTTATCAGGACCGTGGGCAGTACATGGTTGGGGAGCCATGCTTGTGACGGGACCAGGCTCGTCGTGCCCCTCAGCCTAGGCGCCGTTATCATAATTCCACGCGAACGTTAGGGCGGAAAATCTGGATAACAGCGCAGGCTCCGACAGAGGTCACGGTTTCTTGTCCGCTGTTCAATTGGGCGCAACATTCTCCAGGTCGAACCAGCGTACGGAGGATGGCAGCCTCCATTCCCAATATTCGTAACACCTACGCGGTGGTCCACCGCGTAGGTGCTTCGTACAAACGCCGTTGGTCAAGTTGGATAGCAGCGGTCACCTCAACGACACGAAGCTCCGGCCTTTGCGGGGAGTAAACCCCACACCTGACAATCGGAGGTCGGGGAAGACGTGATTGCTGCAAACACTGTATCAAGCGACGGTCGAGAGGTCTGTTTAGTGAGGATAGATGTCACAGACGAGGCCCTCCAACAAGTCCTCATCCGACGCCACTGGGAATGATTATCTCAAAGACTATCATGTGCACCACAATGAAAAGATTTGGAAAAAGTTGTAACGTCAGTTTCTGACCGGGAATTCTGCGTGATACTCAGCTAATCTAGCCCCCCTCCTTCACGAATTTGTATGCATTAAACCTGATTCGTACACGTATGTCGAACGTCCAACGTCAGGGGCGGAGGAGAGGAGAAACAAGCGATAGTTCAATCCTTCTTGGTGTTTACAGCTGTTGCTAACAGGATACTCGGCAGTGCCTGATCCCCGACCGTGTAGAGGAGCGAGGTTGAGCCATAAATAACGATAATGAGAACCAGGACGGTTCCGGCCAAAAGTGCGAAGGTTCTGGAAAGGACGAAACTTGAGTCGCCGTTTATGCAAAATTGGGTGACTGACGTACGAGCTAATATCCTTCCTCTCACAACTTTGGCCAGCCCAGTGCGTTGTTTGGAGCTGGTTGCCTTCTCCCTTGGTTGTGGCACCGCACGCGCAAACGAAGCAAGATCGCCCGGCCTTGGAAGCTGCGACGCAGTTGCCATGACCGGAGCAGGAGTTGGTGCTGTTTTTGCACGCTTCTGCAGTCGTGAAGCAAGCTGAGATGGCACCAATGGGCTCTTGCGGCAGGGGATGGTCAGGGAAAGGTTTCTGAGTTTGCCTAGGCAGGTCGGCATCGCGAGTTTGAATAGGGGCGTTCTCGTAGGTGAGGACCGCGATGTTGATGTCGGGTTGTTCGCTGATGAGGGTTTCCAGGAGTTGACGGACTCGTTCAGTGTAGTTCGAGTACTCTGCGCTGTCGGAGCCGAACCGTTCACGAATATCTTGAAGTTCGGATGCCTGAACCCCAGCGAAGGCAGGCTTCTCCGCAGAATTAAAGAATGACAGCAGTGATTCGGGGTTTGTTAACAACCAATTCTCGAACACCGAAGGATATGTCTTTGCAGCACGGCCCAGGTACGTCGACACAACAGAAGAAAGCGAGTCAACGTCCCCAGGCATGGGTACGGTTCCCGCTGGCGCAACTTCTTGAGGCAGCACAGCTAAACCGAAAGGTTAATGACGGGTCCACATCGTAAGACGTTGCAACTCACCGTGAGCATCCTCCTCGTTCAAAGTCAAGAGCAGATAGTTATCCGCCGCAGTTCCGACAAAATCTTCCTCGACCAGGAGCGCCTTGGAATACTGGGAGACCGGTTCGAACATGTCGAGGCCGAGATGACGCGAAATGGCTGCGCTCGCATCCTCGAGCGATTCGACACCGGCTGCATAGCTCTTCTGAGGATACAGGTAGAGGTTCCCGGCGTTGACGAGCGTTGTGCTCGCTGCCAGGAGACCGAGGAGAATGGTGTAGACCATTGTGGAGGTCGTCGACGTCGTCGTTGGCGGTGAAGGAGGTTGTTTGGCCCGGTTTGGAGGGCGGTGCCATAAAGCTGCGCGCTTGTGTCAGTGCACGTCAATCTGCAACCACGACCAAATGCAATTTCGTATCCCTTCCTTCTCCTGAAATGCAGGCCGTATTCCATCGTGTTCACGGATTTCTGGACCCCTTTCAATGGTACTCAGCTCTTAGATTCCTTTCACCCAATATCCGCCTCATCTTCGTCCTTAGCCAGTTCGCACTGCCGGAACCCGTTCACCCGACTTGTCGAGCAAGGAAGCCTCCCCCTGACTTGCCTCTTGAGCTCTGGCTCGATATCTTCCAATTCTCGACATATGTCCATCGTTCTGCGACCCTCAAGCCGTTGGATCCATTCACGGCGAGGAAGGCCTCCACCAATGTGATGGCCCCGAACACACCTGCGCTCGCACTGCAGACAAAGCTGGCGCTCGTGAACGTCTGCAAATCGTGGCGGCGGCTCGCATTGCCCATACTATACCAGCACGTTGTCATCAGGAGCCCCCTGAGAGCGGGCCAGATACTCAGAACGCTAGAGGAAAGCAGGACGCCCGTCCCATCAGATTCGAGTCAAGGTGCCAAGTTGCCCGGGTACGGCCAATGGACGCGACATATCGAAGTCTTCACACATTCTCGTGGCTGCTCAAACCTCAGCTACCTTCAGTCGCTCTTTTCTGTATTCCGATGCTGTCCTAACCTCCGCACCCTCAGCGGCACCTGGTCCCATCCGCTGCCGCCGCAATTCTTGGATGCAGTATCGACGATATATGGGCCAGTATTGGAGGAGCTCTGCTGGAATGAGGCGTCAGATAAACTAAACCGCAACCTTTGGAGGTTCACGACATCTGCCACAATCGACTTTCTGACTTCTTTTAGCTCGCTACGAATACTAGATCTTCGTCACTTCAAGGCCAAGGATCCCTTGCCCGATTTCCGTGATACAGAGCGGCCCATCCTTCCATTCGTACAAGACCTAATCCTGTCGACACATTCCTGGAGCCTTGCCACCGCTAGTCATATCGCAATGCCACGCCTCCGCTCCCTCACTGTCAGAGCAGGAACTCCTGAATACTCCGGCACCACCCAGCTCACCCAATTCATCAAAGTACACGGGCCGTCACTTCAGTACATCGACCTGCCCCTCCCATCCATGGACGATGACATGGAGCCCGGCTCTTCTCTCGCTTTGCGAAACGTGAAGCAGATCAACCCAGAGGTGTTTCTCGGCCCAGACGCCTGCCCCAACCTCCTTTCAATCGTCTTTCCCGCCACGTCTCCCCCGTCTGCTGACCACAGCCATCCAAACTTGCGCTGTATTGGCCTTCGAGGCGTCAAGGCGGACTGCATGTACCCTGACAAAGGAGGGTTGACGAAGGATTTTCTCTATTCGGTCACGTCCGACCGTTATCCTAGGCTGGAGATGATTCAGACGATTGGATTCTTAGTAGAAGCGGATGGCGACCATTTGATAAAGGATATCTTCATCTGGTGGGTTGAGAGGTTGGAGAAGGAAGGCATCGATTTCTTGGATGGAGAAGGCGTGTTATGGGCGTATACCGACGCGGAGGAGATTGCCCCGCCAGTGGAGAGCCGTGGTCGTCCTGCCATGGGGCCTGAGGAGGATTCAACGTCCGAGGCATGTGGCGAAGGGAGAGAGAAGAACGAAGACCTGAAGCCTTCCGAGGAGATGTTACCACTTTGACCATTTCCACACCCTACTACTTACATATCGTTACCTGGGACTCTTTTTTACAGTCGTTTTCGAGCAATCATTAATCATTCAAACCACAATCCTTTATTCAACAGTATATGCCATTTCATAACATTAGCTCCTTGTTAGATAAGTTCAGCAGGTGCGAGGCGGCGTACGCCATCTCGCCAGGAGGAAGTTTGAGATGAAGGCAGATATCACTTCCTATATTCTATCCCCTCTAATGGTGACGTCGACCCGAAAGGCAGCCGCTCCTCGTCCATCCTCGCCCGGTCGCGGGCAGCCCTGTTCTATTGGTATCGTTGGCTCTAAGATTCCGAGCCGCATCTATAGCGAATCTAGGGCCCGCATGGCCATCTCGAAGCCAAGGAAGGTGGCGCCGTTTGCGAAAGGAGAACTAAGCACAGGAAAATCGTTAGGTAGGGCTGTAAAACGTCCAATGGTTCAAGTACGTACCGAATGAGGGTAGGACCCAAACCACGGGTGAATGCACCGATTCCTTCCGTCCTCCAAACGGTACGGACACAGTCGAGTGTTGACTTGTATTTCTTACCGGTCTCTGCGCTGAAGCCATCTGTCTGCATGCGGGATTTGATCATGTCGATGGGGTAGATGATTGCCCAGAGCTATGGTCGAAAGAATCAGACCTGAGATGCGCAACGAGGTTTGGGCAAGACGACTTACAGCATAACCGGCGGCAGCGCCATACAAGACCGAGTTGAGAGGGCTGATCTGGTCGCGCTTGATGCCCTTCTTGGCCATCTCGCGCTGGACAAGCTCCTCGTACGCCAGGAAGTAGACACCGTAGCCTGAAGCTTCTCGGACGAGAGTAGCGACCTGTCCCTTGTAGATTCCGGAAATTCCATGCTTCGAGTAAATCTTCTTGATAGCGTCCCCTGGGCCAGAGTACAGAGGGTTGACATTGGATTGGGTTTGCAAGCCTATTGATTGCATCGAGGAGAATAGTCAGTCAATTCAGGGGCCTCAAGGCGAGGTAATGTTGACATACGGATACGGATATGCTCAACGGGCCCTGAGACCACACCATTGGCAAGACCGGCAAAGACACCAGAGTAGAACAGTTGGGACCGAGTCAAGGTCTTTCCGCCCTCGCCTCCCAACCCCAATGAGGCGTTTTGGCTGGCGAACATCCGCTTCGCGTACTCGAGGGCACCGAATTGGATGGATACGCACACACCAATACCAAGAAGGGGGGTCAAGGTTCCCTAGAAAGTTGAGGTATTAAGGCCAAGATTCGAGGTCATAATACCGAGGCTGAACCGAGTCATACCTTGTAGAATGCCAATGGGCCCTCGTTTTTGAGGATTCCCCCTGCACAATGGAGCATGCCTTTGTACGTTCCCTTGGCCGACGTTTGCATCCTCTAGGGCATCCAAATAAGTAACGTATTGTCGTTTCCAAAGATGAATCCAGCTCACCACTTTGACGATGTCGAACGGTTGCCCTACGAGGACCTATGGTGCCGTTGAACCTCCCGTAGACGCTCACCAGTGAGGACTGTCATACCTGGGCAATACCCCCTGCAGTTCCAGCTGTGAGATCCTTGACCGTTTTCGACATTTTCTATACGACCTCAGGGAGGAGAGGAGACCTGGAATATGGGAACAGGACCTGTCGGCTAAACGCCATGGTGAGTATTTAATTCCACCGAAAAATCATGCAAGCCTTTTGTTGCCAAGTCCGAAAGGAATTGAGATAAGATTAGATGAGATCTTGAAGCCTTTGTCAAGCAAGTGCAAATAGGGTTTCGCGCCAATCCTGGTTCAATAATCTTTCGAATTCAATTACATTTCAACTATGGAGAGAATATCCTCCTGAACGTCCCAACCCCCACACTTTCCGACTGATATGGATAGTACCCAGCCAGCGTCGCATACCCTGGACCTACCTCTCGCGCAGCAGAAGGAGGACGACTGGAATAGCGACCCCGACTCTGACGACTCTGACGACGATGAGGACAATGATTCAGACATAGATGCCGAGGCAGAGGAAATTGCGAGGAGGCTAGGGGAGCAGCTCTGGGCACTCAACAACCCTGCGGGTGCTGCCTCGAACGACCTACCGGTGCAGCCTGCACCCGAGGAACATTTTGAACTCCCAGATCTTCCACCGCAGGAAGAGCCAGATTTGGCAGACCAAGGACACCCTTCAACAAAGGAAGAAGAAGCGGCCTTGGCGACTATCAGGACAATTCTTGCCATCTTGGAGAATGATCCACCTGCGAAGGAGTTACTGTCCTCTACCGCCTTGCCTGGTTTGACGCACAATGTGTTGGACATTCTTCAGCAGAGCTCGGCATCCAAGTCAGTCGCGAAGGCTATCAGGATGCCTTTGAGCCAGGTGTTGGTTGAACTTGCTCGTTGCGAGCAGCTCTTTGGTGATCTGCGCCTATCCAACGCGCCTGCAATCCAGCTGGACCGAGGCAAACGGAAACGAGACGAGCTGGAGGACCACCACGACCCGAATACAAGACTCGCCAAGAGACCATACGTCCCCGAGGAAGATCTACAACCGCAAGTAATGGAGGCCGTTCGCATCATTAGCCAGGCTCTATCGTCTGCCCCGACGAATGCTTTGGACCCAAGTCTCGTCTCATCGATACAGGTCCCCCTCCACCAAGTCTTCCTGTTTGCGGTCACGTCGTCCGCCAGGATTGGGCCCGCAATGCATGCTCTTCAAGAGATCAGCGGTCTCATCCAGGTTATAGGCGTGGTGAGCGGGATTCAGATTGGCCAGCATCCCCACCAGAACCCCCATCCTTTCGGACCCGTCCCAGGGCATCCATGGGCTCCAGGACACGCTCCGCACGTCGCTACTGATATTGGGACTGCAGTGTATCCTTGCCTGATTTCCGGCTGTTGCAAGACCTTCTCCCGGTTGTACAGTCTTCGCGCCCACCAGCGTAACCACGCCGTTCATCGACCGTTCAGGTGCACGATATGCCCCGCCTCGTTTGCCAGAAACCACGATCTCAAGCGGCACATACGGCTGCACGACCGGAAGGCCTGGAAATGCGGTGCTTGCCAGAAGATTTTCTCGAGGCGGGACGCCTTCAAGCGACACAAGGACGGCTCTCGAGCGCGGGGGCTACGAAGCGAAGATTGCGCGACGGCCGATGTTATCGAGGTCGAGCTGGACGAGGAGGACGGCAATGACGTCCTTCGAGAGGAGAGACGAGCGAAGTTGTGGACCGGCCTCGCCAATAGCCATGCGGCTGGGGTGAGCCATCCCCATCGTGATAGCCTAGTCATGGAGGAGGGGGAAGTCCCGGAAAACATCATCCAGATGATTCAAGGATCTGTGTTGAGTCTCCACGGCCTCCTGCAAGCGCACGTCGGAAATGCGTTGGGCGTGCCTGCTTCTCACGGCGGCCACCCTGCTCCCCCGATGGTTGACGCTGCCGGCAGTCAGGCGACGCTTGCCAGTGTCATTGCCCGCGCACAGTCCCAGGCCCTGCCAGCCGCTACACCGCCAGACCATATGGAAGGTGTCGACCAGACCGACTCTATGGACTTTCCCTCCCATCCCGAGGCAGATGCCTCCCAGAGTAGGACGCCGCCAACCATATCTGAAGGCAATCAGCCTGACGCTAGCTCAAATGGAACTAGCCTCACCCCTCTGTCCATGTATGGCTTATCGGATGAGCAGACGAAGTTATTGGAGCTTGCCATTGCGAACGCTGCGTCGCTGGCACAGGCGCAGGCAGAAGCAGAAGCCGCGTTGGAAGAGGAGGATGAAGATGATTCAGATCGTGATGATGACGACGATGAGGATGGGGAAGGGGAGGACCAACCGACCGGCATGCAAGACCCTGTGGCAGTTTAGCCATACCATATGAAGATTTACCACCGCAACACGCGTAAGCCCATTTCCTCTTTTCACATACAAAATACAGGTTTTGAAAGACAGATAAATAGTACAGGGAGGCGGCATTCTAGTCCGTTAGGATCATACACAAGTCGTCGTCAAGTCGTTAAATGCCATGGCGCATTTTACAAGAAGGAAGAGAAGAAGGAGAAAACTGAGAAAGCGTTATCAAGATTTTTCCTGGACGCAATGACCGTCAAAGCTCACCAAGAGGGGAGATCGAACGGTCACATCTTCGGTTTTGTGTCTGGCCGTCTAGGTGTGTTGTAGCGTGTTTTTACGCTGGCGTCCAGCCGTCGCCATTTATCTTGACTCTCTGCGCTCTCCCGCTTCCATGCGTCCGCTATTGCTTGCGCAAGAGGATTCGCAAGAGGTGTTTGAGGCCCGGCACTTTTCCGCCCTCCGCGCTGCGATGATGGTTGTGAATCGGAGGTCATCTGGAGGAGAATCATGTGCGGCATACAGACTGAGCGACGATGTGGAAGAGTTGGTTTAGATGGAAAAGAGGACCTTACAGCGATGTACGTCGTCTCTGCAGCTAGAATGGTACGCGATCCTGTTCATTCTTATATTATTATTTGGCTGCGAGGATGTCGAAGAATGCTGGGATCAGCAAATTGAGGTGTTACGCACGTCTAATGGGTGTTTGCCAATGACCAATGGAACTTGCGCACCCCGAGGAAAGTGAGACAAGGGGGGCCCTAAATAGGGTAAGTTCAAAGGGAAGGATTACTATCGAATGCGACCGGAACATGCCGTTTTGGGAATATTGGCCCGTTGGATAGAGTGTAGGGAAGGGGAGGATAGTGGAATGGATGTGGGATCGAGGCTTTTTCACTTTGAGTGGAGGGTGGGTGGGGAAGTGGGTGTCCGCGCGAGTGCGAGAAGTCCGAGTTTATAACGGACGAGATAGGCAGGAACGCGGTTAACGCATTTAGAGGTATTACCGTGTCGATTTTAAATGATGGCACCTCAATGTGTGGGGAACGAGATTTGGCTGACGCTTTCTTACCTTTTTGGACAGTGTGAGGAGAGAAACACACGATTTGAGCAAGTTTCAGAAGAGAAAGGCTCGTGTTCGACGCAAGGCTGCGCGGCCTTCCCCTTCCTTTCCTGCGATCTATCTATCTTTGCTGAAGGCATCAGTGAAGGTACCAATTGCTTGAGATTTGGATCTCGTGAAGTCTGGGACGAGGGCGTCAAAGCCCGGAGGTGTGAGGAATCGCGATAGGCTATGGATCCTTGAAGTGGTGGCCATGCCGTATACGCCCAGGTTCTTGGGAAGTGTCAAGTACTAAATCCGCTCCGGTGAACGTCCGTCATCATTCCTCTGTCCTTTCCATGACCCGTTCACTTTCGCAATTCCATTCCACAGACGAGATATCGAACATCGAACCTGGACGTGCAACCCCAGCTGGACAGCGCTATCTACTAGTGCCAGTGGTACGCGCAAGGTCCGGTCGGTCGACCCGGTCGCGTCTGAACCCCAAGGTCTTGCGGTGGCAGAGAAAGAACGTCGCGAAAGAAAGGCAAGTTGCCACACATCCGAGTCTCGGAAGGTTTGACAAATTGAAATTTCGATCGAAGCGCCCTTCTTTCTCTTGGACCAGTTGGTCAACCGATTTCGAGCGGTATGTTCATTCATGTTAATGCGCTTCCATGATTTCGCTTGGCTCTTTGTCGGCCTGGCTGACTGGGGACCGACAATCACTTGATCATTGCCACCGATGAGGAGGTCCCTGCAGGACAGCGTCGACGTCATGCTGTGGAAGAGAACAGGCTGCTTAATGGACCATACAGATTCGGGCCCGCTCAGTAGGCGCGCAGGAGGGTTGACTAACGTCGTCGGGAAGAGATCCGTGAACTCAGCGTGCAGTACCAGCAGCGGTTCTAACTTTCAAAATATCTCACCGAGACCTTCGCATCACAAAGATCTACTCGTTCTGACCAGGTCAGTTCCTATCCTAAATCACTGTGTGACATGAGAGCCGACTGACCCCGAAGTTAAGCAGGGTGTTCTTGTTGAGGAAAAGGAAAGGCAAAGAAGAGGTGGGCATCCTTGGGTTGATGACAGGAAGTCTAGGTCCTCTTTTTCCAATCCGTGGCCTCCGATCTGTGTCAGGGCCCTAGACGGCGATACCAAAAGCCCTCTCTCACCATACCCATGGTGAAGGGTTCGCCGATATGTTGCCGTCAAAGAAGCTGAACTAATTAATTACCGGGCTGTGGAGTGCTCTACATGCAGTTAAAGCATGCGGCTGCTTGCCACTTAGTTCGCCTCAGAGGCCTGTTGGTCGGTCACTTGAGTGTGTCGGAACTGTGGCAGGAGGAGCTGCGACGGCTGCGACGGGCCCTCTAGCCGGAATTGAATTGAAGCTACGGCCATTGCCTCCTTGGCGAGTACAGGTATCGAGCGGATATGAAATCACAGTTCATTTACACCTGCCAACCAACTAAATTGTTTAGCGCCAGCCGCAGGCCACGTTGTAGGGCCCTTGCATAAAAAAGGATGGAAAGACCCCAACCCGAGAACCCGTTGGTCAAGCGGGATGCAATAAGGTTTCGCAAAGGTGACGAACTCCGACGTTCATGAGGAGACATATTCAAATTATCTTATCAGGGGAGGAAGACTTCAAATTGACGCCAGGTCGGATTGCACCCGCGGCCATCGCCTCGAGGATGCAGGACTAGTGGTGTTCAAACCTTACTTAGAATAGCATCACCCCTTGACCCCATGAACTTTAAAACGAAGACCCTCTGACGTTAGGCGATGAATCTCACTTCCCTTCTACAAACTCGGACTGCCTTGTACTCTTGCGAGGAAGGTAGCGTCCTCACTTCAGGCACGGTTGGACGACCGGCAAGCAGCGCCAACGCATGACAAAACGTGGTGGTGCAGACAGCGTCCGGATGGAGTGTATTGGCAATTAGAGGAGAACGTATATCGGTCAAGTCGATACCGACATCAGGGTCGAAAGAAAGACCAGGGCGGGGAGCAAGACAAAGACAAGCGACGCCGGCCGTGTTGAAGCGGCAGAAGACGACCCTTTCGAGGATGTTCCCGAGACGAGGGAAGCTTTCTGCGTTCGGGACCCGGGATTGCCGTTCTGAGAAGCATTTTCTATGGAAAGGGTTAACCATCGAGCAAAGGTATTGGGGTTTCAATCTCATGAAGTCGCGTTCGGAAAAGAACTCACTGATGGAATCCAGCAGCACGTCGTGATAGTCGCCTCCCGCCTCCCACATAGCAAACCCCGCCAAACCGTTGGAATGGATGAAGTCGCCCTTGGCTGCAAACGATCGCGGGTTCTCGTATGACACGTAAACTTGAGAAGTTGCGTTATACGCGAATGGCTAGATGGATTGAAATAGAGCATATGTGAGTAAAGCAGCACTCGAGATATCTAACCAGAAAAGGACAGTTGAAAGGGAAGAAGTCTGGAAGAAGCAGAGCGACGCTACGCGACTTGAAGGAAGAAGAGAGGGTAAAGGTAGAGCCACACATACCGTTTCGCTGCAATCGTCGTATCGAAGCGCGATGCCTTCGCCTGCTGATCCATCGGATTTCAGGAAACCTTCTTCGATCAAGCCCCAGTACGTGTAGACACCGCCAGGAGCCTGCATCACCCCGCAGACGTCGACTCCGCTATCGCCGTCCCACCTATCCCCGAGGCTCCTGCTATTGGGGGTGTACGAGGGGTAAGAGTTGAGCGAAGACGAGTTGGTCTGGCTCAGCGCTACTGCGGAGGAGATATCGTAGGAGTGGCCGTACGCGCCGACGCCAAGGACCAGCTTGTTGTTTGGGATGCCAGCATTCGACCAGGCTGCGACGGAGGATACGGCGGAACCCAATTTTGCACCATCCGGAGCGCAGCTGTCGTCCAGCGGGGAACTGGGGCCTACCCCGATTGCGGTATTGGATTTGAGGTCATAGTTCATAATGGCGATGTAATCCAGTACATCGGCGAAGCCAGCGATATCTGAAGAGGGTTCTCCAGTATTGTCTGCGAAGGGTGTAACATAGACTGCTGCTGTGAGCACGAGGGTGCGTTTCAATGTCGTGTCTTGGCGAAGTTGTTGAAGGAGCAGGAGGAAGTTAGAGGTGTCGTTCGGGTTCACGATGTTACACCCTATCCCCTGCTTTCCCGGATATTCCCAGTCAAAGTCGATGCCATCGAGGTCATACTTCTGGAGTATACTGGTGATCGCCTTTGCGAAGGCCGTCCTGTTTTTTGCTGAACCGACAGCAGTCGAGAAGTATCTAGAACCCGTCCATCCACCAACGGAAAGGAGCGCCTTTACACTCTAAAGGCAGAATAGTCAGTCCCAAAACTTTGGCGGTAAAGGGTATTGGTCATACATGGTTGTGTGCAGAGGAAACAAATTGAGGTAAACGGTTTTCATCGGAAATGTCCAGCCCTATGATATTCGGATCCGGCGTTGTAACCCTGCACATTCGCGCTCAGGGTCGAGACGTTAAGCAGAATAAGCTGGTGCTCACCCGAAAGCATAAGTCATGTGGGTATATTTCGACCAACTAACTGCCGACAGCGGGAAGTCCGCTGCATGCCAGCCCGCATACCATGCTGCGGCAATTGGTTTCTCTGGTGCGCGAGCCTCGATGTGTTCGCCGGGATGGGCCATAGCCAGCACAACAAGAGATAGAATACATGTTGGAAGTCGTAACATCGTTGAAGGAAAAATTCCGGTTTGTAGGCGTTGAAAGGTGGGGAAGATATACACTGTCCGCTTTGACTTCTATTGGGCGACTAGCGAGCGTTTATAGGTGTTGAAAGAGCGACTTGGGTGCGTCCCGGAAAGATTACAACAGTGGTGGGGCCTACAAGAAGTGTGGGGTCATTGAGGAGCAGACAGAGGACAGCGATGCAGCTGGAGACAGGCGCATGCACTGGTGGTCAATCAAGAAGCTTGAACTGAATCCGTCTATATCCATCGGGACGTTGCATCACACCGACATTCAAGGCGGGTCCGTGCGTTCTCGAGGATGCGTGATACAATTGGTCTCTGCAACGAGTACATTGGCTAGAGTCCCTAGAGGTTGCTCTTGAGGCTTTCCGCGATGCTATCTCCTTCAACGAGAATACAAGGGCCCCCGTAAATTACGCGGTCGCCCAGACCGCTCTCCTTGATGTATTCGACAACCGCGGCGTCTTCAGCGCCAGGCTGAAGCCAAAGAGCCGGGACTGACAACTCCTTCGCCAGTTGAAGAAGAGACAATGTGACCTACGGGAATGGAGGTGTTGAATTAAGCGTTCACTCTACCATTTGGAGGAAACGGCTAACCTTGGGAGGTGTAATCACACTGATAGAGGTTTCCTTCGGGGACGGAAGGTCCGAGATGGCCTTCAGGGCTGAGATCTCCTCAAGTTCCGATTCTTTCTGTGGTCTCTATGAGATCTCGGCGGAGAAGGGGTATCTGTGGCGGCTCACAGGGTGCACTGGGGTGACCTGGTAGTCGCGAGACTTGTACCATTTCAACACCTGCCACCAAGGTCCGTAGTGTCAGTAACTGCATTCTCATACCAGATAGCGACGAAAACTGACCTTTGTCCCAAATTTACTCTGGTCCTTGGAAGCACCGACGACTGCGAAGAATGGAGAGGCGAGGAAGGTCTTTTGAATCACGGCGGTAGTAGTTGCTGCCATCGTTGGGTATGTACTTCTGGTAGTTGAGGAGAGAGGGTTCTTGATCTGTTATGGAGAGGTGTATGTAGTGCTAGATTGCGATGCTATATAGCGTCCCATGTCTCTTGAGGAAGACCGGGGTTTGTCAGGGAGATTGCGCCATGATTACTGTCGAGTAACGTGCAGCCTTCTTCCACCCGATAGTGCATCGGGTTGCATGCGGGCAGAGCTGGAGAACCGTGTCATGGAGGTCGAAGAGCAGCGTGTCTCAGCGTGTCTCAGCGTGTGAGAGATTAGACGCGCGTAGATTAGATGGCGAACTCGTCGTCATTACTCACGCCGGCGGCGCCATGCACAACTCAACCTGGAACACCCATGACGGTCTCTCGGTTACCCTTCGCGGACTTCTTGCCAATTCATTGGCTTCAATGGCCGTCAAGGACGACAGCTAAACATGTTTTCTACGGCTTCTTGATAGGGCTCTCGCTCTCGCTGACGACTTCGTCCCTCGCGATGCTGCACCAGAGTCGCAAGAAGGAAAAACAGGCGAGCAGGCTTCCCCCGCGTCCGATAGAGCTGCGAAGCGACGAGATTGTGAATGGTGTGACGGGACTTATTGGTGCGTTTTCGTATCCTCGTGGCGAAGGAAGCCTCTCACCAGATTTGCATATGGACCACAGGAAACACACCTCTCATGAGAATCAATTCTCTGAGCGACGCTCTTGGGGTCGAGATCCTCGGGAAGGCAGAGGTAAATCGCTATCACAGTGATTTTTATCCCAAAGTCTCTGATAGTAAAGGGAATCACAGTTTTTGAATCCTGGAGGAAGCGTAAAGGATCGCGTCGCGCTGCGGAGTGAGTCTGATCCGAGCGTCAAAATCTTGGGTTCTTACCTGTAGTTGCTAGTGATTGAGGACGCTGAAAGCCTTGGATTCCTGCGCCCCCATACCGGCTCGCGTATCTTTGAGGGCACAGTGGGGTCGACCGGAATCTCTATCGCGACTGTCGCTCGGTCTAGGTACGGCTTTTGCTCCCTCATATTGTGCGGAATCCTGACCCGGGCTCCCTTAGAGGCTATGAATCCAGTAAGTTTCCCGTGTGTTCCAAGTGGTCAGACATAGACCAAATGCCTATCAGCGATTATAATGCCGGATGACGTCGCGGAAGAGAAGGTAAAGGCCCTGCATGCCCTCGGAGCAGAGGTCGAACGCGTCCGACCAGCAAGTATCGTCGACAAAAAGCAGGTAAGCACGTCCATTATCACGCGCTCTTAAAACGATCTTCATATCCTAACTCGACCTGTAGTTTGTTGTGCGTCCCAGTCATCCCCGTTAACGCCTGTACGTTTCTCAAGAAGGATTGCTCCAGAACTTGGCGAAAATGCGGGCGAGTGAATTTGGCGAGCCAGACAAGATTGAGGCTAGCATCGACGCTGACGCTCCTCGGGCCCACCATCATCGCGCATTGGAGTCCCCCTCTCATACAATGCTCGTTTCGACGACGGCAAAGCATGTCAACTTTGACACGTCGAATGACTGGGAAACGGACGAAGACTTCTTGTCCAAACCACGTGGATTCTTCGCAGACCAGTTCGAGGTGAGCCAGAGGCATTGGATGTATTATACTCCATCACTAAGCCTCGGTGACTTCGTATAACCAGAACAGAAGCAACTTTGACGCTCACTTCGCCGGGACGGGGCCCGAGATTTGGAGGCAGACGAACGGGCAGGTTGATGCGTTCGTCTCGGGGGCAGGTAATTTAGCTTTCACTCACTTCGTAACCAGAGGTTGGCTAAATTGCGGCTGCACTCGTCTTCTCTTTCTTCGTCACTTAGGCACTGGAGGAACTCTGGCAGGATGCGGTCGTTACATTAAATCCGTGAACGAGGACACCATTGTTGCTATCTCCGACCCAGAAGGCAGTGGCCTTTTCAACAAGGTAAGTGCTCGAATTGGTGCACACCTTTAGATTCCAGCCCTCTGATAGGCGAATGGCCGGCTGACTGGATAATCTACCTTTTGTAAAGGTGAAGTATGGAGTGATGTTCGACCGGAGAGAAGCAGAGGGTACGAAGAGAAGACATCAAGTCGATACCATTGTCGAAGGGATGTACGTGTATCTTTCCAATACACCTGCCTTTGCTACCTAATGCTGACAGTTGACTGCCACAGTGGTATCAACCGGCTGACGCACAACTTCGAGCTGGCGCTTCCAATTGTTGACGATGCATTCCGGTAGGCGCCCTCTCAATCTCGACTACAGGTGAAAGTTGGCTCACGAATAGCGCAGGATATCCGACGCCGAAGCAGTCGCCATGTCGCGCTTCCTCGTCAGACATGACGGCTTATTCCTCGGATCTAGCAGTGCTTGCAACATTATGGCCTGCATAAAACTTGTGAAAAAGATGGGCTGGGAAGGGTCCGGCAAGCATGTCGTCACAATCTTGTACGTCTCCCTTTCGAGAGATATGACTACGCCAGTCTAATGAGACCTTCCCACAGGTGCGACTCGGGCACTCGACACTACTCCAAGTTCTGGAGCGATGAGTACCTGAAGAACGCCGGAATCGCCATCGACCTCTCGCTTGTTGAAGACCTGCTGCCAAGGCCTGACTCTGTATAAGCCAACTGATGACCTCAACATCAAGAAAATGCCTTGGTAAATCTTGTGGTATAATATTGCCTGCTTGGCAGATACAATGGCATTCATCTATTCTTGCACGACCTCGTATCCGTCGACCTCCTTCCCAACGGCAATACGCAACCCAGCGAATAGACAATCAAGGATCGCTGCCCCATTGGAGCAGGCGAACACCAGTGTTGATGCGTAGTAGAAGTTGGCATTTCCAGTACCCTGCGTAAGCCAGAGGTGGTGGAAGAGCGGGAGGAGTAGTGCTGAGTGCAAGTGTAGCAGTGATGTTACGATAGGGAAGCGGAGATCTGGAAAAAGAGGATTTAGACGGTGAGTTTAAAGGGTAGAGAGTGAGACGCACAAGGGAATGTTTCTGGGAATATGGATATCATGCTGAGGAAGAGACCCATGTCTGCTAGGGTAGGGTATGCTTTGAAAGTTGCTAAGATTCCCGTCAAGATGAACAGTGCATAGAGCGGGTCGTGCCTAGTAGATGAGTGAGATGAGAGGCAATGAAGTAGTTAACGGAATCGACTTACTGAAACTTGATACAGAGGGGCGCGACATAGATCAGGAGGTGCACGCTGAACACCATGAGGAAGAACGGCCGGAAGTGGTCGAACATCTCGGTGAAAAAATACCACCACATGCCTACGTTCGGGGTGAGATCTGGGAGGGTGAACCTGAAAGAAGTCGGTCAGCATTCTGTAGACGAGGTGGTAGGCGTATGCATACGCATACCATGTTCCCCAAGTTTGTGCAACCCAGTTCAAATTTCCGGCGACCAATGTTGATGCAACGGTAAGAACCCCTACGTATAAGAGAAACTCAACGGCCAGTGGTAAAACCTTATGCCTCTTGAAGGATATCTTCTGTGGTGACGCAAGGTGAGAATGGGGGTCCGTGAGCAGGAGAAGCAGAAGAGGCGGGAGGAAGAGGATGGCGTTCGGTGTAAGGTGCGAGAGGAAGGCGAGAGAGAGGAGAGATGGCGCTGCCTTCTCTGGAGGGGCTGGCTCAGTGTACGCTTCGGGGCAAAGCAGGATGGGTCACTGACTTTGAGAAGCGAACATTACGGCCAGGAGGAGGAGTGCGCTTTCCAGTGGTGATGTAGAGAGCGCTAGAGATGGGAGAAAGTTGTATGGGTTCAACAGATAACTGATTGGCTTCAGTACACATATGAGAATGAAGCAATTTAGGACGTACGCAGCAGCAACGAGCCCATCACGCGCGCTACTTGGTACATTCTGTCGCGCCCTCCACGTCCGTACCAGTGCCCAGGCTGCTACAGCATCGCACAAAGCTAGTAGAGTTGCCATGAAAACCTTTGAACTTGGCAATACCGACGAGAAAAGCGCTAACAATAAAGGGGACTACCATGGCCAGGTAAATGGCTGTTCAGAGCGGGGCTTCGGTGCACATACGTGTCGGAATGTCCCTCCATTGTACGGGTCTATTCCATGTCTAAAGAGGTACAACCCTTCCTGTACTGGTTGTCAACGATTAGAAGCATATGTATAACATGGAATTGGTTTCTTACATTGGGAGAACGATGTTAACGGCGACGAGAGTTGGTGGTCATGGAGGAGCACATCGGAGACGCCGGCCAGATGCGCTGAGAGCTTCAAGACTGTCAAAGCCGGTAGGACTACGCCTAAGCGCAGCAGAGGCGAGGAGTACGACGATGACATTGAGAGCAGAACCTGGAGAGCCCACATTGTGACGCTAGCGGCTGAGCGGCTCTGGACGGACCGCACACGACCGCCTACACATTGCGATCAAAGCTCAACCTTGACGAAAGCATCCATGACCATGTACAGCTTCGAGATACCCACTACTGCAACGATATCCTTTTCTGAATTCTGCCATGACCAGAGCGACCGTCAAGACTACGTATCTCGCCTTCCAGAGGTCACCCAGGCCCGCGCGAACATAAGAGCAACGTTGAAGGAGATGAAGGCCACTGAGAACGGTGGAAAGGACTATCTAACCCTAGTCAAGGTATGTCCGAGTCCCCACCCCCATTCTACACGCTAATACATCCCAGCTACTAGAAGAATACCTTCCCCAGATCCAGGGAGTCATGGATTGCGTGACGCATGATAAGATTGGATTCAAAAGCGAACCAAGTTTGTCGCCTTGATATTGCCTCGAAGCACAGGGCTGATTCAACCAGCTATGCTCGTCTAGTCTTCAGTTGGAAGTCCACACTGTCTTCCAACATCCTAAAGTCGTCTAGAATCTCCCTGCCAGGCCTCCACGCCGACTATGCGTTCACCCTGCTCATCTACGGATACGCCCTCTCGAACTTAGCTTGGTCGATGGTAGAAGGGCTCGGTGCTTACGAACAAGATCGGGCTATCTCAGACGAACTGAGGAAGCACAAGGACAAGGAGCTCAACGTCGCCGTGGACCATCTGTGTAAAGCCAGCGGTATCTTCGCGTATATCGCCGATACTGTCCTGCCTGCATGGGACGTGAATCGGACGGATGGACCCCCAGGGTTTAATCGTCCGCCAGAATTAATAAGAGAAGTCAATACGGCGTTATCAAAGTGGGTATCCATCTCCTAGCTCACCCTTACAAATTCACCCATGTGCATGTAGGATGGTTCTGGCCGACGCTCAGACCCTTGCCATTCGACGCCTCCAATCGAAGTCCGCATATGAGAGCAACATAGCTCCTGGACCACCCCTCCCCTTGTCGCACCCATCGCCATCCCTACTTGCAAAACTCCACCTGGAGTGCGCTTCTCTATATGCATCGTCGCGTTCGTTGATCAAGAGCGTAGGGGCAAGTAAGAGTGGGGACAACACTGCAATCGTGTCGGACTTGCGCAAGCATCTTGCAGATGAAACCGCGCTCCACAACGCGCTTGCGCATAAATGGCTCGGGGTTTTCGCAGGAGAGAAAGGGGGGTCTGAGAAAGGGGGCGAAGCGGTTGCCTTCCTCATTTGGGCGAAGAAAGAGTTGGAGGAATTGAAGGATTCTGGGAAGATCGCTCTTGGAAAAGGCGAGAAGGAAAAGCATGATCGCAGGAAAGCCAAGCTTTCCGATGAAATAACGAGCACATCTCTGTTCTTGAAGCAATACAAGCAAATGAACGACTCGGTAAGTTCCCTGCCGCCTCTGCAGTCGTAGGTACTCAGACTATCAAAGGTGCACTTCCAGCCCGTTCCACCACAGTCTGAACTCCAGCGGGTAATTCCGGCAGGAACACTTGCTAGAAAGACTACACCTTATACCCCGCCGCAGCCCTGCTTCGGGCCCAACTCCATCGAATACCTTCGGAGGAAGACAGAGGAGCTGAAGGCAAAGGATGATACCAAAGACGGTGCTGGACCCCAAGGCCCACCACCCAAAGAGTCTCCTCACGTTGGGAAATATTCTGGAGCTGGTGCCTACTTCTGATGCATGATACTTTATCTCTACAAGAGTAGGTCTTTCTCGTTCTTCCTCAAAACCGCGTTTCCTGATTATAACAACAATTAATGTAGGTACAAGAATTACAATCGACATATATCGACAATCCAGGTTGCATGGGTATATAAAGGGTGATACTCCGGAGCATATGGCTATGTGGAATGCGGTAGGCAAGTCAACAGACGGTCAGCTCAATGGCGTCCCAGATGTCTGGCGGTCTTGTTAATAATCTTGGCTTCTGCCTGCTTTGCCTTTGCACGCTTGGAGCTACGGGATGGTCAGTCTTGATTCAACGCCGTGAAATGAAAGACATACTCTTCCACAGCCTCACGTTCAAGCATTCTAACTTGATCCTTGGCCTCATCGACGGCTTGGCGAGCTTGCCTGAGGGCCATATCAGCGTCACGCTCGGCACGTTCAGCGTCGGCGATCTTCTGGCGGGCAGAGATGATCGAAGGGTCATTGTCTAAGTGGTTCTTGTTTTTTCCGAGACCCAAGAACCCGCCACCGCCATTGCGGGTTCCAGAGCCACCGATGGAGCTTCTGCTCGAACCGGAGTCGTAAGACGAGCGACTGTCGCGACTGAACAAGCCGCCGCTACGGCTGTTGGTGGTGGTATTGCTGTCCCTGACGGGGGAGGCAGAGGCGCGTCTTGTGGAGTTGGATTTGAAGAGAGGCATTTTGTGAGAGGTTGCTGATGCTTTGAACGGTGTGCAAAGGACTATTTAAGTCTTCAAACAGGTCTACGTCACTGGTCACTGTTGACATTGAACTCCAAAAGCTATGGCATAGAGTGGAGCTCCGTATTCCAGGATCCAAGGCGCAGAGGCAGGAGGATGGGGTCGGACAGCGCTTGCGTCATCGTCATAATATGGCTCGTGCGTGCGAAAAAACGGAGTTAACTAGTTGGTCGGAGTTCGAATCTTCCCGGGTCTGCTGTCGATTTGCATGATGTATAAAAGGCAGCTTCTCTTGACTCACAACCACCGCGCTCGTTGGATCCCCAGTAACGGTGTTGCCACACATCGTTCTCCGACATCCGCAACGACGTCGACGTTTCTATAATGTCAAATAAGATAGTGGTGAGCTGCTCACCGGCCGTTTGTCTGTAGTAGTAAGCTGTGATTTTAACCTGAGATTTCTTGAGCCTGGTATCTATCGCTCTGTCATTGACGAGGTTATTGCTGCTATTAAACCCGAATTTGACGAATACGGCGTCCCTGAAGATGTTCTGGCAGAACTGCAGCATGTAAGTTGACCTTCCTTTTCAATGTATGCCAGTCGCTGAACACACTCCTGGGGCACCTCGATAGAAATGGGAGAGCAAGGTGATCGCCTCACATGTGGCAGAGTTCGAAACGCCCCAGGCGGCACCTGCCGCTCCGCCTGCACCTCATGTGCAGCCTTTGCACCAGAGTTACCCTCCGCATCCTATGCACATGATGCAGACGCACCCTCACTATGCCAACCCGTACGCGCACATGGCTGCCACCGTCACGGCAACTGGTGCTGCTCCTCAAGGGCAACCCACTGTGAAAACTGAGCCTATCGAGAATCGCTACATGCTCGCTCCTTACACTCTACCTCCTTTACCGGGTCCCAACGTTGCAGCGCGTCCACCAGTTCTTCCCCCACATCCAGGAGGTCAGACCGGTGTTATCTCTTTTAATAGACCAGCCCAAACTCAGCCGCCCCCCTCATCAGTCCCTGCTCGCCCTACTTACGCTCCTGTCGCGCAGCCGCAACAGCAGACTCCCCGGATACCGCAAGTCGATGGACCTTCGGAGTCCTCTGATGACGATGATAGCCCGTCTCCCCCACCTTCAGGGTCGTTTGCTCCAAGGACAATGCACCCGTCGTTGCCACAACCTGTCGCTGCCGTGCAGCGTGCGCAGACCCCCGCCGACTCTGAGGCTATCAACAGCGATCTCGATGATTCTGATACCGAAAACGAGGAGGAAGCCGACGAAGGCGGTGTCGGCGATTCCGACATCGTGTTCTGTACATATGACAAGGTATGGGTTCCGGCCTAGCGCGTCCCTTCGATCAGAATGCTGAGGTTCTTTCCTTTGTAGGTTGCCAGGGTGAAAAACAAGTGGAAGTGCGTCCTCAAGGACGGCATGATCCATGTCAACGGGAAGGACTACTTATTCGCGAAATGCACTGGGTACGGCATCTTCCTTTAACCTCGCTTCCGCCTCATGCTGATATGTCGCACTAGCGAATTTGAATGGTGAACTTATTCGTACATCCTCATTCCCCATTGCTATCGTTGCTTTCCTTTTTCTCTGTGTACTTTTCTATCCAACGGTGTCTGCCTGCCTGCTGCTTCACATCTCAACCCACTCCTACATCGCATCATTAATGCCTAACTGTCATATCCATCATGTTTCCTTTGGTCTTTGCATTCTTTCCTTTGAACCTCGTTTTTACCGTTTATATCTAGTTGGACATTCTATACACACATAACACATCCATTTACTTAGCATTCAATGACAACTCGTACCTATTATACCATGACTTTCTGGTGCTCAGGGTTCATCCGACTCGTCTGGGGCTCTCTATAAGGGTAAAAATCGTCCACAGTGGGCTTTCGACGGAGAACGACTTGATCATCCCTGATTATGGATGGAAACGGAGTGCTGGGCCTAAAGGCAGGGGCATGAGGCCTGAACACGGAATGGTATGTATGTACAAACGACCCTGATCCTAGTGAAGCAATAGTGAAGGTTAAGAATCTAATCCTGGTGTAACTGGCGAGGCACTGCGAGCAAATAGTAAAGTAAGTAGTAATGTAGTGACCGTTAATGCAAAGTGAGGCCGGATGTCCTCTAAGGATCGTTTGGGCCTCAGGGCCCAAATTTTATGAGGGTCAAGTAATTGGTGGTAATACAAGTGAGAATGGCGGAGCAGAACAATGCAACGATATCAATCAAAGCGAGGTATGTGGAGCATGTCCATGAGCCAGCAGAAGAGTTAGAATATCATGAGGGGTATGTTAAAGGTCCGACAGTACGAAAGGCCAACAGCGAACAGGCCTAGAGCGGTGGAGAAGACGAAGCCGCATTCTGCTGAAGGAGGCGAAGGGCTTTGTCGTCCTGGCGCTCCCTCTTGTAAGGATGGGCACGGTTCAGAGCGTGGAGAGGCGCGAGCGCAATCGGAAGCGGTCGAGACCCGGAGTCACGGTAAGGGGCGGGAGACGGGACAGGTGCAGGCACAACGACTTGCTGGTAGGTGTTGGTTGTAGGGGAAACGATATAAGAGGGCTCTTCGTTCGGAATATGGAGCGGTGGGAGTATCCGCGGTGTCTCCGAGATTGGGGTCGACCACTGGGAAATAACATGAACATCCGGGCCGGGCACATTATATTGTTGCGACATGGGCGATAGCCCATGGTGAGGTAAGGCTGCCGGAGAATAGTGCTCCTGCTGACTGTGCTGTTGCTGGTGATGCTGTTGCTGCTCGTGCAAGGAGTACATATTATACCCAGAATTCATATGTGACCCAGAATTATGCATCCCATGCATTGCGCCAGGTGGGGCCTGTAGACCTGTTGTCCCAGATGGTTGATACGGATATGCCGACGGTTCGTAAGCATTCCAATGAGAATGAGAAGATGGGGAAAGGGCGTCGGACGTTAGGCCAACGGAAATATTGACAGTGTGATTATTGAGCCCGCTTGACTCGGCATAGGAAGAGATGGGAATTGGCTTACCCCTTTGCCCGTGCATGTTATCGTTCAGTGGAACCATCGCTGCTGGTGCTGCCATTGGAGGAAGGGGGCGGTATTCCGGCTGGTGGGAATGAGGCGAATGGTGGCTAGGCTCGGCTGGAACTGGGGCTCGCGATGACTTCGCATCGACCGGCGCAGCCGACCCGTATTGCGGCGTCTGTGCTGAGTACTGGGTGCGAGGAGACGGCAGGGGAGGAGACAGAGACGCAGAAGAGCGATCTTGGTGGGAATAGGTCGACGCTGTCCTTGAGTGAGAGTCCTGGTCGTGGGGCTGGCCCGTTGGATGGTAGAAACCCGTATGCGCAACGGAATTCTGGTAGGGCTCGTACATCAAGACCGGTTGGCTCTCGACAGACCCAGGAGCTGTGGTGGGGTATGGCGAAGGGAACGCAGCATAGGTCCTGGTTACAGTGTTCGACTTGGACGATTCGCCTCGCGATTCGTCCGTTTTTGAGCGCTTCCCGACCCGTGTACTCTTGAAATGCCCTTCAGGGACAACCAGATCGCCAACCCCAGGGATGTCATCCACGGAGTGGAGTTGGTCTATTGTCCCCTGTGTAAAGTAGGCCGCTGAGCGCGACTTGAGCCACTGAACGGAAGGGAGGGGTTGTTTTGCTCTCACTAATGTGCCATTTTCTCCTGCCATTCTCTGTCTCCACCCACACGGAGTAAGTCTGCTTCACCAGTGGCTCCCAGTCGCGTGGCGGTTTGGCATCAGCAGGGGATCTTCGCTGTTCATTAGCAGACGACTGGCACTTTAGAATAGAAGCTTACCCTGATTGACTGGAGTCGGGTGGTGGCATGTAGCGCTCATAGTAGAATAGGAATTCCTGTATCGGGTTCTCAGCAGCGTGCAAGAAGCAGAGGGTGGCACTTACGTCGCGAACTCTTGATGGCGTCCATCGACGACCTTCGGTAAACCTCTCGATTCCCAGACCAGTGATCTCGCTATGTGGGCCGCGCTCCTCCCAAGCGTAAACACATCCAGAACGCAGAGCTAACCTCTCGTCAGCGTCTAGGCGCCGGGTAACCATCTTGAGAATTCCCTTCTGAACGGCATAGAAGATTTTGTGGGTATCCTGAGTCGATCGAATTCGTAGGTCAATGCAGGTCGGTTCCTGAGCATGGACCATTGTGGTGTATGAGAAGGTGGAGGAAGAGGGAGAAGGTATGGGAAGACAGCAATATTATATGGGCCATCAGTCCCCACATGCCTTCACTGCCAGAAAGGGTTGTCCCCCTGAACTGTCATTTTAATTTGACTGTTTTCTGCCGCCATTCGCTCCCTCGCGACTGGAAGCGACCCTTTTATAGCCACGAATCGAGATATCACCTGAGGAAACCTAATACGCTACAACTTTAAAATCTTTCTAAGCCTGTCATCAGATTTCGATCTTCTGAAGGCGTGGTCACTTGCGCAAAATGCACCCTCTTCTATCTCTTCACAACATTCACAACGCCGCCAGGTCTCACGCGGCTCGTTCTCCTTTGTCCTTACAGGAGCTCTTACTTCTTGAAGGCTCGGGTGCGCCGCTTCAGGGCTCTGGCTACCTACCGGCTCTCTTGGTCTACTTAATGGTCATCTTCGCCTTCTCCTTGACATGTGGCATGCCCGCTTGCGAACTGCCTTCGGCAAAGCAAAGTCGGTTGCACGCTTTGCTGTCATTGGCTTCCGAAATCTGTCGACTGTGTTGGGTGTTACTCCCCCAAAGAAAGAAGAGTCGGACCTCAGCTGTTCGCTCTTGGCCCTCCTAGGCAGCTGAGCTTGCCGTGTCCAGACCACCTTGAACACACTCTGCAGGAGTCTGCAGGCTGCCGGCATCTTCCAGTCATATTCTTTGCTCAAACCATCAAGGGATTCCCCGGCGCGTATGTATGCAAGCGGTTAGCCACCTGACATTGACTATGTAGGTGCTCCCGTTGCATCGAAAGATCTACCAACATTTCGGGGTACCACGGGTCGCACAGGGTCGCACTGCTCAGCGTGTTTCCCCGATGGCGATTCAGGCAGCTCTCCATCGCGAATAGGCCTCCCCTCCCAGTGTCCGGTCTCTTCAAATTCCTTTTGAAGTCGAGGATTCGACCTCGCGATGTAGAGATGGGGAAATCTCCCTCGGTGAGTTGATAGGGATTCAGCCTTTTAGGGTCTTTAGCTCAGTTGTCAGTACCATCCTGCCCGATCCAGGATTCTTCTCATTAAACCAGAGGACAACCACCGAAATGCCGATCGGAATCAACGTCGACTAGATGCCTCGCTAGCGTGGCCTCGTGCCTCCTCGAAACGCGGGGTGTTCAAGAATACCGGATTCCTGGGCGAACGCGTTGAATGAGCGAGAACCCGGTGGCCACACTAACGCTATAGAACCACTGCCTTCCCCCGCATTGTTCCATTCAACCTCGTTGATGTGAAGGGAATGTGGCACTCATTTTACAGCGTTAAGGTAAAATGGCAGGACCCCAGAATTTCATCAGAGGACGCCGAGCCAGTGGTTCCTATATGTCACCGCCTTTGCCAAAGAATTCCTTCCAATGATGCCTACTTGCCTCTGAGCCCTGACAGATATTAACGGACGGCGTCGATATCGGCCGGTCTCTCCTATGCCTTTGGCCTGCTCTCCTCTCTAGGATGTAGCTGACGAAGGGATGCTTTATCTGAGTGGTGGCCTTCAACCTGGATTGCGAAGAAGAAGCTTATATGGGCCCAATGCGGCGATCACTGCTGATCCTGTATCTTATTCCTGTGCCCTTCTCCCAAATACCTCCAAATGGACGGTGCAGCACGTTATGCTATGTACCCATATTCTATATCTGCTACGAACGTCCAAGCTTCTCCGAACAGACTACCAATTGGCCCTTGTTCCAAGAGGGGTCACCGGTCAGCCTTTACTTTTCGATGTCATGCAGCCGGTGTGACACCCGGCTAATTTGCATGTGTAGGACATTGACAACGATGGGTAAGTGAGTGTGAGATTTGAGCAATAGAGCGGCAACGACACTCCTCAAACGCGGAGACCGGGATTCTGCGGAGGTGCATGCCCAGGAAGTGGTTATAGCTCTACTAGGAGGGTCACTAAGGGGTCGGCCCCACGACACCTTCCTAGTATGATTGGGAAGTGTCCATCCGAGTCGAATACTAATAGTGTACATGGCGGAAAAAATAATAATTGAAGTCAATAGCACGTCAAATAGTCATATATTGGAAACGACATAATAGCTTCTTCGTCCAGAGGATGGCGAGTCCTCGGTGGTGATCGTTTTAGGTACTCCAGAGGTGCAAGACTTAACAGAGCGGGTGGGTTGCTTACTAGCTGCAGCCATAAAGAATGAGAGGATGAACCCTTATTTCGATGCACAGGACTCACCTCCTCTGATTCCCTGCTAAGGTAAGACACTGGTGGAGGTATCGGCGATGGACCCGAAGATGAATCCGAAAAGCGTGGACTGGACCGGGCGCCTCCGCGGGCGCTTGTATATCGATCGCTTGGATAGGCTATGGTGGCAAGGAAGGGATAGTCAGGATGGTTATCCACCGTGTATAGCCGATGCACGGTTGAAGCGGTTGTATACGCAGCTGGAAGTACGTCAGTCTTACGTCCGTTCTGCGCGAAGACTGCGGGCGCCTACTTATGTGCCATTTCCTGACCCCGTTTGGAAACCTGACAAACACCGAGTATGTTTGCTTGACGAGGTTTCTCGAGATCGATCCTGGAAATGCCCGGAATACCGCCGCTGATGGACTGGGTGGGACATCGATATCAGCGAAGTGATAGCAGGAGCGATCGCGCTCACAGGCATTTGGCAGGACTTACTTGGAGCCTATTATATTCATAGGGACGTCCTGCCGCTCCTTTTCGTCGTAGAACAGAAATTCCTGGAGTGAATGTTAACGCCCCTGAGCGAACTGGGGAATGATAGGAATTAGAGCGGTGAGTTGCCACCACCTTATACTGACATCCTTAACACGGCTCTGACCCCATGAGATAGAGTCCGTCCAGCGCTCGATTCCTGTCTGCAGTCGACGTCAACGCTGCCACCCTGCTCGGGTGAGTCGGAACTCACTGAGACACTCCGGGCAGACTGGGACGATCGCTCCTCCCAGACAAACACCTGCCCAGACTGAATACGTCGTTTCTCATCCGCATCGAGACGTCGAGGGATAATGGGGAGCAGCTGGCGATACACTGCCTCGAAGATCTTCTTTGCATCCGAAGTCGTCCGTACGCACATGTGGGAGCAGGTTGGGTACTGCATCGTGGAGAATCGTAGAAGAGTAGATCAGGGGAGGGGATGACCGGAGAACAAGCTTCAGGGAGTGGTAGGTCGGTGACTTTATACAGTAGAGATTGAGCGTTTACCGAATCGTCTGAAGGCAGATTGGATGGGTTTCATATGATGCATACAGTTGATGGTATGCTTGATACTGGGAGTGAAGAAGAATGCGATCCACCGAACCAACCCGTGTAAAGATGCCGTAGCTATGATCTTGTTGCACCGCGTTAGACTTATCCTGCCAGTGGAATCAGTAATTGTCCTGACTTGTGGGACCTGAGCGCCCAGGTGAGAATGGTTCCCCATGCAACTTCGTCTGCACCGAGCTCAACTTGAGCAATTCAATTCCTGAAGTTGTACAACGCCTTCCTATCCTCAATGGAAAAGTGTTCTTACCGAGCCGTTTCAGGTGTGTACCGTCGGTAAGAGGTTGTGAGGCTGTCATAGTCTGGGCCGTTGAGAAGCAGTCCCCGCTCATTGGAAGCACAGTTCCGATTTCGGCTTCGCCATCTGGCACGGCACCTGTCGATGCATCAATAGAGAAGAGGAGGCCCGTGGGTGACATGCATCTATGACCCAGTGCTCCTGGGAATCTCTGGCTCCCGTCATATCTCTGTAGTAAGTAGTTGGGCCCCGAGGCCATGTGGGGGCCGTCGAGCTCTAATAGTCCATCGAAATATTGGATCAAATTGGGATAAAGGTATACTCGACAATGGCTAGTGATCGGCAGCGCAGGATTTTCCTGCGAATGGGACAAATGCACGCTGGGGCTGGTGATCATCATGGAAGATGATGGTCAAATAGAGCTCATGGGAGTCCCAGGGACTCGTGAAGCCTTGAAGACCAAATAGAGACTTCATCGCTTAAACAACGCTTAAAGCGGGGGATACGAGAGATTAGGACAAAAAAAGACTGAGACATCATACTTCTGAGTCCCTTGAAACGGGTGGATTGGCCTTATTATGGATGGGACCCAAGACTTCCTGCTCCAACTTGGCTCAAGAGAGTTGGGACAGGGACGGGCGCTTAAAAAGGGTGCCACGTGATGGTGGGCGGCGGACCGCATTTTGCCGAAGCCCTGACATGGGGTTGAAATTTCGGCTAGCACTCATCATGCTCTCCCTCTCACATCGTCAATTCCTGCACCTACGGCAGACTCGCGCTGGATGCTATACACTGAGGGCATGTCATAGCGCCCATAGTCCAGTACGGGGACAAGCCCCCGGATCCAGTCCCCGTCTCCACAATTCATTGACCAAATCGAAGGTGGTTTCGTGTAACGGTATCGTGCGATCTTCCGCTAATGCTGTTCGGATAGACCTCTCTGCCATTGAACTCCGAGAAGCCTTTAAAATGGTACAGCTGTGGACCTACGGTCTATGACACGTCACACCTTGGCCATGCAAGGTGAACTGGGCTGCTTAACGTCCACAGTGCACCGACTGAAACGCTTTGGTGGTACCAGAAACTATATCTCTCAGGATGTGATACGCCGCGTTCTGGCAGATTACTTCAACTACGATGTCCACTATGTGATGAACATCACTGATATAGATGACAAGGTTGGTTGGAACCCGTTGGATTGTTGCGACGTTGGACAAGAAGGGTTCATTGAAACAGTCTCTCTAGATCATCTCTCGAACCCGAGAGTCGTTCTTTGTGGAAAGGCTTTCCTCTCAATACTCTCAGTTGACCCAGGAGCTCATTACAGAGACATCTCTCTTCCTACGGGACTTTGTCAGCAGTCAATTGGCTCCTTCCATACCCGAGTTGTCACATCTCGATCTGGGAGACACTACAAGTCGGCCCCAAGTGCTCGAGGCTCTCAACAACTTTGTAGCGGCATCAAGTGCACCCATGGTTGATGCTAAGCTTATCATGAATGCTTCGTCTGCGGTGCGCTAACTATGATTGCATCTGAGAAGCTAATGGGAACTCATCTTCTTTTCAGAAACGGTGTCTCGAGGCGCTAATTATGTCGCAAGCATGCTTGAATTCTCCTGCAGCCTCCGACAAAGCGGCCGTGGAAGAGTTGATAAAAGAATCGAGGGACATATTAGGACCCATGCTGAACCTGAAGGTTTGTGCAGCCCATGTTTCAGACGCCAATCTCTAACTCGAAATAGTTCAACGAGGAGACAATTGACTCTGCACAGTACACAAAGACTGCGACCATCTGGGAAGCGCGCTTTTTCCGTGATATGTCTCGATTGAACGTCTTGCCGCCTGATACTGTTACAAGAGCTTCTGAATATGTATCAGAAATCATCGGGTTTGTTCAGGGTATCATGAAGAAGGGATACGCATATACCAGTAATGGAAGTGTTTACTTCGATACGCAGGCGTTCGCCCAATCTGGAGAACACCAATACAACAAGCTTCTGACGGCGAACCGCACTAGGGAGGGAATCAATCAAGGTATGGTTGTGCTCGTCCTTGCATTTTGGTACTGCACTAATACGATGCAGATGTCGTTAGAGCCCACAGTCCTGACAAGAAAGCCGCCGCTGATTTTGCACTATGGAAAGCAACGAAGCCGGGAGAGCCGTCGTGGCCGTCACCATGGGGTGGCGGTCGACCGGGCTGGCACATAGAGTGCTCAGCAATGGCCAGCTCAATCTTTGGGGATCACATGCACATTCATTCTGGAGGTGTCGATTTGCTTTTCCCTCACCATACAAACGAGCTAGCTCAATCGGAGGTATGTTATTTAAGCTTGTCTCCAAATAACGACGCCGCTAAGACCATGTATATCTAGGCATACCACGGTTGCAACGATTGGGTTGACTGCTTCATTCATATCGGCCATCTACACATCGACGGCCTGAAAATGAGTAAATCTCTGAAGAATTTTATTTCTATTGAAGTATGCTCGCTTGACTTGTACTGCGCAACTCACGATTAACCATTCCTGCAGGACCTCCTCAAATCATACACTGCGCGTCAGCTTCGACTGGCGTTCCTTTTACGTCCCTGGGACTCTCGGCTAGACTTCTCAGACGCAATCATGAAACAAGAAGCACTGGCACTGGAGACGTCACTAAATGTTGGTCTGCCGTACCGCTCTTACTTGGATCCTCGTGGCTCAAAGTTTCGCAGAACTTCTTCGCCCACATCTCTTCTCTGATGCTCGATGATGCTACCTTCAAGATTGGCCCTCAGTTCGGAGCAGATGAACGGGATCTTAGGGCAAAGTAAGCGATCTCCTTTCACTCGCTTGATCATTCTAATGCCACACACAGATTCGATGATGCTCGAGCTCTATTTCGCAAGGCCCTCTCTGACTCTGTGAATACCTCGGCTGCTATGAACGCGATCAGGACACTCGTGTCGCAGACAAGCGCTTACATGAATAGGCCCTCGTCTACGGTTGATGGTCTTCTCATACGGGGTATTGGAAGGTGGATAACACAAATGCTTGAAATGTTTGGCCTCGGCAACCACGATGAATCTCGTGTTGGCTGGGATTCGGATAGCACACAACAATCTGGTTCCTCTGTAAGTGCTCCTTCTATTCTTGTGCCTCTGCTGAAACCCCGTCAGGATATGGACGTTCTCCTCCCCTACCTGCAAGCAATGTCTTCTTTCAGGGATGATGTTCGGAGAATTTCCAAAAGCAAGTCGCCTTCGATGGCAAAGGAGCTTCTCACTCTTTGCGACCGCATCAGAGAAGATGTGTTGCCCCCATTGGGCGTCCAGCTCAGTGACCGAGCAGGTGAGTGTTGTCCGTCCTTTGTTCTCGAGCATTCGAATTGACTGAATGTGGTAGATGGCGCTGCACTCATCAAGTGCATCCCGCCTCGACTTCCCTCAGACTCCAAAGCACCCAAAGTTACTGACGGCCTCGCCGACCCTTCACACCCAACTCAGAATGACCCGCCGGAAAATAGCGAAGTTCACCCACACAACATGTTCAAGCCCCCTTATGCTACCGGACTCTACGGCACCTGGGACGATCAGGGCATCCCTCTTACTGACGCAGAAGGCCTCGATCTCAGTAAGAACCTCCGCAAAAAGCTACAGAAACGGTGGAAACACCAGATGGATATTTACAGCCAGAATCAGGGATCGACATAGGAGTAATTGGTGTGCGAGGATCTCCATTCACCAGTCCGATGAATTGACCACCAACTTAGCAATCTTCTCTAGGCCAGCCTTGTCTTCTTCATCAAACCCGTTTAATGCTAGACAGTCGAGATCAAGCACTCCCAGAACCATCGTACTGCCCTCGTGTTCCAAGAGAAGCGGGCAAACGATCTCGCTTTTAGTCTCGCCATCGCAGGCGATGTGCCCAGGATACGCTTCCACATCTGGCACAAGTAGCGTCTCGCCTTTCAGATAGGCAGCCGAGCATACACCTCGCTCCTTTCCTGGAGCAACCGGGATGAATTGGCAGGCAGGCTTTCCGCAGAATGGACCCAGTAGCAACTTGTCGTCGGGTAGTGGGGATTCCTTGCAAATCCGAGGTCTGGGGAAGAGATCTCCTCTCACATAGAATCCTGGGTCCGTGTAAATAGGACTCGCCCTTTCGTAGTTAAGATAGGATGCTTACCTGCCCAGTTCACTGCTCGTTCTGAATCTCCGAAGTATTTTGAGAATGCCGAGAGAGAGCTATAGATCAGGGAAGCTGCGTTTGAAAGGTTGGACACCTGGGTGATGCAGAGATGAGAACACTTCCCGACGGTTGTTAAAGAACAGCGTACCCAATATCTCTGATCCTCCAGAAGCGCTTGTAACTGGAGATGAACATGGTCCCAGAATTCAGTTTTGGTCTGGATGCTGCCGCTGTGTTTCAGCTTTTGGTCAATACGACCGTATTTCCCCGACCTACTATCCAGGTAGATAGACGCTATCTGCGTGAGGCATTTCGGCTGTCCTTTTGTGAGGTCTAAGGAGGATGAAGGAAGGAATAAACCAGGCTCATACACATTTTCCAGTGTGCTCTGTAATCGGCAGCATGACGCGACGCGATGTTCTCGCGTAGATAAGATAAGATAAAGTCCATCTACTACCACTAATGTCGGCGATATGTTGTGGGGAATCGTTCAGCGGTTACGATCTCCATCACTCTACTGCTTCTCATCTATCCTCCATCATCTCAATGGCCCCATACCTTACGACCGTTAAGGTAGGACCCCTACGCTCCGAGAAGTGCGCGCCCGGACTGATGCAGTTGCCTAGTCCTTCGCGGATGTCCCCATCACCGACGCTGGCGTCGACACTGCTGCCTTCTTGGAAGCCTCCGATGGCCTAGCAGGCCTCTTCGGTCCGTACACAGATATCGTCGAGACTACATAGGCACTGAAAACCTTCGATCAGATCTATTTGGATCTGCTGCCTTCTCTGTCGTTCAGAACGACATTAAGGGTAACATCACGGTGCGGATCGATCGCCTTTTAGGAGTCGCGTTCGTCCTAACCTTCCCTATGATACCTAGAAAGTGCGAACCCGCTTCTTGACCAACCCCGAGGCCAACAAAACCTTGGAACTGCTTGTCGAGAACGAGAAGGGCGAGAAGAAGCGAACGGCGACTGAGGGGCTCCTCTGGTTGCTCCGTGGATTGTCGTTCACCTGCAAAGGCCTCCAACACGCCCAGGCAGACCCTTCCAAGGAGCTTGTTGGGGCCTTCACTCAATCCTATGAGCAAACCTTGAAAGCGTTCCACAACTTCGTCGTAAAGGGAATCTTCTCCGTATGTGCTTCCCTACATGACTGGATCCTTGACTAAGTGGTGCTGCATTTAGGTGGCGATGAAAGCCTGTCCCTACCGTGCGGACTTCTACGCTAAACTCGCTGCCGATCCCGCGGGCGGTCCCTCGGTGCAGTCGGAACAGCTGAACGAAGATCTCAATAAATGGCTCGACGCCCTATCTCAGATTGTCGCTCGCATGGAGGCCTTCTATGTAACGGGAGGCCACAACAAGGGCTTGTAGACCAGCCACTGATACTTATGAAGGACCGACGAAAGCACACGTCGAAGATGTAAAGGATATTCTTGGGACTCTGTTGTACAATCGTCTCTATCATATCTATGGAATTATGATGTGAACATGTTTCGCTTGCAGATTCGTATGCGTGTTCTCGAAAGCTTGAACCGGGTAGATTCAAAGTCAGGGCACTAGCAACAAGGGAACGGTGAATCTTGGGTGAATCCTTCCCCCACCCAGCCTGAGATCTCCAAGCATAATCGAACTCTGCCTCGCTGTGGGCTTTGCTTTCCCGGGACCGAGAGCAACGAAGTGGATATTGGTGAGATCAGCCACCATGTTCTCAAGAACGAGCGCCGAATCGAATAGGAAGGGTATCAAAGATCGACCGTCCAACAACGATCTTGTTTTTTGGCGACCGTTTCGTAAGTGGGTATCATGCCAAGGCAGACCCAGGTATGCAGTTGGTCGCTCCCACTTGCACAAGGTGTATAGGTCCGCAAGTCCCAATTCCTGTTCCATAACTGTGTGGTGGTACATGAGAAAAGAAGCAATAATATCGGCTAAAAATGCAGCGGGTAAGAATCAAGGGATGGATGGTGCCCGCGGGAAGGACAGGCAACACAGCTCCAAGGAGGACCAAGGTGCATCTGGGACCCAACACCAAAGCACTTCTCAGCCTTAGCCACTGGTCAGCTTGGGCGCCCGGATAGAAGCGAAGGTGTGGGGGGGTAGGTCGTAATAGATTATGCCAGAGAGGTTCGTGGTTTGACGCGCATGGCAGTGACCCGAGCGGGTTAGCGATTGACGCTGTGTAAATGCACGACCCAACCATAGCGTGCAGGAGCGCTCAAAAAGTGGTGCCTATGTGGAGCGTTCAAGCTCAATGTCATGGTCGAATACGTCCCTAGACTTTGGGGTCGGTTTACCCCGCGCATCGAGGAATGAGGTTTGGTATAAAGACTGTTTGGGGTAATCCTTTGAAGATGCTCGGCCAAGGGAGTGGGAGCGGCCAAGCACGTGTGCGCCTTTGCTAGGGAGCTGCATTCCAGGAGATGGCTCTAACTGCTGCGTCCGGACATACGGATTCTGTATTTGCTGCGCGACGTACGAAGAGGGTGGGGAGGTTGAGAGAAGCGGTCTCGCGTCGTGGGAGCGATGTGGTCTGGGATTTGATGAGCCGTTCGCCTTGAGGTTTGAGCTGAGGGGGATGCCGTCTGAGAAATACGGACGTAGAGTCTGCGTAGATGGGGACTCTGGCTCCAGATCATGGCGGCCTTTGGTAACGTCATTCATCTCGTGCCCTCTCTCTTCGTCAGAACCTGCTCTTGACCGGGGTTTGTCGCTATAACTGGAACTGACACTATCGAAGGATAAGCGAGACACGATTTCGTCCCGCGTAGAGGCAGCTATTGGTAAGGCGGTGAGAAGTGACGTTAATGAATGCGCCGGGGATGCTCCCGTTCGTGTGGCCGGGTTAGAGGACTTGAGGTATGGAGCGCGCTGCCCGGCGCCGGTGAACTCGGTTGTGCTAGGTGAAGGGGTTCCAGACGGCGTAGTGGTTCTGCTGGGTTGAGTGGACGGAGGGAAGAAGGAAAGTTGCGATGCGGGTATTTTCCGAATTTCTGGTGTTGTCGCATCCGATGTGGACCCTGCCGGCGAAGACAAGGCTAACGTTGGGCTGAAGGTGAGACTCCCATTCCCTGGTGGAGGGGAATCTGTGGCGTTTTCTTGAGCAGAGGGCATACTTGTTATGTCCTGTGCTTCGGTGAGATATTCGTGTGCGCGTTTCGCCCTGTCAATGGGAATATAGAGGATCTTCCGCAAATGTATGGAATCGCTGGTCCAAAGTTGGTTCGCCCGGCGTAGTTCTGGGAGCGGTATGCCATACTTGAGCGACACCCCTGCAAGAGAGTCTTTCGATGTAATCTATACTTGGGTTTAGGTGAATGGAGAACAGAGTTGAGGGAAAACAGCCTACCTCGTGTATCAGGACATCCTTCTCCTCCTCCTTCGGAGAGGGTGACCGATTTCCTGAGTCCTCCGGGCCATATGACGAAGCACGAACCAAGACTCCCGAGCTCTGCACGATACGAGACAGATTCGGCCTTGTAATATCGAAATCTTGGAACGCAGCGCTTCGTAGGGCGGCTGATTTCAGAGGATGAGCACCGATCTCGGGGTCCGGAATTTCGACGTTAACCTCTGTTCTCGATCTCGTATGCCGCTTCCTGACAGTCCCTGCAGACCCTGTTGGCCTATCGCTTGATCCAAAGGACCGCCTGCGCGGTGTAGGAGTCTGCACGTTCGACACGAAGGCGGAGCCAAAGTACTGCCGAATTTGAGGCGTCCGCTCATCGTCATTCTCCTCCTCGAACGGATTGTATGAAAGGTCCAGTTCCCGAGGGTGCATGACCAGATTCGCTTTCGTAGGTCCCACCCGTGCCTTGAGATGTTGTCGCTCACTGAGTAGCGTTTGTCGTTGTCGTTGTCGCCGCTGTAGTCGCTGTTAATGCATCTGCCTGAGCTCTACACGAAACACTGATTGCCCCTGACCCATCGTTACCCGACGGCTTAGTCATCGGAAGTATTCTATATCTGGCTGTGCCAATGCAAGTCGCGTGGGCTTAAGCGCCTGCGTCATAGAGCGCTTAGTCGCAGATCAGCCTGTATGTAGACCAAGTGCAAGGTGGTTATAATAACTAATGCGCCATTTCTGCATGGTTGACCTTAATCAACTCGATCTCATGACGCTCGATCCCGGGTGGCATTGAAACGCACGGCGGTTCCTTCAGGCCTAAGAGCACAATGGAAAAAGTATGGCCCTCTGGGCATCCCTGGACACTTCCATCTACCCCAAGCTAATTGCAAAATCCCTGACTATGGTAACACTGTATCGACCTTCACCCGAAACGGGGCGCCTGGGCTCGCATCCGATTTGGCATCTGTTCCTTATGAACGCACATCAGCCCAACATGAATCTCCATAAGTCGCCTGAAGTATAGTTTTGGTACTTTTGCTTGTATTATGGCCAATGAATCAGTACTATGAATTGGGATTGAATTGGGAGGTTTCCCTTTTCGTTCACCACTGAGTCGCCGAATAGGCATGAGTCCAAATCTAGGCTGAGCCCACTTGAATCCGATGTCCCCGGGTGAAGCATATTCCACTATCCTTTTTAATCCTGATGCTTCTTCAACTGATCTTTATCCACCTCTCTACGCTCGCATGACATCAGACGATTCATGGGAGCACCGTATAAAGAGGGAGCGGGACCACGACTTACCAGGCAAGGCGTCCTTTCCTCCACGGCCACCTTCAAGTTTCCTAGGAGAGATACACAAGTTTATATTCATATTGTAAGTTTTTTGGCCTATGTAGGCGGCGTCTACGCCTTAGTGTACATACGTTGGCTCGGTCTAGACTTGGCGTATCAAGCAACTGGGCCACTCTGGGATTTGCGACCTCGCGTAGGGACGTGCATAAAACACCCAATACGCTCACAAAAACGCGCACAAGATGCCCAATACACTGACAATCGCCCAAGGACGCGCCCAATGCGCCCACAAGACGCACAACGACGCGCACAAGGCGCGCATCCAAGCACGCCCAGTACACTCACCCCCAATGCGATCAAATAACTACTTATTAGGAAGGAGATTTCCTTTTAGGGACTGTTTTTGCAGGGGTCCAGGAGTACAAACCTTTCCACTTTTTCAAAGTGTCCAGGAACAGCACCAAAGGTTGGACGCCCAATGGACGCCTCGCCCTCCAGTAATCTAGAGGTAGGTAGAGCCTCCAAAGCTTTATAGTAGCAGACGAAGTCTACTGAGTCTGCACATCCAATATATGCTTTATTTCAAGGCCCTGGCCACCTATATGACACCTAACTGGCCAGGAGTTAGGAGGCATAGTAGCGCATGCCGGCCGGGAGGGGACTAAGATAGAACGGACCATAGAACCTCGCATAGAAAGGTCTGGAGTAGTGCCGTATATTGATAACCTTATGAAAATCCTCGTCATTGACAGGCTCAGGTTTACATCCATACATGTACTTAAGAAAGACATGTGAAGTGAATACCGATTTAATCAAAGCTGTTAAATGTGCCCGACGCCTGAAAGGGCATACACGAGTTCAAGTCTACCGCTTAACTATTCAGTGGACATAAGAGCGTATCCAGAGATCCGAGCGTCAATTCGCAATTGATGTGCAGGTTTGCGCCTTTCTCGCCGACGTCCTAGCGTAGCTTCTTGGATCTAAGGAGTGACAGTTTCCTACCACTCCGTTCACAAGTAAACGAGAGTGAGCCAGATCGATTCACCATGTTGTAGACTCAGCTTTACTCAAATCTACTATTAGAGGCTCATCCGTATGTGTCCCGCAATTGCCATGCGATCCCATTCATCACAGGTTGCCGCTGTCCGCCTCAGGAGGCCGAGAAGTTTAATCCCGTTGAATCGATCTGACTTCTTAGACTGCCGCTGCCATAACTTGCCATGATCGCGATTCATCAACTTCTGAAAGACTTACAGAAGGTCTGGTTAGGAAAGAGTCTATTCTGAAGTGGCGGCGCCACTGCCTGCCCTATTCAAATATCACTTTGCGTAATTTTGAAGCCAAAGGCGTCACCGAGGGATTGGTGAGATGCGTGACCTGGTACAATAGAAATTTGGGATCCTCAGTCAGAAAAGCAGAGGTCCAGTGACTCTGTCCCTGCTCACCGTGACTTCCGTCTCATTTCGTTTATACTCCGAACTTACGAAAGGAGCAAGGAGGAAATACAAATTGATAACGGTAGTATACATACCATTAAGCCTTATTTGACTGGTCCTCTGGGGTATCAGGTACGCTTGCCAGGGAACGAGGTCATGATTGTGAAGAGCAGCATCCCATTGGTTCTTCTGAGCCGCACGGTTCAACTGACCTCGTCTATCTCCGCGAAGGATCGTCTTGTTACACTCTTGACAACCCCAATTGAGGTTTATTACCCGCGCGCGTATACCGTAGATGAGCGCCCTGAAGCACATCAAAAGTGCACCCTTCTATCTCCAAAACTACAGATAAGCCTGCACCAGCTGACCGCGAGGGTGTCGGCACCGTCTATAACTGGAATCTCTTAGCTGCCTATTCCGACGGTGCTAGCCCTGGAAGCTGCATGCGTCTGCGGACTTCTTGGGTTCTATCACAGACCTTAAGGTCACGCATAAAATGACAAAGGCAAGGGACTTGCTGACTGAGCTTAGGAATAACGTGTGCGTGTTGCAGACTTCTTTCTACGAGTTTACGACAGGCTGAGTCTGGGATTATGTAGGATGTCCGGTGTACCAATACATGCGCGCATCGTGGACTGCGGCAGTAAGGGTACCTAATGAAAAAATGAAGCGAACGATTCAGACCATCGGCGACGGCCTCATGCTACCCGCCACTTAGCGCACACCAAGTGCAAGTGCGACTTAACACGATCTCCATGCCTCCACAAGCAGTCTGCATAACAGAAGCTTAAAACCACAGAGAAAGTCCGAGAGGCACCGTACAGCTTCCTGCTAGCGCCGCTCAATCCCCCTCCTAACAACGTTTGTCCGGAACCCTGGACCGTTCACCGAAGAACAAAAACATTTTCGCAGAGGCAGAAGGAAACGAGTAATACCGTCATGCGAGAACGGAGCGCGCTGCGGCTTGCATGCCGCCGAGTTTCTGGGATAAGGATTCTGATAACCAGAAAGCATGCAGCGAGAGACTGCCGCAACTAGACAGGTAGAGAGCTGCGTCTAGGCACCTGAAAGCGAGACGGAATAAGCACATTCAAGTTGCCCAGTACATACATACCCCGACCATACGCGAGGGACCCACAACGCCGCCCATTGTTTCCAGCCATTTGAAGGAATGTTGGCCCTTGGAACGCTGTACATAGAATACCCGATCACAGGCCGGATCCTTGCACGAGGAGGACGTCGACGCCGCAGGGAGTACCCTGGTCGCAGGCATTTTGTCCAAAATCTGTCAGTCATTCCTGCGCCACCTATGTTTAGGATGTGAGGAAAACGACAATCAGCTTCTTGGCCGAGTATTAACGAGAGGGGTTTTTGTAACTGCCACAATGGGATCCCAGAAACACGGAAGCCACATGGTGCAGGAAAACGAGGCATGAGAAGAGGGTCCTGGAGTAGCCTGGAGTTTGGCCCTTGGAGCGCGATTTTCCTCTATGAACTTGGCGACGCGCATGCAGTGGATTTCAGGTGGAGGTGCGGGCTGGTGCGGGCCACAGTGAAGCCGGTCGGGGGTATCATAGCGTCATGACCAGCCATGACTCGCCTAGATTTCGAATATTCGGCGCTAAAGCTCGCTAAGGTAGCATGCGATCAGAATCCTCCTCGTTTTCGGCCGTCATTTTGGCGCTGCTGCTCATCGGAGTCGTTGTCCGCGAAACCGGGAGCCAATGTGCATGAGACAAATTCATAGTTTTTCCGCAACATGATAGGAGAGCAAAGGGTCAAGGGTTGAACTTGAGGTACAGATACAGAATATTGATACAATAATGAAGATCGAGAAATGCGGTTCGTTCTAGGTCCTATCATGAGACTGCAAAACGCAAACGGGGGAGGAGTTTTGGGAGGAAGAGCTATAGACAACATACAACATATGAGGCATACTGCGCACTTACTGTATGAAATGAAGGATGAGTGATGTGGGAAGTGGAAGATGAAGGGCATAAAAATATCGTTGCAAGTTGAATTCCGAATTGGTACGTAAAAAGTGTCACAGGAAGCCCCTCCTCCACGAAAGAACCCATCGCAGCGAGGCGACGATGAATTACGCACTGTCTTCATCCCTGCGTCGTTTACTTGAGGAAGATGTTGAGGGAGCCATGAGGGAAGCAGGGGGGTTCACAACGGGACCCTGGGCCGCACCGGTAACGCCGACGACGAGACCCTTCAACCATCCGTTCTCCCGTCTCAGACCCTCGCACTCGCGCTCGAGCTCGCTGACCTTCTGCTCCAACTCCTTCGCCTTCCCCTCCAAGGCTGCCTCCCGCTCCTTCTTCTTCAGCCTGAAACGAGCGCTCGCTGCGGTATTTCTCCGACGTTTGTCCTCGGCAGCGGACATGTTGTTGGGGTTGGCATCAACATCTGGCGAGGCGGCCGTCGAGACGGAGGCCTTACGAGTGCGGGCCCGCTTCGTGGAAGGTTGCTCCTCAACAGACGCAGTCGACGAAGTGGGGGATGAAGATCGCGCCGCAGCAGTGGAGTTGCGCAGATAGGACGAGCTGGGGATCTCTGCGCTGTTTGAAGCTGCCTGGGGAATCACCTGCTGGCCAAAGGAGGGCAGCTGGTGGTGCGCTGCTGCGGTTGCTGAGTGGTAGGCGAGGAGCTGGGCCAACGAGGGCGAGATGGTGTGCGAAGCCTGCTGGGGCTGCGCAGCAGGAAGGGAGAAGGGGTCGATCCCAAAGCCAGCGAGGAACGAGCTGACGTCGAAAGGTGGGACGATGCCCTGGTGCTGCTGCCGGGCATTCGAGTCATGGTTGTTGCCCAGGTTGATACCAGTGACCGGGTTGATATGGCCATCGTGCACGGCCTTTTCAGTGGTCACAGGGGATCTGGCGGGATCCTCCTCTTCCTCCTCCTGGAGGGACTTCCTGGAATACTTTTCGTCGTTGGTGTTTCGTGAGTTCAGGGGCTCATCCTGGTCGAAGGCGAGGTTGGTCCAGAGGTCGAGCTGAGCGGAGAGGTCAGGGTAGGACTGGCCGCTGAGCAGGTCGTGCGAGTCCGTCTGGATCGTTGGGTGGACGATGTTGAGGCCTTGAAGATTTGGTGGAGCCATAGCCTCCGAAAGCTTATCCTACAGATGACAAGGATGTGGAAGGAAGGGAAAAGGCGAAAGGCACAGGGTGATTATAAAAGGTGGTGCTTCGGCTCTCCGGCACCTTCGTTTTCCCTCGTTTTCCCCCGGTCCGGCTTTATTAGGACTCCATACGCCCCCCGCTTTTTGTCCCGTTCTAGATCGTCTTATTGGACCAACTTCTGTCGCTCAGACCGCCGGCTCATTATATCCTCCCCCCAGCTCCTTCCCCGCCCTTCAACCTCCTCGTTCTGCCCTCGGAAACCTCTGAGAGACGCACAAAAAATAGACGAATGCTTTACAAATACAAGATGCTTATGTCCATGAGGAAGAGATAAGATCAAATGTGCCACATGACGCGCCACTCTTTCCTCCGCCTAAAGCTTTCGGGTGCACAACGCAGACGTATGTCTTCTGGACCATCTTACATAGACCATCTTCCTCAATAAAAAGGCACCGCCGCGCTAGCTGTTGTGCGGCGGTTGACACAATGACACCCGCGCGAACGCCCCGACGTGACACCCGCCGGCGCGAATTTTGTGAGCGCCAGAGCCATGCCAGGGCGGGGCGCCTACGCCATTAATGCAACCCCTGTCTTCCATTGCCCCTGGTAACTCGAATCGAAGGTGAGCAGCATTTCTACTCACCGCCTTAATCTGAAGTGCGTGCATCGCAAGGCCACCGCGGGCGCTGCGGAGCTGCTTTTTGATCGTCCCTTCAGCCAATATGTCGCCATCTGTCAGGTCAATGGCACAATCTGGTCACGGGTTAGAACGACATACAGTAGCGTGTAGTAACTTGGCTCTGCGCCAGGACCTCGAGTTTGAGCAAGACAGGACGAAATGTACCAGATGCTGGGTACTGGTGTAAGGCCGGTGGTCGACCAGGAGGCGACCTCGTGTGCTATAGCGAGAAAAAGATGTAGACAAAGTAGTCGGGCGTTTAAAGTCGTGAGGAAGAAGATGTGCTGTTAACTCAATGATGACGATGGTTCCCAGTTTGGCCCTGTCGAATTGTCTGTTTGCCTTCTTATCTGTCGAATTGGGAGAAGTCAGGCAGAGCAGCAAGGAAAAACTCGAAAAAGCACGAACCCAGATGCCGAACCAGGTGGGTGTACAGCTGCCCGCGGTTGACGAAACCGAAAATAAGGTGCAGAGTTGGACAATGTCACAGAATCACAGAAGTTGATAGCATAGAAAGCCGTAGAGCATATGAACCGAATGTACAGAACATGCCCCAGACCACTGGCTTCGGGGAGAGACACCTGCGGCACGGTAGCGAGCCGCCTCGCTAAAGGTCTGAATTACGGCCAAGGAGGGAGAACAAGCGCTCTTTTGGGACCTGGTTTTCCCATTCTAAAAGGTGGTTTGCGGGACCAGAAGAACGAGGTCAATATTTCCATAGCACCGACAGAATAGTCGAAAACGAGACGGCGGCGTGAGATCAGTACCCCACTTTACGACACTAGGCGGAGGCCGCGATGATTCAGGTACCCTACGACACCACTTTGACAGGAGGGGCGTTCAGTGACCTGTGCAAAATGAATGGTAAGGCGGGAGGAGCAAACACACCTTTACTCATCTTGGCACGTGAGGGTGTCAAGAAGCCCGTGAGTTGTTACGAAGTTATCTTCAAGTTGCTATACTTAATCCGTTTAGGCACCTTGACTTACTTGGGGTGGTTGTCGCTTCATCATGAGGAGTCGTAGAGTCCAAGACAAGACGTATGATGTAACTTCTTATCTTCATTCGCCGGAGGAAGGAGGAGGAGTTTCAGCAATCCAAGGGCCACTCTCACGAGCGGCACCACAGGTAATCGGTTCTGAAGCTGAAACCCGACGACGAAAGTGAGATGCCAATCTAGCAATGCACGAAGTCAATATGGACGAACCTGCAAGGAAATCGCAAGCCCAAGGGGACTCCGAGTCACACACCTGCACGTGGAAATGCGACAGATCTTAACTCGGGAATCTAGACTCTGATACCTGCATCGCTCCAGCAGACAATGCTCGAGGGATGTTATCAAGGAGATAGGCCTATATCGAGTGTTAGAAAGTGGGGTAGCAGGGCGATCTATGGACGAGCTTTACTTACGGCATTTCTTTTTGATTGATGTTACGGTACCTTGGCAGAAGCCTTGTGGGCTGCAGCAATTGAAATGCGAAGGGGAGATACAGGGATGTGTAGATGCTCCTTGGGAATCGCGCCCAACGTCTTACCCACCTGACACCCAAAGAACATTGTGTGGATCGATGAAAAAGTGAAAGGGTTTCGCCCACCGAGTGGAGGAAGTGATGCGAGTTGCTCTTTCGCCACACGAAACAGACTCGGAGAACGGGTGATGCGTACCGGAAGAGACCAATGCCAGAGTAAGAGATCCCAGGTCGTCATAGAGCAGGGCCACGCTTTCGTAGGAGGGCGAAAGTGCATAGCAATGGTTCGCTTTGAATGACCCGTGAATTCAGGAGGCATACTCGAGTACGGCATCAAAGGGTGCTTCACCGCCGATTGGATCCCAGTACAGTAGATCAAGCCAGAAGTCACTTCGAGGGAAGTAAGAGAGCCAATTGATGCACCTCCTAGGCAGGCCCATGAACATCCCTGAAGCAGAGCCTGAGGCCTGATCCCCGAGCGGGAATCAACACAACTGAGGCGACAGAGATCACGTTCGCCGTAATATCTATGTATTATCGTTGACTGTGGCCCTGGTCCTCGTCGTGAATTTAATTGTGTCTGACAAATGGTCCAAGGCCGCGCAGGGTCACCGAAACGATGAGTACAAGTTTAATGACGAGAAAAAGAGTTGAAGGTGAGGAGAACGCACATCAGAATAGAAACCTTCGCTTGCTCATCCACAAGGCTACCGGTTGTTTCCGGCCGCTTCCCTGTCCATACGCGTCCCCCTAACGGAATTGAAGGTCGCTCGTCGAACTATCCGGGACCCAGGCGCGCATATACACACGATCTGATCCCTGTTGCCAATTCTATTGACGATACTTGCACTAATCCTGATCAAGAGCACAAGGCAAGGCACAAAGTAAGCAATGGGCGAGCAGAGCGAGGAGAGGACGTGGGGGTGAGATGAGCACGACCTTATAGAATCCCTCCAATGAGAAAGAATGTCGCAATCCCCGCATACAGATGGCCACGCCGCCGCCAGCAAAGCGGCGGCGGGAGCTGGAGAGAGTCCGAGTGATAGACGCGCAATTGCCAAATCGAAGCGCCATCAGCTTAGTAAGCGCTGGCAAGTTGACGTGCGTGCTGTCTCCAATGCCGTTACTACACTTCTTCCTACTTGACCATCATGGCCTCCACTGAGAATGTACCCTTTTTTAAGAAAAAGAAAGGTGCACGACCTGCCACAGCTAGGAAACGATCAGCATCACCCGACCACATCCAAACAAGTGGAGGGCCATCCACTCTGAAATCACAGGTCGTCTTACCAAACAGAAAGACCGCTTCAAATCTACTCTCCGCGGGAACCAAGCGGACTGCCTCTCAACGAGAAGGGTTTGATGAGCCGGAAAAGGAGAGTCCCGATGTAAAATGGACTGCGGAGGGGTCTCACGTTAATGCTGCATTGGATATTCTTGCGGGAGACGAGGCAGAGGAGCTGTTGGCAAAGCGACGTCGGAAAGAGAGGCTAGATGCAGGAGAAGTCGACGAAGAGATCCCCAATGATGGACAATACCACGGCCAGAGCGCATACCGTACGCATATCAAGAAGTCGACTGAAACGCCCAAGGCCATGCGTGTCGGCCCTCAACGAAGCGCCAATACAATTCGGACTGTGACTATTACGGACTATCAACCCGACGTTTGCAAGGATTACAAGGGTACGTTTCCTCTCATGGTAATCTACTATTTCGGAGCTCTTATCTTTGCTCTTTGCATCTAATTAGAAACTGGTTACTGCGGGTTCGGGGATACCTGTAAATTCCTGCACGATCGCGGAACTTGTGGGTCTTACCATTCTCGAACTTTAGTATGGGTTCACTGACCTGGATATGTCTTTCCTCTTCCTATGTGCAGATCTAGCCGGCTGGCAGTTAGATAGGCTCGCTGAGAACCAAATGGGCAGGGCTAATAACGACGAGGACTCAGGATCCGACTCCAGTGACGAGGAGGATGTCCCATTCGCATGCCTGATCTGTCGCAAGCCATATACGGACCCCGTGGTGACTCGGTGCGGCCATTACTTCTGCTCAGCTTGTGCCATCAAGCGTTTCGCCAAAACCCCGAAATGCCTCGCGTGTGGAACGCCTACTGGGGGAATATTCAATCGGGCAGATAAGATAATTGAGAAGATGAACAAAAAACGGGCGGACAAGGAAGCGAAGGAAGCCGTAGGGAGTGACGGGGAATCAAGTCACATTCAAATCGAGGGTCTGGACGAACGGGGGGATGCTCAAGTCTCCGATAGTTCCGACTGAATTCGTCTCATTCCCAGCCCAAGGTTCGTTTCTACGAATGGTTATCTCGTTTCGTTGGTGTAACCTAAGCTAATAATGCCCGTATCTTTGCTGTGTCTAGTTATCATTACCTTCAAGGGTTCCAGGTGTAGGTCCGAGATGTGATCTGTTATGGGTTAAATTCACAATTTCGATTTTCGAATCTACAAACCTACCAGCGTTTATACCACCCATAGGAATGGGTCGATTTGACATGACATGACTTATGACACAATCCTCGAGGAAGAACCGAGGCAGGGCACGTTGCAAGCGTCTCTTTTCCATCATTTGGTGGGGTCGATCCCTAACTTTTTGGACTCTTGTTGACGTCCAGTGACGCCTAGATTGTCCCTGGAATGCTGACATTCCACCGAATGGGAAACCCCGCTCAACGAGCGCAACTCGAATGGGGTCTTTCTGAGCGTTGGGGTGCTGTGCGGTACTCTTCAGCAAACCAGGTGACCGTTATCCCGTTCACGTGCAGTAATCCGTAATGCTTTTCCCTATCAAAGTTCCAGCGTTCAACGTTCATTTGAGATCCTCCTCGAAATCACGGAAACTGAATAGAGATTAGTGAATGTGCAGGGTACAGGGTCGATTTATTTCAGGCAGGTCATACGATCAACTATCCGGCACTCTCCCATCGCATCCCGCACATGTTCTGTTGGGTCCACACATGAACTGTATCTGTACGGCATCCAAAAATGTTGGAACTTCCATGCACGAACCAGCACATGGTTACAGGACTTCTGGATTGAGATTCAATACTTTTGCGTCGGTTGTAAGGGTTCGTATCTTCAAGGGTGATGATCGTAAAGGGGATCATCCCCTATCGTGAACTCAATCAAGCGCTCTGGCTCGGTAAAGACATGATTGCAAAAGGCAGGCAAGCCCGTCGTCTCGTCGAGTGGAAAATGAACAAATCCATTTAATTAAGATTATATACATGAATGGAAACAGTATTCGAAAATTCTCGACCGAGCAAAGCAGTTTTTAATGGCGCCTTGCTATTCGGGTGTCGCGTAGCCATGGTACATCATGTATGAAGTTCGGTAGGCCAGAACGAACGCCGGAGAGCAAGATGCGACAAGGCGCATAGGACGCCGTATACGAACGGTGGACACCTCGAGAACCTTCACCTGGGTATACCCAGTGATAGTTTCGAGTAAGACATTACATGAAAACCTGTGCCAAGTTACTTTTGGAGGAGTGGACCATTTCTAGATGGTACACCGGCCGGTCGACGCTGCCGCGAATAGTTAATGACACGCGTGACGATTCAATGATACCTGAAGGGTAAAGGGTGATAAGAAGTGAGTAACATTCTCCATCAGACTACTGAAAAGAGGACCTCACCGAAGACGGGATACGGGATCTGCTACTGTCGCTGATGCTGTGGTGCCTCGTCACATCCGTTGTCGACATGTCTCTTCAAGGAATCAGCCCTAGAAATTTTTGAGCACACGCTTCCGTGAATGGTTAGACTGAGGGCGACCGACCTGCTGAACTCTTTCTCGCAATAGCGGCAGCGGTGGATGATGGGGGAGGCCAGGTGCTGGGTCTCGTGGTGACGCTTCCTATCATGCGACCTCGAGAAGGTCTTGCCACACTTCTCACAGGGGAACCTCTCCCCTGTGGGGGACGTGGTAGAGCCATTGGATCCGAGAGTTCCGGACCTTGGACGGGAAGTGGAGATACGAGCTGGGCGATGAGCACCAGTATGGCCAAGGCTCAGCAGATGAGGGGAGGGGTATGGCAGAGTAGTCGCGTAACGTTCGGTTGAGGAGACACCGGGTGAACGGGGGATCATGCTGTAGTTGTTGTAGCTGTGTGCCATGTCCGATGGAGTTGGAATGAAGTTGGGGGACGACGAGCTTCGGTGCTCTCCACCGTACTGAGAAAGCAATGTCGGTGGACTGTTCGTCGCAGAAATTGAGGATGAACTCACTAGTCCGTCGCTACCATAGTAGCGGCTATGAGAGCTGCTATGGTGTCGTCCATGAGATAGCGGTGAGACGCTCCGGTAGTATGTTGACGACGCTTGAATGAAATTTAGCAAAGATCTCGCACATATGCAAATAGGGCGACTTACAGTCATTCAGGTTTCCAACGGCGGAAGTTACATAGTAACTGGCATCGTAGTTGGGATAAGCTGGGGTGGAGAGGGTGTAGTCCGAGCTGTGGTGCGACGAGTGGCTAGAATAAGCATTGGTAGGATCGTCGAAGGTGTAAGGGCGAGGCTCTCTGTATTGGCTCTGCATGGTGGCGGCGTCGAAGAGAGATTAAAGCGTACGGGTTTGGCGAGTGGATGGTAGACTTAGGGAATGGGCAGGCGGATTCAACCCGCTCTGTATAAATAGTCGGGTCGACCGTTCACCTGTCAATTACAGACTTGGCGAATCCATCTGAGTCCATGATCTGTTCCGGGACAAGCCATGTCGCGAGTAGATCGCTAGATCTTGGGGTCCGAACGACCCGTTATCCACGGTTCCCAATTGCTAGAATCCATGTAGACTCCGAATACGAAGTCTGCCAGTGAGATATTAAGGTCTTTAAGAAGCTATCAAGTATGCTCACCGCGAACCGAGGCAACGCAAACTCTGCCAGGCTCGAGTTGAGCTAGGTCTTGCGCCGAAAATCCTGAAAATCCTTATAAGAAACGCTCCGGAGGCTTCAGCAATTTGGCGAATTCGGAGATGCCGAACAGGGTCTGATCTCGATCCTTTCACGGTGCCTTCATGACATCCGTCCAGATTTAACCCACTTGGGTTAGTGAAGGGTGTATCAAAATATGCCATAACAATCGGAGAGAGACCATATCAAGCAGTGCAGGCTTGCAGAGCACGCACCTGACAGGTGCTGCGGGCACTTGAAAATTTTGCAGTGATAACTGCATAGGCCGAAGTCTTCAACTGGTAACGGTGAGGCTGATAACAGAGGGACTTGAGACCGACCCGGAGCTCAAATCAGGAGTAGGCATCTTCATTCCAGGATATATCTTGCAGGGATGCCCTAAATTCGCACACAATATCAACACAGCCCGTGCGAGCCTACTACATGTCATCGATTTCGATTTGAAAAACAGGGATTGGTTTGAGCTAACCTTTCAAAAATGATACGCCGGAAGACGCACTCCGGATCGCAAACTCGGGACTGCAAAACCTGAATGCCACCATCTCCTCTCACCTGCGAACTTTTTTGATTTTTTTTAAAAGCGAAACAGAGGTGCGATCCGACCCGACCGATTCGCTCGGAGACCCGAAGCGAACCGTTCAAGAGTTGTTCAATAGGTGACGTGACACCCTTCCCCGAATCGCCAAGAAAAAGGCACTATCTCATGGTATGACATAGTTTGCACCTGAAAGGGACAAGACATTGTCTGGACTCGTCCTCAACTTGTTCTCCTCGTTGCGACGCAATTATTTCTTCATATGGAAGTGCGTCCCGAGGACTATCATCAGTCTCCACTCGAGTGTGGACACTCAGGGCGCGCCTGAAGGGCGTGCCAGAAGCCCCAAGCGGAAGTTATTGCAGATCATAACCGTTGGTAATTGGACAGGCATCGGGTTATAGGGGCGTGCACAGTTTGGCGCGAAGCGTTCATGGACTGAAGCGCGCTGTAAGAGGCTGTAAGCGATAGCCTCGAACAACATTAACAAGAAACTACACTCGCCAACGAAGCCCGGGAGCCGGATGCAACGAACAGCGGGCGCATTTACACGGGACACGGACAAAAGGCACTGGTGCGTATAAATCGCGATTCACGAGCAGAATCGAGTCAGATTCAATGGATACTTTTCGAGAAGACGTACATAGTGAGATGGAAGGCGACAATTCAGAAGGACAGGGATTCTTCTACATCCTCTGATGCAACTCACGGTTATCCGCCAGGCTCTCAATAATTGCTGGGGTCAGGAGCTAAGAGGCAGGTTTAGGAATTCCCCAAAGAGTAAAGGATCCACATCCCTCGTGTCCAGATACTTGAGACCAAGAGTCTGAGCATGAGCTTCAAGTTGCCAGTGATGAGTCCAAGATGAGTCGGAGCCCCGCGTCTCAGAGGGCAATGCCCTTGGGATCAAACAGCAACAAATTCGGCCGAATTGGGCGCCGTGGATGATGGAACTCGTAATGGCACCCTTCGACCTTGACGCTTGCATTGCTCAGCTTCTCCGGAAACAACTCCTCCATGAAGCACTCCTACGCGAGATATGCGAGAAGACAAAGGAGGTCCTGATGCGCGAGTCCAACGTCGTCCACGTTAGCGCACCAGTAACTGTGGTGGGCGATATACATGGGTGAGTCAGATATGGTTAGTGTCTGGATGATTCTCACTGTGTTTGAAGACAGTTCTACGACTTGATAGAGATATTCCGGATAGGGGGATACGCTCCGAATACTAATTACCTGTTCCTGGGTGTGCACCTCGCCTTATTGCCTATTGTTTTCATCGCTGACTTCTTGCAGGGGACTATGTTGATCGCGGTCTCTTCAGCGTCGAAACAATATCTTTATTGACTTGCTTGAAGCTACGCTACCCCGATCGAGTGCAACTAATCCGAGGGAATCATGAATCAAGAGCCGTAACGCAGGTCCGTTCTCTGACCCCCTACCCTTATATCCTAACCAATCATTAGTCTCTAGACGTATGGATTCTATTCGGAATGCGTTAGAAAGTACAACTCGTCGCACGTATGGACATACTTCACAGACATGTTCGATTTCCTGACACTCTCGGTGGTCATCGACAATCAAATATTCTGCGTCCATGGTGGTAAGCGAGGGGACCTCTTGGCCTCGCGGTTCTATACATTGTCTGATTGCCTTATCTTCAGGACTGTCTCCTTCTATCCATTCCATTGATCAAATCAAGGTTGTCGACAGATTCCGAGGTAACTGAGTTTGCCCTCTATCAGCCCAAAAGGCCTCATTCTCATCCCACTCTTCAGAAATCCCACACGAAGGGCCAATGGCCGATCTCGTTTGGTCAGATCCAGATCCAGAAAAAGAGGATTTCGCAATATCTCCTCGGTAAGCCGCACAAGATCTCCTCGCCCTCACCCCTGCGCTAATACGTGTGCTCAGTGGAGCAGGGTACACCTTCGGTGCTGGTGTAGTGCACAAATTCCTGCAGCAAAACCAGATGTCCCATATTCTTCGCGCTCACCAGCTCTGTATGGAAGGGTATTCATCGTTGTTCGATAAGCACCTATCAACTGTCTGGTCGGCGCCGAACTACTGTTACCGATGTGGGAATCAAGCTAGCATTCTGGAGGTCGGTCCTGGCGGGAGCATGTTCTTCAATGTTTTCGACGCAGCGCCTGAAAACGACAAAGACGGCCCCGCACAACAAGCGCAACAAAACGCTTCCGGAAGGGTATGTATTACTATTTCTGCACGTCTAGCACTTCCACTGATCCCTGCCCACAGTTACCAGAATATTTCTTGTAGCATCATCTGGCCCATGTACCCCGCCTCTATATCCTTAACTGGAGCAATTATACCCGTGCTAGCCCCATTACCCTCCATTAGCCCATCTCTTGAGGCAAGCAGCTATGTATGCATTAAATTGGTCGTTAATATAAGATGATCATGAACGTATTGGGAGCTTCAGCCGTGCAATCCACTGGAACAGCGGAAACCGTCGACGTGTCTTCACCAGCAGAATTGCGATTGAAACGCAGAGAGCAAACATGATGTGCGAATGCCAGCGATTCCACCAGAGGAAGGCTAGTGTCCGAAGCAAGTCCCGTTTGCGTCTGCGACCATGGTGGAGCCCGGGTACATTTCGGCCAGAAGGTGACGAGGTCGCTGGATATCCGAAAAATGGATTTAGCAGGGACGTTGGAGAGATGAAAGCCGCTAATGGGGTGCTGGGAAGGTCTTCCAGCGAGACTTCTTGAGAGCCCGCTCCCGCTTGGGGTGACGAATGAGAAGGGCAGCCCTCCCCTTCCTCAGGAGCATTTAATTGAGCTAGACCCGGCAGGTCACCGCCGTATTCTGTTTGAATATAATCGTTAGCGCCTTCGCGGAGTAAGGGTCAATTGAGACGGACCCCGTGGCAAAGCCAAGGCTGTGAAGTACTGCAGCGTCTCCTGTTGAGTCGGGAAGAACACCCTCCCCAACGCTGCACTTGGAAGAATACGCCTGGTGTGGTTGAGCAAACATCACCTCTGGCTACCCTCCAGCTACCGACCTACTCACTTGACAACGTTCCACAGGCCACTATGTGTCCAAGAGTAATTCAGCATGAATACTAGAGAAGATGTTAGAGGGCGCTGACGTGATGGAATCCGCAAGCTTACCTCCCGCGAGCATTCCAGGAAACCTTGGGATGACTTCGCGAATTGCCCATGACATGATATCTATTCCCTGTTCGAGCATAAATGCAATTGCAGAATAGTGCGAACTTGGAATTACTTACTACACGTTGAAAAGTTAAGTTCTTCAAATCCAGAAGCACTATACATTGCAAGGGTATATCCTGCCCGCGGTCCGGTGCCCTTCCAATCTCGTATAGATTTATTCGCACTCTCTCAAAGAACTGGAGTATCCCTTGCTTTACGGCGTCAACATCTACTTCCAGAGGAACAGTCTCGACAATAACGATAGGGCGGCCAAAGGGATCAAGGGCAATATCTGGAGAGATGCAGTGGACATTGTTCATAGGAACTGGATCGGGAATCGGCCATAGGTTGTCGAGCCTCCAAACAAGATTCTTCCGGATAGCTTCGAGAGTGAACGACTTCGTAAACTTGTTTTTCTGATGGTGATGAGGAGGATCGTCAGAAGGCTGGTTCAAGCATAACGAGAGACGCTAAAAAGGCAGTGAGAACTTCGACTGGAGCTCACCCTTGCAATTCGGAATATGGAGGCTTCGATTCTGTGAGCTGGATGGGACACCTCCTATTTGGCAGTACGACACATACCCGTATCAGAAAGCCATTCTTCTGCCCATTCCGTGGCATCCGGGGCCAAATTGAGCTCGTCGGTGACGGAGGGAAGGATGTCGCGAATCAAGGTCTCTTGGAGTTTCTGGACGTCCTCGAGATTCGTGTGGTAGGCTTCTAGCAATTTATCACAGTTGGCCCGCAGTTGGTCGTATATCTCCATTACCAGCCTTGTGCTCAGAGAAGACGAGAGAAACCAGCTCTCGGAACCAGAAGTGATGGTGCGCTCACAAGTGAACTCCGTGCCCCTTGTTCGCCAATACTGTGATTGTTGATTTTCCCACGATCGTCATGGCTCTGCTAACTTCTGCCTGGATTCAATGCGCCTCCCCTCTCTCGAATGTTACAATTAATTCGGATAATGGCAGCAGTATGTCATACAGTCCATCCACCGATTCACACAAACTTTTGGGATTAATGCAATCCGTTCATGAATTTATCCCAACCCTTCTATTGAGCTGCCCATCATCGCCCCGGGTGCCAACTTGCAATGGACTTCTTGGACGTAGCGCCGGTCGGATTTCACGGAAGAGGCAGCGTAAGGCTCCAAGGGGCATAACGCACTCTATTCCCATTTCTAGTGGACCATTCAGTGAATTCTAGTGTGCTTGTGGACGGATGACCAAGGCACGACCGCATATGCTCACGCCTCCCTTGGTTTGGGCACAGGTCTAGCCTTACATAAATCAGGAAACTAGGGGGCCGATAGAAGGCATACTTGATGTAAGATCTGTCAAGGGTCGCAAAGTATTCTTAGGAACCGAGAGTAGAACTCACTCAACGAAGTTTCTCCAATTAACGAGTCGGTCGGAACAGCTTCCAATCTACTGGAAAGAAGAATTCACCTGCCAGACCTCTGGACAGTGCGCAAGGCTTTACGACCGCGCACTCAGCGACCCTTAGCGAAGAGAGTGGTAAAGCATGATCCGCGGGTACACGAGCAGATAGCACATTGTGATCCACCTTTGTCGCACAAAAGGGTTGATCCAGGATGCCTCTCATGCCCATGCGCTAGCTTTAATAGAAGGTACATAGCCCACAGCGGGAAACAATGAAGAATGCTGCTTATCCTTGGTGCATATCACAGCCTCCCGCGAGCCTCACCATTGGCTGGAAGGGTTTTCATGAAACACTAGATCCGTGCCCAGATAAAATTCGAGGGTGCCAGGAAGCGCAATGTGCCAGGAGACGAAGACATGAGAGGTTTGAAAACTTCAGAGGAACCATTCTTAGATCCGTACGATTCAGGACATACTTCGATCCCATCTCGCCCACGAGCCTGGCTGCCCACCAAGTGGTAAGACGTAGCAACGTCAATGAACGTTTCGATCCCAAGTGCACGAGCAAGGTTTCAGGCCACGATTTTTTCTCCCAGACATGTGCTTTGCCTGATGTGGGATTCCAGCTGCCAGTGGTGGGAGGTAGGAGCAATCACCGCCGTTTTTTTCGACATGAGAGGCTGTATCCAGAGTACCAGCCTAGAAGAGCGCTACACCCTTCCCAAAGTTGAGTTGATGCAGGGAGCTAAGTTATGAAACCCGCGAGAAGCCTTGCCATTGTCTGACGAAAGGAGACATTGCGATTAATTTTTTCGCAGCATTCGAGCAGCCTCGTTTCCGTATTGGGATCACCTATTGACAGGGATTTGAATGAGCGAGCGTCCCGATCTGCCTTCTCCCAGTGCAAATACCCGGTGCTGCGCAGGTGTCGGACAGGGAGCGATATCGCCTTGTCTCCGATTGTAACCCGGTCCTCGAGGAGATAAACCCCACAGTGGCTGGAACGGACCTGCCGTCGAGCTTCAACAGTGGCCATAAGCGTTAAGATTGAATTTGACGTTAACAATGCCTTTTTTGCCGACCAGCGATAAGAGCAAGGCCCTCACTGGCTCCGAGTCCGACGACAGCAAGGACGCAGTGCCTTTGCAACGAGATAACACGCCGGATCGTCAGCGTCCGCTGCAGTGCAGTCTTATTGAGTACTTACCCGCCATTTCGAGTTACGTATAGCTCAGAGATAAGAGCTATCATGGGGTATCAGTCTCGCAGCCGGTTATCTCTTGACATTCAATTAGATGCCTTTGACAGCGCATCGCTAGCGATACCGAATGTCGACGACGCTTACATTCCGTCATCAATTCGAGAAAGCGAGATCCTTTCCAGATCGCGCAGCAGGGCCTTATCTCTGACGATGGCAGGGTCCTTTCGGCGCCTAAAAGTAGGTCGGCCGTTCTAGAAAAAAGACATGAACTGCTTTAATCGTTCACAAACCACATGTGCGGTTCGGTTCATCATCTAAAGTGACTGTGACAGCACCCATTTTATTCTGTTAGTTATGCCTCATGGATACGTGAATGTGCGAACAACTTATCTGGATCACGGTTCTGCTTTCTGGGTCAATAGCGACTTTTGCGTCAAATACTGAATGTCCGAACGTGCACCATGGTGCATGGAAAAGGAGATGGACAATCCGAGGTCCGACACTCTTCATCTCGGAGCTTTCTGAAGCATCCCCCTGCTAGATAGCCGTGTTGCGGGGAGTTCTATGAAAGTAAGCGCCAAGTTGACCACGTTTAACATTTGGAATTTCCACGGGCGGCTAATTTGGCGTGTGCCGCGGGCGTGTGAACTTCTGCCGAGGAGGTGTTGCGTTTTTCTCGAGGTCCGGCGCCCTTGGTCACAACGCTCATCAGGACTAGCTTAAACGACGGGCGGCTCTCAAGCTTATTGAACCCCTACAATATGGTGCACGCTCCACAAACATGCGAGGCCCTTCTCATTTGGTTCCAGAAACAAGGAGGAACCGTTGATCTAACCTCGATGGGACTGGTGGATTTCCCAAATTCTGAAGGGGGTCGTGGTGCTATCGCTCTGAAGGACATTCCGGTAATGGAACTACGCTGGTGTCTTGCTGTAGCTTACTCACCAACACTTGTATAGGAAGGACATGTGCTATTCTCAATACCGCGTGACTTGACCTTGTCGACCAGAACATCTTCCCTTCCTACCCTGTTCGGTCTGGACGAGTGGAAAAGATTCAAGCTTGGCGAAGGATGGTCCGGCCTGATCTTGAGCATGATGTGGGAGGCAGCTCAAGGGCCTAAATCCAAATGGTCTGAGTACATGAGTAGGTTTACTGCCTGTTCCTTTGGGATGATGATCGTCGTAACACCTCTCTGTAGGCATCCTTCCAACGTCATTTGACACGCCAATGTTCTGGGACGAGAAGGATTTGGCAGAGCTCCAAGGGACCTCAATCGTCTGTGAGAGATTTGACCCCCTCAAATGCTTTCTCGTTCTTATGAGTGCCGCTAGCAAAACTAGGAAAAGAAGACGCTGAAGAGGAGTACAAGACGAAGCTAGTTCCCGCCCTTGAAGTACGCCTCCGCATCTCTGCTTCCAATCAAAACCATTCAACTTATCTTTAGAGCAGGCCGGATTTATTCCCTTCATCTGAGCGCGAAACTCATTATAGCTTCCACACGTTCCATCTTATGGGAAGCCGTATCTTGTCTCGGAGCTTTGACGTTGAGAAATGGCAAGGTGACGAAGATGAGGATGAAAATGAGATGCACGAGGCCAATACGTCAATGGGTAGCGCCATGGACGTTGACGAAAATCGCGCGGCCGATCCTCACTCCCACAGACCCGAAGGCGAAGAACATGATGAAGAGGAACATGAAGAAGGGGAGGAGGAAGAAGAGGAACAAGATTCGTCGGACACTGCCATGGTACCTATGGCCGATATGCTGAACGCGCGATTCGGTTCTGAGAATGTGCGTTCGCTTGAAGTTCGTCGGCATTCCATACTAAGTCTTCGCAGGCCAAGCTCTTTCATGAAAAAACTGACTTGAAGATGATCGCGACCAAGCCCATCAAGGCCGGTGAACAGATTGTGAGTCTCTTTGACTTGGTCGTGCCTTCATATCTTGACGTCGGATTCAGTGGAACACTTACGGAGACCTCCCGAACTCTGAGCTCCTGCGGCGTTACGGTCACGTCGATATAATGGCACTTCCTAATGGCGAGCAGGGCAACCCGGGAGACGTCGTTGAAATCCGCGCGGATGGAATCGTGAAAGCCGTCCACGAGATCTACCCCAACATTACTGAAGAGTCTTTTTCGGAAAGAATCGATTGGTGGCTGGAAGAAGGCGAGGATGAGTGAGTACTTATGCGATATAATCCATGTGCGACATCATACTGAATAATTTGAAGCGTTTTCGACTTTGACTGGGATCTTGAACTCCCAGATCCTGCGCTTGCCATTATCCGCCTCTTCTTGCTCTCCGAAGCAGAGTGGATTAAGGCTCGAGAGAAGAGCAAGCCACCCAAGCCCAAGGCCGACACCGAAGTTCTTACGACTTTGAAAAGGGCTATCCAAGATCGGCTGAAAGATTACTTGACTTCTGTGGTGGTACGCCGTGACAAAACAATCAGCGGTTTCCCTGGCTTACATCTTCGCAGGAGGACGAAGCACTGCTCCAGCGAGACGACTTAACGTTGAACCATCGTCAGGCAATTGTCGTCAGACTTGGAGAGAAGAAAATCCTTGATTCGTTCCTCACGAAGATTGCGGGACTTGTTGAGCAGCAGAGCAACAAAGCTGGGAAGCGAAAGCATGAAACGGAAGCGCCCGTTAAGGGACATGGCAAAAAGTCGAAGCGGTAGCACTATGGTGACGCGGTCGCACCCTCCTCGAAAATCCCCGTAGCACGCTTAGTGAACACGCAGAAATTGATCACAGTTGAACCTAAGTGCTCCCTTGACGGCCTCCGAGGACGCGTAGGCTTCAACGCGCAAAACGCCCTTAGTTTTTAGGCATTGCATTTCTTGGCGCCAGGCGCAGCGGCCATTCAGATGCGGCGCAGTCATGGCACTGCATCTGTTGTTGTTATAACAATTCCACGACGTACATATATTTGCCGACCCATCGTTCCTTCTTCCTACACCAATCTCCTTATGTCCAAATCGACGGAATCAAGTTCGCCTGAACCTCAGGCTGCTGCCTCTGCATCGCCCCCAACTGAATCCCTCTTCAACACACTGACATCGACTGCCCCTCCGGAAGGCGCCAATGCGAATAAGAATCCGTTTATCAATGCCGCCGATCACGATGCGAGCCCCTCCTCTCAAGGCTCCGGGTCGTCCCCCTCGTCCAGCTCTTCACCACCACCTGTGAACGCTTCGACGAGACCTCTGGGAGCGACCCAGGATGCACAGGCTGCGGGCGATCCGAGAGTTGCTGGTCTCCGTGCTATGTTTCCCGATTACGATGAAGCAATCTTGTGCGTTCCATCCACGGACCTAATGCTGAAGCGATATGCTGAAACCTCATATTCTGCAGGCTAGCAATCTTGGAAAGCGCAAATGGTAGAGAAGAAGGAGCCATTGAGATCCTACTAGGCATGAGCGATCCAAATTATAAGCCTGAGGCGGCACCAGCAGCACCGGCCTTGGTACGCCGCTCTATTAGGTGTCCCTCCCGTGCCGTAGTACTCAACTTGATGTTCCCCACACCCACAGACTCAAGAGGATCTCGACGAACAACTTGCAAGGCGCCTGATGATTGAGGAACAAGACCATCAACAGGCCAGATGGTACGAACAACAGAACCAGAGGCCCCGACTCCAGCAACCAGGTTCCCGGCCACAGGATCCGTACTACACGGGGCCCACCTCTGGAGGACCTCAAGACGGCCCTGGTGGCAAAGATACGATGTCAGAGATCCAGGAATCTTTGACCAAGGCTGCAGAAGGTGAGATCCCAAACGTACATTCTTATCTGGGCTTCCTCCGATGGTAATCTTCGCTCTCTGTATATGCAGTCGGGAAGAAGACGCTTGGCGGCCTGTTCACCAAGGTCAAGGCCAAGATCCAAGAATTCGAGCAGGGAAGATCCACCACAGGCGGCCCTCAGCAGCCACAATGGGCTGGAGGCTACGATCCTCAACAGCATGCCGGTGCGAACTACGCGCCATACCAGCCCAACCAATACCACGGTTCGGCTGCGCCTGGTGGCACTGCAGGAGGTACTTCTCCTCCGCAGGCTTCTTATTACGATCCAAGCGCGCCTTCCCCTGTCATCTCGGAGCAGGCAATTTCGCCCCCGAGTCGGATCGCTGCTCCCGCAGTGCAAGGTTATGATGTTTCGCCGAATGGTGAGTAGTAGGAAGGAAGGCATGCTACGAGTTTTGGCTTTCGATGTTCCTTAACTTCTCCCTGTTTGCTAATGGCTCTCTGACTTCTTTATTAGATTCTGCCCTCCGTGCATCCTCGCCTCCCGCAGGTGTCTCATCGACTTCCACATCCACCGTCCCCCCGCCTGCTTCGGGTGCAACTCCCATCGACGGAGGTGAGTCTCGACGCAATGCCTTATTAGTATTGCTGTGACACAGACTTACCGCTTTGCTAGGTAAACTCGGATTGCTTCCCAAGCGACCTGTCTCTCTCGTTCGTGACAGTGCTGCCGACGGAAAGCAGCCTCGACGATCTGAATCACTTGACGACGACGGCTTAGAATACGCAGAGAATCCCTTTGAGGATCAGAAGAAGTAGCACAACGGCGTCGCTGAACTTTTCTTTGGATTTGGAGTTGCGAATGCGCTCTCCAATCGGTTGGACTTCAAGCTTCTTTATGTGGGCCATATGTATAAATTGGATGCCTGTCGTTACTCACATTGAACGATGCGATACCCTGTAATGTAGTGATTTGTGAATGTAGGAGTACGCAGGAGTTATGAAAGGTTGTTTCCGTGCATCTTAAATCCCATTGCTATGGACAGGCACTCCGGAACCCTTGTGCAAGAAAATGTCAATTGCATTGTTGTTTTGTGACTGCCTAGAATTTGGACTTGCACTCCTCACCTGTAGGCCTGGAAGGAGTGCCTTGCAAAGTAAACGAGATTTAATCGAATCCAACGATCCTGGTGCAGAGTCGCTTGCTTTTTTTGGTGGTGGCTAGAAGGGAAGACGGGCATCCAAGGTGCACTCGCCTCTGTGTCCCACAGAGTAATCCGCAGCTGATTATCCGAGTATATACTACCTGCACAGGGAACGAAAGAGCAGTTAAATGAAACGATATTTCGTGGGCATTCGTTGGGGCTGCTACAGGATCAAACTTGTCGCCATTTGAAACTGGACTGCGGGAATAGAATGGCTGGACGGTTAGTGAAGCTAGTGAAGGCCAGCCTCCTTCGAGGTATCGATTCAAGTTTCCAAAGAACATGGTCATCATTCAACCTTGGTATGTGGGTGGGCCACAGAGTGCTGTCGCACGCCAACTTGGAGGAACGAATGCAGATGCTCTAGCTCCATGATGGCCGCCCGCCTAGCGGTAACTTCACATCGTAGACACCAGTCTAAGCATCCGTCAATTGGATAAGCCCAGCAATGGTGTATCTTCAAAGAAAGTCCAATTGATAGTCCATATCGGTAAGTTAGGACACGTAAGGCGATACAACTGCTTTGGCAGCGGTAGCAGCAACGTGGGATGCAGCTTGGAAATCGTTTGCTTGTCCAACCATGAGCAGTCCAACTACAAGACACAAGCCGCAGGTTAGCATACGAGGACTTCGCGTAGGACCCGCATACGCACCAATGAGACCGAAAAGCCCTAGGATGCTGCCAAAGACCTCGACAACTAATATTTTGACGAACAGGTCAGGGTCCGTCGCATCTGCAATCGCAGCTGTTGACCCAGTGATTCCAACAGATACACCACAGAGCAGGTTGCAGGCTCCGACGGTGAGACCACCCCAGAAGAGCGCGAAACCTAGGTAGACCTGTCAATAAACGTGGAGGACGAGAAGGAACGCGCTTCGGACCTGTGTAGTAGTTCTCCGGAGTGTAGAGGAGGTCGTCGGTCACGGCGCTAAGTTTTGCAGAGTACACGATGCCGATAATCTAGTGAGCGGAAGGCGGTTAGCGAAGCGCAGTCGCAGCAATTCCCAATGACGCACGACTCCGTAGATGGCAACGACTTCGCAGAAGATGATACTGGACCAGACATTAGAGGGGAAGATTAATAGCTGCATAGTATCAGGGGCGCACCTAATCAAATTCTTCGTTGTGATACGAGGTGCGCGCACGCCTCCTCCGAGGATAGATGCACCGGTAACGAAGATACCCCTGCGGAACGAATGTGAGCCTGGCCCGTCTTTATAGGATCGTGTAACACACCATCCAGCACCACCAACGCTCAGTCCAATGCAGAGACCAACACCCGTAGCACCCCAAGCATAGGGACTTGTCTCTTCCAAGAAACGGCCCACATTGAAGGCTTCTCCAGAACCTATTGATAAACGGTGTCATTCCAAGCGACTTTCATTGGGGATTGTATGCATGACGCACCAGTGAAGAGCAGATACAGGGCTATGACAATAAAGAGGAATGAAGGTAGGCCATAACTGTAATATGAATACAGCCCCATCGCTTTACTTGAACGTTGAGAGCAGCCGTAGCCAACTCCAGCCGAACCGTCAGAGGCCGTGGCTGTGTAATGGGCTTAGCCATGTTTGGTTCACGCGCCTATATGGGTGTAGCCCCTAGCGCCTCCTTCACTCCTGCATTCACCTATGTATCACCTTTTGAAGGGGTTTCACGAGTACTTAACCCGGTGAGCAGCATAATGCACTACGAGCGCATCTATCTAAACAGGGCAGGAAAGAGGAATTCTCAGTCATAATCATTGGGCTCGACGGAGCGGGCAAAACGGTAGCTCGAACCCAGCTGGTCGCTCTAAGTTCAGACGGAGCTGATGCTAGGGCTCCGCGATAGACTTTACTTGAAAAGATCAAGACTCTCTACAATGATACCCCAGGACTATCGCCCGATAAAATAGGCCCCACCGTTGGGCAGAACAGTGAGACAGCTGCTCAACTAAACGTTTCGGCTGCTTACGCTGGGCTTAGCTGGCAAGATCACCTTGCCTTCGACTATTCTACAGTTCTGGGACCTCGGAGGCCAAAGAGGTATCCGTAATATCTGGCCTAAATACTATGACGACTGTCATGCCGTCGTATATGTCCTTGACGCCGAGGATAGAGAGCGACTAGGAGAAGGCTGGGAGGTATTCGGTGTGCCATTCGTCTTCGCTCTCTTGCCCAGTTCCTAACTACGCCCCAGATTCAGTACTTTCTAATCCCCAGATTCTTGGGGTACCCTTGCTACTTCTAGCAAACAAACAAGACTCCCCGATGAGCCTGTCAGTGGACGAGATTCGGAACGGGTACGAAGACTGGCATCAGTCAAAGCTAGAGAGTTCTCGCAGAGACAGGTTCAGCGAGTCGGAGACTTCTGTAGCCGCCAGGCGTCAGCGCTGGGCTAGTCTCGATGTCATGGGTATATCCGCCTTGGAGGGGTAAGTCAATCCCATTCAGCCCATTTTCAAGCGCTAACTTGACAGGAATTAGAACTGGCGTACGGGCTGCAGTAGACTGGCTTTTTATCCGAGTTCAGAACAGCAGGCGGTAAGAAGCCTCTATATATGTGTCTAGGACTGGTCTAATTCCGTCGCAGAAATGATACCCAGAGGGGTGACAAATAAGGTGCCAGTCAATCAAGGCGGTGGGCCGGCTACGCTACGATGTGTACTGGCTTACTAGACCAATGATCTGTGTCCTGTTAGTCCAGGCAATTGCGCCGACCAACCCAACGAGGCCAAGTTGTCTCAGAGGGGCGCAGTTGCGCCACACGTCCTTGGTGAGGCGAATGTAGAATTGGGCACCCTTCGCTCCCCTAAGTCACACAGAATCAATACCCCTTCACATATGGCCATGCAGGGTTAACTCACTTGAAGGCAGCGTTCACTCTGGAGTCGATCATCTCATACACGCCCAGCTTAAGCTCCTCCTTTTTCAGCAGGAAGACAGGTCCATCGTCCGGAAGCAACCAGCATGAGCCGTTGGTTGCTGGGTCAGGATCCGTCGCAGCGTAAAAGATGGCCCCTGCGACGCGAGTCACCGGTACGAGCGGGATGCCTGCGAGGAAGAGTTTCACAGCCGTGGGCAGAATGTTGGTGTCTGAGTTCAATGGCTCAGCATGATCACTCGGGGCCTAATATGATTGGTCGAGGAATCTCACCAGCGAAGAAAGGGTGGATCACAGCAACCCGAATCCCTTTGAAGGCTAAAGGCTTCGTTAGGGACCTCATTAAGCCCAGGATGGCGTGCTTTGAGCAGCTATAAAGTGGGGCCTTAGGAATTCCAATCCATGAAGCTTTAGGGTCCTTAGTACATCACACAAAGATCCTAAAAGTAACTTAAGGCTCACCCATGGATCCAATTAGGACAATGGACTTGAGGTCGCTCTCTTTCTGCCCAATGGTCATGTAGTGCTGCGCCAACTGTACAGCTGGTCATTCAAATTAACACAGCCCTAGAGCGCAGCTTAATGTCATGAGGCTCACTTTTTAGCACGGCCGTGACATTAATGTCAATGGCCAATGCTTTTTGCTCAACGGGTTTCCCGTCCTTGAACACGAGGCTGTCGAAGTCCCCCCTATCCGTGATACCAGCGTTGGGAATCTGTCCATCAAGATACATTCTGAATAACATTTCGATGGAAATTGTGAAAGTATCACTTACAACAATGTCAATGGATTGATACTTAGTAATGGCGTGTTCAAAGAGGGCGACGAGATCGTCCCACACAACCACGTTGCATTTGATTGAAGTGGCCGTTCTGGGGATCGACCAACATAAGAAAATGTTGGGGACACAGTACCAACCAGTGTGCCAGCAAGAGTGGGGGATTGCTTACCCTCCAGCTGCTTCAATCTCAGCAACAGTTTGCTTCCCAGCGGTGTCATTCAGGTCTCCAATGACGACCTTAGCTCTATAAGCCGTGAAGGAAGGAAGTGAGCTGAGTACCAGACGACCAGTATGTAGCCCTCCGTAGGATGACCTACCCATTGGATGCAAAGCGTAAGGCGCTTTCTTTTCCAATTCCACCGGCGCCACCTTGAGAACCGGTTGAGCTATTCTCATGTTGGAAAGGGCAAGTAAAACATACCAGTGATAAGCACAACCTTTCCTTTGACGCGAGTTTATCGTCGTGAATAAAGCTCATGATTGTCGTTTAGGAAGAAGCCCTTTGTTCTCTGGCTGGCTTGCGTTATGGCGTCAGGTCCGAGTACGAAACACAGAGGTCTTTCCAATCCGTGAGCTGGCGCTAATGTCGGGAAGAGAGTGGGGATTGTGTGCGTCCTCTTGAGATGTTTACGCCTTAGGCGTTAAATAGGATGTCTCGTGGGAAACTTCTACTTGATGTGCCTGTGTGCCTTGGAGTGGCTCCCGACGCGTTCGGGCGCTTAAACGTCCTTGCGGGGCGACTCATGGGCCAAGCGTCCCAATTCTGATCAGTCTTCCATGGGTTGGCGGGGGCTAGAGAGGGCTAGATCCTCGTAGTGTAGACAGGGAGGAAGTTTGTCCGGTGGCGTCCAAGGATGGTTCGACAAAGTCCGGGGACCCGAGCAGAAAGCTTGCTGTACCTGGTGCGTTAGTTTGAGCTCAAGTGGCGGGCGAAGGGAATTCAACGACACCGAGTGCTGGAGAGCTAATCCTTTCAAATAGACCGCCACCGCCCAAGTCGTTCTAGCGCAGAGATAATGATCGATTTTCAAAGGGAGAGGGTAGAGCTTGTTCACCTGCGAATACTGTAGGTACATGGGCGGAACCAAAGTCAAAAAGGAGGTACGCATAGGTTGGCAAGGTCAAGTAAAGATAAATTCAAAAGGGGCAGAGGGGTATATGTGTAGAGTAAGGAGGCGAGCGCGAGGGAGGCAAAGGGGGGAGAAGGAGCGCATACCAAGCAACACAGTTTTACACATAATAGCCTCTGCACTTTGCAGCCCCGCACCTGCACTCTCTGCTGAATGATCCTTCGTCGTCAGATGAGACAACCTTTCTACCTCCCGACTTCTTTTTCTTCGGAGAGATCGGGGTGTTCGCCTCGAGTTCGGCATTTACCCCTTTGTAATTAAAGGTCAACTCCTCTCCGGCGGGGATGTCTCGTACCGCTGCGAAGGCAAGGTAAGGCATCCCGGTCTGGTTAATGATGTCGGCGGTTAGGTGATTTGGTTAGTCAGGTAAAGGGTTGAGAACTCACTGAAGGCATTTGGTCATAGACAGCTTCGTAAACGACTGTGTTTGGGTCGCATGAATGGCTGTTAAGAGAGCCATCTAAGATCCATTGGAACCGTGCAAGCTGTCAGAGTACCTACTTCATAAAGCGTGACCAATTGCCTAAAGTCAAACAACTTTAGCATTGAAAGTGAAGGCAATGGAAGGAAGTACCTATATCCTGGGAATCCACGCTGTAGCTATCTTCGGTCAAGGGTTCGTCTTCAGAATCTGAGAGGCTTTCTTGCCCGTCGAGATCGAAGCAGTACGCTGAGTGCACCTTCAATGCCTTTGCACGCCGTCTGTTGGTTTATCAGTATGCAAGAAATGCTTGACAGCTCATTTAACTCACAGGAGCAGCCTAGGTGTATCGGAGCCAGTATTCAATTAGAGGAGACTCGTTGAGCTGAGAGCGAGCTTACCCAGTATACATTCCCAAAACCTTTCCCCGAGGCAATTTTTTCTTTGTGCGAACTCCCCATCCTCTATCAAGAGTTTTGAATATTTCCAGGGGAATATCACGGTCTCGCTGAAGGACTCGATTGGGGCAATCGGGGGAGCATTTGCAAAGCTGTCTTTTATAAGCAGCCTACACCAAGATGAAGGTAAGACGGTACGAACCGGAGTGCACTCCTTTACCTCCACTCCCCGAAGGACATTGAACCGGAACAGACCCTGAGAGTCTTTCAGGAGCATTCGATTGGCAAACAGAAGGGACAAACCTTTTTGTTGTAAGCACAAAGAACGCGTCCGGTTTCATCATCCAAATGAGACTCTCCCTGACAGTCACAGTTACCAATCCTGGAAGGGCCACAGACATCATGGCCACTACAGGACAAGAGAAAATCGCGGCATTCGTCTACGCCGGGTATGCCGTCGTCACTAGAAGCAAGAATTCAGTAAAGATTAGAAGGGAGGAAACCAACGTTGACCGCACTACACATAACCCCGTTCTATGTACCGGAAGTTGGGTCCAAGGGGCGGTATCTCCTCGTCATCGACATCGTTGCGGAACGTGATTGGGGCTCCAAATCTCGACCATTCGTCGGACAATACCTCTCGAGGGCTCAGCACAAGTCGGCGTCGCTTATGGCTACCAGAGGAAGATGGTGTCGATACGACCTCCCTTGCTGGGCGCTTACCTCGCGCTTTCTCGCTCATTGGCGGTTGCCTTGGATGGAAGTTGTCGAACACAGGTATTTCTTGCGTACCATCGAGAGGCATTGAGTGCAAAGAAGCCTGCGAGGATTCCGGGGTCAATGTCATTCTGGAGGTCGAGGGCGTTGGTTCCTGAGAGCTAAACAAAGGGGTCGGGCAGCTCCCGGCGCTGGGTAACGGCGTCAGGCTGCTAGCCGGTGTTCGAGCGACGGAGGAAGATGATGCCACTTTGTCTGACACAAATCGGTGAGTCGAGGTAGGTTGACTGGGCCATGCTGAAGAGGACCGTGGTTGAGATCGGCTCTTCAGAGCCCTGAGTTTCCTAGGCACTCCAGAAACTAACTCCTCGTCATCCCCATCTTCCAAGCCACGTTCTTCTTCCTCCGCCAATTGCTTGAGCCGAGCTTCTTCCCAGTTCAAGGGGTTCTTCTTTCGTTCCTCGAGCTTCTCTTCAAAGGCTTGAGCTCTGAGGCGAGTGTCGTTGTTGTGTATGTCCAGGGATGTGCTGAATTCATAAGAAAGGCTTTCCTTCATTTCTCGACGCCGTTGTGTCGCTTGTTGCCGTTTCCAAGAATTGAAGATGTCTGGCCGACTTCCAATATACTCGTTCTTCCAAGTACCATTCGTTCCATCCTTCCGTTTCCATGTGCCCCATTCCACCTTCAAACTGGGTCAGAGGATGTGGTGCTGTAGATACAGACGCTACCTACCTCATACCTATTTGCCCCGATCGTCAGAGAGTACGAGATATGGCAGACATAGAAAAGCGTACCATATCCTGTTGTAGTAGTCTATTTCTTCCCCAACTATATCGAGTTGCCAGTGGCCGTATTCGTCTGCACCTTCTGCGTCATCAAAGCTTTCGAATGGCGACTCAGAACGCCGACATCCAGCGGGGATGGTTTCCGCCGACCAGTCATCGTCCTCGTATGTTGTATCAACCTTGGACTTTGATGACCGATCCTTTGTCTTGGATTTCTTGGATTTGGACGGCATTTAGCAGCTTAAGCGGCTGAGTGCAGTTCTCTGTCTTCGTTAGAGCCCTGGTGGTTGGAAGGAGAAGGAAGACGCGACGCGACTCGAACTCAGGAAGCCCATCAATGCGTTAAGTAAGCCGTGGTGGGATCACTGGCGAACAGATTGCTCTTGGGCGCCTAAATAGATCTCCAGAACACCGAACGTATATAGAGTGCATCTTTGGGGAGTGCGTCCCCCCATACCTACCCCTTCTCTGACGAAGAGGAATGCGCAATGAGAAGGCCGTACCTGACCATGTTTATAACCGGTCGTATTTCCTGCGTGGAAGCAAATGAAATGGCTTGAATAGCGGGGTAAAAGTGAAACGTGATACATGACGTGGACGGACACTACGACGACTGCAAGCTTAATTAATGGTTGCCGAATTTCCGCTGCCGTGTCAGTGCTGGTAAGCAAGCCTGGAACGATTGGAAGAGAAGGAACAGGATACAATAAGCAGTGTGTTGGGACGATCGAAAAGCATCTGTGGAAATATAAACATGGCAAAAATCTCGAGGGTGCGAAACGGAGAACAGGAAAAAGGCAAGGTGAAAGAGTCGGATCAACCAGGGACAAGAGAAACGTATGAAGAGTTTATCGAGAATGAATAGGGGGTGTGAGGAAGTGCCGGAGGGTGCATTGAAGTAAGAGGGTTATAAGAAAGCCGGTAAGCGTTGTGAACAGAGGGGCCAGTCGCATAGATAGAGCGAGACCGAAGGATATCAACACCGAACGGATGGCCGCTGTCGCCAACGAAGAAAGCATCTACCTCTGCCATCGCGTGTCTTTCGGCTGCGCCTCGGGAGCGATATTGAAGGGATTCCGCTGTTGTTGTGCCCCAGCCGGAACAACTCCCGCTCCATAGAACGATGGAGGGGCGGGCTGGCCAGCGTTCGCGGGGACATGCCGACTCGCACCACCTGTTGTGTTGACCGAATACCCTTGGTACTGCTCCCCAGCCATAGGCATGTAGTCATACCCTCCACCTGCGTTCGGCCCGGCACCCCCAGTTGAGCTCGAATGCGTAGGCTGACCGTAACTAGCCGTGTATCTGGTCCCAGAAGATGTCGGCGCCTGCCCGCTGCCTGTATAGGCTTGCGGGGGGCTTGAGATCATTGCAGGTACGGCGCTCCCGCTGTACATCGCTCCAGCAGAGTCGCCACTCCTTGCTGCCGCCCGTACATTCTGCATCACCACATCTCTCCTCGCACTCGCACCCCCCGAGTTTCCGCCGCCGCCATTGGAATCATCGTCGACCATGATCGTATGTGGCTGGTACGAGTGTTGCAGCTTCGACGGGGCGGCTGCCTGGTACCTTGCATGATGGGCTGCATTGTTCCAGTTCATAGGCGCTCCCCCAGAGCCCACCAGCTCTGCCTGTTGCTGGAGATACTCCAATGGCTGGTACGGTTGAGCGGCGGGTGGCTTTCCTGACTGCCTTCGCTCCCACTCCCTCATCGCGTCGTCCCGGTTGAGAACAGGCGTCAAAGCATTCCTTCCGCCAATGATGTCTTGATTCATATGCTGAAGTCGGGCAAGGGCGGGAGGAACACCACTGTCCATTTGGTTCACCGTCGTAGCTCTCGCCCTCTGCTGGTTAGGATAGTAAGAACCGCCCGACGTTCCGCTAAGCTGCCCGCCAGCTCCGATGTTGGCATTCGATGAATGGGTAGGGTACTGAGAAGCCGCAGAGCTGCCAGAGCTCAACTGGCCCGACGAGGCTGGATGAGGGAGAGTATGGTGAGCCGGAGGCCCAGGAACGGGCGGTGCATATTGTCCTGAGTACTGCTGACCCTGGCTCTGCGAGGGCTGATAGCTTTCTGAAGCGGTGCCGCCGCTGTAAGAAGCATTTGAAGATTGTTGTGGCGGGGCATGTTGTTGTTGCTGCTGCACATTCTGCGGATTGATATAGGGATTCCGGAAGGTAGTCGCCGCCTGCGATGCCTGGGCTGCTGTGTATGCCTGATGCTGGGCCAAGTGGTGATTGTATGTCGCGGCATCTGGATATGCCCTCGCCCCCTTTGATTGAGCGGGAACAAGCCCGCCATACGGCCGCTTAGGGTCCGTGGCAGGGGTAGATACAGCGTTTGTCTCAGCTGCATGCCGCTGCGCTGTGATGTGCATATTGTCGGGCTGCAACTGCCATGTGAGTAAGAAGGGCAGGAGAATCAGGCCGAAGTACGTACAACAAAAGGTTTCGTGAACTTTTCTCCCGTTATGAAAGGATGGAAGCGTGCTTGCTGAGGTGTCCACCTTGTGATGGGATTCAAATCAAGCAAACCTTTGCAAAAGTCAATAAATGCCGCCCGGTGGTTAAGCTCTGGAAAATAAAGAGAAAGGTCAGCCAATGGGTGCGGACGTTGTACGCGGTGTCACTTACCTTTCTCCATCTCATGGTTTGATCTTGAAGACTTGTTCTGGGGTAATGGGGCGGTATTGATGATTTCGGGTAGTGAAGTTGCCTTGAAGTATTGTTTCCCCGGTTGTTCGTTGGTATTATGTTCTCGAGAATACTGATCTATCGACTTCAAACGATAGTGTTTCTCGTTCTGGCTGGTCTGATTGTTCCATGTCTCGAACGAATCGAAAAACTGATTCGTCTGCTTGCCAAGGTTGAGCATGCTCTGCGGGGGCATCCTATGTCATATTATCAGATTGGGGACGTTAAGACAATGATAGAACATACCCAAGCATCTCGATGATTCGTGTCAGTTGATTGTATTCGCTTGTTCCAGGGAATAGAGGCAGTCCGAGGAAAAGCTCGACGGCAATGCATCCCAACGACCACATGTCTATAGCAGCGGTGTAGGACATCCCCAGGAGAACTTCTGGTGAGCGATAGAACCGGGATTGGATGTAGGTGTAAACCGTCTGCCGTTCATGGCACGCGGAACCAAAGTCTATCACTTTGATACCGGGTGACTGAAGTCTGTAGGCGACAGTGAGAAGGGAACACTTGAAAACCCTGTTGAACTCACGATTTCAGAAGGATATTTTCTGGTTTTAAGTCGCAATGAATGAGGCGGGCTTCTTTCAAAACTGTCAATGCATCTAGGAGTTGTCCCATAAACACTTTGACAAGTTGCGTGCTCAAACCTTGGAACTGATTTTGTTTGATCAGTTCGTAAAGGTTGGAAGATAGTAACTCGAAGACGAGGCAAAGGTGGCTTCGATGAATGAAAGAGTCCCGCAATCGAAGGATATGATGCTCGTCATTTGGATCGCAAGTTTTGTTTAGCTATACCTGCGTCAGAAAGGCTTCGATTGTCAGAAGTGGTTGCTCACCATTTCCAATATTGTGACCTCCATCATACTCTGGTTAAAGTACGCAGGCTTGTTCTTAACGACCTTAACTGCAACAATCTCGTGTGTCTTCATATTTTGGCATTTGACGACCTGGCCGAATGTTCCCTGCCCCAGAATATCGAGGATAAGGTATCTGAGACGTGTCAGTAATTAGAAAGTGGACGAGTAGACGGTGCACGCACTTGTGTCCTTCCTCCGTTCCCAACCAATCATTTACGTAGAGAATATAGTCGAAATCCTCGTTATCGAATCCATCGTTGTGTACCGGTTTACTCGGTTTCGTAAGTACTCGCCGAGGGTTGTGTGTCGATTCATAGCGGAAGGCGGGGTTGCAGATTCGGTAGGTATCGAGGATATTGGTTGTGATTTGCCGTAAGGGCTTGTAGGCGAATGTAAAGATCAACGAGACGGAGGAGACAGAAGTGAAGGGACTCACAGAGAGATACGCGCCATCTGGACCCATCCGACGGCTTCCAGGCAGGACATCAAGCCGGGGCTGAAGATCATGAGAGTTGCGCGCACGACGGAAGCCCACAGAGCGACGTTTCGGAGGGTCAACAACCATTGACTGATCCTGTGGATAGTAGTGGGATCCAGGGGTGGTACTCGGCATGTATGACATGGGCGTCGATGGGGTCGAAATGGAGGCTTTGATATTGGGTCCTCCGGTAAGGTGAGAATTGACCTGTGCAGCGAGATGAGGACTGGAATCCAGGGAGTAAGAAGATGAATAGTTATTGACATGGTGCCCTTGGTTCTGAGACCCGTAAGGTGGAATAGGAGGAGTCGAAGCTTCGGCCTTCAGTTGAGAGTTCGTGCGACTGTGTGTCTGATATACTGAGGACTGTGCTCTGTCGAGGGGAGGGGCTGAGCCATAGGAATATGCTGCCGAAGTAGGAGAATATTGAGATTGCTGAACATATGGGTCAAGAAGGCCGGTAGAGTTGGGAGTGTGGGCACCACGATGGGGCGATCTCCCGGAACGGTTTGCAACGACCGTAGCATCTTGCAATCTCTTGGGAGGGTGGCTAGTCGATCCATTATAGTACATGTCGTTATATGAGTCCGGTGGCGATGTCGTGGAGGGGTTGGATGAGATCGATTGGCCTTGATATCCGACGCTTGGGCTATAGAACGAATTCTGAGAAACTTGCTGAGTTTGCCTGGAGGAAGCCATCGTGCTCGTATCAGCAGAAAAGGCCTCGATGTCGTCTGGTTGTGGGTGGCGGCGGATGCGGGAGGCGATATTATTGGCGTTTGCACCGCCCAGGGACGTACTGCGGGACAACGTTGTCTGAGGACCTGCTGCAAACTGCGACGATGGTGGTGCGATGGCGTGTTCCTGCTCCAACAGCTGCGAAATACGTGGTTGTCTTGAAGGGCCCGTTGTATTCTGATGGAGGGGTTGGATGCGCTGAGGCGATGACGGGGTTAGGGCATGAGGCGGGGGCGGTGGGGGTCCTGAGTAGAGATAAGACGCTTGGGCACCGTGCGCCGCCTGGGCGGACGATGACGACGAAATAGGGTCGACCTGCGTCTGCCAGCGAGGAAGATCGAAGGATTCGTTTGGGTCTTGCATGTATAGTTCAGATTCGGACATGCTTTCTCAAAGAGCAGTGATCCAGAAATTCGGATGTCGACTCGACCTAGCGCTCGACGCCCGTTGCTGCGTTGAGCAGTGGATTCGGAATGGATACGACGGCGACGAAGACGAAGACGACGACGAGCACGGAAGGGACACAGTGAGCAGGAGAGTGTGGTCGAGCTTCAAGAGTCACTTTGATCTTGTAACGGCATTTCGCGCGTCTGCCCGTGGCAAGTCTACACTGCATTTTATTTTCTAACTACGATTCCAATTCTTTCAGCCTCTCGATGATGCCCCGTTCTGCATCCAATAGCAGCATCTGCCCCTGGCCGAACCCGACGATGGCCGCTGGCATATCTACCGACAAGAATATCTGCTTCTTGAATCGTCTCGCTGCAACTTCGCCTCAGATCACAGTTGGGACAATTGACAAGGTCCTTACCTAGCCTTTGGGCCATCGACAGCGCAACATCCGAGCTTGCAGGGCGGAACAACGAGGTTCCAGAAGCTTCTTTCGCGGGCTACGCAGGAATGCGGAGGTCAACTCCACGGCGATCTCGTTCAGTTGCCGCACTTACGGGCCTTGGGGGCATTGCGACCGCCCAGTCTTTGCACAAGCTGCCTTGGGAGGCCACGCGTTCAATGTCGTCGGGACCGCCATCGCTGATGCCCACCCATAGCATATACGAGTCCACAAGCTGCGTGACCTGCAGAACTAGGCCGGGCAAAGATGGTGTACTCGACGCCAAGTACTTCGTTGTGATGGTAATGGCGGGTGCTCCTGTGCTTCGAAGTTCAGCCATGTTGCACGGTTGACGGCGTCGGGGATGCAGGTGAAAGGAAGTCGATGGTGGTTTGAACTCCTTCGGAATATCGAACCCCTTTCAAGCCTCGCCGCGGTCGTCACGCGAGGGATCTTCGGCGCCAATCACAGAATCAAACATCGGGCCACAGAACCTGAAAGAAAGCACAACTTCGCCTAGGTACTTGGGCGAGCCGCACTCGAAGTCTAGGAAGGGTACATTTCTCCTGGCTCGGTCTTTAGAGAGGCTTTACATTGCCATGTCAGCCAGGGCCATCGACGCCTCATCAAACACTACAGCTTAACTTGAACAATCCTCTCGAAAAGGTTTATAGTCTCGCGATGCGCCTTTTGTCCATAAAGCTTAGACTCGATTCCAGGACCTTGGGGTGTGTGCTCCGTATCGGCTGGTTTTCGAGCCTACATAAAGCTAAGCGAATATTTCCAGAAAGCAAACACCTCTGTGAGTATTCATATCATACTCTGGCAAATATTAATAGGTCTAAGCTCCACTATTCGAGGTTGACCAGCCCTGACGAAAGCCATTCATGTGCTCGACATTCCATTGGAACTCTCAGTCCCATCGATGATGACAGCATTACATATATCCTGCTTGACCTTGGATTACTCGCAAGGAAGACCCAAATCAGGGAAGATCAGTCTACTCTTAGGTCCCACTACCTGGTTATCTCCAGTACAGTTCAGTCGTATTGACCATTGCTCACAATAAGGACCTACTTAGATGATGAGTTCAACCAAGAGGCGCAATTGGGTCTTCAGAGCGCCGGAAGGGCACCGAAGTTTCTACAGGGTGCGCGAAGTGACGCCCTGACATGGCCGCTCATGAGCCGGAGGCATACCATACTCCTTCGCGGGGACCGGCTAATACAAAGATGCTTCAGGACCACAGGTCTACGGTAAGTTAGCAACACAGACATCATGTTTCGTCTATCAGGTTCACCAATGTACTACGCAGGGCCCCCGAACTTGAGGGCTTCAAGAAATTTCCCAGCGCACTGTATCTAGTCTGGCGGGAGTCACCACGATGCTTCTGGTGGTGGTGGTGACTCCGTAAACAAAGGCCACGGTTAGCTTTGCTTTCCCTGCCACTCGTAATATTCTCATGATCTGATTCCCTTAGTATATCACCTGGAACTATCGTCTCCGTTCTCTCCGACACCCTCAAAGCCAGGAAGGCTCGAACACTCTGAATTAAGATGAAACTGACACTACTGCTGCGAGCAAGTCCGGAAGCACCTTAGCCTCTGCCTGGACACTAGTGCCATCAACGATCTTGGACCGATGTACGTTCCATCGTCTACGATAGGCTGGGTACACTGACTTGGCTTCTATCTCAAAGAAGCTGTTCGACGGTCCTTCGCCATCCCATGTCGATGTGTCGTTGCTAACTACAGGCCACTAGAGGCTCAGGGAGATCAGCGTGAGCCATCTTCCTTGCGTGCGTTTCTATGACCCTCAGCTTTTGATGTTTTTGCCTCTCAGCTAACCGGTTTCCCCTCCCGTTCCAAGTCGCAAGGGTGGGGTGGGATATTATGAACAACCTGTCTTCCTGAGCTTCGTTTCTTTCCACCCCTTTCTTCTATCTATAAGTAGTGTTCAGGTAAGAGTGCCTGCAACCGCAAGCTATACAGGATTCCTGTGTCAGTCTTCCGTTAATTTGATTCTCCAGGCTGCCATTTACTTCAGTAACTCAACATCTTGTTATTGCGAGTAATTGGAATTGCATTGCGTCTAGGGCGAAGGAGCGTGGTATGTACACTGCATTGATATCCACACTTCCATTCCCCCTCTCTAGCGGGCGATCCCCCACAATGCATGTTCTCTCGGATCTTTGACTGTACGTCATTCTTTTGCTTCCGTATACACTCTTGTATGATAAAATTAACGGATATGCCCAGGTTGAGGCGAGAACGGACATCAAGCACACGTCCGCGCGCTTGACGCTGGTTATATCTCCCCAATAACAGTGCCGAGACCTCAGGTATGTTCAGCCCTGCTGTAATTCCGACCGCGCACTGAAATCTCGGTGAATAGGCGCGGAAGTTTTGGCCGGTGAGGAGGAAGGACGTAATTGAATTGACACACTTCTATGGCTCGCTATAGGTTCCTGCATACATTTGCACGGAGGTTCAGACCATTCAGTCAGTCCTTCCTCAATCCAGATGTTGTCTTGGGCACCTTTCCACTATTCATGGACTGAACACTTCGAAGAGCAGGTTCTCGATGGGCCGTGCAACCATGTGAAGTTATACTAGCAGCGTCCAGACAACTTGACTCGGGATCTCCCTTGTCCTAGTGCTCAGTCTACTCTCGGCCGATTTCACTGGAAACCTTACTGGGTATTCGGACTACAGCCGCAAGGTCTGCGAGGTTGATTCCGTATGATACCACTTACTCATGCGCTCACCATGCATACGAGGAGCTCTGAACCGCATTTTCGTCTCAGCTAACAGAATCCGCACCTATCACCCCACTGTGCGGCGGGAGTATCAGTCCATGAATCCATGATTTCGGTGACCTGGTGAATGCGGCGCGGCGCCTATATTCCTGCAAGGTACGTGCATACCATATCATCATCAGACGAAGATGGGGATTAGAAGATGCAAAGAATCCCTCTTTAGAAGACCTGTTGATTCTCGCGAATCGAAGAAGGATGCCGTAGAGGAGACTTATGGTACGAAAGTTCCAATCTGGCTCCTCGGTGTGCCATGCTCATGATAGTTTGTGATGGGCCTTTTGGCTCCGCAGACGGCACAGGCTCCTCTGCAGCCTTCGCTATACATTACACGGCGGACTTCCATCGATTCGCTTCATTATCTAGGCTTCAGTAGTCCTGGAGCAGGCTGGACTTCGCTGGTCAGTCGACATCTCCGTGAAGACAGGACATCCGTATCCCTCCTTCGGAATCCGAGATCCAGAATCCAGGAATCCGGTATATGAATATCCTCTGCCTTGGCAGCAGAACTTCTCAGTGGAAAAAGGGTACGCTGCGGAGACTTTTTACTTCGCACCATCCAAAAATGAGCATGCTTAGCCAGACTAACGGAGCGTTTGTCTGAGCAAGTATCATGGTCAGAGGAGGGTCACTAGTTTCGGTCATTCGGTGTGTTTTCGAAGGGAGATTAACATCTTGAGTTTACGATGCCCTTCTCACACGATGATTGTTCAAATGTGGCAGGTAAGTATGTTCGTTGGGAGATACTACAATCAGGACGAAACTTGGAAGTCTGGTGACGTTTCGTTCACAGGGCATTGGACTGGACAACCCACTTTGGACGGAGCCCTTTCCGGTTAGATCATCGACTACAGCTCCCTCCCGCTTCGGTCGTCAGGGATCCTCGTCTCGTTTTGTACATCCTTGTACTTTTTCCTCCCCGGCGCGCCACTTACCGCGGATTGCCAAAAGCGTTGTCCTGGAACACGGCAAAGGTTGCCTCAACCTTGAACCTAGCATGGTCCCCTGGCGGGCGCCTTTCGCCTTGGTATCGGTAGAGCTGCCTTGTCTCGATCGCCCACCTCTGTCGTCAGTGGCCACAACGTTACACGACGGGTTGGAAGGGTCCCCCACTAGCCGCGCTGCCGGCCCTCGTTCCACAAACCATATCGTAACGCAATCTGCAATCTCCTCCCAATCATACTGGAACAGTCTGGAAATGCCCTGAAATTGCCAAAAAAAGTGTAAACCCCGCCCAAATCCTTGCGTTATTTACAATTCCCCGGGGACCAAAATGCCACGCGAGCCTAGTCTCGTCGCAAGACATACCTCCCCCGTGGGGAGGGTCTTGTCCTAAACTAGTCGATTAGCCGGGCAGTGTAACTTGTCAATACATGTAAACAAAGTTCCAGTTCGGGATGTGTGACAGCGAGTGACCGGCACATTTGGTGCTCTTTCCTCCCAACCATTCCTGAAGCACTACCGAGAGTCCCAAGTGGCTTCAATGTTGGTGGAAGGACCCTCTGTACCTTATCTCTCGCAAACTCGAAGAAATGGACTCGCATCGTTAAAGAAAGCCAAAGCCGGCGACTATCTTTGATAAGTGGCCGAAGCAGTCACATCGTGTCACAGCGCGGCAGACGTCGGCAGCTGGCGACCACTACGTTTCGAATGTAATGAAAGTGTGATTCAATACAAAGTCGTTGATTTGGTATCGGTCCCTCCAGGAAGAGTGGATGGGAAGACAGGCATAAAGATTTCATGTAGAGGTGCGCCTTTTTGAGGAGAATAGATGTCCCCACATAATCTAGATGGCCCGCTCACGCCAGCGTTCGAAAAGGTGGAATTACACTGCCCTACAAAAATCCTATGTTGGTATAAGCCCCTCTTCGCTAAGGCGTGAGAGGGTTTACTTAGTTGAGCCTAACGCGAGCCTTAGTTCTTTGCGGGGCATCAAAGGGAGCGTACCGTGTCTCTTTTCAGCCCATTTCTTGCTCTCCCCACTGACGAAGGTCCAATGTTGACAGATGGCCTCTACCATCTCGACGTGAAATCAGTTACTTTGTGCGGTTAGCCTGGCGTTTAAGGACGTCGGGTTAGGACAAGTCCCTGTTGGCTCGATATAGGGTACGATGGGGATACTCTTGGAAATACTTATTAAATGACCATTTCCGCCTATTTTCGCTCGTATCGATTAAACACCGAACGGGGGCCTCGGCCACGCGACTGGATACCATCCGTGCTGTCGCGTGGTCGCGGGTCAGCGCCGCACGACGGGGTCGATCCAACGATCATCTCCACTTGCATGATGGCACGCGTATCTACAATCTGGAAGGCGCCCGCCCAACACGTACCATATTGGATGACTTCCCGCCGCTGTTTAGAAACCATAACTATTTTCTAAACCTATCAAGCCGGAATGCCGCCTCGACCTCCTGCCTGTTGGAGACTGCGAAAGGGCCCGACGTCAAAGTGCATCAATTGCGAGGCCTTCCTAGATTTTAGTCTGGAGGAGGGGTAAGTACCCCTCCTCTAGACTCAAACTGTATTTCCTAGACTTAGGCGAGACAAATGGGGACGAATCAATGACTTCAAAGTTCTTGGCAAGACCTTCTGAGTGTCAAGCAGACGATTCGACGGTACTGGAGACCTTTGTTGGTGAGTTATAGCATCGGTAAGCGACTGATAGTAGTTTCCAGTTGATATAAGTGCTCGAAGAGAAGGCGGCTCCGAAAAGGGTGCCAACCCCTATCTCTATTCGGGAGACATCTCCGCACGGCTCTCTCCTTGCTCTCAACAAGGCTTGCAATCGTAGCTGGTCGACGGTTTAGAAAACAGAAAGCTAGATCTTTTTCAATCTCCGATGACAGGCCTTTAGAAATAGTTTAGGATCCTAAATGCGGCGGGAAGTCATCCATTTCCCCAATTTCCAACCGGCTTTTATTCTGATATTCTGCGCAAGGTGTTACTGGCCAAGATACCGAGCGTTCGCGTGTATCCCTAGCTTTGGATCAGGGAAATGATAGGGGGCGTACTAGTAGAGACGAGTAGCTATGAACGGGGGACCTTGCGCCGTCACGGCCCCCGTCGGTCTTCAGACTCACCTCTACGACGGGGACGGCAGCGTCAGATTTAACAGCAGAAACGGCAATCCAACCGTACTAAATGTTCCGCCACCTCGACTCTCGACTGGAACTTTCGCCGGTGAAATTTCAGGCCCGCCCTCGAGGGTAAGTACATACTCTCCCATGATATTGCGATTGGTCGCTCCAAGCTACCCCAGGGGTATGCTCTCTCTAATATGTTGCGACTTCGTCCTTACTGATATCCGCCTTTTCTACGGGCGGCAATCATGCGCGTGGTCACCTCCGCACGCCACAGAGCGGGGATTTCGGACGCTCGAATGGCTCAAAGCCACCTTAGTTGCAGTTCTGACATTTGTGGCTTGTATACCCCACACCAATGCCATGAAGGACCTCACTCTTACCCCCCAATATCCATGACTGATTGTGGAGGTGCCAAAATTGAGAAGGACTTCGACCAACGGCTTCTTTTATTTTACTTGCTTCTAATAAGAAAACTCATCTTTGCATGTTTTCGCTCCCTGAAGGGGAATTATGCCCCCGCGATTGACATTGTCCGAGTCCATGGCCCCAATGTCGGGCAATGAAGCTTGGGCCCATGCTAATCAAGTCGCCCTGCATCGTTTTCGAAGACATGTACCGTGACCGTACTAGCAGTGTCCTCGGATGTCCAAAATAACATGCATAGTATTACAGTGACTTCAGGTGGTGATTCCTACATGCGTACCTTGTTCGGACCACTTGTGGCTATCACCGATATTTCAATCGACTTTACTTTGAGAGCTTAAGTCCCCCTGGGTTCTCCGTTGCAGTGCATTGGAATAAAATTACTTCTCTTTACCCTTTCTTTGGATAATGGTCATTGACCTCTGGAATTGCTCGGGAACTTTTGTCGTGTCATAGATTCCGAATCCTGAGGGCGTCGAAGTCGTTATATGTCTCAAAAATGGTCATCTGGGTCCCTCTCCTCATCACTTTGCCAGCCTTTATACTGAAGGAAGCTTCGTACTTATTTATCTGATGTCGCTTCCATGAGAGCGAACACGGCACGTTGGTACCCGGAAACTTTCCCCCTACACACCGTGACCCAAGGAGCGAGTGTCGAGGAGTGAAAACGGCCCTTCCAGGGCAGTCAAGTCAACCTCTATGAGCACCTCCACATTTCGTCCTGGCCCAAGATAAAGTTGCAGAGGACACAGATCTCCTGTGAAGAGTGATGTCGAAGTCTGACATTGACGTCGGTGTCTGTCGCTGTCACCAGAATTAATTCCACGGTATGTCGAAGAAAGCCCATAAGTACTGTCCAGGATCAGTTGACCAATTGGTCTGACTTTCTATCATCCAGCCAACATCCAGCCATCCATGTCTAAAAGCTCCACTCGCAGAATTTCTGCATCTCTAGACCTCATAAAGATATGGAGGGACGCAGCATCTTTTTACGTATGCTGTGAGGAAGAAGAATCACTCTGGAATCTCCTTACAGGGATAAAGACCGTAAATGACTGAAGCAGATTTTTCGCGGTCGTCGATGGAATGAATCCTCTCGATGTTCACAGGACTAAGTATTAATGTGCTGGATTCCAATTTCAAGGGCGCGGTGATCGTGCACATCTGTACTATATTAAGGATGTATAATGCGATCTCTCTGGCTTTTGGTTCAATGCAAGGGCTTTGAGGCTTAGGGCTGAGGCAAAACGACATCTATAGTGGCGGGCCGACAAGTGCCGATCACATAGCCACGTGGATTCATTAGCCGCGATTCAGTCGCCCGGATTTGTGCAGCCCCTTTTCCTTCCTTCCGGACCCTGCCAACACTCTTTCCTCGAAGCTCTGCTACAAACTGTATCCACGGTGTGTATTACTGACCAGCTATATCTGTCAAAGGCTCTCGAACTTCGACTACTTTGCAGGCCATAGTCATCTTTTTTAGCTTCGAAGGTGCTCTCGTGTTCTCGACACCCGCGAGAGAAATAGGCGACACCTTCCACACCAGGACATCCCGTTGAAGCGTCCACATCTTCCTAGCGACTGACTACAGTTTGCACCGCCCTGCGGTTGGAGCTTACCTTGAACTCTTATGAACGCTACGTACGTCGAAAGGGCCACCCTCGCCTTCCGGTGCTGCGTCACTCTGAGGTCCGATTCCTGAAGGCAATCCAACGTGCAAGGTGCGTAGATAACGGTATCGAGGGCGGATTGTTTTCGATAGGAGAGACACATGCTCCTGACTGGCGATGCACACTCTCCCTGACTTCTATCGCTCTGAATGTCATCTGGTATCCTTATCCATTGTCACCACTATGAGCACAGAAGAATCAGCAGCAAGTACCAACGTTTGGGTTCAGTGCTCTCGTAATGACAAGACCAGTACATAGACTGATTATCATTAGAACCTTGCAAGCAATCTGACCAGAAATCCACCGGATACTCATCGAAGAACGATGGTATGAGTGGGGCTGGGTAAAGACACCGAGCCCAAATGACCTCCCGGAAAAATGAAGACGGTTCTGAGGTTTTTCGAAAGTGAAATTTCTCTCCAGCCTCTGCGAATGCAATTTGTGCAATCCGACGACGAGTTAGGGGCTCGAGGGTCATTTTAATTCGGACAAATTCGAAGGCAAAAGTCCATGCGAATAAATCCCTACATCCGAGCAATGTCCCAAAAGAGAGATAAACCGGACAAAAGCCCACGGTAACTGCCGAGGCCATCGATCTAGGACATCTCAGATCGACGAGAAATGATGAGATCGATCTATATCCGCCGACTGACGGCAACCCCACGTTCCACGAGGGTGTGCGATAACCAATCGGGCGCTTTGCTCGACAGGGCATCGGAGTGAGGGGCTTTCTGAGGCTTTCTGCTGCAGAAGCTTTACAGAAGCTTTGGTGGGGACCTGGCGCTCGCAGGGGCGGAGAAAATAGAGTTTCATGCTGAGTAAGGCTGGATGCCGACTTGCGGACATGTTTTCGGACGAGGCAAATCTGTGATCTGAGGTGGGGGACCCGGGGAGTGATTTCAGATGCCCTAAATAGAGCTCGAGAAGGAGTCTTTTAAAAGGTCTCGTCGCAAAACATATTTTGACCCCTCCAGATCCCGTCCTTCCAACTTTCTCTGCCGCTCTTGTTCGATACCCAAAAGCTTGTGGTATGTCCAAGTTTTCACCTTAAACGGCATGTTCCGACGGCCATCAGGTCCTTAACTGACAGGACTCGTAGCCCCTGGTCTTCCCCCCATCCTTTTCCATACCCCCAGAGCACGCCCCGGTGTAGGCACCGGCCCAGGATTTGCACGCCCAACCATGGCATCGCTCGAATTCGGTTCCGCGAATGGAGCATCTCAACACAGCCTCTACGGACAACACGACCTTAACGCCTCGTACTCGCTGCATGGCTCAGCAGACAACGTTGGAGTTTACCCTCCGTCATCTACAGAAGTCGGAGGAGAAGTTAAGCCGCCTATATATCGCCAGCCCGAGCACCTAGAAAGTTCAGAACACTCCAACTACGACCTCTTCCCCTCCAACGGCAACGGGGGAGGCAACTTCACCTCTCAGCGCTACCGGACCAACGCGTCGTCGTCGTCGTCCCTCAACCAAGGATACGGAATGAACTCCGAAGTCTACTCGCAGGGGTCGTATGGAGACTCCGTCCCCCCTTTCGGTAGCTCGAATGGACACCCCTACGATATGATGAACAGTCTCCCCTCATCTTACAGCAGTGGCAAGGTTTCCCCACTCACCCCCAGCGACCCCACTGGTGGGCTCCACCACGGCCAATTCCCTACCTCCATTAACACGAAGGACTTCGGCCCTGGAGGATATCCCGACATCGGTGGGGATCGACGGTTGCCGATGACGTCCCCCACTGAGTACCACCCAGAGTACCCCGAAGACTACTCCATGGGCGGTATTGGTAATGGGCTCGCTTTTCCGCAAACTATGCAGCATTTCCAGGATCGTCTAGGCCGTTTCCCTCCCGACAGGTACAATTCGCAACCCAATGCAGCACCGCCCTCGCACATCGTGCCTCCCCAATCTGCAATCGCCCCGCACGCCACCCACGGATACAGGGAAGGCAATGGCTACGACAACATGCACTACATGGATCCCAACCCCCACCAGGACATGAGCCTCCAGCGAATGTCGGTCGACGAAACTTTGGCACGAATGAAGTTGCAAGCGCCCGTCATGGGGACCTCAAATAACCTCCAGTCCTTTGTTCGGTATGTCTCGTACTTCCTCCCCTATCTAACAGCCGGTCTAAAATTGCTTGCAGTCCCATCTTGGACCAGTATATCCGCACACCAAACCGGCTGGCCTTTGGTGAGCGGACGATTATCGTCATGTCCAGTAAAGTCGCACAGAAGTCGTACGGCACTGAGAAACGGTGAGCACTGGCATATTCCATCCTCTTGATACGTTATTTATCAGGACTCGATGTAGCTTCTTGTGTCCTCCGCCCACCGCCATCATGATCGGCAACTCGTGGTGGTCTGACGTTATTAGACGTGGAGAAGACCCGAAGCTCTGCCCTCCACGAGTCGTCGTTTCTATTTCAGGCGAACCCGCTCCCCAAGAAGGCTCAATTGAATGGACAGGATCGTCGGGCAAGTCGTTCGACGTCAGCGACCCTCCTAGCGGAACTACTTTTATCGGACGATGCGTCGGAAAGCAGCTCTTCATCTCTGACGTCGACGAGAAGAAGAAGAAGGTCGAGGCGCTGGTCAAGGTCACAGCCCCTGCATCGGATGACGAGCCAGAACGTGTCATTGGCATCTTCCCCAGCAGACCCATCAAAGTTATCAGCAAGCCCAGTAAGAAGAGGCAGAGCGCCAAAAATCTTGAGTGTGCGTCAAACCTTTTTTATGTTTCAAGGACCTCGCTAATTGACGTCTTTTAGTATGCATCAACCATGGCTCTACGATCTCACTTTTCCACCGCCTTCGTTCCCAGACCGTCTCTACCAAGTACCTTTGTGTATCTGGCTCTGGCTCTTCATTCAAAGGATCTGACGGTGCCCCGTTGATGGGCCTTGACCAACGGTCGAGGCAGACGACCCCGTCCTTCATCGCCCGGACTGCTTCCTGGGGTACGAAACAACATTCTAGTGTCTTCGCTCTGGTGCTGACTTTGTTTCTTAGATCCTTTCGTTATGTACATTGTCGACGTCAACAAGCCTGGAGGAGGTTTGGACGGGCCCCCACCGCCACCACCCCAGCCTGACTATCCTTCTCCCCCTCCTAACGCGATACCCTTCACCAACAACGGCTCCCAGATACCCATCTACTACAACCAGACTGTCGTGCTGCAGTGCTTGACGTCCGGTGTCGTCAGCCCTGTCCTGATCATTCGCAAGGTCGACCGCCAGACTACCGTCGTCGGTGGTGGACTTCAGGAAGGTGCTAAGGGCATCGCGGACCACTACTGCTGCACAGGCGAAGTGTGCGGCGATCCCGTTTCGCAACTTCACAAAATCGCCTTCGAGGTCTACGACCACAACAAGGCCCCGACCGAGCCGGGCACCCCTGGCATTTCAGGAGCGTTCTTGTCGTGCATGGGCGAGAAGGTCAACACGTATCGCCCCATCGAGGGACGCATCTGGAACGCCTCCATCACGAACGGCTCCAACTCCCCAGTCCTTCCTGGATCGCCTCTCTCTCCAACCAACGGTGCTGGTGGGGCTGATTACTTCGGCCCGAACGATGAAGGCAGCGGTCCACCGTCGCCCTCGTCTGCTGACTTCACGTCGAACGATGGTGGGCGAGTGAAGAAGAAGCGGTCGACATCCAGCGCAGGTGGGCTTTCTAAGCCTGTTGGGAAGGGACGTCGTAGGCCGAGCTCGGCAGGCTCTGTCTCTTCTCGTCGCGGTGCCGGAAGCGACGGTGGTGCCTCCTCCGGCGCTCTCTGGCAAGTTGACATCGGTGAGACCAGTGTGTGGACTATTGTTGGAACAGGTACGTTCTTTTTTCTTCTGTCGTCGCAAAACGATTTTTTACTGACAGAGTATCTATTAGATCAAATTCGTTACAACTTCTACGTTCCTCCGGTTCTGTTCGACAACCAGCATGCTCCCCCGAGCGCTTCCTTCCCTGTGCCTTCGAAGCCCGTGACGCCATTCCCCGGCGTTGTGAAGTACCTTCCTCCTGACCGCGCGGCCGAGGCACCCAAGTCTAACTGCGCTCAATCCCGGGCGGTCATGGCGAAGCCCAATCCCCATGCTGCGAAGATGCTCACGGTATACGGAGAGAATTTCTCCAAGACCGACCCTGTCCACGTTTTCTTCGGGTCAGAGCCCTCTCCATACGTTGAGGTTCGCTGCACCGAGGTCCTGGGATGTCTTCCCCCGGAGTCTGGCCACAACAATAAGCGTCGACCAATTGTGCTCGTCAGGTCTGATGGTGTCGTCCTCCCCTCTAACGTTATGTATCCTTAGATCTCCTCTTCCTCTTCTTTCGTCATGCTGCGGTTTTCTTGCTAATTTTTTCTCCTCGCTGTATTTTTGGCTACTCTTCGTTTTCGTCGTCGTCACATATATCTCCCCACTGCCTCTATATACTATTGCTCGATACCTGCGCCTCTTACTGTATGATTAGCTCGTCTGATACTGCACATCAACACTCTATATAGCTACTAGGATTCACGTCTGCGTCCACATCTTTCCTATTATCCCTCTCGCTGTTTTTACCTTCATAGACAGATGGAAATCGTGTTGTCAAAGCTTTGGCTGCACATGATGGGTATATCGGCAAGTCACTTAGCAAGCAAGCTTCAACGGCAGAGCTTCAGGAGGTCGCTCATCTGGAATAATGGTGCCGGATGTGTCGTTCGTACCGTTCTACATGGAAGGTCCAGAAGCTCCCTGCCGAGGTATCTCCTTGCAAGGGCCCGATGGGGGTTGCTAACCCTCGAGATTGGGGTCGGGCAGGCTCAGCAGCGGCCTCTTGCACATCTCTATTTAGAGCTTGCCATATCGGAGTATCTTCCTCTCTGGGTATGTACGAGGGGTATAACTTTGAAGTGAAGTACAGCTGCCAAGCTAGTCACCGCAACCTGGCAAGATTGCTATAGCACTATGTCACGCTGTCTACCAGGTACTGTTGATGATCTACGCCTTTTTCATTATCTGATAGTCGTATGTAGCAACTCGTTGCTCACCGGCAAACAGGACTTTGAATGCACCCAGCTGTGTTACACTTCTATGGAAACATATCTCTATCTTGTCTCTATCTAGATCTCTACTGTTTGCCTCTCAATCCTCTCCGCTTGCTCTCCGCACTTTCGAGTTGCGGCTCTTAGATTACTATGATGATCATCATTGCGAAACGCGCTTCCCGCTGTCGGGGAGGGGGAGATGCTCCGCCGTACCTACGACGGCGCCACAGACCAGTCTGTAAGTTGCAGTTTGAAAGGCCCTGAAAACCGGTGGATTTATTGTAAGCCCTCTTCCTCTATGGAATGTTGATCAAGATTTCGAGGCCACTCCTCCGTCGACGTCCTGCTGCTTTAGGGTGGCAAGCATCAGGAAGCGCCTATTCTGGAAGCATATCTCGATCAGTGCCGCGAATGTGGAAGTCAGAGCCTGGACAACCGTCGATAACGTGGTCGGTTGACAGCCAACGGTGACTTTGCGCAAATCCCATCACTATCGAATTGATGGACGAGGGGCATGGCTTGCAGGGACATCGAAGGGACCAGGTTGGGGCCAGGAGAAGGGGATGCACTCGGAGGTTGTACAGATGCAGGATTCAGGAAAAAGCGCTCATGCGGTCGACGATGATGGGCACAACGGTCATAGGGCCATCGGTGTTGGGTCATTGCGCTCCGGTTAACAGCATGAGGCCCCGTCGCTGTTTCGGAAGCCCATTCGGCGAGGGGCCGTCTCTCGTATTAGTAAACGGTGAGGTCGTCGGAGAATGACGAACATACGTACAGTCGCGCATAACGCCTCGCTCACGGCCGCGGAGCCCAGTAGAATCTTGTCGAGACTTCCTCTGATACCACTAAAGCACCCACTGTACATAGTACTAAGGCCCCTGCGGCCTGCCTTCGGGCTATCAATACTATTGCATTGTCGACTCGGCCATACCGTCGCCGATATAACTGCGAAAGATGCGGTCACCGTGATTTAGATAAGTTCTTGATCGAAGAGAGCGCATGCAGCGCAAGACCCTGAAGGGACATCCGACTCGGATAGGTACTACAATTGGAATGGCGGACCAGCGCTTCCCAATTGTAACCACACAAAATTCGAGTGATACGATCTTAGATACGTACAAAGTCTGTAGTCTGTGTTGGGTACCTCTTTTAGAATTTCCAGAGCTGCTTAACAATGCCTTTAAATAATCACAGCACAGGTCCCCGTCGGTGACCCACCCTGCGATCCGTCGCCAGATATCGAAAAATCTATTGAACTTTCTGCATGTGGAAGGCTGGTCTTGGCGCATGGCATCTCTCGATGATGTACCATGCAATGGTGTCCGTGTCTCAGACAAGAGTAGTATCTAGAGAAAGTGGATGAGAAAGGCTTTATCCCGTGCAGAAGCCGAAGAGCAGGAAGGTTTCTAGACATATCCTGGTTGGGCGCCTAAGGGGCGCCTCACGGGGATGCAATCGCTCCAATAGCCAAGTGTGTGGTACGAATACTCAGAATTGATTGGAAAGTGCCACTTCTGGAATGTAGGTCCTGAACTGCCTAAGGCAGCCTACTCCAATGTACCCACCAAGTTCCTACCAAGTTCCTTGATAGTCCACAGAATGGACGATCTCATGATCAAGAATTAAATGAATCGGACCAGATCAAGTCGCCCCCATCCTCAGAGCGGTAGGCCAGACATCTCTGGGCCTCAAGCTAGCAGCAGTATTGGAGCTTGGCGTGGGCGACAATTTTTGGCTTCATTGCTCGAGTCGGGGTGAGGATGTGTGAGGATGTCGGCAGGCGCGCCGTGCCGTGATGGCTCCGGTTAGGCGGGCGCCCATCATAGCGCGCCTGTCACGTGAAATTGAGCGGGGCTGGAATGGTTCAATTGGTTGCGTCAGGATTTAGGTAGACCTACAACGCTCAACAAAATTATTGACTTCCATCTATACCACAGGGTCAGTACGCACCGTCAGTGTGTCTGTCGGTAAGCCACACGGCTCATCTCTGCTGGAGATCTCTCGCTGAGCTATCACAGCTGCTATCCACCTCTCTACGAGGCATCCCACTCGTCGCGATGAATCTCACCTCATACATCTCTGAAGCTTCATCACAATTCGGCCATACCCCAGTCAGCTCGTACCCGGGCCTCGTATGGTCATTCTACCTGTCGTATCTATGGAACTATGAGCGGGATTCGTGGGTAGCCCGGATCGCCAATGCTTCCAGAATCCTGGCCTTCCTCCTATGTCTTCCAACCCTCATCCTCGCCTTGGTGGTGCGTGTTTCCCTACAATGTATGCAGTGTGTGGAGCTGACTTCGAAACGCAAAACTAGGACGTGTCGGCGTATGTCATTGCACGAACACTGGGAGTTGTGGACGACGTAAAGGCCTCCACGAGCGATAAGGTCACGCAGGTGCAGACGCCTTTCATCAGGGTCGAAGGATCGGATGCGGCAGACGGGACGCCGGAGGGAGAAGTCTCTGCACCACAACATCCGAAGGAATTCTTCGCGACAGACAATAACCTCAAGCTTTCTGGGGTGGATATCCTATCCCCCGCTGCGACGCGACCCTCATCACCAGTCCTGGCACGAAGGAAACTCTCGGATGTGGATACCACGCTGCGTCAACGCCAACAACCCCTAATGACGGTTAACGATGACTAGGCTTCTCCTCCAGCGTCATCTTTGTTCTAGTCACCGCGTATAGACAATTTACCCTGCGGTCACCGGTCACCACTCAAAAATCCTTGAACACTGTATTCATACCAGTACAGGGAATGGGAAAGGCTTGTAATTTTACATGTGGAAAATGTTGTACAGGAAGGAGAGTCCAAATAGCGAATGACACCTAAAACCCAAAACGCAGCTGATCTCGAGTGAACACGGGTGGTTTCCACTTGAGATACTCTGCATGAATCCTTCTCCTCTTCTTCGCCTTCGTCTTGTTGTACTTTTCCATGACCGAGTTGTTCAGGCAGATAACATGTGCACCTTTGTAGTGCTTGAATAGTTGCAGAGTGGTGCATCTATATGGCATGTCAATATAATTCGACAGAGATGGAAGAGAAGAACATACGTATTCATAACATCGGCATGTGTGATAGCAGTCTTTTGTGCAATTTCGTCAATGCTTAGTTCGCCATCGGGGGTGTTGAGCAGGAGGTCGATGATCGTCTCTGCCCAATATGCTCGATAGCCCAAAAGACCCAAGTCACTGAGAGGTTTCTCTGGACTGCCCAATTTTCCCTCCTTCTTGCTCAACTCGTAGGAGAATTCGATTAGCAGTTTTCCGTAGCCGTGTCGTTGGTGTTGGGGGAGCGTCAAGATACAGGCGACGTTGTAGTTCTCGGCCGACTCTTTCTCTTTGGAGAAGTACCCAATGATGTGGCAGCCGGTGGAATCGCGTTTGGCCTGCTATGGAGTCAGTATGTCTCCAGGAGGAGGGGCAGGATACACGCACCATAACGTAGTACATAAAGGGTGTCACATCGTAGTAGAGCGTTTTGCTACAGAAATGTCGTCAGAGACAGTCGCTAACGAGCAATGCTGAATGGACGAACTGGTCAAGGAAACACTTGGAGAGCAAACTCAAATTCCTGCACCACGTCAACTGCCGCTTTCCGTCGATCTCATAGAAGGATATGTCTTCATGTCGATAAATTTCATTTCCAGGAGGATGTAACATAGTACAGCGTTGGCGATGCCGCGAGAACATCATAGGTGACGGGAAGAAGGATAGGCAGAATTCGCAGATGTATAGGACGGGAAGGTGGGCGTATTCTTTGGGATACGGACTGAAGTACCAAGCGTCCACCTCGTGTTTGCCGATTTGAAGCCGGTTAAGGTTCTTCACTCGGGCAATTTCAGATATCGACTGGGTCATGGAACCTGACGTCCGCAGTTTCTCGATTTCTTGCTCTTTGCTGAACGTCGTCACCGAGGGGGGCGCGGCCGCAGGTTCCTGTAGACTGAGGTCGAACGTCTCGATATCGCCTTCACCGTCGATGTCCATCTCGCCCTCGGCATCGGCGTCTGCGTCTGCATCGGCGTCCGCGTCCTCGCCTTCCGCGTCTTCTTCCTCTTCTTCCTCCTCCTCGTCTGCAGGGGCTTTCCGCTTCAGAGAATGCGGTGCCGGGGATGGGGAAGCAGAGTAGTCAATAGCCATAGGTGTCGAGGGACCGGGAGTGGGGGACGAAGCACCCGCTCTCGCGTTCGACGTCGCCTTCCTCAGTAGGTTCTTCGACTGCGACTTGGGCAGCTTTCCAGGTTTCTTGCTCGGCGTAGAGGCCTTCTTGCTTTGAGCAGGGGCTCTGGGCCGTGGCCACTCCATATCCCTGCTGAGCACGAGCCGCGACCCAGCGACCCAGTCATCGAGACGCTTGTTGAAGTGCTCCCAGTGGACGAAGAACTCGCGTTGGTCGTCCGGCTTTGTGGCCACATCTTCCTCTTTACGCGTCCGACGCGCATAGGGGTTATTTGGTTTGTCCCTGATTGAAAGAATCTCCGCGAGACGCTCCTCGTCCTGGCCGTCCGGTCCCGGACGCCGGATGTAGACTTTGCAGCCCACTGAGACTGTCTAAGCGAGATAAATGGTCAGCGCGGTGCTTCGGACGGAGCGAAGCGAGATGTGCATACCTGCAGGGCGTAAGTGCCCCCAGGCGATATCGGTGCCGGTGGGGCGTCTGCTGGCAGTGCTGGCGACTGCGACACCATCCTGAGGATCTATCTGGCTGCACTACTGGTTTGTGAGGGCTATGAGGTCGTTTGGCGAGCAAAAGAGGGTCGTCGTCGTCGAGAATGAGAAACTGCGCTTTGTCGTTCAACCGATGACTCGACACCCAAGACAAAGGGATGCCGCTGACATAAGCAGAATTTTGCAATGCAGATTATTGCAGGCGCCGGGGACGGTCTGCACACACCACTATGGACGATGATCTCGTACTCAACTTGGCTGCGGACGACTTCCCAGCCCCACGAAAATCTGCGGGAGCCAAGGGAGGCCGTTGGACGGACAGGTAGATTGCAGTCCGAGGCGAAAACGACGCGATTACTGACACTTCTCCGAGTTCTGCAGGCTAAAGGCGAAACGGGTTACGAAGAGAAAGGTTACCCATGAACCAGCAGCGCAACATACCCAGGACGTGGAAGACCACAACCCAAGACCGGAAAAACGAGCACGGACCGAGGGTGCACAGAAACCCTCACGGCCGGCTCCTCAAGTCCAATCGAGTAGCGGTGGAGGTGCTCCCAAAACGGCTGCGGCACCTGCAAAACCGACACAAATTATCTCGTCGCTGTTCACGTCAAATCCGAAGATTGCAGCACCCAAAGCCGCACCCATCTCAAAACCCTCGACGTCAACAAAACCCAGTAATGCGGCGCTGGACTTCACGACTTTCGAAGGCCTGGGACTTAACCCCCTGCTCATCTCTCATCTTACAAACAAAATGGGTATCAAAAGGCCTACTGGTATTCAGAGGGCTGCCCTCCCTCTTATGCTCCCCACACCGACCAATGCCGAGGCTCGCGATGTCTTCCTGCAATCCCAAACCGGTTCCGGAAAGACGCTCTCCTTCCTTCTCCCCATTATCCAGGACCTCCTTCCCCTCAGCTCCCTATCCTACATCGACCGATCAATAGGAACTCTCGCTATCATTATCGCACCTACCCGTGAACTCGCAAAGCAGATTTCCGATGTCCTCGAAGCCCTCCTCAAAATGCGTCTGCGATCAGACGAAGACGCCAACGGCGACTCAGAAAACTCACAGCGCATGACAAGATGGCTAGTGTCAGGTCTGCTTATTGGTGGAGCAACCCGTACGCACGAAAAGGCCCGTCTGCGGAAGGGTTGCCCTATCCTCGTCTCGACACCGGGTCGTCTGCTGGATCACATCCAAAACACAGCTTCCTTCAATGTTGGAAAGTGCAGATGGCTCGTTCTCGATGAAGCTGATCAGCTTATGGACCTCGGCTTCGAAGAGACGATCACGGGCATTCTCAAGGGCTTGGACGGTCGACGGAGGTTGGCTCTGAATGCCATTGAGGAGGGGAGGAGTACCGAAGTCGGAGGCTGGGACTGGGACCGACCGCGCCGCACCGTCCTGTGTTCTGCCACCATCCGCGAATCTGTGCAGAAGCTCGCGGGAACGGCCCTCGTAAACCCCCTCATGATCAAGGCCACTGAAATGGACAAGGACGAGCATGACTTGCTTGTGAAATCTTCAGCCCAAGAGACCTCGACCTCCTTGACACCTCCTTCGCAGCTCTCGCAGAAATACGTGATAGCTCCTTTGAAATTGCGTCTAGTGGCCTTGCTCGCACTCCTCAGGACGCTTATCGCGCAGAGCAGTGGCGGTACAAAGATCATCGTCTTCCTCAGCTGTACAGACTCGGTCGATTTCCACTTCAACCTCCTTGGTGGTTCCCAGATGGGCACCGACGCCCCAGAGGAGGTCGTCGAGGAGAGCGACAGCGACGAGGACGACGAGGACGACGAAGAGGCTGCGGAGAAACGGAGGAAGCGGAGAAAGTTGAGCGAAGACACCGTTGAGTCGAAGTGCGCCCTGCTCCCAGACGTCTCGATATACCGTCTTCACGGTTCTCTCCCAACAGCTACTCGTCAGCGAGCTTTGAAGGGCTTTGCTGGCTCCAAGAGCAACGGCGGGAGCAACAGCAAGAGAGCCGCTGAACCCGTCTCGACGACTTCCTCCATTCTCCTCTGTACCTCTGTAGCCGCCCGTGGTCTGGATCTGCCCCTCGTCCGAGCTGTCATCCAGTACGATTTGCCTACGGAAGGCGGTCCCACGGAATATGTCCATCGTATTGGCCGTACTGCTCGTGCGGGTAAGGGTGGTGAGGCATGGAGCATCGTCGCGCCCAGTGAAGCTGAGTGGGCGAAGTGGGTCGTTGATAAGATGGAGGGAGAGGAGGGTGCCGATGGTTCTTCAGCGAACAACAAGAAGATTTCGCTTGAACCTGTGCCGTTTGAGACCGTGCTACAGAACGGGTACGGTGGCAAGGGCAAGGAGTATGAGATGCGTGCGACTGAAGTCCAGTTGGCATTTGAGCGTTGGGTTCTCAGAAATCCTGAGGTATGATTTTCGCCTCCCACACCGAACTATGAACTAACGAAGCGTTGCTTGTAATTCTAGAATGCTACTCTCGCTCGGAAAGCGTATCTATCCCATATGCGCGCCTACGCCACACATCCTTCAAACGAAAAGCACATGTTCCATATCCGCCATCTCCATCTCGGCCACTTGGCCAAGTCCTTTGCTCTCCGCGAAGCTCCCACCAAGGTCAACGCCGCTCGCACCGCCAAGTCCAAGGCACCGCACCCTGCTTCGAAGAAACGCGACTCCAAGTCCGCGTCAGTCCCGAAGGGCAAGAGCTCGTCCAAGCAGAAGGCGCAGTACGACTCGGATAGCGATGATGGTGACGCGGAGAAGCGCATGAAGGCGATGGTGCGTGCGCAGGGCAGGCTGTCGAGGAAGGGAGGCGCGATGATGCGTACGGATACCTCAGAGTTCCAGATTATGGGTGGAGATTACCTAGAAAAGCTTGTAAAGGGCCAGTAGGGACATACACTGCGCGTCTGCGATAAGCCGCAATATATTTTCTATGGCTAGATTTGCTCGGTATTCCTGAGATCCCGTATGACTTCGTTTTGCCTTTCGGTTGGGAGATTACGTAATGTGAGGCCCAGTGGCAAGTCAAGACAGAGGCAGGGCTTGCAATTGGCGTTATGGTGGTCTATGCCTACTATTGTCTGCACCGCCAAAGCATCCTGCAAAAAGCTCCCCGGTCTCCTTGAGCTCACCGACACCCACCTCCAATGGACACAGGATGGTAAAAAGGCGCCCTCAATACGCATTGCATACCCAGAGGCGAACTGTGAGCCCGTGTCTACATTTTCCTGTCTGGCACAACCGACTTGAACGTCTCTGCAGCCCTGTTTTGCAGCAAAGATTCCTCGCCCCAGGTCCGGCTGAAGATCGCGTTCCAAGGGAACGATGCAGGGCACAACTTTACTTTCACGCAACCCCAGCCCATCGCGTACCAGGAGCGGGAACGGTTCAAAACAGCGCTCACAGCTATCATCGCGCGAAACAAGGCCTTAGAACCGAAGCCTGCACCGTTAGCTGTACCACAAGCTGTTCAAGCCTCGAGTTTGGCCCCCACACCGGTACCGAATGGAGCGACCCCACGACCGTTAATCTCTACGTCCCGGGCAGCGTCGGTGGCAGCGACGGACAGGAGGGGAACCCCTGCGATTGCGGGCACCGACCCCGCTGCTGAATTCCGACTGCGCAAAAAGGTGCTCTTGAACAACCCAGAGCTGGGCGGGCTGCATCGCGACCTAGTCATGACCGGTCAAATCACGGAGGCGGAGTTCTGGGACGGGCGAGAGGTGCGTCACTCATTGCCTTTTCGTGCTGTGCTCGATCTAACCCTTTTCTAGCATCTTATTCTTGCACAGGCTGCTTCGGAAAGCCAGCGGAAAGGAAAGTCGGGCCAGCTGGTGGACCCTCGTCCGGAGACGGTGGAGGGTGGGGAAACCAAGATCCGAATTACGCCTCAGCTCGTGCACGACATTTTCGACGAGTACCCGGTGGTGGCGAAGGCGTATAACGAGAACGTTCCTCAGAATGTGGGTCCCTTTATCCTGGGTCCTGGCATATACTGACGCCCCCTCAGTTGTCGGAGGCGGACTTTTGGGGACGCTACTTTCAGTCGAAGCTCTTCAATGCGCACCGAGCGTCTATTCGGTCCACTGCGGCGCAACATGTAGTGAAAGACGATCCCGTGTTCGACAAGTACCTGGAAAAGGATGACGATGGTGTTGAACCGAGACGAGAACGGCCAGAGAAACCAGACCTCTTCCTTGATTTGGGTGCTACCAATGAAGACCACGGAGAGCTTACTGTTGAGCGGGACGTTACCATGCAAGCTGGAAGGCAGAAAGGAGCTATACCCCTCATCCGCAAGTTCAATGAACACTCGGAACGGCTGCTCAATTCAGCTTTGGGAGACTTACCACCGACGAAGCGGAGAAGAGTGGATACTGCAGAAGTACGCGAATTTATTTTGCTTTTCTCCCTCTGTATGCTGACGCGGGCTTAGGAATACAGCCAAATCGTAATCGATGACCTCGACGAGGGCGATACGTCAAGCGGCATTATACTGGAAATGCAGGATCGGCAACGATACTTTGAGGGAGGGACGTCCGGCAGTTCCAAGTCTCCTGCCGCGAACGGCCACAGTTTGGACGAAAGGGCACTCGTGTTCGAAGCGCGAAATTCTCTGGGGGAATGGGAGAAGAACCTGAGTGGGGTGCGTTATACATCCGGCGCTGATGAATTTCGTTGTCTTTCTTACCGTTATCCTGCAGCTTAAAATTGAGCGGACAGCGGGTGACTCTGCATTACGCTCCATGACGCAAAACGTGGCTGCCCGCCTCGACGTGCGGTCGAAGAAAAGTATGCAGTTCAAATATTTCTTAACCTTCCTCGATCTGAACAGTCGTGTTCGCTCCGTAGATGATATCCCTGTTGGCCTTTTCAGACAGATGACAAGCTGCCAAACAGCTGCGAACGAGTTCTTGCGACAGTACTGGTCGTCTATAATTCCCCAGGCGCCAGAGCTACAGACGGCCGCATCGGCGACCCCAGCACAGAGGGCGGCGAAGGCTGCGAAGATGATTGGGTATCTCTCCAAAACCCCAGAGAAGGTGCAGGCAATCATCATGACGGCGCAAGCGCATGGTGTGGATAGTGCGAAAGTCGAGGTGGTGAGTCCATTGTTACGCCTTTTGATAAACGTGCCGCTCATTGAAGCTTGGTTATGCAGGCAATGAAACCAACGCTGGACGCCGTAAACCATGCGATTGCCTTCCACATGAATCGAGAAGCCGCTGCTGCACAGCGGAAAGGGAAATGAAACCCTGCATTCTTTTGACGCCCATGCACCTCCGTTGATCCTTTATATAATATATTTTACTAGATGTCGTCCTTGACTGTATTAATCGTTTGTACCCTTGCCTCCTTCTCTGTACCATTTTTTCTTGAATGAGGCTAGGGGGTTGCATTCGTTGTATTATACACATCATACCACCTTGGAATCGGTGTTCCAGTAGGAAGCTAAACCACATATCACAGTTGGATCTTGGCGAAACCTGATGATAACACCCCCTGTTGCCTCCTGAACTCTTTTGGATGAAGCCAGAGCTGATGTCGCTTACTATCTTTACCCGCAGTCTAACTAGCGGGCGCTTAACTCAATTGGCGCCGCCACTGCTTGCGGGCGCATTTTAGTGAGTCGCCTTGGAGTCGCCAGTCTTTCTTGGGTCTTTAAAGGGACTGAACACCAGGGCTCTCTGACAGATGCTTGTATGGCTTCTATCTGCATTTTGTACTCGAAACCTCGGATCGCAGAGGGCATGCCAGGTACGCTCCGACGGGTTCGGTGTCGATTCGCGTCCCGAGTCCCGCAGAATTAAGCTCGTGGGTCACGAGATATGTAATACATGGGCCCTCGCCTTCTCATGATCATCCCCACGCCACTCTCAAATGCCGCTCTCTTTCTAATGAAGTCTGTGGCAAATGCGTTGACATTCCACTGGCAATAGCGAGCGATGTTAGTAGTATTAGGCGCCCGTTATTTGTCTACACGAGCCAACATCCCAGATCTCGCACGCCCTCGGCTTGAGGCATACGCGTCTCCTTGGGATTTCCTTAGCAGCATCCGATCTCCCGGACTGCGCGCCTTCCCACCGCAGCCGATATGCTAATAGACGCCAACCATACTGGCGAACGGAAGGCCACCCCCTCCATGGAAGACTATAAGCTTGGATCCCAGGGTCTGCCGTCGGTACTTCTGTGCGCACCCTCATCTATACGCGAACAGGCAGTTCTTTCCAGTCTCATCTAGGGTTAGCTTTAGGCGATAGTATGCACCACCTTGCGCCTTGGCATCTACAGACCATCGCAGCACCTGGTTGAAGCTTGAAGTCTCCTCCCTTGGTCACTATTATTGCACTCCATAGTCTATACTCTACACACGACAGTCACATAAATTCCGAGTCTCTGTAATGTACAATCCTGCTATCTAAGAATATACGCGTAGATTGCCTGGCACTGGCAGTACTATAAAACCTCAAGAAACCTCGACTGTTTTCTCTTACTTAAGCTCAGCAACAAATCCATACTGGCGCAGGACCTTTTACCACTCCCAGCATGAAGAAATCATTCATTTCCGCCATCCGCGACCAGTACACCAAGGTGCCCCCCGTCGCCCAGGCAGACCTCACAGGCAAAATCGTCATCGTTGTCGGCGCCAACACCGGCCTCGGCTTCGAAGCGTCCAAGCACCTCGCGCGCATGAACCCAGGGAAACTCATTCTCGCCTGTCGAAGTGAGGAGAAGGGAAAGGCGGCCGTGGACGGTAGGTTTTCCGACTCTCCTAATTCTACCGTCCTTATTTCCTCGCTCCACTGCTAAAACAAAACGGGTTACCAGGTATAAAACAGGCGACGGGGTTCGGCCGAGCCGAGGTTTGGCAGGTGGACCTCTCGAAGTTGTCTTCTGTCATCGCGTTTGCGGATAGATTTGAAAGGGAGTGCGGCAGGCTCGACGTCCTCCTGGCAAATGCAGGCGTGGGCCTCGACAAGTATAGATCCACCGAAGATGGGTGGGAGGAATCGTGAGCCACAACAACACAAAAGTAGTCGAGGAGCCAAGCCTAATCAGTATCCTTTCCATCGCAGACTTCAAGTGAACAACCTCTCAACGTCGCTCCTTTGCTTGAGACTGGCACCTCGCCTCGTCGAGACGTCGATGAAGTACGGTACCCGACCCCGAATCGTCGTTGTGTCCAGCGAGATGCACTACGGCGTGTCGTTCCCCGAGAAGGTGTACGACGACGGGCAGGAATCCTCCTTCCAAGTTCTCAGCTCTAGAGAATACTGCGCAGCGTAAGTTCCAACCCTTCAAGGTGAATTGAAAAAAACACGGCTAACACATTTCTGCCCTCCGCGCCAGCATCATGCCAGGCGCCACACGCTACGCTGAGACAAAGCGTGAGCCCATATTTTCACGGTGCTTCCTAACCGCACTCACCGATCCCATCCAGTTTTGAACGTCTTCTTCACCCTGTCCCTATCGGAGCTGCTCAAGGACACTCCCGTAGTTGTAAACACAGTCACCCCAGGCTACTGCTATTCTGATCTGGCCAGAAACGCCAGCGCTGTTCAGGCACTAGCAGACAGGATCGCGAAAGCCATTCTAGCGCGCTCGACTGAGAAAGGTGCTCGCCAACTTGTCTACGCCGCCGTCGGAGGCGAGGAAAAGGTAGACACGCTGCGGGGCGCGTTTGTTAACCTGCACAGGGCGGATGAGCCTGATGACTATGTTCTGGGAGAGGAGGGAAAGAAAAGAGGGGATAAGCTCTGGGTGAGTCTATTTCTTTCATTTTCTGAGTGCTGCTGAGAAGGCAGATATCCTGGCATAGAAAGACCTCATTCTCGAGCTTTCCAAGGTCGATGGACGGGTCCTGGAGATAGTGCAAGAGTATTCAGCCAATCGAGGTGCTAAGAGCACCTAATTGTTATCGCGAAGAGGGAGATTTCATACCCACCTGCTATTTATTCCCCAGTCTCTAAATCACCCTTCTTCAGTTTGACTACTATCATCTGAGCATGCATTTGGGTATGGACTCAATGGCAGCCTCTTAGCATAAGGCTTTTTGTACGTACGAGGGAGACTGGAAGGACTGTCGCTTCCGAGCTTCCCATGATTCCAACTTCGTCCATTGCCTCAATATGGGAAATTTGATGCCCCTGTTGGTCATGATCAGCGCGTCCCAGTCGCGTCGCGATTGCGTTTATACAGTAACCCCCGCAAAAAATAACTCGGGAGCTACTTTAGCACAGGTGCCCTCGCCCTCCAGCCCGCAAACGCGCAGTGAGAGTATTAATTTTACAGGGAAGAGTGATGATGTGCCACAGTGGACGATAGATCCGAACTCGTCCTCGTTCAGCAAAGACGAGTCGGAAGGTGCGAATAGTGATAGTACCGAGCTCCGGCACATAGCACAGTCGTGCTTTGTTGAATGCATCGATACCTTTTAATCATCCACATAGACTCTAGCTTTCTTGACGTGTTGGTAATATACCGGGCCTTGGGCGGCGGTCGTATGTGATAGTAATACCATTTATCTAGTTAGTAATATAGTAGGCCCCTTCCTAACATAACACCCATTCCCATACCGATCAAATACCGATTTCTTACTCGTATGTGTCCCTTCGTATGACAGGACCAGTTTGACAATATCTCATTGTCAACGTTTATATGTACGTACATCATTGAGAAACTGAACAACGAATTCAGGCTTCAGGTAAGTAGGTAGGTAGGTATGACCTAGTTGCGGTTCCACTCTGGAATGGCTCTGGCAGGGAGGATGGAACCACGGAAGCCTCAATGGTCAGGAAGGTGGCCATGCTAGAAACGGGGGAGTAACTCGTCCTGGATATAATGTCTGGCACCCGAAAGATTTGCCACTTTCGCAAGCGCTTCATGTATCTCGAGATACCTAGGAGATGGAACGGGATACTTCTCCAGATCCCGACTTGTAAACACCACCTTTTCGCGAAGTCGTATACCGGCGGACTCTAAACCTGGGTAATCGTTCTCCACAAGATAAGTATTTGGCTCCCCCGGCTGAATGATGGGGTTCACATGAATTATTGAGCAAAAAGATGGGATGCTTCGAGGAAGGTGACGAACCACGGGGACGAGCCAGACCATCAAGTTGGTGAAGAGCGTATAAGCGATACTGGACAGCGTCATCATATTCTCCAGGCGGTGAACCTGAGAACCTTGCAACTCCTCGAGCGCGCTCTGGCAGTCAAGTCGTGTAATGACGTCCCAGATTGCCGAGGGACTATAGTCGTCCTGATATAATTTGCGCCAAATAATCAGCCAGGCGCAGACAGACGGGCGGAGCTTGTGGAACTTACTCCGCTACTTTCAGCTACATGATTCAATATATGACACCCATGGGTTGTATAAAGCGGAGGAATCCAATCTTTTGTTCTCTCCTGAAAATCGGGGTCCTTTACCCAACGCCAAAGGTCAGGGCTACCCGTCAGCAAGCAGTGGTCGTCATCTCTGATTTTAACCTAGGGTTCAGGGCGGTCAAACGTATCCTCGCCAAGGCGAAGGGCCAAATGTACGTACTTGGTCTTCCGCTGCAGAATGGGAAGCAAGATACTCGTCCGGAGAAGACAAATCTTCGTCTAGCTCAGCCGAGCATTGAGAGAAACCTTTGATTGAGTCCTCTTTGCGCTGTGTGTACTTGACTATATGATGAAGGATATAGAGTGGAAAAATGAGTTGTGGAGGTTCAGCTGAGCGAGAATGAACTCACACGAACGGTCCAGGTGTTCAAAGTACCAGGCCCCAATTGCCAGTATCATAGCAATGTCGCCGTTACAGCCAAGAATTTCTGACGCGACGAGGGATCTGGCCTTCCCACCAGGTGCACATTCCAGAAGATACCCAAGGATGCGGCAGAATATCAAGTTCTTTTCATCTTTGATGTCGCGCTCGATATCAAGAATTGCAGTATATGCGGAGGCCAATTTAGAGTTAGACTTTAGTTCCTTGGAAAGAGAATTTGGCAGCTTGGACATGGTGGTGTATGAGATAGATAGTAACTTGAGACTTACATATTATGTAATGAATCGAACTCATTTATCATACGCTATAAGGGAGGCGACGGGGTTCGGCCGAGCCGAGGTTTGGCAGGTGGACCTCTCGAAATTCTCTTCTGTCGTCGCGTTTGCGGATAGGCTCGAGAAAGAAGGCGGCAGGCTTGACATCCTCCTTGCGAATGCAGGTGTGGGACTCGACAAGTACAGACCCACCGAAGATGGGTGGGAGGAATCGTAAGCTGCGGCAACACAAGAGCAGTAGTGGAGCAAAATCTAACCAGTATTCTTTCCATCGCAGACTTCAAGTGAACAACCTCTCGACGTCACTCCTCTGCTTGAGACTGGCGCCTCGCCTCGTCGAGACTTCGATGAAGTACCCTGGTGCTAGACCTCGAATCGTCGTTGTGTCCAGCGAGCTGCACTACAACGTGTCGTTGCCCGAGAGGGCCTACGACGAAGGGCAGTCCGCCTTCGAACATCTCAACTCCAGGGAATACTGTGCAGCGTATGTCCCAGCCAACCCCTTAAACTTGAAAAAATAGACGGCTAACACATCTCCGCCCTCCGCGATAGTATCATGCCAGGCGCCACACGCTACTCTGAGACAAAGCGTGAGCCCATATCTTCACGGTGCTTCGCAGTGGCACTCACCGACCTCATCCAGTTTTGAACGTCTTCTTCACCCTATCCCTATCAGAGCTACTGAAGGAGACACCCGTGGTCGTAAACACGGTCACCCCGGGATACTGCTACTCCGATCTAGCCAGAAACGCCAGCGCTGCCCAGGCGCAAGCAGACAGGATCGCGAAGGCCATTCTGGGGCGCTCAACCGAAAAAGGCGCTCGCCAGCTTGTCTATGCCGCGGTCGGAGGCGAGGAGAAGATTGACACGCTGCGGGGGGCATACATTAATCTGCACAAAGCGGATGAGCCTGGTGACTATGTTCTAGGAGAGGAAGGAAAGAAAAGGAGGGACAAGCTCTGGGTGAGATCCGTTTCTTCAGGTTTTGAGTGCTGGGAAGGAGGTTGACTTCCTGGCATAGAACGACCTCGTGCTCGAGCTTTCCAAGGTCGATGGACGAGTCCTGGAGATAGTACAAGCGTATCCAGCCAATCGGGGTGGTAATAGCACCTGAATGCTCGCGAAGGAAGAGTTATACCCCTCTCTCCTATTTATTCCCTTCCGCTCTCTATACATACCTCGACGCTTTCTTCAATTTGATTTTGCTGTTCTTATGTTGAATGAATCGATATCTTCATCCTGGAAAGTTTGAGAGACAGGCACGCCACTCATTGGGTGTAGCAGGCAGGTTTTGGTTAGTAGAAATATTATTAGCATGCGTGTAATGGGTAACTCTATTGATGCAGAGTGGAAAACTAGGTCGATGTGAAGGGTGTTGCTCCGCCCGTAGTAGTAATGTCGACGAACTAACGCTTGACCCAGGTATACTGCGAGGAAGACAAGTAAGTATCCTGGAACGCAGCGAGAGGGAAAGCAACGTACGGCCTTGCGAGCCTTGGCGAGTCCAGTCTTTTTACGTTCGACCATACGAGGATCACGGCGAGTGAGTTTGGCTGGGAGGCGGTAAAAGTATGAGCAGAGCCCTTCCCAAGATACAATGAATACAGCGTACCTTTCTTGAAGAGGACTTCCAGTGCGGGCTCGTGTGCGACAATACCTTTGGAGATACCATGGGCGAGTGCACCGGATTGCCCCGTAGTCCCACCACTTCGGACGATAGCGAACACATTGAACTTGCCCAGCAGCCCCGCGACCTTGAGGGGCCGTGTAACCCGCTCCCTGTCTGCTGGCAGGGGGAAGAACTCGTTCAGGGGAAGGTTGTTGACAAGGATAGTAGTCATTGGGACAGTTGGGGGTGTTGACTTCTTCGACTGGGCGCCTTCGGGGACGGTGGTGGGCTCGGGGGCCTGCACCGGGATCATCCACACTCTCGCAGAGCTCGTCTTCCGCTTTCCGAGAGTATACGACCTGCCATACGCGTCCAGCACCACAGGCTTCTTCTTCCCCCTCGCGAGATACGCCTCCTTCTTGTCACTCTCGAACAGCGACACCACAGCGTGGATTTTCTGCGAAATGTCGGCGACGCCCGCGGCGTTCGCAATGCGGTGGAACTCGCTCAGCTCATTGAGGAGGGTGGTGATCTTGCGGTATCGGGTGAGGTTAATTTTGGTCTTGAAGGTCTCCCCAAGTTCCTCCTTGGACTGCCAGACGTTCTGGGGCGGGGGAAGGCTGGCTTTGGCGAAGGCGGGGAGGGGGAGGAGCTGTGCGCGTCGGAGGGCGGCACCCGTCGTCGCAATGGCGCGCTCGAGCTGGGCAACCTGGTCGTAGAAGACGGGTCGGCTCGTGTAGAAGCTTGGCGACGTGGGGGAGACCTTGACGGGCCCCTGGCGGCGGTCGCTGTCCTGGTTGCGGTTGGTGGCTGTCTGGATGCTGCGGAAGTGGGTGCTCGTCGTCGCAGGCAGCGAGAAGCGGGTTCTGGCGGTGGTCGAGCGGAGCAGCGACATGGTGGCCAGGAGCGTATCCGTTGGCGCCAAACGCCGGACTCGGAAAAGTTGGTGGCCGTCACGTGGCCCGATATTGACCTGCTAGCGGCGAGCGCCAAGCCCAGGTCCGACCATTCCAATGGCGTCGTCATCCAACTTTGCCGCTGCGCTCGAGACATGGCGCACGATCAACCTCGCAGAGCTGCAGAAGAAGCTCGACGTCCAGGGCATAGAAATCGTCGATAACCAGAAGGAGGGCTTGCTCGGCCGCAAGGCGCTTGCGGACAAGACCAAGGGTGCGTCGCACGGAACGACCGTTCTGGACCCCACTGACCCGGCGCAGAATTCAAAAAGCTCCCAGACGCGGAGAAGCTCAATGCAGTCAAGGGCCTGCTCAAGGCGTACCAGACAGAGATCGACAATATCACGAAGCGTTGCAAGAGCTCCGACAATGCTTTCCTCCATGTCTACAAGGTCCTCGCGGAGGCCCCTGACCCGTACCCGCTGCTCGAGGCCGCCGTAGACCAAGCTGTCAGGGTCACAGAGGCGTTGGAGCGCGAGGACGAGCTGAATCGCTTGCGCGAAGAGAATGCAGAGCTCCGCAAGAAGCTCACGGACCTGCCTTCGCTCGAGGCCAGCAAGAAGAAGCTCGACCTCAAGGTGGAGCAACTAGAGCACAAGGTGCGTGTCCACGGTATCGTTTCGACGTGTACTAATACAATCCTACAGATGGACGACATGATCCAGGAGAAGGTCGCTGGAAAGGCCAACGAGCTTCACGCGACATACGACGAGCGGATTAGGAACTACGAGGAGCGGTGCGTAAATTCTGATCCTCGGTATGGATGGTACTTACGGCCCCCCAGTGAACAGGACCTCCAGAAACAGATTACCCTTGCCAACACCCAACTCCGGGACCTCCGCGCCTCGCACGACTCGAACCAGGCCAAACTCATCGACCACAGCCAGCGCCAAGGTAAGCCCTGGTCACTGCAAATACCATACAAGTACCAACTCCGTCCCAGACCAAGAAGTCTTCTCGAAACTCGCAGAAGTGGACATGATCGTCGCCGACCTCGACCGCGCCAACAGCCGCATCGCAACCGTCGAACGGCGCAACGAGATCCTGCGCGCTGAAATAGAGACCCTGCGCAGTGGAAACGAGACCTCCGACCGGTGAGCTCTTAACCTTTCTGCACCTTCAGCACCCCTAACCCCGCACTCGCTATCAGCGTCAAGGATCTCGAATCCCAAATATCCGACCTCGAGTTCGAAACCGAGCGCCTCTCACGCCTGCTTGAAGGCCAGAAAGCCGCGACCCACGAGATCGAGCAGAACGCGAGCAAGAAGGTCGAACAACTCGGGGCCGACTTGCAGAAGCGGGCTGGGGAAATTGAGGGGTTGAAGGTCCGGTTGAACGCCCTGAGCGACTATGACGAAATCAAACGCGAGCTGGATATCATGAAGTATGTCGAGTTCTCCGGGCTGGACGAGGAGGCAGATGAGGAGGGGCTGGCGAATGGGAATGGATTGGGCTTGCACCTTCCCGACCCCAATGCGGACAAGGCGAATCACCAGCACGGGACATCCCTTGAGACGCTCCTGGCGAGCAAGAACAGGAGGATGCAGGAAGAGCTGACCAAGTTCCGAGTGAGTACATTTATTATTCTAGCTTTCTCACCTTCCTGACTCCCGCGAAAGATTCTACACGGCGAGCTGCAAGAGTCGCTCCGCAATGTCGAACAAAAGCTGGACTTGACGTCCGCAGAGCTTCAAAAGCAGAAAGACCTAAACGACAAGCTCGAGAACGACCTCTTCTCCATCGACCATACCGAACACAACGCACTTTCAAATCCCCAAGCAGCGAATATATCCAACGGGAAGGGTAAAGGAAAGCAACCGAATGTCGGACTTGAACTTCCAGAAGGGTTGGGCGACGACGACGACCTCCTCGCCGGCCTGGATCTGGGGAACACCAAAAAGGCACTTTCAGGCTCCTCAGACCCTCCCTCCCGCTCGACCCCCATCCCCTTCGCAGCGCCCTCCGCCGACACCTCCATCCTACCCATCGTCACCTCCCAGCGCGACCGGTTCCGCCAGCGCAACGCCGAGCTCGAAGAAGAGCTGCGCAAGCACTACCAGACGATATCCGAACTCCGTGCGGAGGTCAAGAGTCTGCAGGCGGACAACCTCAAGCTCTACGAGAAGGTCAGGTATATGCAGAGCTACCGCGAGGATGCGGGGTCGAGTGCTGCGGGGAATCCGTATGCTGGAGGTGCGGGTGCGAATGGGGGGAGTAGACCTGGATCGGGGTTGGAGATGTACCCTACGGCTGGGACGGAGCATGAGAGTGTGAGCAAATACCAGACGAGGTACGAGGAGACGATCAATCCGTTTGAGGCATTCCGAGGCCGGGTAAGCAACTCATCTCTCTACAAATGTCCCAAGCCTTTTTCTGACTCGCTTTTGTCGCTTCATAGGAACAAACGCGCGGGTATCAGTCGCTCAACCCACTCGAGCGTACTGTCCTCCTCCTCACTCGGCCGATCATGGGCAGTCGGAGAGCCCGAACGCTCTTCTTCATTTATGCCATTGGGCTGCACGTCCTCGTCATGTACACCTCATATTCGTGTACGGCGAGTTCACAGGACCACTTGACCGTGCAACCAAACCCGTATCATCCGTAGAATGGCGGCTAGGAATTTGTAGATTCTGACGCTGGATCGTCGTTTATTACCAGGTGGAGGAGATACCATTGACATGGACACACGGACTGACTGGGCTGGTGCATAGAGTATGTTTATGTTATGTTAATGCTAGGAGACTTTCATTTCCCTCTTAATTGCTTGCAAGCGCAGCCCACCAAGGAGTTCCCAATTCCAGTTTCCACTCAAGTACTCACGCCGTTAGAGCGCGATTTGATTGACAAGCCAAGTTCTCCAAGTTCTATGATACAAGCATTCCATATTCCTTCCTTCCTGTTAGATCCGCGCACATGAAAGGGTTGCGCCACTCGAGCTATTCTAAGCGCCCTCCTTCCTTTGTCATTCTTCTACCGTGACCTCGCCACCGATGACATTCCACTCTGGATTCTGGACTCTAGAGGGTGGCAAAGATCTCTTCGACCTCCCAGGCTCCGGCCCAGTACTGGATCGTGGGCTTGAGACCCTTCTCCTTGCCCTCCTTCGCAATACGGCTCGACAGCCCACGATGGCTTCGGCACAACACCAAATCTTGCCTACAATTAACAATAAACGTCAGAACCTGGTAGAAAGGATATTGTTGAAAGGAGAGAAAACAACGACTGACTCTCGCATACGGAGGATGGGGCAGAAATCGTTGCTGCCATCGCCGACATAGACGACGCGGTCGAACTCCTTCCCGGCCCTGGCGAGGAACGCCTCGAGCTCCTCGCCCTTGCACATGTTGGGGCTGCACCCGACGCTGCAGGTGTGCTGTGTGCCTGCGGGGTCGACGCGCCGGCGCAGGCTCAGGAGCTCGTCTTTCCACTCCGCGGGGTTGGTGATGACTTCGTCGAAGATGTGCGTGAGCTTCTTGTCCTATAAAATAAAAGAAAGGATTGTGGGGTTAGGGACGTGCTTTGTGTGGGGAGGGGGGAGGGGGTGCGAACCTCGAGGATGGTGGAGATGAAGACGGAGTTGGAGTTGGAGAGGCAGAGGAAGGTCGTTCGCCCCGTCTTCTTCAAGTTATCGACACCACGGGCCATCGCGGGATGCTACAATATACCCATAGATATAAGCAACAGACCCGAAGAACACGAGACGTCGATACGCACGAAAGGCATAATCCTCAACGCATTCTCGATCTGCTCCCGCTTGATACCCCGCGCATGAGCCTCCCTCAGCGACTGTGCCCTTGACGCGTGCATTTGAGTTGTCATTCCCTACTACGCACATAAATGCAGCAAGAGGGGGCATGGTATCTTACACCAAGTCAGTCCACTGAACCTCGTCCTTGAGCGTCTTCATTTTGCGGCGGAGGTCAGGGGCAAGCACTTCGAAGATCCACCGGTCGGTGTCCTGATCCGCCATGGACCTGCAATGCGCGACCGACCGAACATCAGAGGCGCTTACACTTGAGGTAGTGGAGACACGTACCAGTCAAAGTCGAAGACGACGAGCTGCTTGTCGACGGGTGCCATGTTCGGGTAAGTTGAGGAGGAGAGGGGGGATTAATCAAGGTGAAGCGGGATGACCGCGATCTGCTTAAATTTAATAGTGCTATCTTTTCTGCTGAAGTAATCAGCGAAATGGCATGATCACGCCAGCTTGGCGCCCATACACCCCTAGCGACTTCGAACTTCGAACTGCGTGCTCCAGGAGGACTTGAGTGTGGAACACGACGTTCTGAAGGAGAACATGCACACGAACGTCCGACAGAAGAACTTATCATGGGATAGATTATACTAAACAAGCGGAGAGGTATCGAGGCGGAACGTGAACAGACAGCGTAAGGACAACAGTGGATGAGAAAGAAAGATAAAGCTGGAGAATAACAGATGATATGTATGTGTGTGATGTATGGTAAGTGAGAGAGGGAAGAGACAGAGAAAGGCAGAGTCGGGATGAAGGTTCCTGCAGTACCGGGGAGATGTCCTATTAAGTATACGGACACGGACAGAGAAATCGAAACAAATAATGATATCTAAACCAGTCTCGATCTTTGAACGAATGAACGACTACTGCATATACAGTGTCGACACGTCGCTCTGTGCAAATGCCACACCGCACGCTGGGCATTTCCGCTGCCGCGTGGATATCCGGGCGTCTATACACGGTTTACAGAACGCTGCACGCACACATGTCAGTTCATTCCCATCAAGTCAAGGCAAGACGCCACTCACTATGCATGCACTTCGTAACAATAACAGACCTGAAATTTGAGTCGCACGTCGAGCACATCAAAAGCGACCGCATCGACTGGTACTCCTCATCTCTCCCATTCTTCGAACTATGCCGATCGTGTTTGTGCGCGGCGCCTGCAGCCACATCTTGTTTGAGCTTCTGCACCTGCTCTTCAAGCTGCTTCTTCGTACTGTCCCATTCAGCTTCCTTCAAGCGAAGCGCCTTGAGACCCTTGGTGTATTTCTCGGCTTCGGCCTTCAAGAGCTCAGCCTGGGCTTTGCAGGCCTCTTCACCGCCCTTCAGCCTTGCCTCCGCGTCAAGTCTCATCCCCTCAACATTCCCAAGTATTCGTTGCCCTCGTTCCCTGGCCGCTTTCTCCTTGAAAAGCTCATCTTGAAGCGTTTGCTAGACATGGCTCAATCAGCTCCACATATTTCACGAGATTGGCCCACTCAAAACGCACCCTTAACTTGTCAATGACACCCACTTGGTCCTCTCTGGTCTGCGCCATATTCATCCACTTCTCCTGGGTCCGTATTAGCGTCTTCCGCTCAGCTTCCAAAGCCTCCTTGTCACGCATCGCGGCGTAGAACTTGTTCTCGCTCTTCGCCTTCTCCACAATCGCCTTGCTCAGTTTCTCCTCCTGATAGTGCAACTGGAATACCTTGTCCTTGACTTTCTCCAGAAGGGCGTCGTGTCCATCGGAGAGGTCGTTGATGGTCTTGTAAAGATCGGCTTCGCCCTGCTCGCTCTTCTCCTGAAGCAGTCGCAGTCGCTCGAGTTCCTTCCCTTGCGCCCGAATTTGGTCGTTCAGCTTCGAAACGTCTGGAGGGACGGTTAAAGCGTCAACTCCAAACACCGTCCTGAGCTCCTCCAGCTCCCTTGTCAACCGCACCACCTTTTCCTCTGCTTCCACCTGCAGCTTCACTAGGGTTGCGTGTTCTGCGGATGTCGAAGGCTCTCCTTGAACAATCTTGGAGAGTGCAGCTTCAGCCGCCTGCGCGCGAACCTCCGCGTCCGCTTTCAGCGCCTTGAGCTCCTCGATGAGGTGCTCCTCTTCTGGTTTGCCCTGAAGAAAGAACCGCAGGAGGTCTCCATCTCCCTCCTTCGCAGCCAGCCGAGCTTTACACCGACTGAGCTCAGATTTGAATGCAGATATTCGTTCCTATAGATACCAATCAACGTCAGTACCGATCCTGGTTGCCAATGGTCCAGAATAAGCGCACATTTTGGATGTCCACAAGGCTTTTCAGCTCTTGCTGCGCATTCCACTTGATACCGTCCTTCTGCTTCCGTTCGAGGAGCTCTGCTTGAGATTGGTCGCGCTGTTCACGCAGCCGCGTGTTCTCGTTGTCGCGTCGCACCATCATTGCTCTCAAGTTGTCGATAACAGATTCTTGAGCAGCCTACACGCGTAAATCAGTTAAAGTTCGTTCCAACTTTATCGTTTTCAAAGCACATACCAATACAGACTGCTTCCATTCTTCACGGCAAGCTAAAACCTGCTTAAGCTCCTCTTGCACTTCCGTAAGCTGGGCGTCGGTCGACGTTAGGCACCGTCTCAGACCTGAAAGTTCATCGCTGTTGGTATGGTGAATTGCCCGTTTCTAGTGAGCCCATTTTGTTAGAAGTCATGTCCATCCATCGCGATGACCATAAATATTGTAACATACCTCTGGCCTTTCAAATAATTCTTGCTTTAACCTAAGGTTTTCAGCCTCTAGCTGTTCGATCCTGTTTTCCCAAAGTTTCACACTCTCTGGCAAGAGCGAAAGCGGGTGTGATTCTGGTGCAGGCGTTGAACCCTGTGACGGTATCTGGTAGGAAGATTAGAAAGCGAAATAATGTGATTCAGTATTAGAACTCCCACCATGAATAAGAACCGAACCACTCACTGAAGGAGAGGACGGCTTGCGTTCTTTATCCTCTGATGATGATGCTGTCGTTGTCGTTGGAGTTTCGCCTTCCCTTGGTGTGGCCGCCTTGGAAGTTGCCTTCTGTGGATGGGCTAACTGCACGGATTCACTTTGAGCCCGTTCTGCTCGATTTTCAGCTGCAACGAGTTCGGCGTGATATTTGTCTTTGTCGGACGTGCAGTCATCCAACTGCTTCTTCAGAAGACCTAATTGAGATCGTAGAGCAGCGCACTAATAAGCGCAATTAGCGCAAACGCGTCGGACGATAGTGTCCGAAGTGTTACCGTACCTCTGTTTGAGACTGCTGTAACTCTTCAAAGTGGTTCTTCTTCCATGCTATTGAGCCCTCTGAACCTCCCGACTCTATCAGCTTGTGTACAAGCGCTTCGGTTGCAGTCGCAGTCCTGCCTAAAGCATCTTCAAATTCAGGGAGTGTGTCCTCCTCGACGTGTGCGGTAACATCAAACACGTCTTCGTATCAAGGGTCAGTGATGAAATGCAGAAGCCATAACGTTATAAAGCTACCTTTGGCTTGGATATTACTTGGAGACAGGTCATCCGACTTGACGAATACTTGAAGGGTTTGGAGGATCTGAAAAGACAAACATCGCGTTCAGTCAAGGCTGTCGCAGACCATTCTCCTCTACTCTATTCTCTTACCTGTGCCCAGCATGCAGCCATGGCTGCAACATTCGCCTCGCACCTCGTTTTCTGACGCTCCAAGTCCTCGATCTTCGCCGAGTTCCTCTCATTCTCTCGTTGATAGTGCTTCATCCGCCTCCAGATGGCCTCCTTCCTGAATTTCTACACCTCGCTCCATCAGCTGCTCTGCCCGGGCTTTCCATTAGAAGAGGAAGCTCACCTCGAGATTGGCCTGAAATAACTGCTCATCCTCGGTCTGGTCAGAATGGCCGTTGACTTGCGGGGTGCCGTTTGTGCCCGTCAGGACCCGTTTCTTTGCGACAGTGAGATCTCCATCGTCGGCGTGTGGGCGCTTTCTGGACAACTCGTTCATGGTCGGTGGCAAGGAGGCGACGGTGTGGAAGTCCTTCAAGGACATTGACGGGACTTGTTTGGTCCAGGGCCAAGCTGACTAATCCGATCTCACATGTTTAACCTCTGTCACAAAAATGGAATTGACGCGACTAATTACAAGCGCAGCCTATATACCTCTGCCAGCTCGACAATCTCGCAGTCTGCAGCGCTGCCGTCCCCTATCTGCGTCTCGACACAGGCCAAGTCCAATTCCTGAGAGCTTGTGAGCGTCCTGTCATCCCAGATCGCCAGAAAACTCACCTTGTCCAGAACCGTCATCGGCTGGTGCCAAATCGCGGTTCCGTAAACGACTCCCTGTGCCGTGCTCGCCCAAAACGCGCGGAGTGTCTTGAGATCCGGTTTATCGTCCGCGCCATTCTGCGCAACCACCACCAAGTACCGTTCACTCGTCTCCTTCAGCCCCTCTGCGCCGCCTTTGCCCATCGGGACGAATGCCTGGTTCGTGTATGGGTGTCGCTCGAGCACTTTCAGCGGGGTCGTCCCGTCTGACGCGACTTCAGTCAATGGCTGGCAGCGGTACACCGAAATGCCAGCAGTCGCGTTCGATCCGGATGGGTAGCTGGATTGGAGCAGGGAAAGCTTGTGGAACTTGTTCGCTGTGCCGGCGTTAGCTGGCGTGATCTTCGTGCCCTTGGGTGCAGCGGTCAGGTCGCCATACCCCTGGATAACCTGTCCGAACGAAGCAAAGGCTTCTGGGGTCAGAGGGAGGACAGGGATGGTTGTTACCTGCGGGGTGACAGAGGGTGGGGAGGATGTGGATGGAGATGGAGGAGTGGCGATCTCGGACTCGCCCTGCTCGAGCACCGGTGCAGGAGCCTCAGGCAGAGTAGAGTACCCTGCCTTGACACCCACAACACGGATCCTCTTCACACCGCCATCAGGGTATATTGTCATCTTGACATGCGTGAACACGGTGTTCTCTACGTTCTCGAGTTGGAAATAATGTTGTCTATGCGGTCCGAGTTTCGTTCTAGGTAAGATAACCTTCCATGACAGACCCTCTCCGCCATGAGCTTGCACATCTAGATCGGTCTCCGAGTATGTCGCCTCGATCTCGCAGCTCTCAGGGAAGTTTCCCTTGAAATGCGCAGTATCGATTTCGACTTGCTCAAGGTATCCCGGTGCGCCGCTGTGATCGAACACCCGGTGAGTCAAACTTTTGCCAATCTTAGAAATAGGAAGCTCACAGCTTGATTATCACCCAGTCCTTGTGCCCTTTACTGCGGCTCCGCTTCGTCTCCCAACCATCACCCATATCCTTGCCTCGTCCCGGCAGAATCAGGTTGGAACCGACACCGAAGTGCTGATCGGACACATAAACCACACGACCCCCAGCGAAGACATGTGCAAGATCAAAAGGAGTAGCCTCGAGGGCATGCACGGGTGCGACTTCTCCATAGACTCTGAAGCGGGCCTATCTCATAGCTACGTTAAGAACGGAAGGAGGGGAGCAAAGCGGGGATCCACTTACCACACCGCCATCGGGATAGATCTTGAGCTTCACAAAGTTAATTACATCCGTCCTAGGGATCCTGAAGAGGTGTCGCGAGTTGGGGCCGAGGCTCGTCTTGGGGAGGACTTCTGACCACTATCAACATATGAAGAACATGAACACCGGTCGGCCTTTCATTTGGGATCTAAGCGCTTGCTTACCCGTTTGTCATCAGCACGAGGACTCTCGTCCGGAGTCCCGTAAAGGACCTCGACGGAACCTGCGGGAGCTTCGTTTCCTATGGTAGAAATCTGGCGTCAACACGTGTTGGGGACCATGGGATAAGGCAAAAGACATACCGCTGAAGTGGGAGGTGTCGATGTCGAACCCGATTAGGTGCCCAGGCGTCCCAAGTTGGATGATACACCTATACCATTGGTCAGCTTGGAGAGGAAGGTAGAACATGAGCCCAAACGTACCAATCATGGCCAGGGTTGTGTCTCCTGGTCTCCCACCCGTTGTAGAGAGCACCGCTGGGACCAAACTGGCCCTTCATGCTGACCGAAGGCTAAACACAACCCCCATGGTTCTTTCTGAGTTCTGTATGTCGGAGTCAAGATCGGGTAGGTACTCACCTCAACCTGCAGCAGGTTGATAGCCTCTGCAAAGAATTCATCCGAACACTCGACAACCCGTCCTCCAATAGCGATGCTTGAGAGTTCTAGGGGAAGCGGAACGAGTCATTCCTGATTCCTTTCCTGTCCATGTCTCTGCCTAATCCGTACCTGTTGCCAATGATAAACTTTCATTGAACTGTTCTAGGGGTATTTGCTGGAATTCCATCCTGGAGGTATGTTATTGCGTTTGAGGGTGTGGGCACGAAGTAAGCAAGATGTCCTGGTAGGTCGTCGCTTAGCAGAAAGAGAGGGTTTGGGGGCACGCGATCCTTATTATAGGGCGACAGGGGCCCGGTCCGGTTGAGCAACATATGGATTGAAGGCTAAATGCACGTGGGGACGGTCTTTATCTATAATGGAACACCAGATAACGGCGAAAGCATCGCGTCGGCGCTGCTCTATCGCTAGCCCAGACAACGATAATGAATAGTAAATACAGCACCAAGCTAATCAGGGTGAGCACAATCGAGTAATCAGGGGGACTATATCAACGGAGCGATAGCGCTTAAATGAACGCCAGATCCAAATCCAACCCCTCTGTCTCCATCCACTTCAGGCGCTGCAGGTCTCCGAGATGACTTGAAGGAATGTCCAGTTTAAGGCTTCTCAGCTTCGCAACGTTCTGTTCGTGAAAGTAGAAACGGGACTCGACCATGTCCGAAATCGTCCCATCTGATGTCTGCATACAGTTGCCTCGCACCACTAGACTCAGAAGCTTCGGCAAGAAGCAAACTCTACCTCTCGTCAATCTCCCATTGCCATCGACACTATTTCCGTTGCTACCATCTTCAGCGCCGCTACCGTTATCTACCTCTGTTCCCCCATCGGCACCTGCACCATCCGCGATATAGCCTCCCTCCAACACCACGAGTGCAGCGTAAGTGTCCGCGCATCGCGAGCAGTTCATTAAATCGAAGGCCAGATCCTTGACGAAAGGGTCCCACGTCCAATCCCGCCTATCATCAATGACCAGCTCCTCGACGTCTTGCAGGAACCGGTGCTGAAGGCACATCGCGAACTGGTCAGCGCGCATGCCCGAGTCGCGTATCTCGAGGCGCGCGAGCCTGCACTCTGAGCGGCTGAGAAACTCCTCGAAGCAAGGCTGGGGCCAGCCGTAGTGCTCGAGCGGTCCGCGTATCTGGATGCTGAGATCTCGCAGCGCAGGGAGCGTCGCGCGCGAGAAGAACGCGGTGAAATGGTCGCAGCCAATGTTGATGCTCAGGCTACGGAGCGAGGTGTGGACCAATGGTTCTTGGAAGAGCGGCCCGAAGAGGGCGTCTGCTTTGATCGTGCATTCTTCGAGCCGCTCGCATTTGCTGAGGACGTGCAGAGACGTGCCGATGGAAGGCACGTAGTCGAGCGCGAGCGATCCTAGCTGATGCCAGGGCACATCGACGGTGCTATTGCCGAGCAGGTCCAGCTCGGGCACGCGCGAGATGTGCAAATCGTTCAGCCGAGGAACGTCCTGGATGACACCGAAGATATATCGCTCCTCTTTCTCGTACACCCGGGACGAGGTCCGGAGCCTGAACCGCTGGAGGATCGGAGCCGCGGCCATCTTCGCGTCGACCGGGTTCGACGAGGTGCTGGTGAGGACGAGCCGCGAGCCGGCGAGGTAGAGGTCGACGTCCATCCAGCGCGAGGTGTGTTTGATGAACAGCACGAGGATCCGCCCTGCGACCAGCGCGTTCAGGTTCGACTCGTTTTGTTGGTGCAGGGATAGGATGAGGGGGAGCGAGCCGGAGCGCGAGAGCCAGAGGTCTGCGAGGCCTGGCGCTGGGCACGCGGTACCCATTGAGACGTACACTCCCAAGCGTTGCCACAGCCGGGGCATCGTTACCGCTATTTCTCGCCAGATGCGACATACCTGGCAGAGAAGCAGGGGAGCGGTTAAAGGGCTGATGTACCGATCTCGGTTATACCATGGATGAGGACCATTCGCGGGAGGAGGTTCTGGTAGGCAGTATAGGAAGACTTCTGCCCATACTTCCGGAGGTAACATCGAGGTCACTCCAAAGCTGGACGACTTCTCCGCACCGACATGCGGCTCCCGTTGTTCTTTCTTGGCCGAGAAGTCGACTGGATATGGATGGTCTTGAAGGATGCGGTGGTTGATTCTGGGATCCTGGCATGGGTACATGGTGATTTGGGCAAGAACAGTGAAGTGTGAAGAGAATTGACGGTACCTTGCGCAGTTCCCTCAAGGTCTCTGATGACAGCAGCTCAAATGAAACATCGCGTGTAGCAGTCTCGAATGTCTTGAACGTAATACTACAGTCATGGTAGGAGGAGGAGCAAGAGACACTGGCCGGAACAGTTATGTCTGTTCCTATCCGTCGTTAAGTGACGTCAAGCCCCTATCGGCCGAGCGCCTCTTGCAAAACGCCAACGGTATTGATCGGATTGTGCTGGCGAATGGCTGATTGCGCTCTTGTCAGTACTTGTCAGCGCCGAAGCTTGAAGGCTTGTGTTTGTCGACCTGGTTTCAGTCCGAGTTCATTGACAGGCGGCTAGAGACGATGTGAACTGGTGCCAGAGACGTGCGAGAGCCACTTGTCCCATCTCGCCCATCGCGAGGAAATACTGGATATGATGATATAGATGGGCAACCAATCACATGCGAGCAACGACGGTCCTCTTCTTGCCCCATGGATCAGCCCAAATGTCCGATTGAACCACTCGACCAGTACTCCGTAGAAGCGCTTGGACCGTCTCGGCTTGCTGATGACCAACTTCTAAAGCCACAAAGGCATTTGGGTTGAAGAGCTCGCGACGGCACATTAAGCGCACGATGGCATGATAGAAGTCCAAGCCGGACGGGCCTCCGAAGAGCGCTTTTGGGTCTTCGTAGTCGCGAACGGAAGGTGGAAGCTCTAGGTATTCTTCCCAGGGTATATATGGCGGGTTGGATGTCAGGATATCGATAGGAAGAGCCTTTTCTAGCTCTGGGCTACCGGGAAAGTCGTCCGACAAGAAGTTTGCGTAAGAGGCAGTGAAAGTATTTTGTGGGCTTGAGCCATCTGAAGCCGGCGGAATACCTGCCAGGGCTGCGTTCTCGTTGGCCAAGCGCAGAGCATGTGGGGATATGTCAACAGCATGCGCTTTCAGGCTTCCTGCTGGCCATACGTGGCAGAGCAGGAGGGGGATGCAGCCTGAGCCTGTCCCCAGGTCGAGCAACCTTAGTGGACGCTGAAGGGAGGGTGATATGGTTTCGGCAAGCTTCATGACCCAATGCTCAGTCTCCGGACGAGGGATAAGGACTGGGGGACGTGTAAGGAGATTGAGAGGCCCAAAAGGCTGGGTTCCTAGGAAAGAACATCGTCAGAAAATTGCCAGCACCAGTCAAGGTTTTCGAGTACCCAAGATGTATTGCAGTGGTTCCCCGAGTGATCTCCGTCTGACCATCTCGTCGAGAGACGTGGTAGGGGCTGCAGCTGCCACTGCCTGCGACATCCATCTGAGCTCGTGGACGGCCTGCTCGCTGCCCAGGGCCTTTGCCAGCGTCGCAAGCAGACGAGAATGCATTGGGCAGGGTGACGGCAAGCGGAAGTGTCGCGGGACAGGTTGACCCCGGGACGGAGCTGGTTCGGCATGGTTTGGCTCGGGAGCAAAGCTTTGGCGGGCAGCTCGCTTGCCTCGGCCGGTTGAACAAATAAAATCAGCAGGACAAGATTAAGCAGAGCACGTATTTCTCTGGTCCTTTTCGCCTGGCTTTTCTCCCGGTCCGCTCATCGTCGACCATCTCCTCCCCGTCCCCAGCCCTCGCCGCCCGCCACGACGTCCAGGGCACAATGTCGACCGTATACGCCGTCGCCCCTCGACCAGCTCACCTCGCCGTCAGTCTCCTGCTCAACCGTTGTGCTGTTTTCGACTTCAGCGGCTAATGAGCTCTCTTTCTTCATGCAGAATGCGCAGGCGGGCCCGTCTACCTCCCAGCCAACGCTCAAGAAAAAGACCTCACAAACGAGCCTCGCCACGAAACGCAAACGACTCGACACGCCCGAAGACTCGCAGGATTCTGCCACTTCGCAACCACCACGAAAAGCCAGGGAGGGCCCCAAGAAAAAGAAAGCCAACAGAGCGTGCTTTCACTGCCAAAAGGCACATCTTACCTGTGACGACTGTGAGTGGTGCGCATATACACATGCATGACTTCATGCTCATATGCGTGCTTTCGGTTGCAATACAGCACGACCGTGTCAACGCTGCATTAAACGCGGTATCGCGAACAACTGCACAGAAGGGCACCGCAAGAAAGCAAAGTATCTTCTGGACGACGAGGAGCTCGGTACGCTCGCCTCTGACACTGGGGATGCCCAGACAATGTCCCTGACGTCACGTGTGGTCCTCGCAGAGCTGCTCAAACGGAACAAGTCTGGCGTGCCAGCTGACGATGATACAGACATCAAGCCTGCTGAAAAGCCAACGACCATTCCAATCGGTGAGATAGCCATCGTCCGTGCTCTTAGGACCCCAATATCTGACCTTTTGGAAAACTTCAGCCGAACCCATATCCCAGAACGATTCCCTCCTCGCCACTGCCTTCGACCCGACCTTCGCATTTGGCTCCGAAGCCGCTAATCTCGAGTACTCGATACTGTCTGCCATTCTCGGGAACCCAAGCCCTCCAGAGTCAGCGCCGACCTCGCCACCACCAGCGCCACCGTCACATTATTCGACATGGCCCTCAGACGCCATAGATTTCGCAACGTCTCCAAGATTAGGAACAGCCTCATACGCCTCAGCATATGGCGATGCGCAGCTCGCTCTGGCCTCCGAATCCATGTCGTCTCCTAATCCACCGTTCCTGACATATTCCTATTCTCAGCCACAACGTTCGGATGACTTGGCCGAAGGGCCGTTTTCTTCGCAACTCCAATCCCAACAACCTTCTCTCCACCCTCTACAACCGCGCTATCCAGACAATAGACCTCGGTCACCACCCACAGCTGCTTTCGCTGAAGCCACATCCCAAGATGTTGCCGCACGTGGACTGCTTACACCCCCATTATCAAATGGCTCACCAAGCTCAACAGCTTCTGCACCTCTCGGAGCAGCGGAACTTCCTCCCTCAAAACCGACATGCTCAGCATTGCAAAGCATTAATGGCCGGGTCACAGCACCTTATGACTATACCCAAGGCTACCACTTCTTGATGAAACACCTACCGACTCGGTATGTCTTTTCCTGATATGTTGACATATTCGAAGGAGTGCCCTGGGGACTCGAGCTCTGATCATCTTTCTTCATTTATCCGCTTTCCATCACTCCCTATCATCTGCTTGCATCGCTTCTGTTCTGAAGATTTGAGAAGAATGACATTCTTCGAATCGTCCGGGCTTTAGCGATCTATCGACCCTCGCTGATAGCGCTTCAAATGCCCTTGTCTTTGGATGACGAAATCTTCGTGGAGAAATGCTTTCAGCGATCACTGCTTGTAAGCATACCAGCGTAGGACCATCAGGTTCAGAACTATTTGTCTCACTTGGAAGTAGGAACTTGGCAAACTGATCTCTTACAGTGGGACACCGACAGTCGTCTGGCGTCGCACGGGGGAGATCTGCCTAGTCGCGCCCGAGTTCTGCATGTTGACCGAATGGCCCATGGAAGAACTGGTCGGCCGTAAAAAGTTCATCTACGAGGTATGTTCACTTGCTATCTTTATCTGAGAATCGAAGTGCTGACAGCTTCTCTTCGCTCCCAGCTCTTCGAAAACCAGTCGGTAGTGGAGTACTGGGAAAGCTTTGCCTCCCACGCCTTTGAGAACACGACACGGACAGTATACTCGCATTGCGTTCTACTCAAACCATCAGGCGCCCCCGTTCCAGCTACCTTTTGCTTTACGATAAAGCGGGACTTGTTTGATTTGCCTTGTATGGTCATTGGTGCGTTGCTCGTGCCATTCGCTTGATCATGCCGCTGAATCCTTATCGTACCTCGACTAGGACAATGGCTTCCCCTTCTGTAGACCAAGCAACCTAGACCCACGTTGACTAATGAGCTCGATTCAAGTATTTTTATATCCTTCGTCTGTTGTGGTGCATCGACTTGCATCTCCTTCGCTGCTTCTCTCTGCTGGCTCTCTTTTCGCTCTGCTACATCTCTGAACTCTCTAGCCCTCTCGTCAGCTACCCTTGCACTTGCGTTCTCTGCTGTCGATGACCATTTATATTTCACTCTCCTGCGCTTGTCTTGGTTTATCGCCCGGGCCTTTCTCTTCGCGGTCCCAACATCTTCTGTAGACGTATGCTATATTATTGGTTTAAATAACCTGTCCGTGTTCCCCCTCCACCTTCCTCCTCTCTCCTCTTCTCTCCTCCTCCTCCTCGTCTCTCTCTCTGCCCTCTCTCTTTCCCAGATACAATCTAATGTAGGTCTCATACATGAAAATGGTATGCATAGTAATACCGCCTGACATCAACAATGGAATTGGATTTCTCTCCGCACCCGCGCGCATTTTACCCCAGGTCGAGTGTCATCGATCATCCATAATCACGCACGCCGGCCGTCGGTGTCCTTGTGCATATGCTCGACTCGTTCGGCGGTTCAGCTTGGCTACGCTTGGGCCGCCCTCTTTGGAAGTCGTCATGGGGAAAGCCCCAACCAGCAGCCGATCAGCCTGGAGCTCGGTGGGGTCTGGTACTGGTAGGGTGTGCCCTGGTGTCCCGTGTCCCCTCCTTGCGAGCGATGACGTGAATAACCCATGAGTCTGGGATGGTACACAGTATACTCGATGTAGGGTTTATAGCAGGTTGGTCTTTTCTGATATTCTACTTATAGGCCTTCGAAGCAATGGTTCGCCTTTGACTCTGCTTGCCCTTCCAATGGGAAGGCGCACGCGACCTGGGTGAGATTTTCACGCGGTTCGTGGTTCGCCCCACCCCAGGCTACCCCACCCCTTCTCGATTCTCGACCTTATTAGAGGGTCCCATTCATGTTACCGATCGTGATCGAACATATGTAGATAGGTTGACGACAACACCGCCATAGCAAGTTAGTATGCGACTATGCGTCCGTCGATCATTGTCGACTCGCAAGCGCCCGCACCGGGCTTCACGCGTGTAGTCGAACCTAGTCGAACCGCTTGCCAGACCTTCCCAGTGGGCGGCTCGACAAAATGTTCTCCCGCCCCGGCGAGCGGCGGCAGGCACCAGACCGCATTTGGGCAGAAGGGCGGCATTGAGAGGCTTTGGTAAGCTGCTCGTGACGGCGTTCGGCAGTAGGTGCGGGGCGACCAGAGGCCGGTACCTCGTGGCGCCTCCAAAATTCTATACTTATAAGTTACTTCCAATTCGCGGCGCGCTTCTGTCTCTGCGTGCCCATTGCCCTGCTCAAAAATAGGGCGGACTTCGTGGACATTAGCTCCAGCTGAGCGAGGCGAGTTGGAAATAGGAATTAAAGAAAATGAACCCCTGGAAGCAGGAATTGAAGTGTGAGGGACGAGAGTACATACAGAAGGTTCAAGGGATCTTGGTGCCTCCTGACACTGTCTATGGCGACGTCGTCGACGTTAGCGGACTAGACTCGAAACCAGCTCCTGAGGGCGATTTTTGGGGGTGGAAGGATACTGGAATGTTACTGGAGCAACTCCATACTTATACCACCATCCCCAAAATCTCCAGGAACGGCTGGTCTCGAGCCTATTACGGACGCTCGCCGGCTCTTTGTTATCCAGATGGGCGCTAGCCAACCAAAGCTTAGAGCTGGGTCATCCGAGCCCAGCGATCGCCCAAGATCGCGGTTCACAGGGAAGCACAGGGACCATCTGGAGAAGAAGCTTGGCGGCTGTTCGTAGCTGTTCGTCACGTACCCGGTCCAAGCAAGGTCGGTTCGCTTGCTGCGCTCGGATGTATATTGACAGGGGCGCTTCTGAGTGGAAGGGTTCCGAGGCCAATCAGAGCTGCTGCCATATGTCGGAGAGGAGACGAGTTTGACGCCCAATATCAGAACTGAGGGTGAACCAGGTTACTGCCATATGTCGGAGAGGAGACGAGTTTGACGCCCAATATCAGAACTGAGGGTGAACCAGGTTAAAGCCGCATCTATGTTTCGTAAGGTATATAAAACAACGCTGAGAACGAAGTGAGATGGTGAACGGATATACTTAGTATTACGGAAAGATTACTAGAAGACCGGGGGTACATCATCGTCCAATCGCCCGCAGCACTGAACCCGGCGGCTGGTCGAGCGGTATGTACATGCGGGCATAGTCGTATTCTTGCGGTATATGTGGGGCATCCATATACATAAAAGATCACGCCTGTCATTCGCCTGCGAACTTAGACTTGATCCTGGATGTTCGCATAGTCGCTTTCCACACCGGGCTCGAGGAGGGATGCATGTCCGAGGATGAGGACGCCAGAGGCGCCAATGAGCCAAAAGAAGGTACCGAAGGGTCCTGCGATCCAGAACATAGGAATTCCGATGACGAAGAGACCAGTGTAGAGGTGCTTTTGGGTGATCGTGTGTTCGCCAAATTGTGTCGCGTCAGGAGCTATTGAACCAATATTGAACTCATTGGTCAGTTCGAACGATCTAACTTGAACGATATGAGAGATATTCGTACCGAACCGGTTGATAGCAGCGAAGCCGCCCACTAGGAAGACCAGAGAGATGAGCAGAAGCCAATTTGTAAGTCTATAAGTGCGCGTCAGCCATGTTCTCAAACAGGGCACATTGATAAAGCATACACCGCGTAGACCGCAAGCAGTGCGACAATTAGCAGATAGTTTCCTGTTGAAATTGGTCATCATCAGGCAAGAATTGGGAGATAAGGAATACCGGCACCGACCTGAGAAATAGCGAGTGTTGTAGGATATACGCTGATGCTCATGTCAGGAATGCGCTCGTAAACCTGGACCAGCTGAGTTGATTGACATACAGAAGTGGCTTGATTCATGTCTGCTGGGCGAGATACCCTTGTGACATCGAAGAATTCCTGGGGCGGGCGGAGGCCTGAAAGCCTTGCCTCCTACGATCGCACATACGTGTAATTTAGATTTCCAGTCCGACAAATCGACGGAGGTGAAATCGGACGCACCCTGAAGGATTTGAGGGTATCTGTAACGCGCATAAGGGCTTCCATTGTTGAGTCTGGTGTTAAGTGGGGATGTTGAAGGTGGTGGATGGAGAACAAGGAGAGTTATAGGCTCTGGAGAAGGACTGTGCAGCAGCAAGAGCGCTGCCGCAGTTCGACGGATCGCTGCGCCCGTGCTTACGTTAGCCATCAAAGCTTTGACCGATGAGTTTGGCGCCGACCAGGGTGCCAAACACAGAATTGATGCTTGAAGCTTGTCATTGTTCTCTTCGTCTCGTTCCACAACATTGACAATGATTCGCAGAAATCCGACCCTCATACCCATGACTGACTCGGATGTCCAAGATATCAGAGAAATCGTCGCGAAAGCCAAGGCAGATGAGCAACAACATCAGGCTATCCTCAACACAATGTCCAGGCTGTCCAAGACAAGCAAAATCACGTCAGAAGACAGGGATATGCAGGATATTTTGGAATCCATGGACGCGAAGGCTGAAGAGGAAAAGAGGAAAGAATAGTTGCGAATTTCGACATGCGCCCTTGTGAGTGGGCTATTCGCCTCTGCCTTTGGGTTTGTATTGACGCTGCCCATTTAGCGATCTCCAAATTGTATGATGTGTATACTACGTGGATATCAGAATTCTACTCCTATCACCTACTCCACATCGCTCAGATCGAGGTTTCCTTACAGCCTGACTGCATCATGGATGAGTGCCACCCTTCCACTCGGGCGGTGTGACGTCAGAAGCCGCGACCCACATAAAGAGGAGCAGTCCTGGATGGTCCTTCAATACATTCAAACATTTCCTCCCATCTTATTCCACCATGTCGCACGCTGAAACCAATCTCGATTCCTACACTGCCAAAGCGGAGGAGCTGGGCAACAAGATAACCCCGCAGGAAAAGATAACCGGTTAGGCGCTCGTACTATCTGACCTCACTTCTTCACCCCTAATCTAAATAACCTCCAGGTTTCAAAGAAATCATCGATTCCGTGCAGACCGCAATGCTTACGACCCGCTCAGCTGATGGGCAGCTGCATTCTAGGGCCATGAACCCGTCTAAGCGTATGTTTAGCACCCCAGATCTCCTCTAATCGCCGTCTAACCTTCGATATAGGAACCACCGACACCCAGCTCAACCTCGTGTTCGTGGCAAACAACGTCTCCCACAAGTTCGAGGAAATCCAGAACGATTCCCATGTAAATGTTAGCTTCTATGACCCATCAACCAGCAACTGGGCTTCGTGCGTCGAGGAAGTTACCGCAGCTCGTTATCCTCGTTGACGTTCTCATGCAGGATCTCTGGCAAGGCAAGGCTGTTGCATGACAAGGATGAAATCAGGAAGCACTGGACTGCGCCGTTAGTCTTCTGTTCTTATCGCCGTGGTTCCTAACTGAGTGTTGTACAGAACAGCAGCTTGGTTTGGAGACCTCAAGGATGGTGTTCACACGGGCGATGAAAATGATCCCCGCATTTCACTCATCGAAGTTATCCCAGATGAGATTCGATACTGGTATGTGACTCGAGGCAAGATCGGTCGTGCTATGGAGGTTGGCGTTGGTGCTGTGACAGGGAAGGTTGCATCACCTGGCGAACTTCGGACTATCACGAAGCCGGAGGTAGGTAGTATTGGCTACTCTGGGCTCTGCCTATTTTCGAAACTCATCGACACTCTTTTAGATTCAACTTGCCCAGGGATTGAACTCAACTTGAACTGAGAGTCAAAGCCTATTTTGTTCAAGTACCGACCGATCCAAGATGTATATTATTCATTTGCCTTGATACACCCCCTTATTTCATGTCATTGCATGTGTCTATACCCGAACGACGGGAAGGTAAGTTTAACTCTGTTACATTCCAGTTGTTGTCTGATGCTTTGCCCAAGTGCGGTAGGCAGAGAATATGTGTGGTATATAATACGAACGGTGAAAAACGCTTGAGAATCCGAAAGGACATCTACCTGCCCTGCAACAGTGTTACATCGTCTCATCTATTCCCTCCACTCCTTCGTTCATACAGACCACTAGAGCTGCACTATGTCTGCTGTGAGCCATATATGCGCTATACCGCCGGAATTACTCTCGCGTATCTTCCTCTTGGTCAAACAAAACGCCAATCCCCAAAGTGCCGACGACAGACATGGTCGCCTATCGCCTCTCCCTATTCAAGAAACGTGCGCTCGAGTATCGGTGCACTTCCGCGAGGTCGCACTGGGAACTGCCTTCCTCTGGACCACCATTAAGATAGGTCGTCACAGTGTCGTTGACCGAGTGGCAGCTTATTGTCACCGGTCCTCTACTGCACCATTGGACGTATGGGTCGACTTACATGGAAGTTGGGCGAGCGATGCGAAAGTGCTTAGCTCTGTGTTCGACTCCCTTGCAATTGTCGCCGACCACAGACACCGCTGGCACAGGCTTTCCCTTGCCTTGAACCGCGACCCCATCACCCAGCGATCGGTTATCGACCTTCTCTGTCGGTGCCCCGCACCGATGGTCGAGTACCTGTCTTTCTCCATTCATTCCATGGACGAAGAGGAACTCCCTCAACCCGCTAACAGCCCTACGGCGCCCACCGTCTTCATGAAGTCATCAATATCCTTCCTTCGTCTTCGTGGAGTGGCGGTTCACTACTTCCTACCGCCCCTCGGGTCTCTTGCCATCCTCCATCTGGAAACGAGCACAACCCGGGTTTCCTACAGGACATTCAAAGGGATTTTGACTTCGTCCTCCACCCTGAAACATCTGTCCGTCCACGGCGAGACCGTCGACCGGCCTCAATGGCCTTTGTCCTCAGCCCCAGCAACGCTAATCCCTCTCCCAGCCCTCAAGTCCCTGAGGATTTGCGGCACCGAGGGACCAGTCTACGCTGGGATCATCTTCAACATCGACGCACCCCTCTTAGACTCCCTCACACTCAAAGCAATGCTCGACGGCGATCTCGTATACGGCCACATGGGGAACTTCACTTCTTTTCCTCAAATCAAGGTTCTCACTTTCTGCGACTTCGACCTCTCCGACTTGGGGTTCCTCTCGATGTACAAGCTTTTTCCCTCCATCGAGACCTTCAAATCGCCTTCGACCACCATCGGGGTATCCCGAGCCTGCGGGTCGCTCTGTGCGCTGCCGATTCCTGGGAGCGCGGTGCCTTGGCCAAACTTGCATACGTTAGACTTTGGATGGCACGACATGGACGATCCATGTTTAATTTCGGGCCTCAGTGACGCACGAGAAGCGTTAGGCCACCCACTTTCTGGGATTTTCTTTCGTACGGGGGAAGAAGAGTTAATCCAACCTTGGTTGGCGGAGGTCGCCGCCGAATCCACTGGCAATCTCAAATGCTATGTGTCTTCCACGGTGGATGCTTGGCCATGTGGATGGAGAACGAAGTATATCGATCGCGAAGACACACTCTTCGACTGAAAATTTCTGGGGTTATAGCGCTGTTGGTAGCGCGTGCAGCGTACTAGTTTTCTTTCTATTCGTTTCCCTTTGCGTCATCTACTACTATGCTCCCCTTTGAATTCTCGTTGAATGACGACTCGGGATACTCTATATATCACGTTGACATCCCTTTCCAGAGGGTTCCGCTCGGTGGTCGAGTTCAGTTTCTCCCTGACATCTGCTGTACGGTGTTTAGATGGCCTCCAACAATATACATCTTGCAGAATCCAACGTCTCCCCCAAGCTCAGCCATTCGAACCCCTTCGAACAATGCCTCAGTCCGAACCTCTGGTCTTCTGTCCACCGAACGCTTTCGGTTTGCCGATTTGAGGACCTCCTTCGAACACCTTCGAAGCCTCATGTTTGTTATCTTGCAGACGTGGACGTGGGGACAGTCCTTTTTGGCCCTTCAATCTACTTGAATGAAAGGCCGTGCGAGGATGCGAAACCCACTCAGGAAACGGGCCCTTAGTCGCAGTATACCTTGTTCATGGGACTCTACGGGACCAATTTATAAGGTTCCCTAAAAGTAAATCCTCAAGTCATAATCAGCCAACATAGGCCAACATACTTTTAAGTTGCCGAGAGCGTAACACTCCAGCCAAAGGTTATTTCCCAAAGCACAAAAGTCAAAAATAGCCGCTGCCGCTGCGTCTGAGCGTATGCAAGGCGCTGTTCTCGGGCATGAACGTTCATGCCCGAGAACAGCGCAGCTATTGCCTTCGTGTTGCACCCCGGACTCCTTTTGGAAGCTTTCATTTGCCAAAGGAATCGTTAACTCCGTGAAATTAGGTTCAACGAACTCGATAGAAGTCTGGAAATGGGACCTGGCTTTGGGCCCCAGGCGCCCTGAGGCCGGAACTGGGAGATGTTCTGGATACTGCCATCTAGATTCGAAAAGTTATTGGTCTAGCATCTTTATCGGTGTCAAGTTTCTAAACTGTTGGTAGGGTGGACATGACCCACTGGTCGACGTCGATGGTTTATGTTTGGTGTACCAATCATCGTGCGGGAAAAAGGTTAAGTTTACTCGATCACCTGGTACGCCTTGCACCGAGAGAGATAAGCGCGAAGCTTTGACGATCATGAGCTTTTTGGTCACCGGTCACTGGTAAAGCACCACGAGGCATGATTAGTTGGTTGTTCAGTCTTCGAACAGAGGTTGGAATTCCTGGATCCAAGCGACGTTTAGCGGAAATGAATGTGAACATGTGCAAGGAAGTACAAGAAAATCACCTTTGATTGGCTGCTGGATGACTGTGTCGCACCGAATTCGTCTACCAGCTCGAAACTGTCTGGACCCTCCAACGCCTGATCCATCTTGTTGTAGTTATAGTTGGCGCCCGCGCCCTGGACCTGGGCTTGTGAGAAGTCCACTTCTTCTCCTTCGCCTTCGAGCATGTCCGCAAATTCATCCGCGTTCATGTCTTCGATGCCAAGACCTGTAGATCGCAACGCCTCGACTTCATTTTGAGAGAGTTGGGAACAGGGGAGAAATAACGGTTCCGCATCTGAAGAGGGTTCCCGCTTCTGTACTGGGCTTGAAGCTAGGGCTTTAAAGGGAACAGGCGGTGGGGGCATGCCATGATGGGTAGACTCGGCCAACGGAGGATCGGAGAAAAAGGACGAGGGAGCTGGTCTGGAGGTCGAAGGAAGAGGGTTTATCGAATTTGGCGGCCGAGGCTGAGTGCGGAGCATCGACGGCGCTCTTGTTCCTGATGGCAAGGGTGCAGGCTGGACAGCTTTCATTGGTTTCTTCATTCGAGGGGTCTCATGGGTCGTCTCATCGCGATCTCTTTTCCGGCTAGAGGAAGCAGTGGCTTGACTTTGCGTCGTGTTTTGGGTACCAGTCACTTGGTTTGTTGAAAGAACAAACAGGCAATCAAACCCGTCCCCTTCAACGTCGATAAAGAGTGGCGACGCTGGTTCCGTGAATCGCATTTCGAGAGATAGGGACATGCTATCTGTGAAGGCGATGGTGGCCTGTCAAGATTTGAGATTTAGAGCAAGTGACAAAGATAAAAGCGTACATTGAATTCGCGGAGGTGAAATGCGACTGTAATTGGGGGCGAAGAGATGTCATAGTCATCGAATTCATCGGCACTTAGTGTAAGCTCCGTGGATAGCTGCTCTCGTCCTGGAAATTGGTGTTGCCTCGCTGTCAGAATTGATCATAGTCATCCACATAATTAAGATAGGCTACCTTTATTCCCAATCGCCGACTCTGAGCTCCTGAGCACCAACTCTCCGTCTGCAAATGTCCATACGAGTTGGGGGTCTGACTTTCCGCCTGTATTCACCGAAAAGTGATCTATTACGTCCTTCAAAGCTCTGGGTCCGATTGTCACTTTGGACTCATCAGTCAAGCCCTGGCAATTCGGCGCCAGGAGAGCCGTTGGGGTGAGCATCAGCAAACGGTGCGTCTTTATAATGCCTGCGTTGAGGTCAGTGTCTCGTATGGTCAGACTGAAGAACTCGCTTGCCATGTTTGCAGTGCAGCTTGATGACGAGTTTGCTTTCTAGGCTGTCGTGTTCGTCGTCGTTGCCGTCTTCTGGAGTGCCCTCTACGATGGACAATTCACACCGGTCGGCAGATTTTTCAACGGTGCGGTGCTTCAAGATTGATAGTAGAGACTATAGGTGTTTGCAACATTCGTTCAACGCTTGCTCTGAAACGCAGCGACTCAGATCGTGATACCTTGGTCAACAACTGACCGTTAACTGAAGGCATTTCCTCCAACTCCTCGTCGCTGAGCCTGATCCCTGGCTTCCCGACAGAGTATCTCGAGAAAAAAGAAGCTTGAAATTTGAACCTGCAGTACGCAGACTTCGAGGAATTCACTGCTGATAGCGAAAGTGCTTCTGGCGTAGCATAGATCGTCAACTCTTCGCCATATTTGAGCAGACAGTTCAGTGCTCTGGTAAATGCTGGTATTCCTAAGCATATTTTATAGCCATTTTGTTGGTGTACTCACGTTTTAGGGCAGTGATATCGAGTGTTGCCTGCATCCTACACGGTGGTTGGGGAAAAGTCGCGTCGACGCGTCGAACATTGATCGCCAAGCCAAACTCTCACATCATTGACCACAGCCACCCTGATATATCAGCCTTCCATATCTGGACCTGTGCACATTTTTGAGATTTTACGATCAAGAGGTACGTTGTGTCCGTCCCGTAGCTGAGCTTATAGAACCTTATAAACCGGGATATCCAGGTTCTAGAGAGCTTTTAAGATGACAGAAGGAGCTCACCACCACAGAGCTACCCTCAAACAGGTGTGTAGTCAACAGATGGCCAGGAAACCGGGTTTGATCTAATCCCCATGTTCCTAGCAAAACAAATCCTTCAAATCGCGACATGCGAGCAAAGGCGCCCTCAAAGATCGCGCTAAGGGTGCGCCACTACGTGTCGAGATACCCTATGTAGTTGCTAACGTGACTGTATTGTTCCAAAGGTAAAATCGCCCGCGATTCTCCAAAGGCGGGCTCCAATGCAGGGGTTACCGCTGCCCAGAATAGATTGAACAGGAGAAACCATGCAAAGCAAACGCAAACGAAGAAAAGGAGCGAAATTGTTTCGGCCAACCGACTTTTCAATGGCGTCGACGGAGCTCCCCGTATCGTCACAGTAGTTCCACTGTGCCCGGACATCAGTTCACGAAGCATCGTCGCTTCAATAGCTGCTTCACTCGACGTGTCCGCGGAGGATTGCCCTGAGAATGGAATATGGAGGATGAGGTGCGTCGTCTAGTGCTTTACCTAATGTATGTTATTCACAATGCATTCCGTAGAGCGGATCGCTTCAAGACCTCCCTTCAATTCCGAACCCTACCCTACAGGAGCTTTTACGCGACCTTGGACGCTTGCAAAGTCGCCGATTATGTGGTCTTCGCCATCTCGAGCACTGTCGAGGTCGACGACTGGGCAGATACGCTTTTGCGCAGTCTTCAATCCCAGGGTCTCCCCGAAGTTGTCACCGTTGTGTCTCCAGATTCTGAATTGGATCCCAAACAACGGACCGGCGTCCTAAAGTCCCTCCTCTCCTTCGTTCAGTATTTCGTCCCCTCCCAGAGCAGGGTATATGACTTGCACGTTCCTTCTGATCAACTAAACGCTCTCCGGGCTGTCTCCGAGGGGAAACCCAGCGATGTTCGGTGGAGAGACGGTCGCTCGTGGGTCCTCTCTGAGAAAACGGAGTGGGAGGAAGGTATTCTCAAAGTGACAGGTGTTCTTCGTGGTGCTTCATTCTCAGCGAATCGCTTGATGCACGTTCCCAACTTTGGGGACTTCCAAGTATCCAAGGTATGCTCATCCCTCCGACGGAGTCAAATCCCCATTTCTTAACGAATTCCCCAGATCTTCTCCGCGCCACTTCCCAAACCTCAGAGGGGGAATGGGGCGACGATGGATGTGGAACCAGCCCTCATTTCTGAGCCAGATCCAGAGGACGCGGATTCATTGGTTTCTAGCAATGACCCCGAAGACCTCGAAAACGAACAGACTTGGCCAACAGAGGACGAAATGAGCGGGGCGCAGGAAGCTGCTGAAGATCCATCGATACCTGACGCTATGCCTGGCACCACTCCAAAAGCAGTCAAAAAGATTCCCAAAGGCATGAGCGAGTATCAAGCTGCCTGGATTGTTGAAGAGTCAGATGAAGAAGACGATGAAAACAATGTTTCTGGTGCCGACAACGATAATGCCGAAGACGATGAAGAAATGGAAGAGATGGTAGACATGCCCGTTGAAGACACAACCGAGATGGAGAGTGAAAGACACGTTGCTTTCAAGGATCTTGATCTTGAGGAGGAGGCCGAGCAGTACGTCTATCCACGTTACTTTTGGAGGACGTCTCTGATTTTCGTTCCACACTAGGCTCGAAAAATGGCGGAATCGTAAGCGGGAGGAAGAAGACGATACTGCGTTCCCCGATGAGATCGACACACCGGCGGATGTTGCTGCCCGGGAAAGATTTGCACGCTATCGTGGCATGCGCTCGTTCCGAACGAGTCCTTGGGATCCTTATGAGAACCTTCCCCGAGACTATGCGCGTATCTTTCAATTTGAAGACTTCAAGAGGACAGAGCGAATGGTCCGTCGTCGTGCGGAACAGGTGCCGAACTCGGTCGAGGTTCGTACATTTATTTCGGCTTTATCCAAACATATTTTGATTCTGCTGGGTAGCCTGGAACACGGGTGACAATTCACCTAAAGGATGTTCCTCAGGAAGCCGCCCAGGCGACTGGATTGAGCGTCTTTTCCCTATTCCAACACGAGCACAAGGTCACCGCCCTGAACTTTACCGTGCAGAGGAACACGGAGTACGATGGTTCTGTTCGCTCCAAGGTATGTTCAATGCTGTTTCTACTCTGCTCACATGCTGATCCTCACCCCCAGGATCCCCTGATCCTTTGCGTGGGTCCTCGCCGATTGGCTGTGAACCCACAGTACAGCCAGCACACTCGAGGTGGAGGCAAGGGAACCAACAATGTTCACAAGTATGAACGTTACCTTCGCCATGGGGTTACCAGTGTCGCGACAGTCTACGGACCTGTCACGTACGGTCATCAGTCATGTACGCTCCTTCGCGAAGGGAAGGACCCACAAGGTAAGCCGGGTTCTCTTGGAGTCGCTCCCATTTATTTGCACAGAATATACCAAAGGCAGCGAAGATGCTGATTGCCTTGATTTTTCTTATCATCAGCTCCAAGTCTCGTGGCCTATGGCTCGTTCCTCAATACGGACACTACCAGAGTTATCGCCAAACGTATCATATTGAGTGGTCATCCCTTCAAGGTCCACAAGAAGACGGCGACTATTCGCTACATGTTCTTCAACTCCGGTGAGTCTTTTGGGTGCGAAACGCTGCCCAGTAGGAGTAGGATGACTGACGGTAGTGCTCCCACAGAGGATATCCATTACTTCAAGCCTATCCAGCTGTATACCAAGTATGGGAGAGTGGGTCACATCAAAGAGTCGCTTGGAACGCACGGATACTTCAAGGCATACTTTGACGGACCTATCAACCAAATGGACACGGTGTGCATGTCGCTATACAAGCGGGTGTTCCCCAAGTGGTCTAGCTTGGCCCGCCAGGCGAACCACCAGGACACAACCGAGGATGTAATGATGGAGGACTAGTTGTACTGCGTAGCCGATATGCCATTTCATAATGTGGGTATATATTTCGAACGGAATGGTGTGGTATCTGTGAGACATTGCCGTGTATATTTGCTCTAGGATAGCACCGTTTTCCCATCGTCCGAGCCTTCGTCCGTCGCGAAGGATGTATGATGTTTGTAAGCGCCTGTAGCTTTCAAATCGCAAGATTAATCGATGAAAGCCCAGCTCAAGTAGAGAAAAACTCACTCGTTTGCGGGCTATCAGAGTGTTAACATTTGTCTTTCAATTAACTCGTGGCGGTTTCCTGCCAGTCCCTTGAGGTGCTTGTGTTCGGCGAGGAGAGGATCCGACTGTGAAAGAATCAGTATGTGTGTATACGCTGGGCGGCAGTGTTCACAGTGCACGTGGACCCACTAACCTGAACCGTTTCTTGGTGAAGAAGCTGTCTGGAAGACGCGGGCATGAGAACCAGGGAGTTTCGCTAATCTCTCCTTCTTGTTGTCGTCGAGAACAGCAGTGGCCTTAGAAAATTGGCGCATCGTGTACTGGGCAAGTTCTTGAGCGTAGTGCTGGACAGGACCGTCTTGTATCGCAGCTGACATCTTAGGTGCTGAAATAATTGGTGATGGTGACGAGTGGTAGCTCGAGAAAGGGTTGAGGGAGGGTTGGTAAAAAGTGGATGGAAGTGCGAGTATACTCAAAAACGGACAGGTGCATATATATGGGATCCTCAGTCCTGCACTCCTTTGGCTTTGTGAGCATTCAGCGTATCATCGTAGAGCCCCAAATCGTGGCCTCCGCGCTGATTGGATCTAGACCCTCCCCGCTCCATACCCTGGCAGCGGGGGTGGTGACATCATCCGAGAAGTAGGGTCGACGGGCCAAACCCCAAGTCAAACCCGAAGGTACGGGAGCGAAAAATAAATTACGATAGATATAATATAGGCATCGTGTGGGTATCATCTCCGGAGGAGACGCAGGCCCCATGAGACGGTGCGAGCTTTTACGCCGCTCCCCCAAGTCCAGAGTTCTTCCAAAAGGCCGTCGAGGCCCCCACGCTCGTCCCATGATGGTCTGTGCCCCGGCTTTTCCGTTGCGATATATCGCAAGACGTCTTTGACAGTAACGAGGCCAGATAACACCCCGTGTTCTTCTACGAGTATCACCCGTGGCCTAGTTAGATGATAGTGCTTAGTTATCTTCTCAGTTCATGGAGCCAGTCAGAAGCTTACCCCATCCGTTTGAATATCTGCATCACAATTTCTAAGGGAAGTTCTGGGGTTGCTGTCATTGGCGTCTGAAGAGAACGGTCATTGAATTCAGAGGAAGTCCGTGACATGAGGATCAAAGCAACTTACCTTGTTAACCCAAGGAGTAAATTGGAGCTCCCCCGCCGTCGTTGGAGCAAAGAATTGTTCCGGGTGCTCGTCTTCACCCTCAAAACCAGGGTCGCGTGGTAGATCGAGATCATCCTCTCCATGCGTCGTGAATAGGCAAGGCAAGTTGTTAATTCGGCCTCGCGTCTTTCTTGCGCGTTCTATGGTCATGATTCGTAAGAGAATTAATTATCCAGGGATAGGACGTTGACGGCAAAACCCACCAATTACGTAGCGCAATTCGCTTCGTTCTATATATCCTACCAAGGTCAGAGCCCCATCCCCAGACACGATGGGGAACCCTTTGACGTCGGTGCCCGACAGTATATTTTCTGTGCCGGAATTCGTAAGTTCAAGAACCTAGGGAATTATGGCTAGCATACCGATGTCCTTCACGCTCATCCCGGTCTCTGTAATGGTATGTAGTTCCTTCTTCATCACCGAAGCGACTATGGAGCGAGAAGTCGCGCTTAGAATTAATTGACCGCGAAAATCATGGGCCACACTTACCAGTGACGTTGTATGCATGGTCTTCTTTCTCTAGGAAAGGGAACCCGTTGAATCGAATCATTTCGTCGGCGATACCATTGGTTCCCAAGAAGTCCCCAACAGCCTTCGTCACCAACAGAACGATCTGTAAAACGTGGGGGCGTCAGAACATGGGGAGGGATCGCGAGTATGTTTTTTGTGGAGTTACCATAGTAGGCAAGATGTATGTCAATGCTCCTGTTAGCTCAAACATAATCACCACCACCGTGACGGTAATTCTCATGACGCCACTGAGAGCAGCAGCTGCACCTAAGAATGCATAGGTCCCAGGTGTGATGCATGGAACGTCTGGAGCGCAGAACTTGAACATCCCAGAAGTTGGGTAAGCCCTGTTAATGAACCATTGCGTCATTGCTTAGCCCGTGTGGCGGATGATGGACCTACGTGTACATGGCTTTCACCATAATGCCGAGCATCCTGCCAAAGGTTGCGCCGATCGCCATAGAAGGAACAAAGATGCCACCTGGGACCTTGCACCCATATGAGATAACGACAAGACCAATTCGGATGATAGTCGCTAATAGGAGCGAATTCGCGATCTGCCATTGTGCTTCGGTTCTGTATGGTCGAAAGTGAGAGGAGAACCCCGCAATTAAAGTGAGAGGGACGGACTGGCATAGATTATAGACATTGCCCCCTCCTTCACATTCTCGGAATAGGATTGCCATACTGGAGGTCATATCAATTCTAAGGAAGCGATTGAAGTACCCTATCATGGCTGTTATAATAGCAAGGGTGACGGCTTCAGCGACCCCGTGGTTGGCGAGGTGATTTCGGCGAAACGCTGCAACTTGAAGGTTGAATTTGACCACGAAAGCGCCATAAAGACCCTAGAAGATTGATGAGAGACAGGTTCCGTTAAAAGTATAATAAACCCCACCCCAAATATCCCTAGAATCACGAAAAAGAAGATTTCGAAGAAATGCCAATCGCGATCGTAAGTGACCTGGAACAGTACGAGTTTTCCGGTACGGAAAGGATTCATTGCCTGTCATGGCGCGTCAGGTGGCTTCTCCAGCAATGGCCGTCAAAAGGCACTTACAGCAAGGGTAAATGTCGCGACCAAAGCACAGAGAAAGCTTCTCCACATCGTTTTGATACTAAATGTGTGGCTCATTTCCTGTGAATTGAACAATCAGAAGGTGTTCAAAGAAATCTAACCTAGACACACCTCGATGGAGAACAGGACACCGCCAATAGGTGACCCAAAGGCGACAGCTACACCAGCTGCACTTGCTGCTGTGACGATTTCACGCATCTTGCCTGGAAAGCTGGGTTACCAACGCATTTAGAAAGGTGGCTAAGCCTCGACTTACTCTGACTGCGCTTATAAGAACCAAAGAAGCCAGCGACCAGTGAACCAATACTGCAGGCAACGTGCACTGAGGGTCCCTCTTTGCCCACAGACAGCCCAGACGCAATAACGAGCGGCTGAGGATTTCGGTTAACCCGGCTCTTTTGGTCGCATTACAATCCCAAGTACTTACCAAGGTCATGCTCTTGATGAAGAAGGTCGCGAAACCCAGAAACCCTTGCATGACGAAGCCAGCCAAAATGCACTTGATTTCAGATATACCGGACCCTGCCGCGTACTTTGCAAGGGATCGGACGAGGTGCGATGCTACAAACGCGAACGAGGTCTGTGGAAATTTAGTTTGAATGGGCGCCTGAAGGATGCGGTACAGCTTACTGCGAACAAAACGAAGATAATCCAACGGGCCAGAGTAATCGTGCTCCAGCTGTTCCACGAGTCGCAACCGTCCACCTCTTCTCCTTCCATTTCCCAGCAACAGAACTGTTGGTTTAGCCACCAAGCGTCGGAGCAGTAGCCCATCTTCAGGTCAGAGAACCATTCGCTCATAATGGAGATAATCGCTGCATTTACGCCAATGCCCACACCTATACGCGAAAGATCAATGAGCATATCTTTAGCTTCTAAATGGATTCAGACTCACCGACGAGGCTAACCACGAACCAGCTCGAGACGGAATCCGCAGCCCTTCTCATTTGCGCCATTAGCCATGGCCAGGTCAATTCCCCTCGGGGGCCGCGTCGTTGGATGTTGGCCTTGCGCGCGTCCATAAGCCTCCTAGTCCGCTCTAACTTGGCATCTTGGATCCAGTCTTCAAGTTGGGCGCCCGTAAATTGGTAAAGTCCGGGATAGCGCGTAGGACGCACACATACCTATGGTTGTGAAGTCCTCATATCGGCTGGTAGAGAATTTCTGTCAGATACGGGGGTAGATTCAGAGCAAGGTAGCTGCTCACCGTATCTGCTCGAGCTCTTCGTCCTCGTCTGGTATCATGAAGACGGCGTCAAGGTTCTTGCTGAAGACCTATGAGCCATAAACACCGTGACGCCAATAAAGCCGGCGTGAGAAAGATCGCGTTTGGCGGTGTTAGGGGCAGTGGTCGTTGGCGCCAGCGCGCTTCGCAACGGGGAAAGCCTATCCTCAACCCAGTTTACTTAAAACCCAGCTTCAGGGATTCTCTTCGTCGTACGATTCCTGCGTCTCCGTCACCTTTCTACCGCAAAACCGGAAACCTCAGCGACTTTCAACATGCCCATTACTGGTCGACGAAGGAACAAAGTCAAGGGTGTCCAATTCACCATTATGGTGGTTGGTACGTACCCTGACTCCTTTGCAAGTTGAGGCTGCTGACGTGCGACCTATAGGGGCTTCCGGCACCGGAAGGACGACCTTTGTGAATACCTTGTGTGAGTCTGATGTCCTGGGCCACAAGATTATCGACAGCCCAGAGAACGCACACTTGGAGGAGGGAATCAAGATTAAGCCTGTGAACGTCGGTCAGTCTAGCAACCTCGTTAGCGTTCTATGTGGAGAGACTGAATAAGATGATGTACAGAGCTCGAGGAGGATGGCATTCGCATTGCTTTGACTGTTGTCGATACACCAGGATTCGGCGACAGCATTGACAACGAATTCGCGTACGTCCGCCAAACTCGAACTGAAATTGCCCGAATTGACGCGTTTTACCAGTTTCCAGGAAATAATGACCTACATCGAGCGCCAGTACGATGATATCCTGGCAGAGCAGTCGCGAATCAAGCGTAACCCCCGTTTCAAGGACAACCGTGTCCATGCGCTTCTGTACTTCATCCCCCCCTCCGGGCATGCGTACGTGCCTTCCTTTCCATTGTCGCTTGTTCAATATTCAAAGTTGATTAGGTTGAGGGAAATGGACATCGAACTGATGCGACGCCTCTCTCCTTGCGTCAACGTCATTCCCGTGATTGGGAAGGCCGACTCTCTGACCCCCAAGGAGCTCAAAGCTTTCAAGAAGCGGGTATGTGGTGTCTTATTACGACCTGAACCTTCTTAACGCCACAAATAGATCATGGAAGACATCGACCACTACGATATCCCTATCTACAACTTCCCTTACGATGTCGAGGAAGACGATGAAGACACTATCCAGGACAACATGGAACTTCGCTCGCTGCTTCCGTTCGCGGTTGTCGGTTCTGAGGAAGAGGTCGAGATCGATGGCGAGCCAGTCCGTGCCCGCATCTACCCCTGGGGTGTTGTCGAAGTCGACAACCCCCACCACTCTGACTTCGTGCGCTTGCGTGGTGCCATCCTCGGTTCTCACTTGGGAGACCTCAAGACCTTGACCGAGGATGTCCTGTACGAAACCTACCGTACCGAGAAACTCTCGCGTGCTGTCAACTCGGACAACCGCGACTCCCAGCTCCTTCCTGAAGACCTTGCCAACCAGAGCGTCCGTCTCAAGGAAGAACAGCTCCGTCGCGAAGAAGAGAAACTCCGTGAGATCGAGCTCAGGATGCAACGCGAGATCAACGAGAAGAGGCAGCAGCTTATGGCAAAAGAGGCTGCCCTTAGGAATCTCGAGACCAGGATGGCCGCTCAAGACAGCAACACGAGCTACTAATGACACCCAATTCTTATCTTTTGACTCCTCCGCCTTTTCCAATCTTACTTCTTGGACACAATCTACTTTGTCACCTTCTCATATACCCATCTTTTATATCTTTGTAGGTTGTTGTTGTAATTCTTGTTATCATAGTACCGTTTGTGAACGTTTGAACGTCGTATACCAGTAAATCAGTTTCCACATTGTTTCTAGGCCAATGATCTGTGCAGTCACTGCAGTGTCGCAAGTTTTGATTCCGCGCACGGCTGTGACTATCCCATCATTCACTCCCTTCGCCTCTACCACAGCATCCTGAAATACCGATGTATCGCCATTTCTGGAGCTGCCTGCTCGCGCAGCGTGACGGCATAGCCTGCTTTCATATTAAACCTGGGTTGTTCACAGCGCTGGGTTAACATGATACCCTCGCCTTCAAGCCCTTCAACGCCGCCATAGCTTGAAAGAGCCCCCTGGAACCTCAATGGATCCACTATCAGTCCTAGGGACGGTCCTTACCATCGCTCAGATGGCCAATGCTATCAAGGCGTCAATAGACAAGGTGTGTTATCCGAACCAGTCGATTGAGCGCTCAGAGCAAGCTTAACATGGCTATTGACTTCGAAGGTTAAAGGCAATAAGAAGCGGCTGGAAATACTCCTGGGCGACATCATCAAGTCTCTGGATGACCTTGAAAAGTTCTCGAAAGCTCATGTGCAAGAGGTTGGGGGATCTGAGCAGTTGCAGAATGCTGTTCTTAAGTTACAGCGGTGAGTCTGGCTGGGGCAGCAAATACCATGACGGCCAGCAATTCTTACGATCTGCGTCGACGCATCTAGCGACATGGCGGACTTTCTTACCCATTGTCATAAACTTGTCCCGCGCAATGATGGGAGCCAGCTTTCTAAGGTCAAGGCTAGTGTGAAGGCGTGGAGCAAACGGGATGACTTGGAGGCTGAGATGCAGAGAATCAAGGACACCATCGCGTCCTGTTATGCTCAATTCACGGTATGAACACCACGGTCTTGAGACAACTCGAAGTACTGACTGGATATTAACAGGCATTCGCCGCTGCACGGGCAGAAAACGCATCTTATAGGCTAGAGAATTCGATTGTAGTGCGGGGAGTGGAACATAAAGCCCATCTACAACGACTGGAGGTTCTCGTAACGAACGTCCTGCTTGATACACGGTTTGGGAAGCAGGTTGTTCAGCAGGTGGCTAGAGTAATTGGAGTGGTGAGAGTCCCGCCCTGAAGAGTCCACGAAGCTGGTGTGCTCACTAGCGTTGGACAGTACCCGACTGAAGGCAGGAGCATCGAGCATGACTACCTTTGCATGCAGCTGGATAAAGCACTCGACATCATGGAAGCACACCCAGGCTATCAAGGCCCCATCATGGAGCGACCTGCGGACGATTTTACTCCAAACTTTGAACCAGTCAACTTCGTAACAGTACCGCACGAATTCGTTGTCACCGACATACTCGTCCTTTCCAGGTCCGTGCGCGCAGCCTCGTACGAAAGCATTCACAAGGTTGCTCGAGACATCGAATCAGTCGCAGGCCAACTGAACGACCTTTACCTTTTCCAAGAGGCCATCAATGCCCAGAAGATCGTCGTCCAACTATTCCGGAACCTAGTTGGAGGGGGCTGCTCCCTCTATTTACCGAATCTCGCTCATGCACTCAAGAACCTTTCGGTCCACTTGCAGAACATTGGCCAGCAAGAAGAGGCCCTACTTGCGAGCGAGGACTCCATTGCAGCTCTACGGCTGGTATGCGATGCTCACCCTGAGCTCGACTTCCGCCCCCTCCTCGCCATGAACCTTCGAACACACGGCGATGCGTTGGCGCTCGCGGGGAAATCGTCAAGTGCTTTGGACATCTTCCAAGAGTCCATTTCAACTTACGCTGAACTCATTCAAGAGATCCAGTCTGGTACACGAACATCGACTTTCACCATCCTTTTCTCTGCCAGCAGCGTGGCCATGTCTTACTCGCAGGCGCTCTACTGGGATGGGGATGAGCTCGAAGCACACAAAATTCTCAAGCTGGCGTTGTTCTATATGTCCCTTACCTCGAGAGAAGACCTCGATGGGCATTCTTTATGGAACCTCCCCACCCGCCTCTTTCATCTAGCTGCTCGCATTCTTCAATCACTATTCACCGATGGCTGCTCTCTATCCCTGGCAGGCGAAATCGTGGACATGTATCGGCTCCTGTCGCAAACGGACCCTAAAAGGTTCTCGTCACAATTCCTTCGCTGCCTCTACGCGTACGCATACCTTTGCCACTTCGGCACGCCTAGCCACCCGGACCGTGTCATATTGGAGGCGAGACACTGCTACATCTTCCAATTGGTGTATGAGGAAAGCATCGTCCATACGAACGAGGACCATCCCATGGGCCATGGGTCATTCAAACCCGTTATTCGCGCGCTGCAAGGATTGGAAAGCGGGATTCAGATAATCCAAAGGGCCATTCAAGCGTATCTGACTCCGATGTCGAACATCAATACGACGTCTGGGCCTGGTTTGGCAGAAAATACACACCAACTCATTGTCGCCTTCGCGGTTCTATATCCCCAGGTGACATTTGAGGCGGTGGATTCCCTTACCTCGTCCACGCAAGTACAGCAGGGCTCTCACAATGCGCTATTGCTTAGGGCACTCACGCTGATCAGAGATACCAGCGAGAGGCTCGACTTGTCGTTCCAATCACAGCTCATGCATTGTGCACAAACGTGCATGGATCTCGGTCGCTCTTGCCTACTCGACATCGAACTGCCAGGCGCTTTAGTCGCTTTTGGAAACACCTTGCTACATTGCGGAGAGCAGGAGACAGGGATATCTGCAATAGAGGAAGCAATATCCGTGTATCGAACACTATCGGCAGAAAGGGGGGAACAACGGGAGATCCTCTATTCCATGATAAACCTCTCCGATGCCTTGCGTAAAGCCGGCAGAACGGTGGAGGCCTTCCAGTGCTATCAGGAGCTCCTCCAGCTGTGTCTCGAGCATGAAGAGTTGGGCACTTTCCAAGATGTGGCGAGAGGGCCCCTCGTTACCACCCTCCTCTTGATCTGTGAGCACCTCCTCACCTTCAAACCACAGCGGTCCTATCAACTCGCCCAATACGCCCATCACCTTCTTTCAAGTCCAACAACTACTCTACCTTCCGCACACACTTCTCTCTACGCTGTTTTGATACAGTGCCTACGCCTAGCTGGGGTCACGGACGAAGACATCCTGGATCCTGATTTCTCCCACAAAGTTTACACGGCATTCGAGGGCAGAGTCGAGACGACCTTCCGGATCCAAGACCAATTCGAGGCCTACGAACACCTTATCCACTTCCGCGCTCTGCAGGGTCGATCTTTGGCTGTGGATAGTATCGTTCAGAGGGCATACTCCTTGCATCGGGAAGCAATAGGTGGTGAGATTAGTCTCTCTGGCTTGGGCCTTCGCCACGACACCCTTGCCATCATCGCCTCGCATTACGCCAAACTGGAACGTACGGAGAACATTCTTCCCTTTGCGTCGGCCGCTGTTGTAACTTCGAAGATGCGTTCACCTAATTTGGCGGAAGACACGCAGTACCTCGAGAGCATGTGCGATGTCTCTGCCTACTTGTGGAACTCAGGCCAACGGGACGAGGCTGTCGTGCTGCTTGAGAGTGTCGCGGAAGCCTGGAAGGCGAGGTCCGAACTGGACGTTCCACCCACAGATTCGAAGCCATCGGTTGATTCAAAGAATGTTCGGGACGTCTTTGGAGATTTGGCCCCCGAACACTTTCACGATGATCTCCGCGCGTATCTGGCCACCCACCTCCTCCCCACCAAGTCATCTACCTTGGAGAAGGACGATGACAACTCGGGTATTCTCTCATATCTGGCAAAATTCGAGGCACTTGTCGAAGAACACATGGGAGCTACCGGTTACAAGAAAAGAGATTGTGCCGCGGAGTCCAGCCAAGATACATCGGACGCAGCCAATCCTGTTTCGCAAGACGACGTTGCGGAGGGTGCGGACTCGAGAACGAGTGGGGACGGCGAAAGCATGGGCCATAGCGTGGCACCCACCATGCTGTCAGACCAAGGAATCCCTACCCTAACCCAAGACGAGTCAGATACACCCCCGAGCGTCAGTCTAACTTCTTTCTCGGCTGGAGCCCCAGACCTTGAGTTGCCGTCCAAGCTGTCGGACACTCCTGTTCTTACTTCATCGGCCACTTGTGTTCATCCTCGTTCAGACACCCAAAGAAGCTTGATCACATCCACTAAGCACTGGGTTACATTGGTGGCTAATATACTCGTTATCTCATGGACAGTCGTTTTTTTCGTTGTATACATCTCCCCTTCTTTCGGTAATGGCTCTTTCAGATTACCCTCATAGACCGTCAGCGGTCGCTTTTCGAACTATCTGTGCTACATACATATGTTTACAGTGTACATTCACTTTATCCCAAGGCCGCGCGTGACTCCCCCGCCGATCAGAACAGAGAGCGACTCCAAGCGAGCGCTAGATTAGGCGCCTACTAGCCTTCCACTGTGTCAACCCACCAGCAATCCACATGTTATGAGCCAGTGTGGCCGACCCCTGTGCTCTCCCTACGACTGATATCCTGTAACTCCCAGCCTCGGAAGAAAATTGTTGTTGAGGTTGAGTCTTCTGGTCGCGCAGTTGACTGGCTTGACTCTGTCCTATCTATGCGTCTAGCCCAGTTGGCGGTCCAACCGACCTCATCCTCGTCTGATGTGACAACGGAACGTAGGTGGAGAAGCATCCTTGTAGAGAGGATACTGTGAAGGTCGATTGAGAACCTAAAATGATCGAGTCTAAGTCAGCATCATCGACCCTCGAAGAGGGAATACAAGCGACACTCACTCTACCAAGAGACCTTTGTATGTGCCTGTGGCGGCGAAGCTGATGATGATGTTGACTGTTGACAAGACTGTGGTCGCGGCCCATAGATGGATGGGTACAATTATTCAGTAAGCTCTCGAACTGCCCAAATGTATTGAGCGCACCTGTGAAAACGACAAAATAGAATATCCCGTCACGATAGAACGTCGTCAACAGGGTACTGTTGAGATCACGGTGCTTGCGCACCACGAGGAACATCATGATAGTCATAACGATGGATACGCTGAGCAGTACGGTGGCAAACACGCCACCCAGAAAATCACTCTCCCCCGCGACGGGCATACAGGCCGGTATATTAGGGAATGGCCATTTCTTAACTGTCAACGGACGAGTGTGTCAGTAACCGTCAGTCCAGAGCGAGCACAAGTTAATTGGACGAACTGTTACGCCTTACATCTCAGGGATTGCAGGAACCTTACGAGAAGGTAGTATCCGGAGGAATGAACACCCTGAGGATTTAATATCACGTTATCGAAGTTGTATCTGTAGCACTTAGAAATGGCTCACTCACGCAGAAGACAATGGCCAAAAATATGGCCATATTCCTGCTCCTTCCCGCGAAGGCGTGGACGCGATAGAACAAGATTACTGCAGGGGATAACATGATCAGTTTGATATGCCACAGTACACGCCAAATTCCAACTTTCTGCGCCAATGGAGACGACGGTACACGAGACTGGGATAGAGATGATCAGAGTTGCCGTAGGACCTAGCGTGTCAAAGGATGTAGGCTCACTTGCAGCGCGAATGTAAGCTTTGAGGCACCCTTCAGTATCGTCACCATACAATGGGTATGAGGCTGTTCAAGATGAATCTGCAATTAGTCGAACAATCGAGTTATAACTTATAAAAGCGGATAGCGCACTAAACGTTGAGAGTATGAGGTTGCCTATGGTATAGTATCGCACCACAAAAAATAAAGCTTTTGGGATGCTAAATTTTGCGGGCCACATTAGCCGCACCTAGATAAAACAAACATAGGTCAATCCACAGTGCATGCAGCATATCACCTCGGTGCGCTAAACCCTACCTCATCTGGGAAAGTGTGTAGAAAGTCGGCGAGCTATATCGGCAAGAGTGAGTTTATACACTCACTCAGAGTCCCAGAGTGGCCTTACAACGAGAGTATGCGCCGAGGCTATCTACGCATGGCCCCAGGAAATCCAGCCTGTCAGTGTATTAGCGCGCAGATTCGAACAGGGGCCTCACAACGTACTAGAGTATGACCAGGTGAGCGTTCCATGCATTTGTGAAGGATAACGAAGTTGCTTACATTCGTGTACAATCTCGCTCCGACAAGCTCAGAGACCGTCCTTAATGCGGCGGGGGATAGCGCAGCCATCGGCGCGCATGAAGAGGTTGTTGAGCCCGACGTGTGCACTGGTCTTGTGTAGTTAGCAACGAGTCCATTCAAAGATCCTGCATGACTTTATACATGAGCTTCGACAAACCTGGCTTCTTTTCGTAAGCTGCTGGCACCTCCACACCGGTCCCCCTGGTAAACAGTCAAGCAGTTTCCGCCACGAGAATGATGTGATCGAGTCTCAAGATAAAAAAGCCCGGGGTATATGCCGATATCAGTACTTTCTCACTCCGATTTGCAGTCTAATGATAATCTTAGCGCTCAATCTAGTCCTTCGTCCTCTATGTAGCAATTTCAGGTGACTTCGGAGACGTCGGGGTGAGAGAAGAGTTCAGACTCAGAGTTCGACTTATGCAGCAAGTTTTGGAAACGACTGCCAGGTCTCTGTGGCGTTGGGAGAAAGAGAGAGAATCTTCTCACGTCTGCTTGGGCACAGGTGGCAGGTGTCTCGGTATGACCCCCGGCAACCCACCCAAATGCCTTTGCATCGTCCGGATAAAAATCGCCTTAAAATGGTGATCTGCCATATACCTGTCCGGATAAAAATTTCGATATTTTGGACGAACCCCATGTGCGTAGATCCGGATAAAAATTTGGTCTCGATGAGCTTGCCTCTGCCCCATCCGGATAGAAATTGGGCGGTGGCTGGGAGCGCCCTCACCCAATATGGTGGGCGCGAGCGCCCAGTCTCTTAAGCGCTCACTGACAGTCAGAATGTTTGCAAATGTTGTATACTTGGCCTATATCTGCCTATATACGTCCATGTTCAGGATAGAAAGGGAAAACTGTGAACGATTGACCAGTAACGTTTAACACCGAACAAATTGGGCCCAACTTCGGCGACACGTCCATATTTTGACAGCGTTTGACGCTCAAGAGTCAAGACACCAGCACACGCCTGCATAACACGATCTCTCACTGGAGCAAGAGGATTTCAAGACATTTACCCTACTCAGTGCAAATAAGGCATCCGTGTCTAAGTTCGTTGTTGCACTCTCAGGGAAAAAGGAACGGGGGAAGGGGTGGCAGATGGAGGGGCTGCCGAGCCTATAGACAATGACAAGGACGGAATTTACTTCCTAGTGTCTGTTGGGACTGCTCTGTGGTCATATCTAGATACATTATACACTCGTATGTCGCAAAAAACGCATTTCCGCGGAGCGGAAGAAAAAATTGGCATATTTCGTAGGCCATATCCCTGTCCGGATAAAAATTTGACTTTCCAAATGCCTTTGTAAAAATCCGGATAGATTTTGGCCAAAAGTGACCCAAAAAGTCCGGATAAAAATCGCCAAAAACTGGCGATTTTGGAAAAGGCATTTGGGTGGGTTGCCGGGGGTCCTCTCGGTATTCGACGTCCTTTACAACTCCGGTTTTGGGATACTGCCTGTGGCGCATTATCATATTGTCCAAGGCCCCGTATTCAGCGTAGGTACGTACCACGTAGCCACCCAGAAGCCCACTGTCGTGGATCCAATGGAAAGCCTGAGGCCGAAGACTCCGGCTTACAAACAACTCAATAGGTTAAAAACACAAGTCAGACAGGTCGGGGACTCGTAGGAATTGCGCATTCGGACCCCAGGTGTCACATTTCGAGAGGTTTGATAAGATTTGATTACTCTGCTGGAGACCGTATGCTTGATCTAAAAATTGCGCCCAAGCCCTTCCCAGAGATCCCACTCTTGAGTAAGAGTACCGAGATTTCCGAGGAAGAGTAGTCTCGTCGCAAGACATACCGCCCCCGTGGGAGGGTCTTGTCCTAAACTAGTCGATTAAGTAGCCGGGCAGTGTGACCTGTCAACACATGTAAACAAAGGTTTAGTTGAGTCCTGACCAGCACATTTGGTGCTTTTTCGTCCCCAACTATTCCTGAAGCAAAAGAATACTTTCCCTGCATCACTTCAGTATATGCAGTTGAGAGAATTTGCCAAAACAACTCTCACCGGCCTTGGTCAGAGTCTCCCAGCAAGTGTATTGATCCCCATCATATCATGATATGTGATAGCCGCTGAGAAGTAGCATTCAGAGGATCAGATCAAGGACATGTTCGACCACAAGACCAAGAACGCATACATACATTGCAAAGGATGGGGGAAAAGGCGACGGACATGAGTTTGCAACCCCTTCCACTGTTGTTGCATGTGGAAACCTTCTCATGGCCGATTAACTTTTAAGGACCGTTGACATGCGTGCGTGTGTACTACACGCCGCCTACCATAGCTAAAATATGGAAAGGGTAAGTAAGGCAATAGTATGTGTAGAGTAGTGTGCGGGGTACGGCCCAGTCAGAATCGGAGTCTCCTGGGAGTATCTTAGAGTATCTCTCAGTACATATATAATAAGTTGACGTGAGGATACTCCGGGAGGCAAATGTGGCACTTTTTTGCCTCTCTGGCTCTCTCAGAGTATCCGGCAACACAGAACAGCAAATGTAGTAATGAATTCATATTTATTCAGTATCGTATATACTACATGTATACAGGGGATCATCGATCATCTTCCAACGACGTAAAACCGACTCACAAGCTCACCATTTCCATGCCCCTCCTATGCCCCTTCCAAAACCTAAGATACCCCGCAATAAACACAATAAAAGCCGGGTGCCATCGTGTCTGGAGCTTCATGTCAGGGCTCCCTAATGAAATGAGTGAGCAAGTGCGAGCGACAGAGTCGAGCGCAAACACTTACCGGAAAGCCAAAGACGGCCGAGGGTAAAATGACTGAGCGAGACTGCCACCCGCGAAGGGCTGGGCGACTTTCCGTGGATAAGGTGCATGGCGAGACGCTCAGGATGCTGGGGGATGAAGCTGAATTGCTAAGGCTGAGCGTGGACGGGGATCCAGACGTGCCAATCAGTCACCATCTTCGGAGTCCAGTCAGTTACGCACCGTTGCATCGCTCGCCCCGCCCAACAGCAGCCAGGGGAGATGGAACAGAGATAAGGGGCTCGTGAGCCATCAGACTCCCGGAATGGGTTCGCATGGTTCGGGGAGGCACGAGCGGCGGGGTTGAAGGGCATCAGACGAGAGTCAACCAACCTCAGCAACCTCAGACATACCATCGTCACTCGACTTCAAATCCAACCCGCCACAGGCCAACCGCCTCCTACTGTGGAGATCATTTACAGGAAGCTGACGAGCACGTCACAGGGCTGTGACAGTTCAGCGAAGTTGTGTAGGAGGCCCGGATTCGAGCCTCGATGGCGGCGGTGGTGGTGGTGAGGAGAAGGAAGACCTGGGGAAATTGACGCGTCCGTGCTCGTGCGTTTACCGGATTTCGGACATCGAAAACAAATAGAAAGAAGGCAGGCGACAAGTCAAGTAAATTTACAGAACAGAGGGTCTACGTAGTGGTTGCGTACAATCTACAAGCTGTTTTCTGCCCAGCTGTAGGCAAGAATGCATTATTAAGTTGTGCGAGTTGGATATATTTAGTGGAGAAGATATACCAACTTGTCTAAAAGGCGTTTCCAGGATACTGTGGGGGTGGTGGCACTCGAGTTTTGTGAAATGAGATACTCTGGGATGCTCCCAGGAGATTCCAATTCTCACTGGGCGGTACGGGGAGAGGGCTGCGCGAGTGCCAACTCCCAACCCACTGCTCGGAGCAACGGAATCCTTACAGCCCAATGCTTATGCCGATTGTCTCAATACATCAACTCCAACCATGCTCACCGGTGAGGGTTGTCGGGTAACAAGAACGTGCACCCGCCGATGTCGTGCACACGTTTTCACAGAAGGACTGCGAGATGTTTGACCGAGGGAGTACGAACGATCCCAGGACAGGCGCGGGCAAAGGAGAATGAATTGGGGGATGGATAGGAGGCTGAGCTCAGGGGAGAGCGAACTAACGAACCAGTAGGTACAAACTGTCCTTATATACGTAGAGATGCTGACTAGATGACTACGAAATATGTACGAGACCGCCCGCGGCGGGTCGGTCCACGTCCGAGGTTGGATGGTCGCCACCATCAGGAAAGTGCTCATGGCGGGAATTTCGGGAATTGACGATATCGAGCGAAAATCAATACCCCCCTACGCGCATTCACTAACTTTTTACCAACTTTTGTAGCATTCCTCAGTACTGATATTCCATAAATTACACGCACATATCTCCGATTTCATGAGAGCTCTGTTTGGCTTAATTCGACGTACAAATGTCTATCGGTAAACGGGTTCATGAGGAACGTCGTACATTTGTCCAATACATTACTACTTGTCCACGATGTGGGTGCTACTGGCCCATGGTCGGGAATGGAGGGCGGAACTGATGGTGTCGGCGCGCAGCCGATCCACCATTCACAGGTCACTGCCAAAAATTGGGCAACCAGGGCAGGCAGGTGCACATGAGGGGGGCGTTAGCTCTGGAAATACGTTAAGCGCCCAGATGTCAAGAGATGAAGGATTGGAATTACTTGTGACAATGCAGGAGTCGGGACCCCAGGACGATTGCGCTTGTCTCGGGGCCCACAGTACGCTAGCCTCAACGGCTAGCAGGCGAAAGATCTCTCGTCAGAGATCGCTCATGCAAGAGCATGGTTAGAGTAATGGAGTTGGGTTGTTTGGAGCCTTGATCAGGCTCTGGCATTGGAATCTGGAAGACTCGGAGCAGAATCTAGTCTCGTTGCGCGTGGGCAAAGGTGGAAAGAGTTCTTTGACGCCCAGAAGCCAGATTTCTCGTAGTCTCGTCGCAACGGGAGCATGGTCGCAGATGGTCGCGCCGTGCCGAAGTGCCCCTGAAAGTGTCCGGCAAGCCCCAGGGGCGACGCGGTAGGCCATTGAACGAGCACTTGGGTATGTCTTCTATTCCCTCGCCCTTGGATTCTGGAAACCTTTGCTTGGTTGTAGGCGCTTATGGATTCCTTTCCTCGATCAATTACTTATTGCCGATCGTATTCTCGGCGGCCGCCCGCAGCCTAGACTCGAAACCAGGACCTTGGGGTGTGGTAGTACTTGGAATACACCCCAAGGAGACTGGTTGAACTGCATCAGGCGCGAGTAGAGTAGAATTTTAAACTCCGCGGGTTTCTAAACGGGGATCAACCCCTGCCATTTACCACCACGGCGCGTCGCGTCGAACGCCCAATAAACCCATTTCTCGCTCTACTCGCGCCTTTACGGCCAATTTTTTCGATGAATCCACTACCGACTACCCCACTCTTCAATGTCACGCCCGCAAAACGGAGAAATGGCAAGGAAAACGCGACGACGCCCATGAAGATGTTAGTTTACACACCCATGGCCCCGCCGACCACCAAGAAGCGACGTGTATTCGAAGAAATCACAGCTGAGAGTCAAGCTCTTGCATCAGCGCGATGGAAGGCAAGAAACGAGGCGCGTTTGGAGCAGGAGAAGGAGGATAGGGCGCAGGAGAGGGAGAAGGCAGAGGACGAAAAGCTCGGGACCGTGCTAGCAGCTGTCACACAAGCAGGTACGTGGATTCATTCCTCCAGGCTCTGAAACTGCACTGAAACTTATTTACATAGGCTTTACCTCGCTTTGGGACTTCCAGGCCGCCTTACATACCACGAAGAATCAGCAAATTAGTGCAGCGCTCACCCGAAGCTATCGACACAGTAACCGAGGGACCGACATGCTCGGATTTCTCGCCGACCGCATTGAGCGACCTCTCATCGACGAATGGGTCTCCAAACGGTTTCTGGACGTCCTCCAACGTGAAGGGGCAGCTCTAGCTGCGATGCTAGTCCCAGAGGAGGGTGCAAACGTCTCGAGCGCTCTAGCGCGCTACTCACTTCCACAACTCCTTCTCGACGCCAAAGAAGCCGCCCCAAACCTCGTCCAAGCCCTATCCACGGTTCTCCTATACAAGGAGGGTGACGAAGACTCTCGAAGGAAACGTGATGTGGTGAGTAACCGTATATTTTACGATTCTCGCATTGCTCAACACAGTTTGTACAGGTTCTGGCCAACATGCTGAGTACGGTCGCCCAGACACGCCACGAGCGCGCCAGCACCTACCAGATCGTCGCCAGCCTTTACCTGTATGCGTGCGGGGCGACGAAATCGCTTTACGAGGTCCTCAATCACGCAGGCTTCGCGCTTTCGTATACCTCGGCAACGATTAAGCTAAAGGAGCTCAGTCGCGAGCGGGTCACCGAATTGAAGCGCCTCGTTCGTACCCAGCCCTGTATGATTGCCTGGGACAATGTAAACATTCCCTTTCGCGTCAACGAGCAACGGGTAGCTTCGAAGGACCATTTCGACAACGGGACGACCGCTACCCTCATCCCGCTGTTTGCTGTGGCCCCAGGATCGCTCCCGCTCTCCCTCCTTCCTCCTCGACTCACCCGTCGCATCACATTTGACTTCAAGCCCGAGACTGATCTACTCCCAACGCGCCAACAGATTCAGGAACTCGAGACGTGCTTGCTGTGGCACCTGGAAGACCTCCTAATGCAGAGTTTCCCTGCCCTACGAAAGCGCCTTGAGAACACCGGCACCAACCTCGCTCCTCCCATGATCAACGCCATACCCCTTCACAAATCAGCTCAGTATCCACTCCCGGCTGCGCTCATTGACGAATCCACTATCGACGGCACGCTGGAAGTCATTGACCACATATTCTTCAAGACTCTCGGTCTTGACGAGGACGAAATACAGCAACACGGTATCTTCTTCACGCACGGTGATCAGCTAACTGTTTCGCTTATAGACTCGGTAAGGGTTCTTTATCTCAACTCAATGATACATACTGAGATATGTTTAGGCGTCTGGCTCACGCCGTGATGATGCCCGCCTCGTCGACAATCCGAGCAAGTTCATGAAGCCCCAGTTTGGGCTGTTTCATGCGAAGATGGCGGGAATACGGTGTGTTGCAAACGAGTACTGGGGTACCTCGGGCAGTCCAGCTCCGTGGTCTCTCTGGAAGGTGAACTCGCTACTGGGCAGAAAACCCATCAGTGTCGGCTGGCAAGCTAAAACCCCGGCACCATATCGGCCTGTTCTCGAGCTCATCACAAAGCTCGCTCTGCCGGCCAACATCCTCGACGGCTATCGCATTCACTCGGGCAAGAAGCTCGATATCTGGATTAAGGAGATCACGGACCATGCTTCCCTTCGCCTTGTAACGCTAAAGGTATTCCGTGAGCTCTGCTCAGCGCGTCGCGTGGCTATGCTGCGTAAGAAGGTCGACCGAGATGTCACTCTCGAGAACATCATTCTGTTCAACCGTGATGCATTGATATTTGTAGCACTTCAAGGGGCGGTCAAGCGAGGTGACGTTGGGACAGTTGTGAATGTCTTAACGTACTGGTTACTTATGTTTCGTGGAACGGGTAAAATGCCGAAATATGCTGACGTCCTGTTCCATCATCTTCGGGATCTATCTCAGATGGCGCCAGACCTCCGGTGCGTCCGTTATTGTCATTCTGGAGGTTCAAATCACTGATATAGCTTTGGATAGACAAGGGTCTTTGATGAATTGGCTCGTGAATCTCTCAGGGAAGGCCAATGGATTCAAGGAGATAGACTTATTGCAGGAGCACCAAAACTTTTGGTTGAAGGTACGTGGTATGAATACAACGATAAATGACATTGCTGACACCGATTAAGATCATCTACACGGCAAAGGGATCGAACCGAAGCTGGCGTTGGCTTGGTATAGTCTCGGTGTGCATCTTCTGTCTCCGAGACGTCATCCGGCAAGTTCAGTCAAACTTCAAGACCCCTCACAACAGCAAGTCGCACACATCACCATCAACGGAGGCTGATCTCAACACGCTTCAGTCCCACCTTGAATCCCAAGCCATTCAATCGTACACCCCCGAGCGACCTGGTAACCGTGGAGCAGTTCCTGCCCGTGACTTACTTGCAGCTGGCACTGCATCTTCAAACACGCCAACCGCATTCAAGAACTATCGTGAAGATACCCAGAAAGCCGACTTCAAGTCCACCACAGCTGCACCCCCGACTCCGAATCCAACCTCAGACTCCGATGCCAGCGAAGATGAGGACGAAGATGACGGCAACACAAATGACTTCGGCTCCCCCTCTGGATTCACAGAAGATGACCTCGGACTCGACGAGGATGAGTTTCCCGTTGGATCTGACCCCAAAGAGGTCGTCGCATTGGTAGAGAATTTAGTCGATACATTGGCGGGAGAATTGTTTGAGTGATAGTCGTGTAGTCTAAATGTAATCATTTTCCTCTTCCCCGTGCTCTACTGCCTCGAGGTCTCCCAGGACCACGTTTAATCCCCCGTTCGGGTGCTGCCACATCTGGAGGGGGGCGTTTGGTTCCACGCTTTGGGGCAGTGACCGGCAGAGCAGCCACAGGCGGTTGGGATGGTGGTACCGCTGAGCTGCTCTGTTTTCTCATTGCGCGTGTACTAACCCCAGGACGTTGAGCATAGAATGTGTCTGGGTCAATACCTTGAGCGCCAAGGTCAACAATACGCGGTGCAGGAACCGCCGCAGTTGTCGAGGGCTCAGCTTTGTCACTATCCTCAGACTCTGGTTCTAGAACATCCTCGTCTGACTCGGGAAGTGTTACGAGCCCAATATCCTCATCCAGCTTTGTGTATATTGGCTCAAGCACATTTAGGAGAAGCTGACCATATGTTGTCAGCTTCTGTGTGTCGGTTTCAAATGCCAGAAACCAGCGAACATGTCGGGCAAGATCCTCGGCAGTCCTGAGGTACTTGCCACAGTTGGCAATCTTGCTGATAACATCGTCTCCTAGCAGTGCTTCGCCCGAGATGGAGACCATGTCAGAGTCACCATAGTACTCCTGTAATAAAGTGTCCTCGCGCCAGGCCTCAAGCTTGGTCCTGATCCGCTTCCCAAGCTCTTCGGCATACGGAAGCTGCTTTTTCCGACCTCTCGCAAGCCCCTTGACCTTCTCTAATGTGATATCCTCCACTTTAAATGAATCAGGATCACACACATCGCAGCAGAGTAAGCTCGGGTCTGGTCGAAATGTTGAAGTAGCCGGGTACTGCAGTTGAACTAGATGCACAGGTAACTAGTAAGTATCAGTAGCCTGCTTGAATAAATCTCTGCCTACGTTTGCGTTCATTGCCAAAAAACACATTCCAGACTTCCCTGCGGCAACACTCTCCACTAACATATTTATTGAGGGCAGAGAGCTCGTGCTGGTTATAGCGCTCATCAGCACGCTTCCCTTTACCTTTCGACTTTGTTGCTGCTTGTGTACGCCCAACGCGAACCCCGAGCTCCTCAACGGACTCTAGCTCATTCCCAGGACCAACCGCTATCCCTTCATTTCTGAGACTCTCTTCCTCATCCTCAGCACGGTTCTCTGACTCATGCTCAAGCACACCTTCCTCCAATGCAACTGACATTTGCGTCTCCGAGACACCCTTCGCAATTGTTGCCCCAGAAACAATTAAAATAGCTTCTCCCTTCTGTGTCATGTCCCGAGCAGCACGTCCTGCCCGCTGAACGAGTCCACAGAATGAAAGTGGCATCTGCCACATTACCACGCGCTTCAAGCTGCGAATATCGCAACCCTGGATTCACAGTTAGCTGATTGCGTACACATTAATACACAGACATACCATTCCAAGTGCCTCTGTGCAAACTATAATTCGCACTTCTCCTGACTTTACTTTTGCCTCAATCTCCCTCTTCCTAGCAGTCCCTACTTTTGCATGATAGAACACTATGGCAGCGGATGCTGCCTCTCTTGAGAATCCCACATGCCGAGCCCATTTTCGGAGTACATCACATGCATCCTCACAAGTTGTCCTCTGATTCACGTAGAGCGCAGTTTGTGCAATGTCGCTCGGTGACTGTGCGTTCAGCATGATAAGGAATCGACAGTCTGCTTTAGATTCCTCCGAGAATCGCATTTTACGAACACTGAGACTGACGTTGGGGCGATCATTGGTAACAGAGATGATGGGCGCGTCTTGGAAGAGCTGCAGCTTCCGGCGAACATCTTCGAGTACGTGGGTGGGCAGAGTTGCGGATGCAATGAGGAGGGGTACGGAGCTAGGAAGACGACCCCGAAGTACTCCTAGCTGCGCATAGTCCGGTCGGAAAGTCCCTCCCCAAATGTTGATACAGTGCGCTTCATCTACACAGACACAACGGAGCCGATCCGTGAAACTCTGTTTCGAAAACACTGCCTTTCGAAATGCTGGTGAGATTACGATCTCTGGTGAGACTAGGATCTGCTGGTAGTATCCCGACACAATCCTCTGTAGAAAAAATGAGCTATGGCATCCAGATAACAGACAGCAAACGGGTGACTCATACTTCAAACATAGTGTCCCGGCCCATTTCTTCTAATGTCTCTGCACATACAGCAACAGTGGATAAGGCTGAGCTTTCGGCCTGGTAATGCGTTATAACTTGGCCAAAGACTATACATAAATGGAACACACCTGCTCTACCATGAGCGCCGAAAGGGGCGAGACAACCATGCTGATATCCATGTCATCCAACAGCAATGGCAGCTGGAAGACTAAACTCTTTCCACACCCCGTTCCAACATCCAAAATCAAATCCTCGCCACACAGAAGGTGCTTAGCCGCCTTCAGCTGCCATTCGAATGGTTTCTTCTTCAGTTTGGCAAGAGCACGCTCAGATAGAGTGGAGAGGTTGACCTCGGAAGGCTTGTACTTCCGGACTGGAGGTATTGCTGGCAGCGAAGGAGGGGTTGGCTGGGCCATTCTGAGCATAGAACGAGTAGGTACAGTAAAACATAGTGTATATTCGATGCCTTAGATATACATAGAGGTGAGACAGTGGTCTGAGCTCTCCACAATTGAAAGAAAGGGGCATAAGCGCGTCGACGCGCGCCAGGTAATATTGATCGGAAATTCCTAATTTAGTATGCTGCTGAGTTTAAAATTCCACTGTACTCGCGCCTGATGCAGTTTGACCAGCCGTTACTGGAGCTATTCCCCATAACCCCTGCTCCGTAACGGCTGGTTTTCGAGCCTACCCGCAGCCTCGAAGATCAGCGATTGAGATCAGTTCACCGAAGTCGACGGCATCTCGGAAAAAGTCCCTTCGATCCTACACGTCCTCTGGTCAGGTTGGTCTTGGAAGCACATAGGGGATTATCCGTGTTTCGTTTCGAGTTGAACGATCAGAAACTGCTGGCGCTGGTAGGGTCATGAACATTGGCCATACAAACTGATTGGTCCCCATTCGTGAGCTGGAGTGCGCTGTATTTCATCCCATAGATTATGGATCTACCGAGAGAGGATCATTGGGCGAGAGGAAATGGAAGTTGCAACTGAGAGAGATTCCGTGAGAGCCTTAGGATTGATTCAGTGATGCGGATCTAATCTTATCTTATCCTTAAGCTGATTGGGAGACCGGCTGGCTGGAGCTCCCATAATCCAAGCTTGTTCCTGTACCACCACCAATAGTTGTGACGGAGCTCGGAAAGTTATTCTCACCACACTACAATCTATCGGCCCAGCATTGCAACTCAAAAACGCCTAAGCCCTCCGAAGGACCTGAACACAATTGGGAGCCCGTAGCCGACGGGTATCTTGCACGGAGTAGTTGCAAACCCCAACACCCGCCACCCCTGTACGCGCGCAGGGAGGCATCTTGCTGCAACCTGAAGGCAAGGTACATTTTCAAGCGTACACGACGTTACTCGTCAAGCTCCCGGATACAAGGAACCAACCCAACTCCGTCTCCACCTAGTCGCACTTGAATTCCTTCCGAGAGCGTTTACTTGCCAACAAGGGTTAACGAACGTCACTGCTGTCTCGCACGGAGAACGAAGGGGATATAAGGGTATGTCCTTGCTTTCATTGTCGTTGACTCAAAAAGTCTGAAATGCGCATTGCCAGCCACCTTCGCCTGGAGACTACGATACCCATGTTGCTGTACAACTATGTCGATACCCCAAACAACAACTTGGTATGTTGCATATGCAGGTAGATATCCTCGATCACCTAGTGCCCCGGTCAGTGATACTAACGTAGATGGTCACCACAGAGCTCCCTTCACCGACCCTGTTACAACAACCACTTGTCAACACACCTTCTGCAGGGATTGTATAACAAGAGCCCTAACACATTCCCCGCAGTGTCCCGTGGATCGCTCACCGCTAGCCTTGAATGACCTGGGTCCGGTTAATCCTATAGTGCGGAGTGTACGTCATGTTTTTCTGGTCGACATTGCACTTTCTTAACCCTCTCGATAGCTTGTAGATGAACTTACGGTAGAATGCGTTTATCGGGAGGAAGGGTGTCGACACCGCGTTCAAAGACAACTTCTGGCAGCACACCTGAAAGACGAATGCGAGTTCTCAGAGGCGGGGAGTGTGCGTAACGAATTGTGCAAACTGAAGGAAAAGGAAATGAATGAAAGTTGTGCTGCACATCCGGAATCTTCAGAGGTGCGTATCCGCCTTTCTCGTCCTGATGTATCTATTCACCTCGCTTGTAGACTATCCCACCTTTTGAAATGTCCGAAGAGCCTGTTCCAAAGGGCCCTCTAGGAAATGAAGACGAAACAAGTACGACTGCCTCAGGATCTGGCGCCATACCGAGTTCCTCTCGAGGGGTCTCTCGACTTACGGAACAGAACATTTTATTAAGACATCGAGTCGATACTTTAGAAGGCGCGGTCCAAATCCTCAGGAAAGAGATGCTCATGGTCCGGACAGTATTAAGCCCATGGATCCAGAACTGCGCAGCCAGTGGGCAGCCCTCGACTTCAGGTGCAGGAAATCGCATTCCGGCCTCTGAAGTTGACGTCCGTGCTTCATCCAACTTCACCAGTCCTGCAGCAGAAAGGGATTATCGGCCCCGCACGAACAACACAACCCCTGGCATCAACTCTCCAGACGACTCTGTACCGAGAGGATCACAGGTCGGCTCCTCGAATGACGAGGGACGTTCTCGATCGGAAGACCGACCAGTGGACCGTAATGACTTGGCCTCGTACTTTCCAGCCGACGATGAAGTTCGGGTTCGGCGAACAGCGACATCCTCAATACCGGAGTACAGTCAAACGCAGCGGCAACCTCGGCCTCCAGGCGTCGGTCACCTTCACCACCATAGTGTCCCTTCTGTACCTGGCATGAATCCCGCGGACATCCATCCGACCATGTCACCAATGGGGATTGGAGGAGGCTACTTCGGGCACCCTTTGACCTCTCCTTACGGGGCGATGGGCATGTACGGAGCCATCCTGTCACCGCCTACTGGGCCGCAGCATCAACCTCAGGCTGGGGACTTTACTATTCCGGACCTTGATACCTCGACACCTTCCATCTCGACTACTCTCGAAGGCCTTCATTCCACTGTTGAGGTCCTTGCTGCGGCGATGGGCGAACTTAACAAGAAGGGTGATGTGGCATTGGCTCTGATGGGTGGGGGAACGGGAGGTGCATTACCTGGTGGGGGTGTTGTTGGGGAGGTGCTGAGGCTAGGCGAGGAGGTGATGGGCGTACGAGCGACAGTGCAAGGGCTGAGGATGCAGATGCACGCGTTAATGATGGGGAACGTAGGGGTTGGGGTCGGTGCTGCAGGGAACGGAATGGGTATGGGATTCTCGGGGGGAAGGCCCCCGCAGTCCGCGAACGGATCTGAGGGAGGGAATACCGAGGGCTATGGCCTACCTTCCCCCATGACACAGGGTTTGCAGAATCAACGAATGTTCTACCCGGTGGCCCCTGGGATAACGAAATTATGATTGAGATGGCTCTCTAGAGAAGGATTTTAGCTTGTTGTACATTAGCATCTGTAGGATATATAGAAGATGCGGATTATCTTCTGAGCCGGACAAGGCTTTGTTTTCAGCATTGCTCGAGATGGTCTGTGCGGCCGGACGGCCGCTGTGCAACCACTGCGCTCCTATTGTTAGATTTACGCACGTGTGAACACAACGGAGTCTGTAGGAGGTGCCGATGCCTCAGCAAGAGCTCACCCTAGATCACCTCTTGGGCGCTGCCATCTCGCGCAGCTTGCTCTGCCACTGCCAGAGCTCCGCCCACAATCACCACAGCCTCAACAGTCTTTGCGTTTATGCTCCTTTAATTGTCCCTTCTCTTATTTACGACCTTCTCGACGATAACACAACGACACACCACTTACATCTGCACTCGGATATCCCAGAAAGATATGCCTGCTTCACCGTCAGGTAAACATCCTTCAGAATGAAATTCAGATGCGTGCTGAGCTCTCTGGATTTAGCCTTGGTGTTTGATACGACGCCAATCGAGCGTAGGACACCCGTTAGTTCGTCGGAGGCTGCGTCATTGGGAGGGTGAGCACAAAATGTCTATAATCCTTGATTGTCGCTTCAGACTAACTGGCGCCGACGTCCTTCAACTTGACTCTTCGTGCAAACTACCTCTCAAACCAATCCAGGAAGCCTGCCAAGACCCCCATCATTGCTGGCTCGGTGTGCGGGGGCGTGCTGTTCATTGCCTGGGTTATCGGCTTCGCGGTCTACTTTCGCAAACGTCAAAACCGAAAGAAGCGTAAACGTGCGGCGGAGGAAGGGCTATGTGACCCGCCCCCCGAGAAGCTTGCCCCGACGAGGAGCACGAGCGAGCGCATCGTTATTCCCCCCGACCCGGCTATCTTGCTTGGGTATGCGAAACCTGGAGACGTTATGCACCCTGCTGCCTCGCGGCATAATAGCGATTCGGACAGTCCTAAGCATAAACATCCTGGACATTCACGGTCTGTGAGCTCGCATTCGGCGAAGCAACCGTTGCCTACGCCCTCACGCCCCGTTCCACTGAAGAGTCACAGTGCGCAGAACCACAAACGATCCCACTCCTCATCGAAATCGCGGCCGTCGTCACCTAAAAAGGCTCAAACGGGTATCGATGACGAAATGACTGTGCCTCTCAATCCCCTTCCCTCGGAGCCTTAATTTCGTGGCTCGAAGATCCTTTCTTCCCTGGTTTGTACTTTGTGTCCTTCTCTGGTTATTTGGAATTCTGGATCTGGGATTCGAACTATTGGTCTTCACATTCACATTTCGCTTTCCCCTAATATACCTCGATTGTACTCTTCTGATCTGTTGTAATCTTATCTCTTTCTTCAGGACAGACCACTCAATCACAGAACGCTCCAAAGCTCGCGGGCTAAAGATAGTCACTCTCTCGTCAGGACTAGACTGTGAGTTCTGGATAACAGGATCACTCACAGCGACGTCCCTTGCATATCGATAGAGGACACCCCTTCGTACGCTAAGCTTCGACTTCTCCGAAGCCTCCCATTCCTTCCTCCGGCGGGCTTGCTCTTCCTCATCCACAAGCCACTCGATAGTCCGTGTCGCAGCGTCGATCACGATCTTGTCTCCGTCTCGAACGAGGGCGATGGGCCCTCCCAGTCGCGCCTCGGGGACGACGTGCCCGATGATGAAGCCGCGGCTTGCACCAGAGAATCGCCCATCTGTGATGAGGGCGGTCGAGTTCGCGAGGCCGGCGCCTGCAATGGCACCTGTGGGACCAAGCATTTCAGGCATGCCGGGTGCGCCTTTGGGACCTTGGTATCGGAAGATGAGGACACAGCCAGCCGTGATCTCTCCCGCTTCCAGAGCGGTATAGAATGGGGCAAGGCTGTCGAAGCACTTTGCTACACCCTGTATACGGATGATTCAGCTACTGGCGCCCGTAAACTCTTGGGAGAGAGACTATACCTCAAAGTGGAGACCTTCCTTGCCTGTCAACTTTGCAACAGCCGTCCCGGGCGCGAAGTTGCCCCTCATGATGGTGAGATGCCCAGTGGCTTTGATGGGATTGGTTATGGGGCGGAAGACATCCTGATTCTCGAACTCGAGCTCGGCGACGTCGACCAGATTCTCCGCGATGGTCTTGCCCGTGACCGTCAGTTGGTTACCGTCGATGAGGTCGGTGTGGTTGAGGAGATACTTGACGATGGCCGGGATGCCTCCAATGCGGTGGATATCATCCATGTAGTAGCGACCGGACGGCCTAGGGTGAGGTGTCAGAGGTAGGAACATTAGAAAGAAAGAAGGGGGCACGGGGACGCACATCAAGTCCGCGAGGAAGGGCGTCTTGTCTGCGATCATTTGGAAGTCGTCGATCGTCAGCTCGATGTCTGCTGCACGAGCCATTGCGAGGAGATGCAGGACGGCATTTGTTGAACCGCCAAGAACGGTGATGATGACGATGGCGTTCAGGAAGGATTGGCGCGTCAGGATATCCCTGGGGAAGGATGTTTAGAAAAGGGCATCTATGAGGGGTTTTAAGCTTTATCACCTTGGCTTCAGGTCAAGCTCCAACAAGCGCTTCATGTACTTCCCTGCTTTGATGCATTCCTGGACCTTTTCTGTTGGAGAGATGAGGTAGTCGTCCAACTAATCTTTATCTCAGCCTTACCGGGATGCAAAGCCGGGGTGCTTGAGGAGTAAGGGAGAGAGAATCCAAGGACCTGAGTTTCATAGGTGTGAAAGCACCCCAACTTGTGAGTGGTGTTGTCCACTCACCTCCAATGCGGAACTCATGGTATTGGCGGTGTACATGCCTCCACATGCACCGGCGCCTGGGCAGGCGTGGCGAACAACGTCGAAGCGTTCTTCGTCCGTGATCTTACCGACGGCAAATGCGCCTGAAAGCCAGGTAATTGAGTTTCAATCTTCATCCGACGACTTTGGTGTTGAGCATACCATAGGACTCGAACGCATCAGAGATGTTCACTTTCCCTCCCTTAGATTTACCCATAGATTCGCAATCTTCGGGAAAGCGATATATTAGGCGTTTAGGTGAGTGGACGGCTAATGAGAGGACGAACCGAGATGGCGGGTCCCAGGTTGGATTGTGCCGCCGTAGATGATGATGCTCGGTCGGTTATGGCGGACTGCAGCCATAAAACACCCTGGCATGTTCTTGTCACAACCTGGGACAGAGATGTTACCGTCATAGTGTTGAGCCATAACGACCTAACTCCAGAGTTTAGAATGCAAACCCTGTCAGGATCGAGGGTGCAACCTACCGCTTCAATCGAGTCTGCAATGATATCGCGACTCGGAAGACTATAGATTAAAATATAAGTATGGGGTTTGGGCATTTCCTGTCAAAGCAACACGCACGAGTATCGCATTCCTGAAAACGGGCTCATTAATCGACAAGAATCATTTCCGAGAAGATTGCCACTTACCATCGTTTCCCTGAGTGATAGCGTCGCTAGATTACCTTGATTAATGTCTGCATCCTGTACTGCGGTGAGTTGTGCTCACCTAACACCAATGGTGTTGAAAATTAACCCGATGGAGTCCTCCTCTTGGCATCCCTTCTTTACTTCCTTCGCCAAGTCCAGCTGATTAGCAGACACACAGTCAGTTCACAGAAAGTCCGATGAGATAACGTGAAGGGTGAGCGCTAGTTATGCAACGCGAGCTCACCAGGTGATAGTTGCACGGGTTGCCTGAGCACGCGCGCGCGTGGTTGCACAAGCGCCTAATCAGCGCTTTTCGATTGGCTCAGACGTGTCTTCCACGAACCTTCCCACCACACCGGAGAAATACCGATCTGGTGAATTTCCGGGGAGCATTAATTGGCATGACGTCAAAAGTAATTGGTAGAGGACCGTCGCACCTGGGGCTTATTCATGTCTTCCTCGCTGAGGCCAACGGCGTAGACTGCATGCGCATTTGGGGCGGTCATTTAATTTGCATTAGACAGTGCTCCCCTGGAACTGTGAATGGAGGGGCCTTACGCATGGCCTGGGCGCCACCCATCATCTGGTCGTCGAAATCGTTGAGTCCGGGGCGGTACGAGGCGATACATTCGAGTTGAAGAACGCTTCCATACCTTGTCCTGAGTCACTAGGCCCGATATCTTGTTCAACTTGACGCCTTCCGAGTCGGGGCTCTTCGTCGTGCGATGGCTGTGACGATAGCGATAAGCATTAACCAGGCCACCGGGCAGGAGGACATCGGACAGCTAACGCCCTGACTCAAGGGGAGTGCACGTACATTTGGACATCGCCTGAAGGTTGTGAGTCTGCTGAGGCCATGGTGATAGCGGTCTGTGGTAAGATCGAGACGATGATAAGAGAGAAGCGTCTGGCTCTGTGTGAACCTCCGCATCGTCTTTTATTTGCGTCGAGTCAAGCAAGTCACAGGGACAGACAGACGCTTCGGCTATGGGCAGGGAGAATGGGAACAACTGTCGGCCCGGACGGCGCTTGGGCACCTTCGGGAGAAGCTAGATCTCGAATTGGACTGTGTGAGCAACGTGCCCCTGTGTAGTGTATCCAAGAGAATTCCAACTAGATAGCATTTACCAACGACAGCAAGATATGTATGTAAATCGATTGAACTTAGAACTCAAAGCCCTCGTGGCGGAACGCGTCGAGATTCGTCTTAGCCTCTGGCTTAGCCATCTCCGCGAGGTCGTTACGTTGCTAAATGGTAAGGAGATTAGCTTACAATAAGAGTCGGCAGTGTAAGGCGACCGCACCATTGACAAGAAAGCGCGGCGGAGAGTGAACCATAACTGGTCGCTCGTGTCGCCGTTAGTCGCTTCCTGGAGGCTTATTGCGCTAAGGAAGTGCTCAGCAGCTTCCTTATCCGCGCCGATATTCAAGCCTGTATGACAGTCCCTTGAGCAAACTTCGTTTACTGTTCGTGATAGAATTAAACTCACAGGCAACTCCAACGTTGTAAATCGCTCTGGTATATGTCGGCCTAAGCTGAAGAGCCTCGCGATAAGCGCCTAGCGCTTCCTCTGGTTTGTTGCCATTGGACAGGGAGGACCCGAGTCTGTTCCACAGTAGATAGTCCTAGAGAGATGAGTCAACACAGATTTTGAGCTGGAAAGAAACGACTAGCTTTACCTTTGGCCGAACGCTGAGCGCCGCTTCGAAGCAGTCTTTCGCGTGCTCGTACTCGCCATTGGTATAGAACAGGACCCCCAACCCAATCTGGACATCGGCGTCAAGTACGCCTTCGCTGTGCTGCTGCCTCGCGAGGTTTAAGAAAATCTCGGTCACGCGTCCATGCGTATCCCAAGCAGAGTTTGTGGCCATGGCCGCAATTGTCTCTTCAGAGACAGGGAATGATGGATGCCGGGCCCGGAGCCAGCGAAGAAGCATAGCATGTGAGCCCCTGTCGAACGACTCATTCGTGAAAGAGATGGCCAGAGACTAAAAGCGACGGTTAAACTGGGAACAAGGACTGCAATCAAGCACTTACCATCATCCCCGCCCCTGGGGCACCAGCTTCTTCCGCGAGCCTGACGCCTTGCAGTAGCGCTTTCATTCCAGCGTCCTCTCGCTCATCCATATTCCGGGTCTCTCCCAGGAGAACCCAGGCTTCGTACCCTCCCTCACCAAGGTCGCCTTGTTGAATAGCGGCTTCCAACATGAGCGCCGCCTCGGACAATGATCCATTCTGTTCCAGGAGGGCCTTTGCATCTCCCAGCAATGACCGGGAAGGCGACTGTGAATATGGGTTGGTTTTCTCTAGATATATAAGTCAATATACAGTTTTCTGGCTGTGGGGTGGACATACCGAAAACATATTCCCCCAACTGTGGTACACCTTCCGGGTCAAACTGAAGGGGTCTATCGTTACTTGTCCCTTCTTGGAAATCCCCGATTCCGCTCTCCCATGCATTTTGCATAGAATCGCCGTAGTCCAGTTCGTCGCGTTGAGCATTCATTAGCTGGGTGAACTCGGACTCCCATTTAGCTAGCTCATCCTCCTTTGGGGGTAGCTCCGATTTCTGCAAGTCCTCCCATACTCTTTGACAACGTTAGCGAGGCTTAGATTGACGGCCTGAAATGCCACTCACGCTTTGAAATCCGATGCCTGCGAGTCCCCTTCCTTCGAGTCTAGCGACGCGTTCTTCAGCGCCTCTTCCAAGTTGCTGAGTTGATCTTCGGCCTCTTTCGACGATTCTGCCTGTGCAGAAGTAAAGGACTCGGCAATCTGTGCAAACGCAGCTTCAAAGTCTGCTTCCCTGCTCTTGCCCTTTCCTTTGCCCTGGTCCGCCATTTGCATCCCTGGATTGTAGCCGTACTGTTGCATCCCCATTCCGTACATTCCGGAGGGCATAGATGATCCGTACATGTTCATTGAGGGCATATAAGACGCCCGGGGTTGCACTAGGAAATAGGTTAATTTCGGAAGTGTAAAGCAGTCGTGGGACCTACCTTGCATCCCCGACGACCCATTTCCTTGCATCGAAGGCCCTTGAGCGCTATGTTGGGATGCTGCACGGAACTCTGACGCCCAAGCCGCATGCTGAGCCGCGGGCCCCTCGAATGATCGAAGGCTCTGCTCCTTGGCCCAAGCCTCCTGAAGATCGGGGCGAGCGTCCAGCTTGGCCATGTCGTGGGCATGATGCATCGAGAATCCTGGCCCAAATCCATGCTCCTGAGCTTTGGCTTCAAAGAATTGTCGGGCATGTGCGAGATCTTGCTCGTTGGCGGCAACTGGGTTCGCAGCCGTAGGTAATTGGTAGAGCTAGAGCGTCAAATAAGATTAAAGAATATCTCAGAGGAGAAACGTCCATACCCTTGAGCCTGAAGGCCCGGCAACCCTATCCTAATGAAATCTGAGTTTCATCCCAACGTGTAGAGGGTGAGGAGACCTACCTGCTGCAGGCTGCGGTCTCCTTCAGTATGCTTCAAGACCTGTGCCAAAGGATTTGCAGATGTGCCGCAGTCCGACGCAGAAATAAGACCCTGGAACGACATGATTGTAGACGGAAGAGCAGCAAAGACTCGACCTCCTCTCCTACCCAGTCGGACCGCCAGTTGCCGGCTGGGGTTTGCATCTGATTCGGCGTTACTACCGTTAGGGGCTGTGCGGAGCTTGAACCAGGAACACCGTCACGTGGCAGACGCGACGGAGGTATTCCCACGGGGTTTGTTGAGTTTGTGGTCGAGCAAGTCACGGCGTTTCGTTCCAACTTTGAATTCCTTGTCCACACCACGGCCCTCATCATCGTCCCCGCCGACGTCGAGCTCCCTTCCCCCGTCCTCCAACACCCTCTGCCCGTCGTGGACAATGTCCAAACGCAAACCCTCCTTGCAGGACCGCCTGCTCTCGAACTCGCCGGATCCCATTAAATCATCCATTCTGCGCGAGTCAGGCATGGGGTGGAATCCCAATCCACAAGTCCAGAACACTGGGTCTATCTCGTCGACGAGCAGCTCTGGCTCAGACTCCCTCGTCAACCCCCTGCGAATCGAGAAGCGCGATACACCAGTCCGGGCCCGCCCAATTATTCCTAGGCGAACCTCCTCAAGTTACAAACATATGCACAGCAACAATCTTGTCTCCAAGTCGCCATTCAAATCCCAGATCCCGACCCCTGCCACACCCTCAAAGTCGAGCAAACCCACGCCCATAGCGATCAGCTTCCCCATGAGCCCGGGACGCCGGGTCTCGGGGGAAAAGCGACAGCGACCGTCGTCGATGCACGAAATGGCAGAGACCGACAATTCTCGCCCACTCGCCTTGAAGAGGGAGAGAAAGCAGAGCAAGGCCTTCGAGGTTCTACTGGAACGGGAACCCGTTTCCAAGAGCCCTTTCCGCCAGCCCGACAACGCGCCCGACTCGGAAGACTTCAAATCGGCGTCCCTCCCTATACCCATCCCCACGCGCAGGCCGGTGTCAATGACGCCAGAATTACTTGTTCCCAGCTCCGCGCCGTCGCCCTCGCGGCAGAGCCCCTCGCCTGGGCGCCCGGCGCTCGTCTCTAGACGCATGCACGGTCCCCGCCTCAGCGGGAGCGGGCGACGGGAGCGGCGCAAGACAGTTACTTTCGACGAACGCTGCGATGTTGTGGAGTTCGACCGTGATGACGATTCGGATAATGGTGTCTTCGAGAGCACAAGTGAGGAGGAGGATGCTTCAGACGACAACTCGATGCGCTATGACGACGATGAACAAACCGCTATGCCGGGTGAAGAAGAAGACAGTTATGCAGCTGATCACGAGGATGTTCCCGAAGATTCATACGAGAGTATTCCCCTTGAACTTGAGGACAAGCAGGACGACTCTGCGATGGCCTTGGACCCTGACGCTAGCATCACCGGTATCGTTGACAACCTGTTCTTTTCCGAGGGAGCGTCCTCTCTAGCCGATAACAGTCTTGCGTCAGTAGCGAGTACTCCTCCGAGGCAAAGCAGCCTTCCCCCTGACCTCGAAACAGAGGATGGCGTGCCTCTGGGTCGTAGCCATCACGTCGAGCGTTTCCTTCAGCACCACTCCCCTCACCTTGGACCCCAGCGAATCTCCCCACGTAACTCCCCTGGACATAGCCCAGGACGCTATCCATTCAATCTCAATTTACCTACACAAGCCTCTCCCAATGGCCCTCCAGCGACACCTCCTAGACGATCTCCCGGTATGACGCACAGTACACCCCCGCTGGGCAGATCCACCCATGCTGAGCGGGTCAAGGAGGTCCGGGAACAAGAGAATGACGAAATTGCCCATGAAGTCAACAATCTACCTCCCAGTCCTTCACCGATGAAGATTCCAAGCGCACGCGAACGTACGGAAGATGCGTTGATCCCTCGATTTGACTTGGCCCAAGGTGCGTCACCAGTTGTAACCCCCGCAGACTGTGAGCTCATAGGCGCCGTAGACGTGAGCTCATCTGCTCCCGGCGCGACTCCTGATCTCACCGCTGTGCCCGATCCGTTCGCTCGATCACGGCCACTGGATGAAGCGCCCCCCGCTGATCTTGACGCGTCAGCGGAAAATGATAATCCCGCCGACCTGTCCGCTCCTGGCTCGTATTTTGATGATCGCTCGACCCTGGACGAACCCTCCAGAATCGATGTATGTACTTTATTCCTTAGAATGGACCCCTACTTACATTTTATCCAGGAGTCGGCATACCACGACGCGGACTCTGGCGACGACGACGATCATAAGCTCAACACGTCGACCGACGATTTTCTTGCCGCGTCGCCCCTGCATGTCTCGTCCGGTTCCCCTGGGGCGCGTGCCGGTTCACCGATGGTTCGCAGTGGTTCTCCCCTGACGAGATTATCATCTCCGCTCTCGACAAGCGGGCTCCAAGTCGCCAACCGCCCCCGCATAAATAAGGACGATGTCAAGCGTCGACTGATGGGAAGACGAAGCCTCTGCAGTCCCAGCCCAGAACCGAGATCCCCCGAACGGTCGACAGAACATCGCGCATCCCCCATCCTCTCTTCCGAAGCCAACTCCCACCTTACCCCTTCATTCATCCCTCAGGAGCAGGATCGCGACAAGGACCGCGATCGGATGTCGATCATGACTGGAATGACGGATATGAGCACGGACACTGCAATCGTCGGCCACGCTGAACGAGGTAGCCTGGCGGTCGCGTCCCTTGTCTCTCCTTGCGAGGCGGATGAAGATGACGAATTCGGTGTGCTTGGATCTGAAGACCGCCTCAAATTCGACTTCGGAAGCAAGTTTAGCATAGGGGGCTTGGGGGTGACTCATAGTCGAGAGGACGACGACGAGGAAGACATCGATTCTACCGATCTTACGACGCCTCAACAGACGGGAGGAGGCGCCGGGTTCCCACAAGGCGCAGGCATGAGGATGGGCGATCAAGATGTCGATATGGATATGAAGAGCGCTCTCGATAGGCTTATGGAGGATGTTGCCGGCGGCCGGGTGGACGATTCTATGCTCACTGACGACTCCTTTGTTTCTCAAGACTCGCAAGCGACCGACTTGTCACTCCTCGAACCCGTGACCAATTCGCGTCCCAAATTCCTCGAACGCGCTGCCACCGACACACTGGTCCAGACCACTTCCGCATCTGGGATCACCAGCAGGAGTGTCAGTGGTTCTTCTTCCTCAGCCATGCCCCCTCCCGTACCACCCAAGGAAAACATTAAGGCTCGAGAGCAAATGATACTTCAGAAGCGTCGACAGGCGCGAGGCCTTGACGATGACCAAAGCGAGGGCGAATACAGCGGCGAAGACGATTCTATCGGGCCTTTGGCCAAGATGCACCAGAGACGCCTTGGGGTTGGACGACCTAGCCATCGCCGCAGCATGAGCACTGGCGACGTGGAAGACCTCACTGAGCATCAAAAGGAAACGGCTATGCTTGAGCTTTCGCAGGTTCACTCGGATACCCTTCTTGGCAACATCGAACAGGAGCTTAACAAGATGCAGGAGCCGCCGAAGAAGAAGGTGAGCGAGTATCTCCCTTGCCTGCAGCATCTACTAACTGTTGACGCTAGCGCTATCAAATTCGCGAAAGGGCAAATACAATTGTCGCGTCTTCTTCCGATGATAGAGTTCAGCATTTGCATGGCGTTGGTGACGTCCACACTGATCGACCTTGGCGCCCTGTTCGTAGAGAGTCCGATATGGTGAGTGATCTAGTCGCTTCAATTCAAATTTTGGGCTGACACCGTTTTCAGAATCAATACGCCCGAGAGATTCGAGCGTGGCGTGCTGAGGACAAGAGCAAAGCATATGGGAAAGTCTTCGTCAAAGGTCCGTATCATTGTCCACATTACGCTAGCCCCTCTTAACATATGCACAGTGCTTGGAATCAAGCATATCCACGTCCCTATGCCTCGCGAACCAACTGCTGTGTCATGCACATTGAACAACGGCATTCACTTCGTGTCCACCCCTGACTGCCCTTTCGCCGAGAGCACCGCAATTGAGCAAGAGTTCGAACTGTACGTATCTTACCCCTTGGTCTCTCGATGGACTGGCTGACATCCAAATTAGCATCGAGCACAACAAACTCGAGTTCACGTTGGCTATTAAAGTTCGCATGGACCCCCACATCAAAGCTCAGATGCAGGCCCTTGTTGCGCCTGCAGTTCGCCCTCCCCCGCCAGTAGTAACCCCCCTCCCTCCCCTCATGCAAACCCATTCCAAGAGCAGTAGCCGATTCAGCCTTTTCTCTTCGTCACCGAAGAAGATCAAGGAGAAAGAAAAGGACCGACACTCTCACATCCCCGTCTCGATGCCCCCTCCGTCTCAAACTGCGCAACCCCATCGACTACCCGAAAACCTTGGCCGTTACCTCAAGCCCGATGGCACTCTTGCCCGCGCCTTCATTGCGTTCAAGGACGTCGTTCACCGATGTGACACCCGCTTGTTCGAAACTAGCTATCCTCTGATTGGCCAGCGGGCTGAGCTTGGTGGCAAGTACTCGACGCAGCAAGTTGGTGAAATCGTGGTTCAAATGTTCAGGCTTCCCCCTCTCCCTGGCGTACCTCAGGACGAGCTCCCCCAGAGCTTGGAAGACTGCCACAAGGGCCTCAGGCACATCAATTGGCACAAGGTCACTTACTACCAGGGAACACTTACTCAGAACGGCGGTGATTGCAGTGTACGTCGCCCTATTTTTGCAAAGTCTAACCCTTTCACCTGACAATATCCTTCCCCGTAGACATGGCGTCGTAGGCAATTCAGGGTGATGGGCGGTCAGCTCATTGCGTTCAATGATGTTACGAAGAAAGTAACATCTACCATTGAGCTCAGGCGGGCCATCCGTCTTGATGACGATCAAGATATGGATGACGAGGCCATGTATGGAGTCGAGCGATCCTTCCGACTGGTCTTCCCGCATGAAGAGATCGTCTTCTTCGCTGACACGGATGAAGAAAAGGCTAAATGGTGCGTTTTCCCTATCTCTGCTGGCCTATAAAATACTGATACTGGTTGCTAGGCTCGAGGTCCTTCGGGCGCTTGTCGGGCATATCCCACCTCATCCTCTCTGGGCAGAACTGCTTTGGCAGCGGCAGGACGAAATCACGAAACGTGCGCAGGCTGCACGGCAGATGGCTACGAATTACGACCCGCCGTCATCTTCAGCGCAGGCGCACCAGTAGAGCTATCATGTCCCGCGTTTTTTATCGCATACGATCCAGCATATGACTTTTCTTGGGTTTCGTTCCTCATCTCTGTATGTTACCCCGTGGTTGTTCGATAATCATTTCACACTTCGCTACCTTGTATAACTCAACATATCGTACAGAACCACCACATTGTATTTGCTACGAAATCGCTATTCAAATTCCGTTCTTCATTGGTTACATATGCAGTCAAAATAAATATCTATCGTTACTCTCCTATATAGTACCAACGATGCTTTCCGTGAAGCTGGATTAGGGGAATACAATGGAGCTGAGGGATGTCCGTGTACCTTCTGTCGTGCGGTCATTGTTCGCTTGAGTGGTGCGCGGCAATCAGCTCATCTCACTTACGTCTCTTATGCTGAGTACTCGTCTAATGTTCTTATACATACAGCTAGCTATATGTGGTTGACATCTAACCAGGCTCCTAGTAAAACCAGCCTCTCGTCGCGAGAGACAACCGTAATCCGAGGGCGAGGAGGAGAGAATAAATAGATGACGAACTTGAACCGGGCCTGGGTGATAGACACATATACAGACATAGATAACACCTTCTCATCGTTTACATAGTACATACAGATATATACAACGTTGACATCTCTCTTCAGCCTCAACGGACATCTCCAATTCTCTCTGGATCTTAAAACGCACCAACTTGTGCTCTGAAAGAAGGCTCTAACGCTGGCCGTCTAAAGCGTAAGAAGTCAGTACTCTGCCAGTGGCTAAAGCCAATTGGACACTCACAAGCAGTCGTCTCATACTTCCCGAGACCCACAATAATATTCTGCGCATCCTGGGCATCACCCTTGATATAGTTCTCCAAAATCTTCTTCGCGCCATCGGCATACCTCTTCTGCGCATCAAGCGTCGTCCCGCTATAATGGGGCACCATCCCATTTCCACCGCCAAGCGGGTTCTTCACCGTCCTCCACACATGGTCCTTCGGCGCGGGCTGCACATTCCACACATCGCCCGCGTACCCGTTGAGCTGGCCGGACTTGAGCGCCTCCGCCACGGCGTCCTTGTCGCAGATCGCGCCACGCGCGGTGTTGACGAGCCACGCGCCCTTCTTGAAGTGCTTGAGCAGCTCGGCGTTGACGAGCCCGCGCGTGCCCTCGTGCAGCGGGCAGTTCACGGTCACGACGTCGCACTGGGATACGAAGTCCTTTAGGTCCTCGACGCGCCGCGCGTTCACGGCCTTTGCAGCTGCGGGTGGGAGGGGCGCGTAGTCGTAGTAGAGAAGCTCGGCGCAGTCGAAGGGAACGAGGCGCTGCAGAACGCGGTATCCGATACGTCCAGCACCGATCGTGCCGACGACCTTGCCCTCCAGGTCGAACGCGTTACGCGCGACGGCGGAGACGAGCCAGTCGCCCCTCTCGATCATCTGGTGGATTTTGGAAAGGGAGAGAGGTTAGTCACTTTATCGAAGGAATGAGGAAGGGTGCGGGTCAGGGGGTAATACGGACCTCATGAGCAGGGACGAAGTTGCGGACGAGGAGGAGGATGCTCATAACAACGTGCTCCGCGACGGAGACAACATTCGATCCGGAGACCTCGAGGACTTGGATGCGATGGTCCACTGCCGCGTTCAAGTCGATGTGGTCGGACCCGACGCCTGCGGTGATGCAGAGCTTGAGCTTTGGCGCCTAATCATGATCATGCGTTAGCCGCTGCCCCTTCACAGTTCATGTGACGAGGATTTTAGCTATTTACCTTCTCGATCAAATCTCTAGTGAGGTATCCAGGATGGAAGGGCGTTGTGATGAGGACTTCGGCCTGGGTGAGGCATTATATTAGAATGTGAAGGGCGGCAAGGGGTGGTATGTTAGGCGCTCACATCGACGAGGTGCTTCTGGAAGTCACTGTCGGCGCCTTCCTTGCTACTCGACACCTAAAAACCAATCGGGTTGGTCACACGACCCTAGATCCCGAAAGATAAAATCAAGGTATGGCACATACTAATCCAGCCAAAGGGAATCAGCGAAATGCGCCACATCGGAGCCACTACGCGAAATAGGTGACGTACCGACGAGCTCATGACCCTGCTCCTTCAACCAAGCCTCGATCCCAAGCTGTACATACGATGTCGCAATCAGCAGTCTAAACGACAACGCAGATGGGGGCAGCAGCACGGGAGCCCACAGACCTTATTCTCGACAGTGCCCAAGAGCCTCGGCTCCTCTTCAGCAGCTTTTCCACCGTGATACAATATAGCAAGGACCTGCCCAACACACCGGCCAAGTCAATCCAAAAAGGCGATAAGCATCTGTACATTTGATAAAACGCCCAAAACGCTCTAACAGCGCTGGCGTACCTTCATATCGAGTTAGAGTATAGGTAAACACGAGGCCTGGGTCTGCGCTTGTGTGAGAGAAAGTACACTGGGGGGACGCTGTACATCCCCCAGGTTCAGCCTTGCCTTATATACCCAAGACACTATACCTTCACAGAAGGCAGGAAGCGGAGGCTTGGACCGTCACGATCATTCAGCTGACACTCCACTGCAGGCCCGGCGCGTTCCCAAACGTCGGGAAGGACTTGCTTAAAAATATAAACCCCTCACCAAAAGCTTAGTAAAACTTCACATTCGGCAGGCGAAGCGGAAGGCCTTCGCGTTCTTGCATCAGCGAGAGTTGCCCTGTTGGTGCACATCGACACCCAGTGCGGTTCTTTAAGGGTGGTCCGCGCGACCTGTGACCTGGTCTATCCGGTGTTTCCCAATGTCATGTGTGGAGAGTACCGAATTTGAATTGAGGACCCTTTTCACCAAAAGAGACTATGACAATTATATGAAGGCGGGAAGCTTGCGGGAAGGGTACGACCGAGTAACAGGCGCAGTTCCGGACCCTAAATGACTCGATAAGATTGCAAAAGCAAGGAGAGGAAAACAAAACGCACCTAGAGTCTTTTCCGACGATCTGCCCTCAGGAGCGATGGGCGTAGTGTACCCCTGTCGAAGGTCAATAATTCACCCACAGAAGTCAAAGAACCCAACTACACGGAATGCGAAGACATGCAATTCTAAGAAACCGAACACCAGCATCCCGGAACCCGGACAATATAATATCCAAGCAACCGAAAGAGGCATCTGCGAGCCAAACTTGTTCCTTCTTGAAGAAGCGCAACGGAACTGCAAGGGCCGGCCATGCAGTCTATTCTTGAATCGATAGACCCCGATTAATGAATAGGAGTGCTGGTAGTACAATAAAATTCTAATCCTGTATGGGGGGAAACATAGTGAGAGTCATTACAACATGCATATGCGACGATGAGCCAAACGAATGCGACCTTACTAGTAAGATAAATAAGGGAGAGGGTATTTTTTCCAATCCAATGCATAGTCCATAGTCCAGAAAATCAAGCGTCAGGCAATACCTGTGATTGTGCAACCACTTCGGGCATGAGCACTTCGAACGAGACCGCCTCGTCGCCCGATATCCCATCCACCTCTATTTTGCCAGTGTGCAAAGGTGCTGCCTGCATCCTCTTTACCATCTCCCACTCGACGCGGATGAACACCCACAGCCACCGTCGCACAAGCTCGGCAACCTCGAGCCAGAATATCGCCATGCTCCCATCGCGCGCGGAGTGCAGATGCGACGAGAGTTTGACGGACCAGGACATGCGCAGGACAAGGTTAAGGAAAATCAAGAGGGGGTAGACAGTCAGTGGATAAAGCAAGATAGGCCGCAGGCCGTATGGATAGCTTTTGCGCAGTGATTTTGGCACGTCGCTCATGCTGATGCTCATACTGGGCCTGTGCATGATATTGCCATTACTGTATGACCGCCGATGGGATGGCTCAGACTCCGTAGAGGATTGGGACTCTAATGAATTCTCCCGGGTTAACAGAGGTGTCCTGGAGTGGAGGAGGGGAAGTAACAGACGCTTAGCAGGCTGGCGAGTCGAGGTCGCGGCGGGTCGGAGGAGGTCGAATCCCCAGTCGTTGGTTATATCCCACCAGAAGGAGTACGCGGAGTTGACGAAGACAGCTAGTAGCCTGGTATCTACGTCAGCGCAGTACGCGGGGTATGTGGGATCGATCGAATCTTACCATAGTTTGAAGATCTGATGGTCTCCGTGCCAAGAATCCGTCGAGACAGGTGCTTGGCCATCTTCTAAAGAGACCTGGTTGGCCGTAGGGACGCGCTGCGCCGCAGACAGAAATATTACGGGGAACGAAGTGGCATATTTGACCGCGTTGAAGAATGGTCGCCGACTATCATTTTGGGGGAGGTTGTATTCGATGAGACACTGGCGGAAGCGAACAAAGTAGGGGAAGCTGTGCGGGGTGGTGATCAGGTAAGAGGTGGTTGGGAGGGTAATGAATGGCATACCTCATGATAGCTGGGAGTATCCATCTCGCTGCGCCCTCGGCGATAGGGGGACTCAACATCGTGTTTCCAGGGAATAGCATGCACAGCGACAACCACACGTCGCCGAACACTTTTGCGTAGGAGGTTCCGATATCCGCAAAGATGACGTCCGAGAAGAGAACTGGGGTATTGAGAGATGAAAAGAGACATCGCCGAATAGCACTATACGCTCGTGTGAGCACTGTAGAGGAGAGATTATGGGGCAGGGTGTGACGTACTGAACAAACTTGTCCCGCTCGGCCTTGAAGAAGAAGTCGTATGGGCACCATACGAGGAAGACGAGCGCGATGCCCGTGAGCAACGGCACATGGCCGTAGGTGTCGACGAGCAGGGGGTCGCCCTTCGTCCCGAGGCGATACATCATCCATGAGCCCACGCAGAACGCCGAGTAGGCGAGGAAGACGTGGTACGTCGCTCGTATGATGCTGCGGGCGGCCGATGCGGGGTGGTCGCGGGCGGAAAGGGGGAGGCGGACGTGGCTGGCGGCGTCGTCAGGGCGCAGATCGAGGGCCGCGACGACGTCGACGTCGAGGGCCTCGAGGCCGTGGAGGTTTGTGGCCCATCCGAGGATGCCCAGGCCGAGGAGGAGGAAGATGCGGTAGGGGAGCGGGAGGTCGACGGCCTGGTGGAAATCTGAGCCAGCGTCGAGGAGGGTCATTGGGGGCGCTGGGCGAGATGAGATCGCGAGGGCATCCAGTTAAAGGGTCGACGGTACAAGAATGTACATTCCGTCCCGACACTTCGGTCCAAATCCCATAATTCTTGCACAGCCACACCCTCCATTCTTGCTCTCAAACCACCACCATGGCTACTCCCGCAGGCGGCGCATATGGCGCTAACAGAGCTTCTGATACCGACTTTCGCAAGAAATGGGACAAGGAGGAGTTTGCCGAAAAGGCAAAGGCAAAGGACCAGGAAGAGCGCGAGCGCTTTCAGGAGAATGAGGAGCGCCTAAAACAAGGTGCGCGCCCCGACATATGTCCCCATTGCTATGGCCATCTCACTGACCCCCAGGCAAAAGGCCGCGGAAGGGCGTGAAGGGCGACCTCCCAAAGCCGACGGAGCTCATGAAAGCCCGCGAAGGCCCGCTCGAGCTCGACAAGAACCTCAACAAGACCATGGTCGTGCAGAACCCTGGCGGCCGAGGCGCCGGCCAGCCAGGCTTCTTCTGCGAGACCTGTAACCGAACATACAAAGATACCATCGCGTATCTAGACCACATAAACAGCAGAGCCCGTGAGTCTCGCTTTTCTAATAGGCGCCGCCACACGCCCCCTCCTAACTCGTATTTGCATCTCAGATCTGCGTGCATTGGGTCAGACGACCAAAATCGAGCGATCAACCCTTGCGCAGGTGCAAGCCCGCATAGCCTATCTCCGGGAAAAGACGAAGGCCGCCTCGTCAGCGAAAGACTACGATTTTGCTCAGCGTCTAGCGGAAATCCGCGAAAAGGAACGCAAGCTACGGGAACAGAAGAAGGCCGAGAAGAAGGCCGAAAAGGAGAAGGCGCGGTTAGAGCTCATCCAGGAGCCTACAGGCGAAGACGTTGAGATGGCGCAGATGATGGGCTTTGCGGGTTTCGGCACTAGCAAGAAATAGGCTTTCTCGCGACTAGCTTCAGCTCGGCAGGTAATTAGCGCAGGTGCCGTGCGTTGTACTCTATCATGATACCACTATGTATGTATTACATTCACTTTTCTAATTCTGCTACAGTCTTCTACCTCAGTTCGTGAGCACACGACCCATGATTACGATCGAGCGAGTGAGAGCAAGAACTTGACGTCGGCGATTTCCTGCTCTTCTTCAATCAGAACCTTCGCCGCCGCCTTGCGCTCCTTCACATCCAGCGGCAGGCCGCCAATGGTCTTCGCCACGAGCTCCTTGCACTCCTGAATCGCAGTCACAATCTCGGCGCCAGTGCCCTCCGTGAACGCGTAGAAGACATCCACCTCGTCGACGGCCTGCAAACCGGCCTTTTTGCGGAGCTTCTGCACACGATTTGTCACCTCCCTCGCGAGCCACTCGTTCTGCAGATCTGCGTGGATCTGGATCTCGAGGCGCACAACCACATCGTTATCGGTATGTGTCGCGTACTTGCCCTCAGAGCCCTCCGGCAGCTCGAGGTACCGCTGCACCGTCAGGTCGCCCTCAACGAGCTCGATGCCGTCCACGGAAATCTTGCCCGTCTCCACGTACGCCTTAATGTCCGCGCTCGGCACCTGCGGCAGCGCGTTGCGCACCCGTCCGAGGTCTTTACGCAGCTTCTTGCCCAGCACGCCCCAGTCCGCAACCGCCTTGTACTTGACGCCCGACTTCTCCTCCTCCGAGGTGAAGATGATGTCGCGCACGTTAAGCTCCGACTTGATGTACCGCTCAAGGGGCTGGATGTCGGCAAGGAACGCGGGATCGGCGTGGAAGACGAGAAGCTCCTTCATGGGGACCTAGAATTTGATAGCAGTCGCCGTTAGCTGATTCGCTCTTCATTCTCGAGTAACTGGTCGTGTGAGCGGCCCTTACCTTCAGGGAGAGGTTATTCCTTTCACGGATGTTCCTCGTCAAGTCGATGACCGCCTGCATGCGCTTCACCTGCCGCTCGATGTCCTCATCAAAGTAGGCATCCTTGACTTCAGGGAAGCTCAGGAAATGGATCGAGCGCACATCTCCGGCAGAGGGATCTTCGGGGATGAACCTGCGGAGCGACTGGTACAAGTTCTCGGTCAAGAACGGCGTGTAGGACGACTATATCCAGTCATCAGCTTCAGCACCCCACAAGAGAAAAAGGAGCTACGTGCCATGGTCTTGCATAGCGTGAAAAGTGCTTCAAACAGGGTATTGAGCGCATCATACGTGTCCTCCTTGCCATCTTCTCCCTTCAACCTCTTCCTGTTGAACCGGATATACCAGTTCGTCAGCTCATCGATGAGATCCAGCAACCTCGGGATAATCGTATAAAGCCTATACGCCGCCATTTCCTCCCTCACCAGCTTGATAAGGGACTGGCACCTCGCCAAGATCCACCTGTCCATAACATTGTTCGGCACATGAGCCTGGGCGTTGTATACAAACTCCTCGCCGTGCACTTTCTTGTAGAGGGCGGCGTGGCCAAGGAAGAAGCGGAAGGAGTTCAGCCATGGCAGGAGCACGCGCGAGATGACCTCCCGGACGCCCTCCTCGCGGAAGCGCAGGTTGTCGCCGCGCACGATAGGCGAGTTGACGAGGAACATGCGCGTCGCGTCGGCGCCGTATTGGTCAATGATGAGGTTTGGGTCGGGGTAGTTCTTCAAGCTCTTGCTCATCTTTTTGCCGTCGCTGAAGATCATGTTAGGCCAAGGGTTACACTGCTGTAGTTCTGAACTCACGCAGCAAGAACGAGACCGTTGACGATCAAGTTTTTCCATGGTGCCGTCCCGAACAAATGCGTCGAAAGGACGAGCAAGGTGTAGAACCACCCACGAGTCTGGTCGATACCCTCCGACACAAAGTCAGCAGGGAAAGTAGCCTCGAATTTCTCCTTGTTCTCGAATGGGTAGTGGGCCTGAGCGTAAGGCATGCTGCACAATTTCCAGTCCGTCAATGACATTCTATTCTCACCTCGAGATGCTGATTCTCACCTTCCAGACTCGAACCAACAATCGAAGACCTCATCAATACGCCTGAGGACTCCCTTGCCCTGCTCCGAGGGGATGGTGATGTGGTCGATTTTGTCTCTGTGCAAGTCGGTGATACCAGTAACACCAGAGCGCTCCTCCAGTTCCTTAACGGAGCTGATGGCGACGATCTGCGGTAAAGGAATGTCAGTCCGCAAGCCCTTCCCTTACTGTGCGAGTAGAATGATGCGCACCTCCTCGTAATCTTCGCTGACCCAGAGAGGAATGGGAGTTCCCCAGTACCTATTACGCGAGATGTTCCAGTCACGGGCGTTGGCGAGCCAGTTTCCGAAACGGTTGTCTCCAACACTCTGAGGGACCCTAAAGCGACGAATTGTTCAGCAATCACAACAGAAGGAAACCGAAGCGGCGACGTACCAGCGGGTTTGCTCGTTGTTCGCGACGAGCTGGTCAACGATGGGGGTGACCTTGACGAACCACACGGGGATGGCGCGGTAGATCAAAGGGGTACCAGATCTTGTAGACGATTAGCCACTGCAACTTCCAGACTAGAAAAGTTAGGTACCTCCAGCAGAAGGGGTAACTATGCTTGAGGGTCGACTGGACGATCAGGCGGCCCTTGGCCTTCAGAGCCTTCTGGATGGGGCTGTCCGCGGCCTACAGTCACCTTCAGCTTGGACTCTCCTAGTGTAGGTGAAGGGCGGTAAGTTACCTTGACGTGCTGGCCCTGGAAGTCAGGCACTTCGCTGGTGAAGCAGCCCTTGTCGTCGATGGGGCAGGGGGGCATCTCGTCGGGCCTGAGGACGCCGTGCGAGATGGCGATGCGGTGATCGTCCTCACCAAAGGCGGGGGCTTGGTGTACGATACCGGTACCGTCAGAATCGGTGACATAGGTGTCTACCAGCACCTTGAACGCCTTGTCCTCGAACTTTGTAATAGTAATGCGATCGTTAAGCATACAGAATAAACCGCTAATTGAGAAAGGCGCACCTTTTCAGTGAAGTACTCGAAGAGCGGGACATATCTCCAGTCCTTCATGTCGGAGCCCTGGAATTGAGCAAGCTTCTTGAACTTGGCCTTTTTGGGATCCTTGTAAAGAGTTCGGAGGAGATTTTCGTGGATGATGAAGTTCTGATCGCGCTCAATATCGTGGATTTTGACATAGATGTAGTCGGGGTGGACACAAAGTGCAAGGTTGGAGGGGAGGGTCCAGGGGGTAGTCGTCCACGCGAGGAGGGAAGTTTTGGGATCGTCGACCAGAGGGAAGGCAACGGTGACTAATTACCCAGCCCAATAAATCAGCCCTGATTACGAGGGTCGAAGATAGTTCCACTAACCGGCAGGGTCATTGACGTCCTTGTAAGCCTGACCAGCCTCGAAGTTGGACAAGGGCGTCGTGCATCCAGTAGAGTAAGGCATGACGCGCAGTCCGCGGTAGACAAGCTTCTTCTCGAAAAGCTGGCCGAAGACCCACCACACGGACTCCATGAAGGAGGTGTTGAGGGTCTTGTAATCGTCGTCGAAATCGATCCAGCGGCCCATACGCTCGACAGTGGAGCGCCACTCGCCAGAGTACCTCATGACAATGCTGCGACACTCCTCGTTGTACTTGTCGATTCCCATGGCGAGCACATCGTCCTTCCCGGTGATGCCGAGGCGTTTATCGATCTCGTGCTCAACGGGGAGGCCGTGGGTATCCCATCCAAAGCGGCGGGAGACGTGGAATCCACTGACATGGGCGTGGCGCGTCACGATGTCCTTGGGAGGGATTAGATCCCTCTGCAAGGGCAATGAAGGGCTCGGTGCGCACCTTGATCGTACCCGCGAGCAAATGTCCGTAGTGCGGAAGACCAGTAGCGAAGGGGGGTCCATCGTAGAAAGAGTACTCAGGTCTGCCCTCGGAGAGCCTCAAGCTGGTGCGGAATGCGTCGATCTCCCTCCAGAATGCGAGCACCTTCTCTTCTTCCTTGGGGAAGTTGAAGGGAGCACTGACTGCAGATGGAAGCTTGGATCAGGCGCTTGGAGTCACGGAAAAAAGGCAGACTCACTGTCGTGCTCAGGAAAAGACATGACTGAAGCTTTGGATGTAATACGGGGAGTTATAGGGGTTTATATGGAGGACACCTCGCCTGGGTGACTCGACAAAGGTGGAGACCCAAGTCTTGTGGAAGTTTGAACTCAATCTTATCAGAGCTCAATGAGTCACCCTGGGCACCGTCATCTGCAGTCACGTGTGAACCACCAGGGCCCTTTTGATGTAAGCGAAAAAAGGCCTTGGGGTGTTTGCAGTTGTAGTGCAGTCTCTGCAAAGTACGAAAGGGGAAGGAGGACCGATCACCAATATACGAATCGGGAGGGAAGCCTGCTCTGGCAGTTAGCGTTTTCCCACCGTCTGTGGATGCGGCGTGCGGCACGGTGCGGGGTCGTACTTTTGGGTGTCTATACCTTGGGGGGTTAGAACTGTCACGCATAATGGATTCCAGGTAATACAAGGGAGAGCGGCGGGTGACCTTCCGCCAGTGGGGCCTGTGGTACTTACTGTTCAGTCCGTGAAAACGAAAACGGGAAAGGGTTCGTCTATGTGTTATTGGAGCGGATATGCGGACGCGGACTATACGCAGATGTGCGGACACGGGGTGACGGAGGTATGGAAATACGCGGATGTGCGGACACGGGATAACGGGGTATGCGGATACGCGGTTGCGTAAATTTTGAGGGACAGTCTGAATAGGAAAGGAAGCTGTGCGGGAGTGCAGACATTGCATTGGGTAACGGGGACTGGAATGTACGAGCCTTGAGCGGTGAGGCAGGAATGACGGGCAATGACGAAGAGGCTGGGGGAACATGCGAACGGCTATGGCCAGGTGAATGAGCTGGAAGGCTTTCAAACAGGATGGCATGCTGGAGAATCCTTATTTAATTGGTAGCTAGAACACCTGAACCCTACAACGACAGAATGGAAGTTTGTTGTAATTTAACGTGGTATTCTTAGATCTTCAATACTTGTGTCTTCATTTGTATAGGCGGGATAGCTGAATATGGTGGGTTCAATTCGCAAGTGATGATCACTCCGATCCAGAAGGAGGAACAGTGAGTAAGGAAGCGCATGGGGTGGATATCCACCTTGGGAGCGGGAATCATGGGCGAAATAAATGAAATATTTGTGGAGGGTCAGGTATTCTCCGCAGTGCAGCCTTTGCTATGGGCGGCGACGTGACCAACAACGGCGGGGGTGCGGGGATAAATGTCAGGAATGGGAAGGGGGCATAGGTAAGATCAAATGGTCGAGTGCGGACAGAAACAGGAAGAGAACACGGATAAGAGGATGCGGGCAAGTCAGGAAGCCGGAGGCGGACAGGAAGGCGGACAGGAATACGGAGAAGGAATACGGAAGGCGGAGGGGACAAGAAGCGGAGACGGAGGGCGGAGGGGGACAAGAATACGGACCAGTCTTCCAGACGGAGTCGAACAAGAATACGGAGGGGTGTGGAAGGCGGAGGCGGACAAGAATACGGAGAGGGAATATGGGGAAGTGTGGAGAGCGGAGGCGGACACGAATACAGACGGGATACAGAAGGAAGAGGGGACAAGAAGCGGAGGCAGGGGCGGAGGAGGACAAGAATACGGACCAATCTGGAAGACGGAGGCGGACAGGAATACGGAGGGGTGTGGAAGGCGGAGGCGGACAAGAATACGGAGAGGGAATATGGGGAAGTGCGGAGAGCGGAGGCGGACACAAATACAGACGGGATACAGAAGGAAGAGGGGACAAGAAGCGGAGGCAGGGGCGGAGGAGGACAAGAACACGGACCGATCTGGAAGACGGAGGCATACAGGAATACGGAGGAGTTTGAAGGCGGAGGCGGACAAGAATACGGAGGGGTGTGGAAGGCGGAGGCGGACAAGAATACGGAGAAGTCCGGGGAAGCGGAGGCGGATAGGAACAGCACGGATGCTGTGAAAAAATGGCCTGGACCCGGGAGATGGGAGGTCATCTCTCACTTGGGGGTCAATAGAACTGAACCAAGGCTGGTAATAAAACACACTAGGTGGCGCCCTGCTCAACGTTGGTTGGCCCAGATGGGGGCGGCTGACTCATGAATGGCTGATAACCGTGTCCCAGAGGTGGCTGCGTATAATACCCCGGGTGAGGGGGCCCGCCTGGTCCGTGGGGAGGGCCATATGCGTATATACCAGGGTGAGGTGGAGGGTAATGTTGGGACAGGGTGGCATAGTATGAGTTGTAAGGGTTTTGGAGCTGAGATTGCTCCCCCAATGCACGGGGAACCTCCACCTGAGTTGGAGGAGTCACAGAACTATAGGAGTTACTCCCTTGTGTACCGTCTAAGTTTGTTGAAAGGCCAGCATGAACCATACCATACGACGGGTGAGATGGTGAATAGTTAGGTCGGACGCCAGGCACCATAGCATACGGCGAATAGGGGTACTGATATGGCAATCGGGGTGGAATAGCTTGGGGAGCTGGCTGAGAGGCCATGGCCGCACCTTTTTTGGCAGACACCCTGGAACGAGTGTACCGCCGGGGGGGAGACTGTCCAGATGATTTGGGCGGACCAGTAGGCCTTAGGGGGGATAGCCCATCATCGACAATCATTGAGTCTTGAAGAAGAGGCTGAGAGGGTGTCTGAGCCGTGGAGGATGATGAAGCAGTGGTCGAAAGGGTTGACGCGCTGTGGGATGATGATGTAGTCCCATATGCCGACGATATACTTGACGACGATGACGATGCGGTTGATACAAATGTCGATGTGGATGGCGTTGCATTTATAGACGACGAATCGGCCTGGGCGGAGGACGATGCACGGGCGGAGGACGATGCATGGGCGGAGGACGATGCACGGGCGGAGGACGATGCACGGGAGGAGGACGATGCACGGGAGGACGACTCCGCGGCAGTTGACGGCCCCGCAGCGGAGGACGACTCCGCGGCAGCTGACGGTCCCGCAGCGGAGGACGACTCCCCGGCAGTTGTCGGCCCCGCAGCGGAGGACGAATCCGCGGCGGAGGACGATTCACCGGCGGAGGACGATTCACCGGCGGAGGACGATTCACCGGCGGAGGACGATTCACCGGCGGAGGACGATGCAACGGCGGAGGACGATTCAACGGCGGAGGACGATCCACCGGCGGAGGGCGCAGTCGTGGGGGATCCGCCTGATGTACGAGTACACGCGTCGTTTAGGAAACACTGGCGGTATCCCAGCCCGGGAACGCTGGGACGTGCTCCTACTATCCATGGGTGTTTGTTATCTCTCAGTTCGTTCTTGTTTGGGTGCACTTCAATTCTCAGTTTTTCATATCCATCCTCCGCGTAGCATGCTTTCGCAAGTATGCGAAGGGCAACTGTGCCAATGTCTCGTATCCCTGAGCCATTTGCCGTCGGTGTTTCGGTCTTGTTTCTTTTGTTCCGAGGAGTTGGGATGCCAGGGGCGGGAATGAAGGTGGGGTCGGTGCCAACAGGGAACGGGACGCCTTCGGGGAAGTTCTTGATGACGATCCCATGTGGCTTCAATTTGTCCTTGAGGTTTCGCCAGGGAAGGCTCTTGGGGGAGATGCGGATGGCCAGTTTGTCTAATTGCGTGAGCCTAGAAGATTGGCAGAGACTAACGAGACCAACATACCACAGGACGCAGAGAAGAATTCTTGTATCCGAGCCTTAGCCGCTTCAGCCGACTCCTCGGCCCTGACGCCGTTCGATAGGGAACTGTCAGAGGCGGAGCGGGGCCGTTTCTTCCGAGAAGATGTCACTGAGGGGGATGACTTTCCACCGTTGCCTCCCTCATTCCCGGCCGCCGATTGGGATTGGACGTCTCCTATCCTGAACTCCTCCTTAAGGAGTTCAGGGCACCTCTCGAGCAGGCTAGTCAGAACGATGTTTTGGGCCTCTTTCGCAACTTCGCCACTAGAAGAAAGGGCATTATTAGCTTTCTTGCAAGACATACTTGGAAGCGACGATGACGTACTATACGTATGTGCGCAGAAGAGAACTGATTATTTCGGCGTCGATTGGTAGGCGTTCGAGGAACTTGAATTTGGACATGTGAGTTCATACTATAGGCGATTTTCATGGGCGGCTCTACGTACTCCTTTGGCTCCTTCCGACTCATAGATGAAATGGAGGACATTGTCGGTGTTAGCTGCGCCACCAACACCAAACGCTATTGTCTCGAAGGCGTTTTCACAGTGAGCGGCATCAGCTGATCTCCTCACGGATTGTTTGTACTTTCTGAAGTTAGAGCGACGCTTGAGAAGGCTGACGTTTCCCTGCTCTTCTACTATGATGGAGTCTTCGAGGTCAAGAACTTGGCGCCATCGTGTTTTGAACCGCTTCTTGAAGGATTCGAAGCAAGTGTTACCTGGAAAGGTTGAAGAAATTGAATAACAAGTCGAATCCGGTGGGATAAAACACTCACAGCTTGCCTTGGAGTTCCCAGTCAGCTCACGCTCCTGCGCTTTGTTCCTAGAGAAGTAGCGCTCGTACTTGTTCCACGATCCTTGTGCCCGTGGAACAGCTTTTGTTGCCTGCCAAAGGGAAACGACATTGGAAAAGAGTCGGCCGGTTTTTGCTGACGTGTCGCTGACCGTTTGATCGAGGGTTTCAAAGCAGGCGTCCAGCAGAGCACGGTCCTTGTTGGATATTCTTCCCTTCTTCTGACGCTGGGGAGTTTCCGCTGTATCGTCGTCGCTGCTTTCGTCAAGGCTTTCTTCACCCTGGTCTTCAATCCTGTTGGTTCGTGTAACCGGCTGGCCATGGTTTGCGGGTGTTTCCAACCAGAAGGTTTCATCCCTTCCATCACCCGAGGAGGCAGGAGGAAAGTGACTGGGCGCGGGGACACGGTTCTGGCGTGGAGGTCCAAACTGGGGAGCTGGTATGGTATTGGGAGGATGATCATCATCCTCCCCATGGGCTGGAGGGTCCTGTCCAGATGGGGTCGCCGTAGCATTTCGAATGACGCCTCGCCTCGCCGGGCTCTTTGCAGGGGAAGCTGACACGCCCTGTTCCCGCCGCTGCGCTCTCAGGGTACGGTTGGACACGCCCATTGGAGTAGGGGTCACCGTTGCTGGAGCACCAGTCTGAGGGCGACGTTAGTACAAACTTTGAAATGGGAAAGGCGACCACTAACTGGGTTCATCGAACAGTGCGGGTAGAACTTGGAACAGTGCAGGCCACAAGAAACAAGGACGGGGAGTCTGCAAGGCCCAAAGGCCACGTCCTCAGCTAATTCCCGCCCTTCCAGGCTCAGGCAACGTCTCAGTGTGCTTCGCAATCTGATTTCCTTCTCGAATTCGACGGACGGCGACATTCACCTGAGGGGAACACGACCTGACTGACGGGCGGTGAATGACGAAGGAAGTTCGCGACGATGCGAAGTGCAACTCCCGACACCACGCCCCCCAAACCCTTACGTTTTCCAGCTTTCCCGGCAGTATCATGAGGCGAGCGAAATCTGGGGCACAAATGGCTGGAGCTGTGGTTATGCAGACACGCGCCTGCCTCTTTTGTGAATTTGGATTCACCGTTCCTGAGATTGAGGTACGTTGGAGGTGCTGGGCGTCAGGCTGTCATTCAGAGGTCCTTCGGGAGGACATAACAAGACCGAATCGCCGTCCTAGCAACAAGCGAACGCGGATAGAAGTCGAAACTCCCTCGACAGTGATTAGTACGACTCAGAGAGAAGGCCACTGCGTGCCTTCGCTTTGGAACGGGGACGGTAGTAGACAACTCACAGACTCTCATAGTGCTCACCGCACCAGTGGCCGGTCCCGCCCACCATGACGGTCTTTCTGCCCCTCGTAGAGGAAACTCCAATCCCAAAGACACCGCCGTTCTTGGTAGAGCCAGCCGATCGAAGTGCGGGGTTGGCTAAAGTGGTTCAGGCGGTACTGAAAGCGAAGCGAATTGTGGTGATTTGTGGTGCGTGGCAACCTCATGGTGCCGTCCCCCGGGCTCTGAACCCCAGATTGCTGTTCGCCCAGGTGCTGGCATATCCGTGCAGGCGGGGATTCCCGACTTCCGCTCAACAGACGGCCTTTTCAAAACCCTGAAGCGAAACAACCCTAGAGAGGGGCTGGGCTCGGGGAAGGACCTGTTCGATGCATCCGTCTTCAATGTGAGCCGTCCTCTTACTGCGCCATTACAGCACACGAAGCTCACGATGCTGCAGTCTGAGCACACTACGTCCCTCTTCTGCCAGATGATGGCCCAGTTGTCAGACATGTCGCAGAACGCAGAACCGACAGCGTTCCATCAGCTCCTCCGCGCCCTCGATGATCGCGGGCGACTGCTACGGGTCTATACGCAAAACATCGATGCGATAGAGCAGAAGTGCGGTCTTTCATTCGGCGTTCCTGATATAGGAAGCAAAAAGTCTCGGGGGAGGAAAAACAAGGCGACTAAAGAGGACACCGCGTCTTCCAGACTTCCTACGCCTACGCCAGAGACTCCGCGGTGCATCCCCCTCCATGGAACGCTGCAAATGATGCATTGCCAAATATGCAGCCATTCATTTCCGCTTCAGGACTATCTACCCTCGCTGAACGCGGGCCAGCCGCCCCATTGTCCAGAGTGCACCAACCTCGAACGGACCCGGGCGGTGCTTGGTAAGCGACCCAGAGGGGTGGGCAAACTGCGACCGAGCGTCGTACTCTACAACGAAGCACACAATAACGGGGAAGGCGTAGGGAATGTTGTGCAGAAGGACCTCATAGGATCATCAAAGGGAAAGGGACGTAGCGGGGCTGATTTTTTGTTGGTTGTTGGGACGAGTCTTCGGATACCGGGGACGAAGAGGATGGTACGCGAGTTCGCGAAAGCGGTTCAATCGCGTGGTGCAGGGCCTTCGATAAGGGAGGAAGCGTCAGGGTCGGGATCTACAACGCGGAATGATTCTTCTCGGCATTCGTCCTCGATCGACGAGGATCCTCCACCTGCACCTATGAAGGCCGTGTACCTCAACCTTGACTTCGCGGTCCCGACGAGGGAGTGGGAGGGCGTGTTCGACGCGTGGGTGCAGGGTGATGCGCAGACATTTGCGGATATGTTGAGGGATGAGATTAAGAAGGAGACGAAGGCGAAGGAGCTGGCATCGGAGAGGAAGAGAAGGAAAGAAGAGGAAGCTGCAGCGGCTGCCACAGCTGCAGGTGAACCTTTGGATGTGGAGATGGCGAGTTCGGATCCTATATATCTGCCTCCCACACCAGAGGATGAGGTCGGTCGGAGGAAGGTCAAAGCGCTCCCGGAGGTGCCACCGCCCCCGTTGCCTATCGCATCTCCCCCGTCGTCATGGCGCAGGACTGAGTACACTGTCGTTCCGATCTCCCCGCTCGGCTATGAAACGTTAGGACCGAGTCGGAGGTATGAGTATGAGGGGGCGCATTGGGCACCGTACCGCTCTACGTACCCGCCTCTCAATATTCTGACGTCGTCGATCCGGTCAACGCTGGAGGATGATGAGCGGACGGAGTGTTTTCCAGATGCCGTGGCTAAAACACACTCAACGTATGTCTCCAGGATTTTCGAGTCATTAGGCTCGAAACCAGCCGTTCCTGGAGACTCTGGGGATGGGTGGTATATGGAATTTCTATAGACAAAATAGATAGATAAATGATGATCTTACAAAGCGACACATTCAATGTTTGATATACCTGATCGTACACCAGAATCCACCAGACAGCCAGCGCGCGCTGTTCTGGCGGAAGAATATCCCCTCCGCGCGGACCGGACATCTTTTGAGCTGGAGCGGAGGTGGGGCATGGAATGTATGTCCGTCATCCCCGTCGCGCATCTCCGTGGACCTGGTCCGCGCGGAGTGCTGTCCAATCAGCAGCGTGGAAACTGAAAACACCTGTGCTTTCAAAGAGTGCGGAGCGGAGGCGGTCGGCACCGATCATGATGACGTCCCTTGAGGGAAATGTAGACAAACAAATGATTTCGGGACATAACACTCTGTTTTGTAACACAACTTGAACACAACTTTCTGGTTAACAACGTTCAGGCTCATCACTTATGTGGCACAATCCTCGAACCGATACATCGATACCCTCGGGATTGAAACTCTGTATGCAGTATGCTGAACATGCTGGACATCTTCTACAGGAGAAAACAGGAGTTGGACCCCCCGTCTCCTTCTTAACGGATGTCTCCCTGCCTGTTCAGGCTGAGATTCAGACGCTAGTCGAGGTTGTCCACACAGCCTGGTCCAATCCCGGTAAGTCCTTCGAATGAACACTGGTACATAATTGAATATAACTCCGCAGTGGAACTTACCTTCTCTTTGGATGACCTTGCAAGCGCCAGCAAAGTGCCTCTAAAAGGGGTTAACCGAAGCGACCATCTGCGGCAAAAGTTTCCCGCGCCTGAGCACGTCACTGGGCGTCTAATCGATACCCCGTGCGTGTTCATAGATAGTGAGGGGAAAGTCCTTTCTTGGTATTTGCCAGGTGTTTGGACCGCTCGAAGGAGGGTGCGTTATTCTTTCAAGCACTCGCGTTGTTCACTACCCTGAGTCGAGACAGACACAGGTTTTTGAGATCATTGAGCAAGTAGCCTTGCTTCCCAACAGTATCATCCGCACCAAGGCGTCAGATGATTGGAGGACAGACGGTTCCACGTTCACGAACCCCAATGACTGCGACATCAGTCCCGGCTGTGTGAATCTTGTATCAAGTTGGTATAACCACCCCATTCAGCAAGATGACAGGTTGATGATGCGCGATCCGGGTTCACTAAAGCCCCATCAAGATGGGTGATCTGGGCCCAGTTGGGCACCTGTGGGAGCAATCATAGTGGAAAGCCCAGGTGGGAATAAGGAAGGACCAATGTGGGATGGCCCAACTGGGGTGAATTGGCCCAAGATCAATAGCCCAGCTGGGAAACACATTGCGGAATAAACCCGCCGGGAGATGGAAAGGCAGAAAAGCCAAAATGAGCCGGCGGGTCAGGCGGGCCATTCCGTCGTTCCTAATTTTGGGGATTTGCCACTTCCGGCGGACCATGTGTCGGACCATCAATTTGGCCTCATGTTGCCCCAAGCCCCACGGATGTATATTGTGACCCCCAAACAATGCATGGAGCCTTTCTTCTTAACTACAGCAGCTGCAATGTCCCAAGATCTACCCCCAGGTCTCAGGACGTTGCAAGAATACGCTGGACTGGCGAAGTTATATTGGGCTCAAAAAGGCTCGTGTCCATCTCCTGCTGTAACGCCCTCAAGAGTTCCCTTGGATGTCCAAGGGGAAATAGGGACAATTGTGGGAGTTCTATTTCAAGCACTCAAGCACCCCGGTCGGTCAACCAGGTTTTTTAGCACAGCCTTGTTCTTCTTTCTGATTGCATTTTTTTAGTCCATCTCTCCTATTCCCTTGAGGATGTTGCTGAAGGTCTCTCTATCCCCCTGCAAGAAGGGACTCGAGAAGACTACCTGCGGAGGACGTTTCAGGCTCCGGAATCTGTTAGAAATTTCAAGGATGCCCCAATGGTCTTCGTTGACTCTGCCGGTAAGGCCATTGCGTGGTACTTGCCCAATATTTTCACATCTCGGAGATGCGTGAGTCCATTGAATCATATTTTATGCCACTGCAATCCTCATAAAGTGGCAGTCTGCCGTTTTTGACGCAGCCAAGACCGTTGGCAAATTACCGAAATCCGTGATTCGGATGTGTCCGTCGGATTCTGGATATTCGTCGGATTATAAACGTCCGGCGGACTCTCAAGCTCCGGCGGACTCTCAAGATCCGGCGGACTTGCAACGTCCGTCGGGCGCTTGGCGGACGGAAACAGGAATTTTTGCAAATCCGGATCATGGCCAAATCCCTCCCGGCCTCGTAAACCTGGCTGCCGCTTGGTATGAGCAAGGTCATGGGGTAAGCGATAGAGGCCTCTAACTTGCGGAAAGTTTATTGATTCAACACCTAGCCTCCGATTTCAGTTCCCGGCCCATCCGCATCCCTGAACTCAAAGAAACGGGCTGGCGGCATGGAGCTGATTGACATGCTATCGGGAACAAATGCCCTTATTGGCGCCCTCCTTTCCCTTGTGAATCCAAAGCTGTATGAGATGCAACTGCAAGTTCTCATAGAACTGTCATCAGGTAGGGCTGAAACGTCAAATACCGAATTGACACAAGAAGCCTTCAAGTACTGGACTTCACCTTTCACTGGATTTGCTTTCATCTGCAACAGAGAGACCCCCTTCCATCGTGATAACCGTGGTGGCAAGTTTCTCCAAGATATACTCTCAGTTTTTGGGACATATGGAAACGGCGTATTGGAGGTCCCACTTCTAGGTGGAAGGTTTAGCTACAATCCAGGGACAAGCTTTATTATCCCTGGCTACCTCCTGGAGCATGGTGCGGCAAGAACAGAGGGGGATAGGATATGTATTGCTAGTTTTATTAAGCCTTCTGTGGGTTGGGGAGCTCTAACTGAGTATGCAGAGATTTCACCCCCATTCCTTGCCGATCTCCTGGCATCCATTCACCCGGCGGCATAGATTACATCGATCGGCTGTTATACTGATATACTACAACCTATTCCAAGCTTTTCGAACTTGATATGCTGCTTGATAGGCTTCCTCTACGTCACGGCTACTCTCCTCAACATTGGCGATCGAGGCATCTAAACCTTCAATCAATCCCTTCAAGACACCTTGCAAGTCAGCTTCATCTATACCCCGTGATTTCTCATCCCTGGGCCGATTTCCACCATCCCTCAAAGCCCCTCCCCCTTCCCTCCAAAGCCGAGCGACGTCAGAAATAGTAGCATATGGTTTATCTTCCCACCAGCGGTTACTGTCCGATCTGAGAAGTTCGTCCTCGGGGTACACGGGACTGGTAATCAGTCCACCGGTTAGGGCAAACCAGACGCCTTTGCAGTCATCAGTGTGGATGACGACCTCCTTGATGATGGACTGGTAGAAGGTACCGGGCCTCCTTCCAAGATCGCTGGCTGTCATCAATCCTTGCAGGGTGAGACCAATATTCTGGATGGCCCGTCAGGTTGTGGGAGCAGCGGATCACAGGAACTTAAACCTACAAGTTCATTGCTAAAAACACTAACCCAAGTCCGCCAATTCTCTTGATGGTAGGGAGTATCGCATTCGAGTTGGAAGAAATCAAGGAGTTTGTGCATTCGGCCATGCACGTAGCCCAGCAAGGACATCCATTCTGCTGTAGTGCAGATATCAATAGAGGGGGGAGAAATTGTGGATGTCTCCATGGTGGTCAAGAAGGAAGAATGCTGTGCGGGAATGAAGATCCGTGGATCAATGACTAATCCACTGATCAATACCTGCCAACGCCAGCTTCAAATTGTCGGAGTCCTCCAGCACAAACAGTCCGACGGGTTTACACTCATCCGATATTGGGCCACACTCCGACGGCGTGGCGGCTAAAGCGGGGTAGGACCCGGCGGACATAACTCCTGCGGGCTAACCCGTCGGGTCGCATTGAACCACAAGCCGGCGGGTGGCAGACAAACCGGGGTGTAACCCGGTGGCGGAAGGGTCCCGACGGATAGAGCCCCTGCGGTCTAAGTCCGTCGGGTCGCATTCACAATTTGTGGTCCAAGCTCCCGGCGGGTAGAATGGGGACGGTTGGCGGGATGAAATACACTCGCGGCAGGAGACAGTGCTTCACCCGACGGTGTGTGAGTCCGACGGACTTGACGGAGACAGGAGAGCAATACATCAATACAGGCATAGTGGAGATAAAATACAAATTCTCGCATGGAGATAGAGGACAGGGACTCATGGTTAACTACTGGTCGTCATCGCTGTCATCTTCTCCACCATCATCATCACCTTCACTGGAGTCCTCCTCTCCGCTGCCCGCTTCTACGGCCGCCTGCTCATCTTCTTCTTCCTCCGCGGCTTGCGCGTCTGCGGCGGCATTGATCTGGTTGGCAAGGTCGTCGTGGAATGAAACGGTCTTCGGCTTTTTCACGCTGTCTGCTTCATTGACGCTACCCTTTCGTTTCTGCTTCCTGTCATGCTTGTTTCGTGCTGTCTGTTCGCCGCGGACCACTTCAGGTTCCAGGGGTCGAATCAGGTCCTCCGTTAAATCGCCCGTTAAATTGGCCGGCAGTTCCTCCGTCATGCTCCGAATGTGAAGTTTTCCGAGATGGATCGTCATGTCCTCCTTGTCGGCGAGAAGGCCTTTGAGTTCCCCGCGGAGTCTTTTCGCATTGTTGAGCCGGCGGGTGAGTGTGGCAATCCGTTCGGCGCTGGTCGCGAGCTGGGAATCCATAAGCTCGACGGATGAGACGGCGAGGTCACGGGCCTGGTCTAGCTGTTCGATCTTCATCTCGGCGAGGTTGATGACGTTCCGGACCCGGGGGAAGACCGGGGCGATCCTGTGTTTCTGTACTTCCCACCAGCCAAACACGTCCCTCGGATGGATTGCCTGCACGGGCTCGTCCATTTTCTCCCACCATTCGCCCTCGTAATGCACAAGGATGTGATCACCAGCGCTACCGTAGGTATTGGCAATACGCCTGAGCTCTTCTCTATCCACAAGGGTGCCGCGGATGTATAGCAGACTCGCCGTCGTAGCGATTTTCGAAATTGTGAGGTCTTTCGGGTTGGGATGGAGCAGCATGACTGAACCGAGCAAAAAGGAATAGGCAAACTAACAGACAGGTCAGAATAGAACTCTGAATTGAGAAATACATACCAGCTCTTCCTTCAGGTGGTCGTGGTATGTACCCATGTACTCCTCAGGCATCGGGACAACGGCCTGGATGCACAGCGCAGCCCGAAGGCGGCTTGCGGAGTACGACAACACCGATTGCATGCCGTTCGGAGTAAGGGCGTTTAATTTAGCGAGGATGGCAAGGTCTTCAAGCATTTGTGCTATAAAAATGGATGGAAAGAGTGTACAAGTAGGGGATGATGGTGGTTCAAGTTCAAGTTGTAGGATCATTGATAATCGGATCTTCGATGGTAACCCTAACCCCGCATTTTTCCATGAACTGCTTCTTTCCCGCGGAGGCCCGGCGGGCCCACATGTCCGCCTGTCGGAATGCGTATGCCATATGTCCGGCGGACACACCCTCCTCGTTTGATTGTGCCCAATCCAGACATTTCCTCTGCCGGTATAAGCAGAAACGAACAAACCATTCCATCTCATGCTCCAGGATGATTACCTCCTCCATCCAACGGTCTGCCCTGGACTTGGCCCTGATCCAATTGACCCGGTAGACTACAGCCAATTAGCGGAGAGGACGGTTTTTTCTTGACAAAGCTCACCTTCTGCTAAATACCCTTCCTCTGTAGGGTCAATACCTAGGCTTGTCCAAATCCAAGAAAGGCCTTCATTCCTCTGGCCCCTAGCATTTGGGCTGTAAATTGCTGTTACCGCCTTCGTGTCTGATTTTTGAAGGGTTTTGAATTGAGGGTGTTCAGGAAGGAGCCCGAGCCGCTCCAAGGAGGACCTAGCCTTTGCGTATGTTCTCTTGGCTGCAACCATGAGCTTTTCCAAGGCATTGATACTGTCGTACGATCTTGTACGGTCTCTCGTTCCATTGGCCAGTTCCCTGTTGGCCCGGTAGTATGTTGATTTTTTCGTGATGAGACTCCGAAGGGTATCGAGTGCCTCGTTTGCCTGGGCTACCCGCAATTCCCCTTCTGTGATTGCAGCTGCTGAAAGCTCCTCGGGTAAATCGTGGAAGTCAGAGGGAAGGGAAAGGACTATATTTTCGGCCAGTTCAAAGTCGACGTCTGGATCTGGAATATGTGGTGGGCATTGGCACTCGTTCTCGCAAACACAGGGGTCTTGTTTATCCGTCATCTTGGATGTCTCGGCTGTCGGGTCCAAACCGGGGAAAAGAGTATCCGCGATTTTATACCAGTTGTCTATTTGCTTGATGAGGACCTCCCGTTTCTTCTGTACATCCAGGTCTGTTACGGACCCTTCCGTTGCATTTCTAATTGCCATTGCAGTTGAACGTAATGCTGATCTTATTTCCGATATTAGTACAACTGTCCTGAGATGCAAGAGAGAAAGACAGACTGTGCTTCCTGAATTTCCATGCCTGTTGCAACCCAGTTTGCTAGCCCCACATTTTTCCTTGTCTTCTGCTCTTCAGCCATGAGGCTAGATCGAATTGCTCTTGTGTTCTTAACTAAAAGAAGAAGTTAACCCTAGTGAGCCTACCATTCTCAGTTCGAAGAACGGATAGCTACCTTTTTCAAGTTTCGGAAGATATGAATCCATGGATGAAACGTCAGACCCCTTCCTCTCGTCGTTTGCGGTCTCCATTTCTTCCTGCCAGAGCTCCTTCTGGGCGGGGCTCACTGTGTCATTGAGTAGAGCAAAGTCATCATCTGCCTTCTCCTTCTCAGTCCTAGCTTTAAGCAGTTGGGTGGTGATGTAGGTATCTGAAAGTAATTCTAATAAGCATATGCCGAGGACAGGATGGAAAAGCACAGACCAACTGATACCAGCTTCTTCCAATTAATGTCTGTTACGCATGCATCGATCATTTCCCGTCGGTGAGCGGGAGTCATCGTTTTGGTTATCCTTGCTGCTTGGTTGAGTATAGACCAGAGGGATTCAATGATCTCCCCACTGGCCATCCCAGCACCTGGGAGAAAGGTACTGGCAAAGCGAGGCAGGCATATCTCGCCATGGCCATGAATATGGAAGAGTCCAATGAGGTACGTGATATCCAGGTCCGCTGGGATGGTAAGGTGATGGGCTTTATCAATCCTCTCCCGGAAATGTATACAAAACTGGCAGTTGATATCGTAGGCCAGCAAAGCACCAGGTGTCCCAGCTGCATTGGTGGTGTCGAAGGCTTCGTTTACTGACAGGTCTGCATTTGCCTGTCTGGAAATATAGTGAGTTCAAGCACAGTCCTCTGTAAGGTGGCGGCACTCACCTTTCTCCTTTCTGCATGTCCACGAGAGCTCCACCGCAAAAGCAGCCATGACGGGCACAGGCACTCCCAAATAACCCAGATGCATCATAGCCCTTCTTCATCTTATCCTTATCCTGGACAGCCTTGTATTCAGAGCACGTCGCAGCCTGAGTTTTCCCGACGGAGGGATTCCGACGGTAGAGAGAAACCGGCGGAGCGTAAGGTCCGAGGATAAGGTCCGGCGGATGGAGGTAGTTCCGACCATACCGTCCGACGGTAACGATCCGACGGATAGACATAGTTACGTCCGTCCCGTCCGACGGTGTCGATCCGACGGTGTCGATCCGACGGTGTCGCCGATTCCGATGACACAGGGAATAGTTCATTAGTTCATGAGTAGCATTATAAAACAGAGATCCTATTAGCACTGGTTTAGCTATCATGCCAGAAACTTACCTGCTTGCTTTCTGGGGCGTTTTTGAGGACTTTGTCTTGGTAGGCCTTCTCGATCATATAAGCAGCCCCAGCTATCAAGGAGATGCCCCGATCCTGACCACGGATTATGAGATGATGAAGCTTGAAGTTGCCGTCTATCACTATATATCGTTTATAAAGCCATCTATGACTCCCTTAATCATCAAAGTATGGGTGAAGATTGGCAAACTCACAGCTCTGTTAGGCTTTCCCAATTTGAAGGTAGGTTTATTCCGGGCTGGGGGCATATTGCACAGTATAAAGCCAGCTCCCCCTTTTCAGGTTTCCTTCCCCTCCCTTCATGACCAAATCCATGCCTCTTGAGAAGAATCATATAGTTGTACATTTGCCAGACCCGTGAAAGCTCTCGAGCTCTGTCCTACAACCCAACTATTGTCAGCTTAGAATACAAGGATGTAAAGAAGAACTTACAATTTTGGAAGGAAAGGCGAAATTGGTCTTGCGCTTCAGAATATCACAGTAGTTTTCCGTTGACATCTTTGTTTCGGTCTTGGTTAAATGGTAATCCTTGAGCAGTTCCAGAGTGAACACTGTCTCAATTGTTGTCCAAGTAGAAGGGAAATAGCCAGCTTCCAAAAATTGTTCATCTTCAGGTAGCCGGACCTTTTCACCACAGAGGCAGGGGTAGACGGGTAGGTAATGGAAACCATTGAGGTGCACGAAGAGAACAAAGCGCCCGGATCCGAGCTGAGTGATTGCTGGTTTTGCCCCAAATGTGGTATCATCCTCCTCCAGGGGAGGGGAGTCGAGGCAGCCATTTACCTTCAGTGAACGTTTCTCCAGATCAGACATCTTTTTCTGGTACTCGGGACACATGTGCCCTTGGTGCCCAAGGCATATCATGGTCCCCGCCTGCCAGAGCCAGGCAGGCTGGAAGTACCTTCCGTTCCAGTATTCAACCCGGTGAAATGGCGTCCGCCGATGGGAAATCCGGCAGCACACTCCGCAGTACTGAGGCTGGCTACCGCAATCCAGGCATCTCCAAGTTGCTACTCCTTTCAAGCACCGCACACATGTGGGTTTGGGCATTGCTTCGGTGATGAGAAGCCTGTCCAGATATGCCCCACACTTCCCTTGATCAAGCCATGCCTTGAGATAGTCATGGGTTGTCTGGAAGGAAGATAATCAGATCATTTCCTGCTTCTTAAGCCTCAATATGGCTGACCTTTCCCTGGGACGTCTTCCCATCAATGGTTTCAAAGATGGATTCGTAGTAGAGGGGCTCTGGTAAGGAAGAGCTGCTGGACCCCCGCTGTGCTTTGTTGTCTGCAGGGATAACCGGGATGATCTTCCTCCGTTTCGATGGTCGGTAGAGGGATTTCTCGGCAGGAACCGCAACGGAGGAAACTTGTCTTCCCCGTTTTGTGGTCTTGACAGAGATATCGAGTTCGGTGACCTTGCGTTTACCGATCTTATGCTTGACCATGGTGGTTAGGTGGAGGAAGACAGGAGAGGCTTCTTGCGGGAACAGTGGTGGTTATCGATTGATCAGCCTGAAATAGACAACGTCCCAGATTTATCATATGCTCCAAAGATCCGGCTGGGACCCTTTCTGATATTGGTCTGATATTGGGGTCATTATCTTGTTTGTTCCTCTTCACTTACTTGACGCAATGTCTCTCCCTGCCAAAGTCAAGGAAAGAAACTCTAATACTCCAGACCTCGCCGGTGGCCAGATTAAAGGAGAAGAAAACGAAGATGACGGGCTATCGGATTCCGAGGACCAGCCGAAGGGACCTGCTGAGGCCCTTGACTCGAAATTCACCACCCTTCAGCTAGAATACATGGATGATAGGAAGGACGACTACACACTACTTGCCATAGGGTTGAGACGTATATAGCGCGAGAAAGACAGATGTAAATACACGTATATTACGCAGCAGCTGCATTGTTACAGTGGCATAGAATATACGTGGGAGGTCAATTGCAGTGCGTCCGGGACGTGGGAGGTGGGAAGTAAGGAGACGTGCGGAGCGCAGGAGTTGGGAACAGAAGATGGAGGTAGGGAGGCTTGACGGTCGGGGTGCGGTAGGTGGGTGGTAGGGAAAAGGAATGTGGTAAGTAGGGGTGGGCGACCGGGACGACGTAGGTGGGGTCAGGACGATCGGGACGGTGGAGGTGGGATGTAGGCGCCCGGAGTGGGGTAGGTGGGCTGTCGACGACCGGGACGATGGAGGTGGGGTGTAGACGACCGGGACGATGGAGGTGAGATGTGGGTGCCCGGAGTGTGGTAGGTGGGATGTAGGCGCCCGGAGTGGTGGAGCTGGGACTAGGACGGCCGAGATGGGGTAGGTGGGATGTCGACGTTCGGAGTGCGGTAGGTGGGAGGTGGACGTTTGGAGTGCGGGAGGTGAGGTGTAGGCGCCCGGAGTGTGGTAGGTGGGGTGTAGGCGCCCGGAGTGTGGTAGGTGGGAGGTGGACGACCAGAGTGTGGTAGGTGGGACGTCGACGTTCGGAGTGCGGGAGGTGGGGTGTAGGCGCCCGGAGTGTGGTAGGTGGGAGGTGGACGTTCGGAGAGCGGGAGGTGGGGTGTAGGCGCCCGGAGTGTGGTAGGTGGGAGGTGGACGTTCGGAGTGTGGGAGGTGGGACGTCGACGTTCGGAGAGCGGGAGGTGGGGTGTAGGCGCCCGGAGTGTGGTAGGTGGGACGTGGACGTCCGGGATGGGGTAGGTGGCATGTCGACGTTCGGAGCGTGGTAGGTGGGACGTGGACGATCGGGACGGTGGAGGTGGGGTGTCGACGTTCGGAGCGTGGTAGGTGGGATCCAGACGCCCGGAGCGTGGTAGGTGGGACGTGGACGATCGGGACGGTGGAGGTGGGGTGTCGACGTTCGGAGCGTGGTAGGTGGGACGTGGACGATCGGGACGGTGGAGGTGGGATGTAGGCGCCCGGAGTGGGGTAGGTGTGAGGAGAATACCAAGGGATGTAGCGTGGATTTAGGTTTCAGAACCACGCGGAAAATGTTCGGAGGTGCTGCGGTGATAGCGGGTTGTTGCAAGAATGCGGTGCGTACATAAAACGGGTCGGTTCTTGAGAATTCTGGCATGATGGCCTCTCCTACCCCTACCCTCGATGACGACGGCTCATTGGAGTGTCCTTCACAAGGACTTGCTCTCTGTGAAGCTGTCGCTCATGTCATGCGGTCTCTCTTCCACACTCGGTTAGACGACACCGATCCTACAAGGGTGCTCATTCCAGAGCACTTCAGCCGGGAACTCCTCGAAGACTGCTATCTGGCAGTCGATACAGTTTATGAGGCGGCAAGGGGCCGGAATGAATGTTCGTGGCCCCCTACGGTGTACCAATTAACCACTAACCTCGCTGAATATCAATCTCCTTTCCAGATTCAACCCAATGGACCCTTGAAGAATATATCGCTGCGCAGGATGCTCCCAAGGGGAAGACTAATGCGGGGAATCCTGATTTCTCACCCGCAGTCAGCCCTAGGGTCAACGAACAACCGACTCTCGTGGAGGTTCCTTGTCATGTTAGTGACTCGGAGGGAAAGGTGCTCGCCTGGTATCTGCCCGGGTTGATATCCAGGCGAAGACAGGTGAGAATATTATATTACAGCGCCCCCTTCTCCCTCCCTCACACGTATGATTTCATTGTAGGCTGCTGTTGAACAGAGCATCGTGCAACTGGATGGAGACTCAGCCAAGGGTCTCCCACTCGACGGGAGCCGGTCAAGTCCTTGGAGAACGAATGCCTTTTTCTTCCGGGAGCCCGAGGAGTGTCAGGTCAACCCTGGCTGCGTATGCTTCAGCCCATGCTGGTATAGCCAAGCGCATCCGGTGAGTATGAAACCTCCCTTTTTTTATTGCCCCTGATGCCCTTCTTATCCAGCCCCCCGAATACCAGCCCACTCCGTCGCAGTCAATGAACGACCCGGCCAACGTAAGTTTCCTTGAGGATATCCAGGAGTACAATGCTATTATGGGAGGCGTCCTTGCAATCATCCACCCGGCTCTCTTTGAGACTGCAATGGATTCATGGAAGGCAATCTATGCCGACCCCTCCTGCACTTCCAAGCCGGAACTGGTCGCGGACCTCCTTGGAACATGGTCGTCTCCTTTCACTGCAGTGTCCTTGATCACCAACCGGGAGACACCACTGCATAAGGATAGGAAAGGAGGTAGGTTTTATCTCGACGCGGTCACGACTTTCGGAAACTATGCGAACGGGCGTTTCGAGATCGATGGACTTGGGATGAGGTTCCGCTATAATCCCGGGACGGCCGTATTCTTGAACTCACATACATTCAGGCACGGAGCATCCAGGGTTGAGGGGGAACGGTACTGCCTTGTTTCATTCTTCCGTCCGGACGTGGTGCAGAATCACGGAGGGTACAAATCCGAGGACGCAGAGACTCTACCAACAATCCAGAGTTACCGGGAATACTATCTTGGTGCAACGGGAGGGTGGAAGGGTAAAGGGAAGGAGGGTACGCCGGGATTGGAATGATTTTGCGGTGATTGGCGCCTGGGGTGAAACTTTGTAGTCCATAGATATGATATTCTTCCAAAATCCACATTCCTTGCTGCGATTTACAAACTAAGGGGCTAAAGCCAGGGGCTGCTGAATAACGTAGAAACCAGGAGCTCTTCATGGCCGTCTCGATGGACCTCCGCCCTCCGGAGGCACGCTTCCAATGACTCCAGGGACTTCTTCAACCACCCAAGGTGATTATCCACCAGTATTTCCCCATGCTGTACGGCTTCCAAATCACGGCGCAAACTTGCACCCGTTTTCGTTGGCGGCCTCCTCTCAACGTGGTTCCTCCAGGTGTCCAATGCCTGCTCTGATATAACCTTCTGGGGGAGAGGTAAGTCATTCAGTTTCTCCGCGTGCCAACGCCACCACGAAAGGCCAGGAGGTGTGCTATCCGCCGGGAGTTGGCTGAAGAATTTTGTGGCATAGCGGGCGTGATTCCTGCGAAACGCCACTCGGTCCATCTTCACCCGGTGCTCCCCTTCGAGCAGCTCCATGGCTGTTCGCAGCCACGGGGGATGCCTGATGGCTCCCTCCGCATAGAGCATCGCGAACGCGAAAACTGACTGAGCTACACCCTGTCGTTCGACGGGCAGTGGCGAAGGTCAATGTGAATACCACTGAGGGCCTCAAAGCCAGAGGAGAACGTACCAGTTCTGCTTCGAGCCACGCATGCCAAATCTCAAAGGCATCGTCGCCGTCGTAACGTTCGAAAGACCTCATTGCTTCATAGGTGCGGACCGAGAGCATGTCAAGAAGTTCGTGCCATTCCTCGGCGCCGCTACAGCCCCAGTGGGCCGGCGGGATGTGGAACTCCATGTCTCCGGAGTCCTTTGGGCTTTCAGGCTGGCTGGATATGTTCGACGTTCGGAGAGTGGGAAGTGGGAAGAAGCAAAGAATATTAAAATTGACAGGGCTTCGTTCGATTAGGAATACAATCAAAACGGGGATATACAGGTACACGGTCATCTGGAGATGCCAATTTAGTGCTAATCGTGGGGTAGACGGTCACGCCGGCGGGGGAGAGAGGTCAAGAATCGGGGACTCGATCCCTGCGTTGCTCAGAGAGTCACGCAGAGCCTCACAGCGTTGGAGGTCTAACCATATTGTGCGCAAAGCTTCCCGCGTTAGCTTCTGCTCCTCCTCGAGACTCGCCTCTGCCATCGCGACGCCCGCACGGAAGTCCTGTAGCTCCTTCAAAGCAAGGAGATCAATGTTCGCTGCAATACTCAGGACCTCGGCTGGCGCCCGAGGAGGCCTGAATGGAAATAGCTTCAGTTGATCCCTCCAGCCATACGCAACGTTTGTGTAGTTCACGTTGGCGCCCATGATGCCACTGAGGCGGGCGAGCGGGTAGTTCCACCAATCCTGGCTGTAGAGGGAGATGCACGGGTCGTGCAACGAGTTGAGGGCGGCGATTGGGGCAAGATTCTCGACCGTGAATTCGTCGAGGGTGTAAGGGCAGCGGAAGGCGAGCAAGGTGATGCGTTTGTATAGTTCCGGGAGTACGACGTGGGTCGGAAATCGAAGGGTTAATAAGCCGATGGATGTATGGGCGAACAGCTGGGGTAACAAGGGAGAGTCAATGGGAAGGTATACGTGCTATGGCAAGGCTCACAATTTCGGCCCATAGATGGTCCCGGAAGGCTTTCATTGCTTCATCTTGTTCTTCGTCGTAGATCTCAATGAAACGGCGGGTTGCAGCACGGAGACGGCTGGATAGCCAGTTGCAGGTGTATTGTGCCTCGTCTGCATCGACTTTGGCGGTAAAGCTGTAGATCCCTTTTGCAGAGGGGTTCATTATGATCATGAGGTGGGAGGAAGGGAGGAAGGACGGTAAGCGCAATCGCGAATCAACGGGTGTTATCAGCATTTGATCAATCAAAATACATCCGTTTTCATATGTTCTAATTTAAGATTCGGAGTCCGCCGAATGTTCGGACTCATCCCGGGAACCTACAGAGGCCATATACATGTCCAGCCTATGCCTGGCGTCCTTGAAACTAGCCTCCGCATGACTCCCCAGGCGCTTCCACATCTCCGATCGGCGGTGAGACCACGCAGCCGCCGAGGGTGATTGTTCCTCTCCTGATGCCCAGGAAAGGGACTTCTTCGCTTGATATCGGAAATAGTTCAGCACCCAGCCCATCTCCTCCGAGATCAGGGTGTGCTCTTCATCCCAACGCATCATACGTGCCCGGGCGCGGAACCAGTTCACCCTGTGTACTGAGGGGGATATTAGCTCAAAGCGCAAAGAGTATATCGAAATGCTCACGTTCTTCGAGGTAGCGCTGGCTATTTGGATCGCCTTCTAGCTTCAGGGCCCAGATCCAGGGCGGCGGAGAATTTCGCTGATTTCTAACTGAGTTGTCGTAGAGGCGTACGATTGCCTTGACATCCGTGGGAGCCAGTGGCCGGAGCTCCTGGAGTAATCTCTCTGAGCCACCAAGCTCCGTAAGCGCCCATCGGCATTGACGATAGACGGCCCGGAGATAGTTAATAGCCCGGTTTGATGAAGCTACCGCCGAATAGCCACGGAGTCGCTCCTTCTTCCCATATGCCAGTTGGATGTTGGCGCGGAATAAAAACGTTTTGTGCCCAACCTCAAGACGTATCTTCTCGAGGCAGTCAAACGCCTGGGCGCCTCGGAGCTCCCTTTCCTTTTTGGCTACGCTCTTCCAATTGGTGGGACGGTCTTTGACAGTTGAGGGCAAGGCTAGCTGGACATATTCCGGGAGACCCTCGTCTTCGAATAGGGGGTTTGAGGTTTCACCAGAATGCGAACACTCCTCGTCGTCGCATGTGCAGTGAGGATATGGGGGTGACATCGTCTCCAACTCGGAAACATTGAGGAGCGGGAAGAGAAGGTCCGCGATCTTGTAGAACTCCTTCACCCGGCGGGCCAAGCGCTCCCTACGGGTTTCAATCTCGAGACCCTGGGCCTCTGTTGGTAACTTCCCAAACCTCCGCACAAGAAGGAGGGTTGAAAGTCTTTGGGGGTAGCAGAATCCGATAAAACGGGGTTGTCAGCATTGGCGGAGATAGACCAACTATAAGACCTACTGCTGCTCCTGTATATCCAGTCCGAGAGCAATCCATTTCGTGGCACCAATTGTCTGACCCCCGGAAACTTGCTCGTCGCTCATCAAAGTGGCCTGAGTTCCCTTCCGTGTCTTCCCTACGTATCCGGATGGTTAATGGTATTACCCCGGAGGAGCCAATGTTGAAGAACATACTTTTGGTCGTTGCAACATTGAAGATATCCATGGACGAAACATTCTTTTCCCGACCTTTCACTGCATCATCCATCTGAGCTGACCACTCGGTGATTTGCTCCGCCGAAGCCGCCTTGGACAAGGTGTCGAAATCACCCCGGGCATTGTCCGCCTCCTTCCTGGACTGAATGAGATTCTTGCTGAGATATGGGACTGGGCACAGGATGAGTCGGTGATCCCAAGAACGACAATACCTAATTGACTTACCTAGCCCCAGCATCTTTTTCCAGTTACTGTCCATCATGTTTGAATCGAGAACCTCCATGCGATGTGGAAGCGTCATAACACTTGTTGCCCGGCCCACTTCATTTAGGGTTGACCAGAGTGATTCTAAGATCTCCCCGCTTGTCATTCCAGCCCCGGGAATGAAGCTGGGGGAGTACCGAACCATGCATTCCTCTTTGTGTCCATGGACGTGCCAAGTGCCAATGCCCCAGCTAATCTTCGACAGCTCGTCAGGGCGGAGGAGGTGATTCCCGGCTGTCATCCTTTTCAAGACATTTTTGCTGTATTGGCAGGCGATGTCGTATAGAAGCAGGATGGATGGCGCTTGTGAAATTGGGCCATACCGGAGTGCCTGTGTGACTGCATAGTCCACATTCATCTGTCTGAAGATTGAAATGAGGGTTAACTTTTACCGGGAAGGTGGATCTTTTGCAAATGACTTGCCTTTCTCCCTTCTGGAAATCGACCACAGAGGTGGGAACGAAAGCTCCATGGCGGCTGCAGGCCAGCGCACCTATTCCACTCACGTCGCAGCCTTTGTGGGGTTTTTCCCGGTCCGCAATTGCACGATGATCATAGCAATGGGAGCGCTTCAAAAAAGCAAGATTTCAGATTGGCGGAAGTAATTCATTACAAATTCGACAACAGGCATACCTCCTTCTTCTCGACGGTTGATGCAATATGCTCCTGATATGGCCCGGGAGCTGTCATATACCCCTCCCCCCCGGCCTTCAAATAGACATCCCTCATGGCGGTCTTCTGCATCCGGTGAATGGACTTGAAGTTTCCATCCATTACCAGTCCCCGGGTAAACAGCCACTTCCGGCTGTCATCCTGCCAGCCCCGCGGAAGGTTGATTCCGGGTTGTGGGCAAGCAGCGCAGAATAGGGCCAATTCACCTGCCTGAGGATGCCCGGGGGAACTTGCAAATCCAAAGGATGCAAGCTCCTTCAGATGCCTCCATTGGCGCCCCACCCGTAGGAGCTCACGGTAACGATCCTGAAGTAAAGGTAAGCAGAGTGTAGGCTCCACAACGATATATGGGACTTACAGGAACGGAGCCAGGGAAGGGTTCATTTGTGAGCCGGCGGAGCTTGGCATAAAAACTGTGGGTCGGCGTCCGAGATTCAAGGATCTCTGTCAAATAATAATCGAGGAGTTGGAAGGTAAAAACAGAGCGTGGTCTTTCTTCCGTCGAGGGGTAAAGTCCAGCACGGAGGAGTTGGAAGGCGAATGGATCGGCGCCTACACACTTGCACTCGGAAATGGGAAGGTGGTGGATACCGTTTATATGGACGATAATGATGATGGGATTTCCATTCAGCGTCCGACTTCCCGGGGGGCTTGCTCCGTAGGTTACATCCTCATCGGGTGGGGTATATGGGAGGGGGACTGCATTGCCACGATGGTCCGTGGGGGACTGGGATGGGCATGCAGCTCCGTTGTGCCCCAGGTGGATAACAACTCCGGTTGACCAGAGCCAAGAGGGCTCAAAGCTTGAGCCCCGCCAACGTTCGATCCGGTGGAAGGGATGGGAGTGGTGTGCAGACTCGCAGCAGGCCGTGCAGAGATAGGACGGCCCGATACATTCTAAGCAGCGGAAGGTGATGGGCCTCTTTCCACACAATAGACATTTCAGCTTGTTTGGTATCGCCTCCCCTTCAAGCATAATGGCGAGATATTGTTTATAGTTCAGCATCCAGCTCCGCATGTAGTCTGGCTGAGACTGTTAAATAATGGATGGTGTTAGCCCTAATTTTCTGGTACGAGGAGCATTATATCCTACCTTGCTTGTGCCGAGGTTCATGTTTGAGATGTCGATGGTTAAAGATTGTATCGGCCCATGCCCGTCGCTCTCGACTTCAGAGTTGCTGTCACTCGACAGGGCTGGGCTTCCTATCCTGGCCCGTTTCTTGGCCGTCGGGCCCGGGAGAGCCCGTTTAGTCCGGGTCGAAGGTTTAATCGATAGTCTCTTTCCCTTCGGAGTGATCGACACAGAGAAGGTAGAGCCGCCCGTTAAAGGACTTTGAACCTTCCGCTTCCGGGGGCGCATCATTGTGAATCGATGAAGGATAGGGAAGGGCGCTGGAAAGGGTGAGGGGTATGAGGCTTCGGAGGGCGAGTTTCCAGGTGCTGGTATGCCTTTCCAATCTCTGGGGAGGTTATATTTATACTCATACCAGGGAGCCACTATCCCTCTGTAACCACCAGGAGTTTGGAAGTGAACTCCGCACTACATGGAGTTTGGGAGGAAAGTGAAACTATGGACTACCTCGTATTTGGAAGCAAACTCCGAACTACCTAGTGTCTGGGAAGCAAACTCCAGATATAGAAACCCCCCTGCGGTCAATCCATCTGGATCCCGGTTCCTACGGTGAGTCACCACATTATTGGGCCGTCTATTTGCACTGCAAGCGCCCACCAAGGCTGTTACGTTGTCCGGGCGTCTATTTGCAACACAAGCGCCCGCCACAACTGGATCTATTCTACGCTCACGGGAGCATAGCGTATCAATCTGGTCGATTCATCACTCATCTCTCTCCTTGCCCTGAGTATCCTCCAGCCATGACCCAATCTCAAGCCAAACTCCCCATTTCGTCACATCGGACTAAGCTCCATCCCTCCGTAACCTTTGCCCCACATCGGACTAAGCTCCATCCCTCCGTAACCTTTGCCCCACATCGGACTAAGCTCCATCCCTCCTTAGCCTTTGCCCCACATCGGACTAAGCTCCATCCCTCCGTAACCTTTGCCCCACACCAAACTAAGCTCCATCCCTCCGTAACCTTTGCCCACATCGGACTAAGCTCCATCCCTCCTTAGCCTTTGCCCCACATCGGACTAAGCTCCATCCCTCCTTAGCCTTTGCCCCACATCGGACTAAGCTCCATCCCTCCGTAACCTTTGCCCCACACCGGACTAAGCTCCATCCCTCCTTAGCCTTTGCCCCACATCGGACTAAGCTCCATCCCTCCTTAGCCTTTGCCCCACATCGGACTAAGCTCCATCCCTCCGTAACCTTTGCCCCACACCGGACTAAGCTCCATCCCTCCGTAACCTTTGCCCCACATCGGACTAAGCTCCATCCCTCCTTAGCCTTTGCCCCACATCGGACTAAGCTCCATCCCTCCGTAACCTTTGCCCCACATCGGACTAAGCTCCATCCCTCCGTAACCTTTGCCCCACACCGGATTAAGCTCCATCCCTCCTTAACCTTTTCCTGACTTGTGCTACTTCAGAGACTAAAGGCACAAACTTAATTATTATCCACGCATTCATCTGTACCATATTATAGCATCACAGATGTGCCTGTGCAAGAATTTCGACCCATAAAAAGCCCGGCCGGGATACACCAGGGAGGCAGGAGATTCCTATAATTAACACCGGAGATAGCTCGGGGGATCTAGTCGCCACCGTGCTATCAGGAATGTAATCGATCTGAATCCGGGATACTTTCTCCTTACCCTCTACCATAGCACTGGCGTAACATGCCTTCCTCCGGCACAGAGGTCATTGGAAGTAGCGACGAGGAAGGGGAACATCAATACGAGGACACAGAAGCTGAAAATCCTTACGAGGATGATGAGGAGAGGGGTCATGAGGGAGATGAGGAGGAAGATGAAGACACCGACGAGGAAGAAGAAACCGGAGATTATGAGGGTACGGGTAACGAGGGTGACAGAGAGGAAGAGGAAGAGGAGGAGGAGGAGGAGGAGGAGGAGGAGGAGGAGGAGGAGGAGGAGGAGGAGGAGGGGGAAGGGGAGGGGGAGGGGGAGGGGGAGGGGGAGGGGGAGGAGGAGGAGGAGGAGGAGGAGGAGGAGGGGGAGGGGGAGGGCGAAGACACCAGAGACATGGGAGAGGATGGTGCCAACCTGTCTGACAAATTGGTACTATTTCCCAAGGATATCAAGATGCTTCAGGAGAACCTCGCATTGTATAGAACATCCTCAAAGTCTGGTCGTCCCGACCTTGTCAAGCAATGCGCCGGACGGATTGTTTTGAGGAGGAAGAAGATTCCATCCGAGGCCATGAATGATAGACATTCACGGGCACTCCCGCAGGTGAGATAAACCAACAAGAGCACTTGGAAATTATCGACTAATTTAATACCGGGGTAGGTGCTTCGGGAATGGTTCGACGCACGAACACCGCAGGGGAAAGCTCTTGAAAAGGGTGGGGGAAAGAAGTGGAATCTCAAGAAGATTGTTAAGGCAGAGATGGCGGAGGAGATTAAGGAGCGACGGGACCAGAAGCTCAAGGCCTGGCTCAAGACGAAGGAGGGAAAGAAAGCCCCAAAGTCAGACGTGGGGGCCAAGCAACTGGCACTATATACTGCAGCTCTTAACGAGATCGTCGATGAGCTCTCTCCGGAGGACCGAAAACGGTACCAGCAAATGGCGAGTGAATGGACTCTGGCACAGCCCTCTCAGGAGGAGCAGCAAAGGTTCGGAGAACCACATTTGCTATTATTACTTGACAACTCAATGCATCTTAGAGCAACCAAGAATTTCGCAAAAGAGATGGATACATTTGCGGTTCGTGCTTTCAATCGCATGGGTGTTCGTCTCTATGTTCTCGCATCATACGTAGACAAGGATGGTAAGCCCTCCGATTATTCCTATCTGAGGAGAATACAGGATACTGAACGTAAATTAGGTCAACTAGTCAGCATGCCCATGGATTTCACACATGTCGTGGGCCCTTCTTCCTTTAGTCAAAGGCATAAGGAAGTTGTGGAAAAATCCGATCTCCTTTCAGCCTGGGATGCATGGAGTCGAAAGGAGCTGCTAGGAAGGAAGAGTTCGGCGGTTCCTGTCACCGCGGAACATGTTCGACCATCCGCAGTTGCACTCCTGGTTCTCCAGAAGAACTCCTACCTCGAACCAATTTTGCCAAATCCACTGGATATTCCTCTGGGGCAAACACCAAAGTCCTTCTTTGTGCGACTCCTCCGAACGTATCTTACAATGCAATATGGTATGAATACGACTCTTCTGAATCGCGATCACATAAACTAATGGCATGAGTTAGCCGTGGCCATGGGAAAGGCGGAGGAGAACGTCCGCATTGCGGTTCCCTGGGCAAGGCTCACCGAAGCTCCAGCGAGCTTCATTTCTGAGGAATGTCTACCCGAGAGTTTCTATGGAATGATGAAGGGAGATCCCTCGCTATGGGAATCTGATAGCCTGAAGTCCCTACTCACTTTCTGGTGGAAACGGCAGGGTGATTTCCATAGGAAGCAGGTTGATCAACCTGCCTTTGAATTTCACTCATACTGGAAAGGGAATCTGTTCCATGCTCGGGTGCCCCGAAAGTCGTACGTCATCGGCATCCAGGCGAATCGGTCACAGGAGGATGAGGACACTTCGGCAGAACAATCCGGAGTGAAGAGACCAGCAAAACTGAAGTCGGAGAAGAGGAAACCCACCAGAGGACGGAAGGTGGGGAAGGAGGATGGAGACGTTAAACGCCTCCCAGGATCTTCGAAGCCAAGGTCGCGGGGGCATTCGGACGTTGGAGAGCCTCAGAAGAAGAGGGGACGGTCGAAGGGAAGGTTACCCGAGGATACGGACATTGAGGAGCCACCGAAGGACGTGGGAACGTCCAAGACAACGTCGAGGAAAGGGAAGGACAAAACGAGGTCTGACAAGACCGGGGAGGTCACTGGGAGGGCCAAGAAATCGGTGAAGTCCAACTCTGGATCAGGGAGGAAGACGGATGTCGAGGAGCCTCCGAGGAACGTAGGATCTTCGAAGGCGAAGGGCGGGAAGCAGAGAGAAGATAGGGAGGTTAGGGAAGGATTAAGGAAGGAGGGTACGCCCAAGGCAAGGTTTAGGAGGGACACGGACACTGAGGATGGGAAGAAGGTACCGGCCGAATCAAAGGGGAAGTCAAGGAAGGTGGTGGAGGTCAAAGGGAAACCAAAACCGTCCATAATCCCCACACCCCGGGCGGGGAAGGGACCTGCCATTGACGAGAGACAGGATGAAGGTGTCGGGGGGGCGCAGAGAAAGCCCGGAGCGTTGAAGGCAAAGTCCAAGGCAGTCGCAGCGAACGAAAAACCTCCGAAGAAGTTGCAGAAGTCTGGTACCCCAAGGAACCTGGGAATGTCACCAAATAAGGCTGGGCCGTCAAAGTCCAAGTCGGCGAAGGATGAAAAGGTAAATAAACCCTCCCCGAGCACATCGAAGCCGGTTCCGGACTTGAAGACAGGTGAGGATGGAAACAAGGTGAGGAGGAAACCTAGGCGCCCGAAGGAGAAAGTGGTGGATGCAGAGAGTGCCAAGGAGGACCCACCAGCAAAGACGAAGAAAGCCAAGGCTTTCTTAGCGAAGGAGTCCGGGGTGAAGCAGAAGGTGAAGACTGGCATGGAGACAAACCGCCGAGGGCGCGATGCTATGGGCAACAACGATTCCCCCACACCTCAACGAGGAAGATCCCGGTCAATTCTCCGGAGTGCAGCCCCAGCTCGAGCTCCCCGTAGATCTCAATCCGTTACATGGGCTATCGATAGCCGTGCAAGCTCTGTTTCATCCAGGACAAGGTCGCGGCTTGGCTCCGGCAATGAGGAGAGCCACGACGGTTCGGAGGGTGATGACGAGAGCCGCGATGGTTCGGAGGATAACGAGGAGGATGACGAAGAGGAGGTGGATGGTTCAGAGAATGACAATGGGGAGGTGGATGCTTCGGAGGATGACGACGGCGAGGGAGAAGCTTCGGATAACCGTCAGCATGTGGACTTCCCCTCCCCGACTTCAAGTCCATCTCACAGTAAACAATGTGATACAAGACTTACCGGTGCTTCCTTCATCCAGAATACCCCATCGAAACGACGCATTCCAACGTCCAAGATCCCCACGCAAGGACGCTCGTACCCTCCACACCCAGGATTGTCCTTCAATCAAGGGCAACCAAAGAAGCCTTCCCGAACGAAGAAGGGGAAATAGATCTTTGACCAAGTGGCATTCTTTATCCCACATGCGCAAGCACGCACACGTTTCTGAATGTACCATAGTTTCACGCTATAGGTTTCGTTAATGGAAGTCTCTCACTGACCTTGTCCCCACCTCAACCCACAAAGACTCCTTCCCCCACTGTAGGATAGTTATGTCAACATGGATGTATCATTCGGTATATACATTCGTAAAAATTAGTTTCCTCACTCCGTTGTCTCTTGGCCTTCACTGCTGCTGAATTCGGTCAAGGTTGAGTCTGAACTAAAGGTCGTGCGGTCAGCGGATGTCGGGTGGCGAATGAAGCCGCTCGGAGCGGCGGAGGACTGTCTCGATGTTTCCCTGGAATATCCCTGCATATGTGGGTTCTCGTTTCCAAACTCCGGGTAACCCGCAAGCATATCTGTTTCGTCTTTGAACCCTGAGGTGAACATCATGGGGCGGCCCTCTGACGAGAGTGACGTATCGATTGGCGTAAGACGAGAAGAGGAGCTTGCTCGGAGGGAAGTGGAGGGGTTGCGGGAAGGCGCGGCAAGACCAAAGACCTGGTGGGTGGGAACACCGGTCGTGGGTTCGTAGGTGAATGCCTGACCCCCCGTCAGAGTAGCCCCGGGGCCAGTCGGATAGGAATAAGTTGTGGAAGAGGGACGAGCAGGGGCAGCGATGTCGCCGTTCAGGAGCGCGGTGCTGATCCCAGCCTGTGATCGGATGATCTGGGAGACATCACGCCGCACTTCTGCCATATCCTGGGCAATCCTCGTCACGGAATCGGTCAAGCTGCTGATAGAAGCGACCATCTGGCGGCTGTGGGTCGTTAGTTCGGCGACACTCCCGACGAGCTGCGAGAGGTAGGGCAGTTCCTTCATCACCGACTCGTGGTTCCCTTGCGTCCGGAGGCCGAGAGACGCCATGTCCTCGGTCAGCCCTGCTAACCGAGTACCATTCAAATCGGAAGCAGCCTGAAGGCCTTCTTGGGCAGTTTGGAGAGCTTGAACATTCTCGGCGAGGGAGGCGGGGGGCGTCAACTGACGGGCGAAGCGTCCCTCGTCTTGCGTCTCCCGGAGAGTTGATATTCCTTTTACGAGTGGCCTGAGCGCGATCGTCAGTGCCTCCGAGAATTTGTCTGCCGATGATACCAGCATCTCCCGCTGCTCATCCAACTCCTCATGAACCGGAGCCAGTGCCGTCTTCACAGCCGCGACAAATATTTCCCCGGAGTACATCTCTTCCTGGAGCACGCCAAAATGCTGCATGATCTCAGAGACGGAGTCGATCAGCTTATCGAACCGGTCCTCATACTCCTCATTGACCAGGGCCATGCTTGGGTGCGGTGCGCGATGCAGGCTGGCGTTGAATCGGCTCTCCACCTCCCGGAGCGCATCCCCCTGCAGCGCCACCCTAGTCGAAACCTGCGCCAGAGCAGTGTATGCCTTTACGTGAGTGAGATCCGTTTCCTTCCCAGGTTCTACTCGACGAGCAGGCTCCGCCCCGACGAGGACAGTTGTCCCAACCTGCGGGAATTTGGTCATAAGATCCTTGCCGTAGATGCAGCCCATCTCGGGGGGAAGGGACAGAAGACGTACATCGTCAAGTGTAGGGTCATGGTCGCCTGCTACATTGGCGGCGGCTGCGTTCTTTGCTGCCTTCGTTTGCGCCCGTGTACCCCGCACTCCTGACGAAGCACCAGGGGCAGAACCCCCCGACCCACCAGCCCCTCCCTTCCCGCTCGCCTTCGCATCCTGCTTCTGCTGCTCTGATTTCTTTCGACCACCCCCAGACGCAGAACCCTTGCCCTCCTGCTTCGGCTCCTGCTGCTTCCCAGATCCCTGCTTTCCAGGCCCACTCGCAGTCCCTCCCTTCAGCCCGCTCTTCAAGCTCCCCCCCTCCTTTGGTACGTCCCTCCCCGATTTACCACCCGCTCCGCCCTCACCACCCTTCTTGACCTTTTGTTTAGGGGCCGCCCCGGCTTGCTTCTGCGTTGATTTCCATAGTTGCTGTGCCTTGTGGACGGCATCCAGAGCTGAAGCGACCTCCGCTTCAGTCAAGGATGTTCCGGGATCGATGAATTGGCAACGATAGTGTCCATCCCGGCAGGCCATGCAGGCAGCGAGGCCCGGCTTTGCCGCACATTCAGCATCGTCGCCCCTCTTGGCGCACGACGTACAACGATCATCTCCGGTGAGGTGGAAGTTATCGCCAACAGCGCGAGACCGAGCCATACGGACGATCATCAGCTTCTCCGACCGTGAAAGGTCATCATGGCCGGTCTCAGAAGCGATGGATGATTGCCTAGAGGATGCTCGACCCAATGCCCGCGAGATTGACCTCCCGCGGACCTTCATTGCCGCGTTTGGGGTCTTGTCGACGTCCATCGCGTTTGGAGATGGGGGATCTGAGGATGGTGCCCGTGAAGCCCCTCGGAGAGAACGATCCTCCGCCGCGCTCTCAGTAGGCGTTTTCTCCCGCTTCCGACCTCTCGCCCGCCTTTTCGAAGGCTGTTGACCACTCATGCTATCGTCCTCCTTCCCTTTCTCCTCCCCCTCTCCCTTTTCCTTCCCTTTCTCCTTCGCTTTCTCCTTCGCTTTCTCCTTCGCTTTCTCCTTCGCTTTCTCCTTCCCATTCTCCTTCCCTTTCTCCTTCTCCTTCTCCTTCGCTTTCGCTTTCGCCTTCTCCTGTTTCACACCCCTTCCCTTTCCAGCTGGCTTTGTGCCACCATCCGACTTCCCGGGTATCCCGCCGTCGTCATCCTCCAGGTCTATCACCTCCGGCTCCTCGCCATCCTCCGTTGCTGCCGATGACGGTGGTCCAGTCGCGAGCGAGCGACGACTTGTAGCGGTGGCCGTACTGGGAGCTCTCGTGCCAGGCGCGTTGGTGGGGTGACGGTCGTTACCACGTCGCCTTTTGACGTGTGGCTTCAAAGGATGCAAAGTGGTGTCGTCCTTTCCCGGGGCGTTGTCTTCGGATGATTCGGCTCGGGACTTCCTCTTACTTGTAGACTGGCTATTGGACCTTTTCGAGCCCATGGGTGGCCCGAACTTCATCTAAAGCAAGGATGAGAGTCTGGGATAGGGAAGATAATGAACTACTCACGGGGGGCTGGTAGGAAGGAATGGTGAATTTGGCTGACTCCAGGGTATAGTCGCTGTACGGAGGAGCCCTGGTATCTACTGTGAATAGACCCGGAACATCCTGGAGGGCATGCTCCCTCGCGGCCCTCCCAAGGGCTACGATGAGCGGGCCTAGATCCTTGGACTTCGACACATTGTGTACCTTGCTATAGGTGAATATCTCCCCCTACCGAGGTATTGAACATCTGCATAATCCCTGAAGCAAAAGAACTAATACGCACCAGAAGATCGATAAGCCTAGCATTGGCAGCGGCGTCTTTCCCGTGCTTAGGATTATAGACAAGCCCCAACACTTCAGCTGTGGCTTTCGTTAGCTCGGAACGGCTGTTGATCTTGACGGTGGTCATATTCCGCAATGCCCAAGGCAAAGGTAGGGGTATAGAGAGAAGAGGGGTTCCCAAGACGAACCGGCGTCCAGAACCATTACACCGGCCCACGTTTTCCCCGCGTGTACCCCGCACCACGTGCCGGTCCGGTAGGGATCCGGTCTGATGTCACGCGACATTGCCCTTTTCGGTTTTGGGGCCCAGGGTTCTATCACAACGCCCCTTTCCACTCTGCCCCCACGTTCCTCGCAATGTCTAAAGAAATGTGGGAGGCTGTTCAGTTCTCTGACTCGGAACCCGGTACGCCCTTTCCAAGCCCTTTCTCTATCTCCAGAGCGCTCGAATCCAACCCCTTCCCATTTCCCTAGGTTCCGAGGATGAGGAAAACCCACAGCCCGTGTCGATAGGTCGTCCGAAGGTCATTACAGGTCAGGGCCTGAATGCGGTCAACGAGAAGCTTCGCAAAGCTGCTATGGACGGGGCGATGGATGATTCCGAAAGTGAGTCGGGGAGTGAGAGCGTCTCTCAATCAGGGAGCGAATCCGGTATGTCACACCGCCATAGGTCTGGCGGAGGATGCGATTGCCCATGCTGATGCACGTCCTGCCCCGCAGACATTGCACCCCCGGCCACCACCGCCACCACGAACTCAAAGGGGAGTACCCTTCCCAAAGTGTCAGCCCAGCCCCCCATGGCTGATGAAAGGTGGGCTGGTGTCTTTGACCCTGGCTCCGACGCCTCCATGGTCTCGACGGAAATCTTCAACAACCATATCCGCCACCTCCGCTGGACCTATCACTGCCTCCTCACGCATTACTCCCACTGCGAGAAGATGAAGCTTATGCTTCACACACAAGCTGGAGCTCTTCACAGGGCTATTTCCATTCACTTGTCTGCGGAGAAGCTCCGGGAGGACTTAAAGTAAAGTTAAATGAATGTTGTTTCCCTTTGGATTGATCTTTCGTACTGCAATGATACTGTTTTTCAAGTTTGTCTTATATGCCCCCACAGTCTCCCCATCCGTACTGGTACGGTCCTGGGGTAGGAGGAAGTTTCTCCTAACTAAGATTCCCCATCCTGGTCGTCTACACCCCACCTCCATCGTCCCGGTCGTCGACAGCCCACCTACCCCACTCCGGGCGCCTACGTCCCACCTACCCCACTCCGGGCGCCTACATCCCACCTACTACACTCCGGGCGCCCACATCCCACCTCCATCGTCCCGGTCGTCTGGATCCCACCTCCACCGTCCCGATCGTCCTGACCCCACCTACCACGCTCCGGGCGTCTGGATCCCACCTCCATCGTCCCGATCGTCCTGACCCCACCTACCACACTCCGGGCGTCTGGATCCCACCTCCACCGTCCCGATCGTCCACGTCCCACCTACCACGCTCCGAACGTCGACACCCCACCTACCCCATCGCGGACGTCGACGTCCCACCTACCACACTCCGGGCGCCTACACCTCACCTCCCGCACTCCGAACGTCGACGTCCCACCTACCACACTCCGGGCGCCTACACCTCACCTCCCGCACTCCGAACGTTGACGTCCCACCTCCCACGCTCCGAACGTCCACGTCCCACCTACCACACTCCGGGCGCCTACACCCCACCTACCCCATCCCGGACGTCGACAGCCCACCTACCGCACTGCAAACGTCCACCTCCCACCTACCACACTCCGGGCGCCTACACCCCGCCTACCCCATCCCGGACGTCGACAGCCCACCTACCGCACTCCAAACGTCCACCTCCCACCTACCACACTCCGGGCGCCTACACCCCACCTACCCCATCCCGGACGTCGACAGCCCACCTACCGCACTCCAAACGTCCACCTCCCACCTACCACACTCCGGGCGCCTACACCCCACCTCCCGCACTCCGAACGTCGACGTCCCATCTACGGTGACCTACCACACTCCGGGCGCCTACACCCCACCTACCACATCCCGGACGTCGGACATGTACACCCCACCTACCCCATCCCGGTCGTCCACACCCCACCTACCGCACTCCGGCCGTCCTAGTCCCACCTACCCGACCTCCCCCCTTCCATATGCCTCTCTTGCCTGACCTCTACCTCCTCACCTACCACATAATTACTGATAGTTTACACCCATATTTCCCGCTTATTTTGTGCTATTATCTACTGAATGTCCTGGACTACAAGGAGCTGCCCAAGCACCAGCGGCGGGAGTTTGCAATCAATGTTGCCCTTCACTTCTTGGATGGCATCCGAGAAAAAGTGGAGAGGGAGGGGGGAAAAATTCGGACTGGGGATAGAACTGGTTTAATCAACGTGAGTTGGGAGATTCCTCTATAAACATAAAAGTCAGTGACCGTTCTCCACAGAATGTGGTCCTGTGGTTTCGTATTCGTTGCCGGAAAAGGTTGGGTGCAGAACTCTGGGAGAAGAAGTGGTCAGTGAGGCAGGTATTCTACAAGATGTATCCGGAGAGGGTGAAAGTCAGACAGAAGATGCTATTTGAGGCCCATACAAAGTGCCAGATTAGCATGGAGGACATTGATGATGGCTCCCTTGACTTGGCGGAATCGGACTCGGACTCGGACTCGGACTCGGACTCCGATTCGGAGTCAGAGTCGGACTCGGAGGCACACTCGGAGTCGGAGTCGGAGTCGGACTCCTCGGACTTGGACAGGAAAGGAAGAAAGCCCGACGGGAAGAATCCGAAGGATGGGAGGCAGAATGGAAGTAAAGGCAAGGATGTGAAGGGAAGGAGAAGGAATACAAAGAAGGGAAAAGCTGCCATGCCAGTCGTTCGGGTTACACCATTTCACATGTTCCAGAAAGCATTGAGCTACGAACTTTCTCTCTTAACCGAGGAGGAGGTTAAGGAGATGCAGGATACGGCCGCCAATTGGAACAAGGAAGGACCCCCCCCAGAAGTTCAAAGGCAGTACGTCAATTAAACTATCCTTTGAAGAGCATGGATTTATAGAGAATGTCCTAGGCTTGCATTTGACCGAGCTCTCCCAGTTGTCCGTCAGTTCATTCATAACATGTACAAGTCCATGGGAGTCCGGATGGCTGTATTGGTGGGATTTGAAGGCCCGGGGAAGGAACCATATTCGTGTAAGTCCCCTCCATTCCGAAATGTACTTTGGCACATTTCTCACTTCCTAGTGCCTGCTCAGCCTTTGTAGACTGTGGGGCGGAGTTGGGGAAAAGACGTTTTGTTCGGGAGTACAGGAGTGCCATCAGGGATTCAGGCATATTTCGGAATTGGTCCACCTTCATTCAAGGGGAATTTGAAGATAACTTAGCTGGCCTCCCTACCCCAAAACTAAGGGGACGTGGAAAGCCTCTCCTAAGTCTCCCCCTCAATAGCTACATGGAACCCATCCTTCCAAACCCATCCGTCTTACCAAAGGGTCTCCCTCGATGGGAATATTATCCACACCTCATTCGTACTTTTGTTACACTTCATTTGGGTGCGTTCATTGCTCTCCTTAGGAATGCATTAATCTTACCTCCCCTCAAAGCTTTGGCATCAGGACGTGATCCCGATGCCTCTCACCCCCCATGGCGAATTCTGCAGTCATCAATCAGAGACTATGTCAATGAGGAATATCTTCCAGACGATCTTTCCCCTTACTTTGTGGATCCTACCAAAATCAATGTTGGACAGCAAGAGAAGCTCCTCTATTACTGGTATCGGAGGCAGGTTGACGGTGAAGCTATGGTCTTCGAGTTTCACCATTACCCCAATTCTAAAGGCAGTCCTGTTGTCCGGGAACCAAGGAAGCTGCAGGAGGAGGAGGAGCCTGACCGTGAACTAAATGAAGATAGCAGTGTGAAGCAGGATGGAAAGGAAAGGAAGTCAAGGGTGAAAAATGGAAAAAAGAAGATGGGAAAGGGACAGGTGGCAACCAAGGTTGAGGCTCCTGCAGGAAAGAAGGAGGGGAAGGCGGAGGTAGCAACCAAGGTCGGGGCCCCCGCAGGCAAGAAGGAGGAGAAGGCACAGGTAGCAACCAAGGTCGGGGCCCCTGCAGGCAAGAAGGAGGAGAAGGCACAGGTAGCAACCAAGGTCGGGGCCCCTGCAGGCAAGAAGGAGGAGAAGGCACAGGTAGCAACCAAGACCGGGGCTCCGGCAGGAAAGAAGGAGGGGAAGGCACAGGTAGCAACAAAGGTCAAGGCTCCTGCAGGAAACAGGAGAGCAGAGAGGATTTCCACTAGGAGTGCAGTCCTTGTGGAAGATGCTGAAAAACTTGGCGTGCCAACAGAAGATTTGTTAGGAGAAGAGGGTGTGAGCAGCAGGCCGAAGCCAAGGAAGAAAGTCCCCAATCCTTCGGCACTCCTCCCTCAGGAAAGTCATACCCCGTCGGACGGACTGAACCCGGCGGTAACAGCAAGTCCGGCGGACCTAACAGACCCGCCGGTCTTTCAAGATCCGTCGGAGTCGTCCCATCCGACCGTTCGACTCGTCCCGGCGGGGTCACCCCTCCCGCAGGAACGAAAGCCGGCGGTGTCAACAATTGAGTCGGACAGAACGGACCCGTCGGTCTTTGAGGGTCCGTCGGAGTCGTCCCACCCGACGGTCGGACTCCTCCCGTCGGGGTCAACCATTCCGGCGGGAAACGGAGACGGTACTACCTTCCTCCCCTTCAGTGCATTGCCTCCAAGCCCAATCACTCCATCTAGCCAACCGGTAGCAACTGCAGACACTCTCTTAAAGTGGAACTCACTTCCCGAGGATGTCAGGAATATGGCACTTCAATTTGCCATGAACCCTGCCCAGGTCACCCCAAAGCAGGTCCTGGATAACGTGACAACTGAATCCCACCCACACCCGACTCCTCCGGCAGAGATTCTACCACCGGCAGTACACGTCCAAGTCACTCCAGCGGACGCTAAACATATGCCGGAAGCTACCACCTCAGCCTCTGGACCTGAGTCAGACGTAGCTGATAGGCTCCCCGTAAAGCCCAAAACGAAGAAAAAGGGCAAGGGGAAGTCTAAGAAGAAGGGTGTGCCCGAAGAGGATGTACCTTTGTCTACTTCGAAGGAAAAGGGCAAGGAGAAGTCTAAGAAGAAGAATCTTACCGTGGAGGATATGCCCTTGACCACTCCCAGCCGAAGGAAAGAACTCAACGACGATCTGCAGAAATGGGGAACTACGTCTCAGAAACGTCAACGAGTCCCTGTTAAAAGATACATCCCTGAATAAAGTGCCCCAACGTACATACCTTTATGACTTTAAATTTTCTGTATGGTCTCGATCCCTGCATATAACATAACAAGGTATATATTTGCGAAGAGACGTATATCGGGTATGAGTATGCACAGATCAAAAGAGACTTGGAGAGGGGTACAGAATGGTGAATGCAGGGAGGGGGCAGAACTTCACGAAGGATTGACCGCTGTGTTGGGACCAGGGCCGCCAGCCTTTGATGCTCTTCCTGGTGGAACTCGGCTAGGAACCGCGGAGCCTTGCTTCTTCTTTCCACCTCGCTTCTTCTTTTCAGCTGCCTTGCCCTGGGGACTTTTCTCCGTTTCTCGTACCGGGTCCTCGGGCGCAGGGGTAAGTGGGCTGCTGGGATCTTGGACGTGAGTCGACCGATCTGGATTCGTGACCTCCAGTGCGGGCAACTCCATCCGTCTGGCAGAACTCGAAGTTCCACTCGCAGGAGCCTCCTCTACCGCCCCGGCGGTTGGAACAACTCCGAACCACTCCGGACTCCTTCCGTCGGATGGCGTAGTCGGAGTCGATACCGCCGGTCCGCCTCCAAAGTCCATCTCCGTGTTCCCGCCGGACTCCTCCGCCTCATCCCGCATCAACCTGAGCTCCTCTGGGTTCCCGGTCCCTTCTGCCCCGCTTTCCCTGACTGAAGCTGTAGGAGTCCAGGTGGCGGGTACCAGGTTTGGTATGGCCATCTTTTCCATAATGGCGGCCTGGGTGGTACTCTGTTGCGCCAAAGTCTCACTGAGAGCCTTATACCTTGCGTCAGCGTCCAGATCCACCGCCCGGATACGGCCAACCATCTCCCCCTTGAAGATCTCCACCTGCCTCGCCCAAGTTGCCTGAGCCTCCTGGAGTTGTGCTTCTTGGCGAGCGATCTTGTCCTCCAGCTCCTTCACCCTCGCAGCTGCCCTAGTTGGAATTTCCTTGACCTTGGTCTCCAACGCTTCGACCCGACCCCCAATCTTCTCGATCGCACCAACCCTTGACGACAGCTCTTCCACCGACTTCGCCAGAGCTTTGACCTCCTCCTTCACGGCGCCCTCCTGGTCGTCGTCGCTCCCTTCATCCGTACTGCCTTCCACAGTGAGGTCTTCCAGTGCCTTGACCCTATCACCCAGCCTCTGAGTGTCACTGCCGGCTATGGTACTGTAGTTGTCAATCCGGACCTCCAAATCCCGGACCTTCTTCTTGAGTTCCTGACCAGCCGAGCCCTCCTCTCCCTGCCGTTCCTCCATACCCGCCTCAAGGGCGGTGACCCGGTCCGTCAAAGGCATGATTCCCGCCGCTGCCAACTTCACAGCCTCGAACATTCCCTTCACATCCGCCAACTCCCCATCCATCCTCTGCCTGTGCTCCGAAAGTCCCTTCACCCGATCCTCCAACCCGCTTCCACCAGATACGTCCCCACTGTGTAGTGGGTCCACCTTTCTGGTTGGCTTTGGGGTTCTCGGGGCTCGCATGGACGCTGTTGCCGCGGACGGGTCAACCGAATATGTCCCGACGGAGACTGTCCCGACGGGCCCTTTCCGAGGAGAGTCCTTCCCGCCGGACTTCTTGTCCTTCCTGTCGGATGTCCCTGCCTCCTTTTCCCTCCCGTCGGACTTCCTCCCATCCTTCTCCTTCCCGTCGGACTTGCTACCTCCCTTCTCCTTCCCGTCGGACTTGCTACCTCCCTTCTCCTTCCCGTCGGACTTGCTCCCCTCCTTCTCCTTCCCGCCGGACCTTCTCCGCTCCTTTTCCTTCCCGTCGGACCCTTTCCGATCCTTTTCCTTCCCGTCGGCCTTTTCCCCCTGCTTTTCCTTCCCGGCGGACCTTCTCCGCTCCTTTTCCTTCCCGTCGGACTTTCCCCCCTCCTTTTCCTTCCCGGCGGACGTTGACTGGTGGGATATGGCGCCTGCAGCAGCCATGGCCTCATCCGATAACTTGAATTTGCCACAAGGGGTGTAAAGTGTTAGTGTACCACCAGGTGAATGAAGGTCATCCCAGCTGGGTTCACGTACTGGGCCAGCTTGGCTCTTCCTCGCCTTCTTCGCCGGCTTCTGATCATCGTCTCCCTGTTGCCCTCTGCTTCCCCCAACCGTAATAGCAACTGAAGGTCCACGTGGCCTAGGCGTCAACGTCTTCTCGCACTTCCCCTTCTGCCTCTTGCAAGTCGCGCAAGCGCTCCCGGGGTTGGGATGGGGTTCCAGGGGCCTGTCGCCCAGGTTCACGTAGCAGTAGTCGTACTGACGCTCAAGGCATTTTCGGCACTTCTCCGCGAATACGTACCCCACCCCCTCCAGCTCAGAGTATTCGCGGTTTACTTCGTTCGGAGGTATCCAGCCAGGGATGGTACTGGTGGGGTTGGGGAAAGAAACGGCGGGAGTTGGTTGAGCCTCGAGCTTCAACCGCTTTGGTACGGGGGCCGGGACAACGAGAGACCTTTTTCGCTTTGTCGAAGCGCCGGCGTCAACGACCATGTTATCGTCACCTTCTAGGATTGAATCAGTAGCAATTTCCCTGGAAGGCACTCAGAGACGTACCATCTTCTTCCTCGCTATCTTCCTCGGACTCCTCCTCTGGGTCATCGTCCTTCGCAGGTCGAAACTCATCCTCTGCTTGGGAGTTAGACTCCGATCCATCCTCATCTTCACTCTCTCCCCCTTCCTCATCTTCACTATCTCCCCCATCCTCACCTTCGCTGCTCCCTTCAGCCGGTAACACCTCTTTCTCCTTACCCTTGAGACTCCTCCCGCTGTTTGGACCCGGTGCCGTTTCGGTCGGACTGGCGAGTTTGACGGACGATGGTGGGTACGGTTGTCGTTTGAACATACCGAGGTCGAGCGCGGCCCCCGGATCCTTGAGCGTCGTCGCTGGCTTGGCAAGCTCTTGCATCCAGGCCATGACTCTGCCAGTGATGCCCATGGACTGGTAGGAGTCCCCACTGCCGCGCGTGAGCTGCCCAAGTTCCTTTAGTAACTTATCCTGTAGAATATTAGAATGTTAGTTAATGACAAGAACGAAAAAAGGCAGAATGCTCACTGTAAGCGCCCAGAGGAAGAGGAGTTTTTCCACCAGGTACGGATGAGCCTGTCCCGGTTCCGAAGGGGCCTTCCAGGTGGTGGAGGCTTCGATGAGGGCGCTGTTGAGGGCGGTGGCTGCCTCTCGAACGCTTACGCGAGGGTCTGGAGACATATTCACCTGGGCGGATGGCTGCTTCTTCGAGGTCGACATGGAGGAGATTGTAGTTGTGAAAGAAAAGCAATTGCCGCCGGAGATTTGATCCCGCCGGATTGAACTTTCGCATCACGGGGTTTGATCCCGCCGGGTCGAACTTTCGCATCACGTGCGGGTCCATTCCCAATTTCGGGCTCAGCTCGGATGCTTGCTTGCCCTTTACCACCAACCGCCATGTCAAGCTCGAGGAAAGTAAGGCCAAGGAAGTTGAAGGTGAAGAAAAAGAAAGGTGAGTATTCGTTACCTTCTCTAATGCATTGCTGAATCCAAGCATTCGATCAAGGTACCGAGCCGGTCGACGATGTAGAAGTTCAAGATACCGAGCCGGTTGACGATGTAAACATGGACATCGATGATCCCGACGGCTCCCAGCCAGGTACGTCCAGCAGCCTTTCGATGCTCCGCACCTCTCATCTGGATCTAGTTACCATGGGGATCACCGATTTCTGGGCCGTGATCAACACATTGAACCCCTCCGCTTCCGCTCCTCCCGCCCCCGATCTGCCCGCTCCCGCTCCGACCAAACTCGACCCCGCCCCGCCGGATCCCAAGCCGCGGAAGGATAAGCACACAAGATCGGAGAAGGGCAAAGGGAAGGAGAAGAAAAGGGTTGAGGATGCAAGTGGGGTTCCAACGGCAGTGGGTTTGGAGACGGCGCTTGAGGCAGAGCCCAGTAAGGCGGGGACCTCGGCAGGGTCGGCGGGGAGATCGCTCGGGGCGGAGTCCTCTAAGGCGGGGGAGGCAGGGTCCTCTAAGGCGGGGGCGGCAGCGTCAGCGGGGGCGTCGGCGGGGAGCTCTTCTGCCAACGTCCAAGCCAAGAACCCAAGCCCATGGGACTTGCGCGATGCCGAGGCCGTTATCGTTGTGTTGGGGTTCGTCGATGAGCACATCGGGATCATGAATACCGTGCTCAACGAGCTCCTGATTGCCCATGAGAAGCTCGTCCGGACCAGGATCTTGAGCTTGAGTGCCCTGGAGAAGCTGAATCACGTTGTTTATGCACACCATGCGGAGCTGGACATTAGTGATACACAGGAGGAGTAACGGACTGTAGCTATTTTCTACGTATTTTCACAATCACACAGTCCGTTTCGAGGATCGTACCGACGTCCGACCGCCGTCGGATTTGAGTCCGACGGGCTTTGACCACGGGACCGGGGCCTACGCCTGGTGGCGGTGTCCGGTAGCCCAACTGGGCCATCAAGATTTGACACAGAACTGGGCCCAGTTAGGCCCAGATCACCCATCTTGATGGGGCTTTAGTGAACCCGGATGAGCCTTAGGTGATGTGATGGCCTGTGTCAGTAGGTGAGGGCCAGGGGGTGCGTGGATAGTCAACCAGGCCGGAGTTTCCATGGCTAACCCAATTCTCAGCCACCTGCGAAGGTTCCCGCACCGTCCGCTTCGCTGAATCCTGAAAGGGGCGCCGGAGGGCAGGAACTCCTGGATGGCTTGAAGGAGATCAACGCGCTAATTGGGGCGTTGTTGTACTTGGTGAACCCCTTGCTGTTCAACACGCAGATCCAAGTCCTATTGGAGCTATCCAGTGGGCGCGCGGAGACGGCACACCGAGAGCTCAGCACGCAGGTTCTCAATAGTTGGTCATCGCCATTCACGGGATTTGCCTTGATCTGCAACCGAGAAACACCCTTGCACCGTGACACCAAGGGCGGCCAATTACTGCAAGATATCCTATCTGTGTTTGGCAACTACGAGAATGGCCGTTTGGCAGTTCCCTTACTTGGTGGCCGGTTTTCATATGATCCTGGGACAGCGTTTGTTCTACCTGGATACTTGTTGGAGCATGGGGCGTCCGCGGTAGATGGGGACCGAATTTGCATAGCTTCATTCATGAGGCCATCCGTCGGACACGGGGCTTATGAGGCTTACGACGAGATCGACCCTCCCCACGCAGGCTATTTGAACAAGATATTCGGTTTACATGTAGATGATGACTTCGAAGCGAGATGTATGGGATTGGAAAAATAGTACCATTCGCGCGACCACACATGTACCTATCGCAGTATTACCAGTCAACCAACGATACCCTTTGTAAACGGTTCGCGCGGAGGCACATATGTCCGACGTGGATGAGATCAATGGACGGAGAGCGGTGCGCGGAGACAAATATTCGGAAAGCCCAGACCAGTCACCGACGCGGATGAGACCAGGTGCTCCGTTCCGCGACAATAAATGTCGACTCCGCGCGGAGCGCTGATGAGGACGGGTCGGTGACTCACGGTTCGCGCGGAGGCACATATGTCCGACGTGGATGAGATCAATGGACGGAGAGCGGTGCGCGGAGACAAAGATTCGGAAAGCCCGGACCAGTCACCGACGCGGATGAGACCAGGTGCTCCGTTCCGCGACAAGAAATGTCGACTCCGCGCGGAGCGCTGATGAGGACGGGGTTCGCGGAGACGAATATCGGAAGGCCCAGACCACGATGCGGATGGATGCCAGCTGTTGGGCGCCGAGCATGGCAAGGGAAACTATCATTGGACTGAAGAAGTTCAAAAGTACAAAACGGTGGCAGAAGTACACAGTGTTTACAAAACGAGGGCTGATCCGGAAGCACTGTTCTCTTCAGTCCCATTAGCATCAATGGCCACCGGCTCAACCTGAAGAAGCAACGCACTGGCCAACTCGAGTTCCGCCTCCTGATGACCCGCCAACAGATCGGAACGGAGAGAGTGGAGGGCTTCGATCTTGCTGTTTAGCATAGCGAGTCGCTTCTTGCTCATCGAGACCTCGTTATCCAAGATTTCGACTGTGTCCCGTGCAAGGTTTCGGGCGGAGTGAAGTTCTTCTTCCGACATCGCCATTACTCTGAGCATGTTTTCTCCCCTCTGAACCCCCTGTGTAATTGCAGGCCTCATAGATTTCTCCTGCTGAATGAAGTACTGAATAATGAGCGAAGCGCTTGGCACTGGCGAGACCCCGGTCATCTCTTTCCACCAGGGGTTGACGTAGTCTCGAAGAACCTGCTCTTCTTCAGGTACGGGGATGGCCACAATATCATTGATGGTGTTATAGTCTTCGAGGGAGTCCCTCATCATCGCCTCCGAAACGCGCTTTGCAAACTCGGGAACGCGGATCGGACAAGCGCCATCTGGCGCTTGCATCACGAGGGCTATCGTGCCCATCAGGCAGGCGAGGCTCTCCTGGTCACTTCAGCTCTAGTCAGAAGTGAAATGGAACTAACGACTCACCATCTCTGCCCGAATATATGTATCCCAAGAGCGCAGCGGATATGCTACCCCAGCAACGTTCTTTATGAGCTCCCTCGATATAAATGATACACAAGCCGCTCGAACGCGGCTTGTGGCATAGCTGAGAAGCATCTGTTGACGGTGGAGTCCGAGGCTGGTGACTTGTCCCAGAATGGAAAGGGAGTGAAGGTTTAGTTCGGAAAAAGTCGCCGCCGGGGATGAGTGAGATTCAGCCATGGCGAATTTTCAACAATGCTGGTACGAAGAGAGAGGGATTTCAGTGACACGTCACGACAACGCCCCATCAATTAATTTCTCATGCTATCTCCCAGACATATTGAGTATGGACAAAGCTAAATCTGCATTTGAAAGGTATGTATCTGTGTATGGTGTATAGCCGAATCTGCAAAGTACTGTCCTAGAGGCCCTCCTCCATCCACGATGAGTATAGAAGTCCGCGCAGGTGAATACAGGGTTGTCGGCCGGGCCGCCGGGCGCTTCTCTAGCTCCCCCGCTCGATCTCGCCATACGACCCGCGATCCTCGCTAGAATATTTGTCACCGCCGCCCAATGTCTCCTCACTCTCCCCCCTTTCGTTTGAAAGATTTCCTCTCTCAGCGCGATGAACTCCCGCCTGTAAAAAGCAACAAGACCCTCCAGAGCTCCGAGTCGTGCATTCGAGGCGACCTCCGCATGTAGCGACTCCTCCCGAACCTGAGAGACATGCATCATAATTTTGACAACGGATTGCTCCAGGCCCAGAGCGTGCAGATCCAGTCGAGCTTCGAGAAGCGCGATCCTTTCCAGGGCGCTTCTGTTCTCTTCTTCACGGGGGGAGGGCTCAAACGTATCCGCGCTGGTGAGGCCCCCCGGTTCCAGACACTTACCCGTGCCCTGATCAATTCTGTGATTATGGTCTTTCCACAGTGTATTGTGTACATCCTCGGTCAAGGCGTTAAGCCTGATTGAAAGGTCGTCGAGGGTGCCGAGACGTTGCTCAATCGTCTCGAGGGTGCCGAGACGTCGCTCAATCGTCGCTGTCCTCCCTTTCAAGTCAGCCATATCGGCATCAACACCTCTCTTGTGTTGAGAAAGGCGCTGGACTTCGTCGACTACAGTTTTCGACCCAATCTCAGCAAGCCCTCCCGGAGCAACACGCTCCACCTGAGCAGTGGCTTGACTGCGCTCTGCCTTTGTAGCGTTTGAGCGCCTTCCGGGAATCTTGATAGTTGCAGAACCCGCGGGCACGACGGCCAAGGGATGCCCCTCGTCGGGCGTGCTGGGTCCCTGAATCCAAAACATGAGCCAAGAAGATATAGAGAGAAGCGCGCGGGGTACCTGGGACAAACGGGCCGATTCTCCTCTCTTTGATCGTCGCGTACCAGTGGCACCCGTATGAGCAAGGCGAACGCTTGGCCCGCGTGTTGAGTGCCTAGTACCGTCAGCTAGCGGGGACTGTCCGCCTCCCGGAGCGACTGAAAGGGTTGGCCCTTGGTCTTTGGCAGGTACCTGCCTCTTGTCACTGGCTGAATTGCTCGCAATACCCTTCCCCTTGGCCTTGGTAGACTTCGTGCAGCCACCACTCCTGGCTTCCGCGCATGGCAAGCAGGCTACCATTCTTGTCTTTCCGGTGGTTGTGATGAGACAGACCGTGCCGCTCTCCTTGCAACGGCTGCAGGGCTCGACGAAGGCGCGCCCCATTCCATCAGTCCTCCTGGAACGGTAGAGGGTGGGCAAACCTTGCTCCAGTTCTGTGTCCGTCGTTTCGTCGATGGGGCCGGTAGGTCCGTCGCGTTCTGGCTCGGTTGTAGTCTTCCGTTTCTTAGCCAACAGACGCCCGGCCTGGTCATCGTCAGACTGGGATCCTGGGCCGTGCAAATCTTTCCTTTTAGGCCCCACGCTCTGGTGATTTCCAAGAGCCGGCGTGTTGTTCCCCTTGGCATTGTCCTCTTCCTGCGAATCCTTCTTGTCATCCGAGAATGGAGTAACCTTTCCACTCTGCTGGGTTTCTTTGGCAAGTGGTGAAATGGCGTTTCCTCGGAATGTGAAAAATGAGGCGTCGAAGGTGTCCGCTTCCGTGTTATACCGTTCCCGGTGCGTGAAGAGCTCGGCGACCCAGAGTTCGATGGCCTTCGTGACGCCAAGGGCGTCGAGATCCACACCCTCATACTTTCGACACTTGGCATGGGCTTCAGAGAATTTCCTCTGAGTTCATGGAAGTCAGTCCTTAAGGTCGTACAGTCTAGAGAAACACCTTTAGGTACTGACCGTTAGATCCAGGAGACTATCAATCTGCTCTGCCAGGTAGAAGCGACCCTCTAGCTCGCCAAGGGGTGGGGCCCAGGATTCCGCCTGCTCCAGCGCGAGTGTAAGAGTTTGAGCGCTCGTTCTACACAACGCGAAGACTTCTTCTGGAGAGTGTTGCAGTCCCTGCGGCGACATATCAGTCAGGTAGAGGGAGCGGACGGATGACATCTAGGCCCGGCGAGCTGGGCGTCATGATCAGACATGTGACTACGGAACGATACCGTGAGAGAGGGAGTACTCCGAGCACAAAGAAATTCAATTTTCAACTTCATCTTCAAGGTAGCCCGAGCTCGATTCCAGTAATGAATAGTTTGAAGAAGCCACCGACGAAGCTGAAGCTCAAGGCTGGCTTGGGTCGAACGCCAGCACAGCAGCTAAACCGCCAGAAAGTACCAGAAAGTAGCGGTGAGTCGTCTTGGAACACCGTTCTTACACCCGATTCAAGCGTTCCATGCTGTAGGGACACACAGCGCAACGTCGGCATATGGCCCTAAAAGCCCCTTGAACTCTTTGGCGCACGGCCTTCACCAGTCCGCTGTGCAGGGTGAGAGAAAAGAGCATGTGGATCCCGAGCAAGGTATGATCCCAGCCCGAGCACGCTACGAAGTCGGACTGAGCTCCTTTGCCAAAAGGCCTTGGGCTCCTCGCAGGACTTGCCCTCCCCACCCTCCCCACCAACGCTTCCGCCGCGAAAGAGGGTGCGCTGCCACCAGGAAAGGAAGCCAGTCATAGCAGTGGTGCTCCACCCCCGCCAGCAAAGCACCACCCTCCTAGTCACGCTCTCGGGAACGGAGCCCCAAAGAATGTCGCATTCCTCAGGGGTCTTGACGCATTTATCACGCCGACCGCACCCGGGAAGCAAGGAGAAGTCGCAATACCCCCACTGGCCATCGTTGTCCCCCAAGATATGGCATTGAAGAAGGCACTTGACGCAATTCCAATGCCAACCGTACCTAAGAGGCCCGGAGGAGTCACTGAGAATGCACCCGTCCATAAGAAGCACAAGCCAGATTCGCGAGGAGGGACTGCGAGTGTTGAAGAGACAGGGTGCGCGGCATCAGCGACAATGGCAGCAGCACTCCCACTCCCTGCTACGGTAGGGGCGGGGGTGTTGTACGGTGGAGAACAGTCTGCGGATGCCGAGCACATGCGCCCCCCACACACCGCCGTGCAAGGCCTCCCGAACCGTGCGGAGCACACAGCACTCCCACTCCCTGCTACGGTAGGGGCGGGGGTGCTGTACGGTGGAGAACAGTCTGCGGATGCCGAGCACATGCGCCCCCCACACACCGCCGTGCACGGCCTCCCGAACCGTGCGGAGCACGGACATGGTCCAATCACGGTGCACGGAGCGGAGGATAGACGCGGACCTCCAATCATTGCCGGGAACGGGCATGGACAAAGCACGGTGCGCGGAGCGGTGGGAAGACGCGGACCTCCAATCGTTGCGGAGCACGGACAGCGACACTCCGCCATGCTTGCTGGACTCCCAATCTCCACTGAGCACGGACTGCCGCCCGCAGCGGAAAGCCGAACCCCAGGAGCAGCGGCGCCCCCGACTTCTGCGACCACGGCAGCCAACCGAGTCCATGCGGGATCGCCCATGGAACAGAATTTGCTCTGGCCGAAGGAATCTCTGCGTTCGATCCAGGGTCATGTTGTCTGCGCAGCTATCTTGGATAGACACATCAAGGACCTCGGCAGCCTTCGTGCGGCACAGCGGCGCTTCGAACAGAATACGACCAGGGCGCGCGACCTTGCTCGTAAGCTATCCCGGTCCCTTGGGTGACTTCATGTTCATTGACCTTTCCTTCGCCATGAGTCTCAACTTGATACATACGATATTATCCGTTTGTTACAGTGCGCCCATAATTCAATTTCTGATCTTTGCGATATGCGATATCAATAGCAGTGGTATTGAGGTGACTGAATACAAGAGCAGACCCAAAGGAAGGTAGGAGTTACGCTGTTCCATCATACCCACTAAAATGCCTCCTATGAACCAACGCTATCGCAGCCTCCTGTTCTCGTTGCCCCGTGCTCATTTCTTCGCGCATGCGTCGCAACTCCTGGATCGTGTCGTCAAGCTTGCCAAGACGCGCCGTGCTCTCCTCCAGCTGATTGTCCAGAACCCGGACTGTGTCGTCCGCTACTTCACAGGCATCGAGAAGTTCTCCGTAGGTCATGGTAGTGATGGATGACTGGCTTGCAGTTCCATGGGACGTTGTGCTGGCGATCGGAGGAAGTAACCTATGCTGTTGGGCAAAGTATTTGTAGACGAGGGTTGGGGTCGGCAGTTCAGACTCTTCCATTCCCTTCCTCCACCAGGGGTTAATGTAATCTGGGATAATAGCGGCCCCTCCATTGCCCAGTGCAGCGTAGACCCTAATGATATCGTTCTCCTTTTCCAACGATTCCTTCATCAGCAGATCCGACGCCAATCTGGCCGCAGGAGGCATCTCCAGTGGAACTGCTTGTGCGGTGGTCACTAGGCCAATCCCCCCGACCATCCGAGCAGCCGACTCCTACGACTGGTCAGTGTAAGTACTGCAGTGATACGAGAGAACTCAGGCGTACTATTTCTGCCCCTATATATTTCTTCCATACATGCGGGCTACCCATCGGCAGCCCATGCGCGATGACATACCCACAGGCCATTCTAATACGACTGCCAGAGTAGTTGATCAAGGCTTGTCGTTGGGCGGGTGTGAGGGATCGCAAGGTAACAATGATTGGGCCAATGCAAAAAGGGTCCTGGAGGTGCCGGGAGGGAGAGGAAGGTGGGATGTGGGAGGTGTTGCCGGGAAATGAAAGTGAGCTATCGGAGGTTGACATAATGGTGGTAAATGCCTAAGCCTGAAGCATTACCTTCATTCGTATCGGCTCGTATCGCTTATTTGCTTATCAATCACATCAACGATCAGTTGCCACAGCCAAGTACAACGAGCATTGTATTCCAAAACGACGGGGAGGGACATCACAGAAGCAGTATGTGAAGACATGGAAAGTCAGATATGGATAATAACGAGGGAGAAAAGTGGGAAGCAAGAATAGGGCAGAGCAAGACAAGTACAGAGCAGGTTAAATACAGAGCAAAATACAGATCAAGACAAGTACATAGCAAGAAGAGTACGAAGGAAGGGAAAAAAGTTCGCAAAGCCACACTCAGCGACGGGAAGTGCATTTGCGGGGAGGAAGCTTGCGTTCGGTTGGAGCTGGTTGAGGAGCGGGAGGGGGGGGTTGCTCTTCGTCATCATCCGAGGGTACGGTTAGCGGGCTGGATGCCGTCTGCTGCTTCTCCTGCTCCTCCGCCGCCGACTTCGCGTCCACCGCGACCTCGCCCACCGCGACCTCGCCCACCGCGACCTCGCCCACCGCGTCCTCGCCCACCGCATCCGGCCCCATCGCGCCCGCGTGTGCCTTCTGGTTCGCCACCTTCGCCTCGGGTTTGGTCTCCGCTAGCGACTGTGCCTCCTCCTCCGCCCCCGCCCCCGCCCCCGCCCCGGCTTCCGCCTCCGCCTCCGCCTCCGCCTCCGCGTCTGCGTCCTCTTTCCTTTTTGCCGCGTCCGCGTCCGCCGTGGCTACGGTCTTCCCCTCCGCTCCTGCCTGCGGGTCCGCGTCCGCGGTTGGGAGGTTATTGGCCTCCGCCTCCGGGTCCGTTGGTGACTCGGCCTCCTTCTCCGCCTTTTCCTTCGTCCCTGCCTCCGCGCCCGCGTCCGCTTCGCTCGCTGTCGCGTCTACCTTCGCTCTGGCATGCGCGTCCGCATCCGCGATACCCCTGGCCTCCGCCTCCACAGCGGCTGACGACTGCGCCCCCTTCTCCCCCTTTGGCTCCGCCCCGGCAGCCGCATCCGCCTTTCTTGCCGCGTTCGCGTCCGCGTCCGCTTCGCTCGCTGCCGCGTCTGCCTTCGCTCTGGCATGCGCGTCCGCATCCGCGATACCCCTGGCCTCCGCCTCCGCAGCGGCTGACGACTGCGCCCCCTTCTCCCCTTTTGGCTCCGCCCCGGCAGCCGCATCCGCCTTTCTTGCCGCGTCCGTCTCCGCGCCCGCTATCTGCTCCGCGCCCCCCTCTGCCTCCGTCTCCTCCTCAATCTCCGAGTTGGTCTCGGAACCTCGCCTTCCCTCTAGACTTTCGATGCGATTGAGAAGCCGGTTGATGATGTTCGACTGTTCCTCGAAACGACTTTCCAACTTCCCAATCCTGACGTCAGCTATGTCTTGATGCGACGCAAGGTCCGATTTGAAGTGGGAGATATTCTTGCGGACGGTGTCCTTAAGACTCGTCAACTCCGGTTCTAGCAGGCCAAGCCGCTCTGATGTTGAGGCTTCAAGCGCATTCAGCTGCTCCGACACATCGTTCAATCGACGACGGACGAAGTCGAGGATCACTGCTCTTTCGGTAGCGTCACTTTCCAGCCCGGGGAGAGATTCGAGTCTGTGGAGGATGTCATCCACGGTTGTGTCCAGCGTAGCTAGCTGATGCCCGAGGATTTCGGGTCCATTCACATCATCTTCGCCAACAACCGAACCTTGACGGGGGCTCCTTGCCTGTAGCACCTGGACCATGTCGAAAACTTCTTCCACCCTTGCACTGAGCTGGTCGAGGCGGAGGGTGAGATTGATGTTGTCATGAGGTCCACCAGGAAGTTGGTGGCTGGGATCGGGAATCCCTTCACCATGCTCGCCGCTGCCATCATCGGTTTCCTCCGCTACAGGTTCAAAGAAAGTCATGACGGACTCCAGCTGCGACTCGACCTCCGCCAGACGAACGGCCAGGGTTGTAGCATCATCGGCCGTCACATTGTCAGCTTTCTCCGCCCTATGCTCACCGCGCAGCTGCAGGCAGGAGTCGTCCATGTTTGTCGGCTCCGCGCTACCGCGTATCCCCTCCAAACGCGCCACCCTTCCCTCGAGTCGATCGTGCCGCCCTTTGTGCTTCTCGACCTGCTGAGTGAGATCCTGTAGCTCGCGTTCAGCACGCTCTACATCGTCAAATTGCATTTTGAGGGCCTTCTCCACACTGTTCACTCTCACTCCGAGACCACCGACTGCTTGGATGTGCATATTGAGCATAGCATCCGGGACTGCTTCGTTCCGAAGCTCATGGCTGGTCTGGCGTGGTCTGGACGGCCCTGCGTACTCGCTACGATCTGATAGGATAAGCGAATCCCGTTCAGCGTAAGCCGACATGCGATCGGGATATGGACGTGAGACGTACCAGATGCATTGTCAATGTGCGTATTGGACGGACTCTCCCAAACTCGTTCATCTCGGAGGTCTGTTTCGTGATAGCGGGGCCTGGAAGTCGTTGGGTCCTCACGAAGATCTGATAGGATAGGCGATTACGGGTAGGCCTAAGGAAATATGCTATAAGGATAGAGAGCGTGACGCACCGAATGGTTTTATATCCTCTGCCTTGCGGACTGAATTCCCCCCCTTGGCCTTCCCCTTCCCCGGCTTGTCCCCTTTCTTCGTTCCCTTCCCCTTGTCGCGTGCTTTCGAGCCTCCACCGCGCGCCTTTCCCGTTTCCGCCTCCTTTGGGGCCTTCGTTACCAACGACTTGTTACACCCCCTCGTTTTCCTTGTGGAGCAGGGTAAGCAAGCTGACTGCCTCTTAGCGTCCGGCCGAACAATACAAGGTTTCTTCTTGAAAGCGCATTTATCACAGGGGATGATAAAAACCCTGTTTGGACCACTCCCTCTCTTCGATTTCCATTCCAGTGGGACAGCTGCTTCAACCTCGTCGTCCGTCGGCTCGCCAGTGTATTCCTCTTTCTCGTCCTCCTCGTCTGACTCCTCATCCTCTTCTTCATCATCGATCGGCGAGCCGCCCAACTTCGTTCGCTTTGCAGGCCCTGCGTCGGCGGGTGGGGTGTGGCCCGTTTTCCGTTTAAGCATACCGCTTTTCTTCTCAACGATTTCATTGGAGCTCGTCACCTCCGGTCCTCCTGGAACCGTACGATGGGACGTCAGATAGGAAACGTTGAAAGTTGGCGACATCGGGTCGTAGAGGTCGGGGTGCACTGCAAACTCTGTCACCCAGTCATTGATCTCTTTGGGGAGCGGAACAGCATCCAACATAGTAGGATTGTGCTCCATGAAGGATCTGTAGGCGGCTCCAAATTTTGCCTGATAATACGCGATGAATGAGGGTTCGGACGCAAATCAGGAGGGTAGGCCGTACCGTGATGGTCTTCAGACACAAGACCTTGTCACTCAAGTCTCGTAACGTCTCATTGGAACCGTCATGGGGAGGCCAGGAAGGTGCAGCTTGCAGCGCGTTTTGCAGGTTCCACTGGGCAAAGAAGTAGTCTTGCGAGTAAGCCACCGACGCGGGGTCCGTCCCGGACATGGCTGGAGAACGGAGACGGGATCGCGGAGGAGCGGAAAGCAAATGACGAGGAGAGGGATACTCAGGGGATGCCAGCGAACAGGACGAACCAGCCACGTGACTATGGAGTCACAGATGGTCACGGACCTCAAAGGTTGAACCCCGTGGGGGCGGATCAACGTGCTTTGGCGCATACGATTTCAAACCCCCCAATTTCTTTCATCTTAGAAGGCTCACGACGGGGTTGGAAAGACGATGAGTGGAGAAGGTTAGTAACTTCCACACTGAGATCGATACTGTTGATGCCCACATGGTATCGCCATAGTTCCTCGCTCCAGCACATTCCTAATGCAGTTGGACATGTGTCTCGACTCACTCCATGGTGGAAGCAGTAAGTCCCATTCACCAGGATCCATTCTGGTTCTCAGGTAGCTGAGAGGATTTGGGGCCAGACGTGACCCCAGTAGGTGACCCGCGGGATTTGACACCACCACCAGTTCTGCGAGAGAAGGCTCTGGGATCCGCTCTGAAACGAGGCCGCGACGGCGACCCCATCTCCGAAGACATTCCCGAGACCGCTCCTGCTCCCTCGACGACGGAAATGGACTGTAACAAGGCCACAGCGTGGAAAAAAATGAAGCTGGAAAGTGCAAAAGCCAAGGCCAGGGAAGCGAAGGAGAAGCGCAATTTGGACGACCAAAACCTTGCTGTGGCCAGCTCAGAGGTGGTCACCGCCCCCTCATCCATGGGTGGCACAACTGCGGCCGAAATCGACCCGACGAATGTCCCGGTTAGTCCTCATCCTTCTCAAGCCCGCACCACTCATTCGGAACTCACTTTCCCAAAGGTCCATAATCGCTTTCTGACCACGGACATGGTCAGCGATTCTGAAGAGTCTGAAGAAGCCAATATCCTCATTGTTGGATGTTCCATACTGGACGACTATCTCAACGACCTCTTGATCCTCCGAGAAGCCTACCTTGACTTTCATGTGGACACATTGAGGGCAAGAAGCTTGGCTCAGAAGACACACCACACCCTCGGTTACGCTGCGTATCTTAGAGGTAAGGGACGGGAACTGGGGACCAGAGAGATGAGGGACGACGTTTGAAGGGGATTTTTCATGACTTAATACACTCATATTTGTGGCCCTAATACATCGGCATCGTTCTGGAGAAAACCTACTGGAAGCCTGCCGTACCGTCCTGGAGAAAAGCTATCAGATGCTTGAGGTATATGTTGCTTGAAGCAGAAACCGAGTCGCCGTCGCATATGTCCGATGCGGATGACAGACACGCAGTCCGACTACCTCTCCGCTCCGACCCAAACGACGCGAACTCCGCGCGCTGGGCGTGCAATCCCGCTCCGCGCCGCGTGCACAAATATTTTGTCCGCTCTCCGCTCTTCCCATGTGATCCTTCTCACGAGTCCCGCACGCGCCATCCGACAAGAGGGGATGGTTCTGCCTTGGTTCTGCCTCTTGCCGTCATGTATCCCATTACAAGGACCGAGTGGAAGTCTTTCCTCCCTTTCCTGAAATCGCGCCTAGATCTGCTTATCGCACATATCTTCCAACACCGTGCGGATCTGCGAGACGCGGAAGACTGGCATTGGTATGTCCTTGTGTTTTCCCATGAGTTGGTAGGAGTAGTCAGCCTTTCCCTTCGCAAGTCCACTCTGAAACTCCCAAAGCTACAGGCCATCACGATGGAAGGGTATCGCCGCCTCTCGAGGGATTCTGCACGTACCGAGGTCGACTCATCCCTGTTCGATATCGTGTTCAAGAGTTCACAACACCTCGAGTCGGATCATAGCCTCTGGCTTGCGCTTCTTCACGGACATATGTTCAAGTACATTGATAATGCGGAGATTCGCCCGGATCTCCAACAATGGTGGACGAAATCGCCGTTTCTCGATGGCCCCAGCCTCTTTCGTCTTTGGAAGGAGGGAGGAGGAGTGATGGAGGGTAACGTGAGGGGGACAAGGAACGGAATCGCCAATCTCATAAACTTAAAGCAATCTATGCAGACGATGGAGGATTCCATGGAGGAGAGTTTGGCTGACGCCAAGGACGTACTGGGAGTTGTCGAGGAGTCTACCCTTCACAATCTCGATACGGCCAGTCGATGGGAAGGCCTGTCTCTTGGCGATGGTAAAAACCGAGATCTGGATCAATTATGGAATATTGTCCTTAGAGGGTAGGCGTGGTGACTCGTAACACTGCGATAGGTCCATGTGTGGTCGCGCTAGAAGCACTCCTCCCCCCATCCCATATGTACGCCCCCTTACGATGTAATTGTCTAGGTCTAAACCGAAAGTCTTGTTCAAATGGCCTGAGTGTGAAAGGCCTATCTCGTCGCAGCCTCATGTCCAACGGGGAACCCGTGGCGCGGAGCCGATAAATCAGTCTTCTCCAGTCCGCGCCAGAGATCCCCAGTCCGCGCCAGAGATCCCCAGTCCGCGCCAGAGATCCCGAGTCCGCGCCAGAGATCCCCAGTCCGCGCCAGAGATCCCCAGTCCGCGCCAGAGATCCCCAGTCCGCGCCGGGGATCCCCGCTCCGCGCGGAGGGCTCCCCTTCATATGTCCGACGCAACCGAGATTACGGAGCGGGACCAGACAGCGCTGCACGCGGAGTGGACATCCAGTCGCGAAGCAGGGACGTCGGTAGGAGAATTGGCACATATCTGTCTTACGATGGGAGACGACTTATAATATGGGGACTAATGGTACATTTATTATCATTGCCTTTGTGAAAAACCCTCTTCGCCTGCGAACTCAACCCTCTCAGCCAATCAGGTCCGTTCCTCCCCCAAGCTTCTGGAGGACCCTCCTGGCTTGAAACAAACTAAGGTTGCCTTCATCCCGCTGCCACATCGCGCGAACGGTGCCTCTCTGGAGTGAGCTGGAGCCGTTGATCAAGGACTCCAGGTCTCCATGGGTTTTGAAGCCTTCCTGAAGAAACGCGGCAGTCCAAGCACGGAGCGTCCGCTCGTCGTAGCCAGTGAACAGCTCCTGGAGGAATTGGACGGCGTTATATGAAAGAACCCCTGATGCGGCTGCGTTCGTGGAGGGAGCGCTAGAAGTTGGGACGGCCGTTGCTCCAACACTACCCCCACCGCTCCCGTCATTGCGAGGACCTCCCCCACCACCAGGCCCAGCTCCCACAGCCCGGCGACGTGCTCTCCTGGCGTTCCTCTGCTGATTGGCAACATGGGTTCGTCGAATCCAGGACTTGAGATACCGTACCTGGTCCTCGTTTCCTGGGTTGTGAACTTGTGAAGCTTCGAGCTTGATATATATGTTAGTGAGTGCTCTCGGAAACAAGGGGATCTGCCCTCACACGCTCCCAAATTCCTAACAACACATCTCTGTTGGCTTCGTGCCTAGCTGGGTAATTGGGATTGAGCTCTCCGGCCATTTCCTCGAGCTTTCTCTGGAGCAGGGGGACTGGTCAATAACCAGCGACGACTACCTCACAGTGGAAAACCCACCTGGTACCGCTGCATGGCGGGTGCGGTGTTCCAAGGCCAAAGGAGGGTGAAGCCAGCTTCGAACCCACGGGCTCGTTAGTCGAAGCACAGCCATAATGGGAATGACTTACTCGAATCCTTCGGGATCGCGTTCTTTTTGGGGCGGCCCATTGTCAGGAAGTCGGTCGTATCCACGTATTTGAAAGTCAAGGGTATGGAGGCGGGAGGAGTATGGGAGGAGCGGTCAGGTCAAGTCCGTGGCAAGATATATTGGATGGAATGTGATTACAAAGCTGTCATATGATTAGAAACGCTGTAATAGAAGACTTCCCGAATGTCATTTCAGCAACGCTGGAATAGAAGACTTCCCGAATGTCATTTCAGGAACGCTGGAATAGAAGACTTTGCGAATGTCATTTGAGCAACCTTGGAATAGAAGGCTTTCCGATTGTCATTTTAACAACGCTGGAAGAAAAGACTTGTCGATGTTCCAAAGCTGTCATGTTATTAACGCTGTGAGGAAACCATTCTCGACTTTGGAGGCTCCCTGCGAGAACCAGAGAAGACATCCTTACAAGCCAGCCTTCTAAAATGTGTCCCTCCATTTTCCAAAGCGATCATGTTATTAACGCGCTGTAATAGAACCCTTCGCGATTTTGGGAAGTTCGAACTAGTACCCTCCAGAATATCCTTGAAACTCGGAATATGGCGCGTTTTCACTCGTGGTGGGGGGCTGGTGGACCGGGAGCTCCAGCACCGCCATGCTCATTGTTCTTCCCCTCTCCACCCTCAAATTCTGGCATGGGTTCATTAGGAAACCTACGGGTACGGTGTGTTAGTTACCCGATAGCGGGACAATGGATCGTTCTGCGTACCCCATGCGTTGTCGCAGATTTTGACGGAAGTGGTAGTCCTTGCGCTGGTTGAGATCTGAATCCCCTCCAAGGAGTATCACATTGTCGGGCTCAAGATTAGCGACTCCACAAATAAATCTGACCGCTTTTAGCTGCAGCTTGAACCCAAGAGGTGTTTGGACCAGACTAAGTTGAGGCAAAGGTTTATACTCCATCGCTTGGAATTGGGTGGTCCCATCTGAGAGCACAAAGGACAGCATCGACCTGGGGTACTTGGGAAGCGGTCCCTCCCCTTCCACCTCCAAATCAGCCTCCTCATCGCCTTCATCGTACTCGTCAAAGCCTCCCGCTCGTAGTCGTTCTTCCCTGCCCTTGCGGACCTGATCCAGCTGGAAAGCACTTGACCCGACTTCCGAAAGAGAGATAATTTCTACCAGAGTTGGGACCCCACACAACGTTACTTGGGTATTGAAATCCCCGATATCTTGGGGCAGACCATCTGTTGGATCCAGGGACTCGGAAAGGCTCGATTTGAGGAGCTGTGTTCGTATGGTGTCGAATAATTCCTGAGAGTTGGGTCGCACTCCGTCCAGCCCAATTACCCATTCGTAGCAGCCTTGAAGCCAATCCTACCGAAAACCGACGCAATTAGTACAGCGCATTTCCTGTCATCCTTGTAATTCTGTCACCGTACAAGGTCAACACGAGGTTTGGGGAAGTTCCTATTCACCCATTCCACGACTTCGGCTGGAACTGCAACGGCTGGAACTGCAACAGAGTCCATTAAGGCTTCAGATTTAACGGGGTTCGAGGAGGGGCAGAAGTTATGGTTCATGTTCAACCTTCAGACGTGACGCGCGTCGTGGTTCAACATGTGCCATAACTGATAAGATTGGCAGACGTCGGAGAGTCATGGGACATGGATCAATCCCAGTAACACACCCCGCGCGGAGTGGGCATCTGGTCCCGCGGAGCGGATGACACGCCCCCTTTCAGGAGGGCATCGTCCGTGCCGTGGCAAATCGCGGGCGGGCGTGGGACGCAGAGCGGCGCGGAATAGCAGAGCGGCGCGGAATAGTAGAGCGGCGCGGAATAGCATTGCGCAGAGAGGCGGAGGAATGCGGTTGTCCGCTCCGCGCCTTACGGGAGATGGAATCCGCCGGCCGCCCCGCGCGGTATGTCCGACTGCCGCTCCGTCCGACAGTGCGGACTGAGAGGCAACTCCCCTCGCTGCTTCAGATTGCCTGGTCCGCTCCGTACGCGGATACCTTCAACGCCATGACCATTTAGAATACTAGATCAATACTATACACATTTCAATGGACTTCGATAAAGGAGGAGGTTACAAGCGAGGAAACAACACATATTTGACATACTCTACCCATCATTCTCGCCATTATTCTCAATGCTTTCCAATCCGAGTGCAAGCCAGCCGGCTCTATCAAGCCCAACAATTGGAACACCGGGCAGGACGGCACCTGCCCTCCACGCTTTCAGGAAAGCGTCCTGTGCGTCCTGGTGAGTCCAGAACTGTCCTTTGTAGTAGGACTTGCCCTGGGTCTTGTTATTAATCACAGCGACCACTTCGAACCTGTGGAACTTGTTCAATTAGCAAGCCCTGATATGTAAATACTTTGGCCACATACCAATCGTTGAAGACTCCGACTTTGACGCCCGTTACAATAACGTAATACGGTTTTCCGTTGTGCTTGTGTGGTGTAGTCGGAGTGCTCGAGGTACCTGTCTCAATCGATTCCTCACGCCTTGCGGAAGGAGGGAGGGGACTAAGGCGCAGGGGAGGGACTCTGTGACCAGACGGAGCTGGGGCCAGGGAGTACCCAGCCGCAGATGGTGGGGATGGTACTGAGTGGACGTAACCCGCCCTGTGGGATGGTACCCGGGGAGTGCGCGTAGGAGTACAAACGGGAGTAGAAGGCACGGTTGGATGAGGTGCTGGACTGGACTTCAGTATAACCTCAGAAGAAATGTGGTTGATGGTTCCACACTTGGCACAGGGGAAGGAGAGTTTTTCTGGAGACGATCGGTGAATACCTCAGCAGTAGTTTAGGGGGTTGACGTACGTTCTTGCCGTTGAGGCTCCTCGACATTCAGGTTTCCCATAAGGGCTTCGAGGGCAGTCCTGTCATCTACGCCGATAATATTTTAGCGAAAGTCTCCAGTAAAGGATAGGATCTTGTACATACGGGATAGCTGTAGCAGTTCTTGCAAGGTCAAGTTTACCGATACGTGAGATCCCTCCATAATGCAATAGTGAGCGGGGGATGGTGATGATTCTGCGGTCACACAATACCTTGGGATGCCTTTATGGCGAAGAAGACATGACATGGGCTTCGCATGGGTAGGAGGCCGAATAAAGGTTGACTGGACGTCCTTCTACCTTCCATTCTTCACCGTTTACGTTGAAGTGCCACCAGGCAGTACCAGGCCCTTTCGTCTTAAAATGGAATCGACAAAATCTTCACGGTAATAACGCAGTCAGCGACGGAGAACCCGTTGTTCCCTAGTGAGCTCCATCGGGGAGAACTCAGTGTCCCCTCCGAGGCTGAAAATCTGGCCGAATTCTATCAAACGTAGGCCCTCCTCATTGTCCGCCTTTTTGCCCATATCCTCTCGCAGCTAGAGAGGATATGGGGGAAATGAGACATTCGAACGAACATTTCGTTCCAGTTAATAGGTGCGGCGGGAGGGGTGCGGCGGGAAGGTGTATCGGCTACAAGGCTGGGATTTCGCCGAAGGTGAGGGGTTGTTTGGGTTCGAATGAGACGTACACGTAGGGTTATTGTCCACAGGAAAAGGATGGGGATTGAACCGATGACCATCTCATTTCCGGGAATAGCGCTGCACCTCGAGGAAGGGCCCATCGTTATCGGCTAGAACCACGAACCGATGACCATCTCGTTTCCGGGAATAGCGCTGCACCTCGAGGAAGGGCCCACCGTTATCGGCTACAACCAAGGTATCCCGCCGAAGACAAGACATTTATTAAATGCTGTGTAGCGTAGCGCGTGCTGACCGCCGGAGATACGATTGGGATCGAATACCCGTTAGGAACGAAGTGGCTCGGTCATGGGGACTCCCGCAATTGGCCAGCGAAGATTTATCGACTGGAAGGCACAGTCCCCACAAAGACCAAGGGATGCATCGGCTTCCGACGGAACATAGGCCTCTTATCGATCAGACTTGGATAGAGAAAACGCGGCAGAGGCTGCCCACGTCACCGGCAAGATATAGAGTGGAGTGCGATCGCTAAGTACATGTAAGAAAATATAGAGTGGCGTGGGGAAACAGGCCAACAACATTCCCTTCCATACAACAACGGCATACTGAGCGCGGAAATAACAGTGACTTGTGGAACGGGACGACGATCTCGGTATGACAATGGGATTACTCTACTTCGCTCCCTTCTCCTTCACCATGACGCTTCCAGCCATACAGGCATCCATGAAGACCTTCAGTGCATCCTTCTGGGTGCCGACAACCTTCCTGCGGGAGAAGTTGGTGACACCAGCAATGCTGGCGTCAGCCAGGGCCTTTAAAGCAACCTTAGTTAACAACACAGTGCTTGAGGACAAGAACACGAACCGGAGTCAGGATCCCAACACTGGAACCCACTGTGACGACGTGGTGCTCCTCGCGGGGGACCACCGCTGAGGTGGCACGAGAGCAGTGACCGCACGCCTGAACGACGACGTCCGTGCCCTTCTCAAGGGAAGGGCGGAGCTCTAAGAAGGAACCGGCGGCAACCTCTGTGAGGCAAATGTGAGTAGGGGATGGGCACAACTAAAACCACGAGGAACGTACGAAGGGGTTGTTCGTCCTGGGAGATATCCTGATTGCTAGACATTGCAGAAGCTGGGTGGGCTTGATGTAGATAACGAAACTTGGAGACTTGGAATTGGGGGGAAGGCAGATTTGGACAGCTCCCTTTATATGCTATAGGTCCCAGGCAGCCGCGGACCAACTCCCAACTTCTCCCGGCGAATCCAACGATTCATTCGATTCCAGAAGTTGTCTGCCCGGGCAGAAGCAAGTTCCCTATCTCCCTAATCGGGTTGGAGAATCTCTTGAACGTTGCTGGACATCGCCACCCTGCTCAATCCGGTTTACAATGCTAACATAGAAATCCAAATCGCAATTGCTACAGTGCCCCGGGAATTTTCTTGTTGTGGCCAGAATCCCGGAAATTATTCTACCTTTCTGTCAGATGTACTTTCTCCTGGATCTGAGAAAACTTTTCAAAAAGTAAGACGAAAGGCATTAGAGGCAAGTTGGGTTTCAAGTACGTTCTTTGAACCTTTCTGCATAACCCCGATGGTGAATGCGAAAAAGTACCACACTGCGGACGAAATTCGCGCGGCAAACGCAGCTAAAAGCAAGCGCTACTACGATAGGTACCTCCTGGACTACTCTCCCACAAAATACAGCTCACATTATACCGGAACAAGCTACAAAGAAGAAATAAATGAAGCGCGCAGATTGAAATACCGGGCCAAAAAGTCGTAAGTACAGGGGCAATGTTGGGTAATCCATTTGATATGGAATAGGTATGTTAGGGTCAACGGACAGAAAGTTGGGGCCAGCAATAGGGCTACCCTTCGAAAGGCTTTATCCACTTCTGCCAGGGTCTCTGAAGGGGAAAAGATCACAAGTGAAGAGTAGGTCTTCTTTCTAGCTACGAATCTGTTAGAGAGCTCATATGACCTTTTTTACGCAGGTCCACCAGGCGAGAGACTCTTAGCAGGGCTTTGGTTAAGGGTCGCAATCAGGTCACGGCCTTTCGCTACCAAGTCCCAGGCTCCGTTCGGGAATACTTTGACAAACTGTGCGGGCGCTTCACATCTGACTTGGGCGCCTATGATCATTGCGTGGCCATCACCTTCCTCAGTCACCGGTTGGAGAAAATTGGTAAAATAATGGATACCATGGATACTGTTGTCTCCGAGGTGTACCAGCTCTCCGGATGTGATGAAGATTGGAAGTCCCTAGATGAGGACAGGAAGAAGATGAGGAGGGTATGCACCTGGGGTGAAGAGTTGAGCGCCATGGCTGGGTTGGTACCGGACGAGTTCCTTCATGACTTCAAAACAAAGGCGCTTGCATACCAGATCCAACTACGTCACGATGATTTGCTGATCTAGCCCAGGGAAGGGTGCCCTATTGTTGGTACAGAAATATTATACCGGAGATTCCACAGGGAAGAAAATCAGTTCCTTCCACTTGCTTAGGTTACGTGAAAATACTACCCTGTCAGTACATAGCTTTGAGGCTCCAGAAGCCCTCTGTCCAACCGTGGTGTGTGAAGAACGCGGGGGTGGGGATCGTGAACCTGGGGACAGACGTCGACACTCGTGGTGGAGGATATTGATCAGACCACGGCACCGGACACAGCGGGACGGAGGTGGCGGAGAAAGTCCAAGTCCGGCCCCGGAGCGGTAGCGGACTTGATTTGGTAGCGGATGGACGGAGGTGGCGGAGAAAGTCCGAGTCCGTGCGCGGAGAAGCCAGACCACGGTAACGGATGGGCAAAATGACCGCGCGGTGCCGGACACGGTGGAGTGTGAGACACGCGGACAGGGTCCGTGTCTTGACAGATAAATCTGAGCGCGGAGGCGGACGCACGGATCGTTGGGATGGCTGCTGATACTAATTTGATGATATATCTAAGGCTTGCATATGGGTCTACACAGGATCTAGGTAATACGGAGAGTCTAAGGTGGGGAAAGGTTCGAAATATGTGCGTACAACTTCTGCCTAAAGCGTCCTATGCCTTCCTCATCGATGTCCGGTATATGAAATCCATCCAAGTGAGACGCAATTGTCGCCAGAACCCATAGTCCACAGGAATTGTTCGAGGTTTGGAGCGGCCGTTGCGTGAGCGAAAAGACTTTCCATGGGAGATCTGGGGAGCTGGCTGAATAGCCATGCCCTTTGGCTTCCCCAAAGAGAAGATCCACGAAATTTATGAGTTCCTGCAATAAGAATTAGCAATCAGAAACATGTGCCTTCAGTGAATGGTCTCTGCTGTTCACATACCTTGAGATTGCTGCTCCATTTTTTCCTCTCGTCCAAGCTATCGAAAAGGTATATATCGGAGGTATTGGGGTGTATGATGGCGCAAACCCAGTGAGCCACTGGATATAACCTGTGGAGTGGTATAATCCAGGTCGCCTTACACCAGTAGGAGCCCCCTTTTACCTGCTCCCATAGCCTATCAGGGCTATACATTGCCATATGTAAATCGAACATAGAAAAGATGACGGAGTTGTTAGCTGTCGCTGATTGTCTCAGAAGAGCATGATGGTGTAGAAGAGCAGCGCACGCCTCCATGGTTGTGTTGTTGAGATGGACGTCCGGGGTTCGAAGGGACTGGAGGGCGTTATCGTCAAAGGTGTGGCGGGTTGCCTTGGTGCCACCAGGTAGCGTGAAATCAAACCAGCGGTGCGTTGTCTCCTGGGTCCCCAGATCAGTATTCCTCGGAACCAAGTTGAGGCGGTCAAGAAGGCTCGCGTCATATCGAATTGATTTCTGCGCCAGCAACGAGGTGAGAAATAAATCAAGACACTTTGAAATACACCTACGAGTGTAGTAACCGCCGAAGCCGGTGTGCTGATAGCCACCGGATTTGCCACAGCTTCGATGAATGGTTCCTCCTCCTCCTCGTCCATACCCCGTTCCGAGGGATCCTCGAAGGGGTTTCCCTGTGGTCCAGATAGATCGAGCACGACGACTTCTGCCCATTTGTAAGACACAGGCACGACCTGGCCGTTCAACTTCGACGATAATGACTTGGCCGCATCGGACGCACTTGTTCGATGATACTGGTAGCGTGCTTGTGTTTGTGCTGTTTGCCAGTGTGGGATATAGGATAGCAGCTTTTCGCGGTACTGGGATAGTGGACCCGCTAAAATCGCATCTGAAGAATTATATAATGTTAGCGGGCCTGGTGATACGTCTGTAAACGCGCTTACTTTCCGGAACCACTAAAGCAAGCTCAACGGACGTAAGCTCCTTCCCAAACCACCGGCAGAGGTTGTCAAATTCTATGCCCAGCCGCTTGACTTCCTCCTGGCAGCGGTCGGCTTGCTGGACCGCTCGCATGGCCTCCCGTACGTCGCTATCGTAGAGCCATGCATTTCTGTCCGGGCTGGCCGGGCTCATCCAGATATCCTCCAATATGGACGAGTTATGCTGCAGGTCGTGAAGGTCGACTGGAAGAACTTCAGGAAGAGGAATGTTGTATTCCGGCCGGTATATTTCCGCACATTCTCCACATATTTTGTTGAACTTTCGAATGGCTTTCAGGAGTGTGGGTGTCCTCTTGGCAATTGCTCTACGGGCGTATTGGTGTAACTTGGTTCCTGTGGAAAGAGTAATTGTTGGCTTTCTTAGCATCGGCAGAGAGTCCGTTTGCGTACCTATCGTGGGGCCCTTCCCTCCCTTGGCCTGATTTACTTTATCCCACTCAAAAAACTAGCAATTGCTCGTTTCCGAATGTTAATCTTCAGGGTGCGAAGTAAAAGGAGTTTCCGAACAAAGTCTAAATCAATTCCGATTAATTCAGGGAAACTCTCATCGACGTTGAGCGATGCATAAAGCTGCTCGACCTTGTCCATAAGATCGTTTTGTTGCTTTCCCAGATCGTCGAGGATATCCTCGGAGCTGTGGGATCCACCGTGCTTGTTTTCAACGAAGTTACGAGTCTCGCTTATCGACTTTTCGACCGCATCTAAGTTGGTTTGCAGTTTCAGGATAGAATCCAGCTCCTTCTTGATTTGGTTTTCTGGGTCTTAAGCAAATGTCAATCTCTCCAGCAATATCGACAACTAGAGAACTCACGGGCGCGAACGGATGTCTGTGACTGCTTTTGGACCTCCCATTCCCGTCGAAGGTCCGGAACAGACATAGCACATCGCTCAAGCATCGTCTCCGCTGTGAGCCGATGCTTTGGTATGTTTTTTTGCATCTTATCCGTCAATAGATTTCCAAGGTTAGCGCGCATCTCGAACCCCAGGGATTTAAGGTGTCGGTCTAGTAGAAAGATACGCTTATTCCTCTGCAAGTTTCATGAGCATTATAAATTCAAGAGGGACCTGCAACCTACCAAGACCATGCGTAAAATACCAATGAGTCCGGTGAGCCGCGACCACAGCCTTTCAGTTCCTTCTCCATCGGAAAGGCCTAATCCTTCTCTGAACCTTGGGTTATTGATGATCTGACAAGCCATTTCATGCGCGAATGCGTGCATAGCACTTGTAGAAAAAGATAGCCTTCTTGATATCGATGGCGTGAATATGTTGAACTGTCTGGCTCGTTAAGAATGTAACATATGAGAAAAGGAGGAGGCCATACCCGGTGTCGGCTTCGGTCAAGGACACAGCCCACGTCGTACAACACGGTCACAGTGGCGATGTTTGGAATGAGGGAGAAAAGATGCCGTATTAGAGACACGGCGTACTTTTGTTGCTCGCCAGGAGTGTCGATGTTGGCCAGGAAAAGCGGGATATCATGCCGGCAGACGAGGCCCATTATTCCTCCATCGTCGAAACGATCCAAGCTAGTCTTGACGTTTGAACCACTTCCCGCTTCGTGAGAGTTCTCGCAGGCATCCACTGCATGATCAGGGGCCAAGTTAGAGTCCTTTTTTCTGGCTTTTTCGGGACACTTCCGGGCAGCTTCAATCTCGCGGCCGACCATGTCAACAAACGCTTTGGACAAGAAGTACAACGGGTGATAAAACGCCGGCCCATCCCCTTGCGCTGCCACATGTCGGTGGTTAAAGCAGCCGTCTACAGCCACAACTATATCCGCGCCCCTGGGTGTATTTGTGTCAACGAATATGAGGAGGGGCCAAAGGTTAACAACTCACTGTTTAAACGGGCTCCCAAACTTCACACCAGCAAAGCATGCAGGGCATCTAGATTGAAGAATTGCCGCACACTCCTTCAAGGTTAAAGCTGGGTAAGGTCCTCTGTCCTTCGGTTTGTCGTTTTTCCGCCTTTTCTTTGAACTTACCGCTTCACTATTTTCCGTTCCACTGCTGTCCGCTTCCGCTCCGCTAGTGTCTGCTCCGCTAGTGTCTGCTCCGCTAGTGTCTGCTCCGCTGGGGTCCGCTCCGCTGGTGTCCGCTCCGTCGTTGTCCGCTTCGCTGGTGTCCGCTGCCCCCGGTTCCTTCCAATGCTTAGTAGCAGATTGGACAGCTGCTTCCACATCCAACTCTATCTTATGTAGGAGGCAGTCATACCACTGAAATGCCTTACCGAGCCCTTTCCTGAAGGGCTCGCCAACCAAGCAACCCTGCCAGGTGTCAGTGGGTTGAAAAGTCAAGGTTCGATACACTTACCTTTTTATCAACCAAAACAAAGCCGCGCCTCGTGTAGTGTGCGTTCAGTGCATGCGCTAGCGCAGTAGTCGCATCGCAGGCATGTTCAAACAGAGCCTTGTAGAATGCCAGCAATTCGAGGGATATTGCAATGCCCGGTCGTGTAGGAGCAGTCGGGAACAAGCCCTTTCGAACTAAGCATACGGGGAGGGACGACGTGGTGCACCATTGAAAGTCGATATATTGGTAGTCTAGAATGCAAGGGTTTAGTGACATTGGGAGGCAAGCAAGCACAAAGGTAGCAAACTCACGGTGTGGATAGAGGCAGAGAATTCTTGATGTCTTGTGGGTCTCCTGGCAAGTAGGTTCACAAACCCTCACAGTTGAAGGTAAAAGTGGGAGCGCCATCTGTCCATACGATTGTTCCATGTATTTAAGGTATGGGGCATAGATTTCGGGTAATAGGTCCTCCCAGCGATGGTAAAGGCTTTTCGCACTCTCGTTGGGCGCTTGTCGGCGCCTTTTCCCCGGTTGGGCGTTATTCGCATTCTCCTCCTGCAACGGTGCTGGTTCTGGGACATAGCTCAGATCCGGAGTCCTTCCTGGGGCCGGAGAGGCTGGAGGGGTTGTGAATGCCGCAGGTTGGGAGGGAGGGTCTGATTGCTGGATCTGATCATTTAGCCCGCCACTATTCAAGTCTGTGTCGATATCCATTGAGAAGTCGTCATCTTCACGCTCAGAGCCTGCATCCTCCTCGGCTTGAATCTCTGCGCGGAGACTAGCCAGTTGTTTCTTTAAGGCCTCCTGCTTCAAGTCGTGAACAAAGGTTTTAGGTGCTGAAATGTTGCCGTGGGTTGCTCGGCTCTTTTTCGGGCTTTCGTAGAGGGAACCCATCCCCCGCTGCGTGGATTGGTTCGCCCGCTTGCGTTTAGCGTCATTGGCATGTTTCGATGTTGAGGATGAGCTCATAGATCCAAGGGATATCGAAAGGAACGCGAGGGTGGTCGTGGACTCAGAGAGGTTCGGATATAGCCGAGATGATAATCAAAATATCAAAAAGGAACTGCCTGCAGCTGATTTACAGTAGCCTCCCAGGCTCCTTATCGCTTACGAAAAAAAGGACCTGGGAGGTTAGTGATGCCATCAAAGTACAGTGCCCATGGTGAATGAGTCAAGTCTATTATGATCACCATCAAATTTAACGGTCATTGCCGGACCATGCACTGGTGAGCAGGATCTCCGGCCGCAACAACCAGGAGGATGCAACGAGAATAGAGTTTAGCACAAGATCTGCTGCCGCACACAAGGCCGCGACAGCGACGTCGAGGCGGAAATGAAGCCAGCATCGCCCTGTTACCATTGCGGTGATCATGACCTGGCGGTGTGATGCCAGCCATCTTCGCGAATCCTCGAGCTCTCGATTTTCGTTTCATGACTCCGCACAATGCACACTCTCGCCCTCGCCAGCACTGACATGAAATATGTGGGCGAGCCGAGCCCTCATCTTGTGAGTGTCGCTGTCCTTTGTCCATCGAGCTCACTGCTGATCGCTTGTCCAGCTCTGTCCAATATGCTTGTGAGTCGCTGAATCGTCAAAGTCCGTGAGCAGCATCATCTGAGCGTAGTCTGCATCAGGTCCCCGTTTCTTATGCCAGTGACGGCTTCGACGTGCTTTCACACCTTTTGCCGCACCTGTATCACCGAGGCCCTCTCGCACTCGCGGCAGTGCCCAGTCGACCGACGACCCCTGAACGTATCTGAACTGCATCCAGCGAACCCAATCATCCAATCAGTGGGTGCCACATCAGTACCCACAGGCTCTTTGCACTAACGTTACTCCTAGCTCGTCAGCGAACTGACCATCGAGTGTCCATACCGCGATGTCGGGTGCCCAAGAAACAAGGTTCGGAGAGACGCCCTCAACGCACACCTGGAAGATGACTGCATGCACACCCCCACAAAATGCCCCATCGAGGGCTGCGACACCACTCTCCCCCTCGTCGAGATGTTCGAGCACCAGGACATGCACCGCATGGAGTTCCAGCTCGAGACGGACGACGACAACGACGCGCCAGAGGTGCATCTGGACGTGCCCACTCCTTTTGACCTAAACGAAGACGAAGACTATCTCGTTGTCGACGTCAACTCCCCGACGGATCGCAGATCAAGTCTATCGCGGCTAAACAGGAACTGGTCGGTCCTCAGGCGTCTATCTCGACCCCCATCCCGCGTCGCGTCCCCGCCCGCAGAGTCGTCCCCAGCATCACGTGTTATCCGTCGACCTCTTCCACCGCTACCGAGCTTATCTCAGGAATCCTCCAGGGAACCTTCTCCTGCCCGCGAGGAATACCCGTTTCTAGGTGAGCCTCCCACAGAGCGTACTCATAACCTCATGGACCCGTTGATGATTGATTAACTATTGCTCGTATTTTACAGTGCGAGCGACAAGCGGGTATGATTCGACCGACGAGCATGAGCTCACCATCCAAGCTGGCGACATTATCCGAGTCACTGGCTCTCGCCCGTCTGGATGGTACGAAGGGCACCACATCGACGCAGTGGACGACAGTGCAGGCCCTTTCCTCGTTCCACGCGTTCTCACTGAACCTTTCCCCCTCGACGAAGATGATGTCGTTGGCGCCAACAGCAGCCCCAGGCGGCGCCCGGAAAGTGAGATTAGTGAGGTCGTAACCCCGCGGCCAAGAGTGCCGGAGAGATCGTTTTCATGGGGGAGTTCCCCAACCGCCTCGGGCTCGGGTTGGCGTACGAGAAGCCCACCTCCAAGGCCGCTCAGCGTTGAAGCACCATCATTTTCATCGATGTATACGGACGATCCGAACCTGGCCGCGGAGCAGCTGGTCGATGAGGAGGAGGACTATGTTGAGGAGCCAAGGTATCACATCCCACTCGCGCCGCTGCGGCTTAGGCAACTTTCGGGACCGGCTCAGTTACTACAGCGAGCAGAGGATGTTCTATACTATGGTGTGTTCCATTTTTCTTTCTTTAGCTCTTGGTTCTGATGCCCGTACGTCTTCCGCAGTTCAAGCCTCGGGGAACCACCACGCGTCGCGCGAGGATGACTTTGATTTTCAAGAAGGGGACGTTATGGCCGTCACCGATATGGCCGGTGGCGACATGCGAGGGTACCTTCTGGACGATGCTCGTCGACAGGATCATCGTGGCAGGGACCGCATACCGTCGGACAGAGTCGTGCTTTTCTATTGAAGTTACTGTTTTCTTGATACCATGATAGACCCTTCGCTTATCTCTTGGTGTTCCACTCATTCCGGCCTTTGTCATGCATACATTTTCCTCTGCACATTACATACCTCTTGATACCCACTTGGTGCCTTTGTGGCACCCAGACTAGACATGTATCTTTCACATGATAACATACAGTGATGCCTCCTCTGTCAGGCCTGGCATGAAACGCGACCTCCTGGCTCTCGAAAGCCTCCCCCACGTTCATGATATACTTCCTCAGCAGTACAGATAAATACATACAGCATTACCCCATAATCCATCCACTGTTTTTTCCTCCTGCCTGGGTATAACCTCGGGGTATCTAGAGGTATCCAATTAAAGGTGTCTATCGGACAATTGTCCTCCACCAAAATGTGTTCCATCCTCGTTAGAAGGATTGTATCCAAGATATGAGAAGCGCAGAGATGAGCAAAGACGAGATGCGTTGTGTTGGACGGTGGCCACTGCCCTTGGTTGATGTGTCCGGGCTATAGTTCAAGGGCGGCGGTGAGGTCAGTCTGCGAAAATTTGCAAGAGCCAGACACGCACGGAAGTCCATTCTTGTCCGAATAAGAGGGACACGTATCCTCGCTACTCCCAGTAGGCTCTGCAGGACAGCAAGCACTAGTCTCCAGAGCTCGTACGCTGCCCAGGGCAGAGGGGTTGACGGAGCCTGCCCACGATGAATAACATGAGACGGACTCGTATGTGATGTTCCAGACGCCGAAATCCTTGTATCCGTACAGTTTCTCGTCAGATGGAAAGAAGTCGTCGGGAATAGCTTTAGAAGGGTATGCAAGGTCGAAGTTGAGCTGCGCCCCAGCGCTGTTGGTCGAGTTTGTGGTGCCACCGCACCACCCGCCCTGGGTGAACGGGCATAAGTCGGTGATTTTGACGACGATGGATTTAGTTTTGCTGGGGACAAAGGGGGGCGTCGAGACGAGGGGATTGAGGAGGGATAGCTTGAAGCACCACCCGCATCCAGGGCCATAGTTGGCGCTGCTGCCGTAGGCCATCTGCGATAGGGCCGCAGTGGGGTACTTCGTGCTGTCCGGCGTGCACCCACACGAGGCGACGTAGCCCGCAGGCAGCGTATAGTGGGTCAGCGTCGCGAGGCCGGTTTGGGGGTACTGGATCCATGCAGACATCGGTCGTGGCCATCGTTTGCGTTCGCTACTGATGTTGGCTCGAGGTCACGGGTGCCCTGGGGAGCTTTAACGCCGGCGGTCCGAGCGTTAAGATAGGCGCCCACTGCTTTAACCACAACCACATCCGGCGGCGTCTTCCAGATGGTCAAAGTTGCGTATCCGGTCGCCAACGACCGCAACCAGCTCTCGAGCTCGCTCCTCTCGCTGAAGATTGCACGGCATGCGCCTTGCACGCAGTGTGCATGCACCGGGCTGCATCCGTCCCCTGGGACGACCGTCGTTTCGGATGATGCCGACGTCTACGACGAGGAGAACTACGATGACGATGACGACTCCTCAGCACAGTCATACCTCGAGCTCTGCGAGTGCGGGCACGACGTGCGTACGCACAATGCGAACGAGGCGCAGCTGGGCAGAACGGAATGGCTGAGGAGGGGGAATGTGGGCATTCGCATCGATGAAATTCTGCAGGTACCGCCGTTCTTCTCGCTCTATGAGCCCCTCCAACACCCTTCTCTAGGACTCAGGCCGTCTCTTTGACTTTCGTTATACGGACGAAGATGTCAAGTCCCTGCGTAAGCAGATGATTATTCCTGGGACCAAGTCGGCGTCGTCGACGAGCTCTGCCCAGCATGCGCACTCCTCGCCGGACCACCACTCTATACCCCGCACCCTCTCGGATTCTCCCACCTCAAGCACCTCATCTCTCAGTGATATTGAGAGCCACCAGCCTCCAGCAAAGCGGAGGAGGGCCTCTGGCTCGGTCAGCTCGTCACTCTCCGACGCGGACGTAGACACGACGCTTGAGAACGATGACGCCGAGGGGGATGATGCTGAGGGCGACGAGGAAGATGCAGACGACTTTTTTATAGCTAGCGTTGTCCCTGCATCGACGACGACAACGACGGCCCGTACAACGAGTCGGACGGGGCCGATTCGTAAATCTGGTGGAAAGGGCAGGGTTCACACCGTGGAGTCGTCCTCCTCGTCCTCCGACGAAGAAGGGGACAAGCCCCTCGCGTCCCGTCTGGCGGCGTCTTCAAGTACAGGGAATGGCAGGTCCGTCCCTGGTAAACGAACGAGCAAAGCTCCCGGACATGCGGGGAAGAAGGCGAAGAAGTCTCATCATACATCCACTGCGGGGACGGCCCCCGCACACTTTGGGCCTGGGGAGAGTGGTGAAAGGCTCAAAGCGAATGGTGTGTATCTCTGTTGCCTTTGTGAAAGAACTATTATTCAATCCACGCCCAGGTGCTATCAATGGTAAACTGTTGAATGGCAATGTGAAAGTGAAGACTGAGGACAAAATGGACGAGGGTCAACTATCCCGGCTCGCCGCGGGGGTGGCTGTGGACAGTACAGTACCTGCAACTGCACCAAAGGTTAGACCCACTACCACCTTCCCTATCCAATGCGTACTCAGAACCCATTTTTCAAGCCTGCACGGACGGAGAAGATCTCCAACGTCGAGCTGCGTATGGGTGTGATACAAATCGTACCCGTCTCGCCCCCAACATCTGCACCCCATGGGCCACCGTTCACGTCAGAGCCCCCTGCGCCGACAGAGTCCCAGGACACGACCATGGGGTCCCCACCTCCCGAATCCCAAGCACCAGAACCGTCCTCCCAAACCTCCATGTCAATCTCCCCTTCATCATCCCAAGTCCAACCAGCCGAATCCGCCTCGACATCCCAAGCCCCCCCTACCGCCGCTGCCACTGCCACAGCGAAGTCTCCAAAGCCCAAAGTCGCAGCACACAACGTCCCCACGCCCCCATACGATGCCCGTGCACTCATCATCCTCACAGGCCTCAAAACTCTCTTCCAGAAGCAACTACCCAAGATGCCCCGCGAATACATCGCGCGCCTCGTCTACGACGAGAACAGCCGCAGCCTCGCGATTATCAAGCGCGGGTACAAGGTCGTCGGTGGCATCTGCTTTCGGCCCTTCCCCCAGCGTGGCTTCGCGGAGATCGTATTCTTCGCGACGAACAGTGCGGACCAGGAGAAAGGTTATGGCGGGATGCTCATGGACCACTTCAAAGCCCACATCCGCAGAACATATCCGAATATGCACCACTTCCTGACGTATGCGGATAACTTTGCGGTGGGTTACTTTGAGAAGCAGGGGTTCAGCAAGGAGATTACGCTGAAGAAGAGCGTGTGGGCGGGGTACATTAAGGACTATGAGGGAGGTACAATCATGCAGTGTACAATGGTGCCGAAGGTGGACTATCTGGATAAGAAGAAGTTGTTTGCGGCGCAGCAGGAAGCGGTTTTGGCGAAGGTACGTGAGATGAGTCGGAGCCATGTTGTGCATCAGGGGTTGGATGTGTTTAAGGACGGGCATTGGGAGGAGGGGATGACTGTGGACCCGAAGGATGTGCCTGGGTTGAGGGAAACTGGGTGGAATCCCGAAATGGAAAAGGAGTAAGCTTCGCTCTCAATTCCTTTGCATTGATGTCGTTGGACTGATTTTTGGGACTTGTAGCATGCTCAGCCTCAATTTGAAGAGCCCTGACTATAACTTGATGGAGAGGACATTGCATAGCTTGAAGGAGCACAGTCTTTCGTGGCCGTTCCGAGAACCGGTCAACCTGGAGGAAGTCCCTGACTATCTGGACGTCATTAAGACTCCCATGGGTGCGTCGATGGTTCTCTACCTATCCCCATATTCTAACGTGCTTACACCCACAAAGACCTCATGACAATGGAAAGCAAGCTCGAATCCAACCAATACAAGAACATCGAGCAGTTCGTTGAAGACGCCCTGCTCATCTTCGACAATTGCAAACTGTATAACCCAGAGTCAACAATCTTCGCCAGGAATGCGCAGAAGATGGAGAAATATCTGAAGGAGCTGCTACCTAGCCATGTGAGAAGAGACTAACCTTTCCTGCACCATTTACTATCGTCACCACTTCATCGCTCTCCCGCAAGTCGCTCATTTACTCCTGCGACTTTCTGATCCTATGTATATTCCTAAGATAGGTATTGCCAGTGTGCTTGCTTCAATTCTTGAAACATATGATGGTATTAAAACGAACGTGAGATGGGTGGTATAACGAGTGTCTCCTCCTTCTAGGTGGATTGATGATACAGATGCGGGCAACCTTTCCTCCTCCATGGTCAAATTGCGAATGGGAGTCTCACGGATCCGTGCTGGATACGGTCGACTAGCTGAGCTCTAGGGCAAACGTCTAATGGATTCATGTTTAGCAATCTTGCATACGTGGGCACAAACGGATGAGGAGGAGAGGTGCCCGATTAACTAAAGCATTACCTCTCGACATCATCCTGACCCAGTTTACGGTACTTAGCACCAAGCTGCCCAGGCAGAAACCTTCCAACCAGCCTCAGTCCACCCAGCCACACGAAGAGGGAGAGGCCAACACCCACGATCAGGCCAAAGTAGATGAAGTTGGCAAAGCTGGAGCCGGCGCTGGGAAGAGCGACGGTGCCGTTGGACTTGGTGGTGGCGGCGGGGGTGCTCGTGGCTTTGGCGGCAGGGGTGATCGCCGCCAGCTCAGAGTTGAGGGCTTCGATGGAAACGTCGTCATCGTCGGGCGTCTACAGGCAAACACAATGGTTTTGTATTGGTTCACGATGGACGATACGTTAAATGAACACATGAGTAAACCAAGCGCTAAATTAGAGCTCGGCGTGGATAGGCACCTGGTTGCCATTCTCGTCTGCAACGGTTTCAACAGGTAACTGTTTCGAACGACTCGTTAGAATGTTGCACAAATCCTTGAAGGGTTGTCACTAACCTCTCCTGCGTCGGCAATAACAACGTCCTTAGCGGGCTTATCACCAGAGCCCTTGGGGACATTTTCTGCGATTAAAGTCAATAGACGGATCTGGACAGTAACTTGCAGAACGCACCGATTTGGCTGACGATGTCCATGCCCTCGAGAACCTTACCGAAGACGACGTGGCGTCCGTCCAACCAGCTGGTGGTGACGGTGGTGATGAACTGGGAGTCATTGGGTCAACATCGTCAATGACTGGACGCGATGACTGTGGCTTACGAATTGAGATCCATTGGTGTCCTTGCCTGCGTTTGCCATGGAGAGAATGCCCGGGCCGGTGTGACGGAGCTTGCTGTGAACAATGACGCCTGTTTGAACATAACCTCAGAAAGTAGAATCTGAGAACTTACAAGTTCTCGTCAGCGAACTTCTCGCCGTAGATAGACTTTGGGAGTATTATCAGCCAAAATTCCACAAGTGCTGCCTAAGGGAATAATACCTTTCCACCGGTTCCGTCTCCGCGAGCTGAATGGCGATCATATTAGCGAAGAGTTGAAAGCAGGTTGTAAGGTCTACGCACTGAAGTCACCGCCCTGGATCATGAAGTCCTTGATGACACGGTGGAACTTGGAGCCCTTGTACCCGAAGCCTTCTCCAAGCTCGGTGCCATCCTTCTTGATACCAGTAGCGAGAGCGCGGAAGTTCTCCACAGTCTTGGGAACAGTCTATCCGGTTCCCAAATTAGCCTAAGCAGCCAGGCGCTTTGAATAAGCTTATCCTCACTCCACCGAAGAGACCGATAACAACTGTAGAATGGGAAAGTCAGTTGACGAATCTGGGCAGTTGTTGCTATATTCACCTCTTCCCAGCTTTTCGCCTCCGTGTTCAATGTCGAAGTAGACCTTGTTGGTAATCTTAGGGCCCTTGGCTGCCTCTGCGCTCTGCGCAAAGAACAAGGAGGCAAGGGTCACGGCAATGAAGGCAACGCTGATTCGACCGAACATGATGAGTGGAGGGGGAGAGGTGAGAGCTGCATACAAGACGCCACAGCACATATACGTGGCCGAAATGTTGCGTGGGAACAGGAACAGTGATCGCAAGCCGCCGAGGATGGACCTGATTCCATCCCGGACCGTCATCCTCCTTGGCGCTTAGGCACGCTGGCGCTTCGTATTTTGTCACCCGCCATGTCGCTTCGAAGAATGTCAGCCTCAAATCCCTGCCCAAGATAAAGGCTGGGTCGATTGGCACAGCTGACCTTGAAGCTCGAAGGCAAAACTATGGATACCGCGACAAGCCGCCGCAGATCTCAGAGAATCCTTGCCCGTGGCTCTGATCGAACCTCTCATCCAGCGGGCGCAGCTCCATTGGACATACGAGTTCGCGCGCAGAAGGCTAAGCGTCGACGTCAGCACGAACGCGATACGAGGGATGCCTCCCCCACTGGTGCCCCGCGATCAGCGCCCTCTCTGCTCTCTACGAACTCTTCTCGGACCGCTGGTCAGCGTCTTCGTCAAAAGACTACTCGCAAAACGAAGGAGTCGGCAGTCTCGAAGACTCGCGCCAGTAGAAAGGACCACTTTCAGTTGGGACGCGGGATGGCCGAAGCTGCAGCAGAATACAGCGCAGGTACGTACTGCTCTCCAAACCCTTTTTTCAAATCTGACAAGCATGCCTCCACTCAGAGGATGGACACTCATCGCACTCCAAGGGTTCTCCTGCATTCCAGATGCAAGGGGAACATCTCGTCGGCCTTCTGACAGGCTCAGAATCCTTGAAAGCTGAAGGTCTACGATACAGAAGGATTTTCCTGGACACTGAAAGTGGGAAGGTTTTGTCGACGGAGCGTCCATTTGGATTTGGGGCGACTTCGCAACCTTCCCTAAAAGGCGATAACTTCCTAGTTAGTAAATTGTGTACTAATCAGCAATACAGGCAAATCATTTCCGGGCTCTATCGTATTTTGACTTGTATCAGGCCCAGAATGTCCATAAAATGGAAAAATCGCATATGATTGGATATATATCTGCGGGATTTCGGATCAGTGTAATTATGTCCCATGATTTTGTCCCATGATTTATTTGGCATCGTGCCCATACATTCCCTTGTGTATGTCTCTAGTAGTATAAGTACAGGTTGCAGTTACTTCATGTCTATTTATTATGTCCATTGCGCTTTTGATACCAAATCCAAGAATTCCTGGACACTTTGAAAAAGTGGGAAGGTTTTAGCGTCCATCGGGAATTGGGGGCAATCTGGGGCCATCAGGCAGATTTCTATACTGGGAAAGTAAGTTCCTAATTGGTGAGTTGCATAATCGTGTCCCATGATTTGATCAGCCGTTCCTCGGCATCGTATGACTTGCTGTAACCCTTTCTCTGGCAGCCTGTGGATGGACGAGTACAGTTTTCTTTTCGCCCTCTGTCTCTTTCCACTCTCTTGATGGGACCCTGGTTCTCCATCTAGCTCCTGTAACATGTCATCTCTTCTCCTTTAGACAAGAGGTAGAGGTATGTAGGCTGCAAACTCTGCAATGTGCAACACACTCTGTTCTTCCACCCCGTTTGGCTCATCGTCAAAAGTGAGTGGCAAGGTTAACGGTATGTACTGGCACTGCAAGAAAATGTGCGGCTAAAAGTTTTGCATTACGGCCTGGGCAGTGTGGTTCTTCCGCAGGGACCAAGGCATCTGTTAAGGTGTACCTCGCGGGTCGCCCTGTATTATTCCGGGCAGTGTCTACTGTGCTTCTACCTACTGAGTGCATAGGCATGCACCGTACACACTATGTAGGAACAGCATGCTCCGATCAAGCACCCGCCACATTACGAGTCCGTCTTTAGCGGAATCGTTCTGTGCCCTTCAAAATCCAGGTTCAGTGGTAAAATTTTGATCGGATCATCATTTGTAAGCATGACTAAGGCTAGCGTAATCACCGAATTCGGTGCTGCTCGCTTGCCAACGCTTTGCTCTCTCTGCTTTCAACGTCCTAACATCATCTCCTTGCAGCTGTCTCTTTGAACCGAAGATTCTGTGCTAGAAAAGCTGCGCTTTTTAGACAGTCTTAAAACTTTCTGCGGTGTGGCCTCCTACCACCTCCGCGACTATGTCCATGTCCTTTGTGATTTGTTTGTGATGTCAACATGCTCAGTTTTACCTCTGTCAGCGGATGTCGGTCTGGAGCAACGATCCACGAACTTCTCTCAGTTCTTTGACACTCGTTCTTTGCTCCCATATGAGCACCGGGCCCTATCCTTGATACTTATCTTGAATATGCTGGCAGACTCCAGTCGTCGCTTCGCCTTACCCATTGCCGGACAGCACACGCAATCACGTCTTGCCAGAGCATTGAACACCCACCCTCTGTCCCTCATATTGTGGAACGTAGCTGAGAAAATAGCGCAAGATGAAGGAAATTACTACAAGTCCTACGATGGAAGCCTGCATTCAGAAGGTGCTTGAAGGGTAGGCGGTGCACGCGCGCAGTGCACGGCAATCCGAACCGCGGACCAATAGAGGCTGAGGGGTATAGGTGAGTAAATACCTTTGCTACTGAGTGTATTTGTACTCACCTGTATCGCTAGGACGCCATCGACGAGTACGGTAGCGCGGACAAGCAAACAGCAGCGAAGCTACTGGGTGCGTGAAATGATGTGGAGCACGAGCGAAGCGACGTTGGGCGCCGCCGCGCAAGCACCCTGGAGTGTGGACACGGAGCATGGAGGTGTCTGCGAGCTGGGGAAATGATGCGAAAGCCTGAAATTCCTGAGTTAGGCGAGGGGACTCTGACGCTCGAGGACGCCGATGGCTGGCTGTCCTGGGGTGCGTGGAATTGATCTCATTCGTGTCTATGTGTCTAATTTACATGATCGCACGCGCCATTGCTTCCTCTCTCTCCCATTCACGGATGCCATCCTGCTTCAGCTTCGAGATAAGGCTTGCGACTACCCCCATCGTGCATCGACTCAGCCAACACCTCCGCCTGTCCTCCTTGTCACCACCCTCACCGACGACACGCCTCCGACGACACTCCAGCCGAAATACGCACTGCCGCCAACGATGACCACCACAGCCATCGGCGACGATGGATCGAGCTATGTAATTGGACAAGCGCGTCAGTCTCAGTCTCGCGTCGTAGAGTGGACAAACGAGCTGTAAGTAATAGACCATGCCAATAAAATTGTTTGCTGTCTACTTGTGCCTGTCGTGAGTGTGGGCGGCGATGCTGGGTAGGGTCATGTCGGCCGCTTCCCACAGGTTCCAAGGGCCCCTCAAATTCAAACGCTCCTGAGCGCCTAGCCCCGTCGGGCCCCGGCCCTCGACGGACTCGTACCTGCCACGCTTAGCGTTGGCCACTGAGCACGTACCCCTTGTGTATGTGACCTCGAATGACTAGGAGGGTGGGAGCAACTCAGCCGTCGAATGACTTGCTCCCTATCTATCATCGTTTTTCTATGACTTTCCGAGCCACCATGACCTCTGCGACTACGTGGTTCAGCACTGACGGCACTTTTGCCCGGTGCCGCCCTCCTCGAAAGGAACGACATGTCCGAGACATACCAACCTATGTGCAAGTTGGGGTGTTACGCCGGAGGCTCTAAAAAGCAGAACGTGTCTGCGCGTCGGACGTGGCGGTCCTGAGGGCCCAGAGAGGTGCGAGTTCAAAATTTGTCTTGCCGGCCTCTCACATGCGCATGATTCTCATGGCTTCACTTAATCCCACATATACCTTGTTTCTGAGCAATCTTTCTCGAGCCATGGGTGTCCAGGACTGCCCAGAGGGCCAATATTTTCGATTCTCAACCAGGACGTTCCGTCAATGACTCCCAGCACACCGCTGGCGTTCTAAGAACAATGCTTATTGACTTCCACACCCTTACCCCTGCTTACGCCCAGGCCTACGACATCTTGCAGGGTGTTGATAGGCTTATTCATGGCACCTGGGCGGCCTACCTCACCCTTCCACTTGTCTCCTTGGCGGATGGCGATACGAACGGGACTTTGGAGGACACTTTACGAGGAAATGGTGGCAGTTCTCAAGCTGGGAGACGGGGAATTGATCGCGTCTTCGTCCCGGGCGATTTCAGACGAGCCCACACGTTCACCACCCGACCTGGAGTCCTCGAAGGTAGATTTAGAACCACTAGAGAAGTTGCAGCGGGGCCCGCGGGTCAATCAGCAACTGTTAAGTGGGATGCCTGGCTGCCCACATAGATACTGAGCTTCCGGTCATAAACTATGATGGTGGCCCGAACTTTTTGGTGCTCAATAGATACTCAATCATCGCCCTTGGGGTTGGTCGACCCTAGGTCGACCCAAATCAAGCTCCAATCCCGTTACGAAGAGGTACTATCATTTTTCTGGCATTCATTGCCATTCCTGAGTATTCATGCTTACGCCAAAGCAGGCCTAAATCTGAACTGGTCGTTAAGCGCCCACGGGTCTTTAAGTTTGACCGGGTGTGGTGTTCAATGCACCATGTTAGTCGGTGGACCGTTGAATGAACGTTAGCCGGAGGCCTGTGAGAGCCGTGTGCATCGTGCTCTGTACTTTGAAACAGACCCTGAGGGAAACACCGTCCAATACTTGTCCAATACAGGCATCAAAGCCGTTAGGCGCCGCCGTCCTCGAATCCGGCTTCTTGGCTAGCCGGCCCCTATTGGAGAAATTACATCTTCATTCGTCCCAAGCTTTTTCTCTTCGTGAGCCTGAGACTCTGAAAGACTGCGGGGCCTTCAATTGCACTCAAGTGAGTCTACAACTTCTTGGACAATCATTTCACAACTCAAACTTGACCCAACCTAATGGGTCACCGCTCGAGCCTTGCGATCGCGAACATCTCTTGCCGCACGGGAAGGTAACGGGAACATTCATTCAGTACCGAACATGCGAAACCATTCAATTCGATACTTGAAGAGGAGCCCGCTATTAATCAGTACAGGGCTCACGGTGTAGTATACACCAGCGTGCAGTCCATTCGTGGAGGAGTACTGGCACACCACGGCCTCCTGAGGAAGTTAATTCGAAAGAGGAAATTTCCGGATTGATGCTAGTAGGCCAAGGTACGAGGCTCATATCCGATATGAAGGCCATTGTCAATGTGTGTGCCATGCGGTTGAGCTCTACCGTGCGTGTCTTGGCAACATGCCAGCACCAGCAAATACGTTATGCAAGTATCATTCCATTGAGACTGACGCTTGAAACGCATTATAATCAATGCATTCCAATCTATGGGAACCCGAATCTTCCCTCGGCTCACACTCTAAATTTCTAACGATCGCAGTCGTTATTCTACTTAACGGAGCCCCTTCTGAGAGTTCACGGTCTGTCCAACTTCTCTGCCACCGACCCGTCGCGTCTCTTGAGCACATCTAGTCTGCCATGGCCGCCTTGCCAGCGGCGCGGTCTGGTGTTATCCAGGAAGTCCCAACCATTGCGGCTATACTCCTCCAATATAGGTCAAAGAGAATTGCCAATGTAAGTATGCTAGTACTTTGGGTCTTTCTCTTCTGTAAGTAAACCCCTGACTTCTTCTGCCGCAGGATTTGGTTCGTAGCCTGCTCATCGTCCTGGATCCCCTGGCGTTAACTCGTCATCCGCCTTTCAGACGGCTGCGGCATATACCTTTTCTGTACGCCATTCTTCTGAGGTTGCATTACAACGCACCCTGACACTTAGCACACCCTTCAGGCACTGGACTTCTTCCATACTTTTCCAGACGAGGTGTGTGTCTTTGCATTTCTGCCTCGACGCGCGCTGAGAACACGCACGATACGGTCGAAGGTTCGGTTGATGTGGGGAGCGCCGTTCGGACTTCCAAAGGTTCTGTTCTTCGCGGTACGGTACTCCGTTCTGGTGAACGACGTTTTCTGTGCTCTAGCAGGTGATTTGCACAACTCGCAACATTCTAAGTAGCGCTGCTCTAATTTCCCTTCACCTAGGCGGATTTCCAACCGAATATACCGACAAAGACTGTCTAGGAACATGGAAACGCTCTGCCCGTAAGTGGCCATGACCTTTTACTGTACTTCAGACATTAACGGTAGTCGAAACCGATACCCAGTGCTATCTACCTTAATTGTTGTCGCGGCGGAAGGCAAGCAGAGTTAACACCATACTTGCAGTTGCTTGCTGATGCCCTTGGGACTCTAGCAATCCTATTTCACCGGGCTTACGCTTTCTCAGGGAAGCGAACGGGAATCCTGGTGTACCTCGTCGCACAATTCATAGTAGGTCTTCACTCTCTCTGTTGTTAAACTGGCTTTAAGCGATTGACCAAATTGTGCTGTGCTGCTGACAGGCTATTCATGCGGCCGCGTTCATACTTCTTTTGAAATTTTTTGAATCGTCAAAATGTAGGTGTCCTCATTCCGCATACAGATTCCCTCGCCGTTGACCTTCGCCGGAAGTTACGAAGTGGGATGTCTCCAACATAAGGATGTGTCTACAGACTCAGGGAAGCAATACACTTCTTGTCGGGGTCTTCGCGTCCTTTCTGGCCAGCGTTACTGTTGCCATGTCTATCATGGTGTACGCTGCGATCTACGAGCACAGAGAGTTCAACACCAGAAGCCCCCTATTGGTCACGTTTTATCGCGACGGAATCTTCTATTTCATTTCCCTTGCTGGTACGACATGCCGCGCTTCAACTAACGAGAGTATGCATCATACTGACCCAGGACCGTAGCTTTTGCATCGGCCAATATTGTCATTATCTGGATAGCTCCAGCAGGATACCAGTTCCTATTCACCCAGTAAGTCCTAAAAATCGCCCCAAAGCATATACCTTTAAAGTGTTGAAACATCTGCTATCCTTTCAGATTTCAAATCAACTTCCATGGCATTCTCTCGACGCGCATGCTGCTCCACCTTCGTCACGCTGCACGGATGGAATTGAATAACTCGTGGCTGGCACGACTTCCACAGGAGACTTGGACGAAGCCAACTTCAGTGCCACAATACCTCCCGCGATCCTCGTCTCCGGTGCGCTTGAGGAGGGACACTATTCGTGACGCACAGCCGACAGCGTCTGCAGACCCGGTTCTTAGGGACTCTCAGGGGGTATAACCGGTCAATTGCCGATAGGCGCTCGTGGCACGTCGGTCGCATCACCAGCCCTTCAGGGCACCCGGGACACGACACAAAGATTAAGCTCGGGATCGAGGTTAATACTTAGTAGACGTTGAGTAGACGCCTATGTTGTGGTCAGTTCGAGCTGGTAAAGTAGAGAGAGAGAGAGACGGTGTGCAGGGCTTACCATTGAACTGTATTACAAGAATTGCAACCTATTAGATGCTCGCTACCCCACACTAATAGCCTCCTCCCCATCGACATTGACAAGCAAGTCCGTCCATGCGCATCGCAAGCTCGATCCAAGCCAGGGCCCCAAAATGAAGTTGTCGCAAATACATGGAACCAGAGAAAGGAAAACAGGCGCCCACCAAGCGCCGGCGCTCGTCGTCTCTAAAAACAACTCGATCGCTGGGTCCCTTCATGAGTATTATCAGAACCTATATACGAATAAACGTCCATGTGTGTATCCGTCCATGGGAGTGAATCTGTGCGATATCGAGACAAGCAATGACAACAGGAAACGGGAACTTGCAAAATAGTAGTACTCGAAAAGGATGTGGAGAAGAACGTGAACTTGAGAGGGGAGAAATCATTGTGTGGTTGTTGAGGTTGCATTAAATTGCGTGGTTGGACATGGTGGAACACAATTGCAAAATTCGAGGGATACATTGGATGGATGTCGGGGAAAGAAAGCGAGTCATAACATATAGCTGGAGCGAGCGAAGCCAAGGTGAGTAGAAATGGAATGATGGGTGGATGAGATCGAGACTGTGAGTATGTATACGTGTTGTTATCGGTGAATATGTGTAGGACAGAGTCCGTGCAAGTCAAGTTCGTGATGGTTGTCGATTGAGAAAAGGCGCAAGCGCACGCAGGAAGAGAAATCGAAAGGGGTGATCGATCAGTGGGTTAATGGTATAAAAGTGCATCATCAAACATGGAGCGGGGGGTAATGCGTTACAAGGCAGCTCATCCCCGACCAGCGCGGATGGGTGCCTCTGGCCATCCCGCCCCATCTACCGCCTCCCGCCAGCCTGTGCCTGCCCCGCCGCCTGCTTCAGCGCACTTCCCTCCTTCTCCCTCCGACTCCTCTCATTCCTCGCCTCCACCGCACACCTTACCCACCGCACCATATCCACCTCGACCTCCCTATTCTTCCTCAACCACTCATGCTCAAGCAGCTCCGCATACGTCGCGCGCTCATGCGGCGTCTTGCGCATACACAGGCTCACCCAGTCGCGCGCAGACGCGCTGTACCCGGTCCAACGCCCTTTGCCCTTCCTGCCGTTCGACACTATTGATGACGACGTCTGTGACGCCGTCAACGTAAGCGCTGATGCTGCTGCCGGCTCCCACCTTCGCAAAGGCAGTTCAGGCGGTGGCCCGTGCACGATCGCCGTCAGCTGCGCAAAGACGTTTGAATACGTCTCGGGCGGGTAGGGGTAATGCCCCAGCCCCATCTCAATCGCACTCAGGCCAAGGGACCACACGTCCGACGACACAGTGTACGTCCCGTATAGATCACCAGTAATCCCGGCCACGGTCGTCCCATCGGCGCCAGCAGCCGCACCCCCGGTGCCCATCGCAGACACCTGCGACTCGCCCTTGATCCGCTCCGGGGCCATGTAGCTCTGACACCCGATATTTGTCTTGGCCATGCTTTTGTCGAGCTCGCCTGACACACCAAAGTCGCAGAGCTTGACCTCGCCCTTGAGATTCACGAGCACGTTTGTGGGCTTGACGTCACGGTGTATAATGTTGAGTTCGTCCTTGAGGAACTTGAGCCCACGGACCATGGCAGAGACGATCCGGCCGAGCACGAGTTCCGGGATGCCACCACCAGTGTAGACAGATTGTGAGTTGGGCATGAGAAAATCGTCTATGCCATCGTCACACTCGATAGCCTCGCCAACGCTATCGACGTCACCAGAGTGCACGGATCCTGGGGGTGAGTGGTATTCGGAGTCGGGGGACGAGCCGGCGGAGTGTGAGCGTTCTGCCTCTTCTACGGTATCGAAATCTGGGGGGCGGGCGGGGTAGGGCGAAGTCTGGATTAGCTTGTCTAGCGATCCCGCGTCCATGTACTCCATACAGTAGTAGACGCAGGACTCGATGAAAAAGGCGCCGTAAAACTCGACAATCTCAGGGGCGACGGCGCGATGGAGGACATCTAGTTCCATGATGATGGCGTTAAGTTTTGCCTGGTCTAGTTCGAGTCGGATTTCCTGTGTCCCCGATGGTCAGTCAAGACCTTGGGGATAGAGAGAGAGCGTACCTTCATGGCCATGGCGACGTTGGTGGGCTTGTGGAGCACCTTCTTGACGGTGCCATAGTTACCCTTGCCCAGCTCTTCATCAAGCTGGAGCTGGCCCATGTTGATCGCAAAGCTGGCGCCATTCTCGAAATTGACGCCAGACGCATGCACGATGGCCTTGCCGCTGAAATTGAGTGCGCCCGACGGATCGACGATCTTGCTGAAATTGCTGAAGGGGGATGCAAAGGTGCTCGAAGGGGGCCCCTTCTTGAGCGAGGGCGGCGGCAGGGCAGAGGGACGGCCTGCACCGAGACCGGCGGCGGCTGCGGAGGAGGTGGAGGGGGGGACGAGGGTCGGGTCGATGTCGCGCAGGCTGAAGCCGGGCTTCTGTCGCCGTGAGGCCATGCCACCGAGACCGCGGGGCATCATGGGGGTCTGGCGGGGGGTAGGTGAGGGCATTTGAGGGATACCCGGGGACGCTGGGGACGCGGCCTGCCTGAAGTGGGCCATGCGGTCTGCAAAGCCTGGCGGGGGACGTGCGCCTGGCGAGAAGGAGGTGTTCTGGAGGGCGGCTGCTGCGGCATCGATGTGTGAGGTTATGGCGGCCTGCTGGCGATTTGCCTGGAAGGCGGCGAGCTTTGCCTGGAGCGACGGCGGGATGGGAGTTGCGCCGGTCTTGAGGGGTGGGCGGAGGATGGGGCCGCGTCGTGGGGGCGTCGGGAGATGCTGGGGCGGTTGCGGGAGGGGCGCGTCGTCGCTGCTGTCGTCGTCGTGGGCATCGAGCTGGGGCCGGTCGTCGCTTTCAGACATGGTGGTGGTGGAGAGAGATGCGATCATGGGTCACATTTTTATCATAACGTCATCAATCAACTTGTCCACTGCCACCATGTCCGTGACTGTCAAGTGGGGGAGGGAGCGTCTCTCCTTCGCCCTGCCTGCCCGCGACACGCCCCTCAAGGCCCTGCGTCAGAGTCTCCAGGAATACACCCAGATCCAGGACTTTAAGCTCATCCACAAGGGCGCCGTCCTCAACGACAACAACGCCACCCTCGCCCAATATCACATCGTCCCCGGCTCCGTCATCGTCCTCCTCCCCACCGCCCGCGCCGCCGACGCGCCCATCGTCTCCGACCGGGAGCCAGAGCCTGCCCCCGCCGTCGGGCTCACCACCGAAGAGAGCGCACTCCTCACCACCATCCACACCGAGCTCGCCACAGTGCGCTCGTCGCTCACGCCCGAACTCAACGATCTGCTCGCGTCGCCGGAGCCGCACGACAAAAAACAGTACCTCCGCCTCGGCGAGCTCCTCCTGCAGTCGCTCCTGCGCCTCGATGCGCTCTCCCCGCAGCGCGAGTGGGAGCACGCGCGGACGGCGCGCAAGGAGGCGGTCCGGGAGGTGCAGGCGCTCCTGGACACGCTCGATGACACCATTGCCGCGCGCAAGGCCGCAGGAGTTCATTAGAAGTGACGTCGCGAATGACATACATCCCATGGATCCTGGCTGTGATAATCAGGAGGGCATCGGGGCGAGGGAGCTGCACGGATCACGCCGACGGATCAGCCCTTCTTCCCTCCCACCATCATCACCATGTCCGATGAGCACCTCAGCTCGAGCATCCGCCTCTCGACAGGTAGTCCACACGTCCCACAGCTGCCCCATGTATTTAATATCAAGTAGGCTACGACATGCCGCGTCTGGGCTTCGGCGTATACCAGAACTATACCACAAAAGACTCTGTCCTCGAAGCCTTCAGTGCAGGCTACCGGTGCGCTTAGATGCCCCCCAGATGTGTGAGCTCAGTCCTAAGTCCTGCCCAGACACATCGACACGGCGCAGGCATACAAAAGTGAAGCTCATGTCGGCGAAGCCTTCCGCTTGTCTGGCTTGGAGCGCGGCGATGTCTTTATCAGTAAGTACTACAAGATCGATACGACTCCTCTCACAGTCGATTGTAGCCACGAAAATCATTTCCAAGTTCCATGGCTACGCCAAAACGGCAGCCGCAATCGATGAGTCGCTACAAAAGATGCAGTTCGAGTACATCGACCTCTTCCTCATCCACGACCCGCACGCGGGGAAGGATCTGCGGCTCGAGACTTATCGCGCGCTGCTGGACGCGCGGGCGGCAGGTAAGATCCGGAGCATCGGGGTATCGAACTAGTGCGTGCAGGACAGCACTTGGCTGTAGTAAATCTGGCTAAGAGTAAACTTGCGACAGCGGGGTGCATCACCTAGAAGAAATTGTCGAAGCGGGGCTGGAAAAGCCCTCCGTGAACCAGATCGAGGTGCACACGCCCCCATCCTCGTCGTTACCATTACTGATGCTGAGCAGCTACACCCCTTCTGCCAACAAACACCCATAGTGGAGTACTGCAAGGCACATGGAATCGTAGTCCAAGCATACTGCCCCATCATCCGCGGGGACACGGCCCACCCCGTCTTCACCGACCTCGCGCAAAAGGTACGCACTCACAGAACACATATACGATCACGCAATGACCGACATGTGCGAACTTAGTACGACCGTGATGGCGCGCAGGTCCTCCTGCGCTGGTCTCTCCAAAAGGGGTGCGCAAACCTTCCTTTTACCTCACTCGATTTGTGGGTGGGCGCTTAACCGTATTGATCAGGTTCGTGCCTTTGCCTAAGAGCGCTACGCCGTCGAGGATCCATAGCAACGCGTGTCTTTGGGACTTTGAGCTGAGTGAGGATGATATGGCGCGTATAGATGCGCTGGATAAAGGGAAGGAGGGGTGCATATCGTGGAACCCCGTTGATGTCTCTTGAAAGCTAGCCCGAGGCGAAAATGATATCGATTTCACCGGTGGGGGAAGTTCCCTGAGCGCCCTGCGAAGCTCTGTACTCCTGCCACCGGCGATCGGTCGCCATGACATGCCAAAAGCCATAAATTAGTGATGATACAAGTACAACCCGTCTTTTCTCGACGTAGACGACTATTCCTCGTATAACGTTGCGCTAGAAGTGGTCACCACCACACCCCCGCGGTCCCTCTTCGACGGCGGCGCCTTCTCGAACCGCATAGGCGATGACGGGACGCGGTTAGAGTTCATTGGGAGGCGGTCGTTGAAGCTTGAGAGTCCTGAACCGGTAAATGTGTCGTCGCGGCCGGCGATGTCGCGCAGGTGCAGGAGCATCCGCGTTGAGAGGATGGCATGGGCGTCTATCTCGAGTCTATGAGAGGACGAGGTAAAAATGAGACGGATATTGCAGGAAATTGTGGCAGATGCGTACTGTGTGAAGAGGTACTCGTAGCCGGTCGAGGCGGCGAAGCTCACGCCGATATTCGCAGAGGCTAACGCTAAGCGGCAAGGTTAACATCCGGAACGCGTAAGTAGGTGTTCAATTGGCCACGACATACCAGAGAGGCAGATAAAGTAGAAAACACCGTCTCGGTAAAACACCTGTAATAATGCGCTGTTGAACCCCCTATGCTTCCGGTACGCGATGGAGACCATGATGAGCATAGCGATGATGACACTGCCGAGGAGCGTTGCGAAAACGCCTCCGAGGAGAGAGGCCTTGGCTTCGGAGGGCATGCAGTTCAGGTTGGGGAAGGGCCATTGGATGACTGAGGCAGTTGAGCAAGAAATGAGAGTTTGTGGAATAGGTATTAATAGTGAGGAACCCACATTTGACTGTCCCGATGTAGCGCGCGAGAAGCGTGAAGGATGCTGCATGGATAGCCTACACATACAGTAGTCGGGGCTGGTCAATCCAGCTGATGGCATGCGACACAGAAATCGGGGAACACACAATGAATTGAAAGATGAGGTAGACGAGCATCCATCTGCTTCGCCCTGAGAAACCGTAGACGCGGTAGAACAGAATGGCTGAAATGAAGCCGAGTAAGTAAATGGAAGTTGCTCAGTGGCTTGACATCTACCTACCTTCCGCTCCAACCACTACCAGAGGGGAAGAGACTTCCAGAATGTCATATGTTAGTATACTATACGCACAAGGATTGAGTCTGTAGTTAGCCTTACCAGCACTCCGAACGAACGCGACGCTGCATTCACTTGGTGTGTAGTACGTGGGCATCGTCCCTAGACCAACTCTGTCAACAAGGTTCTTTCACGAAATTTGCTAGACCTACATAGCGCGACGAAGACGTTGTTCACAATGATGTAGTACCGCACCACGAAGAAGAGCACTTTTGGTATACTCAGCGGTGCGAACCACATCAGGCGAACCTCGTCTGGGAAGGTGTGGATGAAATCCGCCATCTTTGTTACAGAGCCGAACCATTAGTGAGCTTATTCTGGATGACAAAAATGAAAAGCCGATGGATGCTTACGACGAGCACAAATCCAGCAGTGGCCTAATCAACAGAACCATTAACCGAGCGTCAGCGTAGAGTCGGTCGTCGTCCAGAAATCGATACGCACCATATACTACCAAGACGTGAGCATTCTAGTCATCTCGGACAAAGTAGAGATAGCTTACACTGGTATACAAGGTCGCCCTATGCCCATCCACGATGGCCTCCATAAGAGCCGCCTGAGCAGCAGGCGGTAACGACGCCAAGCTATCCATGCTACTTGAATGGCCTTAGTATGCGTGAATGCTTTTGTAATCTGTATGGGGCATAACCACCATAGTGTCCTGTTTGAACCGACGTCTTTATATAGCCACCCATTTCATGAGCGCCGGTGAGAGAACCCCTGCTTCAAGTTGTGTCGAAGATTCAGAAGAAGCCCGAGACTTTGACATTTGTACCATCAGTCGACGTCCATCACGTCCAAGGAGCCCGAATAAAAAGCAAGGTTCACAAAACATCACGGATAGAGCGGTGCCAGAGCGGTGCAGCTTGCTGAGGAGGAGCGGCATATCAGAAGGGATTGGGATGCCGGGATCAAGTTGGCTTGTATCTGGAGGTAAGACAGCGCCGAAGGTCATTTCTCTCCCCCTTCCCTTCGGCGAAGAGAAGGGCGAGAGAAATGACCATGGCTCTGAAGACAGGTACATCGATGATTCCAGCATGATGGGCGCTCTGTATATAGCTTTGTGTTTCCTCTGAGATCTGATGAGGTCAATAAGTAACACGGGGTTATTCATTCTGGAAGGGATCGCACGGAGAGTAGAATTCGCCCGGCTTTGATTAAGTAGAGATGGATTCATTAAGAAGAGATGGCTTCAGAGTATCATGGTCATACCGTAGGTAAGCGCCAGGCGTCAACCGGATAATTTCTATCCTCAATCTCGCTCCACCTACAATCAGCACACGCATACGGCAATGAGGGGTGATGAGCGAACCTTTAATCTTGACCTCTCATCCTCCGCATATGCCGTTGGGTTTATCGGGTCTGTCGGTGGTCGCCTGTTCGCCTATCTTTCAAAACCAAGGCCAGTGCCCCAATACAAAAAGCAGACAGCCCAAAGTGAAGGTGCCCACCATAACCTCCGACATCGGAACCAAGGCAGGGGCTCGCTACGCGGAAATGGCATCAGGTTCGAGTCTGAAATACCACTGCACCTTACATACCATATCCCGAAGTCATATCGTAACAGCAACTCTCTTCACATCCCACGGAGAACCCTCATTTGGGTCCGTGACCTTCAGTACCTTTTGGAAAGCCCAGGAAGGTATCAGGAAGGTACGAGGGATAGGTTGTGCATAGCTGCACGAGGAGGGACGACTTGGGCGATTGTGCCGCTGCTGTGGCGTTGATGTCGAGGACGCTGAACCTTGTTCAATCCTGGTTGATCAATCTGAATCCACGGGCGCTTAAATTGCCCCAATCAAAAAGGTAGAGATGAACTTTGTATTTCGGGCTGTAGGGCAAAACTGATGGATTTCAACAGCCACGCCTATTTCTGCACCCCATATTCTGCTTTCACTACCCCAAAATCTGTCTGTCGCGAAGTAGAGTCAGCCGACTACTGATTCGCACCACTGAGCAGTACGCACCCTGCATAGTGCATTCGTTCGCTACTCGTCAAACCAGATGTTGATATCAGTCGTGTTCATGGGCTCCCTAAGGCTATCTCTCCTGGGAGGGTACCTCGGCACCCCCTCGAAGTGCATCGGCGACCGGGGGTTTGCGCGCACCGGGATCCTACCTTGAAAGCCTGGGGGCCCCGATCCTATAGTTGACTGTCTCTCCCGGTTAGCGATGTTACGGAGGTGAAGGAGCATGCGCGTCGCGAGGATGGCGTGGGCGTCTATTTCAATTCTGGCGGGGGAAAAGGGCGAACCAGCGAACAGTATTGTGTAAGTTGCGAGCTGCTAGGTAGGATGGACTTTAACGAAACGTACTCTGCAAAGAGGTACTTATATCCGTTGGGCGCAGCAAAGCTCATGGCGATGTTCGCAGAGGCTAGTGCTATGGTTTTGCCATTAAACTCCACTCACACGTATGCGCATCGAGCGGATCGCACTCCTGCAATGCGTACTCACCTGATAGACAGATGAAGTAAAACACCCCATCCCGATAGAATACCTGAAGCAGCGTGCTGTTGAGCCCCCTGTGCTTCCGGTACGCGACAAACATCATGATAAGCACGGCGATAATGACACTCGCGAGGAGTGCTATATAAACGCCAGCGAGAAGGGTCAGGTCGGCTTTGAAGGGCACACATAACGCCTTGGGAAGGGGCCAGTCGATGACTGGGTGGGTAGCGAAGGTAAACCTTCAGTAAACGAGGCCAGAGGAAGATACTAATCCATGTTGAACTCTTACATTCGAGCGACCCGAGGAACCGCGCGAGGAAGATGAAGGAGATTACGTGGATGGTCTGTGTGTTTGGAATCGATCAGCTTAATTTAAACCTTTAATCGTTCCTTAAGGCGTACTATGAACTGTAAGAGAAGATAGATGAGCATCCATCTCCCTCTCCCCGAAAAGGCGTATACACGGTAGAATAGGATAGCTAACAAAATGCACAGGTCAGTCAGCGACAACCTCCTGATACCCAGTCCGAGGAACTTACCTTCGGCTCCAACCACCAGCAGAGGCGACGAAACTGCCAAATATCATCAATGATTGCTTTCATGTATGATGTGCGGCGGGTAGTGCCACTTACTTGCACTCCGAGTAAACGCTACCTTACATTCACTGGCTGAGTACCCGCGCCCTACTTTATCGTTTGGAAGGACGATATCAGCACAGAGACATCTAAAGAATGGGGAGTACTTACACAATACAACAAAGATGTTGTCCACAATCACGTAGTACCGCACCACAAAAAATAGCACCTTCGGTATGCTAAGCGGCGCGAACCACATTAACTCAACCTCTTCTGGGAAAGTCTGGATGTAGTCTACGACCTACGCGGAGCGCGGAGATGGGGATTGTAGCCAATGAAGAGAGTCAAGCGCCCGAAATGGGAAATGACATACCACGAGCGCAAATCCACCACTCGCCTACATAAAGGCAGGGCGTAATGTCAGTCATTGACAGGGCGGATACCCATAGTAGAGCACGCACAATGTACTGCAAGGATTTGAGCCGTCTAATATTATTCTGGGAAAGATTGGGGGGAAAGGCAAAATAAATGCTTACACTCGTATGTAAGGCTGCTCTGTAGATATCCAGAAGAGCCTTCGCGGCAGCCGCTTGGGAACTAGGCGACGCTGACGCCATACTATCCATACTTCAAATCTCAAGTAACACAGCTACACTACGCGGCGCAAATGGGTTAGTATGGAATTAATCTGACTAGGCGATTGCAATGATCATACCAAGGTCGACGCCCTTATATAGGTCACAACTTCATCGGTTCTAGTGGGAAAAACTTGGGAGTTGTATCTATATGCTCGAGAGAAGTTAGAATCGCTGAACACCTATGCTTCTGTGATCGAAGGGTGTGATGGGCACCTACATTTAGGCTTGTTCAACTCGCCAAAGGTGCAACTGACGATTATTTTCAGGGATGTTGGGCTTTCTGGGTCACTGGAAATAGGCCTTAAGTACTGGGATCGTAGCTGGAAAGGTATCAATGACAACGCCGAGTATAGTGCCCCTCGACGCCCCTATGTACGTCCTAGTTCCCTGTGGGTGCTGGCTGAAAACGCCCACAGTTGCATTCTTAGAGCCGAGAAGATCGACACCTCTGCTTCTTCTCTATCAGATTAATGGTGTAGGTGCGATGGTGGTCAATAAGATTGACCACATACAACTTCAGTCGGGCTAAGGGATTTTGAGAGCTGAGGCAGGTCGGTCTGAGGCAGGTCCGTGGAAAACCCGGACAGGTCAGTAAGGCTACAAGGCAGCCGTAACTGCGAAGATCCGATCATGCAGCTCCAACTTGGAGAGTTGAGTGAAATCTGAGTAGGACGCGAAGAAATGAACGTACCAGTGCCTCAAGAGGTGATTGACTCCGGCAGGAGCGCGGCACATTCAAAAACATGTGTTGTTTACAGAGACAACAGTGGCAGGGCGCTTAAATGATCTACGCACGTTCCGATCACGACCGGGGTATTTGGACTTTATCTGGCTATGCCCATGGTTGTACGTCTGCATTGGTAAGTACGGCCTCTCGCACGGTATATCTCGCTAATGCTCGCCTGGCGTCGCGAGCAGCGGCATCAGTCGTACTCATAACCCCTCGATGGGAACGCCGGCGCTTTCTCAAAGCGCATCTGTGACGATACAGTCTGCGTCGTATACGGGCGCATTAATATGCGGTCATTAGAGCTCGAAAGCCCCGAGCTCATGACAGCCACAGTGTCTCGGTTGGCGACGTCGCGGAGGTGCAGGAGCATGCGTGTGGCGAGGATGGCGTGGGCGTCTATCTCTAGTCTGGCGGGGACAAGAGTTGGGAAGGTACACAGATGAGTGATTGAGTTTACTTCTGCGAAACGTTAAGGGCGAATGTGTACAACGTACTGAGTGAAGAGATACTTGTATCCGCTCGAGGCGGCAAAGCTAACGCCAATGTTCGCGGAGGCCAGCGCTAAGACAACATCAGAGTTTGCGCACACATACACACAGATCAACACTGCCGCGCTTACCTGACAGACATATAAAGTAAACTACCCCATCACGGTAGAAAGCCTGCAGCAGCGCGCTGTTAAACCCTCTATGTTTCCGGTAAGCGATGAAGACCATGATGAGCATGGCGACGATCACGCTGCTGAGGAGAGCTGCGAAGACGGCGCCTAGGAGGGTCGCATCTGCCTTGAACGGCATGCAAGACATTCTGGAAAAGGGCCATTGTATGACTGGGTGCAGGGCAGAGGTCAGAATCCGAGACTTAGTGAACCGGGCGGAGTGGGCGAGGTCGGCTTACATGCGAGCGACCTGAGGTACCGGGAGAGGAAAATGAAGGATGTTACGTGGATGGCCTGTGTATTCGAAACTGGTCAGGTCACGCAAGAGTTTGAGGGTGCCTTTGTACGTACAATGAATTGGGAGACGAGATAGATGAGCATCCATCTACTCCTTCCCGAAAATCCATACACGCGGTAAAATAGAATGACTATTGCGATCGCGCGCAGTCAGGCCAAAACTTCTCGATGTAGCGCAGTTGTACCGACCTTCTGCTCCAACCACTACCAAGGGAGACGATACTACCGAAATTTTCATCAGCCAATGATCCATACTAAACACAACTCGGTCTCGAGTGGAAGCGTCCCGGAGACGTTGAAACTCACCAGCACTCCGGACAAACGCTGATTTGCATTCACTGGGCGAGAACCCGGTAGTTACACCTCCTGGAACAACTTCGTCGGTGGAACGTATGTACCTCAGTACAAAATATTTTCAAAATGTGGGGGTGCTTACATAGCGCAGCAAATATATTGTTCACCAGAACGTAGTACCGCACCGCAAAGAATAGTACCTTCGGCACGCTAAGCGGCGCGAACCACATCAGCCTAACCTCGTCTGGGAAGGTGTGGATGTAATCGGCGACCTAGAGACCGACTTAAGCTAAGACGATTTCGGTCCGAAGACTCTGAATACTCACAACGAGCGCAAATCCGCCGGTAGCCTACACAGACGCCAGGTTTGAAAGACGGTTCAGAAGTTGCTGGTGTTCGAATATCAGACGTACAATGTACTGTAAAGATGTGAGTAATCTAGTCATAACGCGTCAACATGATTGCTTACACTCGTATACAGGATTGCCGTGTAGCCATCCACAACAGCCTCCATGACCGCCACCTGAGCGGCAGGCGGTAACGACGCTAAACTATCCATACTTGCTGCAATATTTCGAGGCGCAGTTGGGGGACGAGACCAAAGCTGAGTGGGAGATAAGGATCATGGTTCGAAGCTCATCGAGTTATATAGTAACCTCCAAGTCCATGGGCGCTCGAAGAAGCAAGCCACGATCATGCACGGATGATTGATGGGCGGTCTATGATTGAATAATGATCAACTGCATACCAAGTCGAGTTCAGGTTTAACCTCGGAGACTTCAGAGTCAATAGCTGCGTTCGACGCCGGAGAAGCTTTGGGGGTCCAATTTGGTCGCGGCTTTGACTTCTCGTAATGCGGGTGCTGTGCACTGCACAGATTGCAAAGTGGGCGCTTATTCGAAGTCAAGGGTCTATGAGTGAGCAAGCTTTAGAAGGTATTAACATGAGGAAACTGACCTGAGGAAGAGCCCGTTCTGCAGAACGAAGCCACTGCATGGCGCAACTAATGGATCCAGTGAAGTCCACGACGCCTGAAAGGCCAACAGCCAATGTCAGTGCTGGCAGCGGGCTACTGTATCCCCTATGCACTTACAGGCAGATGAACCGTACAAGTCGTGATGAACGTGGCAATCATCACCCCCTGCGCGCTTTGGCGCCCACATGAAATGAGGAAACCACGTCGGCGGTCAAAGGAAGCCTAACGCTAGTTTGAGCCAACGCGGATGAACGGAAGACGTGCGTACTCACCTAAGATACCACCCTCTTGGCAGTAAGCCTTGGTGGATGTAGAGTGCAGAACGTCCCCTGCGCCGCATGGCCAAGCCTTTAGCTGACTGTACCCCATCGGAGGCAGCCAGTCAGCAGGAGTCCATGGAATACCTCAGAACTTTTCGATCCTGGTATAAAGAGCGACTGGAATCTTAAGACTAGTTATTAGTTCAAAGACAATCTTCGATATCCGCACATCTCTTCTCAGTCTGCTGAACATGACAACCTTTATCACAGGCGGCGCATCCCAAACCGGCCTCGCTTTAGCGCGCCTTCTCCACCAAGCAGGCCACCCCGTCCTCTTTGGCAGCCGAGTCGGGCGAAACATCCCCTCCTCCACCGCATGGACGCCCTTTGACTGGGACAAACCTTCGACCTTCCCCAACGCCTTCACCTTCCCAGATTTGCCTGAAATTGCATCAGTGTACTTGGTTGTTAATCCCGGAGCGAATCCACTGCCTGAGGTCGCGCCTTTCATCGACCTTGCTATAGAAAAGGGCGTGAAGCGATTCGTGCTGCTCGGTGCCGCGGACGTTCCGAAGGGTATCGAGATGGGCAGAGTACATGAGTACCTGGAAGAGAAGGGCGTCGATTTCGTGACATTGAGACCTACATGGTTCATTGGTGAGCATACTACCTCTCAAACTATTAAAGTGAAGCTGACCTTGTGCGCGACAGACAACCTTGCCCGGACCCAGCTAGAGAACATCTGTGATAGAAATGAGATAGCTACACCCGTTCCAACGGGGCGCGTGGCGTTCGTCGCCGTCGAAGACATTGCTCAGGTCGCGTTTGACGCCATAACCTACCCAGGGCCCACTCCCAAGGACGAGGGTCACACTGCTCCAATCATCTTAGGGCCGAACCTTCTGACATACAACGAGGTCAGTAACCATTTCCTCGTATACATGAAAGAATCAGGACTCACCAAACCAATAACAGCTCGCAGAAATACTCACAGAGGTCCTTGGTCGGCCCATTAACCACCGTACCATCACCGTAGACGAACTCTTAGCGCAATACGAAAGCTTTGGGGTGCAGCCTGACTCCGATTCGGCCAAGTACCTTGTTGGACTCGAGCTGGGCTTGGAGAAAGGCGACGCGGAGGCCCTTTGGCACTTAGAGGAGGGCAGGAAACGGATCGGGAAGCTGATGGCAAGGGAATGGATTGAGAGGAATAAGGCAATTTGGTCCAAGTAGATAGCTCTGTTCTACGCATGCTTGTGGTGGTCAACTTGAAACGCATCTGCTCGTCGCGTCCCACCGCGCTTGTTTGGCTGAGACCTCGGAATAAAGCAAGCAACCGCCGGGCCGGAAACCTCCATGACATCAGAGAAGCTACATAGACGCCCAACGCGTGGGCTTCCACCGTTGTACCAGGCAAGAAAGCAAGCATTTCAGGGGCTAAGCTCAAGCAACAATATTCAGAAGAGTCATCCATAAAAGTGACAGTTACAACGCGTTGGTATTATATCGTACAAAGATTATACATAGTAATACAGCTGCTTCCTCAGTGTCCGTGGAAGATGGGTATTTACTTGTGGCCGAGGCCGAGGGCGTTCTTGGTCTTGTCCGCAATGGATTCCTGGTTGTGGTTCTGGTTGCCGGAGAAGGTGTCGCCGGCCTTCTGGGTGGTAGACTTCTCGTGTTGGGGCTGGAGGGTGGACGCAGCGGAGTCGGTCTTGCCCTTGACAGCGTCACCAGCCTGCTCGAAGACACCCTTCTGGGAGTCGGGCTAGATGAGAAAGGGTGTATGAGTATGGGAGTGTCGGCAGCGCGCTCTTGAGTCGCGTACCTTCATGGCAGAGCCAGCCTTGTCGGTGAAAGATTGACGGCCGAGATCAGACATTATTAGAGATGATTGGTTGGTTGGTGAAGTGGCTGCAGGAAGAAGTATTAGATATCTGCGTGTACTGTAAGTGGTAAGAAAGAGCCAATTACCTTGTGAGTGTGAGTGGATGAGAGAACTTGATGCTCTAACTAGGTGCAAACCAGAGCTCTTATATACACAAACAGCCACTCCATTCGCCTTGTGGCAGATCAGAAAATGACGCGGGTTGGGGACTATGACACCATGTACCCCACAAACCTGTCCATTATTTCCGGCAGAATTTCTTCGAGTACAACGGAGTGAGGGACGCCAAGGTATCCCACTGCGAAATGCAAAGGATGGTGCTCACCGGACTGCTCTATGACATCATGATGCGGAGGGGCGCTAACGCAAATGACGACCATGACCAGCCCCACGTAGGAGGCGCGCTTCTCATGACAACAATGGGGTCACGAACCTGGGTAAAACTTACTTCGCAGTTTCTCTAGAGCAGCACACGATAGAACTACAGTTCAGACAGTGCTGCCTTGGGACAGCTGACCTTTGTTAATGCACGATGTCCGGATGTACATGCGAACTTCGATGTTCAAAGCATCGTCTGGAGCTCACGCGAAGTGCCTTCCACCTGCTGATCATGCACACTTTCCAACCCCACTCCCCTAAGAATCTTCGCCACCGTCTCAGCCTTCACCGCCTCCAACTCCTGTTCACTCTTCACCAACAGCATCCCAGCAAAGCCGAGCGCGTTCACCGGCAGCCTCTCCCCACTCTTCTCGAGCAAGTACGTCTCGTACTTGCGCGGGATGATATGCATGTGCTCCAGCGTGATGATGACATTGTACGAGGGCCGGCCTGGGGGGTATGTGGGGTCGTGGCGCACGGTCGATATCGCGAGATCGAGGAGCGCGAGGAAGGCGTCGGAGAGCTCTTTCTCGAGCTGCTCAGCACCGAAGGAGTCCATGTGTGTCGGGAAACGGAATGTGTGGCTAGCGTAGGGGAGCTGGGGAAGAGCGAAAGGCCGACCTGACACAGTACATGAGATACAGGATCCTCAACCTTGGGTGAGTAGGACAAATAGCGTACCAGCAATTTCGAGCTGGGCTCTGCGGGCTAAACCCTCGAGAGGTGGGCCAAGCGAGGATTCAGTAGGGAGGAACTGTATGTGCTTGTGCGGTTGGCTAGCCCCACTGTTGTCGCCACCTATACATGCAACTTAGCACGAGCCTGTCCACGAGAGAAAATATTCATACAGTTGTAGAACGCAAAGAAATGCTTTCCCGCGCGTCTCGCAGCCACTAGCAGCAAATACGTTTGAACGAGCTCTGAAGGCAACAGCGGCGAAGCTTGCGACCTGAACTCTTTATCCAATCTTATTAGTGGGTCCTAGAGCTATGGTTCTCTTAGAACTGACCTTTGGTTACCAGCAAGAAGTGCTGAGGGACTATAGAATACTTGTTGAGCTGCAATCATACGGCGCTTATCAGCTCAGCACGCGTTAAGAGCTTGGATCAAGGTTACTCACAAGGACAGCAAACTCCTCCCCTGACAGCTCGTCCTTGAGGTCGGCAACGTAGAGCTTGGAAGTATAAGGAGGCTCAAAGGGATCGACCTTGCCGGTCGAATCCTTCTGCACGTCGGCTGCTGTTGCCTCGACCTCGAAATCGGGTGCTGGGAGCGCCTGTTTCTTCTGCAGCGCCGGGCAGAGCGTTATCTCGAACTATTGGAATGTTATAATGAGGCGATTGTACGACCATGCAGGGTTGAGTGGTGTGATAGTCAACATCGGTGTCGCGGGCGAGAGGAACGATGATACACACGTCGATATCGAGTTCATTGTGTTTCTCGACGGTGGAGGGGAAGTATAGCAGATCGCCCGATTTCAGTGCTGCCTCGTAGGCATCGGGAATCTTCGCCAGCACGTCGCTGTGTGTGGACGCCATTTACGATGGTCGGAGTAGGGGAAAGATGTAAAGGACGCGTTAGATGATCAGGGCAATCGCGTCGGCAATTTAGCCGGCGTTCTTAATCTAGCGATTGCAGGGCTGCCAGATAGGGGCTTGAACATTCCGGATCGTAAAGTGCAAGAGAGAGAACAAGGCTGTGGAAGCGTACGAGTAAATACGCATTCAAGGTCCGTTGATAGTACAGTTGCGACGCTAGGGGGGTACAACAGGGGGACGACGAACAAGACAGCTACGTCAGGTGGCAGGAGTTGGTAGGGAAGGGCATAAGGAGAGACAATGGTAAAGAATGTAAGGCCAGCCTTAACAGAAAAAATAGCTTGTTCTGTGGTTTCACGAGTCGTGTGGAAGAAAGCGAAGATCGGGAAGGTATGTAGCGAAAAGAAAGCGCCATCCAGCGAGAGTTTTGGGACCACACCGCTCGATGGCTAAGCCATTCCTTCCTTCCCTCTATTCTCTTTGGATTCCTCCATTTCTTCTCCGCTCATTATAGCTTTCGCATAGCATATTACTGCAACTAGTGACCAGATGGCGGCATTTGTTCCCTGTCAAACAAAGATGAAGGATTTTGGTTAGCAATTAACCGGCGTGAACGGACGTGCTGCTGCGTGATGTTGGCAGATGCACATGAAACGCACCTGATAGTAGAGTATATTGAAGAATACTTGGAGTATTAGGAAAACTGTCCGCAGGACGAGACTTCGATAGATAGCGAATTCTTTGATTTGAGGCAAGGGGTACTCCATGCAGAGCAGGATAATTCCCAGTAACATGGAAACTATCTGCACTAGAGGGATTTTGACGATGACGGCAATGAACGGTGCCGCGCTGGGTGGGGCTCTGGGTTGAGAGGCGGTGTCGTAAGTGTCATAGTACCGGTGCCAAGAAAGCAACGAGGGCGAAGAGTACGCACTGGAGTCCTCCGGGGTCGCGCAACGTCCCACCAACAAAGTCCCAAAAGAATTTACGATAAAACAGGCCCCAGAATCCAGCCCAGACAGCATCTGTTGAGTGGAGAGGTAGCTATGGTCAGATTTCGGTTTATGGGTGCGAGGAGGAGGTGATACGCACAGACGCTGGCTGTAATCGTAACAAGGCGAGCAAAAGAGTGCCACACCAGCTTGCCCATTGTTAATCGGAAGTCGAAGAAAGGTACTAGGAAGAGGTCAAAATAGTCGAAGCTTCAAGACAGAGTCGAGTCTTGAACGTGAATGTTGCGGATGCGAGCCTGCTCGTTAAGAAAGTGCAGAGAGACTTGTTGAATCCGGAGAGCACACGAGAACAGTGAAATGCAAGAGCAAGCTTGACCAGAAGAGAGAGCTCAGCTCCCTAAGAAAGTGGAAAGGAAAGAAAGAGAGGTGGACAAGACCAAAAAGCGACGGCAACGAACAACGAACGAACTGGACGGCTCGAGAATGAGCGTGCCCACTTTCATTGTGGTCCACCTGTCGGAGTTGCAACTTCTGTCAATTGACGCCGTTGTTGCCATCGTTCCTGCTGACATCTGCCCTGTTCCCCCATGGAAACACAAGAAAATCTTGAGAAAATCATTCATTTATGTACCAGACATGAGGTGCATATACATTGGGGGGAGTGAAGTGAGTATCTCTCATGATGTCCATTGTCTTGACAAGAAGTAACATAAATGATGCCTTCACTATCGAACCTCATTGAAGTCGATGTGAATGGGCCGTCTGACAGGCCGTCGTGGAGATCTGTTTCTGGTATCCTAACATGATATCAGCAGGCAGTCCAAAAGATACTCAGGAAGGATTACTCACTTCCCAGTCCTGCGACATTGTCGAAGTGGATACGGACGGAGAATGGGAGATCGGCACTCTGGGAAGCGGCGGCGAATTGAATGGCCTCTGCGGTGTTTCAGAGTACTAGATATCTTGGTCAGGGAACATATCCAACCAAGGGGAATGCAAGATGGAGGGCGTCACATACTAGCGATGACGTTGAAACCGATGAAGGGGATTGGGGAGTAATCGGTACTCTCGGCAACGGAGGTGTTGCGAACGGTCCTCGTGGTGACCCCTCTGAATAGTCCTGATTTCCAACGATGATCAGGACAACCTCTATATATTTAAAAGATCGTCACTCACCGTCCCTCGCAACAGCTTCGTAACTGGAGCAGGAGTGTAAGGTGGTCCCGCTGCCCTGGTCGCAGGAGCTGGACCCCTAAAGTTCTTCGCAGGAATGGTTCGCGCACCGGGTGGCAGAGGCGGTCGAATCAACGGACTGCCGGAAGAGGCAGAGCTCATACTCCGATGGGTGCCACTATCAGGACTGCTGTAGTAACTAGGCGCTATGGACAAACGAGTGTCCAGCGCCTTCGCTGGGTTCGGTTTCGGTGGGAACACGAAAACCGAGTTCTCCAAAGGTCCAGAAATGACCATACCGGTCCTCGGCTCTTGCTGCATCGGCAAATCCGGCGAAGTGGGGGACTCCGATCGGAAGATACGAAGGCCCATGTTCTTCTTGTTTTTGTTGCTGGAACCGGCGCCTTGTGCGCGCCTCCGACGCCAGCGCCAAGCAAAGAAACACAAGAAAATGCACGCGATGAAACCGACTACACCCGCCACAATGGCGCCGGCAAGCGCACCTTTGGAAATGGTCAACCCATCCTTGTTGGCGGCCTTCTTACTTGAACTACCGGCCGTAGCGGTACTCCGACTTCTTGTGACAGTGGAGCCAGTGACAGGTACTTGGGAGGTAAAGCTTGAGGATGTGGGCAGAAGGCCAGAGAAGACAGCAATAGAATCGAGGTCGACAAATGGCGAATTCGGATTGGCAGACTCGGAAGCCAGTCTTATGGTATGCTGGCCTGGCCCCAATCCACTTCGATAGTACTGCGTACCTTTATCTTAGTAGGTCGAATTTACGTACAGTTCAAACTACGCACCAGAAGCATTTGTGGATGCATTCGATTGACTCCACCGTTTGAGCCACCTTTGAGGATAGAGCTTTCGGTATCGACAGTCACCTTCATGTCAGAATGATCAGGAGAGATGGTTCCGTATAGTGCAATTGCGTCTCCAGCAAATTGCATCGACAAAGCGGCATCTGGGTTTTGACTGAAGCTAGGCGGGCATTCAAAGTGAGTTTTTATAGCTATTTCTTGTAGTAGAACCTGGCTCACTGTATCGTCCCGTCTTGGAAGATGGGCAATTTGTTCTGGCCCCAAGCAGCAGGGGAAGGAGAATACGAAATGAGTGGATCCATATCGTCATAGACTTTCATGTCCATCTTGGCCCTATAGCCTGAATGTTAAGACCGCCTAGAACCTCAGTACATGGACTACCTACCCAGAAGGCCCAACTTCGTCGCTGATAATGACCGCATCGATGTCGATCGGAGACCCGTCGATGTTTTCGAATACAGCTCGATGCTTACCAGGTCGAAGACCTGTCACCGTAGCTAGAGTCTGTTTGACAGCATTATCAGACCCACGAGCATTGCCATCGGCGATGACCATAGCCCCATCCACGGAGACGACGAATCGCCCATAGTCAGCACGCTTCCCGCCAAAGAAAGTGAGTCCAGTGCCTGCACAGATGCATTGAGGCTGCGAGGTATTATAGGTAGTGGACCACAGAACACACCATAGAACTCTATTGTTGCGGTAGCACCTTGTGAAGAGGTGCGATGGTACGACTGCTCAGAGTACGTCTACGAAGGTTTTGAGGTTAATTCAACGTGTGTTATCTGTTAGGTTAACTGAACTCACAGCCAATAATGGGTCGTCCGGCGACGCGTCCGACCAGGCGCTAGGCGGGTCGTAAGAAATGAGTGGCGAGGAGTCCTCAACTGCACATCGCTGCGTCAGATAACTTTGCAGGGAATGCAGTGGCTTCAGGGGATCAAAGAGCTGAAGGGTCGGTCTCACCAGTCAAATTGAATGATGCCATCCAAGCAAAAGCAAATATTCAGAACGAAAGTATACGGATTCAATAGTCCATGAAAAGAGGAACGAAAGAAAGTAAAAGAGAGAAAGAAAGGGTCAGGGAGACGAAGTGAGGACAGCCAGGAAGCTGCACCATCCATGGCATGGGTAAGAATATATGTCATTGGCGACATTCGACGGAGTCAAGGTGCTGAACTGCCTCTTGACTGCCACCTTCTAACGCCCTGGTACGCGCAACCTGGGTTGACAGAGACGCGTGATAAGAGACGAGCATAGACAGATGGTTGATTCGCAGAGAGAGAGGAGAAGACAGTGCGCTGAGCCCCAAGTAGAAACGATCAAGTCTCTGCAGATTCTCGTTCCCAGAGGAGATGGGAGTCCATATGTCGTAACGGGGCGTAAAGGCCGAATATTAGGCGCCACAAAGAGGTAAGAGGGCTGTTCAGTGCCAGTCAAGCTTCGGGTTTGCTGTTAAGCTGGAAGATGCCGCCAAGCCGCCGCGAGTCACGATATAGACCAATTTCGGAAATTGAAAATAGAGGCAAATAGGGAACCCGAGGACGGTGCGGCTCTCTCTTGTTCTCTCAACGTCGGTGCCACTCACCATGCCTCCCAAGAAAGCTGGATCGTCTGCAAAGACACAGGCCCTCACCCGCACAGGGCCCAAGGAAGTCATCTCTCACCCTTCCGAGGCGAAAAAGCATCGCGAGTATGTTGAAAAACCGACAACCACGCGTGCCCTCGTCTTGAGGAATGGAAAACATGGCGCTATGGGTGCAGGAGAGCTTTTCATGTCGAACAGGATCACTGGAAAAGAGAAGCTCGATCTTTTGGCTGGTAAGCATGCCCGATGTGGCTAGCGATCTTGGATTGACGTTCGTGGTAGAGGAGCTCATCGAGAAGATGAAGCAAGCAGTTTTGACTCCCTTCCGTCTTGATCAGAGTTTGCGTATTGCTGAGTCCAAGTTCCACGGTGAGCCTCTTCATATGTTTGCGCATGAACAACGATGACTGACGTGACACAGAGTTCTTGGATGACATTGCCGACTTGCGGGACCCTCAGCTGTTCCGATATGTGATTGAGGACGAAATCATCGCTCGCACCCCAGTGGGCACTGAGCCTCGCCGCAATGCCACTGCCGTCGCCGTTATCGTTGGCACAAGGTTTGCCTCCGTCTCTCTTCCCGTAGAGGCGGTGCTAAGGCCACTCCCGTAGGGTTCACAACACATACATGGTGGCTTCCGCCTGGAGGATCATCACCGACAACCTAAAGAGGCTCGCTCGCGAAGGAGTGACTGATTCGAACATCAAGACCAAGCTCAAGACCGATGATGCACTGCGCCAGCGATACCTTGTTCTCTACGACATGGTTGGGAAACTGGTTGACATTTTCCATAAACGTGTCTCTGTTTTGGCGACCACTTCCCGTAAGGAAAAAGCTCGCAATATCCCTAATTCCACAGACCTGACTCCCCACCCCAGCTTACTACTCCAAGTATTTCAAGGCCAGGCCCGCTGATTACACCGGGACAGGCGATCCTGAGCTTGGTTTTGATTTGGACGACAAGAAAGTTAGGGCTATTACGTCTTCCTTCTTGGACTGCATTATCGTCGAACTGCTCCTGCCGGGGTCCAAGATCCCTTCGAACGTTTTATACCAGTTGCTTCAAGACGTTTTGCAAGAATCGCCTAACCAGGCCAAGCGTTTCACCCAGTCCTTATGGAACGCCATTGGAGATCTTTCGGTAAGTTGTCTTGGCCCTAGGTGATTATCAGTGGCTCTAATACAATCTTGCCTAGTTTGCCGTGCAGCTGCAGACCATTCTGGAAGCCGCCATTGTCGGCCCGGATGAGAAAACTTGGAAGGAGGAGCCCCGTTCCATGCCCGAAGAGTTCGAGAAATGGGTTGACGCCTACCTCGTTTCCCTCAAGGCGACTGAGAACAACAAGAACTGGAAGGACACCATCTTCCCGCTCGTCAGCACCAGGAAGAAGGATGTCCTCGACAACATGTGGAAGACCATTAACTTGGTGCGTTCGTGCTACCTTGTTCCAATCAGTCATGCTCACCCACCTTGTTGTCTTAGAACTACAAGAGTTACACCGGAGAGGACATTGACTCAGTCTGGCAGCTGACCGGTGCCTTCAACGTGACCCCGCAATGGTCTTCTTACTACATTCCCCACCTGGCTGAGGACTCCGATGCTGAGGACGATGCTCCTGACGGCATGCCACTCTTGACAAACCGACCCAAGGGCAAGCGAAAGCCGCTTGCACTGACGGCCACGGGCGAGCCTTACGACTCTGGTGATTCCATGCCCGCCCTCCAGTCCATTTCCAACAGTTCCGAGGAGGACTTGGACAGCGACGAGGAGAGCGACGACGACGAGGAGGATTACGAGTCTGAGTCAGATGGCTACGACGAGGACCAGGAGGACACCCTCCGTGACATGCTCCGCGAGGCTATGGACGCTGCTCATGATGTCGACTGGTTCGAATCTACCAAAGATGCTCAGCCTTCCGATCTCGACCCCTTCAAGGCGGCGGAAGAGAGGAAGGGCAACCCTTTCATGAACTTGCTCGGCTCTCTCCGAGGTGTGTTTCGTTTAGCTGCGTTGTCTGGCCTCTATTCAACGACTACTTTTAGGCCGATTCTTGAGCTCCAACAGTAAACTCAAGGCCGAGACCCAGCGCACCGAACCTCGTCGTGGCGCCTTCAGGGCTACCCGCAGTGGAGCTCCCAAGGAGGTCCCCAAGGGCGCCCCTCCCAAGCCCACCAAGGGTGAGTACCCGCTTTTACCTTTTAAATTTAAGAGATATTAAATCTACGATGTTTAGAGGGCGAGAAGGATTCTCAGAAGACAACTATGGAGGAAGTCGAGGATGAAGACGCTGACGTTGGCGCTGGAACTGGTCCCTCCAAGAAGAAGAAGAAGAAGAAGAGCAACAAGAAGAAGAAGGCCGCCGGTGCTGGAGAGGGAGAGCCCGCCAGCCCCGAGTTGGCTCATGCCACACCTCAGCCTACCCCTGCAAAGCCCAAGGCACCCGCTACCCCGGCGTCTCCTTCCGCTGCTGCGGCAACCCCCAACTTCAACATCCCTGTTGGGGCCACCCAGGCTGCTTCAGGTCATTCGTACTTGAAACAGCTCAATACCGATTTCCAGCAGAAGGCTAAGATCAAGACTCGTGCGGACCACGCGTCGTTGTTCTCGACTAACACCACCGAGGAGGGTGGCAGCGCCGGCGGCTTGTTCTCCAAGGTTAAGAGCGCCTTCGGCGGAAAGACAGAGGGAAGCCAGGACAGCAAGAACGCCAAGTATACTTGGTTCTCCAGGTTGAGCAAGAAAGCGACGGACTCTATGCATCAGCTTCTGAGGACCGGAGAAGACGCCGGTAAACAGCCTTCTCCCATGAAGTGGGAGACTTTCCTCAAGGTAGGGTTTCTCCCGGTATCCTTTTATATAATTGATACTGATCCACGTTCTATTCCTTCTTATCCAGCTCATGAGGGAAATGGGCTTCGAGTACGACCCTAGCACTGCTGGGTCCAGTGTCCGCTTCGACCCTCCCAACCAGAAGGACAGCGTATGTGTTTTCGAATCACATATAATAGCAATTGTGACCTGACAATGTCTTTTCCCAGTCCATCACCATTCACAAGCCCCATCCTGATTCGACCCTCTCCCCGATTCAGTTGATCAAGATCGGCAAGAGGTTGAAGCGCTATTACGGGTGGAACGAGGAGGACTTCATCAAGGCCACCAACACCGCGTCTGCTGCCAATTGAGCTGCTTCGGCCAAGTCTCCCGCTTGAATTGAACTCTTTAGGTTGAAACGAAGTTCCGTCACGAAAAAGAAATCTCGAAAATCAGAACGCCGGGCATTGTAGTGTACAATTTATCATCTTGCAGAATACAAGCATGTTATTCAGGGAACCGAGAGGCCGATGAGGCTATGGACTCGCCACATCGCGGACAACCGTTCCATCTGTCGGAGAACATATGTTAGATACTTCCGTATGGCTGGGGTAAGTGTGTTGTGTGTGAAGTAACTTACGAGATCCAGGAAGCCATCCTCGCGCACGATGTGGGCGACGACTTGTTCCAGAGCCTCGTTCGAGAGGTCGTAGAATCCAGTCGACTCGCGCAGCGAGGCAATAATTGCGTCTGCAGACATGCTCTGCGGATGAGAAGTCGTCGGCTGAGAGCCGTTGCTGTTGTTGTCGGGAGCTCTGTCGGAGCCGGGGTCAGAGGGAGGCAGGGGCGAGGAGGGCGGGAGCATGGGCCTTGGGTTCTGGGGCTGGGAAGCGTTCTGGTTCTCCTGCCTTTCAACTGGCGGCATCATGATAGCTGTTCGTGGCGGCGGAATATAGCTAGGAGGTCCCATAGCCTGGTTTTGCGGTGCGTCAGAGGGACCGGGAGGCATTATTTGTCGACTGGAGTAGTTCGTTGAATATTGGGGAGGGTCGGAGTGGGAAGGCAGATAAGAAGGGCGTGGTTCTGAGTTCAGCGGCGAAGAGGATAGAAGGGACTCAGGAACGTTCGAGATTGCCTTGCGAGTAGACACTGAGGAACCGGCCCTAGGATAGTCCTGCGTCGCGCTATACATTGGGGCGGTATGGTAGGAAGATTGAGAAGATATGTGCGTTGCACTTGGAACTGATGTGGGAGCACGAGGTGGCAGCTTTGCTTGTTGATCCGGGATATTTGCCATCGTCGGACCGCTGTTCAATATGGTTGTCTGTGGTGCAGCGGCAACAGTTTTGCATGGACAAACGGTGCGGATAGCTTGCGCGAAGTCCGTTGCATCTCCAAGGGACATAAATGTCACTTGGAACCGCCTATACACCTGCGAGAGAGCGCGTATATGCGTGAGCTGAAGGTAAGGGAGCAGCAAGTTTGAGCATAGTACGGACAGGTTCAGGCGAATCAGGCTTTGAGAACAGGTAGCGAATCCCGACGAGAGTATCACGACACACGGCTTTTAGAGGCAGGCCTTCAGAGTGATTCCTCTTTGGCGGGTTTTTCTCGATATCAGAAAAGGAGAATAGATCCAGGTCTTCCTGTTAAAGTTGAAAGTGGAAGCAATGAGCCGCATACATTGAGGGACCAGGGTGTAAAGAGAACGTGCAAGGACAACTGGAGGCTGCTTAGGATCTCCTTCGTCTCCTTCGTTCATAACCCAGAGTATCTTCATCCGGAGAGACACCAACTCGCCATTGCGGGATTTGCATTTGTCCAGGACAACAGATATGGTTGGGTGGTTGAAATGCTGCCATTCTTGACCAGGCGCCTGTGCCTTGGAGGCCTTGGAGGGGTACGCCCTTGAATACTTTGCCAGCACGTATCTAGAGGTCGCTGTTGTCGTGTAACTCATTTTCGGGTCAGGCAAGCAGCAGGTTGTGAGGTTTAGCCCAATACGTCGAGGTGTGAAGAAAGAAGCGCCCGCTCAGCCAGACGCGCGTCGGTCTCAATAAGGAGCAGATGATGTTTGTTGCGTTCTTTGATACCAAGCAAAGTTCTTTCCATGGACCGACATGATGTCGAGCGCGCCTCTCCAGTCCAACCGCCTCTTTTGAGGTTTATAACCATGTGGTTTGATAAACTCGAGCTCAGGAAATGTGCTGTGGTGACAATATCGTGGAAACCCAGGCATATGGCACTCCTATCGACCAACGAATAAATAGCCGAAGCAAGTCAACTTTCAAGCGGTCCCTTGACAGCCAACCACCATGGCAGACCTCTATCTCTGCGTCGATTGCGGTGGTACCAAGACATCTGCCGCAATTTCCGATATCCATGGCACTATTATCGGTCGAGGTGCAGGTGGCCCCTCCAACATCACCTATCTGACGGTCGACGTATTCATCGCATCCGTCCGCTCCGCCGTCCTGTCTGCGTTGAAGGAGGCCAGTTCGGAGTGCGGGGCCCTGCCACCCACAGGCGAATCTCCTTTCGCAGCCGCTTGGTTTGGGATCTCCGGGGCAGACTCCCCAGCTGCTATTGCAAAAGTTACCCCAGCGATATCCGACCTCCTGGCCATACCCGCAGGGCCAAATCTCACAATCGCCAACGACACCCAGCTGCTCGCTTCTCCCATACGTCTCTACTCTGATGTTACGCATGCCATTGCCGTGATCGCAGGTACGGGGTCCATCGCCGTCGGCTTCAAGCAGGAGGACGGCAGGATCAAGGAGCTCGGTCGTGTAGGAGGCTGGGGCTGGATTTTGGGCGACGAGGGAGGCGGATACGATGTTGGAAGGGAAACGCTGAGACAACTTCTTCTGGAAGAAGATCTCGCATCGGTCCGTGGCCAGCCCTCCCCTCCTAGCAAGTTGAGGGACCGGATCCTGGAGAAGTTCAACGTTGCAACCGTGATGGAGATATTGGGCGAAGTCTATCACCCTGATCCTCAGACCGAAAGCTCAGGTGAAGGAATGCGCTCTCTCCCTCGGGAAAAACGCCTCTCTTCGATACCCCCTCTTGCCTTCACCGCGGCATTTGAGGATGACGATTGGCTGGCGAAGAGGATCCTGGAAGCTTCCGCAAAGCAGCTGGTTGGGCAGATTGCCGCCCTTCTTGGAGACGGGGAGGAAGTTGATCCTTCTCGCCGTATTAGAGCTCAGAGCTCTGTGATTTCTTTTGGTGGATCGCTTGTTGGGATCGAGAAATATCGACAGATCATACTTGACCAACTTGCTGAGAGGGGGCATTCTTTCCCTCATTCTCATTTCGTTGAGGATGCGGCGGTCGCTGGTGCAATCAGTTTAACAGCAGCATCAAGGCTCAATATGCCCTGGCCCTCTCCCATGAAGTGGGAGACCTTCCTCAAGGTGTGTCGTCATAATGTGTGGTTTGAAGGCATCTATCCTTACACTGTCTCGCCTTCAGCTTATGACGCAGATGGGGTTTACTTACGAAATTACTGGAGGATCCTCTGTCAGATTCGACCCTCCCGATAACCAGTCATCGGTATGCCCTTCTCAAAAGCCGCAGTCCAAAGTTATGTTAACATTTTGGTCCCTATAGTCAATTACCATCCATAAACCCCATCCCGATACCACTGTTACACCAGTCCACTTGATCAAGATCGCAAAGAGGATGAGACGTTACTACGGATGGAAAGAGGAGGATTTCATCACAGGCGCAAATGCTATGCCATCTAGTGCCTGAATCCGTTGCCCAATTTAAATCGAAGGGGCAGACCAATTCGCCAGTAGCAATGGAAACATCTACCCCAGATTACCTATGTTTCTCTCTCAGGCACCAATCTTAATTTACTGCTAGAATACGGATCGCAATGCCCACCAACTTGAACTTGAAGGGCGAGCACGTGCCAATAGGCGAACAGCGTCGCGTCAAATTCGCCGCTGGGCTTCTTCTCATCACCTCGTACCAACACTACGCCAAACTCGCCTTCGACAGAGCACGGCCAAAACTTCCCCCACTGCGTTGAACTCGACTCAGGAAGGGTGCGCGTAATGTCGCCACTATCTCGCGCTTGGCACCTCTGCATTGTCTCATACATCGCCGCGTCGGTTCTTTACACCACGAGCTTTCTGGTCATATACCTCTTTGGAGCGCCCCTTAAAGCTGCGATAGAACTTGGCTTGCCTTCTGGCTCTCCTCTCTGGGTCGCAAAAGAGACAGAGGAACGTACCACGAACCCCTCAAACGGCGACGCGTTCTCTGACGGCCAGCGAATCCCAACTGTGCTCGAGAGTCCTGGGGGATACAATATCGACTCTGATATGTTTAGCATGAATCTATGGCAGCAAACCAATGTATCGCATCGAAATGGGGCCTTCGACTTGGAAAGGACGCTGTCTGCAGAGCAACAACTGGTTTTCTCCAAGGCTTTCGCGACGTCTATGAACCCGACCAAAATAGTGCCCTACTTCTACAAGGCGTCCGGACCATTCGAGCAAGACGACGTGACCATAACAAGTATCATAACCAGTAACAGATTGGACGTCTTTGCCCGCCTTGTGGCCAGATACCAAGGTGAGGTCCTCCATCGACACCGCACGCATCTTACCTGATATACTTCGCCAGGCCCTATCTCTGTCACACTGCATGTCAAAAATACAACAAGCGAGCTAACTCGTGTCTTGGGTCAATTGCGAAAGACTTACTCATCTTCCGACCTCATGTCTCGCTACGTTGACGTTCATCTCGTCGTTGATTCCTTTGAGAGACAATTCAACACATGGCGAAACATCGCCAGGCTCTTCGCTCGGACCGACTACATCTTGATGCTCGACGTGGACTTCTATCTCTGCACCGACTTCCGGGCCAGTCTTAATAAAAATCCTTGGATCAAGCGGCAACTTGAGACTGGAATGGCGGCCATGGTTATTCCTGCCTTCGAATTCACCGGGTTCGAAGAGGGGAAAGACCCCTCGAACTTCCCTGAAACAAAGAAAGTACGTGTTTCTCCGGATAAGCTGTTAGTTCTACCGACTGACGAAGTTGCTTCTACGTAGGATTTACTGAAACTTGTGAAGAGAGGGCGAATCGACATGTTTCACGCGGGTTGGAAACCAGGGCATAACAGCACCGACTATCCCAGGTTTTATTCAGCGTCGCCCGGGGAAATCTATCAAGTAAAAGAGTATCAATCCGCGTACGAGCCATATGTAATACTCAAGAAGAATGGACCGCCGTGGTGAGTGGATTCTTCGGGCGACTTCTCTCCCAAATGACACATTCGCTTTTGAATTGAAGGTGTGAAGAACGTTTCGTTGGCTATGGGGGAAACAAGGCTGCGTGCCTCTTCGAGATGTATCTTGCTGGGGTCACATACTACGTCTTATCAGACCACTTTCTCATCCACCAAAATCACCTATACGAAGAAACGGCCCGCCGAACTGAGGTGCATACACCTGAATGCTTTCCCCGCGCCGTTTTCTAACGAGGACCCAATCTAGCGAAAGTATAACCGCAAGATATATGCCGGATTCAAGGAAGAGGTGTGCTTCAGGTCGGTCGGTCCGAGCTCCGAATCTCGGTTATGCCTCTAAATGTTTTTCCGTGATCCAGATACCTGAGGAGTTACCGGGATACGGGCCTGTTGAACACCACTCGAGCGAGAAATGCGGTTGCTGAATGCAAAAAGCTAAAGCCGATCAGAATTTCTGCTCCCCAGGTAAGATGGAATTCCCCGAACGGTTTCCTCGACCGTTAACGAGTTTTTTGCAGCTCTTGGGCGATTAAGAGCCGTCTTCGAAGAACGAAGAATTCGGGGACGAAGGATCTCTTGCACAATGTGAGGTGGTGGTGTAACACTTGATTGGAAGCTGCTGTGGGCGACAATGCTAAAGAAGTAGCACAACTGTGTCATGTGAAAGCAGAAAAAGTGATACTTGAAGGTTGGTGCCGCTTCTTGCGTTCTCTGAGCGTATGCTACGGCTTTGGTCTGGTTGTAATTTGTATGGTTATCAATTAATCTGTTCTCTCGAGACAGCCCTAAACTGGTTCAACGCGCGAACGCAGCCGCCCTCCTGATTGATTTCATGGGATACCAGGTGGTCAAGAAAGTATATTCGCCAGCTTCATAGAGCAAAAAGACAATCGAACACCAGTCGTATTGCCAAAGATAAGCAATGCACCAAGTCAGAGGTATATCTGGTCATCCGATGCTCTTTTCCGCAGAGTAGAGTCAGTAGGCGTGGGTAGCATTTATGCCATGTCAAACGCGCTGCCATGCTTACTTCGGTAGGAAGGGCATTAGAAGCGAACCAGGTCGGGGTTGTTGTGAAGTAGTGGAAACCTATTCGCCTTTTCGCCACAGGTGAGAGTCCACTTGGACCGCGCTGGTTCGAGCCTAAGTACAGTTGCTGCGGCCGAATCGAAATGGAGAAGCGGGTTAGAAGCGGGCCGGGAAGGGTAAGCACTTAGCCCCTAAAAATTAATTTGCAGGAACGACCACGATCGCTTCTCCGCACTCTGATGTCGCCGCCAACACGGTCCTCGCGGGGGCCATTCCTCAAGCCCCCGTGACACATGGAAAGGTATATATACTGCCTTACCGGCGAATCCATGAGGATCACTACGATTTCTCCCTCCGTCACAGTCACCAGCGCTTGTGCGATCACCTCTTCGACCCACTAATATTATGGCTCCCCGAGTTCTTATTTGCAGTGAGTATACTCGCCCCTGAGAGTGAGTACATGGCGCGGCTACTTATCCATAAGCCAGGTACCATTGTCTGGGCACACGACGACGTCAAGTCGCTTCTCGGAGACATCGCGGAGGTGGTCGTATGTGGTCTCCATACATCTTATCACCACACATCAGGCTAAGATCAAATTCGTTGTTATCAGTATGTCGACTCGCCAGATCGCAAGTCGTTCCTGGCTGAGTTCAAGCCCGGTGGAAAGTATGCGGGGGCTGTTGGCATTTACAGGGAGAATTCTTCCTCCACCAAGCTCGGTGTGTTTGATAAGGAGCTCATCGAGGGACTCCCTTCCTCTGTAAAATGGATCGCACACAATGGGGCGGGGTATGACCCTGTCGACGTCCACGCGTGCATTGCGAAGGGTACGTTAGACAGATTATCTACCTAAGAGGTTACATTCAACTCATGTTTCTTTCATCCATCCTTGACGTGGGTATCTAGGAATATACCTTTCGAACACGCCCGGAGCTGTGGACGACGCGACCGCCACCACCGCATTGTACCTGCTTCTATCCACCCTGCGCCAGTACTCAATCGCAGAGCGATCGCTACGAGCTTTGAAATGGAAGCCTCAGGGGCTGAACAACATCTCGCATGATATCACCGGCCGGACGTTGGCGATCCTTGGCCTTGGTGGCATCGGATTGCGTCTCGCGGAACTGGTGCAGTCGTTCCCCATGAGGGTTATCTACCACTCTCGGAACAAGAACCCCAAAGCTCCCAGCTATTGCGAGTACTTTGAGAATGTCGACGATCTGCTCGCGCAGGCAGATGTCCTGAGTGTGCATGTGCCTCTCCGGCCTGAGACCGTTGGTCTTGTCGGCGAGGAGTGGATCCGGAAGTTGAAGCCCAAGTCTGTTATCATCAACACTGCCCGAGGAAAGGTTATCGACGAGGAAGCTTTGATTAGAGCTTTGGAGGACGGCCATGTAAGCCCTCCGCGTCTTCATTTGCGGCGCGAATACCCCGCTTACGATGGAATCGCTTTGTGTTTGCCTTTTATCCCATAGGTCGCCGCTGCCGGGCTCGATGTGTTCCCCAACGAGCCCGAAGTCAATCCCAGACTTCTCGAGTTCCCGCAAGTTACCTTGCTGCCACACATGGGCACGGAGAACCAAGATTCCCAGAGGAAGATGGAGGTTCGGGCGTTGGCGAACCTGAGGGACTTCTTGACCACCGGCCAAGGCAAAGATCTTGTCCTGGAGTATCAGAAGGCGAACATTGCTGTGAAGGTGAACTCGAAATTGTAACCCCTTCTCACCCATGGACCCTGTGCTGATATTGTTGCTGTCATTGCTTTGCTTCGCTTTCCCTTGCTCAAGAAAAACTGAATTGGAGGTGTATCTGTAGTTGTAGAAGTATAAGTTGTAAACGTTTAAACGTGTAGTGCGGGAATAAAGTTTTGAATGGCCAAACAAAACGGGCGTTTTGAAGGCCACGAGGTTGCTTCAAGGCTACTTAGAAACTTGCCGGTTAGCTAGACGTGAAATAGTGGTCGACGGTTCCTCTATCATCTCTCTCCAGACTCATGGAGTCCGACCCGTCAAAGGCGGCGAGGCATGGCACTGAAGACGATGGAGACGCGACGCCTACGACGCACTATTCGGAGCATGGACTGGAGCAAGCCCAAAAGATGAGGTTGATTGGTGAGATGAGGGAAACCGTGGAAAACTTGCAAGTAGACGCTCTTCTGCATACTCCTACTTCTCACTTGAACCGTATCTCTGATATGGCGTTTGCGTTTTGCGTCGCAGGTTCGGAAATGCAGCCAAACTGGAGTCTCAGTCTAACGAATTCAATGGGCTGGCGGAGTCAAAACCGGTGAGTGTGGGCAGACTTGGCATAATCTTAATCTGGGCGGACACTTACCTGGGCTTGCCGTTGTAGACAGTTGAGCTCAGCGTGAATGCGGATGCGACTACCCTCCAGAAACTTCAGGACATATTCAAAGGCCACAATGCTGTACACGGTGAAAGGATGGAACAGTTGAAGCAAGAATTGCGAGAGGAGTTCAGAAGCCAGTTTCAGGACAAGATCAAGTGAGTGCCGTTGACTCCGTAGGGTTCATACACTTATTGAATTGATATTGTATCGCAGAGACAAGATAAGGGAGGCTGTTAGAGGGTCCCTCATCTCCCAGGTCCAAGTTCAAATCGACCAGCAACTCCAGGAGTACATCCCAGTTGCACTGAAGCAACAGGCGGAAGACTTAAAAGGGCAGATTCGCGAAGTGAAGACCGCATTACAGAATTCGTAGGTGCAATTTGCCCGCCGTCCGATGCAATTCATCGAGAACTCATAGTTCTCTGTAAGGGAGTCGAGGATGTCGAACGCGTTGCTCCAGGTGACAGACTTGTACGCGCCGTTAGCCGTAATCCTGACCCCAGAAGGGGAAAAGAGCAAGTTATACCCAGCAGATATATGCTCTCTACTTGCATACGATCGTAAGTCATGCAAGTTAAAGGTTTTACTTTATCTCATGGGCGCTAATCCTGCACACAAGTCGACACGGCCAAAGCCTTGATCAGAGATTACGGACTTGTGGATTCCGATGACTTGGAGGTCAACTTCAGGACGTTCCTCGTTCATATAGGTGAGTCGCGTTATGGGTGCCTTCGTATAGGGTATCTGCTTACCCCGTTTTCTGTGACGCCAGGGGTGAATGTAGCTTCTAATCCGTCGATGAATGTGACAAACCCAGACAGCTGATTCTCGGAGGCTGATAAGAGCTCGGGAGATACCCGCCCCCCTGTACCTGTGTGTCACAGGGGTACAGCAAAACCTCCGTTCTGTATAAACGGTCCACATCTCGCAGGTAACGCCGTTGTTCGGGACGCAAGGCAGGGGGATTTGTGATCCATCCCGCAAGTCGTGGTGGTGAGAGTGCGCCGAGCCAGGAGACGGTTTATTGCCGCTGTTATATGCCCGCACCCGCACACTTCTAGTCATTCTTCTTTTTTGCACCCTCAGAAGCGTCTCCTCATCACGGTTCTTTTCATATTCCGCGAACAGTAACATAACGTGCGACCCTGCTACTTCAACGGTCACCGTTGGTTGAAGTTTACCTTTCTCTTCACAACTTCCACCTCGGCGATGTCGGTTGCTGGTCGCATGGCAAGTCACCCTGCTAACGCACCTCCCCCACTTGCTTCTTCAAGATCGCCTAGCATCAATACAGTAAACATGGGCAGCAATGTTCCCAGCGATCCCATAAGCAGTCTGAAGGTGTCCAGCAACAATATCGCCGCGGGGATCGGAGAGGCGCTGGAGGCGCTTATTGAGGCAGCTTCCATGTCGCCAATGTCGACGAAGCCAATCTTCGTCGAATGGGAGGGTCGGATTATGGCGCTTGGAAGGAAACGAATGGCCTCGATGAACGGAAGGGTTGGTGTTATTTTATTGATTCGGAGTTCTCTTCGTGGCTAAAGCCCCTTGGCGCGCGACATAGAATGCATTTCTGTATTTGAAAAGCAAATTTGGCCTCTTGAGCTCTCCCAGGCCCTTGTTTTTGCAGGTTCTGTTCGTTGGTGAAGCAGAGGGAGACTATGTAGAGGTTGATCTGGATGCTTGGGAGGAACTTGCACCTCATATCGAAAGACTGCGTATCATTTCATAGACACATGTGCAGCGATCAAGAGTGTGTTGGGTATTATCTGTATTATCTTGTATTGGGGAAGAACCGTTGCGATGGAAGCAGAGTCCATTGTTTTTTCTCTCTTCTGGACACAAGCTGGTTGCAGCCTGGTCGTGGCTGGATCGAGAGATGAGGAAAGAATGAATCTGGGGTTAGTGCACGTGGTTACGGGCAAGAGATCTGGAAACTCGCTTGGCGCCATGCCCTGCACCTTATTCCCCACAACCTCCATCTTCGAAGTGAATGGCGGTGGTCAGTATCCTTTCCAACCTCTATCCTGGCTGTTCTAAAGCTCCGCACAGAATGAATTGTCGCCTCTAGAACAAGTTCACAAAGCGTACTCGAGACTCACCCACTCCGAGCTCACCCTCTTCCTCAAAGTCCGGAACCTCCCCACTACGGGAACACACCAGGATCTCGTCTCCCGTCTCTCAAACCATGATCTGCATAGCTACCACATCCCAAATGCCGCACACAACCTCAGGTCTACATCCGGAACCCAGCTATCCGAGCCGTGTAAAGGCACCCAAAAGGCACGATCCAAGCTGAGGACGGACCTGCCTGTTGAACTCATCGCAGATATCATGGACCACCTTGGCGACTGGGAGCTATCGAGAGCCGTTGGTGTCCCCACAAACTTAACTCGACCGTTGGACTGGTCTCGGGCATCGAGGACAGACTTCGCAGTCCTTACAGGCCGCATCCGGAATATTCGCGAGGCGCACCCATCCCCCACCAACCCCCTCACACCACTAGGAGCAGTCCTCGCGATACGACTCGGATACGAGAATGTTCTGGAATACTTCCTTGCTCAGCACCGCGATATGTTTCTGCAGGTGTTCAAGGACGGTCTCATCCCAATAAAAGCCTCGCGGTACGGGCGAGTGAAGATCCTTTCGTGGTGGAAACATGTCTTTGAGCAGCATCCGGGCCTCATCCCATCACCGAGCGTCAAATCTATACAGGAAGCTGTCGATCAGGCTTCGCGGAACGGGCAGCTAGGTTCGCTCGACTGGTGGCTGAACAGCTACGGGCATCCGTTCGAATACACCGAAGCAGCGCTCGAATACGCCAGTGCGAAGAACCAGATTGCGGTTCTCGACTGGTGGAAAGAGCAGCACAAGACGAAGGGGGTGGCACTGAAGATCGGCCGGGTCATGGATATGGCGAGCATGGCAGGACATGTGGAGGTGTTGGAATGGTGGGCGACGTCACAACTGGAGTTCAAGTATGATAAGCTTGCGCTGCAGCATGCGAGCTGCCATGGGAAGGTGGAAGTGCTGCAGTGGTGGCTGGGAAGCGGACTGCAGATAACGTTTGAACAGGACGCCTTGATTGGGGCGACGAGGCACAATCGGCCGGAGGTTCTGGAGTGGTGGGATAAGTCGGGGCTCCCGATTCCATATCGGATGTGCGATATCGAGGAGGCTCTGGAGGATGCTATTGGGGGTGGTGAGGGTGCTAGGGCATGGTGGAAGGCGAAGGGTGTGGACTTCAATGCCAACGACAAGGAGTGGATGAAATTGCAGACGCTGAATTAATCGCTGCTTCCCTTCTCACTCCTATTTTCTATTTACGCGGATACTTGAAAATGGCTCTTTCTCAGATGTTACACCATTCAAGTTATCCTCTGTGCGCTGGCTCCAATTGGTTTTCTGGGATGAGCGCGTAAACTTAGCGTTTGGGCTCGCATAATAGCTGTCTCTCATGCTGTTTACATACTATACTTATGCAATTACCTCTAAACCCTTAGTATTTCTGCCTTAACCCTGTAGGCAAACTTCTCCTTGCCCTCTCCAAACTCTCTGAGCAGACGGGTAGCCGGGCCGCCTGTCCCCGCTGGCGTGTACCGACCCACTCCGCTCCAGCGCGTCTTCATCTGTGCCCGCTCGGCATCGCTCTCAATGGCAAGATGTTCACTCCGTAGCACGACGCGGACACTATCCACCGGACTCGCGAAGAGCCCCTGCTCCAAGAAACCCACACTCCGAAGGGCGCTGTCGACGGGGGCAGCAGGCCCAACTGCAACCTCGAACAACAATGTCAACCTGAGGAGCAAGAGCAGCAGTGGTGCTGCCAACACAGGTATCTTGACTCGCCAGGCTCCTCTGACGCTGTTGCACAAGACTTCGAAGCTACTGCCGCAGGTTTTGGAGTATGGACCCGCGTCGGTGCGGGAGGGGAGGGCTGTGAAGTCGGATACCTGGGACAAGATTATGTCCAATGTGTACGACGACCTCTCAGCGTCAACCCCTCGACCTGTTCGGCTGGCCGGTATGCGGTCTCATACCTGCTCTTACTGCACTTTGACTGACATGTGCACATCGAATAGTATACGGCGTGGATGAGCAATCTGGTTCAGAGGATTTCGTGACAGCTCTATTATCCAATCCCCTGGGCAGTAGCGATGCGCAGATTGAGGTCCTACGGGACCGCTGGAACAACGCTCCTGGCGACAGCCTTACCATCTCGTGCGTTCCTTATGTTATATGCTCACAGGTACTCTTCACTTAGACTGTATATCTAGCTACGGACCAGAGGCGCTGGCAGAGGGCAGCACCATCGAACTCCCAACTTCCTACCTCCAACAATTCCCTGCCCCAGTAGAGCTCACCGAGCTCCGCGCATCCTCGCCCACGCCTCAACACAAGCCTAGCTCCATACCCGACTCCGTCCTCTCAAAACTCTACGAAGCAGACATCCCCATCCTCCTCTGCAACCCCCTCGTCACCTCCCTCCATACGCTCCTCTCAACACCCCTCCCGAGCAACACGATCCTCATCGTCACCACCACCCCAACTCAGACCATAGACCTAGACCATCTACTCTCCCCCGTCCCCGAACACGCACCCAAACCCACCATCCTCCTCGCCGACCCTAAGCGCGCGGCAGACGCCATAACCCTCCTCCGGACAAACCCGACATCCTCACTCGTCGTCCAGAGATTCCAGGACGCCTTTAGCGGCTCCAACGTCTCCGCCGTCACTCGGACCCTCGAATCCATCCTCCGCCTACCGAATGACGCACCTTCCAATGGCCAGTCCGACGCCCTGCGAGCCAAATTCGCACTCGCCCGAATCCAAGACGCGTTGTCCCACTGCCAATCCTCCCTGGCAGAGATCAAGACCCTCCTCGACGCGGCCCACATCGATGCCAGCAGGCTAAACGACCGTCTACAAGAAGTCCGGGCCCGCGTGGAACTCGACTTCCTCGGGCCGTCTACCTCTGCTCTGTCAACGTCCGCCGGGCCTCCGAACACGAAGCGCCGTTATAACGAGGTCGCGGAGTCGGTCCGGATAGCGGAGGGTCAGATGAAGGAGGTCATGTCGCGCTTTACATGGTGGAGGATGGTCCTTCGCGTCGATGAGATTACGACGCACGTAGCGGCTGCTCTCCAGCGAACATGGTGTCCCGAACTCGAACGCAAGGTATGCACATAGCAATAAACATTACTCCAGATATGACGGCGCTAATCTAACGAATGTCCGCCTATCCTGCCGTCCGACCTTCTATAAACACAGCTTCTAGTGCACACTGGGGAACTCCACTCGATACAGACCGAGCTCACCAACGCCTCGTTTAGCCTTCTCTCGAAACATCGCATCCTGCCGACCAACGTCCTCCGAAACTCCCTTCTGCAACTGGAGACCCTGCCCCAGCACCGGCTCACCACGAACTCACTCACCGGACCCATCTACGCGCGCCGGAACCAGATCATCGAGTTCCCTACGACGCGACTGCACGTCATCGTGCAGAAAGCCGTTCTCGGGATGTCTGGCGGTATCGTTGGAGGTGCTGGACTCGGTTGGGTAGGGTGGATGGGCTGGCTTGTGGGAAGCGGTGAAGGCCTGCTTGGTAGTTTGGGTCTGGAACCCGCGACTGCTATGGGGCTGGGCGCTCTAAGCGCCGTCGCCAGCGTCCGGTGGGCTGTTGGCCGGTGGGAAAAAGGAAAGCGGAAGTGGTGGGAGGACTGGCGGCGGGTGGGAGACGGGCTTGATAGAGACTTGCGGGTATGTCATTATGGCTAATAACTAGGGCTGAGTAGGCAGGCTGACTTGTTTTCTTGCTAGACGACGCTGGACCGGTGCATCCAGCAACAGGTCGGGGGCGTGGCCCAAGCGACGAAGAAGGGGTTTACACATCTTATCGCACAGCGAGAGGGTGATGTGGCGAAGCTACGAGATGAGGTTCAGCGGCTGGACGCAGAGGTCAAGCAGGTCGGTACAACAGGAGGGACGGCCGATAGAAAATAGACTATATGGAAACATGGAGCACACTTTCGCAGTCAGGTCTGGCTACGGGTCTGCGTCTGGTTTCACTTTCTTGTCGGAGTGCTCGGGCACCGCCTGTTTGTGAGGCTGAGGCACCTTTCCGTTGCTGCTGGTACCTGCTAGAGGTGCGTTTTCGTCGTCGCTATCGTCTCCGATGTTGAACACGTCTTCGCGCTCGTTCCATGGATTCGCTTCGGCGAAACGGACAGTCTTGCCTTTTGCGGTCCTTGGCGGAACCAATGGGCTGTGAGTTGGAAGGAGGAACGCGCTGCTCAGCTCGTCATCCTCGTCTTCTCCGTCTGAGTACTCTGGGTTCAGAGGCCGGTACAGTCTTGCAATCTGCGGAGAAAGACGTTGAGTTAGGGCAGCTTGGGAGGAGGAACCTCGCTGGATTCACCTCTCTTCTCCGTCGGTAGTATTTCTCGAGGTAGTAGGAGATAAGAAGTCCAAGGGACGAGCCGGAGATGTTAGCCTGTGTTCGGGGACCGTCAGTAACCAGTTTCGTTGTGCGTATCGGCACGGCTCGTGCCCGGGTAATGCGACAATGATTACTCACCACAACTATAATCATCTCAAACTGTCTATACTGCGGATGCCGTGTAGGTCAGAGTTATTTGAGGTCGAGGGGAGATGAGGTGCGTACTGGAAGGGCTGCCTGCACGATCTCACTGAGTATGCCGCCGCAGAAGAAGCATACAAAGGCGGTGAACATGAGACCGCAATGCCGCCAAAACCATATCCGCCTGGCGCTCCTGCAACCCCCGTTAGAGCCAAGCGAGTGGTTGTGGGCATACTGATACTCACTCGTCGACGTCCATGATCCAGTAGAATACGCCTGTGGCGATGGTGAAGCAGAAGAAATGGAGCATGGTGTCGTTCAAGGGTAATGATCTTGAGAAGTTGGTGAACCCCAGGAACGCTAGGAGCACCATGATGAGGACCGTGAAGGCCAGGAACCACTACATATTATTCAGTTCTGTACTCCTCGCAACCTTGCAGTGTTACTCACTGGACGAAAGCGAATGGGAAGGTTATACTTTGGTATCTGGAGATGATGTGACTTCATGATCGACTTGGACAACCTGTGAAGCCATTTCTTGACTCGCGAGGTGGATGAGGGCGGCATTTCGGAGGGGAGTTGGGACTATGCTCGTCGTCGACTCAGACCGAGGCTAGCGGCTTGGGGGTTCATTAACAACGGCCAGTTGGTCGTCGCCGTCAGGCAAGCTCTGCTCGGGCGGCGATGATGCTGATGGCACATTACTTACAAGCCGAGGGCCCGGATCAAAGACATCAAATGCGTGACACGTTCCCACGTTCTTTGGGTATATAAACCTGTGAGGAGCGGGCAACGCTTTTTTCTTCGTGCGGCAGCACGGCCATCTCTCCCCATGTTGCTCATAACTGCATCTCGCTGGTTCACGCCAGAGGGTCCCACGCAGTCGTTCGAGTGTCAGGCCGTGTTCTGAGAAACTTTCGGACGTCTTAGTACCCTTTTATCTTGTCTTCCGATACTTTGCGGGAGGGAGGATGGGTCGGTGGTTCGTACATTCTCTTATAAGTTAGATGCACTTGTCTTCTTTACTTGTACAGTCTGAAGCAATGGAATTTGCTGCACTACATGAACTTGCTTCTGCTCGATGTTTTATTTCTGAAAGATCTACAACAGTATCACTTGCTTCCCTTCAAACACATCACGAAACCGCCAACGAAGTTTTCACAGTCGTGTTCGAAACGAGTTTCAGCCTACACAAGAATAGCGATTACACATCTGCCCTTCCAGTCGCAAATTCGACTTCAAGCTTCAGTCGCTTCCCGCACCTTGCCAAAATACAAGATGAAGAACACCTTGCGTTGTTTGCAGTCAAAAGCCGTAGCTGGGACTACCCCATGCATTCGAGGCTAAGCATCCCAGCAGTCCTGCCCCTGTGAAACCCAGTCCAAAGCGTCCATAACATGCGGTCAGATATGTACAACACTCAACCCAAAACCTATATACAACAAACAGATGAGTAGCAGTAGTAGCAGCCGCAACGCTTATGTAGCGCCTAGCAGCAGTGTTCGTCTATCCACACAAAGTCCTTATATCGCTGGAATCCGTCCATTCACTCGCTCTCTGCAATTAGGGCCACGATCATTCTGCGGGGAGGAAAAGGTATGTCAGGGAACAGAACTTCGAAAGAGGGGGAGGCAGACGCACCTATAGAGGTAGTAGAAGAACGAAAGGAGGTAGAACCCAAGCTTAAAGAATGTCTCCTTCTTATGCCTTCCCAACGTCCTGAAGATTTCTGTCGCGTCGTACATATGATCCTTATTGAGGAACCTGCGAAGGTAAACCCTGTTCAGTACTAGACCCAGAGCGGCGAGGGGAGGGGTAATGACGCACTTGTTGACGTTCCATGCTACGAGCGGCAGGTTTAGGATACAGGCTGTCCATTGGCCTGACAGGAGGAAGAGGAGGGTGAGGAGCGCGTGCGCTGCGTTTTCCGGTATCACGAACTGGATGGATCGCAGGTCAGTCACGATAGTTCCATGTTGCGCGGGGTAGGACGCGCAGTAGGTGAAGTATAGCGTACTTGGTTGAGCTTATTGCAGAGGTCTATTGGGTTGATGTAGTCGCACTCCAGATCCGAGAACATGATGATCTGCGCGTGCGTGCGTCACAGGGTCGCGGCAGGAAGAGGGGGTGGGGTGGACATAACTGTTAGCTACGCATTGTCGTGGTGTACGGGAGCCGGTATACGCACGAAGAAAACCATGCAGAAGAGCAGCCCCGCCGCAGCGAGAACTGCGAAGAGGAATAGCCATCCTGTGATTTGCAAAAGCAAGGGTTCCGGGACGTTCGTTTCGTCATAGGTCGCGTCGAATGCAGTTCAAGAGATACAGCGAGATGGGGAAGGTAGGGAGAGGACCAGTTAGCTTTGCTATCCAGATAGAGAGAAAGCTAGGGCGCACCTGCTCCGACCATGGTATCACAAATCTCCTAACTTTTTGGTATGTGTATGCCTGGCACAAGGTGCACGAACCCAGACCCAAATCCAAATCCAATCCAATCAACCAGTGAGTAGAGCGAACGGGATTTTCGCGTATGACTATCAGGGGAAGAAGAAGAGGTAGACGCTGAGGAAGAGAGAGACAGCAATCAGGAGGAGTATGAAAGCAAGAGCGAGAGCAAGTTGCGAATGAAATCGTCAGCGCTTCGACTCAGAGGCCGCTGCGCCGCGGTGAGGCGCCGGTGACGTAGAGCACGTGGTGCTGATGCCCGCGTCATGTGACTTCGGACTCGGGCGCGTCGCGTCGATGCATTTTGGCGGACAGGGGTCGAGGACAACGATGTAGATGCGACGCTTGAATAATGGGGATTAAGTAATGAGAGCGCCATTCTAAAGTCCAGATAGGGCGGGCCTTGACCCAGATAGCTCGGCGAAACCTTGGGCGCCTGACCCACGGGCAAAGCGGACACCGCTATCTAATCTCGCACGGGGACCATGCAGGCAAAAGGCTCGTGAAATCTTCCAGAAATCCTCACCCCCGGCGGCGACACACACCTCCATCGGGCATTTCGGGTTCTAGAGTAAGGTAACGCGGTAGCCCCCTGGCTCAAATTTCAATCGTGCTAGAATGACACCACCCACCGCCCGTGTGCCATAAATACGTCTCCTCCGCTCGAAGATTTCACTCTGTTTCTTCAGTAATTTTACGACATGTTACCGTCACCGTATGTTGCCCACCAAGAGGAGGGTTACCTCAACGAAGGTCCAACCCCGAAAAACACATGGCCCGTACCCACCCCTCGCATCCCCGAACCGCCTCACCTCATGAATGCGTACCTCAGCGGCTGTAATGCTCCCACCCCCAAGACATGTTAAAAAACATAAGTTAAGACAGGGTCCTTTCCGAATCGCCCAAGCCGCACGCCATCCGGGTCTCCTCAAGCACCGGAAAGACCAACTAAGACTTGGCCAATCCTAGAACCTCCTTTATCCAATACCTATTCATTCATCTATTTTCCGCTACATACCAAATCCAAGGAACCCGTAGCTATGATTGCGTTCTATATAATTGAGAGAGAGAGTGAGAGAGATCCATTGGCATAATGCGTTACGTTTTAGAATAGTCTATATACGAGTCAAACCGAAAGCTGAGAGGGGGGGTTGGGGGTGGCATATTGCATAGATAAGTAATACGATGGTTGGATCGAGGCAGGCGTGCCGGAGCCCGCATATTTGCTGTGGTAGAACAGGATCGAAAGGAAAGAAGTGAAAATGTGAAATAGGTAGTACAAGGGGGCGTTGGCCGTCCATCCGTCTATGTGCAATAGCCACACGACCGTACGAAGACCGTCCGACGCCATGGATTCATGCCACCCGACGCCCAGAGGGCGCCTGCTCCCTTCCACTGCATCATACATCCAAGCTGCGTGGAGCCAAGCCTATCTTCAGTGAAGAAGACGAAAGCCAATGCGGCAATAGTAGCAGCGAAGAATGGATAGAAGGATGGAAGGAAGCAAGGAGGTGGATGAACGAACGCCAAACGAGCTCGCAAGCCGTGCAGCCTGAACGAGCCAACGCCAACAAGAAATCGAAGCGAAAAGAAAAAGGAAGGCGAAAAACTATCGAAACAAAGACCATCGGCGGCCGGGACGGGCAAAATATACAGAGGTAGGTAGTAGGTAGAGATAAAACAGGTAATAGGTAGTAGTAGTAATCCAGTGGCATGCCCCTCCCGACCGACAGTATTGGTATAGATATAAAACAGGAGATAATCATCGAATTCAAATTCGAATCGAATGGAAGCAGAAGAAGAAACGTCGCCAACTTGCCCAAAAAACTATGCAGTTTATATTACTCTTTAAAAAGGGTTTAGGAGTATGATGTTATGGTTGAGGGGGAAATAGAAAGAGGCACTTCAAGGAAGGGCAAGAAGAAGGTCGAAGTTAACAAGGATGGTATACTAAAGGGTGATATAGGTAGGTAGGAGGGAGGGAGGGAGGGTATCAAGGAGTGCGGCGGTAAAAGAGCGGACGTGCAAGCGAGACAGGCTCGCAGGCACAAGATGCGGGGGGATCAATACTATACAGAATTGAGGAGTGAGAGAGAAGCAAGATGTGGCGACGACGGACAGCATGGACAAAGCAAAGAGACACGAGACGAGAAACAACGATACAAGGAAAGATTGCGAAGGAGGTCGTCCTTCACTGGTGGTTCCACACCCGATCCGAGGACGTGGGCGTGGGTTTTAGGAATCAACAGATTTCGACCTCCCATTCGCCGCCTTCACTTGATGATGATGGGGGGGTCTTGAGCGCAATCCTCACGCGGCGCTTCGCGCCCGTGCTATCGGGCACACTGTACTCCGAGCCCAGTCCAAAGTCCGACAACGCCCCGTCATCGAGCTCGCTCATGCGGAACGCATCTGACATGCTGTAGTCGCCGAGGAAGGGGTCAGAGGACGAGGGCGCGAGCGAAGGTATCGACGGGGAGCCCTGGGACGAAAACGACGATCGGAAGTTCGATTCAGAGTCCGATGACCACAAATCCATCGGAGAAGACGAGCTTGAGTCGGGTTTCGAAGAAGTCTGGGAGGAAGCGCCGGGAGAGCCTGCCCGCGATGAGGCCGAGGACGATGGGTGGATCCGTACACGGATTTTGCCATTGTCGGTTGCCGTTGTATCGAAGGAGATGTCCAAGCCATTCAGATCGCCCAATTCGTTCGAGTCTGCATCCGCGAACTCGAGTTTCTTGGGAAGGGAAGCCGGGGGTGAGAACGCGTTGCCGTTGTCCGAGTCCAAGTTCATCAGGGACGAGTAAAAGTTGCCAGGCATGAAGTCGCTCAAGTCATACTTGGAGGAAGCGAATGTCGAGGGCACCGAGACGCTGGTCTGGGCACCGGTTTGCATCGGTACAGAGGCGAGCAGCGAGGGCAGGGCGCAGAGGAGGACCTTTGGAGCCGATGTCTTAATGAGGGTGTTCCCAGGAGAATAGAAACACCGAAAGTGGACATACCATCAATCCGAGACTAGCTGCCGTTTTGTTCGCTGATGGAACAGAAACCGCGCGAGAAGAAGGCAATGCGGGCACATAGCTTTCTGATGCCTCCTGCTTGATAGTGACATTTTCCTGGGTAGACGAGAGGATGAGTTTGGCTGCAAGCTCGCGCTCACGCTCCTTTGCAGCGGCAAGCTGGGCCTTAAGCTGCTCGACCTCGGACAGGAGGGCGGCTTCTGGAACGACCGGGGAAGGATGTGATGTCCGGGTGCCGGATTGGGTCAGGGCCAATAGCCTCGCGTTCTCCTGCTCGAGCTCGGCGACGCGCCTAGAGCGGAAGGGAGTAAGGTTAAGCAGAGCGTAATAGAGGCGGCAGGATGACGTACACTTCCATGGTCTCGAACTCCTCCCGCTTGCGCTGCCTGCTGAGGAAGGCTGCGGCGCGGTTCTTGACGAGACGCGCCTCACGCTTGCTGAGGCCGGTGACATCGGGTGGGATGAAGTCCTTGCTCGACACCCGCTCGTTGCCCGTCGCCCGCTTCTTGCACACGCCGGGGCTCGGGCTTGCCGAGCGCTTGGACGCCGTCGAGGGGCCGCTCATGTCTGCGGGGTGGGCAGTAGCAGGGGCGTCGGACGGCGTCGGGGCAGCTCCTGAAGCCGGGGAGTCTGCGGACTGGGGCTCGGAGAGGTCGAAGACCTGGTGGGTGGGCATGCAGAGCGACTCGGGCTCATTCGAGCTGTCTGGCGACCTTCGCATCTTGAGCATTTTGGAAGCCTGGACTGGGGAGTCGTCCTGGGAGGATGCGGGGGAGAGCGGGGTGAAGTAGGCGTAGGCGAAGTTGTCGGGCGAGGCGGCAAATCCCTGGTCCCAGGAGTCGCCGACGGCAACCGGGGAGAGCAGGGGGGCGTCGCAGGCGATGATCTGGGACATGGAGAGTGTGGGCGGTTGCTTTGCCATTGGATTATAAGGGGGATATGTAGGAGGAATAGATTACAGTCTAACAAGCGCGATGAAGAGATGAAGGGAAGGAAGGCAAGAAGGGATCAACCTAAACTCTCACACTTCCGAGAACGAACTGACATAAAAAATACCATCAGATCTAAATACTCTCTGGTCCCGCACCCCACACTCCCCAGATTCAACCATATTCCGATCTCAATGTGGCTCCTCATCGCCGCGCACGGACCACGAATGACATGCCCCTGAGAGTCGTGCTGCACGCTTGGGCCCAGCGGCGACGACCTCACCACCCAAACACACCTACCTACCCCCTGTTATCTTCGTACGATACCGCCCATTTGCTTCCGGGCCTGCCTCCGTGATGGGCATATGTCAGAAAAAATATCTAATCTCCAGCAGCTGTCGCTCTGTCGCCGATCCGAGGTAATCTCCTCGCCATGGCAGCTTTAAATTTCTCAGTTCTCGTACGTGCACCCCAGCCCTCGCGTCGAGAGGTGGGGGCGCGGGGAGGAGGACTACATACGCGTCGCTGGTGCATAGGGGCCACTCTGAGCGAAAGGGGACCAGCCCGAACAGAACCGTCAGGGTCCGCTTTTCGTCTCCCCTTATTCCCCGTTTGCGAGACGACAGCCTCACAGGGCGTGCGCCGTTCACACGCAGCCGCTTGGTCCTACGTTATCCGTTAACGTTCTCTGACAGGCGATTGCGGCATCCACTTCGCCGTCTTGCGAAATTATTTCTACTCGTCCAACCGTTGGCGCATCTCGAGCTCGGAAGGGGGCGGGCGGGCCATACGAATAGGCAAGAGCAATGTCGGCGCTTATTCCCGAGGGCTGGCTGGGGCCACTGCACCCCTCTGCACCCGCACCCCGCGACCCTTGGCATTTACCCGATTTGCCGCCCCCGGCTAAGCGATGAAGTACACATGGATGATGGGGCCCTATCTTCCCAGGGGCGAGCCCACTTGGGAGCACACACAGACCTTGCAGTGTGCACGGACCTCTCTAATTCAGTCTACAGAACCCCATTTCCACTCAATTACGTCTGCGTGTCGCCAAAACTCGCAGCTCATCATTCTACTGCCTCTGTTGGAACGAGTGGAACAAGCTAGAAGGCGCCACTGGGCCCTGGCAACTTGGAAATTGGAGAGGGCGGATTGGTGGCTGGCACGGGAACGAACATGTTGACTCCGCATGCATGGACTTGCCTCTTTGCGGGCGCCTTGAGTCCGTACCCTTTTCTCTGCCGCCCCCCGGAGCTTGAAGTGCACAGAACCTTGCACCCTGCAGGGCATATGTCATGCAGCGTGTCCTGGTCCCTCCGTGCTGTGACGACCGCTTTCGTGCTACCTTTTGCCACTTCACCCCGAACTCGGGGGTCACTTCCTCTGAAGCTTGCCTATCTGCTACAGCCATGCTACAGCCGATCCTTGTCCTCGAATTCTGACTCTATCTGACTTTGACTCTGACTCTGCCTCTCGCCAGCGACATCTCCATACGTAGTGTGCGCGCGTTCGATGCCGGGGGGACTCCTTGTCCTCCTCGAATGCATACCCCGGACTGCGGCTGCCACTGCAATTGTGCCTCTCAGTGGATGTGCTCGAGTGGCTTTGTATTGTGCTGTGCTCGGAGTCGTACCTCGGCGTTGCAGCTCCTCCTGCATAATAACCCTCGCCATGTTAATTTCGGGAATGAAGCTATGCCTTATCCGACCCTTTCTTTTGTGATTCGGAAGAGGGTGCGTGGGGTGGAGAAGGAGGGTTTGTGCTCGTGCTTGTACTCTGTCCGTCTGGGAGTTTGTCCATCCCGAACGAGGTCTTCAAGAGCAGAGACATAAAGAGCCAGGGACAATTGGCAATATCCTTATCCGTTCTGCCTATTATGCGGGTTTGTGTAGCGTGCTCGTGCTAAACAGCGCTATGTCCGACCCTTCGAGCTTGCCCCTCTCTAGCAAGACTGTCATTTATGATGAATACATCGGGCAGCTTGTCCCCCGTCGGGCTCTCTTTCCTTTAGGCTAAGGTGCTCCTGGAGGTCTATGATGCTCTTATTCCGCCATGATATTGGCGCAACATTCATATCTGGATGAACCAAGATCAGGGAGGGAGTTTCCACATAAAACACTATTCCATGTGCGTTCGGCCGTACTGTCTTAAACATTCATCTTAAATGAAACCGCTATCATACTACCTCGTCATTCGGGGCATGGTCAATCTTCTCTTTGGTGCCTGTGCGCACTGTGCCCTTGTACTTTAAATCTTTCGGTGATTGAATGGTGGCGACCTGTTTTGGGGGTTGTTTTAGTGCTTCTGTTTTTTTTTTGTGTCTTTGGAGGTATAATTGGATACAATGGAGCCTGAGTGCAGGTTGTGTTGTTGCTCCCTTTAATCGGGTATATAATAAAGCTTTAGAAGGACAGCCAGTCTATACATATCTTGAGGTGGATCTACACAGTTCTCACATCTTGTCTGCGTCCGAGTAGGCAGTCAGTTTTTCCTGTTCATTCAGACACGCTGCCACTGTTTGGTTGCTCAGCTAACCTATGTAGTAGTGCACTAGGGTGAGTTAATGTGACGAAACTGGCACAGACAGTTGCTCGAGAAGTCCGAGACTGGCGTCGAGCATCCTTCGACTTTCCCCGTTCAGGCCGTGCCGTTCTGTGGCGAGTTCTGACGGTATCCACGACTAACATGTAGGATCGATGATGCCTCTCTGGGAATATCTTTCTGGATTACCATCTCTCGGCTTGGCGAATGGAGCTTCAGGTAACCAACGGCGACAGACGAGGCGATTTGCTCGCAGCCCAAGGTAAGTGAGTAAGAGGCTTCGATCCATAATCTAAAACGTCTTCCATCTATGAGTGATCAAGTCTGCCGTATATCACGAGCATATTATATGTGACTGCGAATGCTGCGAGTGTACTGCGTACAATCGCCGGTTTGATGAGCATGAGCGTTTGAAGAGGGTTCTTCGATGTATGACTCTATACGATATTGCGCTCTATGTCCGTTCGTCAATCCGGATATCCTCACCCTCCTTCCGGGTCCACTGTTGTGATGAAGGCATGCGGGCACACCAGAGGTAGATTATCGCTAAGGCCTGATAGAACTGGCATTGTAGCACTATGTCCTCGCCTTCGGGCTCGAAGGAGGCGGTGATACAGTGGTCACAACTTGAAGGTGATCTTAATCTCGCAGAGTGCTACCTTTACAAGCACGGCGAGTCTAAGGATATGGATCGAAGAAGGTATAGCTCGGCAGTGTACGTTTACGGGTATCGAAGCTTTGTTCGAGAAGAGAAGGTGCTTAAGTTTAGACATGTAGTACCACCGCCTATCGACGAAGCGCACCACCGCTGCTCCTCAGGCTACTCCGAGTGGGCCGTTCCGTGCCCACTGTAACCATCCGAGAACCGACGGAGCGCCACCGTGTGGCGGGCGCCAGAGAGATATGCCACTGTCGTCTCGAAGCTCCGTAGGTGGCTCTGCGTCAGCTCGAGGCTCACCGTAGATACATACATACCATACAGGCCTACTCGGTACTGGTCGAGATAACGGGAGGGACGCCACTATCTATCTACCTTCAATCTATCAAACCTTCGCGGAACCCAAGCTTCCTGAGGTGGATTGGGAAATGCGAAGCTCTGATGCATCGTAGGCTGACACTGCTTCTGGAGCGACGAAACGAAAGGAGTGACCTCACCGCACCACTGGGATCATGCGCGACATACTCATCATGGTGTTGATCACCGTTTTCCTCGATGCGGGGGTTTATGATCTCGTGAGGGTGGATGATCCTAACACGCCGGCGGAGGCGCTACTTATTTTTACACTGGGATTCAGTTACTCTTGGAATGTGCAGGTAGGATGCTGGATTGACGATCATAAGTACTGAGTGCTTTGGATGAACTGGCATTTTGAGCTCGGACTGACTAATTGGGAATAAGCGCCCGTCGATCCATAGATTAAGCGCTATGACCTCGCTTGATTGTTGCCTGGGAATTAAATCGCGGCGTGTGGGGGTTCATCAAGTTGGAAGTCATGGGTCTTAGAGAAACGAGGACATGACGTGAGGCGTTAGGGTATGTATTTTTTAAACTGGTTGCTACTACTATCATTACATGAAAGTCAAAGCGGGTCATTATAGAGCACTATCAGTCAGTCAGACGAGTCGTGGTTGTCATGTGTATCATCGACGCAACATCGACGTCCACCCAAGGCATATGTTCCATGGGTTTTGAGCCACGAGGCAGGGTGGGACCCACTTAAAGGGTATAGTAGAATCCTTCTTGGCCTTCGAGGGGCTCGGCAAGCTTGCCTTCGCGCGACCTCTTGTTCCAATACATGTGGCGGAGGGTAAGGACTGCGAGGAGGATGATGAGGATACCCTGAGCGGCAAGAGTCGCAGCGAGACCTATACGACAGAAACTTAGCGCCCATTGCAAACAGGCACATATACACAAAATGGCAACATACCAGGGATGTAGCGAGGCGCATCTTTGGCACGGAAGCAGGTCGCAGCGAGGATACCGCCAATTGCGCCGAGAGCAACGGTAAGCGCTGTCTGGACAGAGCGCTTACTCTGTCCGACGACGTTGTTTGAAGCGTAGCTGAGAACAGTGGGGATGGTACCCGAGTTGCCTGCGTTGGTGATGAAGACACCGAGGTAGCGAACCTTGTTGTTTGGGTGCCAAGCGACGAGACCGTTTCCGAGGATGCACATGAGCGCGAGGCCGAAGATGAAGCTCGACCGGTGCTTATATTTGTCGGAGAAGTACGCGACAGCCATGGTGAGGGGGATGGCGGGGCCGTAAGGGGGTGCGCTCTGGGAGAGGAAGTGTTAAAAGGCGGTACTGGTAGGTTATAGGTGAACGTACGAGGAGGAGGGTACCCTTCCTGTCATAGCCCATCCCGGCCAGGATGAGAGGCGTGAAGTAGCTCTGGACGTCTGCAGCTCCTTGATTAGCAAGCGAACGTGTGTAACTCCGCAGAAAACGTACAGTTTGGCATGGCAGCACAAGTGAACATGAATCCGTATGCCCAAATGGTCCAGTCGCTCAAGTGGTGTAGGACCTTCTTAAAGGTCACCTCGTCGGGGGTGACATCGCCACGATCCTCGTTGAGGCGCTTGACGACGAACGCGGTCTCCTCCTTGGTGAGGAATTTGTTCTGCTCAGGGAACACGGGGAGCATGAGGAAGGCGAGGACAGCAGTGCCAATGGTGATGGATCCTTCGACAATCTGGAAGACATGAGAATGTTTAGGTGTGTAGGAAGAGTAGATGACTTACGAAGATCCACCTCCAACCTGCAATATTGTGTTTCCCTTCCAACAGGGAGAGGCCATATGCGAGGAGGGGGCTGATACCTCCGATAGTCACAGCGAGGAGGTAGAACGCGGCGATACTGTTGTAAAGGAATAAGTTTAGAAGAAGGCTTCTAGAAGAAGAGGGCTGGTGCATACCGCTTTTGGAGCTCGTGCCTCTTGTACCATGAGGAAAGGAGCCAGAGCAGGGCAGGGAAGAAAGGTGCCTCGAATACACCAAGCATGAATCGAGTAGCCAAGAGACCCTGCCAGCTCTTGACAAAGCCCATTCCCAGCTGCACCGAGCCCCAGGCAAGAGTCAAGAAGGTGAGCCAGTTACGGACGCCGAAGTGGCGGAGGACGAGATTTCCCGGGAGTTGGCTGATAGAGGGTAGTTTAGGACCAGGTGGTGGTGGAATGGATGTTGGACGTACAGGAGAATATAGGGAACGAAGTACATGCATGTAACGATGCTGTATCGTGCTCCGACCGTCAGTCCCTATCGATACCCATTAGCCATATACCTTTATTCTCAGTGAGAGCAACATACCAGCGCCTTTCCCATTCCAGCAGCGTATGCCGCTCCCAAGTTGATTCGATCGATGAGACTGAACGAATACACGAAGGTTAGCACCGGAAGGACATACAAGTCCACCTTCCACCTGTAAGCCGGTACATATTAGCCCAGTACTCTAAGGTCAACACGTTGCAAACGTACATGGTGCGTCGCTCAAAGGCTGGGTCGACCTCCGGTGCGGCCTCGGAGTCCCGTTCGACCTTGTCAACGGAGCTGGTCGACTCATTCTTCTCCTTCTCGAGCACTGGTAGCTCAGGAGCTTGCGACGACATTGTGAGGGCAAGGGAGGGGAAGAGAGGGAGAGGTGGGTGGCAGAGGCACAAGGTTCAAAGGCTGGCAGCGCTGGCTATTTTATGTGGTGAGCTCTCCCAAATGCAGATGGACCCTGCGCGCCTGTCACGTAAACCGGCATGTATCCAACATAACGAACTTGCTGATTGACACGGTTTGTGTTCGCTTCTCCCCTTTCACAAACCTCAAAAGTTGAGCTTCTTCTGCTGTTATACAAGCACCCACAACTGCAAATCATTTGACGTTTGCTTCTCCACATTGCTTTGTATCTTTGGAGGTGCAAGAGGCCTACCAAAGTCAGTGAATAGGACTTCCCGCGAGAATCGAATCCGATAGCTTGGCCACGGAATACGGACATAACGTCCTGTTCCAATGCTGTCACCACAGGCACCGGCTAGAGCGTCCTATCGGGTTCCTGAGAAAATCGAGATGCTCACCAAATTTGATTCCGTCCAACTTCAACAAGCCTGTCAAATTTGAGCGTTGGAACACAGTGCCGCAGAGCAGAGTGAAGCGTCAAATGGGCCGGAGAGTTCCAAACTAAACCCACTTTAGAAGGGGTCCTCCACGTTGTGCCCTAAACTTTATACATTTTAGAGTGGGGATTCGGCAAGCCAAGCGCCCGGGTTATGGCGTCCAAAAAATTGAAGAGCAGGGCCAGAAGCCTCGGCAAGCTAAGTACCAGCTCCATTATTTTCTTGGAGTTGGCTTGGTGAGTTGACTCTCCCGTCTTGTATTGGAGGCACCTGACGTCGGTGACCCGCTAGAACCCCTTGCCATTCAGTCGCGTAACCTCCATCTGTCATTCTCACCACAGGATCTGCCAGACGCTCAAAGACCCTGCATCCAACTCACGAGCGCACATACAAATACTCCTGCGGAATTCCTAATTATAAATTGAAATGTAGAAAGCACCTCAGGTGAGCAGACCATTCTTACTTATCGCACAGCAAGCTCAATGGCAATTGAAACCCTGTGGAGACGTCGTGAAGCTTTGCACTTACAACTTACATAGCAGGGTGGAAGGTGTGTAGTAATCGCGGCAACGCGAACTCTAACTGGAGTTGCGACCGTCTGGGACATTCAGTTCTGGAGAGATTTAGTGCCTGATCCGAACCAGCAGATCGGTGCCGGAGTAGAGGCACCCGAGGAGGCACCCTTCACTCCCGTCACTCCATGGTCATTACACTCGCCGCAACCAAGGCCGTCGCGGCGTCGCCTGGGCTGTCACGGGTTCGACGATCCACGCCCCCAGGCCCCAGGCTATTGGGAATGGGTTCAGCGTTCCACCAGAAGCCCAAATAACAAAACGAGTGGCTTGCGAGGGCATATGAATCAAGAGAGGAACAGGCAGCAACGAAGAAATTGACCCCGTTCCCGAGCTTGTCTGATGAGCGCCTATTTGAGTGATCAGCAGATAAGTGCCTGTCTGAGTTTCAAGTTGATATGGCGCCTACAGCGATTCGACCCATTCAATAGATAGAGATAAAACAGAGGAAACAGAGATAGAAAGGATAGGGCGCGTCGAGAAGACAGGCGATTAGTTAATCAACAAGGAATCATGACGCCCACAAGCGCACACTCTCGCCCCAGACTTCTACAGGGTAAACCAGAACCCATGCCTCCCTTCATTGGGAACAGCCCGAGGACACTGCTGTGCCTGGATGTTCCTTTCCTTGAAGTGAATAGTCATCACTCCGAGGAGCAGCAACAACAGCGCCTGGCATGCAAGTGTGAAGTAAATCCCTGGCAAGTACCGAGGGGCGTCGACCTGACGAAACGCAATCGTCGCCAATAAACCACCGAGCCCACCAAAGGAGACTACAAGGGCCATCGTAACGCCGCGCTTGGTATGAGACAGAACGTTATTGGCCGACTGTCAACCCAGGATCGCCAGGAAAGAAAAGTTGTTTTCGTCGCATCTCATCAGTCAGTTACGGTATGGCGAATGAAACCTGATAAAGAGACGCACATAAGCGAGTATTCCTGGAATGCAGCCTGACGATCCTGCGTTTATGAGGAATATACCTGCGATGGGCAACCGAGCAGTCAGCATGGCACTATTGGAGGTTAGATGCATGGGAGTACGTACCAGCATATTTCAGGCCTTGGTGCGCGGCAAAGCCGGTGAAGAAGAGACCCGCAACTGCAACTACCGTTCCAATCGCGATTGTCAAAGCACGCTGTTGATATCGGTCCGAGAACCAGGCAAACACCAAGACCGTGAATGCCTGTACAGAGTATATACCAACCAAGGGTCAGAACTTCCGTTTTGTCAGGCGCGAGGTAAATGGAGAACGAACCGCGAAGATGTAAGGTGGCGCACACTATGCACCGACACGGCGTACCCATCGAATCGTTGAGTTAGAATGAAGGATAAGACGCGACTCTCGGAGAGTGGACCTACAAGCAGGAGCGCCGCAGTCTTGCTCCATCCCATGCCCAGCTCAATGTTGGAGATAAAGTAACTAGGGACCCACAAGTCAGTCGCGTTCGAAGCATTGCACGTACTCTGCGCGCCCACACGCCCACACCGCTTACCCTATCGCGTATGTCGGAATCGCCGCACAAAAGCTCATGAGACCTGCATAAGCGCCCATTCAGTGTCTCCTCAAATAAGTGCAGGCGTCCCATCGAGACTAGCAACTTGAGCGTAAAAATCGCTCACCAAAAGCCCATATCTTCCAATCGGAAAGGTGATTGAGGACCTTTTGCGTAGAAAATTCATCCGGGAGGGAGTCTCCTCGATCTTTCTCGACACGAGATAAGATGGCCTCCGTTTCCGACGTCGAGAGAAACTTGTTCTGGTCAGGGAAGTCCGGGACAAAGTGCCAGGACACGAGGCCCAGTCCAATGGTGAGAGCACCCTCTACGATCTGGCGCGCACAATCGAAAGACAAAAGGAGTACGAGATGAAAAACAGCATGGTAGAGGTAAAGGGTTAAAGTGAGCAAGCGCAAACGGGAATGCGGCACGATGGGTGGCGAGAACGTCACTTACAAAGATCCATCGCCATCCCGCAATACCATACCTGCCCCCCAGGAGTGTGAAATCGTACTCCAAGATCGCACTAAACCCTCCGAGGACGAGAGAAGTAGCGTAGAATACCGCGATCCTGCGCACGCCGAACGCAAATGGGTCAAATGTAGATCAGCTGTCTGCCTTGCATTGCCGGATGCGGGGAACAACTAACCGCTGCTGCACCTCGTGTCTGGTGTACCTGTAGATGTGGGGTCAGGGTAACGCAAAGTGAAAGGCGTCAATCGCGCTCTGGACGGGCCCTAAGACGTACCATGTTGTGATAATGAATAGGGCACCAGGAAGGAAGCCGGCCTAAGCGGATTTTATTAAATCAATACAAAATTGGACCCTGTAGGAGGGAGCAAAATGGGCACCCCCGGGAGCGCCCATGCCAGATTACACACCTCAAAAACTCCTAGGAGAAACCGGCAGAAGGCGAGTGTCCCCCAAGAGGTGATAAACGCCATGCCCAACTGAATAAGGCCCCAGGAAACGACGCAGAACGCAAGCCAGTTGGGTGTGCCTAGTTTGCGGAGGAAGATGTTGCTTGGGAGCGAGAGGAGGATGTAGGGGATGAAGAATGCACATAAGATTACGACATTTCGCGATCCAGCGCTTAAGTTCTAGGGATGGGATTTAGATGGGTCATTGGGAGGGATTGCTTTAGGCGCTCACCAAGTCGTGACTCATCCCTGCAACCCGGGCAAACCCAAGATTGCTACGGTCGATGACAGATACGGTATATAGGTTTCCCAGGATAGGGAGGATCCATAGGTCTACTCTCCGGCTAGAGAAGTTCCCATGGTAAGTCTGAGGTCTGGCATGAGTCGGAGGAGACCCCACATACAGGGTTGCACCGCCAAGTCCCGTACCGTCGTCGCTCTCGGTTTCGAAAGGAACGAATGAAGAGACCATACCAGGAGGGGAAGCCTGGATTGAAACCCGTTTGACCTGGACTTCCAGTCCAGTGTGCGTGCGCAGTAATGGAGCGTCCATTAATGCCTAACGAGGGGATGTGAGCAGTAGAAAGGGCTCGTCGACATCCCTCTTTAACAAGGCGCACTTGGCTGATGGGTCCTCCCTTCTCAAGGTAAGAGATTCCCCAGGTTAAAGGCGCATTTATTGCCAAACGACTCTGGATGGCAATAGGCGCACATCTTAGTGACCCAACCGCGTGCAAGCCTCCTGATCGGGTGCGCGCCTATCCAGACAGAGCCATCTTTGATTAGTTCGGCACTATGTGATAGATGCCACAGGATCTGCCGTCCTCACAAGGAGGGTTGCGCTGGGTTGCGGGGCTCGCCGCTCATAGCGAAGAAACCGACCATGCTGCTTTCAGTTGCGTTGATCAGATCGACGCTACATCTCCACTCTGTACCGAGGGTGCACCATGTTGTGCAGAGGCCCTGTCGATCCGTTTAACGAGTAAGTATACCGAGGCGACTTTCGGCTGGGATGCAGGGTTTCATTCGCAGGTGAAATAAGGAGCGTCCAGCCCAACTTGTATGAGCACCATTACAGCGCAGAGACAGCATGCGCCTGTATCCCAGCCGGAGATCGTTGGTTCGTGATGGAGTCGTGAAACGAACCACAGGGGATTCGCTTTAGCACGTAGCTCGTCGCTGCCGATTCCGGACAGCTGAGAGCGGAAGGAAGTCGGAGCAGCAAGTATATAGTGCACCAAGGAGAAGACATGGTTTGAGCAGATGTTGGGCTCAGTTCCCCGAGTCCCAAGGGGAAGACAAGCAAGAAGACCGAGAGGCTGAAGTTCAGCGAAGGGTCAAGGAAAGTCAGGGCCTTGGTCACGTAAGAAGACCGAGAGGCTGAAATTTAGCCAAGGGTCAGGGTCAGGGGAAGTCAAGGTCTTGGTCAGGTAAGAAGACCGAGAGGCTGAAGTTCAGCTGCAGCGAAGGGTCAAGGAAAGTCAAGGTCTTGGTCAGGTAAGAAGACCGAGAGGCTGAAGTTCAGCGAAGAGTCAAGGAAAGTCAAGGTCTTGGTCAGTCTTCAGTGCGCGCCAATTCACTGGCCGCCGCCGCCGTGGAGCGCTGAGCGCGTGCTGGCTTCGGTCGTCGGAGAAGTGATGATGGTGTCCGAAAGAAAGGTTAATTTGGATTTGATTTGGATCGCCAACAAGCGAGACGCGCGCCGCGGGAGGACGCCCCTGCCCGAAACATAGGGGCACCAGGGGCTCGCCGAGCAATCTCCGAACAGCCACCAGGAACTTGAAGCATAGTTTAACTGCAAATTTTCCAGCGAGTAAGAAGCACGACAAATAGATATTTTATTGCCCAGTAGTACGAGCCCAGCAGAGGTAATATGTCCGTCTCGAAAGTAAACTGCGGACTGATCGACTGCAATGATACATACACCCTTGAAATATTACACGGAACCAGAATGAGATAAAGATACAAAAAGGGAGGCCTGCACACGGAGAGTGGAGAGGAGACAGGAGGGTAAGAGAGGAAGGGTGGTTATGCGCACCCGTCCGCCGTCATTCTCTTTCGCCGTGGTCGGTCTGAAATACAGTCTATCAAAAGGGAACGCATTCGTCTTCCAGCTTTTGATTGGCCCGCCAAGTGGCCGCTCCTTGAACTGGATGGAGCAGAGGGGGAAAAGGGTGGAAGAGCGAAGGAAGAATTGGAGGAAGCGCCCCCGTTTCGGATGGTAGTGTAGGGTATGTGAAGTGTCTACGAAAGCAACACAGTGATGGGTTCTAGCAGCCCGCCGATGCCGTCGTTGGCGGCGGGGGAGAGGACGAGGGTTGTTGTGAGTCCTTTTTGTTTACAGGTTCCTTCTCCTTCCCCTTGTCAGAGTTGGAGGGGGGGTTCGGAGACTGTCCTGCACCCTCATCAAGATACAGTCCATTTCGTTCAATGTAGTCGACCACGGAGTTCGGCAGAAGGTATCGCACTGAAAGTCCCCTGCGAAGGAATAGCCGCACCTGGAACAAAGACCTGTGTAAGCACATAGAAGCAGCGGATAAATTCGTGCGTGCTGACCTTGGTGCTTGAGACATCGTTTTGAATGAGCTGGGAGATGAGGTAGATGTTATGCCGCCACTTGGCTAGCGCATCCGTTGCTTGGTCCATCCCTGAACCCGCCCGCTCGATAATGAAGACGCCATATCTCCCCAAGATGTGGTCCAACTAGTGGGTGCCAAGGGTTAGGCCTAGCAAACCCGGGTAGATACGAGAAGCAGACTTGCATCAGAATAACTCCAAACGCCTGGTTCACTCATTGTGCTGATGAGATCCGAGCCCGCGAGAAGCATCACTCGGACGGGTCGGTGCTCTCCATCCTCTGTCTGCACTCCTCCCAGAACCGTGTTGATCTCGTAGTCGAAGTGATCAAGCACGATAGCCGTGCGCTGGTATGACTGGAAGGCTTCCCATGAATCGACCATTAGCCCGGTCCCAGATTCTTCGGCCGCAAGTTTGCACATGGCAACGCTGTGAGATAGTGGATAAAGTCAGCGGATGCGTTGCAATCATAGGAAGACTAATTCTGAGGCAAGAAACAGCGAGCGAAGCACGTCATCCGGCACGGACTAGCGCTGGTTACCGGCAGGATAGCGTGGGGAGGGTACAGGCTACAGCGGCAGCGACGAGGGCCTCGCAAATGTGCGCTGCGGACGATGCTCGTCGTGGAGTGGAATGCAGTGCAGGTGGTGTGCAGAAAGAGACTGACCGATGGCGAGCGCTCAGGAGACCCGGCTTCTTGTACTGGTCGCTGACAGGACTGAGGTATGCGCCGACAATCTCAAATTCTGTATTGTGGCGGATATAGTCCCTCGCCATCTCGAACATGCGCAGGTGCAGGTAGGTCACTGGACTGAACGATCCGCAAGCAACGAGCACGACGGGGGTCCTGTTCTTGTCCTTCATGACTCGTTCGAGGTGCTCGTGGGGGAAGGAGTAGTTTGGTGGATTCGTGAAGCCTTCCGTGACATATCCTGAGGAGGAGGCCATTGTATCGGGCGCGAGGGGAGACAAGGTAAAGGTTGTAAGCAAGAGCAGTTAAAGCACTGCAAAATAGCTCGGAGCTGCTGAGCACTCCGCGTTCCCACGCTCCTCCCCTGGCCTTCCCCGACCCAAGCTCCAGGCCGGATATTCTGCTTAGAAACAGGCGCCACCGCCTGACGAAGTCACTCGCTGCAGCGGCGACCAATGGCTGTTCAGAACGTTGAAAAATTGGTAATGCTCATTTAGATAATATATCAACGGCCGCAGCTCGGCTAGATAAGACTCGGAACGCCGCAGCCCCCCGATCCTAACAGGGGCAAATAGGATCCAAGCGCCCAAATCATGACGTCCGTGACTTGTCCATGACGGGTGTGCAGCGGCGCTGCGGTTGAATGGCGCCAATAGCAATGCATACCTTCTCCATTCACTGCCACCATGCCCTCCAAACGGTTTCAACATAGCTCAGCGTCGTCCTCGGACGACGACCGCCCATCTCCCAGAAAACGGGCTCGGAGACGTTCATCATCTGGCCCCTCTGGTTCCGATTCGGGCACCGAAGGAAAGGTGTTAGGGATCTACATCGTACAGGCCAAGCTTGACTCTGCCACCATCAATGAGCTCTACCGACTGGTAGATGAACATGCCCCGAAGAGTGGCTCCGAATCGTCGCTGCAGTTGGAGCTCTGCTCGGACGTCAAGGATGCTCAGGTCATCATTACTGCTATTCGCATGAGACGCAGATTCGAAAGGCACGTAGACTGGGACATCGCTGTAAGCTCCCTCAATCTCCATAGAGAAAGTTAGCTGACCACGAAGGGGTTTAGAAACTTAAAGCTATCGTGACTCCGGAATGGCTGATAGAGTCAGCGAAAGCAGGTCGGCCCTTGCCTTGTGGGGATTTTGCTGCACTATCAGAGCTGGAGGAAGAGACCATTCACAACTGTCCCGACCACCAAGAAGGTTGTGATTGTGGAAAGTCGAACCCCTCGATTCAGTCGCCATTGAACGCGTCTCCGAGTGTCCGGCCGACGGATCCCTCTGTTTTCCAGAATTGGCGAGCCAGGTACGCAGTCCAGAGAGCAAGCCCTTTGGTCTGTCCCAATCAAGGACTCGCCAACGAGCTTAGCATTCTCCGTCGAGCCAGAGAACTAGAAGGACTGGAGAAGAACGCTCTGGCCTACGAGAGAGCAATTGGTGTAAGTTGGCAGCATATTGCCGTATACATGCGGACTCTAACACTTGAACACCCAATTTCTTCAAGATGATAAAATGTAAGCACGTCCTTGACCTCTTCTCGTGGTGTACGCTTCCTCACAAATTTCCCCCAGCATACCCACACCGCATAACCCGCGAATCATTCAAATCTGACATCTCCAAGCTTCCGGGCTTCGGCGGCAAAACCGCCTCCAAAGTCCTCGAATACATCGAAACAGGCTCCATCCCCGAAGCTCAAACCACGCTCACCTCCGAACGCTACCAGTCCCTCTCCCTCTTCGCCTCCATCTATGGCATCGGGCCCACCAAGGCGCGCCAGTTCTACGACATGGGCATGCGGAGCATCGAGGATCTGGAGCGCTACTACGATGTTGCACCTGGAGCGACGCTCAAGACGCCCGCGGAGCTCGATGAGTTTATGCGGGAGATGGAGGCCGAGGTGGCGTTTACGCCGAATGGGAAGAGGGTGAGGAGGGAGGGGACGGTGCCTGATATTACGGTGCCTGTGGCGTTGGCCTTGAGGGGCGAGTTGGATGCTCCCATTCCAAGGGACGAGGTGGAGGAGATGAGGGATGTTGTGATGAGAGAGCTGGCGGAGCTGCAGCCGGGGTGTGTGAGTACCATTGTAGGGGGGTGAGCGTTACTTGAGTCCATTCGTATTTCCACTAGCTGATTACTATTGCTCAGCTATCGACGCGGGAAGCCCATGAGCAACGATGCGGATATCGTCATTAGCCATGAAGATTGGGAGAAGGGGAAGACGTTGATACCTGGTTTATGCAAACGACTCTGCGCTCGCTTGTACCAGAAAGGTCTTGTAACGCACGTCATGCGTACGTACCGATTCAATCTAGCTCCTATATCTGCTAGAAGATACTGAAGGGTTCCAACACAGACTTGTCGGGGTTCCATGGATATAATGCTCTTAGGACAGAGCATTGGGACTCCTTGGAGAAAGCACTTACCGTCTTCAAGTTAAAGCCAATACCAGAGAATCCAGTTCGGATCCATCGACGGCTTGACCTCATTTTCGCTTTGCCCGAGTCATATTGGACTGCAGTTATCGGATGGTATGCTTTCCAACGAATCCTTTTCTTTCCCTCACTTCCTGACCATCCATGTAGGACTGGTTCGAAGATGTTTCAGCGAGACTTGCGCCTATGGGCTAAGCAGGAGAAGGGAATGAAGTTTGATAGCGTCGCCTTGACAAGACGGCACGACACACGACGATTTCTTCCCAAGAGCGAGAAGGAAGTCTTCGATATCCTGGGCTTGCCTTGGATCGACCCAACAATGAGAAACGCTGACGCATAGCATTGCGCCGAATGTTGAGATGTATAATAGGTCTTAAAGCCACTGTATTGTACTCTAATGGAAGCACTCTAGTTTGCGAACGCAGCAATTCCTGTAATGGCCTTGCCCAGAATGAGAGCGTGAATATCCTGCAATACCAACATGTCAACAACTTTCCCCAAACCGAAGCACGAAAAACTTACGTTCGTCCCCTCATACGTGTTCGCGACCTGCAGATTCGCCACATGCCTCCCAACATGGTACTCATCCGAGCTCGCATTCCCGCCCAAAATATCCAACACAATCCTTGCATGCTCCAGGGCCTTACCACAGTTATTCCGCTTCACCAAACTAATCATCTCCGGCGCCGCCTTCCCTTCATCCTTCAGCCTCCCCACCTGCAAACTCGCCTGGAGGCCCAGCGCGATCTCCGTGTGCGCATCTGCGAGCTTCTTCTGCACGAGCTGGAAGGACGCCAGCGGGCGCTTGAATTGGTTGCGCTCCAGCGCATACGTGCGCGTGCGGGCGAGACAGTCCTCGAGCGCACCCATGACGCCCCAGGAGATGCCGTACCGCGCGGAGTTGAGGCAGGAGAAGGCGGACCCGAGCCCCTTGGATTTGGGCAGGAGGGAGTCGTGCCCGACGCGGACGCTGTCCATGAAGATGGAGCCTGTAGCGGAGGCGCGCAGTGCGACTTTGTTCTTGATCTGAGGCGCGCTGAGGCCTTTCATGCCCTGCGTGTGCTGTGAGTTTCGCGTGGAGGTAGGGAAGAGGAGACGTGTGGTGGTGCACCTTCTCGAGGATGAAGCCGCGAACGCGCTTGTCCCACTTGCACCGGGCCCAGATGATGAAGACATCACTAGTAAAGTCTGTTAGCACCGTTATCGAGTCGTGAGCATGCGATTGACCTACGCGGCAGGTGCGTTCGTGATCCAGGTCTTGCTGCCGTTGATAATGAAGCCGCCGTCGACTTCTTCAGCCGTTGTCTCCATTCCAGCAGGGTCAGAGCCATGGTTGGGTTCTGTCAGGCCCTACGGACGCAAGATCTATATTTCAGCTCCAGCCCATTGTATGAAAATGTGAAGGCACGCACGAAAGCTCCAACAAGTTCTCCCTTCGCAAGCCTCGGGAGGAACTTCTCCTTCTGCGCATCCGTTCCAAACTCGTTGATGGGATGCATAACCAGGGAGGATTGCACCGAAGCAGTGGAACGGTACCCCGAGTCCACTCTACATGGCAGCATCCCCCGTCAATAAGAGCATAGGGAGACGAGGCAGAGAAGACGGTACCTCTCGATTTCTCGGGCAACCAGGCCGTAGGCGACGTTGCTTGCGCCTGCGCAACCGTAGCCTTCGATTGTAGGACCCAGGAGACCAAGCTTCCCCATCTCAGGAAGGGCCTGGTGGTCGAACTCTAATCAATGTGGTTCCAAGGTCAATAGAGGAACGCTGGGAGGACGAGATAGGGGCATCAGTACCTTCAGTCCTCCACCCTTTCAAAACGCGGGGCATGAGGTTTTCCTGTAGTTAAATTGCGTTAATCCCAGGAATTCTGTGTATTTGGTCCGGCCATACCTGGCAGTAAGCCCTGGCCACATCCCTAGCACCTCCGTTAAGCATGGTTTGGAAGAATGATGTCAAAGCGGGCCTCACCGGATGGCGATCTCATCCTCTGTCAATTGCGACTCAAGGTTCAAGGGATCCTATTCCATAAGTATTAGTTCAAGCCGGGTTACTGTCAAGTATGTTGCTTAACTGACCTCCCAGTTATAGTTTACAGTAGCTAAACATATGCACAATGAGCTCGCATGTATGACCAGACTTATGATAACTGACTTGAAGCCGCTCGTTGTCCAAGTCTCTGCTTCGCCACTACGAGTGTTTGGAGGCGCGCAGAGCGTGTAAGAGCACGTTGGGACCGAGAAAATGCTAGCATGGCAGGGGTTCAGGGGGGTAGATGAGGGAAGAAGGCAAGAGGAGCTGGCGCGGTGAACGAAGCAAGATCCGGGGTCGACTCATAGCCGGCGGGGCTGTTTCTAGAATTCCAATATCCCCATGTGATCGCGTAAATTGTAAATTGGTAGTGCTCCCGCTACATAGGTCCCAATGGGCCGTGAACATGGACTTTAAAGCTTGAAGCTTGGAAGAGCGTGAGGGCCATGCTGAGGGATGCCATGGGGCGCTTATTGATAGTGTTCTCACATGTGCTCGCAATAGCTTCGAAAGGAGGGGACAATGGGATTGTATAAGAAAACCAGTATCCTCCCAGCGGTTCTCGACGGCGTGCCTGTAGTGCAGAGCTGACCGCTGGGCCACCGGCAGAGCAGCTCAGATTTCGTCCTGTAATCATCGGCGGGTGCGGCTCATGCGTACATATCATATTCGGACATATGGTATGGAAAGAAAGGGAAGTCAAATGCATGCGTAAAAACAACATTTAGATGTTGGAGGGGTAGAGCATCACACGGACGCTGGCGCCGAAGGCATGAGGAGGGATGTTGGAGCGGAATTTTGACTTGACAACACCGGAGCCGCCGTGCGAGCGGGTGACACGTCTGGAACAGAGATTTGGCCATGTCAGAACTTTGCAGAGCGAGCGGGTGAAGCAGTTGTACACACCCCCAGATGACACGGATTTTGGAGCCCTGGATCTCACGCTTGGCCTTGTAGACGTAGGCGATGCGCTAATTGAACAGAGTATATTGTCAGGAATACGACAAGCTTGGACGGTCTTGCTACCCACCTTGCCCAAGTAGAACTGAGCCTCCTCCTTGGTGCTCACACCCTCGATCTGGATCAGCGAGGTGTTGGGGCGGGTGTTGCGCTTAGCACGCTTGTGCCCAATGATACGGCCCTTGCTGTACAATCTAGATAATGCAAGAATTCATTAGCACCAGTTGAAAGCCATACCCAGTCCCGTAGAGCCATTTCAGTCCGATAGCCCCAGATTGTCCAGTCGTCATCCAAAGTTCCGCCCTTCCATCCATCCACTTCCACTTCGATTTGGGGGTTCATATCGACACCAAAGGTTCCCCGGATGCCATAGAGTCGTTCTCTCACCTGGTGGAGCCCATTTTTCGTCTTGAAGTCTGCCGGCGCCGTCGAGGATCTTGAGGTGATGTTGTTGTCGATACCTACCAATCAACCGCGGGGCGGTTTCGGGAGCTTTAGAACCTAACATGTGTAAATAAAAAAAGCCCCTATCAGCCCAGAATTTAAGCGCTGGTCTCCTTCGCCGTTTTGTCAACTGGGTCAGCCGTTCACGTCAGACACAACAATATTGTTTCCTAGCGAATGTTCAGGGACAGTCTAAACCATCCCCTGCGATGAGTTGGTCCCTCAGGAGACTCCACGAACCCCAATGTATTCCAGCTCAATGCCTACTAACGAAGTCCTACTGGAAGGAGGCCGGATGCATGTCCCATTCTCATTGTCTTTTCTAACCTTCAACATACTACGAGCGATCACCCGCCGATCCTTGCTCACCTTCAGGCTCAGGGTAGACTTCGTAAGGACTTTGTTTTCCCAAAAATCTTGCCGTCCATCGCATAGCCGCACGCAAGCGTACACTGTCGAGATCTGAGTTCCCGAATAGCTCGTGAGGTGAGATCGGTTTGTAGATACTGGTGGGATGCAAAGATTGCGCTTTGCCCCAGCGCAGGAAACGCTCTGCAATTTCCCTTTTCATCTCCGCGCTGGGTTGTTCTCCAGAAAGTGGCGTATGAAATTCAAGTTCTTTCTCTGATACTATGCGTTAGTGTCATAGTTTCGGGTGATAACCTTGAAGTTAAACGCACTTGAAGGAGCAACCCGGACGTGAATGTGTTTCGGGACGTTTCCTGAGTTGTCGGATAGCGTCACAAAGTCGTGTTTCCGGTCGTACTGAGGATCTCTCTCAGCTGCCTCTAGGAATCCCTCGATGTCGCTCCATCCAGGCCCCTCCGGTTTTGGCTTGTAGGAAGGCATAGGTACAGTCAACTCAAACCCTGCTGCTGGAACAAGGCTGAATGACGCGGGATCGGCGAAGGAAGCAAATATCATTCCAAAAGGTTTCTCTGGCATTTCGTGGTCCTGGGATTCTTGTCAGTGGTTGCAAACAGCACTCATAAGAAGGAGGATACCTTCGACACGACATATTCAAGGATGGTTCCGAACTTTTCTTCGACAGTACGGAGCACTGCGAGGATTTCTACCGTATTGTCGAACGGGGTCCATCCTTTTATCAAGATAGTTCTCCGAGGGAACGTCGGTTCAGGTATAGCAGGTGATCGCCATTTGTTCTGAGAGGGTGGCTCCCGCGTGCTTTCTGACTGTGGTTCCGTCGGAGGGTCGATCCCACTCGGGTTTGATGACGCATGACGACGCAGAACATAAGCTGAAGTTTGCGAGATCCGTGGAGATGTCCGTTGAGAGAATATCTTCCATATTGGAACTAGTCGTCGACTACATCGTTCAGTGAGCATGAGTGGGGAAGGCAAACCTAGGCAAACGTCGGCATCAAAGTTGGCGGGTGTCCGCAGGGAAGAACACAAGCATAGGGTTAGGGCTAAGCTTCTTGATGTTCGATCGCCATCTTCTACCGCCCTAATACCTACCTCGACTGTGTAATATCCAGCGCACACGCAAGAACTCGTAATCGGTATCTATCAAGTGGATGTATAAAGATAATCTCTTCAGGAACGCTTCAGCACCATTCCCTTGCCCTCCTTCAGTCATCCTCACCTCAGAACGTCACAAGAAAGTTCTGTGGCACGAACCTCCTACATCTCCCACTGGCAGGGGCTGCTGTCACCTTCCCTATAATCCTCGGACTTCCGGTGGAAGCAAGGCTATTGTGACCGCGACCGACGGCTGCGTTTCCATTGTACACAGGACCTGGCAAAGGTATGGGCCAGACGACTTGAAGGGACTAGCTTGCAATTGCCTGTTCTTTCTTTCCCTGGGAATCGGAAGTTCATCTCTGTGGATGGGAGAGGGGCCGAGATCGCCTCTGTACCTGCCGTCCACAGTTTCGATACACTTGGCAAACCACATTCGAACTCGGAATAGCACTTACGTGACTTCTGTTCATTCGCTCCTATCTACTGCCCGGAGTACGCCCAGTCAATGCTCTATAAGAAACCCCTCGTCACAGAAGTGAAGAATGAGGTTCGGATCTCTTCCTTACCCCACTCCTTCTCCTCCCCTCGAATCGGACATGTCTACCTCGCGTACAGACTCTTTGGAAAAAGACACCAGTTCCATCGAGAAGATCGAATCTAGCCTTGATGTCGACCCTGCGTTCGAGCGTCGTACACTGTAAGCCCTTCTGGACTGGTGTCGGTGCATTTCTGACGAGGGCACCGCTGGCCGTGTGCAGCTTCCAAGTAGACCTCCGAGTTTTACCTCTCCTGTCCCTTTTATGCGCGTTCAATTCAATAGACAAGTCCAACCTGGGCTTGGTTTACGCAGCCGGAATGGGAGAAACATTGGTGAGTAGTTTCAGCCAACATGTACCCCAATAATCGACTGATTACTTTGTAAAGAATCTAACGGCGGGCTCACGATACACCCTCGTGGCTTGCATGTATTCAGTCCCTTTTATCCTCCTGTAAGTCCTTCAATCATCTCTCGAGTCCAAGGATGTCGTGGTCTGATGCGCTGGTCTGCTCAGTCAATTGCCTGGAACCCTTGGCCTGCGTCGATTTGGTGTCCGCAACTGGTTGACCTTTATGGTTGGGGCATGGGGAGCAGTGGCTTTGAGCATGGGCTTTGTGAAGAGTTGGCAATCCTTACTGGTCACTCGCATGCTTCTGGGAACTTTCCAGGTAAGGATCGTGCCACCTTTTGGTTCGGATCCTCAACCAGATGTCCTTAGGCACCATTCTTCGCTTCCCTCCTTTGGATCATCGCTGCCTGGTATAGACGCGATCAGATACAGAAGCGGTAAGTTTCTTGAAGAGTCTAAGGCTGCCCTCTCATCGGCACCGCTAACTATTGTAATCTTTAGCACAGCTGTCTGGTATCTTATCTCGTTGCTTATGAACGCGTTTAGCCCCCTCATTGCCTATGGGTTGTCTCTCCTCGATGGCAAGCGTGGGCTGGAGGGTTGGAGGTGGATCTTCGTAAGCCACGATGAGCCAAGTCGGCGTTTTAGCATTTTAACCACTTCCTGTAGATCGTGGAGGGGACTATCACTCTTGTGTTGGCGTGCCTCTCGTTCTTCTTCCTCCCATGCTTCCCGGAGCAAAACAAGTTCCTCACCAAAGAGCAAACTGCTCTGATCATTCGTCGTATCGACGAAGACCGTGGGGACGCGCTCCCTGACGTTATCACCTTCCAAAAGGTGAAAACACATCTCTCCGACTGGACACTCTGGGGATACGGCTTCATTGTCATGTGCGGAACTTTGCCTATCGGTGAGACAGAACGACCCAGTACTAGACATTCGTGCGGCTACTGAACGTTTTCATCGTCTACAGCTGTACAAGGCCTTTTTGTGCCCATAATTCTGGGCGGTATGGGGTATGATAGCAAAGGTGTTCTCCTCAGGGTGGGTGGAGGATTATTTATCAACGCGCTTTTCTGGGAATTAACTGCGTATTTATGTAAATCTCAGGTTGCCGCCTCGTTCACCCCCGCAGTTCCAACAACCATGGCGGTTGCCTATTTCGCCGACAAGTATCAACACCGCTCTTCATTCATTGCCGGCGGGGCGCTCCTATGTGTACTTGGAAACTCTTTGCTCGCATGGCATCAAAACGACAATGTTCGCTACTTTGGTAAGTCCTTTTACACGCATACTTACTTCATTTTGAACTTAACTGAACGCGTGCCGAAGGTGTATTCCTCACAAACGCAGCAAACTCTGCCGCGACGACCAGTGCTCTCACTTGGGCCTCCACTAACGTGGTGTCTCACAGCAAACGGTAATTTTTGTGACGTTCTGCTCTAGTGTTAAAATACAAACTTGCTGACTTCGGCACAATGTGCATAGGGCGGTTCAAACAGCTGTGGTTGTGGCTCTCGCCGAATTCGGCTTCTTCTTGGCCTCTACAGTCTTCCGGTCTCAAGACGCACCTCGCTATATTCCTGGTATGTCATACGTTTGACCTTGAACCTTGTGCATATTTCATTGATACACCGCCATGCTTCGCACAGGTCTTATTGCCACCCTCGCCTCTCAAGGCGTTGTCTTGCTCCTTCTTTGTGCGATTGTCACCCGTCACCGGTACCGGAACAAGCAGATGCGAGAGGGAAAACTTACAGCACCGCTCGAAGGGCAAGAAGGATTTTACTACACATTCTGATTGGAGGCACCGACCTTGTGGCTCCATACAATGTACTCTTACTTTGTGTCGCGATTATCGGGCTTTCTCGTCGTCGGCACGGGCTCCGATGCCATGTTCTATGCCATAAAACTATATCGCGGTTTCAGCTGTTGCTGTCTGCGAAAAGGGCGGCCTCAGTGCATCACAAAAAGGTCACTTCAGTTGAAAATGAAGACCAAGCGAATAATATGAAGCGGAGATAGAGCGGGCTCTTGCGGGCTCAGATCCATGTCAGCGACCGGCGCTTATTTCCTGGACCTTGAGTCAAGCTCTACCCTGTGCCGGCGGCTTCAGTGCGACGACAGAGCTATCTTCCCCATCTTCCGTGTCCACAATAGTCCACAGCCAAGATGATTAGCACAGTGTTCGAATGCACACATGTAGGTCCCGCAATCCCTATCACTGCGGAACCCCGTCTCTTTCGAGCTACGTCTCGGAGAGGGGGTGGCGTTACTGATAGAAGTCAACCAGAACAGGTTGTAGGGGTAGTAAGCCTCTTTGTCTTGTGACGTGAAAGAGTTCCCCGTCTCGAGCCTTGAGACGCCGTTAGATTCGACTCTTGATCTTGACATGTCCCAGAAAGATGTTGTATTGATTACGGGCGCTTAATTATTTCGAGTCCGCGGGTCTGGCTCCCTCGTCGACGTTTCATGCGGTCCATGCACTAATGTACTGGTATCACCCTCTTCAGCATTCACACTGCCACATTGCAGAGGAGATAGCGTTCTTGGGTGGTCCCCACCGGTCCACGACCCGGTCCAATTAGCGGGAAGCCGCTGATTCCAAAAAGCGTCAGGCCCTCTCGCAGCGACCTCCCTGAGATGAAGAAGCATGCGAGTGGATAGAATTCCGTGGAGGCTTATCTCGAGTCTGACACGGAGAAAAGCCACTTAGCTGCTGAGTACACTAGGGAGGAGGGGAGACTAACTGGGTGAAGAAGAAACGATATCCTCCTGGGTTGACCAAGTTCGCCGCCAAGTTGATCGAAGCTAGAACTGATACGCCGTCTGATTAGTGCTGGGTATCGGGTGCTTGAAATGGGCTCTCGGGACACACCTGAAAGGCAGATAAAGTAGATAATTCCATCACGGTAGAATGCAATTAAGAGTGGGCTGCCGAGGTTGAAGTGCCTGTGGATACGCAGCGCGGCATATACCATGATCGACGTGGCGGTGGTGACACTGACCAGAACGACGGCGAAGACACCGGAGAAGAACAGGTTATTGCCTTCGCTCTGTATACATATGCTAATATTGGAGATATCCCACTTCTCAACTATTGTAGAAAGGCAGAGGGGGGCCTGTGGTAAGCCAACAATTATTTTAAATCTATGATTCACTGGGGGTGTCGACGCACATTTGAGAGATCTGAGAAACTTCTGTAGAAGTATGAATGCCGCCGCTCGAGTTGTCTGGAGCCGTCCCAATGTAAGCAGATCTAGCATAAGCTTGGACGGCTTACAATGAATTGGATCGCTATGTATACCAGCATTCGCTTCGTTCTGCCAGAGAATGCCCATACGCGGTAGAATAAGATGGCTGGGAAATTGGAATGAGGTTCGACTCTTCGGAGCTGAGCTTTACTCCAGGCCATCGTAGTACCCACCTTCCGCCGCACTAAAAAGAAAAGGAGACGACACTGCTATTTGGTTAGTCGCTACTAGTAGATGTTTTGAAGAGGTACCAGGCACTTACTTGCAACGCGTTTGAATGCAGCGAGACAGCCGTCATTTGTATAGTGGTTTGGGAAGGAACCTGGGAGGGACGTCGAATAAGAACCGGAGCGGCGGAAGTAAGGGACAGTTACCACTTGTTACGGCGAGTGTGTTGATCGCTAGGGTAAAGTACCGCACGGAAAAGAACAAGATCTTTGGGGGACCGAGCGGGGCTGTCCACATGAGACGAACCTTCCGGTGTTGTGCCCAGGGTTAACATAAGTTGAACATGAATGGCGTACAGGCTCCAAGGACACATACCTCGCCAGGGTACGTGTGTAAGAAATCCGCAACCTGAGCGCATGTACATGTTGAGTGCCTCGAGGCTCGAGTGAATGAGGCCAGAGGACGACGAAATTTAAACTTACCGCAAGGGTAAATGTTGCAATTTTCTGAGTAAAGAGTGTCACAAAACCTTGACAGAGCCATGACCTCTTGAGGGATAAAAGGTGCTCACCAAGTACTAGGACGCAAGATAAGCAGCTGACCGCAGAACTCCATGAAGCATGCACTCACATTGGCCATCCTCTCCGTCCTATACGCATGAATGATCGCCTCCGCGCTGAGGCCTCCATTGACGTCGCCAGCCAGTCCTGGGAAAGCTGCGGCCACTGTACCATTGTAGCTGGGTTCTGGAGGTCAGCGAGGTACTGTAGAGTCAGGAAAGGCGACAAAAGACCTCATAGCTTTGCCTATATCCACCTCCCCGTGCCTTTTCATAGGTTGCTGACAAGTGAGTTCATCAGTTACCTTCGAGCTTATAGAGTGTCGTCAAGTGGGTTAGGGAAAAGATATGTGCGTGGCATTTCTATATGGACTCGGCTAGGTTCGGGCTCACATGCGCGCTGAACATGCGGTGAAGGCACCGAGCTAGACCGAGCTTCTCTCGTCCGTTCGCCCCTGAGAGTGTGTAGTTTTGGCTACAATTCCAGGTCTCCGAACCCAGCCGAACCTGGAGAAGCCCCCTTTCATGTAGTGAGCTCAGGGTACGTCCACAGACGACGAAGGCGAGGTATACATATCATCTCCAGTCAAATCAATTTCTCGAAACCAGGAAACATCCGAAGCGAGTCAGCGCTCAGCGCTCAGTTCCGGCCCGCTAGCCCCCCGGTCCCAAGACGGGCGCTTCTTCACCTTTCCCTCGACTTCCACCACACAGCAGCAACGACAGACTCGCCTTGAGGCGAAATGTCGGGAAGCGGCCCCTCCTCGAAATTTGGAGCCTATTCCGGAGCTCTCAAAGCGATATCCGCCAGGACAGGCACCCCACTCTCGTCTCTGATCCTCTCCTTCGGCATCCTTCACGAGGTCACCGCCGTCGCACCTCTCTTCATTGCCTTCTACGGCTCTCGAACTCTCGGAGTGGGCGACAAGCTCATCAAAGCCATAACCGAGGACCCCACTTTCCAAGTTGCAGAGTCGGACGAGGCCAGGCCGAAAGACTTGACGCAGTGGGGCAAACACAAGCTCTCCGGCTGGGTGGCAGAAGGCGATAGATGGGCGGCGAGGGTTGGGACACGATATGGGATCTTTGGGTACGAGAAGAGGGCGCCTGGGGAGAAGGCGGATGTCGATGCGTTGACGCATAAACCGGGGCATTTGGCGGGTGATGTGGCCAACGCTGTCGTGGCTTACGCTGTCACCAAGGTGCGTCTCAAGTCTTCACACTTTCTATGCGCACGGTCACGACGAAGCTCCTGTTCTGCGATACATACTAGGCTCTCCTTCCGGTCCGTATTGGCTTGTCCTTGTATTTGGCCCCTGGTTTCTCGCGCATAGCCGTTGAACCCATCCGCAAGTTTGTGGTTGGCATATTTCGGCGGCCTACTCCGTAATGGTTGCCGTATGCCAATTCAAATTCTGTCGACCCACTCAAACAGTTCAAAGTTGAACTATGCTGACCCGAGTTCATTGTGAGACGTGCACTGATTCACCTAAGTACCTACAACTTCAATGTACTACAAGCTCACGGCTGTGTTGATCGCTATTTGTTCGTCGCGTCATGTTGGCGTCTGTTGCTGTTCGAGCCTGACCGCCATGTTCTCTCTCCTCCACCACCACCCCACGGGCGCCAGACTACATGCCCAAGCTGAAGCTCAAACGAACTCCTGAAGAAGAAGCTGCACATCAAGAGCGCAAAGCTTTGCGAAAAGAGAAGAAGAGAAAACGCTCTGAGCATTCGTATGCATCATCTTCGAAACGGGCCCATAAGGACACCGATGATGATGTAACGCAACGGCGAAAATGGGCCTCGAGCGACGAAGACGACATCTCTGCAGAAACTACACGGCCATCGAAGCCCGGCCATGGCTATCCTCGGGGCAGTTCGTTCAACCCAGATAGGATGGATGACGACGTTCGCGACGCAGAGATGGAAGAGGAGATGTTTCGCGACAGGCTGTTCGGCGCGCTTGGAGAGGATGAGAGATTAGATGGGTTGGAGTCGCACCTCAATGACTTTGTGCATGTCCCTGACCGATGGAGAAACGCTGCGGCGGGGAGCAGTGAGAAGGTTCTGTACGAGGAAGACGACTTTCTAAAGCTGAACCCGACTACCCTGGACGACGACGAGTACGCAGAATGGATTAGACTCGGAATGTATAGGTACGTGACAGTTATCTTTATCTTGATGTTGCATGGCTCTCTGATGCTTGTGACTCAGGAAGAGTCATGCTGCTGAACATGCAGAAAATGTTCGTCGCAAGGCGGCTGCTGCGGAGCGTAGAGCAGCGGAGAAGGCTCGGAAGGCAGAGAGCAGGAGGCTTGAGAAGGAGGCTGAGGAAGAGCGACGGCGGAAGAAGAAGGAACGAGAGCTGGCTAAGAAGTCGCACGTCAAGGACGAATACCACGTCAAGTGGAAGGTGCTGTTGGGTGAAGCTAACGGTGCCGAGCTGTCCGAACGGCCGTTGGAGTTTGATGAAATACCATGGCCGATATACCACCCAGCAAGCGGTGTCGTGGAAGAGGACTTTACGAAGGATACGATATCGACGTTCCTTCTGGCTGGGAAGGACTCTGGGGACAAGAAGACGCGTAAAGACATACTGCGGGAGACATTTCTACGTTTCCATCCTGATAAATTCGAGGGCCGTTTCATGAGACGGGTGAAGGAGAGCGACCAAGAGAAGGTCCGGGAAGCCATTCAACAAATTAGCCGTGTTCTGAACCACCTATTAGAGGGCCATTAGCGTAGAAAGTGTATTTAAAGACCAAGTACAAAGCATGAGAACAATAGCCAATGAGGACAATATGGGGTGGGACATCACGTGGTCTGAGGAAAAGTAGGGGCCCTTCATTCTAATTTCTCGACTCTCCACCTGCTACTTTGGCTCCGACTTGGCTCTCTCGACGAAGCATCCTGTCTCTCCCACTCCGCTCTTTCTTTTTCTTTCTTTCAGGATACATCCCCACTGCTGTCGCTATTCCCATATTCCCCGCAGGTCGCTGCCCTTGACGACGACGACGCCGCCTGCCCACACGCCCACAACAACAATAATTTCGTCGTCCCTCCCTACTAATCGTCTGCCGGAACCATGAGTGTCATTACTGGCGCTGCAGACCAAGTCTTCAATGACAACTCGCGGACGCTGGCGCCCGCTGCCGTAGGCTCGCAGGTCGCGCTCATGAGCGTCATTTCTGTATGTATTGGTTACCATAGAGCCCATGCAGGCACTGACCTTCCCATAGATCGTCACAGTCGTCGTATTCAACCTCCTTCGCCCCAAGAACAAGGTATGCAGCCTTCCATCTCCCACTGTGGCTCTCGCATTCCTGCATTGCGCGTGAATTCGTGCCCCCAACAGCCTCCCACGCCGCGCATTCGAGTCTCCTTCTCTTACACTTCCATCCGTTTCAGATCATCTATGAACCCAAAGTCAAATACCACGAAGGCGACAAGCCCCCTCCACGCATAACCGACCATCTATTCGGCTGGTTGCCTCCCTTGGCCAACACCAAAGAACCAGAACTCCTTGACAAGATCGGCCTGGATGCTGTGGCCTTTCTCCGTTTTAACCGCCTGCTTCGCTGGCTGTTTACTGGTGTCGTGGTTCTGGCCTGTGGCATTCTCATTCCAATCAATGTCGTCTACAATCTCAAGAACGTAGATGCAAAGAGTCGCGATCTTCTTAGCATGCTCACCATCCGGGACGTCAAGGGCGACTTCCTCTACGCCCATGTGGTTGTCAGCTACCTCATCACTATCCTCATCATGGTCACCGTATACATCCACTGGAAAGCCATGATCCGACTCCGCCATACTTGGTTCCGTTCTCCTGAATACCTCCAATCTTTCTACGCACGAACGCTCCAAGTTCGCCTTGTACCGAAGAAGAAGCAAACCGACGAAGCGTTGAAGGGCATCTTTGACGGCCTGGGCATGCCATACCCAACAACCAGCGTTCATATTGGTCGCAAAGTGGGTCAACTCCCGGAACTCATCGAATATCACAACGACACCGTCCGCGAGTTCGAGCAGATCCTCGTGCGCTACATGAAGGGGAATAAACTCAAGGCTAAGCGACCCACCATCCGGATTGGAGGATTCATGGGCTGCGGAGGGAAAACCTATGATGCTATTGATCACTACACGTCCGTGTTCCTTTTCTCTACGTTTGATGTGTTTATGTTGATCTCGACATTCATTTCTAGGAAGAAGCTAATCAAGACCGAGGCAGCTATCGAAGACTATCGTCACCAAATCGACCGTCGCAAAGCCGAAAACTATGGATTTGCCAGTTTGGCTGCTGTCCCTTATGCTCATATTGTCGCCGAGAAGCTGGAAGGCAAGCATCCTCTGGGAACCTCGATCGAACTTGCTCCCAATCCCAAGGATATCGTAAGTATTCAATGATCCATCTCGCGCACCACCGCTCAAACCGCGAAATGTAGCTGTGGAGCAATATGGACCAGACCGATGGCGAGCTGGCCAGAAAGAAGATAATCGGTGTCTTGTGGCTCATCCTCGTCTGCTTCTTCAACACCATCCCTCTTTTCGTGATCTCAGTCTTGGCCAATTTGGATGGAGTAAGCTGCTCCAGTCCCGCTTTCGCCACTCTTATTTCTGACCTCTTGCCCTCTAGATCAGAATCTATGTTCCGTTCCTGGACGAGTGGGCATCCAAGTCACCGAGCTCTTTTGCAGTTGCATCTGGTGTGTTGCCTGCGACGATCTCTGGCATCTTCGGGTTCTTCCTTCCCATCATCATGCGCTGGTTGACCAAGGTAGGCGGTCCTCGTACCCGTTCTACTGCATTGGCTTACAACCCCTTTTTTAGTTCATGGGTGCGCTGACTTACTCCAAGCTTGACCGAGCTGTCGTTGCGCGGTACTTTGCCTTCTTGGTTATCTCCCAGCTGGTCATCTTCACTTTGATCGGTGTCATCTTCAGTGCGTCCCCTGTCCTTCCTGAGTTTTGGTAGAAATTCGACTGAGCATGCTCTAGATTCGGTCAAGGAGATCGTCCAACAAGTCGGGCACCAGAGTTTCGAAGAGATTGTCAAAGGCTTAAAAAGTCGGTTTCCCTCCGCCCCACATTAACTTCTTGGCGCTCAAAGTCTTCCCAGACCTCCCGACAGAAATCCACAAGACGTACATCAATCAGGCATCATACTGGTTGACTTTCTTCCCGTAGGTTATAATTGCATTGCGCTTCTTTCTTTGACTGACGAGCTTTCCGCAGACTCCGTGGTTTCCTTGTTATCTTTGACTTGGCTCAGATTATCAACCTTATCTGGCTCTCCTTCAAGACACAGTATGTTTTCTATCTCTGAACCGCGGGCCCGTTTTGACGTTTTTGAAGTGTAATGGGACGGACACCGAGAGACATCCGAGATTGGACCCAGCCCCCCATGTTCCCTTACGCTGTCTACTAGTGAGTAGCTCAGAATATACTTCCAAAACAAATGCTTACAGATCCTTCATCACCAGCTCTAACATCGTATGTTTACCTCTTTTGCTATTTCAAGTCGTATCTCAAATATCCTTCCTAGTTGTTCATGGCTGCGGTGGGACTTGTGTTTGCACCCCTAGCTCCTCTAGTAGCAGTGGCCGCCTGCATTGTCTTCTGGCTCGGTTCCGTGGTATACAAGTACCAGCTCATGTTTGTCTATGTCTCTCGCGTCGAAAGTGGTGGAGTGAGTCTTTCCGCTTTCTTGCTTTGAAAACCAGTATTGACGTTGTCCTCAGCGCCTCTGGAACGTCGTCATCAATCGATTGCTCTTCTGCGTTCTGCTCATGCAGTCGTTGATGATCCTTACCATCGGTCTCCAGAAGGGTTTCCGCACCTTCATCTGGGTCTCCGCTGTTCCGCCTCTCCTCTTCATCGTCGCCTTCAAGTTCTACATCAACCATGCGTTCGTGCCCTCGTTCCGTTACTTCAAGCCTACAGAAGAAGAAATCCGTGTGGCTAAGGTCTACTCTGAGCGGGCTGACAACAAGAGCAACAAGCTCGAGAAGCGCTTTGGTCACCCTGCGCTGCACACCGAACTGTTCACACCCATGCTCCACGCCAAGATGATGCCCCTGTTGAGCCAAATCTACACAGGGAAGATTAAGAACGACAAGGCCAGGTTGGACGAATACGGCGGACAGAACATGCAAGCCCAAATCGTTCCCGGAGGCATCAAGATCGCGGCCATTAACCAGAACGACCTCGAGTACGATCCTATGCTCTATCGTCGTGACCGTGGCGAGCTGGACTGGGACCAACGTTCTATGGCATCCACCAATATGCTGGACAACGCTTCGATGATCAACGGCCAGTACGGCAACAGCACCACCAAGCTCACTGGTTATGGTGACTATCTCCAGAAAGGGCCGGCTCCAGGGAGTACTTTCGACATCGAACTTGGGCCTATCGACTCTATGAAGGAGCATTTACTCAGCCCCCGAGCAATGGCGTTCCACGAGCAAGGACTGGAGTCATCACAATCTCTCACTAGCCCAGGATCCTTATACCAGTATGCTAATGCAAGTGCGACTCAAAGAGATCTCTATCGTCCCGGACAGGAACGCAGTTGGTCACCCAGCCCCGCATACCAATCGACGGACATGCTCCCCCCTCACTCTGCCGCATCTGTTTACGAGGCGTCCACTGATACCCACTCCACCCACCAATACCCCCCTTCACAACACCAACGCCAACCTAGCAACAATATTCTGGCAGCTGGCCACCAGAATCGCAATCAAACCCCATCTCCCCGCCATTCCCCGGACCCTTCACAGCAGTATGCGCCACCTCAGCATGTTCGTCAACAGAGCGGCAACATGCTAGCTGGTCGAGTCTCGCCTGGCCCTAACCAGGCTTACGGGAATCGCTCGCCATCTCCTGGCCCTTATCAAGCATACGCAGGTCGACAACCATCGCCTGGCCCAGGTCAAATATTCAATGGACGGACATCCCCCGGCCCTAACCAAGCCTACAACGGACGTATGTCTCCAGGCCCCAACCAGGCATACTCCGGTCGCACGTCACCCGGACCTAATCAAGCCTACGGTGGCCCTCCAGGCGCCTATGCCCAGCAACCCCAACAACACGGAGCATATGGACAACAACCACAACACCATGGACGCCAAATAAGTGGAAATATGCTTAGTGGGCCGGCCCCAGGAGGCTATATGCCCCAGCAACGGCCTCTGATCAACACCCAGGTCCCCCCACAGCAGCACGGTCGGTCGCCTAGCGGTAACCTCCTCGCCGGCCATCCTCAGCAGAGAGGCCCGTCGCCTGTGAGTCCGTATGGGCACCCCTCGCCATCACCGTCACAGGCGTCTCCGGGTAGACCGTCGCCCTCGCAGATGCTCCTCCAGCAACAACAGGCACGACAGGGTGGACGTGGGCCAATGGGACCCTCATAAGTACCAGTGGCACCCACCATTCGCTCTCTGGCATTCCCATTTCCCCGCCCCTTCCCCTTTTCTGTCAGACTTCACCTGATTCTGAGCAGCAAATTGTACACGTATTTTCATGACCATAGACGTTTGGCTACTTTACTCTGTCGTTGTTGTTTACCCTCCCGTTCGTTATCATCGGTTCGGTTGTTGACAGCATTTCCCCTTTGATTTAGCGGACGCTGCTCATCTTACTACTTATACTTGTACTCACTCATACTGAACTTGAAGTCGGTTTGAACCTTGTCTTACATTCACTCACTTTTGACTCCTGGCATGGTTATGGTACTAATTAGAAGGATAACAATAATTTGGCATTCACCCTCGATTACTCGATATCGCTCAACCATGGCGGGCGCGCGTTATCCTGGAGTCCGTCGGCGCATCCTTCAGCCTCGGTCCTGTGTTGAGTTCGTGAAAATGTGCGGGTCTCGCTCAAGGAAAGACCAAGAGCGAGATCCAGCCACCCCGCTTGCGTGCGTATGGGACTCCCTGAGTTGCCGGTCCGGATGTAATTATAAGCGCCCGAAGTATTGTAGGCGCCAGCGTCCAGGCATCACGCCTCCAGCAGCAGAGTCCAGCTGTCTCAGGATGCAGGCAAGTATAAGCGAGTCGGGCTGCCTCGGGCAGGGGGTGCAGGCTTCGCGTGGGCTCAGATTCAGAGGTGCTGATTGTCGCAGTTGAGGTGCTCAAATGTGGGAGACTTGTTGAAGTCGTTTCAGCAGGAGTCGGGACCAACCCGCCGAACCGCGAGCGCCCCCGGATCTCCGTCGGACGTCCAGGGCTTCAAAAAAGAGGCAAGAATGTTGACAACGGGGGGATTCGAACCCACGCCGGTGCAAAGGGGGGGATTCGAACCCACGCGTTGCAGCAGCGGGATTTGAACCCACGCAGGTGCAAACCAGTGGGATTCGAACCCACGCAGGTGGAAAGCAGCGGGATTCGAACCCACGCAGGTGAAAAAGTTGACAACAGTGGGATTCGAACCCACGCGGGAATACTCCCATGAGAAACCTCGGAAGAGGCAAGCTTTCGCTTGAGTCACACGCCATAACCGCTCGGCCATATTGCCATGTCTCTCGCTTCCTCTAGGTTTATAGGACGGTAAGGGCGAGGAGGAGAGACCTCTTATCTGAGTCTAAGCAGCGGTTTCAGCTTCTTCTTGAGTTCCTTCCTCGATGTTTCCCCCAGGACACGCCCAACCTCAGGATCCTGACGCCCCAATCCGAGCCACAGATAACGATGCGGCCCTTGCAAGACTGTCAGCAGTGAAGAAGAACTACCTCCAAGACGCCTTTGTAAAGGACCTGGTTCCCCGAGCCCACCTACAGCCTTCTAGACCCCCGCTGATTAACATTGGGACGTATGTGAGGTCCCATGCTATCGATTTGCTAGTCGGCGAGTGGCTCCAGATGGCCAAGGCGTCTGGAACGAAGGTGCAGATCGTCAGCTTGGGTGCGGGGAGCGACACAAGATTTTGGAGGATTGAGGTCGGTTGGTCTAGGACAATCATCCTTTGAAGAGAGTGCTGATGACTGATGCTAGGTAGACGGGCCCAGCGAAGGATGAACTGGCGAAATACATCGAGATTGATTTTACGGAGGTTACGACGAAGAAGGCGATGGCGATCAGGAAGAGTAAACAGATGAACAGTGCGCTTGGCGACCCGGAGAAAGTGCAAGTCGGTGAGTCTCATATTATTGCTAACCCAGTCACAAAGGCGGATAACTAAATTCGCATGATAGCTGGTGGCGGAACGGGTTTGCGCTCGCCCAAATACCATCTCATCCCCGCCGATCTCAGGGCGCCGCCGACAGACTCTCTGGGCCCCGTGTTAACAGCGGGCGAGTCCACTGAGGGCGGTCCTCTTCTATCACCGTCTTTGCCGACATTGATCATCTTCGAATGCGTGCTTGCCTACATGTCACCAGAGGCATCAGCGAGACTATTGCGCTGGTTCGTTGACTACTCATCAACCGGGCCTGAGGGAGGCGGCATCCTGGGCTGCCTGGTATATGAGATGTTTAATCTTCATGACGCTTTTGGACGCGTCATGGTTAGCAACCTCCAGGTAACCCCTTCTACACTGCATAGATACGCTCCCACTAACCCGTATCTGAAGGCGAGGTATGTGTCGATCCCTGGTGCCGAGCCTTTCACGACCTTGGAGAGCCTATCGAAGCGGTTGACAGATGAGGGATTCTCAGCAGCAAGGGCGCTGACTCTGCGAGAGATCAGGCGTGCCTACATCGAGCAATCCGAACTTGAGAGGTGGGCCATGTAACGTTGTTGTTTGAGATCCAATTACTGACGTCGCCTCCTAGGATTTCCAAGCTCGAGTTTCTGGATGAGACGGAGGAACTGGATCTGGTCTTAGAGCACTACGCGATTTCTTGGGGATTGTATCTTCAGAATCCCGGCTCGAGTTCCTCGTGGGGGCATTGGGGATTGAAGCAGCAGCGCCTCTAGCATTCGTTAAAGAGTACTTCACATACGTGCCGAACAGAAGCCGCGGTGACGAATATTGAATTATTAAAGTATGTAGAATTCAGGTGAACGCGAAGTCACGGTGTCGCAGGTCGTGTTCATTGACAGGCCTGACGTTGTACCTTGAATGGTGTTGAATGTATCCTGACTTGCTTCTGCATATGCGCTGGAGAGCCCGAGGTCACCTGTGCATAGTGTGTTAGCCAAGGAACGACTACCTGATAGGAGATTATATCAGAGAGAAGATATGCTTTTGAAAAGCAGTTCATCTGGAAGCGCACTAAGGCCTTCCATCACGATAATGTGTATGATGATACGAACATTTCATCCATGAGAACAGGGCATGAAAAAACAACAAACATACCTTCATTTCGAGCAAGCCCCCCTGATTCCCAGCCCCCCACCTACCTCATCCTTAATGGCAGGTAAGAATTGCGGCTGGAAGCGATACTTTGTGCCCAAGTGACTGCCGACGTGGAAGTCGCGACTGAGAGTGAAGGACGATCCCCTAGTAGCACAGCCACTTTATAATGGGCTCAATCGCGGGCCGAGGGACGGATCAACATTGGGGATCAGTATCAAGGAGATGGTTGCGCGCCGCCATTAATATCCTCCACAACTCTCTTCCTCTGCCATGTCAGTTAGAGCCACCTTTCTTCCCTCTTCCTCGTTTCCTCCTTAACTGCCTAGACGCCATGATACTAAATCCACCCTGCGACGCTATGGTAAGTATCGTGCACTCTGGCTTCACGCGTCGCGGGAACGTGCTAATTACATTGCATTTCAGACCCTTTACTCTTCTTATGACAATTGTGACCTTAACGACACTTTAATAAAGCTGGAAAGGCGTATCCATGACCTTGACCGACTTGGGGAGGACACCTACAAATCGCTAGACAGACTGTTGCAGGCGAGGCGCCAAAAGCCCGCTCCGTCATTGTTTCAACGCGCACGGCTTCTTCTCCAGCGGTCCCCGATACCCGTAATATCTTCACCATCAAGGAAATGGGAGGTGGAGGATGAAGAAATAGAACAGACGAAGCACCGTATCGCCCGATTGACGCTGCAGAGGCAAGAAACCTCGACCCAGCTGACCACCCTCCGAGCGTCCGTCTCAGCTTATCGACGCGTTCCGCCGGAGATATGGTCCATGATCTTCCAGTTTTGCCTCCCGGAGGACGAAACCTATGTTCGGCCAAATATCACCACTGCCCCACTTCTGTTGTGTAGGGTGTGTCGCGTTTGGCGAGCCATCGCCACCTCCACGCCTCGCCTGTGGACATCGCTTTCGATCAATCGTAATTGGCGGAAACGCCCCCACCACGCACTACTTCAGCAGTGGTTCCAGCGCGCCAGCACCCTCCCTCTATGCCTTGAGGTATCTTTTACTTCGCCGCACAAGTCGAATCCTCATCCATACCACGACTACGCGGTCCTGCAACTGCTTCTCTCGTGCGCGGATAGATGGCAGCGTCTTCGCTTGTGTACGACAGACGATTTTCTGCTACAAGCGATTCTCGACAACCCCATGCCCCTCCTGCACACCCTCGAGTTCAGCTCGAACTCCGCGATCGGAAACCTGAACATACACCCCACGTTCGCGCCGAACCTTCGGACGGTTACCCTTCTCACAGCGCCTCTCAGCCTTACGCCCCTCTCGCTGCCCTGGAACCGGCTCACACAGTTGTCTTCGCGCTATTGGACAGACGTGCACGCACACATGGAGGTAATGCGGCGCTGTCCGAACCTCGAAAGCATCCGCGTCCATATCCTACATGCACACTCCACTCACACCCCTGTTCTGCCTCCGCTGCAGATGCCCCTTTTGAAGACGCTAGAAGTGGTAGCGCTGAACGGCAGTGCAATGGGGCTGATACTCGAGAGGCTTTCCTTGCCCTCTCTTTCCGAACTCTATCTCGTCGTACCCGAGGAAAGTCCAGAGTACGGCGTAAGTGGATGGCCAAAGGCTTTGGTGGACTCGCTGGTCGAGCGGTCATCGTGTCAAGCTCTCAAAGTCTACCTTGACGGGATTGATGTCTCGGTAACGGGCGATAACTTCTTGCCTGTAAAATGAGGTCGACGAATATCGATCCTATACCCGAATGTTAGCAACTGTAATCTTGTGACCTTGGTTTGTATGGTATCTGATATCTTTGTTGCAGTTAGTTCCCTTGTCTTTCATTGACGACCATCTGGTCCACAAGTTACGATACAACCACGAATAGCTTATAACTACGTGTTGCACTCGCCAAATAATTTACAAACCTCCAACATCCACAGAAACATCGCACGACCATGCCCGGTCTTCATACGCTTTCAAGAATGCATACCCTTTCGCAGTTTCTTCGTTGGCGAAGACAGAAACTGGCGGACAGAGAACTTGCGAGGAAGTCACGAGGATGCAGAGTGTCTTTGCTCTGCTAATGGCTACGTTCAAGCGCCGACGGCCCAGGAGGAACCCCAGGTCTGCTGAATGGACTTCTGGCAAAGAGAAAAGGCAGATGACGAAGGATGCTTCCGATCCTGAGCAGGTCAAGTCAGTAACTCCATCCCATTGTAGTAGCGCATGATTTCACCTTGCAGTCTCTCAATCGTATCCACGGTCACCTTGTCGAGGTAATTTTCTTCCTCGATAGTCACATCTTCAAGTGTCTCCTCGAGCGTTTTCTCGGGTCGCTTCAGACGTCCCAACGCAGACTTCACAGCTTCACGTTGGACACGATGTGGTGTGGCAACGAATATGTCATCCTCTGGCGCACAAAAGCGTAGGGCGGCAACTAACGCGGCTGCGATAGCAGCTTCCCCATGAACATGCGTTTCATAGCCAAACTGCTCTGCGCTGGATGACCATGTCTTTAGCTGGATCAGGGAGAGTGACACAGGTTGATGGGTGGGATCGGAAATGGTCTGTGATTCGGTTTCCCTATCCAACTCCGCGAGGGGAACATTCGTTCGGAAGCGAGGTGCCTTGAGTACCGACTGAGGCTTCCGGAGCATTACGTCGGACAGGCCAAGTAGGAACGTCTCCATTTTGGCGAGGATATGGCTGTTGACGCCGAAGTCGCGGCTCTTCCCACTCATGTCTGCTATTCCTTGAAGTCTTAGAGCGAGCTTGCGCGATTGGACCTTCTGCGGTTTGAATTGGTGCGAGTATATCGTGGCAACGAACTCTCCAAGATCTGGGTTCAGCCTAGGACATTCTTTTAAATTATCTTTCGCGGTAACTTTACCATCCGACTCACCTGAAGTTCTCTGTCAGTTGGATGATAGTGCCCTGACTCGAGCTCGCTGTATTCTCCTGGGAGTCGGTCTGGGACACGGAACGGACGACAGGCCCGTCCCCTTGAGAGAACATAACACAGTCCAGGACAGAACCAAATAACGCCGCAGTCTTCAAGCGTGGATAACTACCAGTGAAGATAGGCGCCAACTGTTCTGAATCTCCGGCAATGATGATTCGCCCAGTCGGAGACAGACTCCTCAGGACGAGCGAGAGGGACGCCAACGCAATTTGACCAGCTTCGTCTGCGATAACGCAGTCCACTTGGATGTTGTGGCGTTTGCTGAAATTGTAAAGCTAGTAGGAAAAGGTGAGGCGGTGGAACGGATAGGTGGAATGGTAACGGACCTGGTACAAGGTGCCGGCGTATATGTGAGTAGCCTCGCTTCCTCGGGCAGGTGGTGGATGGTCATTTCCTCTCATGACTCGTTCAATGCGAATGTTGTCCAGCCAATCTAGCTCTAGAAAGTCTATAGAGCGATAGCAATCAATGAGGCGTTCTAGCTTGCTCTGGCAAGCGTCAATTGCTGCATGGGTCATTGCCGTGAGGAAGATGATATTCTGGCCGCGATCGTCCAATTTCCACTGGGCCTCCAAAAGGCGCAGAATTGACAACGCAATCGTATGTGTTTTCCCGGTGCCTATAAACAAGAGAATTGCATTAGTGCTATCGATATCTGGAGGTAATCATTGACTGACCAGGGGGACCCCAGATGACTGCAAGTCGATTAGCCAACAACCGTTGAGTGGCTCGGTGCTGGGACGGCTTCAGCAACAAGCTTCCTGCTGGCTCGACATCCAGCTTCTTGAGGTTTCTGAAAACACGTTGCGTGTTTTCTTCGATAGTCAGGCTCTCTTTCGCCTTTGGCACTCGGCCAAATGACCTGGGCTCCATGACCAACTGTAGGAATGGCACCCCTCGATGGTCGTGGATTCCCTCCCCACCAGAGTCGCCAAACTCCTGATCTTCCTTATTCTCCCACCTCAAATCCATCTCGAACAGGCTTGACAAAACCTTGGTTGTGTTGAAATCAATAAAGCGGGGCGAGAGACGATAATGACGTCCCGGGACCAACACCTGTCGAGTTGCGGTTCCCCAAGTCCGCAGAGAAACGACCAGCTTCCCGTTCAAGGACTGCACGTTACGTAGGTCGGCGAGTAAAACGTTTCCCTTGACCCTGGGATGCTGAAGCTCCCAGCTTGGCTTTGTCCATCGGTTTAAAGGGATGACGAGACCGGACACGGCGAGGTCGTCGAACATGGCTTCTAGCGGGATCTCGGTGTCGGAGTTAAGGTCCTCAACCAGGAGCTTGTCGAAAAACGAGATGTCTTTGTCGGAGGCAGGGACGTCAACGACGCCTGACACGATTGTAAAGGTGTGCTCGATGCCTCGCACTCCAGAGGTGGACCCGCGATACTGTAAGACTGGTGCATCCGGAGACCCTTCCATTCTTGTCGTCCAGAGCTCATTTAACTTCGATAAAACCTCAAACTACATGACTTGTCAGTGGAAAGGCTTAATAGAAATGTACAGCACAGACCTGCTGCATGAAGAAGAGCTTTCTCAGATGGTCCTGGCGGCAGACGTCCATGAATTCCGTCATGATCTTCTTACCTTCGTTGACCAGAAGATTTTGGCCGTAGTGCTTGACTACCCGACGCGCTGCGTTCAAAATGGCGTAAATTGTCGAGTTTCTGAGACTAAGAATCTCTTCCAATACGCCATCGCTGTCCTTTTTGAATGTCTTGAAGATCTTCTCATCTGTGATCTCCGTCTCTGGTTTATTGAAGCCTGCTCCGAGGAGGACTTTGGCGCACTCTTGAAGGTCCCAATATCCAGCGATAGGGAGGGCGATCATCGACTCGATTTCTTTCTTCACACTCACTATGCGAGGAAGTTGTCCAAATTCGTGCGAGTCACGACTGGCCTGCGGACCGATACCCTGGAGTCGTTCCAGCGCTTGTTCGACCCGAGCACGAAGCTCTGGGACTGTCCCATCTGTTGAAAGTTCCATACGAGCGAGACATGCTTGGTACTCTGCCTTCAGTCGCTTCCCTTTGGCAAGGAAGGCGAGAAGTGCGCCAGAGAGGAGTACGGGCTGGAAGGCCGTTTGCAGGAGGGAGGCTCCTTGAGAAAGGGCCCCGATGCACAATCGAATATCCTCTCGATCTACTTCTCCGACCAAAGCCTGTCGAATCAAGTGAGTTTGAAGAAGAGCTTGTTCGGCGGGCGACCACACATAGAACTGAGCTGTACGTGCGTCGTCTCCACTAGTCAGTTCCCGGATGATGGTGGCCAGAACCATAATGAATCTCGACCCTTTCCCACTGTACGCCTGTCCTTCCGAAGCCAAACTATCGAAGAGGGAGACCGTAAAGAATTCGATCTGTGGTCGGGGTGTCGCAGGGTCCTGAATCAGTGAAATGAGAATGGCTACATCCTCGTTGGTTGGGCAAGTGAAATTGCGCCGCGATATGACCTGGTGGTAGAACCTATTAGAACAGGTTGATGGTCTTTGGTCAAGGCTTTCGACGGACCTTTATCTCTCCACTTCTTGCAGACTCGAGAACTGAACTTGTGACTGCGGATTGTCTGTCTGACAGAGCCTTACGGCGAACACCAAGAATGCGCTTCCCTTTCTTGGCAACAATAGGGAAGTGCTGTTCCAGCAGTGAGAGAGCCTCCGAATTCGTGACTACTTGGTGCAAATCTTCGATATCTGAGGAGGAGCGGGTGAAATCAGGGAATCCTTGTTCGGTGAGATCGAGGAGTTCTTGTAGAGTCTTCGCATCCGAGATCGAGATGTTCGGCATACTTCCCAATCGTCCGCTTTCGATTGCTAATGAGCGACATTCTGGGTTGTACTTACACCCTTGACAGAGCGGATTGAAGTGCCACCTCACACTGTCTCGTGGCAGCGAGAGAAGCCTTGGCAAGCGCTCGAACAAGAAGGAGTCGAGGGAACGGGACAAGAGAGGGATTTCTATACTCTTGATGTCACTGATAGAAGGAGGGACCACATTGAACCCTTCGTCAGGGGGTAGCCAGATACCTCCTTCGCCGCTGGGTTTGAACGCAGGGTATTGCAAAAGATACTCCAAGCACAGGGTGTAGAAGTATATCTGAGCGTGGTGGGATGTCTGTCGAAATCATGCATTTATGATTACAAGTGCTAATTTATGGAGAAGCGACCAGGCTTACCTTGATTGATTTTGAAGCTTTCGCGTCAATAACTTTCCATGTAATCCCCTGATGGTCTCGCGTAATTTCAATGAGATCGGGTTTGCCAACCCCGAAATTTATCGGGACAGTCCCTGCCTGTTCGAATCTATCCCGAAGGCTTGCACGCGGCGGGTCGAATGTCACGCCTGCAATGAAGAAATGGCTCCTGTCGTCGGCAAGAATATTTTCATACAGGACAGCCGCTTCCAGAGGCATAGGTGGAACTTTGAGCAAAAGATTGGACTCATCCAGCCAGGAGTAAAGAGTTGCCTCCCAATTTATGCCACGCTGGTATTGAGAATCGACTAGTAGCTGAGCCTCCGGGTGCGCCACATTGTCAGGAGTTGTCGGTTGAGTATGCTTGTGATACACATTATGAAGGTATAGGTCGCAATTCAGATGATGGTAGACGGCGAGATTTGTGGCAGAGAGCGAAGAGTTGCGAGTTTCCATTGAAATAGAGCGGATGTAGTGGCGATGAAGCTTTGAAGGCCATGACAGATTATATAGTGGTGGAGCAAAACAAAGGAGTCAAATGTTCGAATGTTTTCCCCACAAACCCCGCCCACCTGGGAAAAGTTCGGTGATTATGTACGTAGCCCCGACTCATATCGCGCCTCGATGTGATGTGTCCGAGTCGGGAAGCGGCTTACTTCTTCCCATAACCTCCGCATTGTGCTCAACACGAGTCATGTCCCAGTCTATTGTCCCCACCGAAATATGGAGTCACATCGTACAATATGTTCCTCGAGGGGAGCAAACCAAGCTTCTCGGCGTGTCGAGTCTCTTCCATGACATCGCCTTAGATCTGATCTTCTCCGCTGTCAAGATCTACTTCGTCGGGGGCGACCAGGCCTACTCCATGCTGAACACGGACCACGAAGAGTTCTTGGACGAGACATCGCAGAAACTTACAACCCGTTCATGGGAAATCCTACGGCGCATCACCAGGGATTCGAACTTCGCGAGGCTGGTGAAAAGCCTTACCGTCGTTGCTTTCACTGATGGTATCGCCTTATTTGAGCAGCGTAGGTCTCTTTTCTGTTATTCAGACCCAGTTTTGAAGTTAATCTTCTGCTCAGTGTGCCTTGGGGACGCCTTGGTGGCGCTGAGCAACCTGCGAACCTTTCGGTGGCATGGGACCCATCCAGGTCTAACCGATGCGATTGCTGGACACATTTCACAAGCGACTGAAAGTATTTGCCTTCAAACGTAGATCAGCCCAGATCTTTCCGCCTAAGCATCTTTGGTCTAAAACCTTCCCCAGGTATGTTCCGTCGTCGGAGGCAATGCAACGATTCACAGGTCTGCGGCGCGTAGCCTTCACATCGCCATTCCTCTATCCAGACGATGAGGAGGCACATGATTCTTGCACCTTCGTTGAAGAACTCTACTCTGCGATCGATTCCACCCGGTTCAACCATGTGTTGGGATCGATGAATATCGATTTTTTGCAGAGTCTGGCGATTGATGGAGCCTGCATCTCGGGCATGCCCGTTCGCATCTTAAGCGCCCTCAAGGAGCTTACAATCTGTATCTCTACAGATTGCGAGAACTTGAACCTGGACCTTGTCTTCCGGCATTCTATCAAGTTGGAGTCCTTCAGTATAGTTGGATTCATTGGCTTGGAGATATTTCCCTCCTTCATCACCGATACTTCTGTTCTTCCCTCCCTACATTCTTTCCGCCTCTCCTGCGACAACGCCACGATGGTCGAGACACCCGAACCTCAATGGGTGGAAGGCCTCTTCAAATTTATCGGCGATAGGAAAAAGCTTAGGCGATTGTATCTGCGAATTCCTTCAATTGATCTGAATCTCCTCCACGAGACTTCACATCTCGACCTCCTTGGCAAGTTGAAGCACCTCCAGGTGCTTGGGCTTCATACCGGTGTCACAGACATCGATATGCCGTTTATATGTGATCTGTGCAAGATCCTTCCAACTGGACTCAAGGCCTTCCATTTGGCCATGGACTGGTCTGGAGACCCACTACTGAACCTAGTGAGTTTCTTCGTGCAATAGGATCACATGGCTGGCCGACTGATACCCTGGCATTCAGGTTGACATTCTCGCCACCTGTCGACACCTCACTTTTGCCCACTTTTATGGAATCTTCAATCGACTCCCACTCCTCTTGATTGACCTCGCCACAGATGTTACTAGCCTAAAGATGGTTGGGCTCAACCGCGCGCTGTGGGACGTGGATCGCAGTGGCCCAGAGCTGGAACTCAAGAAATGGCCCCGATGGAAAATCAAGTTTGCTTCTGAGGAGGATTTTGAATGTGAAGACGCATATTGGCTCTTTCAGTTTAATTAGTCTTCCGTATGGGATATATCGCTGGTTAAGTATCGATTTACTGTATTGGAGCTTAGTAGGCCATAAGCTATATGGACAATGGCACAGTGAAGGGAAGGCCCCGAACATAGTGAGATTCGACATGAACAGGCGCTCCGGCACCGAGCAGCCCGGTACCCGAGACAGGACTCCCTTTGGCTCGGCCTTGAAGCAGAAGCGATATGGGAATAGCTTAACTGAGCAGCTGCATGTCGAGGAAGGTGCGTACTGACAACTTGAAGCTTGACACTGATGCCCCCCGACCCCCATTTTCCGTTGGAGTTCAGGTCATTTCGGGCCCATCCTAACCCAAACTCGAAAGGCAGATGTAAGAATCTAATGCTGAGGCTGGCAACGTTATCATAGCCAGGCAAGGATTACATATAATATTCAACGATGTCAAACCTTGGTCCAACCAAAAGGTGCTTGATGCTCGGGAGCTTGCGTGAAAGCCCGGACAATCACCACAACTCAAAGTTAAAGAGCTTCTCGATGATTACTGGTGAGGAATGTACGATCGGATGGTGTTGAGGACTGGAGGGATTAGAGGGGTGCATCCCCGGCGATCCGGCCTAGGACAATGGAGCCAATCAGGACGCAATTAAATGGCGAACTTGGTGGATGTTGCATGTCGACGGTCATAATGACTGTCCAGGTTCAGCGTAGTTGAAATTTGCTCCCAGCTGTCCTTCAAACCTGCATTGTGCATCTCGTTTCTCCTGACAATGTGAATCGGTTAACTCTGGCCGCTGGCGGCACTGGATACCTTCCGCTTCTCTGGTTTATCGAGTTATCAATATATCGCAATGAGCCTTCTAAGCAAGAGTAAGGCGTTGTCTTGGCACAGACTAGCAATAGCTCATATGGCGAGAACGGGGAGTTAGAATTATAGAGACGTGATCCTTTCAGACAGCGCATCGCATGAGCTTGCTCCGAATCACTGAATTTCATCGCTGAGGCGCGGTTGAAGTGGATTCAAAAAGTTCCACGCCAGTAGGAAGGACATTTTGGCTTCCCATCGGTTGCTTCAGTAGAATGAAACTGTCAGGATGAGAGCGGAGAGATAACCAGGGGTGTAGTATGTGGTTGCGCCAGAGTGATGGAAATAACGAAGCTTTCTTGGCAAAGACCGAGTCGTGCTCATCTATGAAAGACCCCAGCTTCCCCGAGGAATCTGGGGCAGACCTTAGTTTGTAGTGTGCACACGTGTGCGGAGGTGTGCATACAAGGGAAGCCAAGACCCGAGAAAAGGAGCTGAGCGCTGAGGAGTGCCTAGGAACGTGGAGCAATCATCCGTTGATACGCTGCGCTGTTCAATGGCCAATGATTGCTTCGTGAAGGGGGAGAAGAGTACCTAGGAGCTTCGAAAGTAAAATCCCTAGTCTTAGGTGTTCCCGGTAGTTACATACCATGCCCTGAGTAGAAATACCAACACCGCAAACAATGTCTAAGTTTGGCAGTGTCCATAATGCCGCGCCGCTTCATCGCTCTGAAGTTCGTTGTTCCGTGTTCAGGAGAGCTCCAGAGAGTTCCCCCGCATTCCCGTTTCGTTATCACAAGATCAATCTTCTTGCCAAGCCTAGGGCCAGTAGCGCAGTAAGAGAAGGGAAATGCGTCCTGGGTGCGGAGAGAAGTGGGGGAGCCTGGCGGCAGATCCGAGCAAACGAGATCGCGAACGCGAGCACAATCTTGACCCAGGCTGGACTTCACCTAGTAGTGAAGTAAACCTGGGCGGAATATCCTGCCCACGACCTGTCGCCATTTGTGGTTCACATCCTAAAGGAAGCCCGAGGTAGCGTCGTCTTCCGCATATTATGGTACCTGAAGAATCGACAATTAATCTTCACACAGACCCAAGCCTCCTAGTCACCATCCATTCTTCATCCGAGGAGATAGTTTCGTTATCAGATCACGAATAAGTTTTGCATTGGTCTCCGCCAAGTCTCCGCTCTAGGACCAGCCGCTGTATTCTTCTGTGCGGATAAGAGGTCTTTTCTTTTTGGTACCCGTCGAAGTGGGTTCTCAAGTTCTCTGGCGATTTGTGGCGCAGATAGTATTGGTTTCTGGGCCTTCGAATGGATCTTCAGAGATTCAAGCTCGACTCGGGGGGCATCGAAGAAGATATCAATGCAGTAGGGGAAGAAGAGAGTCGTAGCGCCAAGGAACGCTAACTTGTGGGAGCCCCAGAGCGCCCACTAGGGTTGTTGCCAAGCATCGCCAAATAAGGTTAAGGGACAACCAATTTGGAATTTGCAGCGTGCTATCGAGCATCCTCTTGACTCTTGACATCCTCTAGCCTCGAAACCGAGTTCCATCTACAATGAAGTGCTCAAGAATCAACAGCTTCCTGACTACGCTCTCTGCCTTCGGATTCCCGGTTGCTCTTGAGCATATCAGCTACTGCTAGCTTCCGCGAGTAGCCTCGGAAAGCGACTTGCATGAAGTTGTCAATGGGGCGAACATTTGGTTTCGGAGGTCTCAACCAGCGGCGACATACAATCACCGTCAATATCTCGGAGAAGGTAGGGCGCCTAATTCATGCATTCTGTCTGCTGTCTCCTCCCCGATCAAGCCTTTCCGCAACTAGCTCAATGTAGATCAGCTTTTGGATTGAAAGTCTAATCTAAGGACATCTGGCACTAGGGGTAACCCTGGCTGACGGTGAGGGCCCTTGGAAAGCGAAGCACAAGCGCGCATCGCCTTGGCACGATGATACGGTCTCATAACTCCATCGAGCCCTTTACATTACCTCAGAGGTAAAGCTTGAACCGAATTCCAACCCGCCAGGACCGGTTTTGGTGTAATAACCAAAAGGAGGCGTACCCGAGAAATTGTCCAACGAACACCTTAAAAGCCGGACGGGATCTCAATGGTGAAGCATCTCATCCAGGTCTTCTCCAGTAACTACTAACCATCTAATCTCCTCTTTCCTCAGCTTGCTTAAATGTCTCCCTCTATCGATTATTTCTCCAAGCCTTCGACGACTTCACATCATGTCGATGTCGACCTTGACTCCCCGCAGTCCATGTCCCCCTCGCCCTCGCCCTCTCCTTCTCTACTTCGCGATGGTGTATATTATAATGCTCGCCTTGACCCTTCCAACTTCGTGGAAGGCCCTCTTTCGCATAACCCAGCGACGCGACTCCGCCAGATGTTAGCTCGTCCTGGAATAGTTGTACGTGGCCTCGTTTTCCGCCCACTGGACCCTTTTGACACGTCATTAATCCTTAGGTTGCCCCGGGGATATGCGACGGAATCAGTGCTAGATGCGCTCTTGAGGCAGGCTTTTCCTGCTTGTATCAAAGGTACGGACTCCAAATGAGAAGCTGTTCCCCCGCTAATCTTCTGTCCAGCGGAGCCGCCACCACTGCCTCCCGTTTGGGCCAACCGGACCTGGCCATTGCCACTCTCAATGATTTTGTCGGAGTGAGTATTGTGACAGCATGCACGTTTATCCTCAATTCTGATGTTTTCGTAGGCAGCGCAGATGGTCTGTAGCTTAGACCCGACAGTTCCGGTGATCGCAGATGCTGACACTGGGTCAGTGCCTCGACTATCTGAAAGACGGACTTTCTAACTAACTCAACTTCGGGAATCATGCAGATTTGGAGGCCCTGCAATGATCGCCAGAACCGTCACCCAGTATGCTCGCTCTGGTGTCGCTGCTCTCCACATTGAAGATCAGGTCCAAACAAAACGCTGCGGCCACCTCCTCGGGAAGCAGGTTGTGTCAAGGGATGAATTCCTAACTCGCGTTCGTGCCGCAGTGCTTGCCCGTGATCAGATTCCAGGGGATTCAGATTTTGTATGTCTTCCTTGCCACATTATTCGAGGAGACGAACTGAAGGGCCGCAGATCATCATCGCTAGGACTGATGCTGCCCAGGTGCTCGGAATGGAGGAAGCGGTCCTTCGCTTGAGAATGGCTGCCGACCTGGGTGCCGACGTCTGCTTTATCGAAGGTGTGAAAACGAAGGAACTTCTCGAATCCACCGTTGCCGCCCTCGCACCGAAACCAGTTCTCGTCAACGTGATCTCAGGGGGGTTAACCCCTTCTTTTACAAGTCAAGAAGCTGAAGAAATGGGCGCCAAAATCATCAGTGAGATACACTCGCTCGTCTTTTGGCACTGAGCTAATTAGATCTAGTTTTCTCTCTTGTGTCCAGTGTAGCGATGATGCATGCCTGTCGCGCTGCCATGCAGCTTCTGAAAAAGACTGGCACAGATTTTACATCTGCTCAAGGCATGGATCCCAAGTCTTTCTTTGAGCCTCTGGGTACGTGTATCTTGGTTTCTATCGTATAGTTAGTAATGACCTGTTCTGAACTCTACCTCAGGTCTCTCGAACATCATACAATTCGACGCCATGGCCGGGGGCTCCTCTTTCTCTACCATCTAAGTCTGCACCTTCACCTTTACCTCTTGCATGGACTACTTCACCGTCACCCTGGGGCCTGTAACCTTTGCTATCTTCCTTGGATTTTAGGATTTCTAGGGCCTTTTATATACCTGTATACTTATTTGGATGCTTCAACTTGGATCAGGCCTTGTGAAAGGACCTGCTTCATATATTTGTACCTGATACTTGCCCAGGTCCAAGGATACCCTGGTTGAATGCAGTTTGTGAAATAGGCGCTGGAAATTCACCACTGCTATTGGTGACTATATTTAGACTACCGCTGACGTCAGACTTACTTGGCATGGAAATTGCGGGGTACCGGAGAGCCGTCTCCCGGATACCGTTCGCACATTCCGCTACGCTGCCTTACGACAACCCTCACTGCTGAGCACCAAGCCTGTCGCTGGCTCCAAGATTTGCAAGAAATGTCAAGCAAGAAAGTCATCTCGGGAAAAGAAGTCGCGGTACACAACAACCGGGAGAGCTGTTGGATCATCGTCCACGGTATGGAACTCGGTGCCTAGAATTTCTTGTTTCTCAATTTCGACCTATGATCAGGAAAGGTTTACGACGTTACAGACTTCCTGGATGGTGTGTATATCCTTTTTTTCTGAGGCTTCCACGTGCTGAAGTCGTCTCTAGACCATCCCGGTATGAGATGAAGGTGATAGTTCCAACTGTATTTGAACTTACCTGGTCCTAGGTGGGAGCAAGATTATTTTGAAGTATGCTGGAAAGGATGCAACGTAGGTTAAAATGCTTCTATTATCTTGGACGAAGAAGTGAACTGTTCGGCAGGCAAGAATATGAGCCAATCCATCCCCCAGACGCAATCACCACTCACCTTGCCCCTGAGAAATGGTACGCTCCGCGTCCTCAGGCTTAGGCGACCAATCTTGACTTTTCTCAGCTTGGGCTCTGTAGAGCCAGATACTGCTCTAAAGATTGAAGTAAAGGTATCGGACCTTGAGAAGCAACGCCTAGAACGCGTAGCTCGAAGGCCTCCCCTTTCCGAGGTCCTCAATTTACATGACTTTGAGGTGAGCCCGCACTTCCCAACGGCGGCTCTTTTGCCAATACTCCTGCTCGTTCCCGTTCCCTTCTAGGCTATTGCCAAGCTAGTCATGCCTGAAAAGGCTTGGGCATACTACTCATCCGCCGCGGACGACGAAATCACGAATCGGGAGAACCACACAGCTTACCATCGGTATGGGTTCCGTCTACCCCCTCGAACGTTCGACGCCTAACGCCCTTGTTCTCCAGAGTCTGGTTCCGACCGCGGATCATGATAGACGTTACCAAGGTCGACTGGTCGACTAAGATCCTGGGACACCATACGAGCATGCCCATCTACATTGTACGCAGCACTCCGGACGGTGTTGCTCAGCGACTCGCTAATTCAGGCTCCCAATTCCCCTTCTTTTAGACCGCCACAGCTCTGGGGAAACTGGGACATCCGGACGGAGAGCTGAACTTTACGCGTGCGGCAGCGAATCATAACATTATTCAAATGGTAATGTCGCACTCGTCAGTCCCTCCGATTGCCGCTCAATTTATTCGTGATATAACCAGATTCCGACCCTGGCTTCTTGTTCCTTCGACGAACTAGTGGACGCTGCTCAACCCGGACAGGTTCAATTCCTTCAGCTGTAAGTCTGCCCGTCTTGAAGCCCGTTATAGATTACATGAACTTACAGCTTCATGTTATCAAAGCTATGTTAACACGAATCGAGATGTCACCAAAAGGATTGTCCAACACGCTGAGCGGAGAGGTATCAAGGGTCTATTCATTACCGTCGACGCGCCTCAACTTGGGAGACGAGAAAAGGTAGGTAACCCGCCCGATTTTGCAACTCCCTCTCGCTAAACACGGAGTTTCTGTCATAAGGATATGAGGCAGAAGTTTGAGGCAGATGACCCTTCAGAAGTCAAAAACGCTGGCGAGTCTGACAGCGTCGATCGGTCCCAAGGCGCGGCGAGAGCTATTAGCGTGAGTTAACGAGTCTTAGTATCTTTATTCTTGTACCTGACTGGCTTCATGTTCTCTCACTTTGCATAGTCTTTCATTGATCCTGGCCTTCAATGGAGCGACATCCCTTGGTTTAAGAAAATCACGAAGAGTAAGTCAACCCATCTCATCTCCCTCTTGCACGGGGCCTAACTTTATTGGGATCCAGTGCCTCTCATTCTCAAAGGAGTCCAGCGATGGGAGGTACGCAAGATCCTCAACCCACTCTTCTCTCTGTCTCCCCAGTGATCGCTAACAGATATTCAGGATGCTCTTAAAGCATACGACCTCGGTTTGACTGGTGTTGTTCTGTCGAATCATGGTGGCCGTCAACTAGACTTTGCCCCCTCAGGTCTGGAAGTTCTTGTAGAGGTTGTTGAACAGCTGGGAAAGAAAAGGGGTTTAAAGTTCCCCAACGAGAAATTCCAGTTGTTTGTGGATGGAGGCGTCAGACGAGCAACTGATGTTATAAAGGCGGTCGCTCTAGGCGCCACTGCTGGTAAGTGGGATGCACTTCTGCCATCCGTTCACCTTGCTCATGCCTCTTAGTTGGCATTGGCCGTCCTTTCCTCTACGCACACTCCGCGTACGGCCAAGAAGGAGTTGAGCACGGTCTTCAGATCCTTCAAGTAAGTGTCCTTACAAGTACTCGCCCGATTTCTTGGGGATGTATTAACCCCTGACCTTCAGGACGAGTTCCAAATGAACCTACGCCTTATTGGTGCCAACACGATCAAGGATATCTCTCGGGATATGGTAGACGCATCGGGCTTGGGCTCGCATGTCGTTTCTGTCCCGGGAGACCGTCTGTACGATTCAAATTGTCAGTAGATGACTTTCTTTCTTGTTCTACTTTCAAACTGACACATTAGTCCCTAGACGAAAGCATGCAACACGCGCAGTTAAGAGAACTCAAAGCCAAGCTGTGATGGATGGACTCGGCAACACGGCTGCGTCAATGTTGTGTCAATACTCTAGCCGCACTGCGCGGTCTGTGCAGCCGGATCAATGGAAAACAGACAAACCTCTGTATCGTAGGCTTGTGCTTTTACGAAATTGTCATTATTTTCGGTTAGTAAGTCATGGCTTCTGACTGGGTAAATAGGCGGTAGCATGTAGGATAGATCCTGCCTGGCTGTGCAGCAGTCTCCCATTGAGACGGTCGGAATAGGTTAAGGAGTGGTGGCGTAGGTGAATTCGACGACTCTACGAGAGTAGTTCTTCATGGACGTTGAAGTATCTGGCCAAAATGTCAATGGGACGTCTAATGGCGATGGCAGGCGCTTACTTGACGACGTGACCGGCTTGATGGCAAACTCCTTCGCCATTTTCGCCCCAGGTGACTATCCACCTCCCAATGATTTTTCCAGTGTGGTCCACTGTTTCAGCGACGGTCTCCTGGGTCCCGACGAGCGATTTCCCTTCGGTTGCCAGACGAGACGCAGGTAAAGTCATTTGCGAGGCCAGTTCCCATTTCGCCATAGGTCTCCGTGTTTCGATCAGGAATTCAGGATCGTAGACCTGTAGCATCGTTAAGCAAGAGACTCCTTGCCAGCTGGGGACGAGAAAAAAAGGCTTACCGTCGTAACCCGGTGTCGCAAAGTCAAGGTCATGGTCGTGAGCTGGAGAACTTCCCCACCCTTTTCACCCTCCGGCTTGAGACGCCCCAGCGTCGTTACATATGGCCTTGCACACCAGGCGACGAGAGATGTGCTCAATCCGGATGTACCAATTGCAATAGACGCCAACGCGAGGCGAGCGCTGTAGGGGAGGTTCGATTCCACGAGGAACATGAAGGGCGCTAGTGTTACGGAAAGGCCACAGGACGCCAGGGAGAAAATCTTGAGCTTTCGGAAGGTGCTACTGAGAGGCCCGACGTAGTCTGCTTGCTCCCCGGTAGCTGGTGCAGCCGCCTGTTCGGTTTTGGGCGTTTCTGGCTTGTCGGAAAAAAGCCTTCGTCCCGGAAGCAGCGTGCCATTAAGAGGCCGGTGCTGGGATAGGAAGGCACCCCTTGTGAGCAATCGTGACGCTGAGGTGAAGCTGCGGCGACATGAGAAGGATACTGGATGAGCTAATCGTGCTATCCGAGGGAGGTTCATGGTGGTAAGACGGCAACAAAGAGCTTTGCCGCCGCGTCGCGTCTGGCCTGCGGCTAGCTCATCACGCGGCCGCCCAATCATAGCGGCAGTTATGGACCGCCGAAATAGGAACACTAATCTTGTCCTTAACCGCCATGGCTGGCACGGCACTCAGCACAGAGCCACCGATATTGTATTCCAAGTCAGAGTTCATTGAGACTGTGAGTATGGGTCTGAGTTGGCCTTTCCAAGAATGCTGAAAAGTGGCCCAGGACACAGGAAACAAGGTCTCTCGTCGCGCGACGATTGCGGGCCCACAGAACATCATTCTCGGAGGAAAGACTATCATATCTAGTGGTGCTATAATTCGCGGCGATTTAAGGAGAACGGGACCTGGCCATGCTGTCGTCATCTCTCTTGGCCGCTACTGTCTTGTTGGTGAAGGGTGTATCATGAGGTGAGGCGCGACCTACGCTTCTCGCTTTCGTTCAGCAATGTGGATTGATGAAAGGCCACCCTACAAGACGTACCGTGGCAACTTCAACTACTATCCCATGAAGATCGGAGACCATGTCCACATAGGCTCCAACACTGTGGTCGAAGCGGCGACCATTGGAAGCCATGTTGAGATAGGGAAGAACTGTGTCATCGTGAGCCAACTCATCTGGGTTACGCAGACTCCTTACTAAAGGATACCAGGGAAAGTTCACCTTCATTAAGGACTGTGCAAAAATTGCAGACAACACAGTAATACCTCCCAATACAGTTATCCCTGCTTTGTCGCATTTTGCTGGTTCCCCAGGTGTGTATAATTCATTCTATTGGCGTATTTGCGCTGATCCCTCGCACCGCAGGACGGTTCGTGGAAGACCTACCTGAATCAACCCAGGACAATGTTGAAGCCCATACGAAGGGATACTACGCGCGTTTCCAGCCGGGTTAAAACTTGGATACTGGGGATCGCAACATCTACATACCCAGGGGCTTTCCAAAACACTATATCCTGCCTTTTCGCCACTTCTAACAACTATGTTCTATATATCACGCGTAAGATACTAAGAACATGATTCCACCACTGTCGATAAGCGACACCACCCCACAGTGATCATCTACAGAAAAGCCCACAACCCGCGTCAGCTTCACCGGCTCCGGAAGTTCCAGCATATGGACCGTAGACGTTCTCTTCTCGACATTGAATCTAACGAGGCACACAGCAGGGGGGCGTCTTCTTCAACTTTAAGTACGGCGGCCAGCACCTTGCCTGAGGGCGGTATCAAAATCAGACGCCAGGCAGATTCGCTGGACTCGTATACTGTTCCTGGGATGGGGGAACTGGCGCTCACCGCCAGGGTGCGGGTGCCCGCTCCTTCAAAGCTGCCCGCAGTCCCTGACTCGAGTTCCCAGGCTCCATCTGAGTCGAGCTCTTGCACTACACTGGTCCAGAAACGCGCCTCCAACGTTGGGTTCTCATGCGTGGGAGCTCTACGCGGCGTATCCCAATCCATTGTTCCTGCAGGAGTAATCGGGGTCAAGGCTCCCAATTGAGCCTGGTCGACGTGGGTATTTGTCCCTTCTCCCTCCGTGTTTCCTTGCGTCTCTCCTGGAACTTCGTCCTCGTTCACCTCCCCTATAGCAGCGCGGATGTAGTACTCTTTGCGAATGCTGACTATGGGTATCCCGTAATAAGGGTTGGTGGAGAACACGCCCTCGCTTTCGCCCTGGACGCTCAGGTTCGGACGATCTGCCGAGGTCACTTCCCGGCGGATGGTTTTGCAGAACTCCGAGTTCTTCGCGTCTGTAGTTACGCCCTTGAATTTGATCCACGCTGGATGATCTATCTTGTCGTCGGTGGGGAGGAGCGAGCTCGGGAAGCGGAACAAGTTGGACTCTTCTTTGTCCTCGACGAGGAGGAAGAGGTCTCCATCGCATATAGAGCTTCCCGTTTGACCCATGTATGCGCCGGTAAGCTCCTAAATATCACAAGAGTTGCGAAGTAAGTTGAATTTGTCGCTTGCGAGCACGGGGACGCGGACTACGTACCGACCAAATTAAGTCCGATTCAATAATGGTGCGTGCCTGCGACGCGCGGTTGAACGCCACGACGCAAAGCGGAACTTCCTTGAACTCGCCAGGCTGATCCCCCGGCAAATAGTCTGAATGCATCATGGCCCCCACGACTTCTTTCGTCATAAACACGTCCCAGTACTCTGCGCTGTCCTTGAGCTTCTGGTTGAACGTCAATGCGAGGTTCACAGCTTCCCCCGGGGCGCCATAGGAGACAGTCGCAACCGCGATCCCAGAATAACTTAAACTGCAGTCGTTCAACCCCACATTAGCTTCGCCGACAGATGAGGCAATCCAACGCACCCATCCTTCATGTTCTGGTGCAGAAGTGCCATGGAGTAGCACCCCAGCTCGTCCACCCCTGCGCTCACATCGATGACCAGCGGCGCAACATACGCAGGCTCCGTCACCCTCCGCCCCAGCCCCATATCCCAGCACGCGACATGTCCGTCGTCCATCGAATGCATCAGGTACAGACGCGTCCCGGGTATCTGGAATATGATATCGAGGTGGCCCCCAAGGTGCACGGCCCTGCATACTGCGCTTCCGAGGGGCCTTGGGCGGTCAATGCTCCAGTTGCGCTCTAAACGAAGAGTTCTGAGTCCTATTTCTCTGAGTTCGGAGAGAGGGCATTTGGGCAGGTCGTGGTGAAAAGGGCAGGCTATGGGCCTGAACCGCTGTGTCGACTTGAGTGCAGACAGCCAGAAGAAACGCTCGGTCAGCCATCGTGCAAAACGTTTACAGGTCTGTAAAAAGAGTCAAAAGGTGACAGAAGGGGCACTGAAGGCCACCTACCAGTGCTACTGAGACCCATTCTTCTATGCAGACCACTTGCAGGAGAGACAGCAGGACATCATCTGGAAGGTCCTGGAGAGTACGAGTGTTCATGATGGGAGTTCTGACGCAAGTTTATTCAGTTCGAATTCGAGGTCAAGCGAAGCTCAGCGAAGCTGTTGTATCTTAATTGATCAACCAGCTCACATGTGCAAGAGACAATGCGATGCGATTAAACAATTACAGATGCGATGTAGTACTAAGATTAAACACGATAGCGCTGAGATGGGGTGTGCGTGTGACGAATAGCGAAAATGTACAGTAATGGCCGAGCAATCTAACCCAAGAAACGGTAGGTATGCTGGTAAGTCTAGAGTGGGCGACTGTGGGGTAACGAATGGACGAAGAGAAAGGAGGTGTGAATTTAATCCTTCTTCTCTTCCTTGTTGTCAGAGGGCTGCTCTGATGACGAGTTCTCGGCGGCGCGCTTCTCGTAGACCTTCTTGAAGAGACCGAGCGAGGCCTGCTGGGTCTCGTTGATCTTCTCGCGAATGCTGTCGGCGGTGATGGAGTTGTCGCCAGCCTGTCCCTTGGCGGCAGCCTCACGGAGCTCACCAAGGAGCTTCTCAACCTTGGTCTTCTCCTCCTTGTCGAGTTGGTCCTTGAACTCGTTCATGGCCTTCTCCGTGTCGTTGACGACGGAGTCAGCCTTGTTGCCCTCCTCGATCAACGCACGACGCTCCTTGTCGGACTCGGCGAACTCCTCAGCCTGGGAAACCATGCGCTCGATGTCCTTGTCGCTGAGACCAGACGACGAAGCAATGGTCATGGACTGATCCTTGCCAGTGGCCTTGTCCTTGGCAGAGACGTTGACAATACCATCTATTGAAGCGAAGTTAGTCAGGAAAGAACGCAGGGAAGACAAGTCATGACTTACCGGCATCGATGTCGAAGGTAATCTCGATCTGGGGGACACCCTTGGGGGCCGGGGGGATACCGACGAGGTTGAAGTTGCCCAACAGCTTGTTGTCGCGAACGAGCTCACGCTCACCCTGGTAGATCTTGACCTCAATGGCAGTCTGGCCATCAGCGGCAGTGGAGAAGACCTGAGACTTCTTGGTGGGGATGGTGGTGTTGCGGTTGATCAGCTTGGTCATGATACCACCGAGGGTCTCGATACCGAGCGAGAGGGGGGTAACATCGAGAAGGAGAATGTCGGTGACGTTGCCGGCAAGGACACCACCCTGGATGGCGGCACCAATGGCAACAGCCTCATCAGGGTTGACACCCTTGCTGGGTTCACGACCAAAGATCGACTTTACGGTGTCAACAACCTTGGGCATACGGCTCATACCACCAACGAGAATGACCTCGTTGACCTCGCTAGCCTTGACACCGGCGTCAGCAAGAGCCTTCTTGCAAGGGTCGAAGGTGCGCTGGACCAAAGGCTGGACGAGAGCCTCGAACTGGGAGCGGTTAAGTTTCACGTTGATGTGCTTGGGTCCAGAGGCATCGGCGGTGATGAAAGGCAAGTTGATTTCGGTCTGCTGGGTGGACGAGAGCTCAATCTTGGCCTTCTCAGCTGCCTCACGAACACGCTGGATGGCCATGCGGTCGCCCTTGAGGTCGATGCCGGTCTCCTTCTTGAACTCGCCCAAGATGTGCTCGACGAGGACAACATCGAAGTCTTCACCACCGAGATGGGTATCACCGTTGGTGGACTTCACCTCGAAGACACCCTTCTGCATCTCCAAGATGGAGATATCGAAGGTTCCTCCTCCCAAATCGTAGACGGCGATGACGGAGTTGTCGGCGCGGTCGAGACCGTAGGCAAGGGCGGCGGCCGTAGGCTCGTTAATGACACGGAGGACATCGAGTCCGGCAATCTGACCGGCATCCTTGGTGGCCTGGCGCTGGGCATCGTTGAAGTAGGCGGGGACAGTGACGACAGCATGGCTGAAGAGGGAGGTTAGGTCATTTAACAGCAAACATTACGTCTGAACGCTGCCACGTACTTGACTTTCTTGTTCAAGTACTGCTCAGCGGTCTCCTTCATCTTCACCAAAACATACGACGACAGCTCTTCGGGTGTCTGGAAAATGACGTCAGAGCATATTCTTCGCCAGCGGTTGAGAAATACTCACGAGTTGCTGAATCTTGTTGCCGTTCTCGACCTCGACAGCTGGGTGACCGTCAGGCTTCTTGACGATTTTGAACGGCCTGGAGAAAACATAAGGAAAGGAACTACACTCGAAAAAGGGATACGGACCAGTGCTTGGCATCTTCCTGGACCTCTTTGTCAGAGTACTGACGACCAATGAGACGCTTGAAGGCGAAGACGGTGTTGGCCGAGTTGACAACAGCCTGACGCTTCGCGGGGAGACCGACGAGACGCTCGCCGTGCTTCGTGAAAGCAACGACGGAAGGCGTTGTCCGTGCGCCCTCGGAGTTCTCAATGACGCGCGCGGTCTTGCCCTCCATGATGGCCACGCAAGAGTTTGTCGTTCCCAAATCAATACCAATGACTGGGCCTTGAAAGGAATGAGTCTTCAAGCTACCCCGCAGAATTGTGTTGCCAACTCACCGTTGACTTTTGAGTTCATGTTCCTGGCAATCATGGTACGTGGCAGCGCCTGCAGAAGGATTAGCTGGAGTACACGGTGCATAACGCGCAGTGCTCACCGAGTAGCATGTTGACCTCGAAACGCCAAAGCGCAGGGAACTTCGGGCAATGGAGAGCATGATGTTTTGGGAGAAGGAAGATGAGGAGAAAGAAGTAAAATACCGAAAATTTAAACCCGCCGTACGAAACCGCTGTCTCGCTTGCCGACGGAATCAGCCGAACCTTCGAGAATCCCCGCCATCATGTGATCGTCGCGCTGGGGCCCTCTGATTGGCTGCTGCTACCCCAGAGTCCGGGAGCCAGGGAATGCTGCAGAACCGTCGAGTCACTGCAGCTCACCATTTTCGCTTCGGTTGGGCTCGATGATGAACACAGTTGTGCCGGTGCCCTACGCATGTCCTGCCGACGTTGAGCAAGGCCCCAACACCGTCTAGCGCCCGTCTTCAACGTCCTTCGGGAGTATTCCTTCGGCAGTAGCCCGCAAGGCACATCAGAGGCGACATTGAGCATCGGTCAGCCCCGGGACACGTCAGAGCGCCAAGGCCCGACAGAGACACACCGACAGTCTCCTGAGCCCTGCCCGTCGTTCAAGACCCTTTCTCGAGATGAAGACCCGCGACTGTACCCCGACTTTCATACCGGCGATTAAGTTGCCGAATCCGGGTCCAATAGCCTGCTAATGACCTTGATTCTTGAAGTTGAAATCGAGCTCATCCTTCCCCCGTCCCCTCTCGAACAATGTCTGCAGAGTCGCCGAAAAAGAAGATTGGTGGAGAGTTTGGAGAGATTCGGGCAAACATCGACGTGGATAGCCTGAACGACTACCTCAGGAAGCATACCCCGGGCATTAAAGCCCCTGTTGATGTTAAGCAGTTCAAGGTAAGCCCTATAACCCGCAGTCGTGCGCTCAACTCATTGAATACTGGTGTAGTTTGGACAGGTATGTTTGTCTGTGTCGCTCAGACGATCACCTCGCTGACCCATTATGGGCTAGTCAAACCCCACCTACTTCCTCACCGATGCCAAGTACGTTCCCTCTCCCCTACCACTGAGCAAGTACTCAGACGAAGGTGTACAGCAAGACACGCTTCGTCTTGCGCAAGAAACCAGCCGGACAGCTCATGTCGAGCACCGCCCACCAGGTAGAGCGCGAATATAAGGTGCTCGCCGCTCTGCACAAGCACAACACCCACCCCGCAACCCCACCGGAGAACAGGGTACCCGTTCCCGAGCCCATTAACCTGTGCGAAGACTCCTCAGTAATTGGCACCTCGTTCTACATCATGGAGTTCTTGGATGGCCGTATCTTCACCGATGTCAAGATGTTGGAAGTTGCTCCTCAGGACCGCCGAGAGTGGTACGTCGCAATCACCCTCTTTGCATCCGTCCATCTGAGAACTGGTTTCCATCAGCTGGCTCTCCGCTATTCAAGCCCTCGCTGCCCTTGGCTCCGTGGACCCCCACCAGGTCGGTCTCGGCAACTTTGGTCCCTCGACCGACTATTTCCCTCGCCAAATCAAGTCACTGAGCAAGGTCTCCGCCATCCAAGCTGAGGTCGTTGACGTAGAGACCCAGCACAAGACTGGCAACATCCCCTTCTTCAATGAGCTCGTCGAATGGTACCGCTCCAACCTGCCTGACGAGAAGAAGCTTGGCCTCCGCATCGTCCATGGCGACTACAAGCTCGACAACCTCGTCTTCCACCCAACGGAAAACCGTGTCATTGGCATGCTCGACTGGGAGCTGTGCACCTTGGGCAGTCCTGTACGCAGACACCTCGCTCATCCCTAAATAGCCAAACTGACCTTCGAATCAGCTTTCAGATCTCGGTAACTTGACGCAACCCTGGGCCATCGACTTGAAGCACATCCCAGCCGGTGCCCCTTTCACCCTTCGAGGCTTCAAGAACACCACCAAGGACGTACCCATCCCCTTGGAAGACCTCGAGAGGGAATACTGCAGACTCACAAACCAGCCTTACCCCATTACCGAGATGATCTTCGTTCGCAGCTGGATGCTGTTCCGGGTAAGTCGCCTCGCCCCCTTTCATGGCTGCCAGTAGCTTAGGTGTTCTGTAGCTCGCAGTCATTTCGCAGGGTATCGCTGCTCGCTTTGCCCGTCGTCAAGCCAGTTCTGAGCAAGCCCACCTTCACGTCAAAATGTTCCCTGCTGTTGGAAAGCTGGCGAAGGCCGTTTTGGAAGACGAAGGAATTCAATTAGAGCGTAAAGCGAGGTTGTAAAGCACATAAACATCCTTACCTGTTTTGCTTGTTACTCTACTCAATGTATCGCCGACTTACTCATCTAAATTGCGTCTAAAGGGCGTTGCCGACACGGCGCTTAGTATAGCCGCCCAGTCTCGCCCGGCACCACGGGGCGGCTTGCGCCCCTCATGAGCTGGGTTGCGATAAGGGAACCCATTTTCTCCTTCTTGATGTACGGGTTTGCACAAGACAGGTTGGTGAGAATGTGGAAACAGCCTTGAAGTGTTTTTTATCACTCTGACATGAGCCCTGCATGACACATCGCGTTCTATTATTCTGTACACAATATGAACCAAACTATAAATTACATGGAAGCACTACAACATCATGACCGACTAAGTATCCTCTGAATCGATCAAACTGTGTCCATTATCTTCAAGTATGACTTCTACATAGATCCAAACCAAATGTTCGTGATTTGTTCCATGATTTGGGCGCTTCTAGCATTCTAACCTGTCGGTTCCTCTCCCACAGCCTTATGCTGCTGAGGTTCCGAGCCAAACTTGAATTTAGGAAGCTTGAATAGACTCGACTGCTTCTTCGGAGACGCTTTTGGCTCTCGGCTTGGCGACTTGGCGAGCCTCGATTTCCCAGGCGTGATTGTCAAGAAATTGACCACCACCGACCAAAGATTGTTGCCGGTAAACGTAGAGTCTGCCCCGCCTAAGGAGAGATCGGCGACCGCCGCAAGCTTCCTCGCCTCGTCCGTGTCGCGCCTGGAAACGATGCTCGACGGCGGAGGGCGCTCGTGCTCGTCCAGCGCCCAGGCCCAGCCCCACCCCGAGGAAGACAACAAGAACTGCTTGTAGCTTTCATCCGACCCGGGCTTCTTCTGCTCGCTTGGCTCCCCACTACCGCTGGATTTGGTACCTTGGCTCAGGATCGTGTTCCTAAGCTGGCTGAGCTGCTTTATCGTATCCTTCTTCGACCTCTCTAGGTTCCTCTTGCGGTGCTTCTCCACGTGCTTGTACGTATGCGCGAACTTCTTGTCGAACCTGTCCTGAAAATCGATGCACCGGCGCATCGTGCGTTCAGACATCTTCCCAATGATATCGACAGGCACCGTCGTCGCGTCGAGCGCTTCTTCTGGCTCCAAAGGCCGAATCACACCATCAATGCCAACACGCTCCCTGATCATACCACAGTCCCAGTTCTTTACGTCCTGAAGGTAAGATGTAAACAGTTAGAAGCGATTGTATTGAGTTTCGCAAAGATACTCACTTTGACGTGAGAGTACGTTGAAGGTTCTCCAGCGAAGTGCTCTCCAGGTGTGTGGACGTGGGGTGCGGAGAGGGTGAACCGTGGACCCCCCACATCGGTGTCAGTGCTCGCGCTCAACGGTTGCCTCGGCGGTGGAGGCAGGGAGGCCGATACTGGAGGAGACTCAAACCGACTCTGACTTGTTCCAGGACGGGGGCTGAGCTCGCCGCCATTCAGTGTGCTTTCAGGGCTACGATTGACTGTAGGCACTGCACTCAGACTGCGGTGGCGGATGAAAGTCGAAGCACGGGACATGCTAGAAGAGAATCTCCGGGTCAAATTGCCCATGCCACCTTGATCGGGACTTAGAGAGCTCTGCCGGGTCGGCCCAGAGGGCGGTGTTTCTGTGAACATTGCGTCGTGCAGAATTGGCTCTGGGGTAGTGGAGGTGAAAGGTGTAGGCGATGCCATAGGGGGAGAGGGCGGCATGTTAGTGACAAATTTGCAGAAGGTGGCCATGGCGCGGAAGCAGAATTTAGCAGGAGTTGTGAAAGAAAATAAGATCGGAAGCACATGAGGGGCGTCTAGACATTCGTATTAGTTATGAATGCAAAATAGTTAAGAAATATTAACGAACCGTCCCAAACTTGAAGGTGGACTGAAGAGGGCTTCATGTCTTCGGGCTTGAGGTTTCTCAGAGCAGGATACAGTTGCTTTGAGCGCTCCGGTATCGGGTACTTCTCAGGATTAGCCGCTTTGTGCGCACTGTCATGTCTATGTAAGTCTTTGCTGGTTCACAAATGGATGTCCGCAGGACTTACGTATAGATCACTTCGTCCCTCAGTACCTCTTTATCGCCAGCGATGAAGAAAAGTGGTGGTAATCCACCAAGGTAGGAGAGTGAAGCGCTGATTAGAGGGTGCGTGATGAGGGAGTTCTCCGCGTAGAAATGTATTTGTCTGTTGATTTCAAGCTTCTCGTTGGATTCCGTAGTGAGTGAGATTTTGCGTGACCGTATCGAATGCTGAGGATCCACCGGAGGGAGGTTGGTAGTCGAACCAACATTTACCTGCTGGCCAGGGTATAGATTGGGAGGAGCGACCGTTGCATCCTGTTTAGGAATCAAAGTCGCTGCCTCATCGAACGGCGGCGTGTCATCGTCGAACTTAAATGCGTGCTGAACTCGCTGTCGAAGAGATGCGTGTACACGACTGGAGACCTCTTCAGAGGGGGGAGGCCATAGGGTACTCGGTTTGTGAAAAGAGAGACCACAGTCAGGAATAACGTCCTTCAGGGGTTGTTATGATATTGTTCAAAGTGTGGTTTGACAAAACACATACCGTTACGGTGTTGGTGTGTATACTCGGGAATGAATGCGTGAGGTCACACCAAGGAGATATCAACAGGCCTCCAGCTGGAGCCGGTAGCCCCGTATCGCGTATTACCTGGAGAAGGGCAAGAGACAACCCTCCACCAGCCGAATCACCGGCGATGACAATGTGTGCAGGATCAACAGGCTTATGAGGACAATCAATGGGTGGCCGGATGAGATACAGATCTGTAACTCGGATTAGCCAATGCTTTCTCCAGCAGAGGGATGTATATGAACACACAGGCTGCTAGGGCGTCTTGCAGAGCACAAGGGAATGGGTACTGGGGCGCAAGTCGGTAATTAATGGCTATAGAGTGTGAATGGATTGTGTCAAGTAGGCTGTTGGGTCTGGGGACATACCGAAAACCCGTCCGTTGATCTTCCTAGCGAGTCGCTGGATGCTATATCTAATGTTGGGTATGAGCAAAGGCGATGCTCATTGATTACGGGTACTACAAACCTCTCCTGGTCGACACTGCCGAAATAGTAACCCCCTTAGCCATCCGTTAATATCATTGATACAAAGTTGAACGAGCAGGGACCCACCTCCATGGAGAAATAAGATACAACGCATGGCATCCATATCTTTATTGTACGTTTCATTATCCTCTTCGCCTGAGGTTGAAGTCGATTCCTTCCGCTCTTGGGGAGGCTGCGACTCGCGGCGTTGCTTGTCACGCCGTTTGGCTTCCTTCCAATCTTTCTTTGCAACGATCCATTGGCCGTCAACTCTGTGCGGAGTAGTTTGTCAGATGGAGGACCCCCACCACGCAAACTGACATACCCGTTCACGCCTCTTACTTGCCACCACTTGATGCCCCCGACCAATTGCCGGCAGAACTCTTCGCCCCCAAGGACTTGGATGAGAAGGGAGGCAGCCTGGTCACACGAAGACATAGGAACAAACATTCTGACGACCTTCACCCAAGGAGGGGATGGGGTACGTGTGTTGGAGAAGGCTAGGGCGCTTGTTTAATGACTACTGTGAGGACGCCTTTTGCTGGGACCTACCTTGAAGGTCTTCAACTGTGTGCCTAAAACAGGGATACTTTATTAGTTTGGGCTCCTGCAATTCGAAGTCCATCTTACCACACCGCTATGTTCAAGAACGACTTGGTATGATTGTTTAGTGGATTTCACCTCAACTTGAATATGATAGGCGCTCACCTTTACTATAGTGAATGCTTCGTCGAAGAGAATCTCATCCTTCCTCAGTTTCACTGGCTGCTCCTGATTTCCGTCTGGTTTCCGCCGTTCGAAGTAGTGCTTGGCTAAGACTTCCCATAGAACGGGGCCAATCTTGAATCCCACATCTCTTGTGAGCGCATTAGGCATGGTGTTAAGGGGGAATGCGGGGGCCTCTATGGCTGTTTTAAGGTATTGTATTCTGTCGCGCCACAGTCGTCGAATTTAGTGTGTAGCTGGCCAGGGTGTCTTGACTTTGAAGTTCGAACGTTTATCTTGGAGAGCCTTGCATTGTCGTCGTGCACAACCCGTGCCCACAGTGCACGGCCGTGGTGTGAAACCGAGTCGCTGCGGATCAGTGATTCAGGCTTGTTCCACAGCTTTAATTCGTGGCTGTGCCTTGGCCGCCTCCTCTGACACTAACAGTGACCACGATGCTGGAAGCGCATTGTGTATCGACATCGAAAAGTATCCAGAGACGAATGGAAATCTTTCCGTTTTGGTTCTATGCTGAACTGAGGCGCTTCTCCTGGGCTACTGCATCCAAGCAGGATCGTTTTGCTCTCCAAATTGACACGCCGAAATCTTGGTGGAAAGCCTGAACCACCCAGTATGGCGGCAAACTATACACGCGAAACCATATCTATATGATTGACTGGCTATCTGGCTTTGACTCGGCACTGTCGGACGATGACTGAAGGTTGCCTTTTTCCCGACAAATTACCAAAGGAGGCTTCTGTGAGTAAGAATCCCCTCCTGCCGCAATGAAAACTAACGCCAGGTCTCGATAGGTCACAATGCATCCCGTCGTGTGTCCGAATGTGCTGATTCTTCGGGTTCTGTGCCAGAGAACTATGATCTAAAGCGCATTTCAGTACGGGGTGGCTAGCTTCTATAGGAACTTAAACCGCACGAAAGCTCAAGGTACTAAGCTTTCTCTATATGGGATATCGCTCCTTGATCCCAGAAGGAGAACATATGCTGATAATGCGCTCTTCCCTCGTGTACACGTCGGAGCACGAGATATCTATCCTGCCGTATACTTCTGTTTTGCCGTCAACGGATGCTCGTCGCCGTATCGGGGTCATGATTGCGACTTCCTCACCCATTAGAATCTGCCAGAGTGAAAAAGGGTTTTCCCTTTCCACGCGAATGAAGTATGTTTAAATAGGGCAAGTGACTTGCTCGGACTCTTCAGCAAAGACCAAGTTTCTTGGCCTCTTCTTTCCTTTGAAATGCTCCTTTCCAAGCTCTTCAGCCTTTCTCTCGGCGTGGCGTCAGCCTTCGCTGCGCCCCCAACCCGAAGGTCTGATATTACCTATCACTTCTTTCATCATCAGCCACCTCATCTCTCTCTCTCTCTCTAGGACATGTGGAACGTCCATCTCTGAGGCTGAAAAGGTTAAGGCAGAGGCTCACTTCTCTGCTAACAAAGCCCCATTCTCCGTCGCGGCCGGCGTACCCGTCAAGGTTGGTCTCCCCTGTGCCACCCACCGTTGTTGTTGGCTGAGTAATTCCACAGGTCTATTGGCACGTTGTCAGCAAGGACAGCACTCTTAGTGGTGGCAACATCCCGTAAGTTAACTTAAATAAGAGAATCAATGATCAAAGCCTCATCAAGGCAACAGTGATTCCCAAATTGCTGCCTCCATCTCAGTTATGAATACTGCTTATGCGAGTACTGGCCTTTCTTGGGTTCTGGCTGGAACGGACCGAACGGTTAATTCGGACTGGTTCAATCGGGCCGGTCCCAGCACCACTCAACAAACGGCGATGAAGACGTCGTTGCGGAAAGGTGCCGCTGAAGATCTCAATGTTTACACCGTAGGGTAAGACTACTACTATCTATACTTTCAGGCAGACTCAGAACTGACCAACCGTCAGGTTTAATTCGGGTTCTGCTGCCGGTCTTCTGGGATATGCCACGTTCCCTTGGGACTATCAAAGCAAACCTTCCGACGACGGTGTCGTCATTCTTTATTCCTCTGTCCCTGGAGGCACCGCCGTCCCCTACGACCTTGGTCAGGTCCGTACTTATGCTCCGTTATCAATCCATTGTTCTAATCTGTATCCCATTGCTCGCCACTCCAGACTTTGACCCACGAGGCTGGGCATTGGGTCGGCCTGTATCACACGTTCCAAGGAGGCTGTAGTGGCTCTGGCGACGGCGTGGATGACACGCCTGCTGAGGCTAGCCCTGCTTACGGCTGCCCTGCCAATCGCGATACCTGCTCCAGTCCTGGTGCTGATCCTATCCGTGAGTCAACACTTTCTCTCGATCGCGATTGCGCCTCACATATAACCTGGTAGACAACTTCATGGATTATTCCGACGACTCGTGCATGAACCAGTTCACTCCCGGCCAGGCTGCACGATTGCAAGCAGCCCTCGCTACTTATCGTAATACTGTGTACTAAATGTTGCCAATGCAGAGGTTAAACACTTAGGTTCCGCTCGTCGTCCCTCTCAAATACAAATACACTGATAAATGGAAGACCTCATTAGAAGTCCGTTTCTGGAAATAGTCGAGCAATCAAATTTTTCGGAGCACCCTTTGCATTACCTTCTAAAACCGATAATAAGGAGAGAGAGCCGAGGCATTAGATCGAGTGATCATGCAGTGCCTGCAGCCTAAAGCGTGCATAAACCTGAGGGAAAAGGGCACTGAGCAGTGAGATCGAAATAACTTCATCTCTGTCGAATCAATGAGATGTCACCGGTGCCATCTCATTGATATTTCACCGGCGCTTACCAACGTTCAATGTTCAACGTTCAACTCGCAGGACCAATTTCGCGGAATATTTGTAATTGAGTGGTTTACGTTTTGGTACATGACCCTGATCGATCACCTTTTCTCTATCTTCAATCTACTGAGAAGCCTCTAACTAGTGATTCTGTGGATCCCAGGCCCAAAGGGCCAAAGTTTATATACAGGCAGCTCTTGAGAGGCTGAAGCAGACCACTCCCATTCTCTAGAAATGTCTGGGCCTCTTTATTCTACGGCGGGCTTGCCAGATCTTTCAGGACAGATAGACATCGTCGACACTGCCCCGTTCGCCTTTGGAGGCTTCGCTGACATCTGGCGAGGCAAATTCAAAGACCAAACATCGGGGGCACTGGTAGGAATCGCTCATCATCACGACTATCATCGGCTCCAAGCTCATTGGTTCAACAGGTCGCAGTGAAGGTCATAAGGACGTACACCGACGATCCGGAGTATGTCAAAGAGAGAAACGACGTGGCTATAGCGTTCCATTTATCCCCAATATGCATGGCTTTCCTCATCGTCATCTTTACCAGAAACTCGTGAGGGAGGGCAAGGTCTGGAGCCAGCTGTCCCATCCGTCTATAACCCCATTCATTGGGATATCATTCAACGTGGGCCATGGACAGCCTGGCTCGCCTGCCCTTGTATGCCCCTACTATGTCAATGGCAATCTGGTGAACTACCTGGAGAGCTATCCCGATGCCAATGCCATCAGACTGGCAAGTGAAACACCTATCTCTCCTCTGATACAGGGCCTCATATACTTGCCATGCAAAGTTGGCTGAAGCGGCTGAGGCGCTGGCCTATCTTCACTCCCTTGAACCTCACTCGATAATACATGGCGACATCAAAGCGGCAGGTTCAATTAATTAGGCACCGGTCTTGACTGACACTGACTCGTCTTAATCCATAGTCTAATATTCTCGTTAATGATGAGGGACACGTATGTCTGGCCGACTTTGGGCTTTCTAGGATTTTGGAGATGAGGGGGTTCACGACAAAGTCCACCGGGGGAAGCTACAGGTGGCTGGCTTATGAGCTTGTCGTAGCTTCCTTAGAGGAGGAGGAAGAGTTACCACCCCTTACAAGGGCCTCCGACACCTGGGCATTTGGGATGACCATATTGCAGGCAAGTCTACGCACCGCTCATTACAACACCTCCTGACATTGAATATCCCTAGGTCAAGACAGGAAAAGTCCCATACCACACCATTAACTTCGATCCAACCGTTATATTCACTCTTTTGAAGCGTGAACTACCTCAGCGCCCAATTACCTTCGCGGATGGACTTTGGAGGATTCTTCTGCACTGCTGGACTCTCAATCCAGCAGGGCGCCCGTCGATGAAGGCCGTCGCCCATGCGTTGGAAGCATTTAACAAGAACGATGGCCTCACCCCCGCCGAGATCGACGACGTTCTCGATGAGATTGCTTGACAACTTCTTTCATACTCCGAGCTCCTTCCCAGACTTTGATTGTGTACCCGGACCATGCCTTGGCCACGCCGTTGCCCCACGTGCATCACGAACACTGTACTCCTAGCCGTATTGGCATGGCCTCTGTCCCAGCGAAAGCTGGGTGAGAGATCAACTGCCTTGTACCAATAGTATGCAGAATTAACATGTAGTACTGAATCTCATGTACTAGGCTCTATACTTTAACTTTCCTTGGTCTTCCAGTCGAGTCTAGAGGCGCCCGCGATGATTGTAGGAAGTCCAGCACAGGCGCTTATACTTACATAATAAACACCACCCTCCTGATGACGTCGTTGATTAGACGCGGAGCAAGACAGAAACCTAAACACTACTGCAGTAGGGAAATTCATTCGCCCTCAACCACCATGAACATCCAGCGAAAATACGAGTCTCCGGATACTCCGACGGGTAAATCTCCAGAACCTGGCGAGCAGGCAAGGAGGTCGTTCCTTGGGTCATGCTACTGTCATGAAATCGAATATGTGGTCGATTTGGAGAACCCTGAAACAGACGCTCGCACATCTGTTTGTTACTGCAAGAACTGCCGGGTACGCCGATATACCGCTATCATGCCGTAGGCAAATCGTCTGATTTTACTACGTGGCAGAAATGGACTGGGTCAGCCTTTGGAATAACTACCAAAGTACCTAAGGCTGCTTTGAAATACACTAAAGGCGAGACAAAGAAGCACGAATCAGATAATGGGTCGGGAACTAGGCTGTTCAGGGAGTTTTGTGGAACATGCGGAGGCGGCATTCTCGAATATGGTGTAAGCACTACCCTGGGGCCCTTCCCAGATTTACTAATCGTTCGCTTTTCGACATCCGACGCCCTTTCCAGGAAAACGCTGGCGATAACACGTATGTCACGTACGGTAGCTTTGAGAACCCGGAAGGGCTTCCCCCTCGGGGAGAATTCTTCTGTAAATATCGCGAATCGTGGATGCCAGAGATTCCAGGTTCGTCTCCTATCATTATCTGCGATTGCTGGCATCCCCCACCGACCTCTTCTCCTTCAAAAACCACCGTATAAATAGGGGTGTTTCATAAGCAGGAAATACATAATTAAGGCTGCACAAACATGTATCCTACCTCATTGGCGTTCAACTGGGCACCACGAGCACGCCACCGAAGTTGGAGCCAGATTCCAACAATCTAATCGTCGCTTCACCTTCCTCCCCTTGGCCATCTGCTTGGATAAGACGCCTTTCATCCCGTCTAAGGTCGATTAACTTTACGGGTTCTCCTGTACTTCCGTCTACAGGGACCTCCTCAGTTGTCGCTGGAACACCAGGTATCGCTTTCCTCCTATCAAGGATCCTAATACGCGGGATACTTTGGTATCCACACTCCAAAGGAATTAATGTCCATTCCAGTCTCTCCTCTCCTCCAGGTAGGAGCACTGGCACGCGTCCGCTGCGCAGACCAGCTACAATGAAACCGTCTGTTACCTCAGGCTCCATTTGTACGGTAACATTCGCCGAACGTGTGGGGTGATAGTTTCGGATGGTCACTGTCATCGAAACTGGAACGTGAAGCGTAGCGGTAGGTGGAATGTCGAAGAGAGCGACGAGGGTGTCCCCAGGAGGGTTCAAGGCAGGAAGGGATACCGTCGTCTTTGATAGGGACCCATGGCTCCCATCCCGCAAAATTCTGGGCGTCAGTGTTAGCAAAATAGTGTCGTCAACCAAGATAACAAGCATACCGGCGCCATGAGACTGTGTATCTTCCTGGGCTAGGGAACAAGTACTCCTCGCTTTTGCCGTCATCCCGAACGCCTATGTTCACTCGACAAGACAAATTGAGTTCATCTCCGGCGAGGTACTCTGTGTAAAGATGACACCAGAAATTTAGCACCCACCCACGACAGCGAGCAATCAAACATACCTGCAGGGAAGAGGTTTCCGTCAGGGAGATCCACGGAAGAGTCCATAATACGGATCTCGGGAGCACTCTTTCCTTCCAGGTCAATTATAATTGCGGGAGGCAGCGAGGTGTAACATACCGTAGCATCTAGCGTTATATTTTCAATATATACGCCCCAAGGTCCTGTGCAATCCAATTTGATGTTCACCAGTGCTTCGGTACCCTTTCTCTCGTCGAAGTAATCTTCTGCAAACGTGTCTAAGGAAGCTAGACCCTGCCATTCTCCTCGTGTCCGAGCATACATCACGGCACTGTCCACGGCGAAGGGTGCGATAGTTGGCACGGTGAGTGTTTCCTGATACACTGTTTTGTCTATTTGTACAGGGGATGCCGGCTCATCTTCATCCTCGTCCGATGACTCCCCCGATGTTTCTTCGGATTGAGGAGTATTCGCAGAAATCGATATATCCAGCAGGCGGTCGCCACCGGAGCCTCCGCTTGCCAAATGCAGTGTCTTCGAGGCATGGACGCCGGGCGCTAAAACACCAAAAGGGATATCTTTGATGAGTCCAGTCGATGTTTCACCATTTACGGATATGGTATTGACTATCCAGGCATGACGTGTCAGCCTTCATTGCTTTTGGTAATTCTGGTAATCGGCACCCACTTGCATAGTCAATGTCGGTGGGTTGTAGCAAAACATCGGCCATCACTTCCAAATCCCGGTCGTCATGATTAACGACCTCAATCACGATCGGATAATCTTCGTCTAGAAAGCCAGGCTCGTGGTGGATCACGGAAACGTTGAAAAGGTGCGGACGAGGCTTAACACTACCAGTAGGCAGAAGCGGTTGTGTCAGCATGTCCGCCACGATAAGTAGAGGAAGGCTGCGTCTGCGTACACTGTTGTAGCATGGTCCGGGCGTTTGACTGCGATGAACCGAGGCGGATCTTGAGAGCGTAGCCAGCGAGGTTCCGAAGTTGAGCCTAGGACCGGTGGGCGAGGTTCCACTGGGACCTGGACCTTCCAGCTGTTCTGTTCGATGTTAAAGATAACCTTCTTGATCTAAGCGCAGGGAAGTTAGGCTGATTAGTTATCGAGCCTTGGAATAGACGAATTTCATACGCTAAGCGTGACGGGTTTACGAGAAACTAGAGCCCCGGTGAACAGCACCACACTTCCAGGCTTCCATCGCAGATTCGCTGCAATCTCCAGTTGCAAACCGTCCTCCAAATTGATGATACCAAGGTCGACCCTTGAAACCGAGGTAGATGGAGTGGACTCTTCTTGCGCTTCCGCACTATGGCGAACAATGACGGGATTAGATATATGCGAGATGTGTATCTCGAGAGACGAGAATGGCACAGAAGAAATAACAGTTCGCGTTGGCGCGGTGATCGGCAGCTGGAAGGCAGCTGGTTCTTCGACATTAACCTCAGCTTTCCAGAACACAGCATCTGTTTCGACTATATAGGCTTGTCAACTCTTTTCAACCTTGAGCAAGATGAATGCATTTACATATTGGCCTTGCTCCCGCTAAGTCAAATGTGAGTGCTGCTTCCGTAGACGATGGTACTGTACTCTACGGTGCACATGAGTACGCCTTTCATCTAGAAAAGATAACAAATATACCTGAAATAAGGCCAGCAGGTCTTCTTCCAAACCATTAGGCTCTTCACTTTCTGCAAGATCTTCTGATATGAATGGCACACCCCAAGTCATGGATGAAGTGCGCGTACCTTGCCCCATCATCTCGATCAAGAGCTTGATGCTAAGCTCTACATCTCCCATTCTCTGGGCGCATGAGTACCAGGTCGACAAGAGAGGTTTGAGGAGGGCGTGCCATCCCTCTTTCCTATAAGTCTTCGCGATTCTTTCGAAGAAGCTGTGGCGGTGGTGGTGTGGTGGTTAGTCATGAGGTGAGAAAGTTGATCGTGCAGCGCACCGGACAGCTACGTCGAACTTCCCGGCTTCGTAGTGCGTTTCTGCGATACGAGTAGCGATCCAGAGGGTAAGTCTGCTTGTAGTTTGATTCGCCAAAGCTGGCGTTGCGGCATATTTCTTGAAAAGTTCATATGCTTTGGTGTATAGCTATGAAGGGGAGGTATCATTACGGAGTCAATAAGGTAATGAACACCATGCTACCTCAAGCACCAGGCTTAAATGATCAACTTTCTTCTCATTTTGAAACCCAGGGGATAGAGCGATCGGGTTGTTATTATTCTATAGGAAGGTGGTTAGAGCTGTAGATATTGATTTGGACATAGATGGCAAACCTCAGCCTCTAGAGCAGCCTGGAATCTTGCTCGCCTCATATCCGTGCATTTCGCGGCCATGTAGTAGTAAAACCCAGAGTGCTGCAGTGCATGGCTTGGGTTAATCCCTAGAGTCCTTGCGAAATCTAGATCAGGTAGTCCAGCCGGTCGAGGGGCAGGTGCTGCCCCAGTACTGGACGCAGTGGGTTGGTGAACTGGAATCACCAGACCGGATCGCGTGCCTTGGTCGATCATCTCTGCAAGCACTCGATACCTGTAGTGTACCATTAGAAATCCAAAGTCCTGAGGGCAATACGTGCACTCACTGCCGTGCGATCCAACTCCAGAATTCATAGGTCTCTTCTCCGATACCCCATCCTCGAGAGAAGTCACCAAATTGACGTATGTGAGTATTGTGGTGAGATAGCGCGAGTGCATGCTCATTGTTGTATAGGTATAGTTTCACAATCTTGCAAAATCGTTCAATCCAAGTATACAGAAAAATGGGACTAATGGCTCACCTTGATATTGATACAATCAGCCAGGACTTTGGCTTCAGCCCAACGCTTCGTACGAGGAGGGAGAATGGCAGTCGACCCGAACATGATGGTTAATGTCGCATAGGCATCTTGATAATGCCTAATATCCATGAACAATGAGTTTTCGAGGCTGCAAAGGAGAGGTTCTTACTTCAGCGCGACTTCGTCCTCTCCACGAAATTCTGCAAAACAAGCCATCTTGTATTCATACCGGACAGTCCATCCTTCCGGGCGCAGTGGTCGTGATATATTTGGGTTCGCAAGTTGGACTGCTGGGTTGGGATACGAGGCAGTTGCTTGTGAATGTCGATTACGTTTCCGTCGTACACGTTTGGAATGCACAGTGTAATACTCCAGAGCTGGCTCGTACAATGCTTGTTGAAGACTGCGGGTATCCTCTTCAGCAAAAAGGGCGCGGAATCTCTGTTGATCGTGTACCTTCTAACGAAGTCATGAAGTTCTGCGGTGCTGACAGGGCTGAGGACAAACAATGCGGCTCTGGAGTCGAGGCCACTTTGTCGGCGAATGTAGGTCAGTCTGGAGTCTAGCGCAGGATCGTCTATATATGAAGAGGGTCTGTAAAATGATTGAAAGCAAACTTGGTAACATTTGACATACCTAACAGCCGTCGACTCGCCATTAACACGACCGTCAATTTGACGCCTCGCTCATTGGTTCCCTTCTTGCGTTGGGCTATGTCGGAAGCTAGCTCTGAATCTCTTTTCCGCTCCTCTTCTAACCGGTCCTTATCCGAATCGTGGCCTTCGAGAGGCGACCGTAAAACGTGTGGGGGATATTCGAATATTCTCATGAACATGACGAACACAGAAGGTATGAGAGTTGTGTGCTTTCGAATCCATATTGGCGCAATCAGTCCATCAGGGTAAAGGGGGGAGGACGGCGTAAGGGGAGAGAGAGGAGAATGGGAGTTGGTATATTGAGGATCATCTGGGGGAACAAGTTTGCGGGGCGGAAATCGAACTTCCTTGTCGACGAGGACGACTTGGAACGTCTTCGACTTATCTGGTTGCCACACAGCGACTTTCCTCTGGCTCACGAGGGCCTCCCTCAGCCTGATAGATAGGATCTGGAATGGGTCCAACTGTGCCTGGGCGGCGCCGGTTTCCGATTCTTGTGGTGCTTTCGGGGGTCCTTCGAGGCCGGCGACGAACATGACTGGCGCAAGCTGCGCCAGCAGTTCTGGTGGGTATGAGTTCATAATTCCGGGGAGTTTTGCGCGTTGGCGGCTGGGGCTTATATCTTTCAAGTCCGAGTCGCCATGAATTCGTAGTCGAGGTTAAGTATAAGCGCCGCCCACGAAATATAATCATCTCGTTGTGGGATAGATGCTGACCAATAGTTGTACTGCCACCGTGCACCGGCGTTCATTCCCTTCCCAGGTTGCTTTGATCTCCGTTTCCTCTCCTTTACCGGTACCACCACCAATTCCAATGCCTCTAATCGAAGTACGCGGGCAGCTTAGTCGTGGTATAACCAGTCTAACTTGCTGATAGGTTATCGCCAATGATCGTCTCGGTCGCAAAGGTCAGAGTCCTCTTGATATGCTGTTTAATGAAGCTGACATTTGGTTCATATCTACTTGAATTCCTTCCACCTCTGCCTACTTGCGGACTCATGGATTTCAAAAAAATCCCAAAAATGTGATATTACGATGTCTGCCTACATTGTGCTGCAAACAGTCCGGGTCAAGTGTAGCCCAGATGACACTGTAGGAGATCTGAAGAAGCTCATCGCCGCACAAACGGGCACCGACCCATCCAAGATTCAGCTGAAGAAATGGTACGTGAACTTTGCTTTGAACTTTACCCTTCTCCTCCAACATGGACCGGGTTCCCTTACCCGATGACTTCCCCGTTAAGGGCGCCCTCCTTAGGCTTTACTCCCTCTCTTATATTGCAACAACCTTCCTGCACGTCTCCGAGAACGAAGATCTGACCTTGTTTATCACACCTTATAGGTACACCATTTACAAGGATCATATCACACTTGGAGATTACGAGATCCACGATGGAATGTCGCTGGAGATGTACTGAGAAGCTGCCAGTACCGTATTTGTTGCGCAATCCGTGTCCACGAGTGTAACAACCAGTATGTACCTTGTATTTTAAAGTGTGTGTTTTGAATACAGCATCGATATGACAATTTCAAGTTAACGACTAATCATTATGAGCGTAAGACCGACTGCTCGGAAAGGGGAGGAGAGGACTGCTATGAATTGGCTGCTTCCAGAATTGAGTGGTTGACTGACGATGGTGGACTGAAGAAGACCCATCCTTAGCCTCAATTCTTCAATTCCTCGCCATTCAATATTGAACTCGAGTCCCGCGATGAGTATGGCGACCGAGAAGTGAACGGAATAGTTGTCTAGAAAGGACAACTTCCGCTGTGGCATGCCCTCCGAAGGCATTCTGATTTCGATTCGGACTGGGTCACCTCTAAAATACTTGAAGAACCCGAGGAATGGCGTCAGTTATGGATGCCACTGGCGCTGTGCTTTATAAATAGTGCGTAATGCTTATACTTGGACAATGCCTCAGCTCGAGAGGCAGAGTGATAGGATAGCGGATGAGTGTCGGGCCAGCGCCGAGTATTCATCACGGTCAGACACCCAGGCTGGCGTTGTGAGAGCCCATGGGAGAAGCAATCGAATAAGCTCAGGACAGTTATTTGGTAGAGATTTCGAAGTCGAGGTAAGCAACTAATGGATAGTAGACAGCTCAGTGAAGAGTCCGGGATCGTGAAGGTTCGTTAAGTAGTCATGTCGCGTCATGAATGCAGATGGTGGTCTTTATCCTTCAGTAGCGGTCGTGGTGGTCGTGATGATGGTCATGATGGTGGTGTCTGTTCGAGAAAGGGGACGGGTGAGTTAATGCAAAAAGATGTTGAGCATATTGAAAGCGCACCTCCTAACACCACAACAGTAACAAGCCCTGGCAGATAGCAATATAACGGCCACCCACACCAGGATGACCGACACGACCATCATCCATACCGCATTCCCAAACAAGATTTCGAGACTGAATTGATTTAGCTCCGCCACTCGGTTCTTGGCGGTGAGCACCAGGCCCAGGTCGACTCCCAGCACTATCGTAGATACCAGGGCAGCAAGAATGGTCAACACCAGGACGAAAATCGAGAAGCCGTGAGAACCAAGGAAGAGGGATGCGAACATAGCCAAAAAAACGAGGCCTGCTGCAATAGGGTGTAGCACGAGTACTGCAATTAGGCCTTGCTGCACGGCCTGGATGATGCTCGTTGGGAAGCCTGTGAGGGCGACAACGGTTTCGGGGATCTCGTATCCCAGTTGTGGGCCGATGCACAGAGCATTCTCCTTCAAGGCACTTATCGAGTGTCGTCAGAATCTGTCAGAACAGCCTTTGGAGTTGAGCAATTGCCTACCTCGAGGCACACAATCCCCACACTCCAAACTTCAAGTCGGTCGCTATGCTTGTCGGAATCCCCTGAGCAACCTTCGAGCGAAATACGAGGAGGTATACCGGCTTTATAACTGGTAGAGAGAGCCCAACGAGAAGGAAAAGAATGAAGGAGCAGACGAGAACGAAGCAGCTGAGGCCAGAGATGACTCTGTACCTCGTAAGGGGCTTATGGTCCTTCAATCCCATGATCGCACGGCGGGCTGCGTTCTCGTCGACTTGACACGCTCACTGGGGGGGGGTCGGACTCTCTTGAGAGGTTCGAGTAGGTTGCCAACTTTAAATTGTTGGGATTTCCCGTGTACCTCACGACCACTGACCCGAACGGTGACATCGTGTTCTGGAGACAGCTGTGATGCTTTACTTAATTTGATGGCTGGGCAGCCGGGCGTTGTAAGGTGTAGCTCTATTTTTAGACGCCACCCTAACCCCAACTCTCATGCCACCACGACGATAATGGCCATCCTGCGACCATGGATCCCGACAATTCTTCTTTATACGACTTTAGTAGCTGGGGAGTGAGTACTCAGGCAGTTTCTTGAGCCTCTCAATTAATGATGTGCAGATACACGCACGACCCATATGTTCAGTATCGCCCCCCATTCGCTTGCTCACTACCCGTCCAGATCCTCTTGACGGGTATTGTTCTCACTCTTGTCGCCGTTCTTTTCATGCATCTCATGTTCACCGCCCAATATCACTGGCCACTTGCCCCGGTCAACTACGTCCTACAACTGTCTGGAGTGACCACGCTGCTTATATCCCTCATCGCTACGATTCATGTTGTCCTCTCCTCAACCCTGGAAGAAAGCGAGAACTGGCCATACATGCTCAACTACATTGCCGTCAATGTTCCACCACCACTCGACAACGAAGATGATTCGAATGAGTGGAGTATGGCGGAAAGAGCGACCTGGTTGGTAATGAATGCCTCGACATCTGGGCTTATCCAGGTATTTCTGCACTCCCTGATCGGCAGCAGTCTCTGAATCTTTATAGATCACACACATCCAATTCTTGACTCTGCTGTATCCATCTAGGCTGGAAGGAAGACTCATATTTGCGCTTCTGGGTATGCGGCTTCACGTTGTATGAGCTCTCCAACCCTCTGATCCTTCTCTAGGCCCGCTAGCTGTTGTAGCTGCAGTCATGCAACTAGTCCCTATCAGCACTGACACTAACATCAACAATATCGCCTCAGCAGTCCGCAACGTTTGCAACGCAACGCTCTCACTCTTATTCACCGTTGCTCTCTTTATTTGGGGCCTCCTCGTCAATCGGAAACAAGCTTGGAGAACAGATGGAGGGACGGTGGCCTTCGGTGCAGGCGCTCTGTCCTTAGCTGTCGTCAGTACGGCCCTGAACTTCCTCTTTGTCAACAAGGAGGACGAGTTCGTATGGCTACCTGGCTTGATGTGGGCAGTTGTGCTCTGGCAAAGCTTTCTTGGCTGGTGGTGGTGGGTCGGTGCGGGGAGTGGAAGCGGCCTCTCCTCCGAGGAAGACCTTGAAGACAAGCTAAGGAGGGAGGAAAAAAGGGAGTCAAGGCGGCGGGAAGCACGTGAGCGAAGGAAGGAAACGAAGTCGAAAGCGAGAAGGGCATGGAGGGGCGTGTCTGGGGTCTTTGGCCATTCTTCAGCGACGCATGATCCTGAAGAGACTAATCTTGTCAAGGGCCGACATCGACGGGCGACGCGCAGACGATCTAAGTCGCCTGAGCGTGACGATCAACTCCCTTCACCAACTGGGTCCGTAGATTCGACAGCGTCTGTGACATCCGCCATCTCATTCACTACCCTGCCGCGCGCTTTGCCACGGTTCGTTCATGAATGGTATGGCTTCATTCGTCGGGAGCATGTTGCTGCAGCGCGGAAGCAAGCAGAGGAGCGTGTACAGCGTATTAGGGAGTTGGAGCGCAACGGACAGCGCCGAGCACCTCCTGCGGGCTCTGGCTGGGGATTGGGGAGCTTTGGCTGGAGACTTCCGACACATGGAACTTCTGGTTGCGGGGATGACGGTGCCACAAGAACTAGGAGTCTGTCAATACCTCGCCTTGGACGCAAGCGCAACACTGGTCCTCACGAAGATGAGATCGAACTACAGGATCGACCAGAAGAGTCATCTTCGAAGGAACGGCAAGAGTCTTTGCAGAACAACTTATGTCTTTCTTCCATCTCGTCCAGCGAAGATGGTGATTTAGATCGAAGACCTTCTCAGCAAGAGCCACCTCATGCATCGACCTCCACGCTCCCACGACTAGAAGATATCCCATCCGAGCAGGGCTCTGGTGACAGAGAAAGGAGAAGAGGAGCTTTGCGTATCAACATACCGGCCTCACCTCCCCGGATACGGAGGGTGTCGGCAACAGCGTCTCCGCTGCCTCCTCGAGGACCTCGTACACGACAATCAACACCCGAAAGACCCACGAACTCGATTTGGTGGTGGGGCCCTCTGGCGCGGTGGAGGTTGCAAGACTCGACTACTTATCATACCTCAAGATAGCATCAATTATCTTTGTAAGTAATGTGTTCAACTTTCGATGGACGTGCACTAACTCAGCCCTTCATGCTAGATGTTTGCACAGTCACGCCACATTTGTATCACTAACATCTTCCATATTCAAGCCAGTGTCAAGCTTACATCGCTATGCGGTGACCTATGCACCTTCACAGTTGACGTCGGCGCGTTGAAGAGACTCTGAATTGCATCAGAAGAGGCAAGGCGGTGAGATTATAAGTTTAAAGTAATTGGCACTGAAGGGCAAACTATACTTTCATAAGGATAGCCCACATTTGTGTGTTGATGGCGGCCGGCTTGCGGCTACAATTCCCAGGTAGTGCGATGGTCACTAGCTTGCTGCTATGAACCGGAGATGGCCAGGTGTCCGAAGCATAAGACTACCTCTACATGGCTGCGGAGATAGCCTATACCTTTGCCACTAAGCACTCGGCATTGCATGACTCCCCGTAACCCACACTCGAAAGAGTTTTCCTCGACCTAAAGAAATGGTGGAGTAAGGCAATGAAAGGAGACACCAAAACTATATAAAGGCGGGATCGTCTTGCACTCAATCCATCATCTCGCCTCTCACTCCCACGACTTTTATTCAAGCTTTAACCACCCTTACAGTTTCACTATGCAGCTCAATCTGATCCACCCTGACCAGCCAATCTCGGCTGTTACTCCAGCCGAGTACGAGGCTGGAAAGGCCTGGATTGTTGATGTTCGTACATGTCATTGGGCTATGACGGGGTTCCGACAGCGGATGGAAACTCACCTCTCCATGTACCTTGAACAGGCTCATACCAAATTCGATACCAAGGAGCTCCCATTCGACTCGATGGCCGACGATATTGCCGTCTGCTATGGGAATCACGCACCTTACAGGGGCAAGAAGACGGTGGAGAAGCTCTTCGAGTGGCAATTCCGCGCCCTCGAAAAGTTTGAGCATACGTACGTGCAGCTCTCAGGGATACAATGCTCTTGGCCAGGATCTGACAGTGCCAATCTGGCTTGGCCCACGGCAGTATCGAGTTCGGTAAGCGAAGCAGCCTCTTCTCAATAAGCCCAGTTAACAGGAGCCACCCACTGCAGTTCTTGTCATGAAGGAAGGCATTATCGTGCAGAACCAGGCCACCTATCTTTTCACCAATGGCGAGAAGGTCAATGTCAAGGTCATTGGCATGTACGCTAAGAGCGTTAACGTAAGTCTTCTGCCTTCTCAATGTGCTCTGTTCTCTGAACCTTCTTGCCACGGAACAGAGCTCCCAGGCCACCGAGTTCCATCTGTATGGAGACTTCTCCGAGGTTTTCAAGAACTTCGTTGCTATCAACGGAGCGCCAGACTTCTGATCACGTTGCCAGTATATCACTTACTACAATTCGTGTAGGAGTATGGTAACTTAGTGTACTTCATTGTTGGATACGGTCGTGTCACGTCTGATCCACATACACCTTACCTGTGAATATGCCTGGCCATCAATATCGTTCCAACTGCGCATAGTTAACTCGCACACACCGAACAAAGGCCTGGTAGGCCGCTCTTGAGTGTCAGGGGTCCCGAAAAGTGCCATTCAATAATTTAAGCGCCCGTGCAGACTGGGACAAGCGCCGGTTTCTCACGACTTCGAATCTGACAGTACCAGTCTGTTCTCGGCAGTAGATTTTCTGCATATTCTCGGGACACTACCCCATTTTCTTTTTTGCTCCCGTCTTAGACTACGAGTCACTCAAAAATAGCGTCCGTTCAAGAAGCGACCGTTGCTCCCGTGCACTTATGCTCTGCGTCTACTTTGGTGCGAATGCCACCCAATAGTATGAGGTCAATTTACATCAAATTTGGACAAGAAGAAGGTTACGGGGCATTGTGTTTCCAAACGTACTATTAGCGGTGCATAGTAGTTTTGCTATGCTCGCGTTAATAACCAACGGAGCCTAGGAATGACTTGAGCCCAGTTATCACGAAAGATAGCACAGTCCTTAGCACACAGAAGATGAGATACATACGTAGATACGCCACTCCCTATCCGTTAGTCCATAGCTCAAGTTAGATATAGCCTTAAACTAGTGGACCGTCTGCGGCACGCTCGCTCGTTCCAAACTCATACTAGTGCCCACCCAGTAAAACTCGGTGTTGAGCGTCCCGCTATATATGCCCCATCTTTTGAGAGAGTTATTTTATATCACCATTTGATTCCCGCCAATCTACATCTACACTTTTAACTGTTCGTCATGCAACTCAAGTTGATGCACCCCGACGTCCCGGCTGCCGCCGTTACTCAAGAGGAGTACGAGGCTGCCAAGGAATGGGTTATCAAGGTTGGATTTCCCTTTTACATCTACCACATACTGATATAAGACGCCGAATTTGAAAATGATACAATAGGTCCACTCCCTCTCCCATAACAAGACTGAAGTTCTAGAAGAAGCTTTCATCGACAATGTGTCGGTCACCTTCGGAAACAATGAGCCCGTTCAGGGGAAGGGTGCGGTCAAGAAGCTCTTCAAATGGCAGTTCAGCGCCCTCAAGAGCTTTGATCACTCGTCAGTGCCGTTGATATTGTGGTGAAACCCGCGAATACTGATAGTACCACCACAACCAGTGTCGAGTTCAGTCAGTAGTTTCAACAGCGCTGCAGGCTATACTTTATTGATTAAATCTTGTCAGTCTTGGTCTTGAAAGAAGGCATCATCGTCCAGAGCAAGACGACCTACAACTATACCGACGGGGAGTCGACGACCGTCAAGGCCGTAGGCATGTACGTCAAGACCCCGGATGTACGTCAAGTCCTTCTCTCTCATCCGAGGCATTATGGTTGACAACTTTCCTCACAAACAGAGCACCAAGGCTACCGAGTTCCACCTGTATGGTGACTACAGTGACGTTTTCAACAAGTTCAACGCCATTGCCGGCCCTCCCCCTGCCATCTATTAGAGCCCAAGGTAGTGCTCGTGGCCATGGCACTACGCCAAATAGTAGTGCAGAATCCCTAGCATATATCGGTAGCGTCTCTGTCTAGCACGCTTAACCAGTCGGCTACATGCTCTACAAGTTGCCCTTCAACAACTCGTTCTTGAACCCAATCTTCCCATCGACCCAGTCCCGGATAAGGACCCCAGCGATCGCAGTCAAAGGGGGCAAGCGGAACGGAGGCTCCTCATCATCTGTCGGTTCCCTCTGAAGAACAGGCTTCGATGCCGCTCCGGGGTCAGCAGGCGACAGGGCTTGCGCAGCCATCTCTGCATTCGTCTTGTCCTCGGTGGCCTTGCCCTCTACGATTTCGTTCATGCGCTTGAAGTCTGATTTTCGGAATGTGGTGCCGGCCTTGTGGTCTAGCACTGCGCGGACTTCATCTCGGGTAAACCAGCGAGCGTCTGGAAGCGTGTAAGTGAAAGGGAGGGGGCAAGTTTAGGAGTGGTACGCACCTGCGAGCTCGTTATCGAGGTCGACACGAATGGGCTTGCTGGAATCTGCTCTGGCATAGAAGCCGACCATTAGGCTTGCGGGGTAAGGCTGTTAAGAATGGCGTGTAAGTGCTACGCTCTGTGAACATCAATTGCCGAATGCGCCATACCCAGGGCTGCCCGGAGTGATATTTCACATTCCAAACGTGCACACCGGCTTCCTCCCACATTTCTCTCGCGACAGAGTCCTCGAAAGATTCGCCAGGCTCGATGAAACCCGCCAGTGCCGAATAGAACTTGCCAGGGAACCTCCTCTGTGTCAGGGAAAGGAGTAAGATCAGAAACGAGCTGTCTTGAAGCGAGGATTGTGGGTCCTTACGCCTCTTCCCAGCAGCACTTTGTCTCCTGTCTCGTCAATGGCGATCATGATGACAACGGGATCCGTCCTTGGATGAGTATAATTATGGAGTCCTTTTCTGAGGAAAAGTTAGCAATGTATGAAGAGCGGGGGAGCGGAGGCTTACCCAGATGGACATGGCTTCCGCCCTGTGTTATCAGTCCACGGCAGAAGACTTGTACAGGCAATCTTCCAGCCGGCCCACATCGAGTAAGTCGGGGACCCGCATCCAGGACAGAACTATGAGAGGAGTGGTTAGCTAGACTTTCGAGATTTATATGTTACATACCTTGTTACGGAAGTTCCAGTCCACCATTGACCGAGCATTCGCGAAAACAGCGGCAGTAAACGAGTCCATTGACGACATCAACGACCTGGGTTCAACCCAGGAATACGAGCGTCCGTTACCCAAGAGCGCGCCATCTAAGATTTGCTTGACTTCAGTTTCAGGCAAGCCCAATTCAGCGATATCCATGGCGAAGTAAGCCGTCCCGTTCAGTTTCTGGATCGCGATTTCTGGATTCGTGAACTCAGACGAGGGGAGCGCGGAATTGGCGTCGTGCTCTGTCTCGTGCAGCCCAAGGAACACGATGGGGGCTCCGCGATGGCGGACGGCTAGGAGCGGGGAGTGGCGGTTATGCTCTTCTTCGACAGCTTCTGGGACGAGCTCCCCCGGATTTTGGCCCTGACCAAAGTACGGTTCTGGTCCCAAGAACGGCTTAACCTTCTGGGTGGTCAGATAGTTGAAGGATTGGTCTCCAGCATCCGACTTGATCATAAGAGGTTGGCCGGAATTAAGGAGCATCCATCGGGTGCTGGGTAGGGCAACGACGGCGTTCAGGAATGCATGGGATGTTCTGAGCCACGAAAGGCGGTTCAATGGCGATCCACCGTAAGTGTTTACGACTCTAAGATAGGGGGTAAGCGTCGCTGCTGGACCTGATAAGAACACCCGGGGTTGACCTACGTCTCTGACATGTTCTTGGAATATTGGGCTTGAGCGGGGGGCGATGATAGTGAAAGGTAACGTTTTATCTCTGATCGAGTACACTGGAGTTTGGCAGTGAACATTGTGCTGAGTAAAGGAAGACGCAATGCCGGTGAGTAATCAAATTTGAAATCAAATGTCGCCCACCCCCGACCTGGTGCCTCAAGCAAGGTGCTTTTGCTTCTCCCTGCTCCATGGGGTGCCAAAATTCCTTGCTAGAGCGTCTACCTACTTGTGCAGATCGTCGCTCTTGAGCTTGAATGCTGATGACAAACTTCTTAGGTGGCCCATGATTTGGAACCTGTTCCAGTTGCAGTGCTCCTACCTCGTCCATCCTCTCAGCGTTTACAGGAACGAAGCAATAAATGGTATATATTTCCAGCAATGTCCGAACCAGAATGAAGTGTAGGGCAGGAGTTGCGGACGAACAGTATACAACAGGCGGCAACATCGCGCGAGGTGTGAACCCGCGACGATGCGTTCAAGCCGCCTTCTTCTTCATGACGTTACTTCTGACCTGCTCGGAGGGGGTCGCGTCAGTCCTTCACGAAGGTGAGGAGATCTTGAAATTAGCATTTCCACCAATTGATATTTGACCCCCAGGAACTGCATGATCTTGTTCAGATTCTTGTCTCTGTTATCAGTCAGGAGGGGGAGCTCATAATCCTCGACGAGAGCTTTGCACGTTTCGGCTTTTGAGGTAGTCAGCACATCAGCATACACGGGGTAAAGGGGAGGGAGTACTACCGTCTAGATTGAACAGGGTGCGGAGGTCCTTTGGGAAATTGGGGCTAACCGCACCGTTTGGCATCAGCAGGGTGTCCAGCTGTTCGTCTGGCTTCTCGGAGCGGAGGTTACCATTCAAGCGCCGGCTTTCTCTGACCCATGGGTGCTAAACATTAACATCCAGCCGGTGTGGCAACGAAACTAGACGGAGCACATACGAATTGTGGAGGGAGAGCCTGGCACGTTCCAATTCCTGCTTGCTTTCCTCTACTTCCTCTTGCAGTTCCTTCGGAATGTGTGCCAGTAGGCAGGCGGAGACTTGGGCTTGGACGATATCATCAATCTGCAAGGAAATCTCCTTCTCGACTGTGTGCCTGCTGGTTAGCCTCTGGTCAGCCACAAGGAAGTTGAAACGCGCGTTACTTTCGTCTCGAAGTTGGCCAAGCGCTTGCTTGTCGAGCAGCTCATCAATTATTGCTACCCAAACGGAGGTCAGCACATCTCTTCAATGCAAAGGAAAGGGGACTCACCTTGTATTTCAGCAACCCCTGCCTCGTGTTGCAGCTGCTGCTTCTCCACGTCTTCACCAAGACTAGGGGACGATCAAACTTAGGACTACACCCTCCTGGAAAGGCCATGTGACAAACTCGGTTATGTCCTTCTTCCCTTCACCGGCGACTGCGACTTGCATCGTCTGGCCATGGAGTCCGTCGAAGGCAGCCTGCAGAAAATTTCCATAGCTCAGCACGTCGTCCTCGAGGTACGCGTCCGAGCGGACGTACGCTCAAAGCATTGAGGGAAACACCAGCCTGGCCAAAGAGACCCAGGGGCGGCGGCCGATCTTGATAGTGATTGTCTTCGGTGGACATTGGCGCGTTGCAGAGAAACGTTGTTGACACTGGAAATCTGGAGGGCAGTGGGGGGAAGTCGGCAGTATGCAATTGGTGATGTCACTCTATATCTGAAAGCACTGGATGTGCGTCATCGCTCCATTCCCCCATCACGGACCTCGGCAACCGGGGCTTCTGCCTCGTGGACGACGGGGACCACCCCAGCTTGGTTGCAGCTTGGTAACCACTCCAAGGGCGCCTATCTCAGGTGAGAATGGGATGGATATTACCTAGCTGTCTAGTCCGGTTATTACAGTTACACGTACATGGGTCGTAGATTAAAACGTCATTATGCTTTCGCACTGTCCTTCACCTCTTCCACTGCGAAATCCTCTACCTCCTCCTCTCCCTCCGCGCGAGGCTCGTGACGGTCAGAGACCAGGCTCTCTCCCGCCGCCGCGTTCAGCTGCGCCGCCATCAACGTGCGGAACCGGGAATTTTCGCGGGTAACCTGAAGAAAGTATCATAGATGAGCCTAAGCACTTTCAAGAGAACTGGGGTCGTACCAAGTCGTGGAAAGTGCCCGTTTCGGTAACCTTTCCACCTTCTAAGACGACAATACGCTCCGCCCGCGCGATCGTCGATAATCTATGGGCGATAAACAGGCAGGTGGTTTGTCGAGATCGGAGAATTTTGTCAATTGCATCATTGACCTGGGAGTCGTTCGTGTCAGGAGACCATTGGCATCACACACTTATGCGCAGCACTCACTCTCCGTTCAGATGTGGCGTCCAGAGCACTTGTGGCTTCATCCAAAGCCAGAATCTTTGGCTTCTTGAGCAGCGCTCTAGCAATCGCAAGACGCTGCCGCTGGCCACCACTCAAGCTTAGCCTGCCGACTGATTCCCTATGTCAGATCTGGGATAGCAGGAGCAGGAATGTGCATCTAGACTTACTTTCGGTATCAAAGCCATTTGGCATGCCCCACACGAACTCGCAGTTCGCTTCGCGGGCAGCTGCCTCGATGTCTTCCCGCGTTGCGTCAGGGTTCCCATATGCGATATTCGAGGCAATAGTTCCCGTAAAAAGAACGGGGTCCTGGGGTACAAAACCAATGGCATTTCGCCATGAGATCGTTGAGAACTCCTTGATATCTGTGGAGCATCAACACCTGTGCAAGTCGTGTCGATCTCCGGGAACAACGGACCTTTGCCACCGAACGTGATCCTCCCGCCCACTGGATCGTAGTAGCGCAACAGCAGCGAATGAATGGAGGATTTACCCCCTCCGCTTTCGCCTCTGAGGCATGGTCATTACTTGCATCGCCCTACGAATAGAACCCACTTACACAATAGCAACGGTCTCCCCTGCCTTGATCTCAAGGTCGAACCCGTTCAGGATAGGGACGTTCTTCCTAGTCGGATAATGGAACTTGACATCCTCAAAGCGAATAGGGCCTTGCATAGTTGCAGGGACATCTTCACCTACACCGTGAGGGATAAGTGGCTTCCTCCCTAGGATTTCGAAGATTCTTCCACCAGCGCCGATTCCTCGCATAATAGACGACTAGGAGAGCGGTCAGGTCACTGAAGCCCAGGAAGGTGACGAGACTTCTTACGAAAAACCCGCTATGATGAAAATAAGAATACGCATCAGAAAAAGAGAAACTGGGAGTAGGAGACACATACGTTAGCATTTGCAATCCACTGCCAACGTAAGCCGTATAGAGTAGGAGACTTGTCAAGTCTCCTACGGATATTTCACCGCGAGAGACGAGGGTTCCACCTATGGAATGCGCGTCGATATAGGGATCCTCAAATGCTCTCAAGGGACATACCATAGCCCAGGAGGCAAAGGATAGTGAGGTTTCCACTCCACCCCGTACTGCCGAAGAAGATACCACTGGCGATAGCTTCTTTCCTTGCGAGGGCAATGACCTTGGAGACTTTGTCGTGGAACCTTGCCTCCTCTTGCGGTAGAGCGTTGAAGGCCTGTACAGTGCGGAGAGCGGAAAGGGATTCGGTAGCGACCTTGGTCATCTCTCCAACAGCTTCCTGGGTCTGGTTGGAAAGCTTCTTGATATATCTGCCGTATACAACCTACGCAATGTCAACTTCGGGATGGCTGAACGTATGCAACGGAGTAACGTACTGCTCCCAAAGACACGGGGGGTACGACGGCCATCATAAGCATTGTGAGGGTGGGGGAGACCCAAATCATAGCACCAACTGTACACCATGGTTCAGTCAAACGCGTCAGAGATGCTTTTCCATTTAACTCACGACCAACAGAAGACATAACAATAGCTCTCAGCCCATCGGAAAGATTATTTGTAACACTATGCCCCCATGGGTTTAGTGGCCGGAACTCTTCGTGTGTAGGACGGACGCACCTTTCCCCGACAATACTGGTGTCCACGCTGAGCCTGCTGATGACATCCCCCTCGCCCTTTTCAACAAATTCAACTTCTTGTCGAAGCGCCGCGGCGTAGGTCCTCTCTCGAAGTCTTCCAACGATCCTCTGGCCCGCTAGTCTCATGAGCATAGCGCGACCGGCGTTAGCGGCCGCGCCTATTGTAAAGATCGAGAGCAGGGCGGCTCCTGCTTGCCATATGGTCAGGCCGAAGGGTATTTGCTATATAGATGTTAATAGAGTGCCTTGTTTCAACTCGCCCTGACTCACAGGGTTCGTGGACGAGAAGAAGTCGATAAGTTTGCCGATGGTGAACGGCACGCTCATCGAAACTGCGGAGGAAACAAGGAGTAGGCCGACGGCAATGAATAAAGGCTTCTTCTCCGGCTTCGCGAGTGCGACGATCTTCCTGAAGGACGACACTCCCTGTGGGTCCTTGCGGAATGCCTGCCTCACCCTCGACCAGATCGACTCCTTCGGTGCCTTCCCATCCGCGCCCGGGGTAGGTGCTGAATCCAATGGCGGCTGGGGTAAGGGTGTCGGAGACGTCGAATTCGCCCTTCGGAATAGTGACACTTGGCCGAGGATTATCGTCGTTGAAGGTCGAGCAGGACTAGACCGCAGCTGCGAGGGGGCCAGCCCAACCCGGAAAGCGACGGTCGTCGCAGACCTTTGGAATCCGAGGCTAACCGTGGTTGCTGGCCGCACGCATGACCTCGCCCATATCCCAAGCATCCCCTTCTATACAGGCACGAGGATTCTCTCCTGGAATTCAGACAAGAAATAGAGAAAAGCGGAGAAATATGAAGACAAGGTACGCTGACGTCGACCGTTCCGCGGCCGCCTCGCCACCGGCCGAACATTTTGTGATGGCAATCACGTGAATGCCGGCGCTAATCTGGGGAGCCCGCACGGGCCTGCAATTGGACGGACCATCAACTGGGACGTGGGTAGTTCCGAAGTCAATGCTTGTATTCAAGTTGCGTTACAGCACCCCGTCACGCCCATTCAAGTCTTTCCTCCGCACCTTCACCATGTCTGCTAAGGAATACACCGAAGCCTGGCTTGCAGGGCCGCAGTCGACTCAGTTCTACACGAGGACGTATCTGCCCCCTGCGCCGACCCCGGCCAAGGCTGTCCTTGTCGCTGTCCATGGGTTTGCAGAACACGTCGGTCGCTACACCCACTTCCATCCGCTCGTGGCCAAGAAAGGTGTCGCGGTCTTCGCGTTTGATCAGCGGGGCTTCGGGTTGACTGCCCTGGACACGGAGGGGAAGAAGAGCAGGGGAAGCTCATGGGGGAAGACATGCTGGGCCCACCAGATGGAGGACCTCAACTGGGCCGTCAACCACGCCAAAGAGACCTTCAAGGACACGCCTATCTTCCTTCTGGGACACTCTATGGTGCGATATTTTGCCAAGCCTTGTCGTATTTATTGCTGACGCGACGGACAGGGTGGAGGTGAAGCCCTGGGATTCGCAACCCAGGAAGACAAGTCTCCCCACAAGGCGACTGTGAACTCCCTCTCTGGTGTCATTGCTACAAGTCCCCTCATCACACAGACGAATCCAGCACCCAAGCTCATGAAGTGGATTGGCGGGAAAGCGAGCTTGCTGGCGCCATACACCCTTATCCCAGCCGCCGTCAAGGCAGAAGTACGCCCTTGTCAACCTTCTCCGTGGAACGTCTACTCAGATATTAACAGGAACTCTCGCACGATAAAGACTTCAACGACGCGTATCTGAAAGACCCTTTGATTAAGCAGTCGGGTACCTTGAAGGGTCTTTCCGACATGCTCTCCAACGTGAGTGGATTGGTTTTATCCAACATGGCCAGGATACTGAACGACGCTGCAGAGTGAAGCACTCCTGCGTAGCTCCTATAGGCGCTGGCCAAAAGACCTCCCTCTTTTCATTGTCCATGGCACTGATGACAAGGTAAGACCGTTTGCACATCACCACACTCATGGGCTGATCATACCATGTCATGGCACACTTCCCACTTTTAGGTAACCTCGCACCGATCGTCAGAGGCGTTCCACAAGACCATTGACGCTGTCAGCAAAAAGCTAACCCTGATCGAGGTACGCGACACAGACTCCCCTATCTTGAAGATGCGTCATTGACGAATCCTTGAATCGCATAGGGAGGTTTCCACGAACTTCAGAATGAACCGGATGGTGTGAAGGAGCGCCTTGTGGATGAAATTATCCAGTTCGTGGAAGGACATGTTTCTAGCAAGTCCAAGCAAGTCCCGTCCGCGTCGACGGAACCACAGATCTCCGCTCCAGCTGCCACTGAGGAGGCATCTACCCCCGAGGTCCCGAAAGCCAATCTATGACCAAGTTCATTATCAATATACCTGTCCTTACATCCAACTTACATCCATCCTGTCTGCTGGATTGTCATATTTAGTCTGTACAGCTGTAGTAGGCGAGCGTTTTATATTATACCACTATTGCCAAGGGAATCCAAAAGGTATCATTCGTGGGTTACATGGAGTGAAATTAGTATCCACCAGCACCAGGCGCAGCATCACCCTCCCTCTTCAGTCTCAACAGGACCTCCTTGAAGCGGGTCAAGTCGGTGGTGCCGCCAGTGCGAGCAAGAGTCTTGCTCTGAGAATTCTGGAGCTCAATGAGGTCGCAGATACGCTCCCAGGTCGTTCCAGACGCGAGGGAATCAGTCTGCTTTTGCAAGAACTCCGCTTCGTGATCCCTGAATTTATGGTGAGCTTAGGAGCAGGCGGATGAGAAGGGTACACATACTTGTTCTCGCCAATGTTCCTTTCCTTCTTCTTGGCGTATTCCTCATAGAACTCGTCGATGCTGCGCTCGGCTTGCGAGATGATGTCCTGCCTGCGGTTCTTGGCTTTGGCTTCGCGAGCTTCAATTTCGGCACGCTGCTTCTCCCGCCATTCGCTGAGGAAATACATAAGCCAAGAAACTGTGGAGTTATGGAGTGGGCCTACCGAATGACTTCAGGCTCCTCTTCAGGGATCTGTTGTGTCAAGATGGGGGTAGAGGAGAAGGCGGATGGTTGGGGGCGAGGGGCGAAGGTTGCGGTATAGGTGGGTGCCTGGCTCGGAGGTTGAGATTGGGGCTGTAGAGCAGAGATGTGAGTAGCTGGTACGAAGAGAATATAGATCCAATGCGTCGGAGATACGCCGCAGCACTGAGGACGTTGTCACTCACCGCCTCGAGTTCAGGGAACTGACTCTCGAACTTCTCGAGCTCGTCATCTCCAGTGACCTTCACGTTCTCGTTTCCCTGGGGCTCGTCAAAGTCATCGAAGGAGAACCCGCTAGAGCCGTTTCCTGGGCCCGACTGGGGCCCGATTTCAGGAATGTCGCCGCCGAGAGAGATGTCGGGGAACTGTGACGCGGCGGCATCAAAGTCGATCTCGTCGCCCGCACCGCCGCCGGAGTGCGACGACCCGAATTCGCCGCCTAGAATGTCGGCCTCGCGTGAAAGAAAGTCGCTCATGGTGTCGATGCGTGTGTCGTGGAGGTTTGGAATTCAGTTACGGCCGGCCCAAATCTAGGGCCAACATTGCTATGGCTCGTGGGAATGATGGGATAATTCTAGCGCTCGTCCGCGTCGGTCGCGTTGGCGGTTCCGCTTTCCTCTTGCAACCCCATGCCGCCGAATATTCCGGGTATACTGGCTCCTTTCCAGCTGGTCGTGTATCCACGGCTGGTCATACCTCATCTAGCAGTGAAAGGTGCGCGTAGCCCCCGGTTTTCATGCAGAAAGTTCGGCTAACCAGCGAGGTTCAGGAAGACATCCGCCACCTTGACTTCAAGGCTCTCCAGAAAGCGGGCTACCGCGGAGCAGTGTTCGACAAGGACAATTGCTTGGTATTTCTTTACAACCCTGCCGTCTGAAATCAGCGTATAACCTGTCTCTATAGACAATCCCACATAAGGACCAGCTCGTCCCTGAACTCACCGTGCGTTTACTTCGCAGCCTTTTCAAACCCAAGCTGATTGGGCGTCGATAGGATGCTTGGAACGAGTGTATAGAAACATTCGGTGAAGGGAATGTTCTGATTGTCAGCAACTCAGTTGGGACCTACCTCGATGCAGGTGGAATACAGGTTCGCCCATCCATCCCACTCGATTGAAGCCCTCGTTAAGACCAGGATAGTCGGAATCCGTCTCGTACAACCTCGGCGTCCCCGTCCTACCCCACAAAGCCTTCAAACCAGCCTACTCCTGCATCTCTTCGATACGCACATACTTCTCTGGATTGAAGCAGCCATTGAAGGACGACGAGCTTATTGTTGTAGGCGACCGGATTTTCACAGACGTTATCATGGCCAACCGGATGCGCAAATCGAGAATTGCAGAAGCGAGGTCGCCTGGTCTCCTCCACATGGCGATGTCGTGTGCATATGAGAAGGGAGGAACGGTTGAGACTGAAAAGGAGAGCGCTGGGATTGTTGATGACAAGCCTCGGCCGAACGGCCCTCTCGCAGTGTGGACAACGGGTGTTTGGAAACGAGAGTCCATGTTCATGCGGTATCTCGAGCTGAGCCTCGTGAATGCAGTGACGAAATGGTCGAAACCTGGAGCGGATGAGCCATTGGATACGGCGAGGTTTGTAAAGGAGTATTCGGAGCCTGTACCGGTCAAGACGAGTTGGGTGACCAAGGTGATGAAGCAACTCAGACGGACATGAACTGCGATCGTTTGTTATGTCGGTGCGCACTTTAGAGCTTGTATTCCCTGATATAATCTTTAAAAATCAGATATTTCACGAGTGGTATATACAGTACGTGGCAGAGATGCTACAGGCTACAAGAACGAGTCTAACAGTGGGCGCATGGCAAGGTCCGAACAATCAATACAAGAGGAAGGGTAACGAAGTAAGTTAGAGACAATTCTAAGAATTCTAAGCAATTATGGATAAATTCCCAGGGCCTCTTCAGCTTGCCACAGAACCAACCGCTTGTCCTGTCCCACTGATTTCTCGGCAAGCTGATGGGGTCTAATTTGGCGGAAGGTTAGCGCAAGAGCAGTGGACGACCGGGGTGCAGCAGTACGACGGCGCTTACCGAGGATAATGCATCAAGAGAAAGAGCTCAAACCCCTCGGCACTGAGAAAGTTGTGTTGGATCTTCAAGGGCGCAGCGCAAGTGAATCTCTCTCGAGCGGGGCCCTCATTTGAGGGAAGATAGAGGGACCGACCTCCAATGAGGTTTACGAAGACAGGGGAGATGGACATCAGGCGCCCAAAATCCAGTTTGAAGAACGTGTTGTCGACCTGGGTGTGAACCGCAAACCTATGAGTGTCCTGGAACGCGTCTTGTAAGACGGGGAGGGTCGTACCTGGACAACACCAGCTCCTGTGCCAGGATTGCTGCTATAGTTGGGGTGGAGGTACACCATGTCGATGTTGGGGCCAGGGAGTGAAGTGTGAGTCGCGCGCGGATTGGATGTGTTACGGGCTCAACCACCACGTATTTAAGCTCTAGTTTCTAGATGCTGTTGACCGAGTTGGATTGCATCCAGCGGTATTCCGAGCCAGGAGAAGCAACAGCAGCGAACAGGTAATTTTAATATTCCTTTGTCTCGTTGCTATAATCTCTGTGAAAGGCGTACCCTCGAGGCGTCTGATTTGCCATTAGCCCAATCCCCGAGTCAAAAAGTGCAATGCCTTCCTGTTAAAGGGTACTTCTTCAGTTTCCCCTGATCATACGTCGGTAGGGAGACAAAGGACCTTTGGATGGAGTCCTGTGCAGACACAAAGTCGTAGGCGGTGCGTCACCTTGCAGTTAAGCGCCCGTGTGTGATCGCCCGCAAGGGTGAGTGGCTTTAATCTAATCATCAGGGGTTGGACTTCATGACCTTGTGGATATGCAACATGCGTATCATCAGAGAAGAGAGGTCTCCTTCTGGGATAGTCAATCTATCGTAAACGTTCCCCTTCAATTTCGAGCCCTGCGACAAGGGAAGGTTCGATTGTTTATGGCAGCCGCTCCGAGTCGCCAGCTTCAGATGATTGAATGGAATCAGGATGATCATAACGATGGTACTAGATAGTGATACAGCAGTGGGAGAACGTTGATAACCTGGTCTAGAAAGTCCATGAGGTCCGAAGGAAGATACAGAGGAATACGAATCATGCAACCTAAAAGTACAATGTTTGGAACAACCATGAACGAACTCCAGTGGGGACGGAGAAAAATCATTCTACGCTAGTGGGCGGAAGGAAGGGTATAAAGCCTGTAGAGCTTGCGAGAAGGGGAATTAATTCTCTCCACAACATCGAGCGGAATCTCGAGAGCGTGTTCGACATCCCACAGAGCCAATCGCTGCTGCGCCTCCCTGAATGTTTGAGCAGTGTTTTGCTGAGCTCTATTATGCTAGTCAGCACTGGTGCACCTCGAGGGAAGCAAATGGCCTTCAAAGAACTTACTGGGGATGATAAACTGAGAGAAACAATTGAAATCTCTCGGCAGTAAGGCGACGGAGATGGATCACCAGGGGCCTTCCAAAATTGAAGCGCTCTCGCACAGTCCCCCTGCTTTGGGGGAGTTGCAGAGCTCGCCTTCCAATATGGGCATTTATGACGGGAGATATAGCGGAAAGATAAGCCAGGTCCAGCCTGTAAAGCATATTTCCAACCTAGATGCAAGATAAGTACACCGAGAAGTGCCAAAAATAGGGGATAATTAGTACTCACGCGTACTATGCCAGTCCCGACACCAGGATTGGAGCTGTAGTCAGGATGGAGATCCATATTGGCGATGGTAAAGCAAGGAGGAGAATAATTACTGGGGGTTCTAGTAGGATAGCCCTGACGCACTTGCTCTGTATTTATGTGGTTTGAATGAAAGCTGTTGAGAGTATGAACGCACAGATCCCCGCCAGGGTATCGTCACGCTGCCCCTGAGGGCGAGTGGCTTTCTTCAGTATCAACGCAACGGCAACAGCAATGGGGGTCATTTTTTTTCTAATTGCTTTCTCCTAATGCAAAATCGGCATACTCCGTGAACACGTTCAGGCAAGGCTATGCCATCCAGTCCGAGGACTCAGAGGACAAGGAAACAATGGCGGTAAGAAACGCCCGACTGCTCAGTACTCAGTTCTGAGGCTCGGAATTCTCGAGATTTTTAGGCCCGTGAAAGTCGGCGTAACGCTAATGGCATGACTCGTCCCTCCGCACTCCTTCGCGTAGAAAATAAGCGCCCAGCGTATGGTCACGAGGGTTTATTTGCTATTGTGGGTGGAGCAGATTCGAACTCAGAAGGGTGGGGAGATACTTAAGCTAGAAGGGTTGTGGGAGTTAGAGTGGTCCTTCTTGCTGCCTTCTTCTTCCTTGCACACACAATGGGTGAAGACCGCAGCAGCCTCCCACGTCCTCCTTCGTATAGTCAAGGAATGCCAAGCCATTTGAAACATCACACTGAGTATTATACGGAAAGAGGTGACCTTATCATCCAGGTGAGTTGGATGTCCGTCGTTGATCGTATATAGCTATATTTATCCTGGCACGACAAGGTCAAGGACACGCTTTTCAAGGTGTCTGCGTATCCGTTTTGGACCCAGTCCAAGTTTTTCTACCGAGCGGCGAACGAAAATGGGACAACTGTCGATAAACTCGATTCGGAGAAGGAAAGGCAGCCAAGAAATGAGGAAGGGCATGTTTGGAAGCTCAAGAACGTTGAAGTGCATGAATTTGGGCGCCTCATGTGGGAGGTAGAACCGTAAGTCTATCAGCCAGAGCTGTAGGGCTGTCCCAACTGACCGAATGATGGCAATGGACTGTATCTAGTGTGCGAGGCACAGATGACAGGGCAGCAAGCGTGGACGATTGGGTATCTATCTTGAAGCTATCAGATCGCTGGGGATTCGATGGTATCGCCCTCAAAGCAGCGAAGAAGTTGTCTCAACTGGACATGAATCCCGTGACAAAGATACAGCTCGTGCACCAGCACAAGATTCGACTGGAGTGGGCGTTGGACGCATTGATGAAGTTAACTCTACAGGCTCAGTCCCCCGACTTGAAGGACGCAGAGGTGCTTAAACTAGAGATAACCACACCCCTCGCAAGGGCGCGAGAGAATGTCAGCAACTTCAAGTTTTTCCCGTGGAACAAGTGGAGGACCGGCCCTGTCCGGCAAATAATCTGCGAGGCCTTCAAATTGAACGGCGACTTCTCCATGCCAGCAAATTGGAAGGATCTCAAGGTCAAGGTTGGAGATTAGAGAACCAGGAATCAGGATGAACCGAATTTGGATGAATGCCTATAGTAGAGAGAATCCCAGAATGCTACCTTGCGCCAAAGAGCAGTTTTATGTTATCGAGTTCCTCTTGCGTTGGCAAGTCAGTTATGATTGAGTCGATATCTGAGCACCAGTCCAGAAGGTAGGGCTCGGTCAAGGCCATCAGCGTCGCAGGTGAGAGAGGCCTGATATCCAGTTCCGTATGGCCGGGTTTCCGTCCTGGTGCTGTAGTTTCGGCACTCGTTAGCGGTGAAGCCAAATCGCCAGAATCTTCGGCATTCCGAGCATATCAGAGCTTGAAAACTTCGGAGAAGTCTGGAGTCATATATAGCATACCTGGGCTGGGGCAATGGGAAAGGACACCTTTGTATCGATGCAGGTCGCAGCGCAATGGGGTGGGTGAAGCGATAGGGAGTTGAGCTGGAGGACGGCTTTCCACCGTTCTAAGGCCCATCTCCGAGCAAGGGTCCTGCATAAGGGAATACATTGCAAACATAGTAAGCATCGATGTGGGTTTCACAGATAGGACATCTCGAAGTCCGCAGAGCAATGGATCGAAGAGAAAGCACCTGCTGAAGCCGAGCATAACGTCCGGGTGCACACATTCGAGACGGTTCATTCAGGGAGGGAACATTGAGCGTTTGGAGCACCTCTATCATTCTCCCGTCAGTCCCGTCACCAGTAGTTGACCTCAAGAAGACCTTTGGAAGGCAAGATATATGCGTCCGTAAGGCAGGGTTCCGATCGACACTGGTAGACTGTAGGCACAGCAGGCCCGATGTATCCAGATACTGCAGTCTTGGGTGTTGGATTATTTCGAGCAGCCCGGAGCCCACGGTTGTAGTTGGAAGGCAAAGCAGTCATGGTCGTGGTTTGGAGGAGAGACGCGACGCGGCAGGATCAAGATTCAATTGATCGCGAACGCGCTGATGGCGGGGGCGTGACCGTCGTTTCCACGTGTCGATCAGAGGGATATCTCGAGCGCCGACATTGTGCTGCAAGTTGCAACCTGGAACCACCTCCATGGAATTCTTCTCCCAAACCTATGTCGCCCTTCGAGGCCCCACTGGCCAGGTTCAGACCCCTGCGGACACTATTGCGAAGCTCGTAGACCGATTGTCGCCAGCAACTCTCCTCGCCGATCGGAGAGCCGCAGTCCTAGCCCTCAAGGGCCTTTCAAGAGATTGCAAGGAAGATGTGGGAAGCCAGGCGCTCCCAGGGCTGATTGAGGTACTCGTTAACGATGCTGAACTCGACGCGGACATTGGAAAGGCAGTTCTGGAAACCCTCTATATTTTGTGCGATACAGAAGACTCGGCACCCAATGGCTCATCTCTTGGATTCAAGCACACCGATGTGCTCCTGTCCCAGGACAAGCCCGTACATACCCTATTCGCTTTGCTGAAGGACACCAACTTCTACACGCGATTCCCTGCCCTGCAGCTGCTGTCTTCGTTGCTACAGAACAGGCGGCAAACCGTACAAGGCTACTTCTTGACTGCGCCTGCTGGTCCTGGGAGCATCATCGCGGTATTGGAGGATAAACGCGAGATCATTCGCAATGGTGAGTGCTAACCAAGGTCTTATTCAGTAAATGGCTAATGTGGGTTGAAGAGACGATCACGATGGTTCAAGCTTTACTCTCTCAGAGCTCTGAAATCCAGAAAGTCCTCACATTCGAGGGCGCCTTCGAAAAGCTATTCAGCATTATCACTCAGGGTGGGGGTGTTGACGGAGGGCTGGATACCCGAGGCGCATTGGCTTGCGTTGATGCACTCTTGCGATTCAACTCCTCGAATCAGGTACACGTTCTCCGTTGTCCTCGCTGAATTCCCCTGACGCGCGTTGTAGAGCTACTTCAGGGAAACACCTCTGTTCCCCATCCTGTCGCAGCTCCTTCAATTCCCTCCTGTTCTCAGGTTGACCGATATGGCACCACAAGAATTTGCTCTGCAATTCTGGGATGACCAGAAGTCAGCCAACGCCTCGATTGTCATAGGAATCATGGGTATTTTTGTTGGGTCGAAGGGTTCTAATGCAGGTAAGTAGGAGGTGCTTGGGACAGAAACCACAATTGACAGTAACATAACACAGAAGTTGCCGCCTTTTCCCGCTGCTTCCTCGAGGTTGCGTTGGCTTCCAACTTTCCTACTTTGCTGAAGATCCAAGTACGTGAATTGAATTATGATGTGAACTGCCTTTGATGATATTCAGGCTTTGCGTCTTCTACCCCCGAACATTAATTTCTCCTTGTCAGACATAACCCTTACTCCATATATGCCAGTACCCGAAACCAATGGAGAGGAATGGGACCGTCTGGAGCCAGCTTCTGCTCTGGATGCTCTCATTGAGCTCACTTTGAACGGAGAGTACAACGGTATTGATGGTGCTAAGCGCTCCAAAGAGGGTCTGGAACTACGGACTTCTGCAGCAGCTGTCTTCGAGGTACGTGTCTGCAACTTCTAATCTTGCTCTATCGTAAACCAATACACTCTTCAGAACTTCGTAAGAAAGGAAGAGGTTAGTTATGCCATCGTCCAATCCATGGCTCCTCTTGAAGGCAATCGTGAGTTAGTCTGCTTTTAAGAATACTCAATGCTTACGTTTCTCAGAGACAACCAAGCACATCACGCCCCTATTGAACTCCCTCACACTTTCACTAACCTCGCCTGCGGCACTTGAACCTGCCAATGTCACGTCCATCCAGCTGGCAACAATGCTTTTCTCACATCTGTTACGATCCTCCCCTCGCTCAAAAGCCGTTGCCCGAGCTATCATGCCCGAGTTGTCTCCGCCGCCTCATGAGAGCTCCTCGTTCTTCGTCCCAGCTGACGGCACTCCCCCTGAAGCACCCCCTGAGGAGGACGAAGAGAAAGACGACCCTCAATCTCTTCTTCAGATCATCAGCGAGAACCTCTCGCTTGCCTTGCTATCTCGCTCGAGAGCTGATACCTCTGACCGAGAGATCCGGGAATGGGATAGACTCGTCATCAGTTACCTTACTCTCCTCTCGCAATGGCTTTGGGAAGACCCCAAATCTGTACGAGATTTCTTGGAGGCGGGTGGTTTGAGTGTGGTACGTCAATCCCCCAGATAGCTTCATCATCCAAAATTGAACTTGCTTCAATAGCTCGTCGAGGCCATCAATCAGACATCGGAAGTGGATACATTAGTTCCCGGATTATGCGCCCTAGTGCTCGGAATCTGCTACGAATTCAACCGTGAAGCTGGCGAGATAACGAGGCATGTCAATCGTTTGTGTCTTTTTGGAGTGTCTGCTGACCAGGCCTCCTTTCTCCAGGCGGAAAATCTATCCCATACTCGGGCGCCTGGGTGTTGACAATCTCATAGGGCAGATGACCCGACTGCGAGAGGACGACCGATTTAGAGCGATTGGGCCTGATTCCATTGTTCTTACGTATCCTTCGCCTGTTATTCCGCCTTCGTCAAGCGCTGTCCATCGGGATGAAGCTGAGATCTGGTTCGACTGGGCGTTTGTGGACTTCTGGAAATCTAACTATTGTGAGCGTCGCATTCCATTTCATATCTGCTCTCTTCCGTCGTGATAAATTAATGACATACCCCACCGCCCACAGATACTGTTCAGCGTGGGTTCTCGACTGAGCCGGATCAGACTGCATCGACTTCTTCTGGTGCGGGGATTTCATTTGACAATGAGAGCCGAACGGAACCTTAGCGCTGATGATTGCTTAGGTCCAAGTGCTGAGTCGGCGATGCTAATCGCGTCCTTGCGGGATGTGATACGCACGCAGTCAGAAGAAATGGAGGCGCTCCAGAAGAAGCTGAAAGAAGTAAACAGTGCTCATGCCAAAGAGGTGCGTGGAGATCCCCGTTTTGGAGGAAAGACATGATATCTGACCCACTGTTCTTTTGTTTTTCCCTTTGTAGCTTACGGAGCTGAAAGGTCAATTGCAAACGTTGTCATCTCAGGTGCAGGCATCCGAGGAGAAGCGCAAAGAGGTGGAGAAGGAACAAGAGGATCTGCTCGTCCTGCTTGATGAGGTCACCAACAAGCGCAAGAGCGACAAGGCGAAGATGCGCACTGCTGGGCTGGAAGTGTCTGAAGACGAGGACGAGGATGACGATGACGAGGATGATGAAGACGACGAGTGAAAGGCCATTGTTGCTCGGCCCTCCAACTACGCCGTCCCCATTCATCCCGGGCTAGGTTGGCTTGTGTCAGACAGACGTTCAGCTCGATAATGGAAATACGCCATGTTATTTTTGGGTTACTAAAGAGTCGATTAGATACCTAGATCGGTGCACTTCGCCTTCATCTTTCATACCCCAACTCCAGAGATCATTCGTTCGTCAGTCTGACGGCTGCCTCCTTTCACAGTATCATCCGTCGGAGGCGGGAAATGTGGCCTACCATTTGGGGGTTGCTTTACACAGCGGAGCTGGAAACAAGGAAGCGTTGGACCCGTCTCCGAAGCAATCTCCATGTTCAACCCGTACTATCGGCGCATTATTTGCATTGGGTTTAAGGACTATGGGGGCATGATGCATGACATGAAGAAGAAAATGTTTTAGGTGAAGTACGGCGTTGTGGTTAAGAAAACAAGGCAGTTTAATAAAGTGAGCCTGGGAAGTGAGCAAGCGACCACCCTTAGAAATGGATTCCGGCCTAGAAATACAATGCAAATGACAACAACGATATATGCGACGACTGCACAAGAAGAACGAAAGCTTAACTTTAAAAATACATACAGAGCCTTAGTGAAAAGAAGAAAGGTTATAATTGTTCAACATCACCGAGGGCACGGTGACATTGAGTATGAAGTTGTCCTAGGGTCTCGGGACTGCAGCCACTCGGCGATCATGACCTCCCTCGTCTGCGAATTCGCGACATGGGAGCAGAACTTGATAACATTAAGGATGTCATCAAAGTTACTAGCCAGACCAAGGCTAATGCGAACGACCCCGAGTTCCCTTCCGACTTTATGCTCCATGTCATGAAGGGTAGCTCCAGGCATAAGCTGTTCCATATTGCCAGTGATGCCGAGAATCGCCGCTGCTCCTCCAGGATTACACACACAGCCAGTCCGCAAGGATATGTTCCTTCGCGTGGCTGCATGCTCGATAAAGGAGTTCGGTATTATTTTACCTGTGGGCTGTGATAAAGTCAGCAGAGAGATCGGGCAGATGAACAAAATGAAAGAAGCAAGAATCGTGACTGACATCCAAGAACAGAATTGACACCAACGAGCCAACGTCCGACTCCTGGCCGACGGAACGCAGTCGCCGGCCAGGTCGTCGGGAAAGAATCTGCACCACAGGTTTGCCGTTAACGTCGTGTCGGAGTCGGAGCAACGATGAAGTTAGATATCGCAGAAGACAGGAGAGCCTTAGCGGCAGGAAGGGCAGGTATGCAGAGAGGAAGCGAAGCCCGTCCGTTATGGCAGGCAATGTGAGATAATTGATTGTTCCGTCCTAAAAGCAAGAAGACGTCATTGCGTGCTCTTGACGGGTATAGCAGACAAGGCGCGTACCTCGAATTGCTCATGCGGCACTGCGGACAGCGTTACGATGTTCCCGGGTACTTGGACAACGTCAACTGTCCCACCTGAGAACCAGGGACGCCTTAGCTCGGCCAGGAACGACTTCTTTACAATCAGCGCTCCAACACCGGTCGGGAACCCGAACATCTTGTAGAACGAGATAGCCATCGCATCGACAGGATGTTCGGCCAGTGAGAAGGGCGATGTAGGCACAAGGGCGGCGGCATCGAGCAGGACGTGGTACCCAAGAGATGCTGCATAATCAGCCATGCCCAGAGGCGTTTTTGAGTTTGAGATATTCGACTGCGCAGTCAAAGCAAAGAGACAGGGAGCCAAATCCCGATTCCGCGGCCGGTAGCGTAGAAGCAGATTCTAGACGACGTTAGGCACTATATTGTCTGACAAGGACAAGACTTACCTTCGCGACGGCCAAGTCAAAGCCGCCTGTTGACGAAGACGGTATGTATGCGTGTCGTGCTCCCCTAAACATCGCAAATTCGCGGATACCGTTGACCTGTAGTAGGCTGGTCAGTTAAAATAAGCGGGGAAGTTCGCGTTGAATTACGGACGCTGTTATGAGAGTCCGCTGCAAGAACGTATGCGCTTCCCCCAGCAAAGGGATAAGATTCTCCGACGAGTTTCAAGGATGCTGTTGCATTGGCGGTGAAGATAACGGTATAGTCCGGAGGGGCCTGGAAAAAGGACAGCACGGCTGAACGAGCCTCATTCGCGCAATCCACTGACAGCTTCGAGCTGAATAGAGGAACGGCTTTAGTGGAGGTTTGAACGGCTGTCAGTATTACACTAGTCGCACCTGTTGCTAATTGAATGCGTATTGCCCAAGACGACATTGTTGAGAAAGTCGGCATGCACCTTAACGAGGCTTTCTGGATACAAAGAACCACCCATGTAGTCCACATACGTCTCGCCTGTCCTTTCCAGCCGTGAAAAGTCCGTTCGTCGGAGGCTATCGACTATCCATGTCAGGCGGTATTCTGATGTGCTTGTGGTCAGCTGGAGCGCCTAAGGAGTGTGACGAACGACGTACCAGGGTACTCCCTGATGAACTCCGCATACAGCGCGCCATCCTCCGAGTGCGCAGGAGGGCGAGGAGCGACCGTATAATAGGCTAGTGAGGGCACTGGTGGCGCTGCGATGAGCATGTCGCCGGGGGCTTTGACGTCCAACGCCGCACTAGCTCGAAGGAAGGCCTTTTCATGCTCAACCTCCGGCCAGGGTTCTTCGTCGTAAGCTTCCAGGGAGGGGCGAATGCATCCAAAGGAAAGGCGTCGAAAGATGGTAGATCGCCATTTCCGACGATGTCGACGACGAGCAGGGGCGGCGACGGGCGATGAGGAGGAATTGCCCATGGTGGGCGGGGACGGGAATTGTTAGGTCTCGCAGACTGTGAGGAGCCAGGAGGGTTATATACTATAAGGTTTTGGGGAATCAAACTGATTAGTACGATCGTGAAGGAAGTGGGATCGACCTTGCATCTGGAGAATGATAAACACAGAACAACATGTTTCTCCCCTCCCCTTTCTCACAAAAAATCCGAAATCGGGGCATCCCCGCTGTCAGAAAATTTCTACCGTTTCAGAACCCTCGAAAGGTTCTGCACCATTAAGGTGGGGGACAGGGACCAATTCCCGTGCCCTTTCCGGAACGGGATCTGGCTCTGCAATCATCGATCCGGTGACACTGGAGCCACTTCTTCAATCGTTAAATCCACTACCAATGGGAGTTGTGAACAAGACACAGCCCTTCCGGCTAGAACGAACTCGAAAGAAGATTAAATTACATTTGGGGATCTCATTTATCTTACCTGTATGTCCGTGACGGCCTGGTGAATATCCCCATTGAACTGCAGGGGCTCTATATCCTACAAGCACCCAGACAGATAGCAGGTGGGCATCATGCTCGCACAAACACCCTAGATCATTTGCTACATCCTTCCCTCGACAGGCATCCTTCTCTTGTCACTAGCATCCGAATTTAGCAGCCAGTCCAGACACGGCGAGGAAGATAATGGAGATTTCGCAGGGTCCTTGTCCTCGGAGGTAGTACAGAATAGTAGGAAGAATGATTGGCTGCTTTCAGATTGAATAGTCCCAGCTACGGAGAAGCGAGCGTTTGTGGCGCCTAAGAACGCCGTGATGTTGTAGCCAAATGGAGTGCTGACTGAAAGTCCGAACAGAGATCCAGTGCGTGCGCCAGGGAAAGAAGAAACGGTTCAGCATAGCCATGGGTCACTGAAGGAGTTTGGAAACTGGGTGCACCGACTATCTCACTCCAACTCCAAACCGAACCGGACGACCGCAGAAACGGAGCAAAGCCTACCATGCCAAAAGCTAGGTGAGCGGCAAAATATTGACAGCGAGGGGATATTGTTACATACCAATCATCCTTGCTTTGGCGTTCGTATACCTCTTTCTTAAGCATAAACGACCAAGCGTAGGTGGCGCCTGCCGAACCGCACCGTGAACAATCTGGATGAAGAGGCCTGCCCGCTTACGCCAATCACCTACTTCTATGCCGGCCAGGTTTCATGGAGTTGCCTTATACCGATGTCCCGTCTCGCGGATGTGTGTCCTGAAGCTGAGCTCCATGGCGACGGTGCGTACTATGTGAAGGAGAACAGGAAGGTGAATGAGCGAAAGGTAACTTGAATTTGAAAGCTACCACATCCGGTGAACCAGAAGATGCTTACAAAGTATTTCCCACGTGTCACTCAATTTAGGCGCTGAGTCGCTATTGACCCCGGCTGCGTTGGGTGGGCTGAGGGAGGTAAGGGGAAGGCCTTCTCAAGCAATCCCTGTATTTCGCTCCATATTCGTGAGTATAGAAATGTGGAGGCTATATTTGTGAAAACCTACCTCACATTCTGCATGCACTCAAATCAACTTAAGCTCAGCCATGATGCGCTGACGGGTTGATCCATACACAAGCTCACAGTCACCCTGAGAGGATCCGCTTCCGCAGAACTTTAACAAGAGGTTCTCACCCATCAAGCACCATGGGGATGCCCGCAACCTTCATGTTATCGGACCCGCTCGTGCGCCTGACTTACCTTCCTGAGCGGGGCCGTGCCTGAACTAATCGTGGGGCGCGTTTCCTGCCAAAAGCACTTTATGAAAAAGGGCAAGATTGGAGGGACTTATGGTTCAAATCTGTAACCTGTAGACTAATGGAAGTCAGTGGTAAAATTGGAGGTCTTTTTGCCTTCAATCGCTAATATATTTTTACAGCAATTTGAGGACCTGTGCCCGGGCTCGACAAGACGCCATGCTACTCATCCTACGTATCTACCTCAAAAGGGGTGCTGTCATGAGGAGATTTGAGTTTGGAAGTCGATGTCAAGGTGACTTTTTAGCAATGAGGCGTAGGATATACTAACAAAGAGAAACTAAATTCTGGGGGAGCAGATGTCCTAAGAAACTGGAAGATAATAGAAGTCCGCTTAAGAGCGCTTGAGCAAATAATGGGATGATCGGGAAACATATGGAGGGTATAGTGATGACCTTGGAACACCGCGGACGTCTCTTAAAGAGCTGAAAGGGCCATGATCACACAGAGGATAAGAGGCAGCCCAAGAAGAGAAGCCCCAAGCACTCCAGCACCGTTCGTCGGCTTGACCTGCCCGCTTTGGGTGTTGCTGGCCGAGCCTCCAGAGGTCGTCGTGCCAGACGAAGCCGGAGCGCTACTGCTGAAAACCTTGACGTACGAGATGTCGAAATAGGCGTTATTGTAGACCGATGGGTCCTTGATAACGTAGTCGGTGTAGCAGACACCGGTGCACGTTTGGGTGAAGGTGTTTGGGGGACCGGCGAAGTCTAATCCCAGTCAATTAATTGGAGAAGCGGCTCCAAAAGGATAATGTGCAGCACTTACCTCCGCAGAGGGTCACGGTGAACACGAGGTTCTGGGGCTCGAAGAATTTCGAGATATCGCAGCCGCTTGAGGGCCAGTTGCCCATCGGGGTCCCAAGAGTTGAAGTATCAATCGAGGTGGCACTCGCAGAGACACTCTTGGGTATTTCGGAGCGAGGGAAGAACCAGATCCTAAAAGTTGGATTCGCATATGTGAGCGGTGAAAGACGGTCGACTGGCTAACTTACGATATCCCGCTCTCAGCGAACTCCGTGATGAAGGCACCTCCCTGGGCATCGGCGAATTTGGCCCCATAGGATGCCGCGTTGGTATTGGTGAGCATGCATCCAGAGTTGTTGTCACCGGCACAGTCAGTCGTGTTAACCAACGTCGAGAGCTGCGTTGGATTTGTCTGTTTACACCCTGCAGTCGTGTGGAGGCCCATTTGACTCGATGGCATCGCGTTGACGCCTTCAAAAACATCGATTTCGCTATGCGCGGCAGGAGAATTAGATCCCAAAAATAGGCCAGGAGATTTCTAATAATCTCTCACCCTCCAGCAGGCCAGGTCGCATTCCCGGCGTAGGACCACCTGGGTAGGTTTAGCAAGGGCGGACTAGAGAGAGCTATTGATACTCACCAGGCAGGCCAAACGGAGCACTGATTGTAGTACGCCACATGAAGTGCATTTTTAGCATTCAAGGAGCTTCACATTCAAGCTGGAGACTGCGACTTACGCCATAGGGTGCATGGTACATATCTGCGACCCACACACTCCCAATGCCATAGCTATCCTTCGAAGTAATGCGCACAGAATTCCTCTTCTCGTTGTATGGGACTTGAGTGGTATTGTCGACTTTGATGATCGCTCGACTGGTGTTTGGGTCGACATATGCAAGTTTGTCAGACAAGCCTGCTGCTTGAGAAACGAAGTTGACGTCTCCATTCATCTTGTCGTCGTCTAACAAGTTTTTGAGCTGGAAATGTTAGCCATAGAAACGAAGAAACGCACAGTGGTCGTAAAAATCCCAGGCATCGAAAAAAGTAGAGCCAGAGTAATCCTTGACGACATTGTAGGTGGCAGCCTTGACGGTCACCGGTACCAGCAAGAGAGCAGGGAAGACGTTAGCCAGTTGCAGACGCATGGTGGTGGTTCGCAAAAGAGATTAGGCCAAGGGCTAAGTTCGCCGGCTACTGGTAAAATTAGCCCGTTGCATACCAGCGCAGTCTCCATGCGCGGGCTGGCTGTGGTGTCCGGCTTCTCGGGCGGTAGCACCTTCTACTTCTATCTGCCGTTATAGGTTGATAAGACCCGCGTGAAATGGACTCGGAGAAGTTGGAGGCAACAAGGGCTTTGATAACATATTGTGAGAAAGAGGGTTTATAACTGTAGGTATGACGTGGTTCGATGGTGAATATTGCCGCCGATCGGCTTGCAACCTCTTGCAACACAGTGGCGGATTCCGTGAATATCAAATTGAACAAGGTTGCGAGAAGCATACTTAGAGGGCAGTCAAACAGGTAGGTGCAGGCTCTGGCGCTACTGGAGTACCTGTGAGTCCCGAATGCTTTAGATCGGGAACCTCGCTACTTCTTCCTCCGTAAAATACTTCGATAGATTTTCGCCCCTAAGATCGGCAACCTATTTTGAATTGATCAGCCAGGCACAAGGAGGGCCAAGGAGGGCTGCGCTGATGAGCCTATCAACCCACCTCATCATCCAGATGCCGGAAAAGCACCCCTCGAAACCCGTCAAGGCACGTTTTTAGTTCGGCTGGCGAGTAGGTTGACGGCTCAGAAGACCAGCGCTTGATGAGATCTGAGAGTTTGTCAAGGCCTGGCTTCAAAGGCCAGTCAAAATTAGCCATACTTTTTGAAGCAAAAGTAAGGCTTGCCCTCATGTATCTGCTTATGCGACTCGAGATGTTCGCCTTTCGTTTCCCTGTCCGAAAACTGGGGCATTTTCTTTCCCAATGTAGGGAAGAGATAACGCTCTTCGATGGTGTGGTGCATCGTCAAGTCTAATGGGCGTCAATGTCTTAACATGGGCGCTTATTGAAGGTACTATGGGAAACCTACGGTGTATCAGATCATCCATTAACCTCAGGAAGGCTGGCAAAGATAAACCTTTCCCTTGGAAAGATCCATCGGCAGACTGCACGGGGTCATTAGCAGAATCTAAGAAGATTGAGTGTGGGGTTATACCTCGTAAATCATGTTGACTTTTCATGGTCGGTTAGGCCAATTAGTATATCGAGGAGAGATAATTCATCGAAAACATACATTGCGATTTGAAGTAGCTGTGGAATTGGTTCATCTTGTCGGATAACTGAACGAAACCCAGCCGTTTAGGGCCTGTATCCCAGGATACACATCTTTCTTTACCTTGTTCATCCTCCTCTCCCGGCGGAGACTTTCAAGGGCGTCCGTGGCAGGGTCATTCAATGAGCTCATAGCTACTAAAGGGGTATAACAACGAGGTCGGTTTTTGAAAAGGAGTTGTGCGGCTGAGAGTCGGAAGGGTCGAAGAAGCATCTGGCAAACCAGCGCCCATCGCTCATTTTATCTTGAAATCCGCGCGATGTCTTGTTTGTCTTGTGATAGAACTGAAGGCATGGTCGTCAGCACGATTACGCCCAGCTCTAATCAAATTACCCTGCAACGTAAGAGTTCCCATGAAGGTTACAAGGAGGGCCGATTCAAGGCATCTTTCGCCTCAAACCAGTGTAATGGACCTGAACTTCGTACAATAGAGGATTGACTGAAGGCTACTTTTCCCCAATCAATTACCAAACCCCGTGTGTAATGCTATGGGTCGCGGCTGTGTGATGATGCCAGGACGACCTTGAGTACCTCCTTGATGACCACCAGCATATGACATTCAGATACGCTGTCTGATGGACTCGCTCTCTGCCCAACGAAGAAGTGAAGTGCCAGACCCATACGAACTAGAACGACTTGCGGAAGAACTCGAACTCCGAGAGAAGTCAAGGTCAGCAGGGCTTGCGAACGGAGACCACACTTCAGACGACAACGACGATGACGGCGACTTCCCCAACCTCCCCGCCTACGTTCCCCTCTCTCACGACAACCCATACTTGAACATCGCAGACTTCGATGTGGAGAAATTCCTTCTATCCCGGTCCTATACGTCCCTACCAGACCTACGCGCCGAGCTACGGGAATACCTGGCAGCCCTGAAGGAGGAGCTCGTCAAACTTATCAACGACGATTACGAGGCATTTATTAGTCTCAGTACTGACCTTAGAGACGAGGGGAGTCGACTGGATCAGTTGAAGCGACCTTTGGACGGGATACGTGGTCGGATACTGGTGCGCATGATAGACACGAGCCTAGGGCCATGCTTACTGGCACTTCTTGCAGGAATCCAAAGCGGAGCTCAGCGCCATTCAGAACAATATCCAGGAGAAACTGAAGAAACGCGCGAGACTACGAGAAGAAAAGGCGCGTTTCACTTCCTATAGTACCTTCGTCCGAATATTCATCGCCTATTCAGGCGCTACTTCAACTGCTTCTCAAGATATCCGATTCTATCACTAGACTAGAGAAGCTACTGGCAATAGGTACCCCAGAGGAAGACCCGACGGACTCGTTTGAGCTCAGTTTGCAGAAATTAGGGCCACCTACGGATGAAACTCCTGATGAGAAGTGAGTTCAGCTAGTCGCCTTCCAAGGTAGTTCTCTAATGCTCTGCAGATTACCTACCAATCGAGCAAAACATCTGGCACGCGTTGCAACGGAATATACCCAGCTACTATATCACGTCTCCAAGGCCAGAGATGAAAACTGTGTCTTCGTAAACGGAGTGCAATGGGTGCGTTCTAGTTTGAACAGGGCCTCTACACTGCTTGCTGATAGGCGCTTAGAGGGTCGACAGAATCCAATCCACGCTCTCATCCGATCTCGACAGCCTTCTAACATCAACCCTCACACACCTGACTGAAGGCAAATCCGAGAATCGCACCACAGAGCTGGAGAGGACCAAATGGGTCGCCGACTTGACCGAATGCCTACGGACTTACGATCTGCTCGGCCTCTGGCGTGACGCAGAGGACATAATACGGAGACTGGTGGTTCGGAAATTCGTGAAAAAGGTAACGCCTCTTCATCACACGTATTTGGAGAACACAAATGTATCAATATCAGACAATCTATCCAGGTGCCCTCGGAGCGCCCCATTCACCAATCGTCCCTCATACCCCTTTCCACCCTAACATTCCTGAACCTCTGTTATCTGCAACCTTCGCTGGACCACAGACTCCCTACACTCCATTTACTGCCTTCATTCCAAAGCAGAATGCGGCTTTCCCTTCCCTTGGAGGCTCCAAGAAGCATCAGCCCTACCTATTGGACGACACTAACGATAGTCTGGCTCGCCTGTATAACCAGGTACTCCGTTTTGTTGAACGCGACGTCTACTACATCATGGAGGCAACCGACAACATCCGCAACAAGTCTAACAATCCAATTGTCGGGAAGGAATCCGTTGATAAACAAGACCCTTACTCGCCCTCGGTGAACGAGAAAGGCTTCTCGATTTTGGGGAACGTAGTCTGGGAAGAGCTCTCCAGAGCAATTCAGGATGAAATTGGTGGAATCGTTTTTGCTGCGGGGAGACCGGACGAGTTCCGAAAGGTGTGCACCTTCTCCTTCCCTTACAACGTCAGACTCAGCTCATCGATCTGAAGCATTATGAGACAACTCAAGCATTCATCAGATCCCTTGAGCTCTTGGCTCCTTCTCTCCAGGCAGTAACATCATTTAGGTCTCACGAGTCGTATAGCATCTTTGAAAAGCGATGGCAGCTACCAGTATACTTCCAGCTCAGATGGAAGGAGATTGTTGGCAAACTAGAAGAGTCACTGGCAAGATCTAAATTGGAAGTATCACATTCCAAAGGTCTGTTCTCGCGTTCCATTTCGTGGATACCTGCCTTATTGAAAGTTATAGATATCCAACCATTTACCACCCATCAGGCTTCAGCTGTTTGGATAGCGATCTCGGCCTGCTGGAGCTCTCAGGTCTTCATCCCAGAGCTGTGCCCACGTTTCTGGAAACTCACGCTTCAGGTGCGTATCTGTTCCACCACTTGAAATTATCTTGCTAAAATCTCCACAGATCCTGAGTCGGTATAGGACATGGCTTTCATCATGTTTGGACGTCATCGATTCTCGAACGGCAGATCAGAAGGTATGAAATGAAATCTCTGGGACACTATCTTTGGGCCGTTTCTAATATTCACGAAAGAACGCAGCGACTAGCTCGTTAGGGCGCCCTGGCACCCCCGTATCAGGTGGTGCGGATGCTTCGCCAGACAACTCGGTTGCGGATGACACCCTTCTGCGTCAATACTCAGCGGCCATCGTCGACGTTTTGGCCATGGACTCTGCCGTCCACACCCTCTGGGACCAAGAGATAAGTCTCATCCTTCCTGACGGCGGTGAATCAGAAGATACTCGGCCCAAAGGTGCGTCCGTTCTTGACCTTCAATCCCTCGATAGCTAAACAACGCCTCTCCAGATGCACTGGACGCTGCTCTGGCGAGACTAACCGACACGATCCCGGCACTCTCAACTTGGATTATCGCTATCTTGACACGGAGGTGCTCCGATGCCCTGGTCCCCGTGAAAAGTATACCTGCCCAGCTGCGTGCCATGTCCAGCAAGCGCATGCCTAGCGAAGCAAGTCATTTTGTGGCTGGGGTGCTCCGTCCTCTCAAGCAGTATTTTGGGATTGGGGCTGGGGATGGATCAGGTGCCCAGTTGAAAAAACGGTTCCTCAGTGATTTCTCAACGGACGTCTTCAACGCGGTGACAACCAAGTATGCTATCCCTCCTCCATGTTATTTTATTCCTTCTAACTGCAGACTTAGATATATCAACTACCTGTCTGGAATGAAGAAGACTGAAGAGTCACTCAAGCGATTAAAGAAGGGCAAGAAACCAGCCTTCTCTCTCTTCGGGGGATCGTCCAACGCGAACGACGAGAACAAGGATGAAGAACGGATTAGAGCCCAGATGATCCTTGACGTGGAAGCGTTTGGGAAGGATGCTCGCGGACTGGGGGTCGATGTTGAGCACAACTCACACTTCAAGGCCCTCAAGGAAGTTGTGTACGCCAATGACACAGAGTAATCAGCGTGCCTAGTTCGATGGTATCTTTTTGGCTATGGTATTAGAATCAAGCCTGATCTATTTCTACTGAAAATGAAGGGTGTGAGCTACGATCACTGGTCCTCGGGTATCGACAAACAAGCGCTATGCGAGATAATCCCAGTCCTTGAGACAACGATATGAGGTAAAGTAAGATGCGAAGGAGAGGATGATCCTGAGAGTGGTTTGGATGCACGAGGAACAGGTTGTATGATAGGCTTCCTACAAACACTGCACCGCGCAGCCGCAGGGGACCATCCTCGGCTCTTCTCTGCCGTCAGATGCGAAATGGTCTCGAAAAGATCGCGGTCAACGAGGTGTTTGCTGATGACGAGCATGTCTTCGTCGGAATGGTAAGATTCCAGCATTCCGCCCAGAATGAGGCGGAACTCGGTGTACTGGGTCCCTGTAGCGGTCGGCGTAGAGTTGACGAGGCGTTTGAACAGCCGAGGGAATGAGACAGCTTGAGTGGACGTGATCGAGACCAGCGAGGTGAAGGTCGTCTGGACCGAGGATCGGAGGGTGGCAAGGATGTCAGCGAGGCGTTCCGCGTCGCCCCCTGTAGCCGAGATAGTCTGCACGCCGTGGATTTGGCTGCTCAAGAGAGAGAACCACAGATCCTCGAGTGGGACTTCTGCCGCCAGCAGACCTTGCGATCGCTCCAAACAGATATCACGCCCGGTCAGGCCCAAGGCATTGAGAAGGCCTATCTCGCGGTTGATTGGTGACCCTTCTTCAAGGGAATGGATGATACGCCGCGTGAGTTGCTTGTAGTAAGTCTCGGCTTTCTTGAGGGCAGCTTGTGGCTCGTGTTGCCAATTTAACGCCCAGACGACTGTATCCCATGCTTCATTCCGTTCACAAATATCGATGACTTGTTGCCACTGAAGGGAGTCGCGATCCATCTCCTTGAGGACGTCGACGAGACTCTCTGGGTGTAATCGTGATTGGAGGTCAACAAACTCTTCCCGCATGGAAGCCGGAATGTCGGTTGTCGTTGGTGGCCGTTGTGGCAGGATGACTTCCTCATCTTCATTGGACGGTGGCGCGAGTAGTTGGCGAAGGTAGACGTATGAAGGGTGATCCTTGTCCTGGAATTCGGTATGCAGAATGGAGAGAGCGGCCTGGTGAAGCGAAGGGCAATGGATGTCGACGATGATCGCCGTGTTCCGTATGCTTGTATTCAGGAGTTGTGGAAGAGAATCTGCAAGGGTTTCAGCGACGTCGCTTGGCAAGGAGCCCTTGTTGTGGCGCTCAGCGAGTTTCAGGACGCTGTGAATGTTTTCGAAAAGGGTATTTGGAACGAGTTGTTGGTCATTAACGTAGGTGCAGAGTAGCAGCGCCCAGCGGCGATCGTGTCTGTACCACGTCCGAAGTATACGGTAAAACCCAGCGTCCTCGAACAACGAAGTGACCGTGCCAATGTCGTGAGGGTTGTAAACGGAAAGAAGATACTCGGCAGCGAGCTGCCGATCTTCGCGCGTCCGGAAATCGGGGTCTTCGGCGAGGCCGGTGAGGATGTTATGGAGAACAGTGGGGGCGATTTGGAGGAATTGGGGGTATTTGGGAACGTTTCGGGCGACGAAGATATTGACGAGGGTGACGTCCTCCGATGATATTTGGCCGTCAGACAATATTTCGAGGAGGATGCGAACGATGATCAGGCGATTGACGTTTTGGGATTCATCATTCAAGTATGCGTCTTCAAACGCGATGTCGAGGGAATGTAGGAAAGACTCGGCGTCGAACCGAAGGAGTTGGCGTGCGTAAGGGTAAGTGGGTTCCAATCCGCCTTCTTCATCGGCTGTCAAGACCAGTTTCCCTCCTTCTGGCCAAATGCTGGACCGACCGAAAAAGAGGAACTTATACAGAGACCTCTTGGCTCGGAAAGCTTCGTCTTCGGGGAGGGGTTCTTCACTCGGGTAGGAGAGGCCGGAGAGTACGTTGGACAGGTAGGGGTAGATCTTGTACGCGTTAAGCAACAGGGATTCCACAGGAATGTCGCTCCCCTCGAAAGAGTCGAAGTTCCCTTCTGGTGCATTTGCTACTTTATGGCGATACTGTTGAACTTGTCGGATGAGCCCAAGCAATTCGACGACTGGGGCGACGTAGTCTTGCAGTGCTCTGGTATATATGTAGATGAGTGCGTCGTAGAGGTGGAATTTCTGACACAACAGGATGGTCTGGTTGAGATCCAAACATGCTGGGTCCATGTGCCAAATCAGGCGCTCGACATATTCTGGTTGTCCATCAGCTTCATGAAGGGCGACGAGCCGCTGCGTAATGCGGGGAGGAACATGTTGGATGGAGCTATCGAGGATGAAAGGCTCCAGTTGCCGAAGGTAGATGGGCGCGATGCAATTGTCGTCGTAGCATTGGAATAGGTCTTCAAACAAAAAGTCAAAGTCGTCAAGCACGATGCAGGCGCGACAGCAGGTGGTGACGAGGCCTTCGAACAAGGAAGTAAGATCCACACCACGGTGGTCCGGTGTAACGTGTGTCTCATCAGTGAGCCGCTCCTTGGCGAAGGCATATCGAACTGAGGCGTCCATTAGGCTCCTGAGCTTGTCACCGATGACTTCTTTGCGACGAGATGGCTCTTCAGGGAGGCCGTTTCGGTTTCCAGGCGCTTGGTCTGTGTAGTATGTTCTGCACAATTCGATTGCGCCTAGGAAATCGCCGGCTTCGACAAGCCCCAATATCCGATCTGCCCAGGTAAGGAGGGTACCCACAGAAAGCCGTTCGCGACCCTACAGAGCGTATTAGCGGGACATCTTCTCTGTGATTGCGGTAACTCACCAGTAAAAACATCTTGCCTTTGTAGACGCGAAGACTGTGAGCGACGTCGGAAACTGAGCTTGCATAGGTGATCGATGCGTTGGTCGTCATGTTGAGCGTAGGAGAGACAAGCGAAAGGCCATCGAACGCTGTCTTCTCAACTAGCTTCGAAATTGAGATGTCGAAGACGCCTATACTGTTTCCAGTGATGATAGTGAGTTGCTGGAAATATGAGTCAGAAAGTGTATTTCAAATCCATGGTTCAAAAATGAACCCACATTTGCGTTCAGCCATTGTAAAGCCAGTATAGTCTCATCAGCAGACCATATCCCTGCTTCTTCGAATACAATCGCGCCGATGTCGACCTCATTCATCCTTCCAGTCTTCGTACTCCGTACGCGCTGTTTGAACTTCGACTCGCCGACCTTGACAAGTCTCAGGGAGTTGCCCCAGGTATAGGCTAATATTGGATCCCTGGCGTCGGCGATGTTCTCCGTTTGATGGGTGGTCCCGTTTTGCAAAGGGGCAGGGTGGTCAGCATGGGAGTCCGGCACACTTGGAAACCAAGCCATCGTTCCCTTCATCTGCGAACGGGGAAGGTGGCCTTCATCCGGCTGTCGAGGACACTTGAACCATGTTTTCGGCGTAGGACGAAGCCCGACTACAACCAGCTTCGTCGGGGTAAGCAAGGCCACCACGTCGTAAGCATCCGTGGGATGAGGGGCGGGTCCCAAAGGCAAAGGTGCCATTGATAAGACAGTATATCGAACTTTGCGCTTCTGTGTAGGAGGGGGAGGAGGGGCAGACTTCGGTGAGGCGACCGGTGGGATTTCAGGGTATTGGCCCAGGATGCGAAGGATGTCTGAGGCTTCGACGAACAACATCTTTCCTAGAGAGTGGTAAAACGCGAGGCCGTTCTCATCCGCAGAGACAAGTGCCGTATGCCTTCCTGCAATGAATCCGATGCTGACTATTCGGGATCCCTGGATATGCCCTTCTTTCCGACCAGTTGCGACCACCCCAAGGGTTGTTGGTGGTACGGAACGAATAGGAGCTTGAGGCCTCTTCAGGTCGAATAGCTGTATGTAGCCCGTTGCGTGGCCCGAGGCGACACATGTGTGGTCATGAGATAGCGCAAGAGCGGTGACCGGTCCCAGTATTGACGCTGGAGATGGTCTAAGTCTATATTTTGAATGCGTGGCGACATTACGCACCTTTTGCTTCAGAGCCGCAGATCGCTTTTAATGTCTGTTTGAAATCATAAACGCATATCCGCCCGTCGGTCAAGCCAACACAAATCAGACCATTGGCTGCTAGGACAGTCGGCGATCCTAGGTCTGAGGTTCCTAGCACATGCATCGCTTTCTGTGGGCCTTTGGAATACAATTCCTTCGTGACAAGCTGCAATTCGGACCACCGAAAGACTTCGCTTGGGGCAGTTGGCGAAGGACCGCCATTCGATGAAGCCGCTCGGAGGTTGGATAATGACGAAGAGCGGGATATTGACGAGAAGTGCGAAGGGGATGGCGACGCGCCTTCGAACAGGTGTGAATGAGACGATGCAATGCTCTCGTTCTTTGATAGGCCTGACGGAGATTGGGGTGCATTCGAGCGCAGTCGAGAGACATTGGGATGGAGGAAGGGCCTTGCGAGACGCGGAGATGCTAGTAGCGCTGCGGGGGAGCCTATTCTTGACGGTGGCGTCAAGGGGCCAGGAGAAGATAGGGAAGGGGAAAACTCAGAGAGAACTTCTTCCTGGATTTCTGGCTCTTCCTGCATGCGGTATCAGAGGTGTGCAATTCGGGCGCTTGCGAGGACTTACAAGGGGCTCGTCCTCAAGCAGTATAGCGGGCTTCACGTCGGCGTCTAGGAGTAGAGACTTCTCAGCTTCGTGGGGATCTCCTACAGACTCTTCCTCGTGCTCTTGACCCAGCACGTCACGTAGTTGATCTCGGTAGGGCACTGGACCGTCGGAGGAGTCCAACCCCGTATACACGAACTCTTCCTCCTCCTCGCCCTCCTCGTCGCTTTCCAGAACGCTGTCGAGGATATTGGACGTATCGCCGTCGTCTTCACTTTCGTTGGTTTCGTCCTCGAAAAGCTCTGACATTTGCTGTGAATAATGGGAATAGTCCCCAGCGGTATGCGCGTCCGGCTGGTCTACATCATCGCCCTCTTCCTCGTCGCTGTCCGAGAAATGGAGACCTTGCGCGGAGTCTTCGTCGATAGGGGGCGAAACGGCATCCTCCCATTCGTTGTGGGAGATGGGGAGTCCGTGTTGTACGCCGTTGGACATTGTCCGTCTGCGAACGCGGATGATGGTGGCCGGAGGAACAAGTTGCGTGTTTGGTTCTCGCTGCGCTGGATAACTGATGCAGACGTCATGATCTTGTACAGGAACCGAACCGCGCTAATTAAATTATGTACATCGAGGAATATAAAGGCAATAAAACAAGAACCGGTCCAAGAGTCCAAAGGTATCCAATGCAAACGAAAGCCAACCCAGTCATGAATAGGAAGCAGCGCCCTGCCGTCGCTGCTCGCGTTCTCTCGCTTTAGCGCCAGGCCCAAATCGTTCCTGGAAGCTAATCAACTCCTCCATCAGCTCCTCCATGAGCCGCATCGTCGAGGACTCCTTCTCTCTCGGTGTCGATGAGGTCGCCACACTCTCTGTAGGTATTGACGACTCTTCGGGTCGAGAGGACGAAGGTGCGTCGACGCCCATGACGACATCCCCATCGTTGTCGGTAGTGCCCGGTGGCGGCTGAGGCGGAGGTGTGCCGTTGAGCTTCCTGGACAGTGCTTCTTTTCTACGTTCTCGGTCTAAAGCATTGGCCTGTTCCCGGCCAACCCACTCTACAAGCGCACGAACACGCTTGTTCATGTCCCCAACGCTCATCCGTTTGCCGGGCCATTTGACTTTCACGCCACGTTCCATCGTCAGTTCCGAGCTCTCTCCACGCGTTCCAGGAGCGCTGTTCGATGTGCTGCGGACTTCCAAGGGTTGAGGGAATTCGGTCGGGAGCATGGGCTCGAGATGGGAGAGATAATCAGGGAGGCCCCACGAGGTGAAGAGAGGCTGCTGTGAAACAGCGTAGGCATGGGAATTTCGATATGCCCTGGCGTCTGCGTTTGCGGCAGTGTGCTGGTTAACGCCTGCAGGGTTCCTTGCTCGGCTGGCGGTGTGTTCCTGATTGGCGCCGCTCCCGTTATGTGAAATTGCAGTGGATAATGGTGGGCGCTTGACAGCAGTGCTCTTGCCCTTATTACTGGCTTGTCGCTTGTTGAGGGGTATGACAGTCGTCGAAGACGATGTAGCTGAGAATGTCGTCAGTACAACTCGTGGATCAGGTGTTGAGGACGCACCTTCAACCTCGCCCTCCACTGGAGGGGCACTATCAGGAACAGTTGTTTTCCTGCCTCCTCGTTTGTTGCGCGCCGTTCCTTTGGCAGCAGCTGGCGCTTGTGAGACTGGCTTGGTGGATGCGCTCACTGGAGTGTCGTCCCTAGGTAGCGCTGATCCCTGTCTCTCGGATGCTGTCGATGCTGACCGCGTCCGCTTCTTTGATGGTCTGCACCAGATAGTGAGAAGGAGAACACGGGGCATACATACAGTGATAAACACGTACAGTTCATCCTCTATACGCTTTCGCTTTTTCTTGACGTTTGCTTGGCCATCGTCGTTGTCGGCGTCGTGTGTTCCGAGGGCTCGTCCTTGGCGGATGCGGAATCCTTCCCGGCGGCCTCTGCTGCTGTAGCCTCCATTATTTCCTTTAAGCTTTCGTCAAAGTCTCGACTATTCATCGTGTTTCTGCGCTTGGACTGTTGTTTGAGTTGTGATGGGGACCGGGAGCGCGAGACACGCGATGCGCCTGAGCTGTGAGCGTGGCGCCCCTTCTTGTTGGCGGCCAATCGCCTGTAGACAGGTCAGGGACACCATGAAAGAGCAGGGGAAGAAACGCACTTGAGAAGATCTACATGCTGCTCAGGCCTGCACTGCTCGCAAAAGTAGTCCTCATCTTCCACCTGATCCTCTGTCATGTAGCCCATGCAGGGGCCATGTTGCCAAACCTTGCATCCTTCGCACTGAACCATGAACTCTCCAGCATCGGGATCGTCTTCTACGTGGCCTTGGTGAACAGAAGGACTGGGCGGGAGGAGGAGGGGCCTACCGGTGCTACCACATACACATCGGGTGATGCCCTCAGCCTCATCGTCGCCCCCTGCGAGCTCACCGTCTTCTGGCGCTGGACCCCCATCCTCCTCGAGTTGCTCTTCTTCCAGTGTTTGCTTGTCCTTCTCCCTGCCTTTGCGTTTGGCCTTGCCGTTCGGGGCGGTGCCATGGGTGGAACCATTGGAGGTGACTGAGGGAGCGGGGTTGGTTTTGCGTTCTTCGTCGGCGTCCTCGAGTTCCTCCTGCTTGAGGCGTTTACTTCTGCTGCTGCTGGCGTTTGTGGCCAGCGCCGGTCGCGACGCGGTGTCCTTGGACTTTGGTGGCTGGTCGGAGTCGGGGGATTTGGAGTTGCTGGTTGAGCCTGAGGGACCTTGACGACGTCCAGAGCGGCGTATCTCCTTGGGGGACTGCGGTGGACCCATGGCTGAGTTCTGAGCCATTCACGGGGGAGCAGGAGAAGTTGGTACACGACAGGTCCTCGCGGGTAGTGGGAAAAGAGGCTTGGGCTGGGGAGGAGGCGCCGATAAAAGCCCGTCACGTGCGAGAGTGAAAGTCCTCCGAGTCCGCCGGGCCGGGATCTGATTTTTGGACTACCTCCCTCCTCCCATCCTTCTCCCGGTACTCCAATGGCTCCCGCATCGGCGACTTTAGAATATGCTTCAAACGCTCCCGAACCCATCTCATACCCAAGGCTTCCGAAACATCATATCCTATCCTCTAATACCCCGGACTATCTGCGATTGATTCTGACTTCCAAGGTTTACGATATCCTCAAGGAAACCCCTCTCGTCCTTGCAACAAACCTAAGCGCAAAGCTTGGAAATCAGATATGGCTCAAGCGAGAGGATCTCCAGGAGGTCTTTAGTTTCAAGATCCGTGGCGCGTACAACTTTATGGCGAGCCTATCGGACGAGGAACGGTGGAAAGGCGTCGTCACCTGCAGTGCCGGTTAGTGTCCGTCCTCTTGGAAGGCATCGTGTGCCCTGCGAAGAGACGGCACTTCTTGATCTCCCCCGAGCACCTCATTCCTATATTTCACGCGACCAAGTGCAGTTACTCGCGACGCAGGAGCACTCATCTCGTCCGAATTGCACCGTCGTGAACTCGAGTCATCCATCCGTTTGGGTGGAGTTTGGACGATCGTCGCTCACCTGAATCGTGCATAACCTTTGACTCTTCTCGTTGACTTTCCCCAAATCTTTCAATCTGACTCCCATCTTATATCACCAGGTAACCATGCTCAAGGAGTCGCCCTTTCAGGGGCACGATTGGGGATCCCCTGCACCATCGTCATGCCCCAAGGTACACCAACTATCAAAGTACGGAATGTTGCACGGTTAGGGTCAAAGGTCGTTCTTCACGGCGTGGACTTCGATGAGGCGAAGGCGGAATGTGCCCGTTTAGCTGCTGCACACGGGCTCACGTTCGTGCCTCCCTACGACGACCCTTTGGTCATTGCTGGGCAAGGAACCATCGGAATGGAGATCCTCAAGCAGCTTCCAGAATCTGACAAACTGGAAGCCATCTTTGGTGCTGTCGGTGGGGGTGGCCTTGTTGCAGGTATCTCAGAATATGTGAAGCGTATCGGCAGCCCGAATACCCGCGTCATTGGCGTCGAAACAGTGGATGGCGACGCTATGGCGCAGAGTATTGCGAAAGGAGAGCGCGTTACTCTCAAAGAAGTCGGTCCCTTCAGCGACGGCACGGCCGTCAAGATTGTTGGCGAAGAACCCTTCCGCATCTGCAAAACCCTGCTCGACGATATCGTCAAGGTGGACAATGACGAGATTTGTGCCGCTATCAAGGACATCTTCGAAGGTATATACAGCGCTGTCTATCATATGTGCTCGCTTGCTACCCGACTACGTAGAGACACGCTCCATCACGGAGCCAGCAGGAGCACTTGCCCTCGCTGGATTGAAGAGACACATAGTCGAGAACGACCTCATTGGCGCCGAGAAAAAGTTCGTAGTCGTCATTAGCGGGGCGAACATGAACTTCGATCGCTTGCGTTTTGTGTCTGAACGTGCAGAGCTAGGTGAAGGCCGCGAGGCCTTGCTCAGCGTTGATATACCAGAGCGCCCTGGAAGGTACGTACATTCCCGGATCTTCTAAATCTGTGTAATAATTCCTCTCCTTCCGGCTTAGCTTCGTCGCCCTACACACTATTATCCATCCCCGTGCGGTCACAGAATTCATCTACAGGTACAACGTTCGCGGTGACCGTGCACACGTCCTTCTCTCTTTCAAGATCGAGTCCGGCAACAGGGCAACGGAAGTCCAGGATGTGATTAGCGCCCTTGCGGATGCAGATATGAAGGGATACGATATCAGCGACGATGAGTGCGCCAAGAGTCACGTACGGTACATGATCGGGGGGTGCCATAAGGTTCCAAATGAGCGCGTCGTCAGATTCGGTGCGACCGATTTACACAGAAGCATTCATGAATCACTGACTCACCGGCGGTACCTCCCTGACAGAGTTCCCTGAGCGACCTGGGGCCTTGCGCAAGTTCCTGCTCGGACTACAGCAAGAATGGAACATCTCACTTTTCCACTATCGAAACCACGGTGCCGGTAAGTTTAGATTATCTTATCTTAGATGAAGGCTTCTGATTTTGACGCGCGCGCGCGCGCTTAGATCTCGGTCGCGTCCTGGCTGGGATCCAAGTGCCCGAGACGGACGGCGAGGCGTTTTTCAACTTTTTGGAGCAGCTGGGATATAGTTATGTGGACGAGACCAACAACCCGGTCTATAAGATGTACTTGCAGAGTTAGAATGTATTAATGTAGACGTCAACGATTCAAGGTGGGGGTACAAGCACAACAACAGGGGGTAGAAGAAGTACACATACAACATGGGGGATACATCATACTGGACACAACATATTGAGACGACTACACTATACGCTACAGAGGATGGGGTCGTGAGGGGGAGACGATAGGAACGTTGAAAGACATGCATGGGGGCGTGAGGATGCACGGGTCGCGTGCAAAGATGGGAGGAAGTGATTGTGGATCGATAGGAAGATAAATCATGATCATAAAGAGGAGAAAAATGTTAAATTCATGACCGGGTCCAGTTAAAGGATCGCCGACCATCGGTGTGGGCGTTAAAATGAGATCGTGAAGGACGTCTACTATGTGCTGACGTCCAAGGATTGCTTGCGCGAATGTTTCGACCCAGGCCACTTGAACCGAGCGAGCGAGGCTTTGGTCGCTTCCGAACGCTGCCGCTTGTGCGATTGGGGCATGGGAATGCGAGGGCGCTTGGCAGAAGGGGCAGGCAATACAGGGGGTTCCGATGCCGCGCGCTTGCGCTTTGTGGGCCGAGGGGAGGGGGGGATTTCTTCGTCGACAAGGGTAAGGGTGGGAGATGGGGGTGTGGCAAGCCGAACATTGGCCGGCTTGTCGAACGTGGAGATGGCTTTCACGGCCATCGCAGTCGTCAGGCCCACGTTGCCTATCTGGAGCCCAGAGGAGCCGTATTTGTAGATCCAGCCGATTTCGAAGCTACCGTCTTCTTGTTGGAGGGGTAGGAGAGAGCGGAGGTCGACTTCATCCCGAATGCCGACAAAATCACAGATGAGGATGCGCATGGCGAGCTGGAGGGCATCCCCTTCGGAACCTATGCACTCTTGGATCCGTTCCTTGAGAAGAGGCTTGAAGAGCGAATGGAGCTCGTCGTCGTTATTTGCGATAAGCAAACGGGTGAGGAAGTAGAGGAAGCACTCGGCATTCTTGTAATACCTGGTGCCATCGGTGTATGCCCTGTTTAGCAGGACTTCGTATACCCAGTCAAGAGTCTTGGAGAGCTCGGCGCCGCGTCCATACTCGTAGAAGAGGGAAAGGACATTGACGCAGACGACAGGGTCGAACCGCGGCCGAGTATGATCGAAGTAAGTCTGTGAAGCGGATAATCAGAACGACGAGGAAGGTGGAGGAAGCGATCGATGTTTACCTGCATGATGCCATCCGGGTCAACGTACTGCAGCATTTCGTCCATGACTGAGTTTGCGACGGCCGCATCTCTCTTGAGGACGGTTAGGCCGAGCGACGTGGTGTCGACATCGAACGGGAATTCCTCCGTGGTCAGGACACCTTTGCCTGGTGGGTCCAGCCTTGGATCAGCATGTTTTGACAAGACATGTCAAGGATTGCCTACCATGGTGAAAGAAGTTCCATGTGCGTTCGTGTTCCACGAGGTGGACGAGATCACTGATGGGGAAAGAAGGCGTTGGTTAGATTCGCAGTTATCATCAATAAAAGAAAGTCGAACGTACCGATTGCTTGTAAGTTCGATAATCAGCAGTTGAGCGAAATTTTCGTGAAGGATGACCGATGGCTGCTTTGCGGTGGCCGAGGTTAGAGAGACAAGCTTCCCAGAGTTGGCTTCCAGATAGGCCTTCCCCCGCGCAACCGGGTCCCCAATCAAGTTGCGCAGCGCGCGTCGGACAGCGTCCTCCCTATCGAAGACGATGCCGTGGAATCCAACAGACCTGGCAGAGAGCACATTCTCGTGCTTGTCGTCGACGAAGATAGTGGTATGGGGGTCGACGCCAGTTTCTGAGATGACATGACGGTAGAAGCCAAGATTGGGTTTCCGTTCACCTGCCGCGCCTGACGTGAAGACTCTGTCGAATATAGACCAGTCGGCTGGCTTGGTTCGGAGGACTTCCCAGTCAGGTAAGGAGATGTTCGACATGGCGTATACGTGAAGTTTGCCGTTAGACTCCTCCTTGAGTTCGCGGATGAGTTCGATTAGTTCATGGCTTCCCACTAGTGAATCGCGGGCTTGGTCGAATGCGGCCCGTATTTCAGAAGGGGGAATGTCAAAGTCCTGGCCTACACGTTCATAACAATCTTGCTCGGAGAGACGTCCACGTTCATAGTCAAACCATGTCGGGCAGGAGAGGATACGCCTAAGAGTCTTCGAAGAAATGGACGTCTTGGTCTCTGGCGACCATTTGAAGAGTACGTCCCCCAAGTCAAAGACGATGGCAGAGAATAGCGATGTTGGGCTCATCGTGAATGGGGAAGAGGGCGAGACACGGAGGGGGTGGATGGAGGCTCGACGTTGCGCCTTGCGCGTTAAAAGCAAGCGCTGCCGATAGGGTGGAAAGGGCGGACGGGCAGTTAAATATTTACCAATTCGTCCACGTTGTTATAAGCGCTGCCGGTCTGTTGGACACCGTGGATAGGCTGTAATATGTTTGGCCATGCAGTATGAAGGATCTCGATCTGGTCCCTGAGGTGACAGAAGTGAGCAGGGTTTCGCTAAAGAAATCCGACAGGCAAATGCTTCCATGGTAGGATGGCGTTCGCCCTCCACTAGAATCGAACGTCGCTTCGAATTTTGGGGAAAGATATCCGATTCGTCCCAATGGATTTGGGATCCCTAAACGGAATGACCATGAGGGCTCTGCTTGGTCCGGTAATTTGGACCCAGAGCTAGACCCTGGGGGAGCTGGCAGGGGAGCCTCTGACCGCCGATTTTCTAACGGAAAATCCTATCCGCGTTGGGATTTGTTTGTGTCATGGTTGTCACCCCCAATCATAGCTAGACAATCACCTTCTCCTCGTGTTCGCCCGCCGCCAGGCAAAGAAGATAACGACGTCAGAAGGCCGTCCGACGTCGCATTCCAAGTCTTGTAATGCAGTTGCGTGCGGCAGCGAAACGGTTCGGCAAGCAGCGTTTAATTTGAGGATTGGCAAGGTACCACCTTCCTGCTGGGATATTTACGGCGCATATAGAAGGGAAAACATAGCGGCAAAGTAGCTTTGTACATATGGGTCCACAGCGGGAGGCCGGCTGAAAGTGAGAGTAGCTCAAGACCATTGTAGCAGGAGTTCACACACCAAGGTTGACTGGTCAATTGCGAGCGATGTCCACACCATGAAAAGATGCGATTGCCACTTGCAAAGGAGCTTACGAGACAAACGCTTGAGAGCTTGGTCCCACAAGAAAACGCCTCAAGACCGGAAAAGCCGTTGCGTTTCTTATTGCAACTTCGCAATGAGCGAAGCGCTAGCAGACGGTCGAAGGTCGAGGAAAAGGAACTCGGTGAGTTCTGGGAAGAGCAAACAACTTCTGAGTCTTGCGATCCGACGACATTGGACCTATGGAGCACACTAGAATTTGCATCGAAAAATTGTCGCTAGAAGAACGCGAAGTTGGGGCGGGAAACCGATGGGACGATGTCGTGCACGTGTAGACCAGAAGGATTCGGAGAAGTCGGCTTCCATAACGCGAGTGATATTCTGTGACAGAATGGCAGAAAACGTGTTTATACAGCTCCAGTTCCTAAAGGCGATGGTCCAAAAGTAAAAGGCCCTGCAGGGCTGGTCAGTGGAAATGAACGCTTGCAAGAACAACCATGACCCACCGAACGCATCCCGCTTCTAATGGTGCGAAGCCCCGTGCCCATGTGCGCCCTCCTGCTTGCTCAAGACGAAGTTGTCGACGGCAACATAGGCTGTGAACGCAACAACTGCGATACCGAAACCGGGGAACAAGTTGCGGAACATCACTCGGTTGGAGAAGATGGGGCTCTTGCGAAATGCCTCGCGCTTGGCCCAGGGGTCCCTGTACAACGGAAGGGGATTCTGAGACATGTCCTGCTGACAAGGTCAATCGACTTTCTGCACGGTGGACCCAGGACCTACGAACGGACAAAGGATAGCTGGTCGTTGGTGACGGAGAGTGAGAAATGGAGGCAGACTGAACGTGGGAGTTGGGCGCGTGACTTGTTGAGGGTGGGTCCGGGGTACTTGGTGCAAATTTAGCTGATGAATGTGCCAGCCTGTGACGGCTGAGTTCTCCCACTGCTGCTTCCCTCTCCTTCTCTCCCGCCACTCTTTTCTTCTCCTTCCCGCCTCTTTCCCCCCTATATATTTCCTCTAGATGTCTGGTGACTCTTCCATGTTCTCAGACGAGGAACGGCCTTTGGCGCCGAAACCGAATGGCCAGGCACCGGCTGCAAAGCGAAACGGCGCCATTAACGGCCAGCACAGCGATGTTTCCATGAGCGATGACGAGGACGATGTACCTCTGGTGCGCGAACCAAATCCTGTCTTATTCTGATCATGTGTCTTAATTCGTACATATGTATCCAGTCGCAGGTTACGCGTCTTAAATCTGAAGAGAGCTTGCCCCCACGCAACTTGAAGCGCAAGAAGCCCGTGTATGCCGAAACATCGAGTAGCGAGGAAGACGTGCCCCTCGCCTCTTCCCCCGTCAAGCCCGCTGCCAAGAACGGCCGTGCTAAGAAAGTAGTCAAGAAGGAGGAGAGTGATGCCGAATCCGAGGACGAGTCCGAGCCAGCCCCCAAGAAGAGGAGAGCCTCTACCAGCAAACGGAAAGCGCCGGCCAAGAAGAAGGTCAAGGAAGAAACCGATGATTCAGAGGAGGATGTTAAGCCTGCGAAGAAGTCAAATGGCAGAAAGGCAGCAGCGAAGCCCGTGAAGGAGGAGTCTGACGAGGAGGACGTGAAGCCCGCCAAGAAGCCCCCCGCCAAGTCTCGCGCAACGAAGAAAGCAAAACAGGAGGAGGATTCCGAATCAGAGGCCCCTAAACCCAAGAGGCGCACCGCCAAGGCGAAGGAGGAACCTACGAGTGGCACAGACACGAAGGCTAAAGCGAAGAAGGGGAAGAAGAAGGAGGAAGAGGAGGAGGAAATCTTCAAGTGGTGGGAGGCAGATGCGGAGGGCGATGGCTCCGTTCGATGGCAGACATTGGAGCACAGCGGCGTGCTATTCCCCCCAGCATACGAGCCCCTTCCCAAGAATATCAAGATGAAATACAATGGTGGGCTCTCAATCTGTCCCCTTTATTGAAACTATTCTTACATGTATTGCAGGCAAAGCAGTAGACCTCCCGCCAGAATCGGAGGAGGTGGCAGGTTTCTACGCCGCCATGATTGAGACGGACCACGCCCAGGATGCGACATTCAACAAGAACTTCTTTGATGACTGGAAGCTTGTACTAGCCAAACATCCACCTGTAAGTGATAAGTTGTCCTCTTGTGGCGAAGTCTAAACTTGCTTCAGCGTGACGGCACTGTTATCACCAAATTCGAGCTCTGCGATTTCCGGCCCATGTTCGAATACTTTGAGGCTGAGAAAGCGAAGAAGAAGGCGCTTACCACTGAACAGAAGAAGGAAGCTAAGAAGGCTAGAGACGAACTAGAGTCCAAGTTCACGACCTGCCTGTTGGACGGACGTAAAGAGAAGATAGGCAACTTCAGGGTCGAACCTCCTGGCCTTTTCCGAGGCCGTGGCGAGCATCCTAAGAAGGGATCTTTAAAGGTGCGTTTCATCCTTCGCAGATATGCATATCAGCTCTGATCTTGCATGTTTCCACTAGAAACGAGTTCGCCCAGAAGATATCACCATCAACATCGGGAAAGACGCACCTGTTCCTGTGCCCAACATGCCTGGAAAGTGGAAATCTGTCATTCACGACAACACGGTCACTTGGCTTGCTACATGGACGGAGAACATCAACCAGAACCACAAATACGTCTTCTTGGCTGCTGGAAGTTCACTCAAGGGACAGAGTGATATGCAGAAGTTCGAGAAAGCGAGGGAGCTCAAGGTGAACCGCCATCTGACTTGCTTATAATTCGTATTGCTGACGATAACACAGGGTCATATCGACAAAATTCGCCTTGATTACAACGCGGATTTGAGGTCCAAAGTCATGGCGGACCGCCAACGTGCCACGGCCATGTATTTCATCGATAAACTAGCTCTTCGTGCTGGTAACGAAAAGGGCGAGGATGAAGCGGACACTGTCGGTTGTTGCTCGCTGCGATGCGAGCATGTCACCCTCGAGAATCCCAATTTCATCATATTCGACTTCCTTGGTAAGGATTCGATTCGTTACTACAACAGGGTCGAAGTAGAATTGCAAGTCTTCAAGAACATCCGAATCTTCAAAGAGAACAAGGAGCCAGAAGACAACTTGTTCGATCGCGTTACAGTGAGCCCAAGACTCGTACACGTTGTGATGCCTTCGCTGACGATGATCCACAGACGACGGGTCTGAACAAGCATCTGACAAATCAGATGAAGGGCCTGACTGCGAAGGTGTTCCGTACCTACAATGCGTCTTGGACATTCCAGCGTCTTTTGGATGCTGAGGACCTCAAGAACGCCAGTCTCCAGGAGAAACTCAACGCCTATAATAAAGCCAATCGTATGGTCGCCATTCTTTGTAACCATCAAAGGAGTACACCCAAGACCCACGACCAATCTATGGAGAAGATGCGGTATAAGGTATGTTTCTTATAATTCGAACATGTGTTCGCCACTTACAGGATATCCGTAGCTTCGAACACTGAAGTACGACCGGATGAAGTTACGCCATGTTTTGTTCGCACAGGAACCGAAAGCGAAGAAGAACAAAAAGTACTCGGCGGATGAGTCCGATGTTGACGATGACTGGATCGCCGAGCACGAGGAGAACTTGAAGGCGAAGGAGATTGAGAAGACGGAGAAGAGGTTTGCGAAGGACAACGAGAAGTTGGAGGCGGATGGAAAGAAGCCTCATAAGGACTCTGTTCTCAAGGATCGCCTGGAAGGGGTCGAGGCGGACTTCAAGCGCCTAGCTAAGGAGAGGGGCACGAAGAAGGCCTCTCTAAAGAAGGAGCGCCCGTCTGACAAGCTGGAGGAGGCGATTGATAAGTTGGAGGAGAAGATCAAGGCCTTCAAACTCCAGATGATTGACCGTGACGAAGGCAAGGAGGTGGCTTTGAGCACGAGGTATGTCTGCCCGTTTGCCGAAATCACGATGGTATGCTCATGAGATTCTCAGTAAAATCAACTATCTTGATCCTCGAATCACTGTGGCGTGGTGCAATACCCATGACGTTCCCATTGAGAAGTTGTTCTCAAAAACGTTACTTACGAAGTGTGAGTTGGATCTGCCTCAATCTCTTAGGTCTTCTCTGACATCTTTCACCAGTCCCGTGGGCTCGGACGGTCGACAATACTTGGAAGTTTTGAACGGAGCTGCGCTTTTGTTTTCGCTATTTATTCTGTGCCTCGATGACGGCCAAGGACAGTCGGTGACTGCTGTAGATATTCCTTATTCCCATAATTTACCCCATGATGTTGTACGCCATTCATTGAATAAACTGTATGTTAGCCATTGGAATTTGGAATTCAATCACATGTGGAGGGAGAATGTTTGGCTGGGATGGGTGGGGCAAACAGCGCAGCTCTGCTGTCGCGCGTCTCTGCCAAAATCCGAATCTCTACTGGTCACTTTCATTCCCTCATATCACCATGAGCAGGGTTTCCACCCCCGGAGGGCGTTCGCTTTTTGCATCCAAGCTGGCGTACGAGGCCCTTCAGATTGATTCTGGCGAAGAAAGCGAGGAGGAACTTGAGGAAGAGGTCCAGGCGGAGTCGAGGTGAGTCCTGTCGCGTCACCAAACACCAACCGCACCGTAACCAATTATACCCGCTAGTTCTCCTGAAGAGCCTGCGAAACTCTCCAAGTCTGCTATTAAAAAGGCTGCTGCACGCGCCCGCATCGAGCGTAGACAGCAGGAAAAGGCGCGAGCGAAGGCTGCCAGAGCTGCTGGAAGCGTTTCCCCTGCCTCGCCCCTTACACCACAAACCCTGCAGTCGTCACTTCCAGCCCAATCTTCGACTTTCGCGGCACCGAAGGAGCCCCTCAGCGCACCATTGGCACCGTCCTCCAATGACGCGGAACCCACAGAGAAGCCAGCAGCAGCTCCGAAGGTGGTACAACAAGCTGTGGAGGAGAAATCGAAGCTGAACGGTACACCTGTACCCGCAGTACCGACAGCACACGTAAATGGACATTCCGAGCCTCAAGTTCGGCACGTTGAGGCTCGCGCCCCGCCCGCTGTGCTGGCGCCCCGTGCCGATTCGGTGACGACATCAACGAAGCCTCCGGCAGCGCCAAAAGCGCCGGCGCCTCCTTCGCTCGAGGAGAAGACGACTGCAACAGTTTGTTCCGTTGGCTCGTCAGCTCCTACCTCTGAAGAGGAGGTCAAGAAACGCCAGAATGTCCTTGAGCGAGTTGTTTGGACTTTTATCATGATATTTGGGTTTATTGGTGAGCGTCTATTCTACATTTGGTTCGTTCCACCGTCTGAACTGTCATATCTAGGTTTGCTTCTTCTCGGACATCCGTATATGATCCTTCTCGTGATGTTGTGCCAGACACTGGTGTATCGTGAAGTCACCGCTCTATTCTCTTTGAAATCGACCGACACGAAGGACAACAGCAAGCCTGATCTCAAGGGCAAGGATCCCTGGAGCAAGACCCTCAACTGGTACTTCTTCGCAGTTACCAACTACTTCTTGTATGGCGAAAGTATTATATATTACTTCAAGGTAGGCAGCCAGATGATCTCCGCTTCGTTTTTTTCTGACGTTGCCGTAGCATGTCATCTTCTCGGACGCCCAACTCCTCCCTTTCGCTACCAACCATCGTATGATCAGCTTCTGCCTTTACATCATCGGATTCATGGGCTTCGTCATGTCTCTCAAGAAGGGCTACCTCAAACAGCAATTTGGTCTCTTCTGCTGGGTGCACATGAGCTTGTTGATCATCGTGTTCTCAAGGTAGGGTTGTGTCCTTCTTGCTTACTTCATCACTAGCTAATTTTTCGTTCCAAGTCACTTCATCGTTAACAACATCCTCGAGGGCTTAATTTGGTTTTGGGTCCCAGCGTCTCTTGTGATCTGCAACGACTGCTTCGCCTACATCTGGGGCAAGCTCTTCGGCCGAACACCGCTCATCAAACTGTCCCCGAAGAAGACCGTTGAAGGCTTTGTGGGCGCCTTTTGGAGTACACTTATCTTTGGTGTCATTTGGGGTACCATTTTCATGCAGTTCGACTACATGATATGCCCGGTGCACGACCTCGGTACCAATGCCTTTAACACCATATCCTGCAAGCCCAACCCAATTTTCGTCTGGCGGACCATTCCATTGTGGCGGCCTCTTGCTACTATTCTCAGCACCGCCGTAAGTTCTCGCTTTCTCACTCGCACCCACAAACACCCTAAATCGCCTGACGTTGCAGTTCGGCAAGTCGATTACCACCATGTCATATGCTCCTTATCAGCTGCACCTCCTTACCTTGTCCGGGTTCGCGTCGCTGGTTGCGCCATTCGGCGGCTTCTTTGCTTCGGGATTCAAGCGTGCGTTCAATATCAAAGACTTTGGTGACAGTATCCCCGGCCATGGAGGTATCACCGACCGTATGGACTGCCAGTACGTCCCTTGTTCCTCCCTTTCAGACTAGCTGTGCTGATTTCTATCCCAAGATTCCTGATGGGTGTCTTCACCTACGTCTATTACAGCAGCTTGATTCGTGAGAATCACGTTACTGTGGGCGGCATTCTTCAAACTATCGTTAGCGGATTGACTGTCGATGAGCAACTGGAGCTCATTGCCGACCTTACTCGTTATCTTGCAAAGCAGGGTATCACTATTCCTGGAGGAAGTTTACGAGCGTAACGAATCTACCTAGTATCCTATGGACGGTACTGTACTCGACAAGCTATTTGTCCTAATATATCATGCACTCCACATATCTTTGCCTACTCACTGTCCATGCCAATTCTCCCTTCAAATCGGTGCCGAACCGTTCCCCACAAGTGTACATCTACGCCGCATTCCACTTGGCTAGACCCCCGGTGCCCATGGCTCTTCTTCCATACATCCATTGGAATTCCTCGACCGTCAGTCCTTTAGCATCCCGATCTTCAACTGTCTTCACATAGTACAGTGTGACGTCGGACCCTGGAGGTACATACACCGTGGCGCTCCACCCTCCGCTACCATCGGCAACCAATGGCGTCCGTGCTTGATCGTTTGTGTAGAGGAACGCGACATAATTATCTTCCTCAGCGGTCGACATGTGCAAACAGCGCTTCGCAATGCGGAACGATAAGCGCCCACCTGTACGGAGCCCGTCTAGCGCAGGCTCTAGGCTATATATGTCGAAGTTAAGGCTGTAGAAATCTCCATAAATCATGGGACGGAGGGGCTCGGCGATGTATTCTTGCCAGGTGCGGGGACGTCCAGTCAGCAATTGGTTCTTCGGGTCGTCCATTGGATAGTGCTGCTTCCCGAACTCCGTTGCATCCGCAGTGAACCAATAGGGATTGAGGCGCTGGTCCCAGACCGACCCATTCAGGTTGCCTGCACCCCAGCATGCGTCGATAAGACGCCATTCGTCGTCGAGACAAATACGGTTCCAAGCATGGTTTAGCTCGGGGGGCGGAAGCGGTTGCCCTGGTTGGAGATGCGCATAGCCGAATCCCTTTCCGTGTCCTGTGACCTTCGAGACTTGCCGAATCCCCGCCAGTTTCGCGAGGTGCATGAAGAGGCCGGCATAGCCGTCGCATACCGCTAACCCTGAACGAACTGTGGACTCGGGAGTGGCATGTTGGAGGTTTCCTGAAAAGAAAGCCTGGACATCGTAGATGATGTTGTGCGATAGCCAGGTGTAGATTGCCCGAGCTTTTTCCGTTTCGGATTGGAAGGGTTCCGTCAAGTCGCGCGCCAACGTCGCAAGCGATTGAATATTGTGCTTGGGAAAGAGAGAGGCGTGGTGGTCGACGGCGGAGAAGTCGTAGCATTTGATGCACACGCCGTCCGTTGAAGAAGTTTCCAAGACGGGTTTGGTTGACAATTTTACCGGAGGAGGAGGTGGTGGCGTCGAGCCCCGAACAAGGGGAGGCGGGAGCCTTCGACGCCCAGGCACTTCTGGTGGGGTTTGTGGAGATGCAGCACGGTCGATTTGTGGAGCATCTTCAGCCCTTTTCCTGGCTGGAAGCGGGGGCCTGGGAGGTGGTGGTGGAACTGGGGGAATTTCCTTGGACGAGGGCGGGATTGCCTCATTCAATGAAGGTAAGCGCCTAGGCAGAGGCGGGGCCGGCCTCGGAGGAGGTTTGCGCGCTAATAATCGAGATTTATCGATGGTGTTGGCACCCTCCCCCTCCCTCTCAGTGACGGAAGAGACACTGCTGCTATCGGATGGCTTCCTCAAGGGAATGGGAGGCGCGGCACGAGCTGGACTAATGCCATTTTTAATGCCTGAAGGATCGCCTCTCTCGTCTGAGGGGTCAGCACGAACGGGCCTTCGAGGTGGTGGAGCAGGTACCGCTCGCCTTGGAGGTGGTGGTGGTCGAGACATAAAGACCGTCAATCTGTTGGGAACATTGGTGAGCGCTCAAACCCAACTTCCTTTATACCCCGAACATTTCTCGTTACCGTTAAAAGTATACGGCATCTGGTTACTGATGATGCCCAGATGACTCGCGTCGTCCTCTGTCGCCGTCCAGGCCGCCTCTATTCCACCGTTCAGAGTCACAGTGTCGGAAGCTGGATATGGGCATCCCGACTACCGATGGGGTGTGATGTGAGTCATGGCGCGTTCCTTGCTTGCACCTTAATATCCCCGCGCTACTCTGCCCTTTACGCAACAGCGCCGCTCATCATCATTATGCGCGACCATTGCCCGGACCCTGAGAGGCGGGGAAACGTCACGGAACAATGAGCGGGTGTGGGGATGGTCGGGCTCTGATGTCATTATGGCTGCACCGACGAAGTCTAAATGCTTAATGCAAGTCCTCTAGTCACCAGAAAAAAAATGCATACCGCTCTCCTAGTACACGGGGCTCGTACACCCCGGGCGGGCGATAGGTCACAGGCACCTGGAGCGTCGTACGCTGGAGCAATGGTTGGTTCCCCAATCGTACGCGATCACAAATGCACCTGCTAGTAGTATTCGAAATGGTGGCATCTAGTTAGTAGGTGTGTAGTATATTAGTTTCCCGGTACATACTTGAATGGTGAGTGCTCAGATGACTTCCATCTATTCCTTATGTGCTTACACGCCTTTTTGCTTTTTTTTCTCGGACCTGTATCAGCCGACCCTCGAATGTTTCTAGGATTTTGGGGTCCTCTCTTCTACCGTCCGCCGCCCATGGACCCAGCCAGCTTGGGCTGGCAGCTGCCCAAAGCTCCTTAAACTGTGCACTTGGTGCACTCGTTTGAACGGGTAGCCCATCTCCCCGAAGAATGTCGAGGTATACTATGATAAGGGACCATGGGATGGTGGTAGCCGCCCTCATCCTGACGTATCTGCTCATACAAAATAGAGTCAGCCAAGTATAGCTCATCGAAGCGCTCAGACCGGACGGAGAGGTCACACTGGCCTCTGGGTATCACACAACTTCTTTCAACATACGCTGCTAGTCGTTCAATGCCGTATGGTCAAGGGCACGTTGCAAGGAACGTGCTCGTCTACCCGCAGCGCTAACGTCCACACTTACACAGTCCTTTGTTCAAGCTATCCAGAAGAGCGGTACCATGCCGCAGGACTACTCAACTCCTGATCACAGGTTCATGCGTTTACATTCTTTGCCAAGGAAGCGATATGCATGGACTCGTCTATACAGCAGACCCTTGTGTGCTTACAGTCCACGACGAAAGTTTTCACTCGCAACACGTTGCATATGACAACTAACAGCTTATGGTCTTCACCTATTTGAAGCTGCCATTGATTGACCGGTGCAGTCTGTCAGGGATCTCGGGAACCATCTGGGCTGGGCGTTGAGGCCTGCCTTTAACCTATTATCCAATGACACTGACGACTGAAACTGCTGTCTCCCGCCAACCCTAGATTTATTCGCCCGTGTGTGCCTGCCAGAGCGGGACCACCAATCCCCATTGCACCGTACAGGTTCGCGCAAGCGGCGGCGCCAATGCGGCTGCCAGTGGCAGCAGGACTGATGCACACGGGCCGATAGGCGAAGGTGAAGGCGGGAAGCCATGTACTGGGTTCGTACTGGCCTTGAAAGGCGTTAAACTTCAGCTCTTCACAGACAGAGCCATCAACCGGGTCCGCAGACCCCCGTCGCCTTTGCCGAAGGCTTGTTAGATGGGGCAGGATGGGGCTGAAAGGTCCCATTTGGACGCGGATCGCGATGGAAGGGAGCGCCTGTTTTATGTCAGGCTGCTTTCAAGTCCTCGTGTTTTGGATGCTGTTGACCGACTGGGTTAATGGACGTTTGCGCTACTGCCATTTAGTCGACTGCGTTCACGGTTCTCCATGTTCGACTCCTGTTAAGCACGATGCCGTTCGCTAGCCATTAGTAACCGCTTTACTCAGATTTGATTTGTGGAGTTCAACCTGGGGTTTTGTGTGCACCGAGACCATGTTCACCGCCAGTGCTGCGATAACAAGTCTCTTCACATTGTTGGACACCCACAGATTACTATATTGGCTTTTGTCTTTTGAGCAGTGAATACCTTCGAATAGACCCGTGACCATCCGCTCTATGAGCTCTTTTGCTCATAGAGACCGGTTAGAGTCTAAGGTCTAACCTTCGAACCGTTTTACCGTGCTACAGCTCTGAAATGAATTACACGAGGCGTCGGGGAGCCCACAAAGAGTGACTGCAGCTGTCCTAGGCGAACGGGCAACCTCTCAGCAATATGTTAGCGGTTCCTGGTTGTGCCATGCAGGATTAATGATATGTGGGATATCCGAGCGCACGCGCGCGCCTGTCAATGGCGCCCGCTCCCGCGCAATTGCGACTTCACAGCCGCGAAGTAAAATGACTTCCACGAGGGCAGCTGGCGCCCACAGAAATACAAAGAGCCGCTGTAGCCGACAGATGGTTTCAATGCTAGATTGCAGGTTTTTGTCAGTCTTGGCTTGTCTTGGTACGATAGGGATTTTTTCGGCGATATTATCTTCCAATATTTTGAGCTTAGCGCAGGACACTGGCGTCGCGCGGCATTTCTCCCTGTGACAACACTCCGGGTATTGTTAGAGGTTTTATTCTACCCGCGAGTGGTACTTTTCGGCGCTAGTGGGCGGGAGAGGTGCCTTTACCGGGAGGTAATTGGAGGTAGCTATTAGTCGTTAGCGAAACCTTGTACTTGCACATGCGTTTACGTTGCACGTCTCTTGCCTCAATGTGTCCGGTGCGCGATACATTCAAGAAGAGTCGATGCCAGCATCTAGAAGACGACCTAACAATAGTGAGCCATAGTATTGAAGAAGATATGTCAAAGCGCAGCATAAACGCCTCTGCGTACGGTAGTCAACTTCGAATCTTACTCAGGTTTTCACCGATGCATCCCTGGTTCTGAGATGTATTATAAAGCGACCCCACATGACTGTAGTCGCAGGGAGGTATGCAAGATAGGCCGAAGCATAACAGGTTTGTAAAGTTCGCATGCGTCTCCGCGGTGTCGAGGTCCCCTTCTTCAAGAGCGCGAATGTCCGTGCGCAATCGAGAGTCGGTGGGGGGTAGTCTTTGCGCAATGTCGTCCGTGATTTCGTTAAGAGTGATGCCAAACCATAGTATTCATGGCTATTTTTCGGAAAAGGTGAACCCCGAGCCTGATGGTACCCCTATACCTGGGCGCTTAAATCAGCGCTTTTCTGAAGTAGCGTCACAGAGCATCGCCCTCGATGCTAGTATCGTAAGACAACCGAGCTTGAAGGGGTTGAGCAACCCAAGTAGCTGCAAGAAGCCGCGCATAACGGAAGACAACTCATAATCTTCGGTTCATAACGCTATCTGACCAGATGAAGCCCCTTCTCGATCCAAGAATCCTCCCCGTTCTAACCTTCACACTCAATACTGCACAGCGGAGATGTCGCAGCCGGCCACAGTTCCGACCAACTTCTGTGATACCTACAGGACTGCCAGACAGTTGGTCGAATACCTTGGGAACGGAGTGCGCGATTCGGAGGGCCGAGACTGGTCCATTGACGAATGGGTAAACTCGTCGCGAGGTATTGAGCTTGTGACCATTCCGCGCACCTCCGATGCTCACAACCGTAACAGAAGCAAGTGAAAGAAGACTGCATAGGGTCATAATGGCTCATAGAACGAAGGTACAGCACATAGAGTCCAGATATGTGCAGAACATAGGATGGCGTACAGAGTCTCGAGGGTTGCGGGTGGTGCATCGATACATCATGGAGGGAGATGGAAGTCTTCGTTTGCATGGTGTTACAAGAAGATACAAGGGGGAGGAGCGATACTTTTATGATCTGGGCTTCTCCTGCAAGTATATGTTAGCATTAATCCCATCGATATTAACAGGTGGTGCGTGGTATACGCCTGGGGTGGGGTAGAAGCAATTAGAAGAGAGCGACGAACCTTCTTCTCCTTCCAGAGAGCAAGCAGACCGACACCAGAGACCTTGACGATCTTGAATCGGACACCGGGAATATCACCCTTGGCCTTGCCGGAACGACCGAAACCGGAGATGAGGACCTCGTCGTTCTCATCGACAAAGTTGAGGCAACCATCGTTCTGAACGCATGCCCATTGCTTTATTAGTCTCAGATACATGGGCGATACACGAGGGTATACGCACAGGCACGAAAGCGGTGACCTTCTTTCCGTTCTTGATGAGCTGGACACGGACACACTTGCGGATAGCCGAGTTGGGCTGCTTGGCCTCAACACCGACTTTTTCAAGGACGATGCCCTTGGCATGCGAAGAGCCTCCAGTGGGGGAGGTCTTGTAGACGTTGCCGAGAGCACGCTTCTTGTACTGCTTATCGGCCTAGAGAACGCGATTGTGTGCATCAGGATATGCCCTCCTCCCCGCTATCTGGCCGCGAAACATACCCATCGGTTTTCCTTGCGGTCGGTCCTGAGCTTACGCGCTGCTTGCAATCCGCGAGGCTTGTTGGCTAAAAATGCGGGGTCAGCACTGCGGGGTCGACGGCGAGCAGGACGGGCGGGACGACGTACAGCCCATTGTTGTTGGCGATGGTGGAGAGGTAGCGACGCTGAGCGAAAAGAGTCTGACGATGGACAGACGAGGTGCTTGCACTTGTTTGCCCTTTCGCCCAGTCTGGCAATTCCGCCAAGAATGGCAACCCGCGTTCAAACCTTATTTTTCAGAGCTGTACAGCGGCTGAGCGGCCGCTCGGCATCCTCCTTCCTTTCCTGGCCCAGATCCCGGGCGACGAGCATGGGCGTTCTCCGCGATGCTTGGGCGACGGCGAGGCCGTCAATCGTCCACAGAGGTCGTCGAGCATGCAAGGTAGATAGTACGTTATGAAACCCAGGTTCCCTCCACATATATAGTCGACGCAGGATTCCAGACTACGCCTGGAACGAGCGATCAGGGATGCGCTCACTCACTCTCTCCCGTCCTCGATGCTCCAGCTTCGTTTCTTGTCGAGAACCCCGAGGCTTCTCGTCAAATGTCGCCAGCGGGGCGTGCATACTGCGCCTCTGCTTGAAGAACTCACCGAAAGAGGCTTCATCCAAGATGTAACGCGGAAGGAAGAGCTCGCGAAAGCGCTGGCGTCCAAGCCGCAGGGCGTCTACACGGGTGTCGACCCCACGGCCTCGTCACTACACATCGGACATCTCGTTCCCCTACTCGGACTTGTGCATTTCCATCTCCACGGGCACAAGATTGTACCCCTGGTAGGGCCAGCCCAGAGTTCAGAAGCCAAAAAAGTGCTGACGGAGTGTTACGCTGGCAGATCGGGTCCGCGACGGGACGCATCGGCGACCCCTCAGGCAGGAGCACAGAGCGCAAGCAGCAGACAACCGAGGATCTCGACAACAACATCGCAGGCCTGACGCGTTCCGTCAACGGTTTCTTCCAACGCGCCGTGAAGCATGCCTCGACGCGTCTGGGCCTGGGGAAGGACAGGGTGGATGGCGGAGTGGAAGTCAAGTCCAACATTGACTGGCACGAGAAGTTCAGCATGATTGACTTCCTTCAAGTCGTGGGGGTCCATGCGAGAATCAATACGATGATGAACAGAGAGAGGTGCGTCCGACGCGACTGGCTGTGATTCCGGGGACGCTTACTTGACCCTTTTCAGTGTAAAAGCGCGTCTTTCTTCTCAGCAGGGCATTTCTTTCACCGAGTTCACCTACCAACTCCTCCAAGCATATGATTTCTACTTTCTCAACAAGCACCACGGCTGCACGATCCAGATGGGAGGGTCGGACCAGTGGGGGAACATCATCGCGGGCATTGAGCTCATCGGGAAACTCTCGAACGACGGCGAAACCGCCTCCGCTGAAGGCGCGTTTGGTATCACCACTCCCCTATTAACGACCCCTTCGGGCGAGAAGTTTGGCAAGAGCGCCGGGAACGCTATCTGGCTGGACGAGAACCTCACCTCCGTGTTCGACTTCTACCAATACTTCCTCAAGTCCCCCGACGCAGCCATGTCGACCTACCTCAAACTCTTCACCTTCCTTCCTCGCAATGAGATTGACGCAATCGTGGAGGTCCATAATGCGAGCCCCGAGCAGAGAGGCGCCCAGAAGGTCTTAGCTGCTGAAGTCACGGAGATGGTTCATGGAGCCGCTGCACTCGATCGCGTACAGACATTGACGACTCTCCTTTTCCCTACCTCGTCTTCGACTTCGTCCTCTGCATCCTCCGATTACTCCAACCTCACTACCGAGAGCATCATCTCTGCCTTTGGAGATTCAGATCCACGTCTCATCTACATCCCGGAGAATGAACTTGTCGAGTCTACACCCATCGTGAAGCTCGCCAAGCGGTGCGGTCTGGCGGCTTCTAACTGTAAGTCGCCCCGAGATTTCGATAATGGTTTTGGTCACTCAATCCGTCATTCCACAGCGGCAGCTAAGACTCTCGTTGCTTCGCGGGGACTCTACATGAATAACATCGTGGTGCCCGATATCCAGACCACCGTCAGCAAATCCCAGCTAATCAACGACCGCGTCCTCGTTCTCCGCGCTGGAAAAGACAAACTCGCTGTGATTATCGCACAGTAACTTTGTCAAGCGAATAAGGACGCCCCAATGTAAGGGTTGGCTTGCATTTATACAGGACATAGAATACTCTAGCCCCAACTAATACTCCTGCACACTCTAATTCATGACCTCTACTCCTCGAATCTTCCTCTCTCACTTGGAATCCATAAATTAAGGAAGTCTGCCTGCGTGAGGTCCAAATGCACAGTCCACAATCCACTACAGTACTTGCATATAAATTACCAATGTCCAATCCGAGTCGCTTTTAGGTCGCACATGGTATATTGACCGCCTTCCAGCCACCTAATCTATCCGGATGGCGCTGTACAGCTTGCGCACGGCCCAATATGAAGCGATGAATCCGATAGTACCTACAGGCGGCACACCATTGTCAGCACCACATTCAAGCACCAGTGAAAGTGACAGAAAACCGTACCTGTGATAATGAAATCCAAGAATGCAATCAAGAACAGATACCCAAGATACAACACCATACTCGTCTTCGACTCCAACGAAAGCCTCGTCGCCCAGTAGAACAAGCCATACGCCAACACCCAGAACGCGCTCCCTCCTCCGATCAGGAACGAGCGCCACTGCCACCTGTACTCCTCCGCGCACAGAATAAAGTACGTGAAAAGGATGGTGACAGTCGCGGTGGTGAGCGCCACGACGCCCGCTGCGAGCGCAATAAATCCGAAAGCGTAGTACGCTCGGGAGGCAAACAAGCTGGAGAGGACAAAGTAGAGCTCAACGAACGCAGCGCCGAAGGGCAGGATACCACTGAGAATCGCGGCGACCTAGTACGATTGGTTAGATGGAGAAACGATCGAGGGGGGCCGGGTTCGACGTACCCAGGGTCGGAGGTACTTGGGGCTTGGAGGAATCTGTCTTGGGATTTGGTTCACTCGGACCGGGTTGCGGATGCCCTAATTGTGAATTAGTTAAAGGTCGTGCGTTTTTAACGGGGGTAAACGTACACCGTGCTTCGAGCCATAGTAGCTTCCAACAGTGGAAAGGGGGGCGGAGATACCAAACCACAGGACGATGATGGTGATCATCGTTCCTATGAAGTATGGTCAGAAGTTGTTAGGCAAAGTGTACCAGGTCAACTATACCGAATGGCACTGCTCCTGATGATTTGGCGACTAGGAGGAAGAAGTTGAGGAAAAATACGATGATGAAAATGAATCTATTGAGAGTAGTGATTAATCTTCCACTCAATGGTTCACGATGATGGCACTTACGTGGGCAGCATTGTAGCTGTGAGGAACGCATTCTTGCGCCTATTCTGTCCGCCTAGAGAGGCATACAGGCGGGCAGAGAAGTATCCACCGATACTGTTTGTGTTGTAAATATACTGGATAGGTTGCATGGGAGAAAGTGTACTTACCCTCCGAAGAGTGACCAGCACACCATCATGACGGTGGCCAGAGATCCACGGTTGGAAGGCGACAAAAAGCCGAACAGAGCGAACACTGAACAGCTTTTTTTAGATTTGTATTGGACTACGAAGGAGCGTGCTCACCAAGTGTGACGCCAACCATACTGCAGAGCTGGGCACCATTCCCAACCAATACTGAAAGAATCAGAGGATTACGCGGTGTCCGGAAGACTTCACCGTGAACGAGTTTCCAACCCCAGTCCTCTTGAATGTCCTCCTGCACATATATATGAGTTGGGAGTATGAGAACGAGATAGTTAAGCGTACGCTGAAGTCGGTGTCGTTATAACGAGAAATCTGGGGCGCTAGGTCAGATCATTCGTTACAACGGGGAGGGAAGGTGTACACACATCTCTTGAGATATTTCGGAAAAGAATCATAGAAACCATGACACAGAGGAAGATGACAATTGCGGATGAGTTGAACAAGCTGAACCAGTGGATCTTTGGGTCAAAGATGTGAAGATAGTTGTCCCATCTTGTCGCCTAGAAGATGGATGAGGGACGCGTCAAATTGGAATGCCTGAACGACGACTCACCCATGGTGTATCCGATTCCTGTCAGGGATATACGTCAATATATTGGCACGAGGTTACGCCTACAGCACTCACACTCCAGGTGACGCGATAGGTATACCGGATAGCTTGTGTTCGATCCTCGTTGAGAATGAGCGGTTCAAGCCCTGCTGCATCGCAAACGGGTGTTGCAGTTTGTGCACCGCCGATACTACATAAAGCATTAGATCATGATCACCAACAGAGGGAGGAAGCATACCTCGTCGGCCACACGAGCACACCAACGACTCGGAAAGTATCCACTGTTGGTTTGTGATACCTGCAGAAATTCATTCAGGTAAACGCTATACCGTGTCTTGAAGCAAAGACCCACTTGAGGACAACTTCGTAATGATTGTTGAGAGCGGGTCGGTTCTGGTGTGCACCCTCGTTATTGCCGAGGTTGAAGCCCATGTCGAAGAATGTGTCGTTCGTTCGGAGGTCGATCTTCATTTCCGCAGCGGGAAGTCCGTCGACGAGCCAGTTGAGCGCGTAGTCCTCGCGGATGCGGTCGTTGATGAATTTGGCTTCTTTCGCGTCGACGTCTGGTACCAGACATAGCGTCTTGCAAGTATTGTTGTCCTTTGCCATATGAATCTGCGAGGGTCACTTGAGCACCGCGAATGATAGGACGAAGACTTGGAGGCTGCGTACATCGTACGGCGAGGTGAAGATACGGTCTCCAAACAATACTGATCCCAGAGATTCTGACTGTTTCTTGGGGCCGCCTTCAGGTTCACAGAAACGAAAGAGAGGGTTGTAATAATCATCTGGTGCATCGAGTTCAGACGGGGGAACACATGCAGTCAGGACTTTGCTCACAGTTGATTAAGGATTTCTGTCATAAGGAGATGCAATTCAGACAACGTTACGAGGAGTGTAAACATGCCATCTTGCGCACCAGTTTCGAGTCGTCTGTCCCAGCCAACATCGGCGTCAATGCATTCACGAACAAGTCCACCCGCTCTCCATCCTTGTAGCTGTGTGGTGACGCGCCGGGAAGGTAGAAGGCATGCGCTGCCTGGGAGAGGGCAGAGCATGCAAGCGCTGCTGTGAACAGCCGCATTGTGGAGAAAGCACCAAGGCGATCGCGTCGTAGTGGTTAAAGCAGAGTTTCTGAATTACGGCGCTACCGGCTAATTCCCAAAGCTCAATTGACGTGGTCACACACGTGATGAGTAGTGCTAGTGAGCTTGCGCTGAGCTGCTTTGGACTCGATAACGACCACAAAATATTGAAATATTGCGGACAAGGGGCTATATTTACGTTCTATTCACTGGTATTGTAGAGCTTTCCCCTAGCGGCTGCCTTGAAGTTGCGCGGAGCTGAAGCCTCCTTGCTTGGGACCAAGGACGATACCAAACATGGATCTCGATCTCGCGAGCAGTCCAAATATAGAACAGCTACTTTTCCTCGATCACTGCAGCTCTGGCGTTCCGATATAGCAGAAGACTCGCAATGCAGTTCGAAGTCATTGCAAAATGCCACACAACCAAGGCCAGGGTGTCCAGGATGACCCTAGCTCGTGCGCACATCTCCCTGTGATATCAAGAACAATTCACTGAAGCTTTGGCTAGACGGAGTGACGATGCTTCCAACCTTCATGCCCGTCGCGACACAGGCCGCCATTAAAGGCCTTACCCCGCAACAGGTCGACTCTCTCGGCATCACCCTCATCTTGAACAATACATACCATCTTAACCTACGCCCTGGGCTCGAAGTTCTGAACGAGGCAGGCGGGGCACACAAATTCCAGGGCTGGAATGGGAATCTCTTGACCGTACGCATACCGGTCACCACCCACGTACGTATCTTCTTGACGAATATATGGACCCTTTCTAGGATAGTGGAGGATTTCAACTAGTCTCCTTAAGCAAGTTCACGACTATCACGGAGGAAGGGGCGCTCTTCGCGAGTCCCTTTACGGGCGAGCCTACGATGTTGACTGTGAGTGCTGTTACCCTCTACCCCCGAGATTTAGCTTACCGAGTTGAAGCCAGAAGAAAGTATGAACATCCAGCATACAATCGGTGCTGATATCATCATGCAGCTAGACGATGTTGGTGAGAAGGCTCTTGTTCCGCCATCTCGCTCGAGCTAATGGTTATCCGTTTATTTCGCCAGTGTCCAGTTTAACGACAGGCTCTCGAGTGGAGGAAGCGATGCACCGCTCCGTTCGCTGGCTCGATAGATGCATTGCACAGCACGAGAAGTCGGGTAAGAATGATACCCAGAACTTGTTTGCCATTGTGCAAGGTGGCCTTGATCCAGTATTGCGGGATAAATGCCTGGAGGAGATGATATCAAGAAGGGATCGAGTTGCGGGTTATGCCATCGGCGGACTGAGCGGAGGAGAGGAAAAAGGTAAGGCTTATACTGGGATCGACATCACCGCGATGCTGACCTTTTCATCCATAGATATTTTCTGGCGGGTGTATGTTTGTTCGCTGATTCTCCTGTCCATTGCCACTGACCGGAACACTAGGATTAAGCAATGCGCCGATAAACTTCCCGAAGACCGTAGGATATGTCCCTATATCCTCGATCGAAGCTTGGAACTTACGCAACAATAGGACCTAGGTATTCGATGGGAATTGGATTCGCTGAAGATCTCATGGTCTGCGTTGCATTGGGAGTGGATATGGTATGGCTGCCATCCCTTTTCATGCGTCGAGAGGGCGTCCTGACCTTCATCCATGTAGGCGGACTGTGTCTTCCCAACTCGAACAGCTCGGTTCGGCGTGGCCTTGACACACAACGGACCGTTAAATCTAAGTAAGCCTTTCGTTCGTTTTTGTATGCGCTTTGTTGACGACATTTGGCAGAACTTAAAAAGCACGCGAATGACTTCTCGCCAATAGACGAGACGTGTCCATGCCCGACGTGCACATCGAAAATGTCCCGAGCGATGCTTAACCATACCATCACGCACGAAACATCCGCCGCTCATGGTCAGTGGGCCTTTCCAATCGTGCTGCATTTACGTTCCTGACCATATCTTTCTCCAGCCGTGACCCTTCACAACCTCGTATTCCAAGCTCAGATTATGGGTCGCGCCCGGGAAGCCATCATCAATGGCACCTTCCCAGACTATCTGCGCTCCTTCTTCGCCCAGTACTTTGGCGACGCGGGTTATCCGGAGTGGTGTGTTAATGCCCTCCGCAGCGTCGGGGTAGACCTTCTTGAGGGCAAGTCTGTCCCCACGATACCAGGCAGCGGGGCGAAGTGGGAATACGCAAATGCTTAGCTGTTGTTTGAATCTTATCCTGTTTCAGTCCTTACGGATCTCCTTCTCGCTCTTCTGTCGCCGTTGTCCATGGTAGATAATACAAAAAAGCACTGCAACCCGCGTCCCGACGGCCAGTGAACGTCTGGGATTACCGCCGACCCCTTCCTCCGCCCTTCGCAGGCCGGGCGTTCTTGAGCTTCTTCTTCTCCATCGTCTTCCTGTCTCTCCTAATTTGGTCCACAGTCTTAAGCTCGCTCTTGACTTTGCCATAGCTCTTCCCAGCATTCCTTCCACCAGGCTTGTTGCCCCTCCCTGGTGGGCCCCTCTTTCCGCCACGACCAGCTGGCGTCGAAGGCCTAGAACCCTCGCCCTCTCCGCCGTTATCCTTCTCCTTCATCTTCATCTCCTTGACCTTCCTCTCATAGTTCTTATGCAACTTGTCCAACGGCTTCGCCTCCGTGACCTTGTTATGCTTCCACTTCCTTCCACCCTTACCACCGCGATTGGCGTTCGCGTTGTCCTCGGGCTCGCCGATACGGGGCAGGCTAACGTGGGCCTTGGCCTTCCACTCGTCGAACCGCCCGCTGCGATACGTCGCGGGGAGCTTGGTGCCGCTCTCCGTGCGGATGATCTTTTGGTTGTCCGCGCCGGTTCCGTCGCCCTTGATGAACTTTTTCTTCTTCTTGTCCCAGGTGAGCGTGTTGTTGCGCTTGCGGAGGCCGTCGCCATCGTCGCCTTCGAGGTCGAACGTGACGTTTTGGGCTTGGCGCACGAAGGAGGAGGCGCCGTCTTTGAGGGAATAACTGAAGAGGAGTGGTATGTAAGGGTTTTGTTTTGGACGATTCAAGAAATGGCGACTTACCCTTTCTCGGTGTTCGCGTCTTTTTGGGTATATGACATGTAGAACTCTTCGTCACGGTAGCTGTTCTTCTTGTTTCCAGTTTCAAACACAGTCTGTCGAAAAGAAAAATGTACTTCTCAGGACCCTCTTCTTTGTAGAAAAAACAGTCTTTACTCACCGCGATGGTATCTTCGTCCGCCATTTCCACATCTCCCCTGGTGCCAGAGACAACCTCGCCCTCTGAGTCGTCACCTCCCGCAGCAGCAAGGGCGGCATCCGCCAATGCTTGCTGGTTCCTCGCCTTGGTCTTATTCAGACTCATCCTCCTCTGCTTCATCAACGCGAGGTTATCGCTGTTCCCCTTCTGGGTCGCCTCAAAGATCGTCTCGGACGGGGTGAACGAATTCACAGCCCTCAACAACTGTAGCCTTGCATCCGCCTCCTTGCGTTTCTCCGCCGCGTCTTTCCCGCGTAGGAGGACTGGATGCACACCAGAGTCGGATCCGGCAAGCAGCCATTTGGGGTCCTTGATCATGTCCTTGGCGCGTTGGTAACTGGGAGGGCTGGCCTTTCCTTTGCTCCGCTCGTACAGGGTGTGGCCGCGGGCCATGACTTCGCGCAGAGAAGGGAGGGAGTGGTTGGCCGTGTCCAGAGTTCTGCAGTATTCGATCTCCTCGTCGAGGACCTCGCGCTGGAACGTGCCGAGGACGAGGTTTTCAGCGTACAGATGGTCCCCGTCGCCTGGGAGGTCGTTCACGATCGGACGGCCGAGGAAGAGTTGGAGGTCGAGGAGGTAAGGAAGTTCGAGATTGGTGATGAAGGACCATGCCCAACCTTGCCGGCCCGCACGCGCGGTACGACCGACTCGATGTACAAAGACACGAGCGCCGTGGGGGAAATCGTAGTTTACTACGTTTTCGAGAACGGGGATATCGATACCACGCGCTGCAACGTCAGTCACGACAAGGATGTTGGTGAATCCGCGTCTGAACTGGTCCATTTGGTGAGTACGCGCGACTTGGTCGAGCGAACCGTAGATGTGGGATACGGCGTAGCCGACGGTGAGAAGGAGGTTGGTGAGGTATTCGACGTGATGCTTGGTAGCGGCGAAGATAAGGGTTTGGTGAGGTGCTGTGGTGGGCGTTCGCTGCTTGCCCTTATACTTCTTCCTTTTGTCGTCTTCGACAGTGTTGGCGCCCAGGGGCACTTTAATGACGTCTCGGAGAAGGGTGAGCAAGCAGGCTTCCTTCTCAGCCTTTTTCACAGAGAAGAAAGCCATTTTGAGGTCAGAGCTGATCTTGCTTTCAGCGTCTAGGCGAACAAGCTTGGGATCGACGAGACCGGCTTTGGCGAATTCAACGAGAGATTTTGGGAGGGTGGCGGAAAAGAGGATACTCTGGCGAGTTGGTGGGAGTCGGTGGATGAGTTCGTTAAGCGCTGTTTCGAAACCCATTTCGAATAGCCGATCGGCTTCGTCGAATACGATGTACTGTATCGATTTGAGGTCGAGATTCATTTCGACCACAAGATGCAGCAACCGACCGGGGGTTGCAATGATGCTAAGCAGAACCGATAAGTGCATGCAAGCAGTTGAAAAAAGGAAAAGCGTACATGTCTGGGTTGTTTGTGATCATCTCGAACTGCTCGTCCAATCCCTCACCACCAACAACAAGGCCCCATCGCAATGCCTGACTTTTTGACGACTCAGCGTCCCCCTTGTCTCCTGCATGGTCTCCAGCTCCTTTGTGCCATCCGCGAGCAAGCTCCTTCCCAACTTTCAGAATCTGAAGCGCCAATTCACGGGTCGGCAGCAGAATCAAAGCTCGAGCACCGAAGGCCGTTTGATGTACACCTCCAAGTCTTTGCACAAGAGGTACCATGTAGGCCAAGGACTTTCCGGAACCTGTACGGGCCATTCCAACGAGATCTCTGGGAGGCGTCTCAAGGAGTGCAGGGATCGCAAGTCTTTGGATGGGCGTGGGGATTCGGTAGCCCTGGAGCGTCAACGAGCGCAGCAATGAAGGATGAAGGCCTATCCAGACATGTCAGGAAGTTATTTGGAGCCTTTTCAACACGACGTACCCATGCTCTGAAAACTTCCACCGCCAACTTCACCCTTCTCAACCTTTCCCTTCCCTTTCGCCTTCTTGATGACCTGCGTCCCTTCCTTCACATCTCGCTTCGCTATCGTGTTCTTCAAGAAGTCGGCCAGGTCATCGTCGTCCTCTTCCTCAGCAAATTGAGCTGCTTTTGGGCGTTTGGGCTTCTTCCCCGTGAGCGCAGACGAAATGTCGAAGTCGACGTCCATTTCGTCGTCGGACTGCTCTACTCGCTCGATCGAGTCGTCAGATTCATAGTCTGCCTCCGAGCTTGACACTGATGGTGCTCTTTTTCTTCTAATTGGAGGCATGGTGGAGGGAATATTAGGTTGTGGAGGGGACTGTGTGCAGCGCGCACGAGGATCAGTTGGAGGAAATTTCTGTGACACCGAATGGGGAATGTCACTCCGCGTATATGGCTGTCACGCTTTCAGGCGCCCATCCTCTTCGACTTCGACCACCACCACCACCACCACCACTGCTGCTGATGGACACTTCTACCAGAACGAAACCCTTTCTGTCCTCGGACTGCTCCGCTTTATATCATTGGAAGGTCTTATTATAAGGTTCAACGGACGTGCATCGGACGCGTTCACTTATCTTGGCAATCCTCTTTGCATCGTTTGTTGACATGCATGCGTCAAAATCATATCTGGCTGTACTTCGGTCGGATGGAAATATCTCAGTACCTTGGAGACGTAGCTCTTCGATTCCACAATGGCTGCGTCATAACTATCTTCTCTGAAGTCCCTAAAACTGCACTTCACCAGCAAACACGGAGCTGGCGCCCTCTAGAACTGTAGTACCGAGTGAAGGGACCGTAAAATCCGTGCGAGAAGCATCTATGCACATGGGCTCACGGGAAGGCGCACCGTCGACGCGCCGCACTTTTGGATGGTTAGCGGTCGAATGCAGTATCTGACCCTCGCCGATGATCGCTTGGGAGTACAGTGAAGCACGACGGGGTGCAAGGTCAGATTATATCTCGGGAACTGGTGAAGAGAGAAAGTGGACTGAGCCTTCCATACAGGCACAGGACCATACTTCTAGAAAAAAACGATCCCTTCTCGCCACGAACCCTTGTACTGGCGAGGTCCATTTCAATCCTGGCCGGGACCGCTCGAGCGTATACTGTGCAAGAGGGTGCCTCTTGCCACCGGAACAAGATACTCCACAGTGCATTCAATAACCTATATCCGTATGGAATTTTAGGCTTCGTCTTGCTGATCCTGGGGAAAGAAGAGAACGATTCGGTTACACTCTGGAACACGCTCTGTCAGGTTTCCCCATAACCTCGGATAATGCAGAAGGGTCTCTCATTGGTTGCGAGGTAAACCACGGGTCTCGTTTTGGATCTGTTATTGCCTCAAGAGATAGATGTTGTTTACTACCGCACCCGTGGTCCTGTCAACGAGGCTAATTTGCACGCAGATCATGGATTTGCCTTAGCACCCGGTTTCAAGTAAGTGCAAGCCTTGTTTTCTGTGAAATAAATAGGATATGCTGACGGGTCAGATGGTGGCTTAGGATTCTTCCAATTGGCTCTACGAGCAGCCTACCATTTTGCTTCATCATGATGTCAAGTCTGATTGAACTGGGGACTGTCTCTCTAGGAAGCCGTTCTAAATGTTTTTCCTGAACTTCGGAGAATGGGTCCCAATTGACACCGTTCAGTGAATAGCCATAGGCGAATTGCGGGGGCTTCTCAACCTACGAACACATGCTCGAATGTTCTTTGCGGTCTTTGAAGGAGAGTATGCAGGCATTCCGTAGCAGGCTCGTCGGAGAAGTTTCGCGATCAAAATGAGAGAGAAGGAGAAGGGATTCCGGTTCAGTGGCTTGCTTCGTGGGTGGGCCTATATAAGATAGGTCCCCTGACCCACTTTGTATCTTTGCGAAACCCGTTTCACCCAAGTCCATCGTCATGCATTGGCAATCCTTGGCTGCGTTCGTCGCTCTTGTGCTCCCCGGAGCCAATGCGCTCATCCGTTTCCCTTGTGCTCAGTTGGTGACGGAGCGTCTTGACCCGTGAGTGTAACGATTATCCTCGCATTGGACCGTGTTTCTAATAGCTACCAAAAGCTTGGTCGACCCTGGTCGTGTCTCTGCCCACGTCCATCAGGTCATCGGTGGAAATGCGTTCAACATTACCATGGACGAGACCAACGACATCAACAAGATTGCTACCTGCACGTCTTGCAAGTTCAAGGAGAACAAGTCCAACTACTGGACTGCCGTCATGTACTTCAAGCACACCAATGGCACCTTCACTCGGGTTTGTGTCTTTTTGTCGAGCTCCTCTACCTCCCAGGCTGACTCGGGACATCTGCTTTAGGTTCCTCAAAAGCCCAACCATCTCACTGGTAGCCCCAACGGTGGTATGACCGTCTACTATATCAACCCGCCCAAAGGCACGAAAGTGACCCAGTTCCCCAAGGTATGTATCAACGCCTTCGTCAGAATAATGTTTTTAATATCATCCGGACATAGGGCTTCCGTATGATCACTGGTAACCCCATGCTCCGGGCGAGGAAGGCAGTGGATACGACCAGCCCTGAGGCTTTCTCTCTCTCTTTCCGTTGCTGGGAGACCACTGGCTTCACGGATGCCTCGAACAGCTCTCCCCCAGGTGTTGGCCGATATGACACCGTCAACCTCCCGAACAAGAAGTGTAACGGTGGCATCCGTGCCAACATCTTCTTCCCTTCGTGCTGGAACGGCAAGGACCTCAACCCCCCTGATCACTCGGTAAGCTTAGCAATTTATGTTTAGCGCAGATTATGGGACTGATAAATGTGTATTCCCTCTAGAGCCACATGGCGTTCTTCCAGGGTCGCGTCGACACCAACGCTGGTATCATCTTGATGAACGGAAACTGCCCGTCGACTCACCCCGTCCGCATGCCCTTGCTCTTCTTCGAGACCGCCTGGGACACCGCCAAGTTCAACGACCAGTGGCCCACCGACGGCAGCCAGCCTTTTGTCCTCTCCATGGGTGACCCGTACGTCGTGCTTCGCTTGCCACCTTGCGAATAGCAACACTAACCAGGTCTCTTTACCAGCACCGGGTACGGACAACACGGTGACTACGTCTTCGGTTGGGAGGGCAACGCACTCCAGACCGCCATGGACAACTGCTTCGACACTCTCGGCCTCCCTGACAGCTGCAAGCAGCTCACCCAGCAGTCCGATGCTGACATGAACAATTGCCGCGTCAATACCGTCGTCAACGAGCGTGTTGAGGATTCCTTCCTCAGCGCCCTCCCCGGATGCAACCCCATCCAGAACGGCCCCAACCCCGCCACCATGGCTGCCGGCTGCGGTGCCATCTCCACCACTGGCACTGGTGCTGCCCCCACTCAGACCCAGACCCAGACCACCACCACTCAGACTCAGAGCACCACCACCACCACCACCGTCGTGCAGCAGCCCACAGCGCCTGCTGGCCCCGCTGTGCCCAAGTACGGACAGTGCGGTGGAAATGGCTGGACTGGCTCCACCACTTGCGTCTCCGGCAGCACCTGCACGAAGCTCAACGACTGGTACTCCCAGTGCACGTAAACTTCTGTTTATCTCTCTCATCGTGTCTGGTCCGTCGAGGTGGTTGTTGCTGTTGATGAAATAATTTCTCCCTATTTTGTCTGCTTCCAATGTATATTCTATGCATTGTCACCGTCCTTTAACGAATAAAACTTTCCTTCTCTATGCCATTCAGAGAGTAAGGCATTTCAGGATTGCTGTGACTGTAGTAGGTGTAACCTAAAGGCACTTCTTGCGGCAAGTAAGCGTAAGGAGGACCGCTCCAAGAGTAACAGGGTGCATCAGGCCTTTGCGCTTCCTAGAATGGGGGCCCACACAGTGCTTCGCAACGCGATTTCTCAACTTCTTCTGGAGCCGCTCTCCGTCTGGCGGCCTCGTTGAGCCGAGCAGGGAGCAGCCCCCACCCTTCCTCTCCAAGCGATGATTGCTCACCTCAGTTGCAAGCGCTTGCGGATCAGCCGCTGGCATGCGGCATTGCTCTTCCTTGAGAGGTCCACTCCATTAGTACTAACTCCAAGCCCAGCTTTGTGGTGATAAAAGGGCAGCCTGAGCCGGGGATGCACGCTCAGAATATTGCCAGCCTCTCCACGCGTCGCCCCACATCCATCCTCTGCCACTTACAACTCGATCGAAATGAAGTTCTTGTCACCCATCACGCTCCTTTCCCTCTATCTGCTTTCCGCCTCACAAAGCGTCGTCTCTGCGCCCACCGACGTATATGCCCCCAGAATACTAGAACCTCACGGTGGAGAGACCTGGTTCGTCGGAGAGAAGAAGACCGTCATCTGGTAGGCCTGCATGCGCGACTACTCTCCCTCATTCTCATTTCGACTGGCCACAGGGACACAACGTCTCCACCCAAGCAAATCACCAACCGCTACGGCTCCATCAGGCTCCGTAAAGGTGGCCACACCATGGACGACGGTGCGTTGACCTCCACCCTGATAGCTTGATTCCATCTGACCAGGCCTTCCACTGAAGTGGACCTTGGTTCCCGCTTCGACATCCTCGATGGATCCAAGGAAATCACCGTCCCTTCTGTTCCTGAGGGTAGCGACTACCGCATCGTCCGTAAGTCAAGACTCGGTTCCGAGCCCCAAAGCGCAAGGTTAACTTGGCCCACCAGTCTTCGGCGACTCAGGCAATTGGAGCAAGGCATTCAGCATCGCGAACAGTGCGTAAACCTCCTTCTTTGTACCACCCGTGCCCGATAGATTTCAACATGCTTCTTGTTTACAGAAACAGCTGAAGCCAGCAGGACCTGATCATATGTGCACCACCTTGCCCCTACTCACCCGTAGCTTACCCTACTCATACTCCCATGGACGCTCCCTTTGATAGCGCCTTTAATTTAACGTCGTGACCAAGGCGCAGAGAGCTCAGATGCCCAGATAATGCCCCACGTCAAATGAGTTACTCCGTTGGGATTCCGCGTCGATCTCGTAGGAGGTATAGCCTGAGATGCGACATTGCGCCGGGGTGCTCCAGAGGTTATCGATGAATCCAAAATCTTCGTGAAAAGATGTGGATGATTTATGGTCGCCTCGACCCCAGGCCACGGCTGGAGGTGGTCGTTCCTCGCTTGACAGGGATCCCTGTTGTACCCGGAGCGACGGATACCCTCGATCGAGTTGCTGTAGAGGATTCTAGGAATAGCAGCCAGTTAACCCAGGCAAAGGAGTTTTATGAGAGAGTAAAGGCAATGTACCTGGTCTGGAGGATGGCGGAGCGGTTCGCATGCCCCGCATCGATGCACGGGTGCCCCGTACTCCCCTAACACCCCCTCTCGAGGAAAGCCTCTCTTTCTTCTCCCGTTCTAGTCTCTCCTTCTCCTCGCGGGCTCCACGTTCTCTCTCTTCCCGCTCCTGCCGTTCGCGTTCCCTCTGCTCCGCGAGTGCGCGTTCTCGGGCAGCCTCGCGCTCCCGCTGCTCGGCGGCCAGTTGCTCCAGTCGTATTTGTTCTTCATCCTGAGTTTGGAAGGATAAGGGGTTCAGCGAGAACAAGATATGATATGGAACCCACCGCTTCAGCCCCATGCCACTCTTCATCGAAGATCAAACGAGCAAAGTCTTCACTCTTGGACAGGATCCTAACATACTTGTTAAGCAGCCTGTCCGTCTCAACCAACTGTTCTGCAACCCTCTTCTAATAGTTAGCCTTCATCCATCTTCCAACACTAGATTGATAGGAAGAACTCACATGGTTCGCAGCTCCGGCCTCGTCTAGTGCACCATTAAACGTTTCAAACGCTGCATTGAGCTTCTTCAAGATGAAGATATCGTTCTGCAGCTTCTCCTCCCTCAACTTCTCTGCTCTCCGCTTCGCGGCCTGCCGTTCCTCCTCCAACGCTTCGTCAAATTGTTCTTCTTCCCCCTCTGCTTGCTCTGCTTGCTCTCCTTCGTGTTCAAAGCTTTCGCCCTCGATGCCCTCGTCTTCGTACTCCTGGCTTGCATCAGGGTCATCCTCGGGGTCGATCAACCGGCTGCTGCTTGGTGCCTTCCCTTTCTGCTGCTGTCTCAAAGGCTGCGGCGGCTCAGGCTTGGGCTGCGATAGGAGACTAAATGGTGCCCTTCCGCGGATCGTGTGGTCTAGAGACAAATCAGACAGCGAAAGGTCGCCGCCATCGTCGTGGTGCTCGTCGTGCTGTCCCGAATGCGATGAGTCGGGGGGCAAGACGTCGGACAGATCGAGGAGCTGGGATCCTTCATTTCCAAGTGAGAAGTTCGCAGAGGAGTTGTATGAGTCGTCCATAGCTCGGAGGGTCGATGTGGGGAGGAGAAGATGAATGTTGGGAGCAAGTTTGGTGGTCGATCAATCAACCGATGCGATCAAATGCGATCGAATGTTAGACGCGTCGCGGTTCGCGCCTCGACGCGATCGAATACTAGCCACAGACGCGTCGACGGGCAGGAAGCAGCATATAAGTCGGTTTCGGTGCCATTCACCTGGGTACCAAAAGGGGAAAAACGACGAAAAAGAATTCCAGCAGCGGGAGCTGCCCAATCTGGGCAAAGCGCCCCTAGCATCACCCGACACCTCAAAACGAGTCCCTGTTCATCAGGATACCATAGACTTTTCTTGCAGAGAAGGTAGCCAAGAAGTAATCAGGTGCTTTGTACTATTTTGTCGCCTAATTCCATGATTTTTGGGACCAAACTTCGCAAAATGCCTCAACTGGAGGCCCATTTGCCTTCTGCATAGATGGACTGTGCACCAGGTGAAGTTCAAAGTATATCGAGGTCACAAGTTGAGTAATAACATTCTAGCATCATAGTTAAAAGTCCAAATGTGCCCAGAATTGACCCGAATGCAACTTGAGAGGACGTTTGGCGCCCAGGCAAAGCCTGGGACGTGGCAGTGCTGCACGATAACATGTACGATAACATGTCCGTGCCGGCCGGCGGGCGCCAGCCGAGCGCAAAGTTATCGCGTGTTGGAACGCCCACCTTCCAGGGCTCTCAATGGCGGAAAAGCAGGTATAAATTGTGGGTAAGTACTACTAGAGTCCATGTATTGAGTTAAAGAGATTCAAATGCAGGATTGAGTACCCAAAGGACCTGATTTTTCGACACCATCAAACTGAGCACAATGTTATCGTGCTCAGACAGCTTTTCGTCTCTCGACCACCTCCCTTTGCACGTATCCTCACAAAATTTCGGGAACATCTAGATAAAATATGTGCGTATAGAATAGTAATATATCTAAAGTTCAATGAAGCTGGAAGTCTCAAAATCGAGCGAATGGTGGAAATTTCGGCATTTGCCGATGTTATCGTTGGTTATCGTTACCCAGGTGATTGGAAGCTGAACCTATAAGGGTTTCGGTGCCATTCACCTGGGTACCAAAAGGGGAAAAACGACGAAAAAGAATTCCAGCAGCGGGAGCTGCCCAATCTGGGCAAAGCGCCCCTAGCATCACCCGACACCTCAAAACGAGTCCCTGTTCATCAGGATACCATAGACTTTTCTTGCAGAGAAGGTAGCCAAGAAGTAATCAGGTGCTTTGTACTATTTTGTCGCCTAATTCCATGATTTTTGGGACCAAACTTCGCAAAATGCCTCAACTGGAGGCCCATTTGCCTTCTGCATAGATGGACTGTGCACCAGGTGAAGTTCAAAGTATATCGAGGTCACAAGTTGAGTAATAACATTCTAGCATCATAGTTAAAAGTCCAAATGTGCCCAGAATTGACCCGAATGCAACTTGAGAGGACGTTTGGCGCCCAGGCAAAGCCTGGGACGTGGCAGTGCTGCACGATAACATGTACGATAACATGTCCGTGCCGGCCGGCGGGCGCCAGCCGAGCGCAAAGTTATCGCGTGTTGGAACGCCCACCTTCCAGGGCTCTCAATGGCGGAAAAGCAGGTATAAATTGTGGGTAAGTACTACTAGAGTCCATGTATTGAGTTAAAGAGATTCAAATGCAGGATTGAGTACCCAAAGGACCTGATTTTTCGACACCATCAAACTGAGCACAATGTTATCGTGCTCAGACAGCTTTTCGTCTCTCGACCACCTCCCTTTGCACGTATCCTCACAAAATTTCGGGAACATCTAGATAAAATATGTGCGTATAGAATAGTAATATATCTAAAGTTCAATGAAGCTGGAAGTCTCAAAATCGAGCGAATGGTGGAAATTTCGGCATTTGCCGATGTTATCGTTGGTTATCGTTACCCAGGTGATTGGAAGCTGAACCTATAAGTCATCACATTTACGCGTAAGCAAGATATTGTACAGATATTGGGTATAACACTGAGCAGAGGCACAACAGGGGACAGCGAGGAGCAGCTTGAGGAATTATTTTACACAGCAAAGGTCTTAGGGACAGGGGACGGACGACCAAACGAGGCGGAGCTGTTGGCACTTCAGTCAGTCAGACTCAAGCCGCAGCAAGAACAGAATACTCACTTCATCGCGGTCTCTGGAACAGAGACCTTTTTCGACACTGGAGAACGGGGGTCAAAGACCGGCTCATAGACGGACTGAAGGGAAGGGGCCGGGGTGAGACCAAGGCCCTGAGGCGAGCTTGGGGATGCCACGCGGCTCCGAATTCGGGGGCTACAGTGGTCGCCCGAGAACATAGATGTTCCGTTACGGATGTCGAAGGGTAAGGGAGAGGTGAGTATCGCATTCCCATGGGACATTTCACTCCCGGGGGTGCTTCTGATAGAGGGGCTCTCGATGGCGCTGCTCAAGGTCGAGGGGCTCCTCCTCGCACCAGGCGAAATCTCAACATCGGTTTCATGTCTCGAGGGACTATCAGTAGTAGGGGAGGAACCCATGGTAGATAGGATCCTGAGAGAAGGAGTTCCAACGGGTGTGGTTTTAACGGAAGGGTTCCTGATTGTCGCAGGGCTTCCAGCAGGCGTGGCCCTGACGGAGGGGTTCCTGATAGTCGCAGGGCTTCCAGCAGGCGTGGCTCTGACGGAGGGGTTCCTGATAGCAGGACTCCCAGCAGGTGTGGCCCTGACGGAAGGGCTTCCAACAGAAGGACTCTTAGAGATAATCACGGGGGAGGGACTCCCAACAGCTGAAAACGCCTGGGGAGAGTCGAGGTGCCTCGTAGATGTGCGTGACGACGACTTGCGAGGCGAAGGCGCGCTGACATAAGATTCGGCCCTCGGGCCATCGACGCTCCGCAGCGAGATACCGGACGTGGACAGAGGCGACAGCACAGGCTGGTTCCTGGGAATAAGCACCCTGCACCCGTCCGCAGGGAAGTCTTCTAAGTCATCTGGCGCCCCAACTGTCGCCCGGACCGTGCGATGAGCAGAAGGAGAGTGCCGGGGGGTAGAGTCCTCGATGGCTCGGTCCGAGGTGGCGCGTTGAATGGGCTTCGACCGCTCGGGGGAGGGAAGTCTTGTGGCTGGTAAAGAGTGGTACTGGGAAATCCCTTGGGGCGACGGGACTGCTTGTTTCGTCTCGCGGCGATAGTAGGTCGCGCTTGGGGAAGCATATGAGGGAGCTGGGCTGGCCGTGACATACGACAGTGAGTCTGACGACCGACTCGGCGCAGCCGAGATGGACATCTGACCCAACATCCCTGCCATTTCGGGCTCAGGAGCATGATAGTCATGGTCGAGTCGGAAATCATTTGGCTCTGACTTGACGGGGGTCGCAGGAGGAGTGAATTCTTGAGCCGGCGGCTGATAGCGGGGAGGGCCGTGAAGTAGGTGCCCGTCGCGGTCTACAACTTCGATTTGGCCTTGAACGGACGCCGTTGTGAAAGCGCGTAATGCCTCTAGCTCAGACTCGAAGGGGTCGTAAAGAGCTCCTATGACATTCGTAACATATTGAGATGCCTCGCGCCTACCAAGGAATAAGCGCCTTGCCTGCGGATGACGCAAGAGAAGACATACCATGTCGAGTAGACCCCGGGTTTAATGCCACGTGTCACCACATACCACTCCGTCGACGGGGGTGTATTCATTGTAGTGGTGCGGGCATCCTCTATCGCGCTGCAGCTGCTGCTAGCCCCAAGTGGTCGACGCGACGGGGAGCCCTTCTTACCCTTCGCGCCTGCGTCGGGGTTGCAGCGCTTCACCCAGCCTTTATCAACTGCCTTATCCCAAACCTCTCGGGCTTGGGCGTAAGTCTCAAAGCCCTCATATATGGCGTCAGGCAGGTCATCCTTTTGAGCGGCGGCTTCAGTCCTGAATGGAGGAAAAGGATATGACTCGAGTTAACTGGATGCTCCCATGGGTCGACGGTGGGAGCAACGAAGAGTACCAACCATGTGTCGTAAATACCGGGCACTCGGCCTTTCGTCACTACATAGAAGTTCTTACGGGCTGAAGGCATTTCTTCAACGTCTCTTGTAGGAAGAGTCAGAGGAAGAAATGGGGGGCAAAGGTTGAGAATTCGGTACCGCAGGCCTTTATAGCAGTCAACACGCGTTTTCCCACGTCCGGAATCTAGCGCGTCTTTGAAGCTCAGCGCGTCCGTGAACCAGCTCGTCCCTGCAGGGTCCTCGAGTGAATTGCTCCTGTTCTGTTCACCGAGTAATGGCAGACCGCCATTGCAAATCTCATGTCCAGCTTCTAACCCAATAAAGCAATCATCTTCCTTTTTCAACCTGGCGTCGAAGGGCTCGTGGCACAAGAGCGACCTGTCACAGATTGAGCGTTTTACATCACATCCACGACGATGTCTCCGGTAACCCGTCCGTACCAGTCAGAGAAGGGTCGAGTTTCTCCAAGTCGCTCGCATCCGTCTATGACGGAACCAGTGCCAGATGCCCAAAAGATTAGTGAGTCCAAAGATATCGTAAACAGATCTACATCCTGGCGAGAGCATGGGGTGTGTGTTGCGGGAGATGCAACTATAAGTTATACGGAGATGTAGCCGCCTCTTGTCGACCGGCGAGGCCTTGCGGAGGAGCACATGTGCGAGACGACATCCCGTAGCATGTACGGGACTTCCTGCCAGAAGTCGCGATGGCTGGGTCCCTCCTTTAGTGCATTGTCCAAGGAGAAGATACACTTGAAACTCACGGAATCAAGTCCATACCACGCGCACCGTAAGTCGAGTAATTGTAGTACGCGCCGATGGAAAAGTACGCCACGAAGGCTAATAGGAGTCTGCGCGCAGCCATTAGCACTGGATATGATTGAAATAACCAAGATACGTACAGCAAGAAGAACCAACCAATACCGCTACCCGTGGGCTCCTTATCACCGCCATCTGGGTCCTTGCCTTCATCAGGGGGGTTGGTACCGTTCGACGTTGGACACCCGGCAATACCAAAGTACTCAAGTTGCAGTTGCGAACCATCGTATCCAAGGATAGTGATTTTGGGAGTTTCCAGTTGAGGATCACACCATAACGTGAGGTTTAGTGATTGGGAGGGAGCAGCTAGTGATTGTTGCTCTGCAGGAGGTTGGGGGTATTCAGGGCCATGGAAGAGTAGGGTAAGGTATTCTGGGGCTATTTCATCGCAAAAGGTGAGGATATGTGAGTTCCGTGAACTAGAGACAGAGCATCAGAACATACTTTTGGAACTGACTGTCAACTGCGGATCGAGCTTAGAGGATTGGGCCAGAGGGATGACAGAGACTACCCTCTCGACCTTCTCCTTAACGTTGACTTGCGTCAAGCAAGCCCGCGTTCCGGCTGGACACTGGTCTACATAAGAACATCGAACGAGTCTGAGATACACGTTCACCAACGCACCTGGTCCTGCTCGCTGAGTGTCTCCTTTGCCTTCAAGTCTCCACACAAGTCGAAGGCCAGCGAGTCGATCATCTGTGTCGGCGGCGTATCGCGCGTCCTGTTGACGACGTGCTCCCCATTTCCTAAGCTCGTAAGATCGTAGGGGCGCCCTTCCAATGTTGGTTTACAGTCGAAGTCTTCCGCCAGCACCGAATGCAAGAGCAGGAGCAGGAGGAAAGGGAGGTTGGTCAGGGCGCTGTACCGGAGGATCATCATGGAAGGAGTAAAGGAGGTCACGGCGGCTGCGGTCTTTGCGCGTCGTCAGTGCAACACCCAGATCAATGTCTTAGATAAGCAGGGCGCTTCATTCACAAGAAATTTATATCAAAGTCATGTATTGGGCAATCTATCTACGAAACTGACACTAGGTACGGCAATAGGATCTAGAAGGAAAGAAAATGAGTAACGCTGGTCGAATTCGAAGAAATCGAGCAAAAGAGCGAAGATCAGACATCCAAAGGAAGGTCATTAGAGCTCACATCACGCCGACCCTCGCATCCAGCCCAGCGCACACCGCGCAAGCGCGGCGGCCCGTCTCGCAATGTCTTTTGGGTTCAACATTGTAATCGAGAGGGAATATAGACGTTCCGCTGAGGGAGTACACCCGGCAGGGTGGACGTTCGAGAGGAAACTGCGAATGACGGAAAAGTATCATCGTAATGGGGTGGGGAGAAGGGGTTGTTTAAAAGACTAACGGGACGCTTACCGTTTCCAATCCCATCGCGAGCCCGGTGAAAGATACATAGACAAGAGAGCGACAATCTGAAAGAGGAGGATGAGCATGGAATTCTAGGAAATACGGAATGCCATCGCAATAAGGACTCAGACGAAGCGGCACTGGCAAGTACCTATGTGCTTCAAGAGCACGAGCTCGTTGCGAACGAGCTACTCTGTTTCTCGGCATGGTCGATAGGCCGGGGAAGAGAATAGGGTCATCGTAGTCCGCGATGGCAGTAGAAATGAAGACTGAGGAACTGGACACTTACCACATGAGAGAGATACAGGAGCAAGAGGCGACGATTGAGTCCACCGAGCAGGCCAAAATTTTATACCGCGCCCACATTGCTTGGCTGTGTTTGGAAAACGTCCGTGCGTTTCTGCGGCCCACGCGGGTGCAGCAGATCACGTGTGTGGCGGGCTCCACGTGCGGCTACGCGTCCTCGTAATTTAGGAAAGTGCGTCTGCTCTGTACTATCACGATCGACAATGGCAGGCCTCGAAGGACTCGCTTCTACCATATACCACGAGAAGCAGGAGCCAGGCTCCATGCTCTGTGCCCAGCATGCTCTCAATTCACTCTTGCGTACGTTATCACCACATCCACTCGAGATCTCAGCTTGTTCATCGGTCGTGCAGAAGGAAACTACGTGCGTCAACCTTACTCCTTCGCGACGTCGTGGCTGAAGAATTTACAAACAATAGTTCACCGCGCCAGATCTCTCAGACATTGCGCGAAATCTGGACACCCTCGAGGATAGCTATCGAGATGAGCAGCAGGGCGAAAGCACCAACATGGATGACACAGGTTTTGTCTTGTCCATCAAGCCTTCTTACTATCCAACTTACAGAGGTGTCAATCAGGCTTTTTCTCCGTTCAGGTACTAGATAATGCCCTGAAAGTTTGGGGCCTAAAGTATGTTGCCCCACCCCGGCTCCGCGACATGACGGTACTCACCATGGTTCAGTTTGGTTCGTTGGAGAAGCGAGGAGATGCGCCCATACAATAATCAACCCCAGTTCGTCGTGCCTCACCTTCCCTATTGAGAACCCACCTAAGTACTGGCATATAGCACCCAACTTGCCTTCGTCCTCAACCTGGAGCAACATTGGTTCACATTACGCCGCTTTGGTCCTGCAGTCCCGAATATCGACAACGATCCCGGCGAAGGGCACTGGTTCAATCTCAACTCCTTCCTCCCGGCCCCAGAATGGGTCGGGAAACTTTATCTCGGGATGGTTCTGCAACAGGCAGAAACGGAAGGTCAGTCGGCTCTACCCGAACTGTTTTGAATTGGCAATCATAGTTTCTTTGACGCGTAACGTACTTACAAAAACTTTTTTCTGTCCGCAGGGTACTCTGTCTTCGCGGTCACACAAGCGGACCCTGACCAGCCCCTCGCCTTGCCTCGCACCCTTGCTGACGAAGTTGCCGCCACGCTTCCTGAACCCAGCTCTGCCTCAACTTCTATCAGCACCAGCAGAGCCAATTTCCAACGCAAAATGGAGTCGTCTACATCCCAGAACCAACCATCGCACGAAGCGTCTGGCCCTGGCGACATGGACTTCGACGAAGAAGACTACGAACTCCAAGCAGCTCTGCAGGCCTCGCTGATGGCACAAGATGCCATGGACCTCGAAGACGCAACCTCACCCCCTCCTGTTCAGCGAGGCAACATCTCACTCCCACCATCAGCTCTGCCGACTCCAACCTTCTCTGGGTTTTCAATGAGCACCCACTCATCTGAAGGGAGCCCATCCGGCTCTGGCACTGGGTCGCCTGAACACGAGGAGTTGGACCCTGTCGCCGCGAGTATGGCGCGAAACCGACAGCTTCTGGAACGGATGCAGCAGCAGCAAGCGTACGCTGCCCGTGAGATGTGGTCTGAGACCGACTTGACCCCAGAGGAGAACGAAGCTCTGCAGCAGAGGCGGGCTGAGCGACAGCGGCAAGAAGAGGAGGAAGAGGAGCAACTTCGTCTAGCAATTGAAGAGAGTGAGCGGATGGCTCAGGCACATAAGGTGCTGTCTCCGACCGCCGAAGATGACGATGAAGACGAGGAATTGGACGACGATCTTGCCGGAGGCGAGCGGGCCCAGGGAAGTGCTCAACCTAATGTGACGCCCGCTTATCACGGCGGCGATCGAGTGTACGACGACGACGATGCGGAGTTTCAGGCTGCGTTGAAGGCATCCCTCGAGCACATGCCTCCTGGGTTCCAGCACCCTGAATTGCCGGAGCCTGCTCCCGCTTCATATCCTGTTACACCCTCGGCGCCTGCCGCTCAACATGCAGCCAGCAAGGACCAGGATGATGCAGCGTCTATTGCATCAACCGAAACGAGTGTCACTGAAGCACCTGCAGTCGAGGAACCACTCAGTGTCGACGAGATCCGGAGGAGGCGTTTGGCGCGTTTCGGAGCGTAGTTCAAGTTACATCGACCTTGGGAGGATGGCTGGATGGATGAGTTCTTCACTGTTGCACATTTCTACATAGATCGTTTCGGACACTCCCTCTTTATGTATCTATTACACCAATTGTACAGTAAATGGCCTGGGTTTCTCTGGTGCATGGATGGAGGATGGACGTTACTTTTGTCGTCGTCGTCGTCATTACGAATATATACAATACAGACAGGTTATCAACGAGCTTGGGATCTCGGTAGAAGCGCGACCCAGCGCCAAGAATTAACATATAATTACAGTGTCCAAGAAGGTAGATAGGAGTTTTTGCGAAGGGATCCGGCCGAGTGTGGTATTAACAGGCCAAAATAAAATGCGGGATGGAGAAGGTGGTGCACAGTAGTACGCGGATGGGGAATACGTTGTACAGCGCAGGACAGAACAGAACGAACGGATGAAGACCAGAAAGCGTTGGGCGTGGCATAATAGAAGAATAAGAAACTCAGACTGCAGAATAAATCGTTGTTTCGGGAGCCTGAGGCATGTATGGATCTGTGGGATCGGGTTCGTCATGCCTTCGACGGTGTCGCCCAATAGCGAACCGGACGTATCGCGAAAAACGGTTACCATGGTGGTTTTCATGGGGAGGTTCGAGGTGTTGCCCTTGCTGCCCGGCCTCAGCTCCTGAGGTATCGTTGGCATCGACTTCTCCTGCACCGTGCCCGTCGTCGGTGCGCCCCGAAATCATGTGCTCGAGGGCAAGGAAATCGTGGCGACAGATGGGACACGAGCTGGACAGCTCGAGGAGCCATGGGTCGACGCAGCTCTGGTGGAAACAGTGCTTGCCTTCGCAGGGAAGGACACGCACGTCATCGCCTTCCTCGAAGTCGACTATGCAGATTGGGCACGTCTCAACGCCTATCGACGAGGGCATGACGTCGTGGCGAACATCGTTATTTATAGCAGATCCACTGGCTTCGGCATTCTCTGAGACTTTCGGTGGTCGCCGTGTAGGGGGAGGGGTGGATGAGGTTGCCTCGTTGGCCTGCTTGTCAGTGTCATGGGACTCTTCATCATTCTTGCTGTCCGCTTTCTGGGGCTCGTTGCTCCTGGCTGTGTCCTCAGTTGGGACGACGATGGCATCGTCGAATCGCAACGAAGACCTCGTCAAAGTCAGTTCGAGCGGTCCACCCCGTGAAGTCGACGACTCGAGATCCTTTGCGTCTTGCGAGGGTGTGTTGGATCCCGTCCCAAACTTCACGATAGGGAACGTGTCCAGGATGGCTCGTGTCAGACCTCTGGCACGACTTTGGCCCCCGTCGGGACCTCGTGGCCGAGGCCCATATCTTTCAGGATGTCGTATCGCACGAATGGCCTAGTACAATGCGGAGTTGAATCAGTCTCTTGCGGGGGGGAGGTTGGTTGAATGGAATGTGACGCACCCCAGTAATGATAACTACGCAGAAGAGTGCCGATACGACACCAGTAATTGCGTAGAGCACTATCCTGAAAGGGAAGATTACGTCGAGTGAGATAAGCAAGCCGAATAACGCGAGGGATTACACTTACATTGCCAAGGCTGTGTTCTGTCCAGGACGACCGCCTTGCTCTGTGGTGTTGGTGCCTCCACCTCCAGGGTTGGACGGACTGTCCGTATCCGTGGCGTTCCATGCGCGAAGGACAGCATATAAGTACCCTTCAGATGTAGCGTATCCAGCAGAAATCGAATCGCGGACATGGTCACCAGTCTTGTTCAGTTGGCTCGATGTGTAACCAAAGATGCTTGTGTTCTGGGGGTTGAGTTGTCCGAATTGATATTCGATTAAATGTGCGCTCGTCATGCTCTGTGTCGAAAAGATGTCGAAGACTTGATCGAATGTGTCGGGATCTGCGTATTCAGGGTTGATAACGCATGCTAAGGAACCGAGGGTATACAGAAGCTGGGAATTTCCGGATCAGTGTCTGAGAAAAGGAAGGGACAAGGAGAGCGTACTGCGGCGACGGCCCCCTTGTCTCGAGCGAGCGTGAAGATGTCGGTATCCATTGAAGCATTTGTCGCATTCTTATCGCATGAGACCATCGCAATCCATGGGGTATCAGCTGGAAGAAGCATTGCATTAGGTTTCTTCCTGGAGGTCGTCTCCGGGAACAGGCTTACTTCCAGGAGTGGTCTCATTGACATTCTCCTCTGAGAAGTGAACCAAAACACCCTGCGATTGGCATTTCAGTAGGACGTTGAACTCGGAGGGAGTAATACTTACTTTGCTGATTCCTCTAGTGTCTAGCCCAGCGAGCTGGTAGGATACAAATTGGGTATACGAGCTTTCTCCCAAACTTGCTTTTGAGATAAGGACGACGCCTCGGTGGTGATGAGACATACCCTTGAGAATACCAATGCATGTCCAGCCTAGACGTATCCGTGACATTCAAGCCCCCAGATATTGCAATCTCCGAAGAGTTTGTCGGTCGTGCTGGTACGTATCCGTGGGCATATTGTAGGACCAGGGATAGGACCAGTGTTATCGCCGCTTTTGACGCAACCATCGAGGTACGCAGTGAGGGTTGAGCAGTCCAGGAGCTAGAAGCCGTAGAGAGCCTGTAGGAAGTTAGACTGCCCTCTGCTGCTCCTGGAGCACCGAGACGGAGAAATTGAGGCCTGGATGCTGGGCGTCCGGGAACAAGCCTCACGCCGAAGGTGCGGGGCCATTTATACACAGCCACGTGCTATATTTAAAACGCACCTCATTCTCGTCTTCCCCTCCTTTCACCTGGACCATGTAACTGGAATGCTATAAAAAACTTCCATTATTCAAGGGACAATTTGTCATGATATGATAACGCTGGATGATAACACTGGAGACTACTGGAGACCATGTTGTCTCGGGATTGGCATAACGAAAGGGGAGGAACTATAGTATATGACTACTAGCAATGCGCAACGAATAAGGGTTGGCTGCTGCCTGTCTTGTGAACCTGACAAGTCTACGTCGAGAGAGTTTCTTGCCTTCTCGGTAGTGGACGGGAAAAACATTGCATATGTAACTTGAAACTGCCACTGCTGCAACGGCCGGTGTCTGTGTCAACCGAGCCGCGCACCACCTGCCTGAGAGGACACGTTCATTCTTCCCGTGTGATGAGACTCCAGAAGCAAGGTAGCCTCCTTTATTTCAACGAGACTGAGGCAGCATGCATTGGGGCCATGCTTGGCGAATTGCAAGCGAGTTTATAACAAGCGCCCGTTGCCGGCGTGCCGGCATGCATATGCGTGTCTTTCCCACGACTCAACACGCACACGCACGGATCATTTTCCAGCTCGCCACTTCTTCAACCTGCCAGCCGCGTCGTTCGAGGGTGGTTAGTACAGCGTGCCCACCACCGAACGGAACTCTTTCACTGTGAGTCTCTTTCCTTCCCAAAAGATAGGACGACACCGTAGCAGCCATATCCCAGTTTTCGTCAAAGAAGAGCTGTGTTCTCTATCTTACCATGGTAGATAACCGCCTGGCGCTATTCCTTCGTGGGTGGTGCTGGCTGGATGATGGTCGTATAATTTGCAATCGGATCACTATCATGCCAGTATCCCCTACAATCTCGTTATGCTGACTACTTTCTGACAGGAAACCTATGCATACCAGAATAGACAAACCTAAATAACCATCCAATGAATATATCACATCGAGGAAAGCTTTGGAGTCTCTCATCAAGCAGCAACCTTTCTGCAACATAGCCGACTCTGCAAAACAGTTCTGCAGGTTGGTTCAAACGAGATTGGGCGCGGTTTCTCAGGAGAGCCGTCAATGGTCGTAGGAGTCGATGTCAACGCCTTTTCTCACCTCAATTCCGCGCTACTTGGAGGGGAACTTGCGGTTAAGGGGTGATTCGTATTTGGCTTGCTCCAGCCGCTTGCTGCGCCCAAGCGAGTAGCGAGCCGGCTATTCGGACTGTACCGAATCTCATCCATATTGAAAGCTACGAATCTCCCCATCCCTAATGAACTACTTTTAGAAACCTGACCCTGCCATCACCAGTCTATTTCTTGCTACCTGGCTTAACCTCAACGGGTCGGAGAGGCGGCACAGGGGGATGCTTATCGATAACCGCGGCGGAACCCATCAACCAAGGAATCGTATTCCCAGTGCCCTATTTTCAGAAGAAGACAAAAGGGTTTAGACATGAAGAGTGGAGCCTGGCTGGTGCTAGCACTCACTATCATGGTCCCAGGGAATCCGAGGTCGAAAGGTGTGACACTCTCAATGTACTCGATCTGCTGAGGGGTGAGGGAGATGTTCAAAGCTTGAATGTTGTCGTGCAAATGCTCGACTTTACGACCACCAATCAAGGGGAAGACAAAAGGAGTCTTCTGCATGAGGTAGGCAATTGCCACTGTAATCAAACAGTATATCAGCCCCCAGAAACCCTACTCAAGAATCTTGCGAATGCATACCGGCGGTGATGCTTTTGGCCCCAACCTCGCCGGCGACTTTCTCAAGCGCCTTGCACACCTTCTTCTCTTCCTCATTACGCATCCAGTCATTCCCGAGCAGCGTGCGGCCTTTCTCGCCAGACTTAAGACGCCTTTCCTCCTCCTCATCGGTGCGAATCTTGCCAGCGGCCAGGACATTCCATGGACACAACGCCATCCCTGCTTGCATCAGCCACCAATCTTGACCTACCAGGTGAGAACGCTTACCTTCAGATTGCGCCATGGGAATGATCTCTCGTTCGAAAGATCGCTCCATGACGTTCCAGGCACCTTGGTACACAACGAAGGGGGTCATTGCATGGTCCCGAGCGTACTGGTTTGCCTTGGACACGACCCAGGCAGGAGTATCCGAGACGCCCTATTTCATCCGGGTCTCAGAATAAAGGAATTGGGACTGTTGAAGCAACACTTGCCAAATACAAGACTTTGCCTTGGACGACGAGGTTGTGCAATCCTCTCATGACTTCCTCGATGCTCGTCTCCCAATCCCACCAATGAAGGTAAAGGAGGTCGATGTAGTTGGTCCGAAGCTTCTTCATGGATGCCTCAACGGATAGATGCAAGGACTTTATGTTATTCCCAGTGTAGTTGACCTTTTGGCGGATCTTGTCGTCCGCCCTTTTGAAATTGGTCGTGTACTCAAGAGGAAGTTAGATTACCGTGCCGCGTGACAGTGAACAGACGGCCCACCTTGGTTGCGATGAAAAGCTGGTCGCGGATACCTTTTCCCTCTGCCCACTCCCCGATGAATATTTCGGAGGTCTCGTCCTGACTGCATCACACAGGTGGATAAGCATAAACCGGATATCTTATATACGATAGATAACTTGCTAGTTGTTAGCCGTGTCGATAAAATTCCCTCCGGCATCGAAGAAGGCATCGAGTAGCTTGAAGCTCGATTTCTTATCCATGCTGCCCATGCCGACTGGTCTCCGATGCTCATAGCACCGAGTGCGAGAGGCGACAAGTGAACGCCTGCGGTGGGGGAGAACTTTCTGTAGCGCCCGAGAGCGGTAGGAGGTGGGGGTGCGGGTTGAAAAAGAGCCATCGTTGTTGTGGACTAGCGATAATTTGGATGGCGAAGTTTACACGAATCTAAGTATTCTCCTAGAATATATATCTCATGTTAGACCCCTATCTTCAATGCATTGCGTGTCTTGGGCTGACCCTAAACCTTCGATTAGTCTGAAATTTAGACTGAGATCGCTTTGGAGAGTCGGCGCTTCAGCGGGCGCTTGAAAAGGAGGCGTAGGAGCTGTGATGTCATTTTTTGATTGGGCGAAGTTGAAGAAGGAAGTATTCGCCTGCTTTCAAGCATAGCACATAAGTCAATTGGAGGCCGAGTATCTATGTCAAAAAGTCGCTAAACGGAACGCGTTTCAGAGCAACCGTCCCCTGGGTGGCAAGCCAGTAAATCCGCCTCCAATCCGGTCGTAAACCAATTCCCCGCGTAGGTAGGTCTTCTCTACCCGTCCTGTCAGTTCGAGCCCCTCGTAAGGAGAGATCTTGTTCTTGTATTGCAAAAGTTCTTTTGTAACCTAGACCCATGTCAGCTTGTTTCAAAATTTAATGAAAGATTACGAGTTTCGTACCTTGAAAGATGCCTCTGGGTCCCAGAGCACGAAGTCACCATCGTAGCCAACATTGAGCTGACCCTTCGTGTCTCCAAGGCTCGCGTGCGCCGCTGTCTTTTTGCTCATCCACTCGACCACTTGGCGGAGAGGAACACCGCGTTTCTTTGCCTCTGTCCAAAGGAGACTGAGGCCCAAACCCAGGGTGCTGATACCGCCCCAAGCTGACATGATGTCCCCGGTATCGATTTTCTTGAGTTCGACGACGCAGGGACTGTGATCAGAGACGACACAATCGATGATTCCCTCCTTCAACGCATTCCAGAGTTCGTCTCGGTTCGAGTCTTCTCGGACCGGTGGGCAGCATTTGAACTCGGTATGACCGTCGGGAATGCTCTCGGCATTCAGGCAGAGGTAGTGAAAGCAGGTTTCAACTGTCAAGGGTAGCCCTTCCCGTCGGGCTTGTCGGATTATTGGAAGAGCCGAGGCTGCTGAGAGATGGACGACGTGTGTTCGCAAGTCGGGGTAAGCTTTCTGCAATTTGTAAACAAGTGAGATGGCATCCGCCTCGAATTGCTCGGGTCTTGAGTTGAGGAAAGTCTTATATAGGGTCGGGTTCGGGTTGTTGACGCTCGGGATTGCGCTGTCCAGCTCAGCATGGAAAAGTAGTACGCTCGACCCCGCCTACACATATAGCATTGTTAATGGATTGTCCCAATGTCGGAGTTCAACGACGTGCCTGCAACTTTTCCATCGCCGAGTGAAGGTCTGGTTCCGTAACACAAGGAAACTCCTGGTTTCCGGAGGTGGATCTTGGTCAGGGAACACCATCGGGGGCGCGCAGTTACGTACATCGACACCACTCTCGATGAGGAAGCACTTGAATCCCTTAACGCCGGCTTTGACAAGGGGGGTGAGGTGTTCCTGGGCAACGTGCTGTCAGTCCGTGTATAAGGTCGGTGTGGCAGATACACGAACCTGATTTCCGGGAATAACGCCTCCCCAGAATCCAACATCAGTGTGGCATTGCCCTGCCGCTGCCTGACGCTTCTCCTCTAGATTTGCAACAGTAGTTGTCGGTGGGAGAGAGTTCAGTGGCATATCGATGACAGTGGTGATACCACCTGCTGCTGCCGCCCGTGTACCCGTCCAGAAGCCTTCCCATGCAGTCCGTCCAGGTTCGTTGAGATGAACGTGTGCACTGGATTGAATGGTTGAACATTGAGAGTGATTCGGATCCCGGTATGAGGGAAAACTATACATACTCGACGAGGCCTGGGATGATTATCTGCTCGCCGGCGTCTATCCAAGAGGAGATCGTGCTTTCAGGGTGGGCTGCCTCGAAGTCCCCCCTGGAGCTGTGAGCACCTTTGATCTCTGTGATCTTGCCAGAGACCTTGTCGATGACAATGGTGGCAGGAGTTGGCCCATCGCTCCCGGGAAGCAGGGCATACTTTCCAGTGCAAACTACGACTTCAGACATGATGTTCAGAGTTTAGAGAAGCGAGGAACGATAAGCTCGATTCCGAAGCCCCTGATGGCAGGTACATCACGCTACAGAGAGCACGCACGAGTTGGCTCATCACTTTCATCATTGGCGCTTAAATGGACCTCTCCCGACTTGCTACTATCTCGAGCTTTCGTGATTGACCTCACCTCATCACAACAGATTGTACGAAAAGCGTCCTCGCCGACTACTCGGCAATTTGTCTTCTGGTGATAGCGGTCGGCCCAGGCTGTGTGTGCCATGTGCAGGCAGCCCTGGACACTGGGCGGGCCAGGCGCAACGCGCCAGAACCCAGCGCTCAGGAGCACTATGCAACAACTATGCAACAGGTCAAATGTGACTGCTTGAAGGAGACCGCGCAGTATTCCCGATTTGAAGAAGCCAAGGAATCAAGATTGCGGTGCTGAAGCCGTCACTGGCTTCAAACGGCGGCTTGGGACATGCGATACGGCCTCAATTGATCATCATGAGAACGTCCCCTAAAGGAAAGCATCAGGGATAGAAATACACATACATGATACAAAAGAGCCGTCGCCGTTTCGCCTTCACTCCCCCGCCCAGTCCTCATGGCCACCTACTATAATCCGAATTTCTCTGCCTCATCCTCAACCCTCAAGCTGGAGCGAGCCCCGCGGCGCCTACCATCCGTCCCAGGAACGCCACCACCATCATCCATCGAATCGCGGCGTTCATCGCGTCCCCTACCCAAAATTCCAAGAGCTTTGACCTGCAAGCTCTGCCAAGCTATCATCACCTCGAACAACGTCCTCTTCCCTTCGTCACAAGTGAGCATAGGGTTTTCTCACTCGCGCAGCAGCTCTAATCTCTTCCTTGCTAGTTGCCGCCTCAGTCCCGCACGTCGTTCCGGGGGTTCTCTGGCAAAGCGTCGCTTTTCACAGAAACGTGCGTTTATTGCCTCTTTCTGCATATCCCAACTTAACTTCTACCTCGCGCAGTTATAATGTTCACATCGCGAAGCCGGGGATCCAACTCATGGCCACTGGCGCCCACACTATGTCCGAAATAAACTGCGGCTCTTGCCACACCTATCTTGGATGGAAAATCGTTCGAGCATACGAGGAGTCTGAACGCTGGAAAGAAGGAAAATTCCTCCTTGAACTCGAAAGCCTATACGCTCAGCCCGACCCTGTTGCTCCACTGAACTTTCGCCACCAACAAAGCCGGTCCTCCATGATGGATTCCGACTCAGGGTCAGATTATTAGGCCTGATAGGCGCGTCCGGACCCTGCATTTGTCTCTTTCCGACAACTCTCCTGCCTATTTTGCTCCCCTACGCTTTTCAATCGCTCTTCCTCTGTCTTCTCCTCCGCTATTGTATTTCTTTACCCGGTCACAGCTCGATCCCCTGCAATTGTACCACCACCCCGCATTCGACGTTCTATATGCTATATTCTATGAACCCTGAACAGGACGCTCTCCGTTACTATTTCCTGTATAGTACGTTAATTATTTACCTAGACCCGGTCTCCGTTGTAGGGTGCCGCTCAATTTCTCTTTATCAAATGTTGAAATATACCCCTGGACTCGCCCGAATCAGTTTGAATCGCACGAAAGGCAAACATAGAACGCGTTTCATCCCGCATGACTCCATGGGCCTTCCCTCTGGTCTACGTAGGGTCAATGGCAGTCCCGCAACGCCTTTTCCAGCTCTTCGAGTCGGAACACGCCAGGCTTGTAGCAATACCATCAGGATTTTCATCGCACCTCGGAAGAAGCTCGATCGACCTTGACCTTCTCTCAGTCTGCCTTCTCATGCACCATAAGCATATCCCGTGGGCTTCGGGTGGCACGGTGTCCTTCGGTGTCAGGTACGACAGGCTGACCAAGGACTTATCACATATACTCCGGCAATGGAGGAAGGTATGACTCCTCCGAGCTCACCTCTTGGAGTTATTTTGCAGTGGAAACGGGGTTACAGGAGATGATGACTACCCTAAGACCAAGTGGCAGCTTCCAGAGTATGATTCTTACCAGCTACCTCACAACATTTATGAGCTTCAGTCAGATGGTCTTGAGACAATGGAGGAAGAAGCTATCTCAGTTGAGGTTCAGATTCTCCATCAAGGCTATAGTGGCACCAGACACAGGCAGATAGATATCACAGGAATCCCAGGGAATCCCCTACTCGCCCCGCACAGCATACATTAGCTTCCGTGCCCTTGGCACGAGCTCATCCAAAGTGCATACCCTTTCGAAGTCTGCTAAGTACCTTTTGGTTGTTGTACTTTGTCGGTGTTACCTGCTTACCTGGAACCGCAGTGATCTCAGCTTCCGGCAGTTCTTCAGGGTGCTGTGCCCTCAATATGACCTCTGAATGATGTTGGTGTTACACTTGCCTCGCAGAAGCTAAAACGCAAGGCCATGATCTATGAGGCCAGTGAAGATAAGTAAGGCGACGACTCGAGCATCTATGAATACCCAAAAAAACATGGTTCAAGAGAAATCACCTCGAGGTTTGATGGGATGGATTGGCGCTATACTTCAGGTAGCGCTCAGGTCAGACCTGCAGTTACATGAAATCAAAGAAGGGGGATTATCACCATGGATGTACCCACTGCCGTCGTTCCTGATGTAACTTGTTAACGTCGTAGCTTCTGCAAGTATGCACCTGCCGCATGCATACAAACAGAAGGCCTGGGAGAAGGCCTACACACGCGAAGACGTCGGGTGTAAAGAGAATATCGGCGGAGGAAAGATCTGCTTGAACAACTCAGAATTATTATGCATCACAGCGCTCGCTGGCCTACACACGATAATAGACAAGCGTTTCGGCAAATGGGGAAGCACATGGGACACGAATCCACGATCGTCGAGTCGAACCTTCCGCGGAGTGAGCGTCATGCCGAGCGCACCCAAACGCTCAATATAGCGTCGCGTATCTGCGAGGCGCTCGGGAAGGAGCGTTTTCCACGCTCAAACAACGTTAGGCGCTCGCTAAGCGCTTACCCGCCTAACTTTGCCATCCGTTTGCGGTGATGTTGTGGACAACGGAGATAGAGCTATGTATGTCCAGGGAGTGTCAGGTGAGATCCCATGAGAGAAAAAGATCATCAGCGGTGGGTGAGAAGGTGGGGTGCGGTGACATATGAAGAGGGCGTGTAGATGTACAGAGGGAACACCATTGTTCTGTTTCTATGCTCCGCCACTCGCGTCCGAGACCCTGGGAGGGGAATTCAGCTAGCATTAAGTCTTCTAAAGCCATTGATTGCTTGGTACCCAGAATGTACAGCTCTCCGAGTGAATGAAGCCTAAAAGCGAGGTGAAACGCGTCCCATCTGGTTGGCCTGATGATCATGATCATCCAAGGACCTTCTTAGGTCTTATGCGGTGAGGATTCTGCGATGCATTCCAAAAGCCAAGGAAATAAAGTGTCACTTGACCTAGCAGGGTTTTCTTTGGATATCATGCCAAGCCCTGCACTCGTTCCGTTGAAGTGAATGTTCGGTGGACTGAACACATGTACAGCCGACCCTATAATCTGTGAAGGGATGTCAAGGCACGGCGATTGGAGTGGTAGACGGAAGTCATTAGTTGCTTTTGGTCCATTTCGGTTGCACCTTCTAGAGGTCAAATTTCCGTCCTTCCCGAAGATGTGACTGTTTCACAGATCATAGAAGCCAGTTATCAGGGAGAAGGGTCCAGGGCCCCAAAGATGGTGGGCGGGTGGTAGTTTGTTGCGCGCACCGGGAAAGATGATGAATTCCAAGCTTCTCTCCGTATTTCAATCTGGTTTGCATCACCGAGTTCGCAAGGGTACGAAGACCAAGGTTTCCAGCCTAATACCCCCAGGCTCCTTCTCCCTCGTTCAACAATCAGACAACAAGTGAAGGCAGAATGTTGACACGATCTTTCAACATCTATCTTCCATTTGGGTCTACCTTCCATTTAATTATATGAGGGTATTATACAGGCTCCTAACCACCGACGTTGGAGCCGCTACAATCCGAGGGATGAGGGGACAGAGACGGAAATTCTAAGTCCATCATGATTTATTGATATCGGATGTAGTACTGATTACAGGGAGGAGGTTGTGTTCGTCTCGGATTGTAAGTAGCGGCTCCCACGTCGGGTGGTTAGGAGCCTGGATATTATACAGTATTTTATACATAACATACATTGTAGTTACAGAGGAAATCCGGGACAGTTGTAAAGGCTTTGGGAGACCGTACGCATCGACCATGTTGAACGGTTACGGTCCCGTTGAGCCTGGCCCGTACCTTTGAATGCACGCCAGTGTTCTAAACCACTTGCTGCTGCTCCTCGTGCCGGCCATCTCCCACGGCGACTGGTATGTCCACTGTGTCCGCATCGTCCGCATCTATGTCGTTCAGAGTGTCCGAGTCGCCTTCCTTGCCGTCCATGATTTTCGGTAAGGAGACTTGCTCCAGCTCGAAGAACGATCTGAATGAAATGCATATCCAGAGGAGGAAGACAATGACAGCGTATACGGCGCCGAATATCCGGAAGCCGTTCGAGTCGAAAGCCGTGCCGAGGGTTATGGTGAGGTTGGCATAGACACCCTATCTCCAGAGTCAGTATTGCGGTTCAACAGTTCGGAAGTCGAGTGACTTGCAAAGCCAAGGAGTATCATGCCACTTACATTTGGGAAAACAAGCCCCCAGAAGGACATTCCAAAAGACGGTCTCGCCTCCTTCAAGCTCGTGCGAAGGGCTAGCAGTGCAAATATCATCCACATCGTAGCCAGCGTCCACAAAACGAACGCTGAACTTATGCAAACGACATACAGCATCTCCCCCGTCCACGCATGATTTAAAAACGAGCTCGTGCCTGCATGTTCGTACGGCAGGATCGCGCGGAAGTTCTGCCCCGCGAGGTAGAACGCGAATCCAGACTGGCCCGTCGTTCCGAGAGGGAGGAACACGGAGAGGATGGCCCCCCCAGCCGGGATTCCGTAGATGATGAGACGCGCGAGATAGAGGGTGAGGACCATGAGACCGAGGCACAGGCCGGAGGTGACGAGGAAGACGGAGGTGACAGTGCCGATCAGGGCGTGGTGCGGGGAGTGCTGGAGAAGGGCGTTTGCCATGATACTGCCGGAAGAGGCTACGACAGTGAGGGTTGTGACGGGGAGGAGCCATGACGGGGCCATGGTGCCGAGCGAATGCTTTTGTAAAGTAGACCTGTCAATAGGTGCAGATCGTGTTAGCCTAGATGAGAGGGAGAAAAGTTGAGCTGATTACGCACATCGCATGAACACCAGACCAACAGCAAAGGGCTCCGATCACGGCCACGATCCACCAGACACCCCACAGAAAGTAGATATACGGTCCTTTTCCCCATCCAAAGAAGTCGTGTAGCACGTCAATCGAGACATTAAGCAACGTACAAAGTCCCATGGGAAAGGCCCCGAGATATAAACTCGCTGTCGGTTTCCGCATGAGGGCCCGCCACCGATCGCGGTAAAGGAGGTGCTTGGTGACGAAGCACGACGCGAAGGTGCACATCATGGTGAGATTAAGGAAGAAGAATACGGTGGATAAAATCATCATGGCCCTAGTATTCTTTCCGTACGGGAATTCGGAGAAGAGCATGCTGATTATGCCAGTGGCTGGTGCGTTTGGCAGGGTAAGCTAACCCGTCGCTTCGAGGAGGACACTAAGGTAACAAACCCATGATTATGGTGAACAGAGCAGGATGGGCTTTTCTAAACCAACATGAGCATTTGGAGAGCTAACGAAGGCCATATAAAAATTTCTGGACGCACCGAATGAAAACAGAGACTGCAGATTTTGCTGCTTGGCCTCGAGGAGGCCGTTTCTCGTCGTGGGCTACCATGTTGAAGGTATGGACGACGAGGGGGACGGAAAGCAAAGGCCTAGTGGGAGATAGTGAGAAGAACGACGGTATCCATCATCAAGCAGGCGCGTTATGACGGTGGTGGGTGACCAAGCGGAATTTCGTTGAGCCACGACCATTTGGTAATGGCGCTTGATGAATTTTGATGGCGCTCGGCGCGTCTGTCGGGCTATGACGCAGTCTAGAGTCTGAGTGGATCGCCTCGACGTCCAGCCAGCTACACAGGGTCAGTGAATGTGAGGTACCATTTTCTAAAACCCAAAGACTACACAAATCCAGGAAGATTGAATATTACTCAGTATTTGACATATAACCCCGGATTATAGGCATATGTGCATTGCATGATACCAAGACAGAGATCGAAACGAGATACAAGATACGTGTTAGATGGATCCATTCCTAAAATTCAATCAGAATCGACCTTTTCGTTGGAAGGTAAAGACCCACTTAACCCAACAAACCATTATACGAACCTCCCATCGCGTCCCAATCAATTCTTGGCAGTTCGAACGCCTCGGTTACCCTGCCGTACCGCACACCTCCCAGCCTGGACACTGGCTGGAGCTTGCCTGGATCGACCGCTTCGCCGGTGTCATCGAGGACATTTTCACGGACGTGCATGTGCTTGATGAGCCCCAGTACGACGGTGGTGGTGATGTGTGAGGTTCTGGGGGCGCATATGTCTTGAAAGCTATATAGCTGTGTTAAGAAACCGAAGTAAGCCAACCGAGATTGGGTGTGCGCTAGGTAGGGGAGTGTACCTCGCATTCCAAGGACACAGAGCTTTCATGGACAAGAGGAGGTTTCACTGAGAGCTAAACTCAAGCGATGCTTAGCCAGTAGGATAGATACGACGATAATTAATAGAACACACGCTCGGCTTGGGTGTCAACCCGCTCAGGATCCATTCGTCAGTCGTCGCGGGCGATTCGACCGAAGTTGCGTTCGCTGCTTCGACGAAGGACTCGCTGATGATGTTTACAGTGAACTCCCGTGTGCTGAGTATATTTTCTCGTGTGTCCTTTGGGCGCCGTCTGGAGATACTGAAAGATATGCTAACCATCGGTGGGTTATGCGAGACCTGGTTAACCAGGACTTGAGTTTGATTTTGACCATTACCATGAAGGGCTGGTATTCACCATAGAGAAGTAACTGTCGAAAAGTATTAATTCCCCCGCCCTCACCACAAGACGGGTGGTTTGCATACCTGAAAGGAGCAAGATTTGGTATCCCTTCGTTGGATATGGTCGATACGAACGCAATGGGCCGCGGGATGATAGCAGATGTCATGAGCTTGTATGCATCTCTGTTGGTCGTGCGTATAAGCACCAATGCCTCGCTGACTCTGATTCGAAAGGAGCCCAGACCGGAGATTTACCTGGGCGATGTAGTCCCCATGTCCCAGTGCTTCCGTCGAGCATCCTCCTCTGCCAATTCTGCCATCTTCTGACCCAGCTTCCACGCGGGATTCGGGCTCTGAGTATACGTCAGCCTCCTCGTATGGTCCAGTAGAGGGAGCTCAGATATATCGTCGACGGTGTGAGAGGCTTTTGCCGCGGCATCTTGGGGTTGGTGGTTGGGCGTCAAAGTGGGTGAGTGTTCGCCATCAAGGTGCGGGGTAGATCGCGTGGAATGATTGCAGACCTGAACTCGGACGCGGATTGGGGCGGCTTGGCATCTTGACCTCAGACCGCGACCCAAGGCCAAAAAGGCTCGACCATTGCTCGACATATTGGCTCTGACGAAAATGGGCCAACCATGTCCACCTTAATGGCGGCAATCCTCAACGTGCTGGACGGCTGGACTCCGGGCCCGACCGGGCCTTGTCGTCATTACTTCATTCGCAACCTTTACAAAACCCCTTCACCTCTTTTGATCACTTTCTCTCATGCGTGCGCCCACCAGTCCTCAAGGTGCCAGCATATCCACGAATGTCCATCCTTTCATTGAGGATTACGAAGCCGAAGCTCTTCTAGGATAAATTCAGCGACTCTCGTGGCGAACGGTGGGCAAAAACGCCTGAAAGAGGATGTATCTCGGTGTGAGGGCGTGTCACGCGTTTTGACGAAGGCCGTCTTTGTGATGTCGATACTGGCTACGGCCTTGTGGAGACCTTTGGAACAATACTTAAGGCGACACTCGGATTCTTCGTAGAACCTTGACGCTTGATTCAATCTCATGTCGACTCTGGACGATACCCCTCCTCAAGACACCCTGAGCGGCTTCTATGGCTGGACAGACACCCTTAAGGGCATCTACTATGGACCTGGCTCTGTAGCCACCGCCTTGCCGGCACTTCTTGATACGCTCAACGTAAAGAAGGCCCTCGTCGTCACTGGGCGTTCTCTTCATGACAAGGTGCTGTCTACAAATCCCCCTTTGGGCTGCTATATTCATCGTTGAATTCCAGACGGACGTAGTGAAACGAGTGGAGAGTATTCTTAAGGAACGTGACGCCCATGGTGCTACCTTCTACGGCATTGGGGAGCACACCCCGATTGCTGGTATCCGCGAGGGCATTAGGATCTTCAAGGAGAACGGGTGCGACGTCATCGTTTCTGTTGGCGGAGGCTCGCCTATCGATGGGTCGAAAGCTATCTTGTACAATATCCAGTTGGAGACCGGAGGCGCGACGCTGAAGCAGATTGCGATCCCGACCACTTTGAGTGCCGCAGAGTATAGCGTGAGCTATCTATATCACCTCCTGCCAGATGGACCAATGACTGAAGCCAGACTAGATAGGGGCTGGGTTCACGAATGATGAGGGGGAGAAGATCGCTGTGTCCTCGCAGGATCTGGCTCCAGCAGGTATCATTCTAGATGGAGAATTGACCCTCCCAACACCTGAGCGCTTGTGGTATGTCATCAATCTTACGGGTTCTAACACAGTACTGACTATCGGATTACAAAGGCTGTCGACTGGCATCCGCTCTTTGGACCATGCAGTGGGCATGTTGACTCTTAATTGACGAACCCGATATGGCACTCACGGTTCCGCTTTAGAAAATCTCTATCGTCCCGGCGTTTCCTTCCCAGTCAAGCAGCTCATGTACGCTGCCCTGAAGGACATGTTCCACTACCTGCCGGCTTCAAAGAAGGATCCAACCAATGTGGAATATAGGCAACGGTTGCAGCTGGCCTCTTGGATGAGCCTTTGGCCTATGAAGCTTCAAAAATACAGGTAATTACCTTCAGTAGTATAATGCAGATTTAGCTGCTGACCGAAGTAATTGCGTAGCGCCCTCGGCATCTCTCATTCACTTGGTCATAAACTCGGGGCTCGTTTCAGCATCCCCCATGGCATAACCTCGGTGAGGCTTGCCTCAGGAATCCTTTTACGATCGCTGGCTGACCCTGAGGACTGGTAGTGCCTGACCCTTGCCCCAACAGTAGTTATGAAGGCCGATGTAGGGAGCGAAGATGACAAGAAGTGGCTCGCCGGGGCCCTGTTCTACCTAAGGGAGCCTTCGACAGGATCACTGGAAGGAGACGTTCTAAAGCTTGCTTCGCTGATTAAGAAGTAAGTGTCGGTACACTAATTGTTGATTCAACTACTCATGCTTCCCGCAGCCTCGTTGTAGACTTAGGTCTTGATACCACCTTGTCTGCATACAAGGTTCCTCAAGACGCCTTGTTGTCCGTTGCGGAGGGGGCGCTGGGAACCCAGAACCAGAATTACGAAGTTGAACGAGTAGTCAAGCTGTTAGAGAGTATCTTGTAGATGAATAATTGGGTGTTTATGCCCTCGATATAATTGCGTCATAGGCGGAAGAGGAGCCGCAGATAGGGTCAAATAGCATCACTGTCTGGTATTGCATTGGTCTAGGCTGGAGCGCGATGCTCCAGAATCCCGATTCCCAAGAGTTGTGGGGAGACGCTACGCGAGGAAGAACCTGCATATTCTTGCGCATCTTCCTCTTAATCTGCTTACTGCACGCTCGACGAGCCCAAGCGTTCGCCACCGTCGCCGTCGCCGTCAGGCCCACGATCAATGATCCGCCCCTCTTGGCAATTGCCCGTGGGGTACCAAGCGCATATCCACTGCGCACCGTGTCGAACAATCACCAGCCTTCGCCCCCGCAGCAGCAGTAGCCACGCAAGCGACAGGTCTTCTTGTGGGCCCCGGAGAAGCAGCCTGAGCCTGCAACGGCTCTCGAGTGATCTCTACAGACGGGTCTATTTCTCACATCCAAAAGTGAACGTGTCACTTTTGTCTCCAGGAACTTCGACATACAAATCCAGGGTTCATCCGCCTCTGCAGTCTCCCCCACTATCCCCCTCCTCCTCCGCAAGTCGGTTCATCGGTGTACAGCTCGGAATGGCCACGACGGCCCGCTCACACTCGACGGATGGAAAGCCCAGCAGCGAATCAGAGAACGGCGGTTTGAAGCAACGGAAGGGGAATTCGACGCGTAATGGAGCTCAAACCGAGGAGGCAGCTCACCACGGACACTCGCACGACCATGGGGAAGAGCATACGCACTCACACTCGATATTCCACTCACATTCTCATGGAGAGGAGGGGCACTCGCACGACGCAGAGCAGATTATCGCTGCGCTGAAAGGCTCCGGTGAGTAGATGCTTGGTCCCCGACGGGTGCTGCGCGTGTACTGACGCTCCTTTTGTCAGGCGACCGGGGGAGCCAAATTACGCTAATTGGGTTGTTCTCCAACATCGGACTCACGGCGGCGAAGGGCCTGGCAGGATGGTACTTGCACTCTGCATCTCTCCTGGCCGATGCTGGTCACTCAATGAGCGGTGAGTCAAATGCACTGTTGATACCCCACCTTACTGACTATGAAACGAAAATTATAATTCTATAGACTTGCTTGGTGACTTTGTGACCCTCTTTTGCTGGCGTTTATCCCGGAAGCCCCCCACAGAACGATACCCCTACGGCTTTGCCAAATTCGAAACGCTCGGCACGACGACTATATCCATTCTCCTCATCGGCGGTGCGCTAGGGATAGGATTTCATTCATACCACCTCCTCGTCGTCGCGCTGGCCGACACTGCGGCTCACTTGGAACCTGGGGCTCTGCAGGAACTTCTCCAATGGGTTACTTCAAGCGCCCCGATACCCACCATAGGCCATTCACACGTCCACGGCGTCGACCCGAACGCGGCCTGGTTTGCATTGCTGGGAGTCGTGTCGAAGGAGTGGTTATATAGGATTACGAAGGTTGTGGCGGACGAGGAGAACAGCCCGGTGCTGCTCGCGAATGCTATTCACCATAGGAGTGATGCGTATTCGAGTCTGGTCGCGTTCTTTGCGATTCTTGGGACATGGCTCTTCCCTGCATTCCCCTTAGACCCTGTCGGAGGTTCGTGTCTTGACGCCATTTTTGTTCGTGACTCGCGCTGACACGTCTGCGTACGTAGGCTTGCTTGTGTCTATCGTTATCCTGCAGCAGGGATACTCTCTGCTCCGAGGTGCATGGGGTGATCTTACGGATGCGGGTGCATCCCCACGAACGAAAATCTCGATACAGAAGATCCTCCAGCCGCTGATCTCCAAAGATAGTACCTCCACGTCAGTCACCCAACATACCCCACCACTGCTTGGTATCAGCAAGCTGCGTGCCCGCCGCGCGGGTTCCATGCTTTTCGTGGACCTTACGGCTACTGTACCTCGTACCATCACTGTTGAGCAGGCGAGCGTTCTCGACGAGATCATTACACGGAAACTACGGGAGGAGAAGAAGGAAATTGCGGAAGTTAGAGTCAAGTTCGACCCACGGTAGGGTTGACAAACGGGCTAATGCCTGAGCATTGCATATCTTATTTTTCATTTTCATCCATCTATTTACCAGTCATTCGTTCTTGCTTTAACCATTGTAACAACATGTAGCGTAGCCAGAGCGATAGGGGGGTTTTCATGGACCGAAAGAGCCTGCAAGTGAGCTGGGATGCAAGGGTTTTACAGTATTCCAAATCGTATTCGTGTAGCGTTAACGAGAGTTAGTATAATACAATAGAGTACAATGTACACAGCAGCACAATCTAGTAGAAGATAGAGAGAACGACAGGCTCCATCTTTCCATCCCGAATAGCCTGTGATAAAAATGCAGACGTGTTAGTCGGTCGCTTAAACGAAAAGACGGTTCTCGAGAAGAAAGAGAAACCGCAGTCGAGATAAGAGAAGAAGCAAAGGAAAGAAGCGCACCTCGTAAATCACAGAAATGTTCTGTCCAATCGTAACCTCGTCGCGACCAAGACCGTTCTTGAACAGGCCATAGTTCTCAGCGCCATGCATGCGGACACCTAGGTTCTGTCGGATATACGTGTAGATAACCTTGGTTTTGCCGAGGAGGCCTGCAGCAGGGGTCGGGCCACGCTCGCCCGAGAGGAACTCCGTGCGCAGCTTCTCCTGCAGCTCGACGGCGCGGGCGGCGATGCGGGATTGCAGCTCAGGGATGGCGGCGAGAGCGGTGCCGGCGTTCGTGATGGATGACGCGGAAGTGGGGGCGGTGAGCGCGGAGAGGAGGAGTGTAGAAGTCGAGGCTGCCGTAGCCTCCATGCGGTCGACGTTGTCCATCGTCGTCGTCTTGTCGAGCATTGCGTGCATCTCACTCATCAACTTGGGCGCGAGTTCGGTGGTGAGGAAAGTCTCCGCGCAGTGGGGTCCCAAGACAGAAGCGAGTTCTTCGTTCAATATTCCCTCGAGCCCAGAGAGGAGCTCGTCCTGCATAGCGCGGAGATCGAGCGCTTGGCAGAGAAGATAAAGGTAAGACGCGGTCAAAAGGGAGAGGACCTGGATGGCGGCAATGGTGGAGCGACCAGAGATCAGGGCCAGAGAGTTGATAGCCTGGTTGTGCATCTCGGCGGACTGGATGTGGGTGGAAACGGGGGCGGCGAGGTGGCCAAGCTCGGCGACGTAGGATGCGGTGGCAATGTCGATTCCCTTTCCGTGATAGTTGAGGGAAGGGTCAGACGCGGCAAGCGAAGGGGGGAGGCCGTTGTTCATCATGGGGTTTGCCAGCTCGGTGCTCTGGGCGAAAAGTAGCTTTCCAATGTGAGCAAGGGCGAGGCGGGTCTTCTCCATTGCGTTGGTGACGGCCATCGCCTGAAAGTTGCCTCCATGGTGAACCTCGCCAGTCTCTCCATCAATGAGAGGGTTGTCGGTGGCTAGGTTCGTAGCATGAGTGACACGTTTTCAGTAGACGAATGGAGTGGCTCACTAGTGTTGCACTCCAGTGTGATGGTAGCATGCGCAGCGAGAATGTCCTCAAGCTGGGGTCCCAAGAACTGGGGAGCGGTGCGGAGGGGGTACCTGTCCTGCCTCAATGAATACCTATCTTCCTTGAGGGAAACTTCTTCCTCGTGCATGTGAGCGAGCTTGCTACCTTGGAGCAGATCCCATATAGTCTGGGCAGACTCAACCTAAAAGCGGATCCGCGTTAATTCTATCGCCACACTTCAGGTGCCAAATCCGTGCATACCTGGCCGGGGTGGGGGCGAGCTGTCGCATGAATGAAGGAGTGGAAGGAGGACCGGTTTCCCCGGAGAGCTTCAACACCCATTGCCGTGCAGACCTGCGCGAGTAAAGCCAAATGGGCAGCATCGTGCAACGCTAACGCAGCCACAGAAGCGGAGAAGGCCGTGCCATTGAGAATACCGAGGGGTTCCTTTGAGGCAAGCGTGAGGGGCTCAATCTTATGTTCAGCGAGGACGTCCACCGAGGAGCCAATTCGCCTGGGCCCCGCAGAACTAGGCCCGTAAAAGACCTTGATTGAAGGATTACCAACTGGTGGGCCATTGTATAAGGAATGGTTGTAAATGACCTGATGAAGGACAACGTACTCAAGGTTCCAGCGATATAGGACAGGGGAGACAGGTCTGTGCAGGGTGATGAGACGAGACAATTGGAAAAGGGGAACGGTCCAAAACCAACTGACCTCCAGAAGCAGAGATGCTGGACCTAATTGGAACGACCGGAGTGATATTGGCCATGAAGACCTCCTTCATCTTCTCGAGCAACTCCCACCTAAACGTAGACGTGATCAATATCAAGGCCCAGGGCGGAAACTAGCGGATAAAGCCTACCTGACACCAGAGTGTCCTCGGATGAGTGAGTTCATGCGGACCAACATCGCCCCACTTGAACTAGCGTCAGTAATTCAGCCACAGAATCGAGGGGCGTCGGGCTCACCGAACCCAAGACTCGGGCATTGCGGTGGAGGTGATAGGGTCCAAGAGCGGCAGAGTGTCGAGGGGTTCGTTGGAGACGGGGAGAATACCGACATGCTGGTGCTGCAGCAACGCATTTCCCAGAGCAAGGGGCTTATCGGTACGGGTGTCAGCTATCGAGCAGAAGTTGGTTTAACTGAAAAAGCACGGCGATATAAGGAAGAGCGCACCAGAGCCACCGAAGCCGGTGGAGAGGCCATAGACACTGGCACCACTTTCGACCTTGTCGGAGATGACTTTCCTGCTCTTCACGACGCGATCTTTGACATGCTGGGATTCGTCCAACCGAATTTGCGAGTGGTGACGGGCCGCGGCGACGACGCCGGCTGTGGTCAAAGTATGACCGTCGATGACGACCGACTGTCCATTCCTGTGGAATCCATTTAGCCAAGGGGACACAGTGGTGAATGTACGCTCGGCTTACTTGTATTTCGCGAGTTCACGCTGGGAGGTAATAAATTGGGCTAATAGAGTGGAAGCCTTTGATTCGACGGGGTTGGGGCGTACGTCCTTGAAAGGAGTGAACGGCGAGCCGTTCAAAGAATTCAAGTTGGCATCGCGAGTACCGTCTAGGACCATTGACACACAAATGACTAGAAAGTATAGCTCAGGTGGGTTGGATATCGAAAACGCAAATGCAGAGGCCCCTTTTTGTACTCCGAGACACGGATTAGATCCGTTGTGCCGGATCGACGTATGGTCCCAGCAGGTCTCACCCCAGCCATATACATTCGTCAACGCGTCACGATATATGGGACAAATCGTGATACACACCTGGTGTTTCCCGTTAAAGTGATAAGCTCGCTTGGGTCCCAACCAATCCCAACTCGGCGACCCTCTTCCTTCCGCCACAAATGAGTACACAAGCGTCCATCACAGTGTTAAAGTGACACCAGTACGTCCAATAAACCAACCAAGGTACCATGCCTGCCCAATAGTCTTCTTGTACTAGTGTTGCAAAAGCCGTTAGCTATAGACCTTGCATATCCTATACGGTGATTTTGGTCCTTTGATCCCCGAGCCAGCGTTGTAATAAATGTGTCCTAAGTGACACCAAGAAATCGGAAAGTTCTGCCGGCAATTCTAGATCTAGGAGGCTAAGAATGGGGTGAAAATCTACAGATGAAGTACCCGTTGACTTACTCAAGATGGTTGGTCATGAAAAGATCCTGCCGTACCAAGGCGTCTATTGGCTGAATCGAGTATGTAGCACCTGCACTCGGAATGGCCATGAAGGCTTCATCATTTCAGCTGAATGGACTTCGAGAATTCATATGGTGGCTGATACAGGCTGATCCTCCTCTTTTGATATCCAGTTGTGCCCGATCTAAATGTGTAGACCCTGATTAGTATTCTGTCATACGGGCTGGACGTAATATGTGCATTCCAGTTGAGACACTCACAGCCCTTCTTCAGCCTTAGCACTGAGAGTTGCATTGGCGTGGTGGTTATCCACATTTTGATTAACTGAAGGAAGTTCCCCTGATGGGTTGTCCAATTCGCCATGCGGGTCGCGATAAGTGAATTTCAATGTCTTGGGACCCTGCACGCAGATGGAGGTGAAAATTTAGATTGAGGCCTTCTCAATTACGTCGTTGGGTAGTCGACGGATCTTGCAGTGTAACGGGGAGCTTCAAGATCCGGGGAGCACCCCAAAGATCGAGGATTCGAGTCTCAAAGAGCTCGCTTATCCGACACACTCCACCATTCTCGGAGCCCTGCAAGTCGTGTTGGGTCCTCAAGCTAGCTTTGTTTTCAAAGGTGTCATGAATGACAGTATCTCTTTTTGCGTCTACCCACCCAGCCATTCGCACCCTTCAAAGGTAACCGGTGAGCGTCTTTGTGATATTCTCCCCCGACCACTGGAAATTGGCTTTCGTCAGGTCCTAAACATAGAATAAGTAAAGCGGAATGCCCATACATAAGAAGCCCGAGCGTGGATCTTGAAGCATGATTACTCACTACACCATGTCACCCCAGACCCTTTCCACCCAGGTGACACTTTGAAGTAGTTCCCTGAATACACCTCCAACGGCATCCACGAGCACGGGTTCTTCAAAGCCTTTGACGACGACCGCTGCCGTCGCGCCTTCCGAGCGAGATGAACTCCCAGGATGATCCGGAAGCGCGACTCGCTTCCCCGGTCTGTTTTCGCCAATCGTGCGCCCCGTCTTCATAGACACCGGCATCCCTGCTTTTTGCCGTGACAACTGTTCACCAGACATGTATTCCAACACCTGTTTCGTAAGGGATTCACTCAACCGGCGATGCAGGAGTTGGAAGACAGGATCCTGGAACCTGAGTGTCCGGTCCACTGCCTCTCTCAGCCGAGATTCCTCGCCTGCATGTACGTCTCCACTCGTTATCGTCAGCCGCCTTGCTCGTATCACCTCGTCGGAGAGGTTGATAAGCTTGGTAGAGCCAAACTCGTTCGATACTCCATTGGCGTTGGCGTCCTCGTCGATTTCAGATTTCAACAGTGCCCAAATTCGTTCCATGAAGTTATGCTCGAGAGTGCTGCCAGGCGACGAGGACGGTGCTGGAAGACGCGTCAAGGAACGCAGAGACGCGGCGATTGTGACGGCTTGAAGATAATTCTGGGCGTAGAGGAGTTTTGGTGCGACAAAGAAGAAGTGTGGAGGAAGTGTGTTGGATGGGGCGTCGGATCGCAGGGAACCTTCGTAAAGTGAACTGGGCAATTCGCATGTTATTGGGGTGTTAGCAGCCAGCTGGGCCATCAAGCGTAAGATCCATCTCCTGTCAGATTCCACCGGGCTAAACGGTGCCTCCATTTGAGCTGGGAGAAGTGCAACCCAGGACCGCCATTGCTCACGCAAGGCCTGACCAGTAGGCTCCTGCCTCGCATCCCAAAGGTCGATAATCAGGTCGCGTTCCTTGGACTTGGCTTCATGCAGCACATATCCCTTAACTTCTTGTTCGCCCATAGAGCCAATCACGGCTGCGTTGAGGTCGGCCTTCATAGACTCGGCGAGAGAAACTAGTTCACGGATGGTATCGACGACGAGAACCGCAAGTTGAGACGTCGAAGATTCCATCGGAGGTTGTCCAACGGGGTCTCTCCATTCGTCCAATTTTGTGTATAACTGATCGATTTCTTTATCGCGAATTGGGGCACAACGTCCTCGCAGAACCAGAAGTAGCTCTTTCAAGAAGATGAGCGCAGAATGCAGAGGGGAAGAAGTCGGTGGTAGATGGGCTTCTAAGCTCAGTATGGCTTTATGATTTGGGGGGAAGAGGGGCGTAAGAGCTTCGGCGAGGTCGCTATATAGCCGCTTCAAGCGCGGCAGCTGTACGGAGGGTAGTGCTGATGATAATGACTCGATGGCCTATTGAGAAGATCAAGCTTTCATAGCTATGGTATGTTCTATTCAAAGGACGTACTTCGTTCCAAAAAGCTCGGTGGGCCACCTCCTGGACCCTTTCTAGCAGAACCTCTGACTGGTCCTGGTTGGATTTCTCCTTCTTCATCTGGGAATGTATCATCATAGATAGCATGGTCTTCCCCGGTGGAACGAGCTTCTCTGGTTCGGTCGCGAGTCGATGCAAGAAATAAACTTGATTTAGAGAGTCCACAAGCTCAGGGGGCAGAACGGCGTGTGGTTCATGGCGGTATACGACGGGCTCTGGGGCAGGCATTGCTAGTGGTGGTTCAAGGACAAGGTGCAAATTGCGCTGGCGCGCTTACCGAGCAATTTCGTCAGCCATGCGAGCCGAGGCGAGCCGCGCCAAAAGCGCCAAAGTCGCGCAATTGATGCTTGGACACTGGCCGCAATGACGACCGCCACCTTCGACGTAGTCCTGGGCTGTCTCTTCCCTCTTGCTCTGCTGCTGGTCGGATATCGACTACGGGACAATTTCTTCTCGCGATCGGAGCTGTACGGCTTGTTGTTTCCTAGCACCGCGTCACCAACGCCCGCTACGATATATTCGAGGGTCAGGGCCTACCATTCATATCTGCAGTATCTCAAGCTTTCGTATAACGATGTTCAACGGATGCGATCATCCTATGCCTCTCTTGGAAGAGGGCACAAGGGTCTGGGATATCGAATCGGTTATCCACAGAAGCTGGAGAGACTCTGGGAGGTGACAAGCATGAACGCAACGCTCGCGGAGGAAATTGCAGACCTTGCAGTCAATGAATACGCGGAGCTTAAGCACACGGCCAGGGTGCAGGCGACTGCAGCGGACCTTGCTCGTGTCCGCGAATCACTGAAGCACTTTGTTCGCGATTGGAGCCAAGCAGGCGCGGACGAGAGAGCGCGGACATTCGCTCCTGTTCTCGACCTTCTGCGGCTCGTTGACCCAGCCCAGAGGAGTCAACAGCGCGTGTTGGTCCCTGGAGCTGGTCTTGGTCGCCTTGCTTGGGAAATAGCGCAGCTCGGTGCGTTACAATCTACCTAACCCCACGTTCGCAGGCGAATCTCATAGAACCTACTTTACAGGTTTTGATACCACGGCCAACGAGCTATCATACTTTATGGTTCTCGCCTTCCGATTCCTTCTCTCGGCAGAAGCTACACAGAAGGCTGAGCAGCACAAAATTCGCCCATACGCTCACTGGTTCTCCCATCAAAAATCCAATGAAAATCTATTCCGTAGCGTTTCCTTCCCTGACGTCGTTCCTCGGCTAGGTCCCAACTTCCACCTTTTGGAAGGAGACTTCCTCAAGCTTCCACACCCCACGGCCCCTGGTTTCCCCTCGAATTTCTGGTCTCAAAGCAAAACAGAGACGGGGCAGCAAACTAAACCTGCTTTCGAACCTGGAGGATTCGACTACGTGGTAACCCTCTTCTTCATCGACACATCCTTTAACGTCCTCGAAACGATGGAGCAAATCTTTGCTCTCCTGAAACCGGGTGGCTCCTGGGTCAACCATGGCCCTCTTCTCTGGCCGGGTGGCGGCCAATGTAAACTCGAGCTCAGCCTCGAGGAAGTCTTGGCCGCCGCCGCTGAAGTCGGATTTGTGCTCGAAAGACACGAAGATGGCCACCCGGAAGCTCAGAGATCAGTGGAGTGCGAGTATACAACGGACCCTCTGGCCATGATGCGATGGGCGTACAAAACCGAGTTCTGGGTGGCGAAGAAGCCCCTTTTATAGCTTTGTCAACTATACTTCCCAATGTATCTCACCAGCCCTATGATACCCCACACTGAAGGACCTCATATACCGCAAGCGCTTTTGTGGAGTCTCACTTCGGTGGTTCCTGTCGAAACTAGGACACGCCAATCAATGAAGATTCCGTATCTCGTATTTCACTCAAGATTTAACTCCTCCAGGCGCTGTAGTCGCGTATTCAGACCAGAATTAGATCGACTGTCGGTAAGCCATCGTTCCCAGAACTTCAACCCGCTATATACCTTCAGGTCTGAACTCAGATAGAGGGCTTTCATGAGTTGAGGGAAGTACCAAATCGACCCGGCGAAGGATATTTGCATGAGGGGGTAGCAGTATACCAATAAGCACAAGCACAAGGTCCATGGTGTTGTCTGTCTACTGGAATAATCAGTCCGAGCCCGAACATTGAAGCAATGATGACAAGCATACTCCAGCAGAGAATTACGATGCAGATCCAGTCTTTAAAGTCCTTTATACCCAGTCTCAGATTTGTTCCACTCGTACATCGAATTCACCCTCGTACTGCTCGACGCGGCCGAGGCAGCTGACGGCATATGAGGTATGAAAAGCGGGGTCGCATCCCACTCAGGTGCTTCCTGCACCCGTTTATATTGGGCAGCCCTGTTCTGCCTTTTCTTCCACCAAAGCCTACACCACCTCATCAGTCAAATGCAGTCACCAGACGAATTGAAAATGGGTACGACTCACAGTCCAAGAGTAAGCGCGACAATGAACGCGATAAGGCCGACAGCACCCCCAATAAGTGCAAACTTATTCTTGCTCAAGAAGCCGCCCAGCCTCGTCGCGCCTTGGGGGTCCGGATCCACAAACTCCAGCTTTCGATTCGGAAGTTGCGACTTGCTCGGAGGGTTGGCGGGGTCGTAGCAATACTGCTTGAAGCACGCAGAGCACTTGTCCGAGCGGGGAATGTTGGGCGTTACTTTGAATCGAGCGCGGTCGATGGCGGCACATTGGAGGCATAAGCCCCAGTTGGGGTCGGGGTCGTTTGTGTTGGGGACAAATCCTGCGAGGAGGTTGGCGTGGACTTGGTCGAAGAACTTCCGGGTGTGTTTGGGGCCGTATTGGAGTTGAAATGTCGGGGAGCTAAGTGTGTTTCGTTTAAGCAACCAGGGTTATTCAAGTGATGCAGAAAGCGATGCTCACTTTGTGACTGGGACGTCCCCGTTAAATGGAGGGGCATTTGGCAGGTAGATAACCAGTGGGTAGTCTGAAGGTGCGGGAGGGTCGCAACCAAAGAAGGTGGGTCGGGCATTTGTTCCTGTTGCGATGAAGTCCTCGGCTGTCTGAGGGATTGGAGGGAAGCGCTGGTGCGAGAGGCGCAATATGGTGTCCTGCCTCCCCTTCGTCACAACCAAACTCGAGCCGCTGGAAAGATACACGGCGTCAGCATGAATCTTCTATCCGTAGGTGCTCAGAAGACGAACTTGGGCCAGTTCAGATCAACGATGTCGGCACTGTTTTCTGCGGTCACGATGACATCAAGGCCCCTTGCCTTCACAAAGAGGGGTCCGTAGGGGACATTCTCGCCATTGGAGGATCCATCGATTAGTTCGAGCCATTCAGACTTGCTGTCCTGGAACAGGCCATCTTTCAACCCTTTAAACGGGCTTGGCCAATTCGCAACATCGTCTGCGCGTGTGCGAACAGAACGCAAGAGACGAGAGAGGACGTATAAAATCCCCGCTCCGTCCTCCTTCGAAAACTCCGTGATTTTGCTTCTCGCGAAATCGAATATTTGCTAAGAGCAGTATGTACCATGTCAGTCTTTTCAAAAGCACCTTAGCACGAACAAACGACATACATTGAAGAGACCAGCGCTCGTGCCCATGACAAACCCAGCTTGGTCGAATCCAACAACGCAAGTTGAGCCATTGGTCGGCATTCCATCGACCAGTCGCGTCCCTGCAAATGTCAGGTTAACACCCGCAGACAGAGCAGGGTCATACGAAGCCAGCTCCAGCGGTGTAATCTTGCCAATAAAATTAGAATGCACTGCCTTCGAGGGAGGGTAGGATCGTCGCACCTCATATACAGTAGCCTCAATACCAAGCGCGGTTGTGGCGTTTGATCCCGACGGCCGCGCGTTTGCGACGACCATCGGGAAAGGCGCTTCAAAGTTCCGGTACGAAGGCAACCTGGGTATGTCCGACCATAGCTGCCCGGCCCCATGCGCGCTATCGTTCGTCAAGAAATTGGCCCGCGTTGTCTGGTTCAGGAAGTGATAGGAGATCATCCTTGCCCACGGATCAACCATGCTCGTATCACTAGGTACCCCAAAGGTAAAGTCAGGTCAATTCTTTAGCGCCCATCACCAGGACCATCATGGGCATCAAAGCCAGAGGGTGAGGGTAAACGATGGACTTACATCCCTGTCTGCGCCTTCGCCATCACGCTCCAAAGCAGGCTTCCGAAGAAGTGTTGGTTGTCCTCTGAGAAGAGATTGATACCATCTGGTGTGACGAACGGGATGTCAAGTAACCATCCCTGCCTGTCGCCATCTCCAAAGACGAGCTGTTGTATCGTCGGCCAGCCATTGAAGAACAGCGAGCCCGTTACCCATGAGCCACCTGGTCAAAAATAAGCGGTCAGTCGACGACGCACACAATCCAAGGCATGCAGCCCCAAACCGGAATTTGGCTGAGAAGAACAAACAACAAAGAGTCCCCACACCCACCTGAAAGCCCGGTCATGTACGAGGCAACCTGCAGTAAACCCCCGGTCCCCGCAGCCTTCGAGCTATCGTTCCTCGCATCGAGCGCCTCCAGACACGCGGCCCCATATTGCGCTGCCCTCAGCCCTCCCCCAGGTATCGCGATGCCCACCTTCGGGAAGTTCCTCTGAAAGTCTGCAAGCTTGTACCCCAGCGCCGAGCCGTCGCCCAGCCACTCCTCCCAAGCTCGTGGCAAGACGTTCTGCATGCGGTTGGTCACATACTCTACCTCCTGTGGATGTAGCGTCTGGTTTTCTGCGGACCATGTCCTTAAGATGGGTCGTGTTGAGAGATCAGGGCAGTCGACGTTCGTGAAGGGTGCATAGTCGGTGACTTTTTCCTGCAGGACCTGGGGCAGCTTCTGGGTTGAGGCTAGCAAGGCCAAGTGAGATAGAATGAGGCAGACGACGCCCCGGGGAAGGAGGGCCATCGTGGTATGCGATGTAGATGTGAGCAGTACACAAGGCAATGATCGCCGCGCACTGTTGTAACTCTTTGTCGCCACCGATTTGTCAGCAACGGGCTTTAAGCGCTCGTCCCTTGGCTCGGGAAGCGCTCAGGGTCCAGATGGGAGTTTTCTGGCTCAAAGTTCGATACCTTGCGTAGATTTTCAGACTCAAAACCAACCACTTCCCCTATATCTGTGCCTGCGCAGCTCGAGGGAGTCGTGGCTTCTGTTTCTACGCAACGTTATTGTGAGTCAACTGCACGTTCCCCGCATAGCACCGCACACCGCCACACTAATAGGTTCTGCTTTCAGCTCGGTATTATGTAGACTCGAATACTCAATACAAAAAAGGATCGCTACGGGTACATATTATCTCGGTCTAATCAAAGTTGTTAGCCTCGAACAAGTAGTTGGCGGCGAGCTCCTCATTCTTATCGCAAGCAAGGAACGCCTCCAAAGCCTGCTGTCTCGTGAAACCAAGGCCCTCGAGCTGTAGATTGATGAGTACGGATCTCTGGATTATTAAAATGATGGACGCACCCTTTCGATCGCAGCACGCTCCTCAGGAGTCACACTGACTACCTGGGCACCTGGAGGAATGTCACCATCTTCACCCTCACCATCAGCTTCAATGCCCAAGAGATCGTAGAGCATATTAGGGTTCTGGGCAATGAGCTGCGCGATACCGGGGTTCTGAACGGCGAGCTGCTGGAGAAGCGCCTGGGCAGATTCCGGGTTCTGCTGGAGAGCTTCCCGAAGCTGTTGGATCTGAGGGCTGTTTCTGATCGCGTCGAGGTTCAGGCCACCAGGGAGAGTACCCCCAGCGGCGGCTCCACCACCTTGCTGCTGCTGCTGCTGGGCAAGCTGTCGTAATTTAAGTTAACAATGTACACAGATATAAAGGTGTGTACGGACCTGGAAAAGGTTCTGGGGCTGGCCGGCGGGCGCCGCAGCGGCAGGGGCTTGCTGAGCAGCGGGAGCAGCGCCACCAGCAGGGGCAGCCTGTGCCTGAGGCGCAGCGGTACCAGCAGCTTCGGCTTCGAGATGGGCAGGAATTCCCTATAGCGAGGATAAGCGATGGCTATAGGGCACAAGATCTACACTTACACTCATCAAGTATTCAACTGCACGATCGGGGTTGTTAAAGCTCGCTCGCATAGCACGCACGACCTGATCACGCTCGAAACCCATCTCGACAAGGCCAGTGACTGCGCTCTGGTACGCAGCTCCTGACAGGAAGCTGCTTCCAAGGGCAGCGGACTGATCTTGGGCAGCAGGTGCAGGAGCGGCGGCTTCAGGGGTGGCAGCGGGGACGGCGGCTGGTGGTGCGGCGACGGGAGCAGGGGCAGGGGCAGGTTCGGGGGCGGCGGCGGGTGCGGGAGCAGGGGCAGGTGTTGAGCTCGTGGATGCAGCAGGGGTAGTCTTGGGCTATCGAGAGGACAGAGCTGTAAGCAATCGGCTCACAGCATCTTTTAACAGCTTACCTTGGACACCATTAGCACCAGGAAGTCCTTCTCCTTGATGCCACACGACTCGATGGTCTTGTCGTCGGAGAGAATTTTGCCTGGAGCGCCAGTGTAAGCCTCTGCGTTCGGGGCACTCAGTACCACTTACCTGAATAGATCACCTTCTGGGAGGCAACGGCATGTCCATGCTCGCTCTCAATCTTGGCTTTCAGGGTCCCAACCGTCTCCTGACCCTCGACATCGATCTGAAGAAGGTTCAGGCTCGCAGAAGTACCGTGGTGCTGAGAAACAAAAGCGTACCTGGTAGACCTTTTGCTGGGTGGTCTTTACTGTTATCTTCATGGTGGATGGAAGGAGAGAGCAGAGATCAGGACTGATCTCGACGCGTAATCGTAAACTAATTAATTCTACCCGCTGACTCAGCTGCTAAGTGGACTTGGGCGCCTGGGGCACGAGGAGTGTCTCTGCTCCGCTCAGCCATGGAGCCAGAGAAGGGCGACGACTATCTGCGCCGCCTCGCAGCCTACATCCGCACCCACGAGAAGGCCCTTGCAGAGGCAGGCGCACCCCGCAGGAGACATGCTCAACGACAGCACCAGAACACAGACGCCCTCTCCTATCTCAATCCCCTTTCATGGCTCGGTTCCGACCCCAACGTCAAGCCCGTCGTGCTCTCGACCGATACCCACCACCTTTTCTACGTCTTGATGCGTCTCGAGGCCCTTGAATACCCCGTCGGAACTCTCGATGTCCACATCGACAATCCCTCCCGGCCCATGACCTACGTCAATCTCTTTGCTGGCCCAGACAAGTCCGACACCCTATCTCTCGCCTCCTTTCGTTCCTCGTTCTCCGCAGTCTCAAAGCTCTCCCTTGGAGGGGCGTGGTGGGGTCGTGCGGAAACACCGTCGGTTGACAGTGACCTCAGGTTCATCTACAGCAGCTTCACCAAGATTCCTGCACTCATCGTCCATGCTCCCACGAAATCCGCCATCGAAGAACTGCTGCAAGATCCGCCAGACCAGAATGCACTACCCCTCGACTCGTTCAAGAACCTTCAGAGTCTCCAATGCATTGACATTGACCCACGAACGCTACTCGGGTGGGACCGACTGGCCGAGTCGCTACGAAGTCTCACGATGAAGAAGAGTGGGCTGGAGGACATCTCGGACGTGTTCATTGGGGCAGTCATCGACGACCAGGCTCGACGCGAAGGTAGCGCGTCGCGCAAGCGGCACAGGCAGATACCCAGCCGTTCCGGCTACTCGACGCCACTCCCAGACTCCGTCATCGAGGAGGAGCCCTCCGACGACAAGGCCGACGCGGACACTCCACCCGTACCTGATCATACCCCTGCTTCTCCACCACCACCAAAGCTCAGCTCGCTCAAATGGGCTTTCCTCAAACATCTCTCGCTGTCCGACAATGCTCTCACTTTCATCCCTGCAGACGCGCTCTCCCATCTCACCTCGTTAACGCATTTGGATCTATCATCAAATCTTCTAGTATCGGTGCCACCTGCTCTGAGCACGCTATACAATCTTATTTCGCTCAATCTATCGGACAATATGATCGACTCCGTGCTAGGAATCTACCTCAACCTCGGTCAAATCTTATACCTCAATCTTTCCCACAACCGGCTGGAATCCCTGTGCGGCCTCGAGCGGCTGCATGCCCTGGAGCGCGTCGATCTCCGGTCAAACCTTCTGGACGAGAGCTCGGAAGTCGGCCGGCTTGCAACCCTGCCCAACATCACCGAGCTTTGGATCGAAGGGAATCCCTTTATCGAATACGAAGAGCAATACAGGGTTGCCTGCTTCAATTATTTCTGGTCAGAGGGGAAGACGATCAAGCTCGACGGTACGCCCCCGGGCTTCTACGAGAGGCGAAGCATGAGTGCCCCGCCGCTGGAGACGCGCCAGCCTCAGACCCAGCCGATGGCCCACTCACCCCCGGTACTGGCGATCGGGAGTGCCCCTAACCGCACACCGCCATTTGGGCCCACTGGGGGCTTCGAAGGGCTACCAACGCCACCTTCCTCCAATGCTTCTCCGCTCATGCAACCGGTCGCTGGGCACAGTGAGAAGAAGAAGCGGAAGCAGCAGCGACGGATTGTCGAGTTTGGGGAGGAAGGGCACTCGGCGGAAGGGTCTGGGAGCTCGAAGCATCTGCACCCGAAGGACGCAGGGGCGGACAAGTCTCGGGGCCGGACCAAGGCCACCAAGAAGAATGCGAAGGCTACAGAAAGATACGAAGACAATTCAATCACACCCACGCCCTCGACTTCCACGACCGTCCTCCCCCTTCGGTCGTCAACGCCTCCCCCAGCGGAGCCCAAGCCTGTGCGGTCGCGACACAGCAGATACCAGACAGAATACCGGTCGTCGACGATGATGAGCGATGCGAGCGACGAGGCCACGTCGATACCGCGTTTCTCGCCACGCAGCTCGCAGTCGCGGTCGGCTACGCTTTCATCCAAGTCGGCAATGCGTCGGGCACGGATGAGCGCATCAATGTGGGAGCCCGGAACGGGGGGCGGGGAGGCGGGGAAGGATGGGGCAGAGGAATACCGACGGCGGATCGAGGCGTTGAAGCAGGACATGGGCGAGGGCTGGCTCAAGGTCTTCAGCCAGAGCGAGTCCATCCAGTCGCCCTCATAGTAGTTAGCGTACACGTGACCCTGTGCTATGTTCAATTGATGGGTTATTATTTCGTAAAATAATTGAGGTGTGGTGTGTTAGTGTTGAGTGGTGTGCAACTCTACACCGTCCTCGTCCTTTGCTTCATACCCAAGTCCTCCTCTTTCTTCCTCCACCATGGGCGCCAATCTCTCGAAAGCGATGGGTATGACCCTTAGTTCCTCAGTATTCTCACCCTGGATGCTCAATCCTTGTAGGCAAAATATTCGGCAACAAGGAGATGCGTCTCCTCATGCTTGGGTTGGACGCTGCTGGAAAGACGAGTGCGTGCTGCTTTCTTGGCGTCGCTTCTCTTGTATTGACCATTCTTGGCGGAAAATCACAGCCATCCTATACAAGCTTAAGCTCAACCAATCCGTGACAACAATCCCAACAGGTGGGCTCATGACAACCCACCGCACACCCCTCCCCTAACGCATCAGCACAGTCGGGTTCAACGTTGAGACCGTCACATACAAGAACGTCAAGTTCAACGTCTGGGATGTCGGAGGACAGGACAAGATTCGTCCCCTCTGGCGGCACTACTACACCGGCACACAGGGTCTCGTCTTCGTTGTCGACAGCCAGGACCGGGAGCGTGTCGACGAGGCGAAGCAGGAGCTGCACCGTATATTGAGCGACAGAGAGATGAAAGACTGCTTGTTGCTTGTGTTTGCGAACAAGCAGGACTTGCCTGGAGGTACGTGTCGCCCCTGTTGTCGAGCGCGTCTCCCAACTAAGTCGGCTGCTCTCGTCCCCTTTAGCCATGTCGCCTGCGGAGGTAACGGAGAAGCTGGGACTCCACAGGATGCGGGATCGTTCGTGGTATGTCCACCCAAGGTGAGTAGATTGTCTGTCACGTCCCCCTGAAATCGCCGTTAACACGTCGGCCGACAGCTGCGCGACGACTGGCGAAGGTCTCTTCGAGGGCCTACAATGGCTGTCACAAAATGTGAAGAAACGCCAACCCTGAGCACCCACACATCATACCTCCGTTCAACATTCCCTCCTTTTGACTACCCCGGCAGGCAGATTTCGGTTTCGTAATTAAGTCACTCGTTCCTTCTCTTTCGCTCTTGTATATCTCTTCTGTTGAATACCCCTTCCTATTTGCACTACGCTCTTCTACCCCCTTGGTATCATTACTCATGGCAATGCACGAACCCCTCCACGAACGATGATCCCCGTCCAGTCCCCCCACATATGCCTATTCCCGCAGCTTGCCCTCTTTAAGTAGCTGCTCGCACACTTGCACTTGCTGTTCCGCAGTCTTAATGTCTCGGCCTATTCTCCTAATATAAGGGTGGACGTCGCTCCCTCGTTAATAAATCTTGCATTAAAATGAAATATAGCGACGACGACGACGGAGCACGGGACGGCGGCAGCTGGGCTTATCTAAGTGCCAAGCAGCGGCGTCGACACGGAGGACGATGTGACGATGTCGTGCTCATTGAGTAATACGTCCAACAACATAAGTATGGCCGCCGGGAAAGAACATAACCCACCTTCCTCCTCTCACCCCATCTCCCACCATGCTGTCTGGTTTCCGCGCAGCCATCACCCGCAGGGGCTTTGCGACCAACTCGACCGTCAAGGGTTTTGACGGCGCTATTGGCAACACTCCGCTAGTGCGTGTCCTGCCCACTGCCGACTCTACGACTAGCTAACATACTAGCTCAGATCTACCTCAAAGGCCTCTCAGAGCGAGCGGGCGCGCATATCTATGGCAAAGCCGAGTTCCAGAACCCGGGTGGAAGCGTCAAGGACCGAGCTGCTCTCGGGCTGGTCAACAATGCGGAGAAATTAGGCCTGTGCGTACCTCCGATAGCGCCAACTCTCTCGTCGTATGACTCAACCTTCAATCCAGGTTGAAGCCTGGAGGAACCGTCGTCGAGGGTACCGCCGGAAACACGGGTATTGGCCTCGCGCACGTCTGCAGAGCCAAGGGCTACAAATGCGTGATCTACATGCCCAACACGCAGAGCCAGGAGAAGATTGACCTGCTCAAGATGCTCGGTGCGGACGTGCGCCCCGTCCCCGCGGTGGCCTTTGAGAACCCGAAGAACTACAACCACCAGGCGCGCGAGTTCGCAGAGAGCCTGCTCAACGCCGTGTGGACGAACCAGTTCGACAACGTCGCGAATGCGGAGGCGCACTATGAGACGACGGGTCCGGAGATCTGGGCGCAGACACAGGGCAAGGTCGACGGGTTCATTTGCAGCACGGGGACGGGAGGCACGCTTGCGGGTACGGGGCGCGCGTTGAAGGAGCTGAGTAAGGGGAAAACGCAGGTGTGGATCGCGGATCCTCCTGGTAGTATCCTCACGAGCTTTGTGAACAACGGTGGTACTGAGAGGTCAGGAAGCTCCATCACGGAAGGTTCGTTTGATTGGTATTCTATGCCATCCTGGATACTGACATGTTGCTCCAGGTATTGGCCAGGGTCGTATTACGGACAACATGGCGACCTTTGTGAAGCAGGTTGATGGTGCCTTTACCGTGCCAGACGAGAAGACCATTGCTATCCTCTATGAGCTTCTCGACACCGAAGGCATCTACCTCGGTGCAAGCTCTGCTCTCAACGTTGTTGCAGCATACGAACTCGCTCAGAAACTTGGCAAGGGTAAGTTCACTTCTCCGAATCATGGTACAATGCATTGACATTGGATCAGGCTCAACTGTGGTGACCATCCTCTGCGACGGCGCTTACCGATACCAGAGCCGTCTCTTCTCGAAGAAATGGCTGGAGAGCAAGGGACTCTCAGGCGCTATCCCCGACCACCTCAAGAAGTACGCCGTGCTGGATTGATTAATTGATCTACCATGGATTCTTCTACATACCACACGCAACGCGCGAGTCGCCGCCGCACGCACCCGTACATCTATTTCTAAGTAACGATATCTAGTGTCCGCCATATAGGCTGCGGCCCTCGCTGGAAGCGTAGTAGGGCAACTGTACTTTTCGAATTGAAGTGGGGTAGTCGAATTAACTGTAAAATAGGATAAAATAATACATAAAGCAGAAACCTTTTTGTTGGAGGCTTAGCTTGGCGGGGGTGTCGTCGTAGGTCCGGATGAGGGTGGTGGAGGTGGGGGCGCCTGTGCTTCCGCAGCCGCTGGTGCGTTGCCCGCCTTGAGCTCGGCTTCCCATCGCTCCTTTGCACGCACGACTTTGGATTGGAGATAATGGGAGTGGTCGGGGATGGCCGCTGTCTTCTTGGATGCGGGCTTGACAGGCTTCTCGGGCTTGGGCGGCGGCGAGTTGGCTTTGTAGAGGTGCTCGTAGTTCTGGAATCATTATGTCTCAGCAGGCATTCCCGGGGAAGTTTATGGCATAGACGGACCTTGAGAACCTGCTCCAACTCGGCCTCCTTGTTCACGTTAAGGATTAAGCGCGCCTCATCGAGCGTCATCCGGTGCTGGCGTGTCAGTTGGTCGGTGACGGAACCGGAGTTCGCGTGGCCGACTCCGGCAGCGTCGCCAGCTATTGCGCCCTCTGGAGTCGATTTGACGTCTGCAGAACGAGGTCAGGAGAGAAATGTAGTCTCTGAAGAGGATGGTGACGCACTCTTCGCGGCCTGCCTTCCGGCCTCGTAGAAAGCCTTGCCCAGGGCTCTACTTCCGGAGATCAGGATCCGCACAAGGACGAGAGGCGATGACTGTCATTTTGTCAGACATTTGAATCCTTTGTAGAACTCCAGACATACCATTATAAGGGGAGTGTCGGGGAGGAGGACGCACGAAAGGTACCGCGAAATCACGACGAGCTCGGCAACCCCGTCCAAATTTGGGACACGTGACGCTGATTGCCAAAAATTCAGAGGAGGAGCTTGCGGTAGCCTCTCGTCCTATTCAATGTCTCCGTCCAAGCGCAAGACCCCCGCCCACGAAACCAACAATGTTCATCCTCAGAAGAAGTTAAAAAAAGCAGTGGAACAACAGAATGACAAGGGAAAGGGCCGCGACCGCGAGTTCCAGCTCGTAACCTCTGAGATGGTCGTCTCCGTCGCGCCCGTGTTCGCTGTGAACCCCAGAGCGGGTGTCGAGGAGCTCCTGGACTCACTGGTGATGAGGTGCGTCGAAACGAGCGCTCATATCACGTCAGCCTGAACGAGCATCTCGTACAGATACATCCCCGCTCTGCAAGGCGTCGTCCTCGCACACTCAAATCTCAAATTCACCTCGGACACTGGCAATGTCAAGGACGACTGCCCGTTCATCATCTGCAACATCCGCTTCGACGCGACGATCTGGAACCCCCGCATGGGCATGAAACTGAGTACGGTCGCGCCTTGCTGATGCCCCGGGGTGTTCTAACCGCTCTCTCGTTTGCGCAGAGGGCCGAATCAACTTGTCCTCCCCAGACCATATCTCGCTGCTCGTGCACAGGACGTTCAATGTCTCAATACCTCGGCACCATATCCCCGCGGAGGAGTGGGAATTCGAGTATGGGCCTGCTGAAAATGACCCCGAGTTTGCAAACGCTGAGGAGGAGGAAGAAAAGGAGGATGACGAGGAGAAGGAGGAGAAATCGGAAGGAGATGCCGAGGCGGTTGAGGAGGACACTACGGAGCATGATTCTGGGAATGGGAGATGGGTGCATCGGTCGACGGGAGAGCGACTGGGAGGACCGAGTGGGATTTTGGAATTCACTGTCATTGGGTACGCTTTCCCTGCCGCTCTCCTCTCTCTTGGGTGGCCACTAATCAGACTCCAAGGCTTACGGTCGCAAACGAGATGCTGTCCCTGGTCGCCTCGCTGCAAGACGACCCATTCTCTCCCATCCACCGGCCGTATTCGTCAGCAACATCGTCGCCAGTGGCGAAGAAGAAGACAAGGAGGGAGGAGCCACAGCCTGAAGAGGATGCAGAGGACCCCGAGGAGGCGGATAGCGAAGACGAGGATGCGTTCAGCCTGTTGAAGCGCAAGGCAGAAACCACGGTGGAGGAGGCACCAGAAACGGTTGCAAAACCCACCAAAAAGAAGCGGAAAGCAAAAAAGGAGAAGGAATAAGGGATCCTAGGTATACCACGCACGCCTTATTTTGACCATAATATCACAGCGTCCCCCAAGGCCGTTAACTAAGCGCTACTCCAAGTCGATTCCATTAAGCGCCCGGGAGTCATTCCTGATCAACCACATAAGCCTGCAGCTGGGGACTTTCGAAATCACGAGTTTCACATGAAGGCAAACGTCCTACACCTTATCTCTTACCCAAACTCCACGCGTCCGTGTTCACAATGAACCAATCTACCATCGATCGACCCCTTCGATTTTACGAATTTCCGGAAGACATCGGTCGCACTATATTCGAGGTTTTGGCTGAAACTCATGAGAACTCTGGCTGGGTGTGTGCTACTGTGTCGAAGAAGGTGAAGTCATGGTGCATTGCTTGGTCCGATTACTCCTTGAACACTGTTTATCTGGGTTTCTGTGGACGCAGGGTCGAACCATCCACATCCATTCGAACGTCCACATGCCTCTCCTTCATCGTACCATCTTGTGTCACTCATCAAAGGAAGCCGATTTCTTCGCGCTTCATGTCCAGAGCATCCACGTATCCCAGTCCGGGGTCTCCAGTCATGGTCACCTTGATCTTTTGGAAGCATGTCGCAATGTCAAACAGCTCAACCTACGGGTTCAAGTCTGGACGGACGGTGGTACGAATGTCAAGTACAGGGTTGGAAGGCACCCCATTTGGGCGCTGGCCAAGCCCAAGGTGTTGCATCTCAGTGGCACTGTTCCTGCATCCCATGCCCATTTCTACCTCGAGCAATCTCCGGTGTTTACCAATGTCACGCATCTCGAGGTTGACTGTTCACCCAATCGCCCTTCTCATTGGTCCTGGTCTTCCCCCCGCGTCTTGCCTGTTTTAACGCACCTCTGTCTCTCTACCGTCGAACAGTGGAATATGGGAGGGCGTGCTGTCCACTTGGGCGCATTTAAAGGAATGCGTGCCGTATCTCCCGCCCTTGTTCGAGGATCTGGAGGATGACGACAAGCTCCTATCGTGGATTGTGGAAGAGGGGCAACGGCTGGATGAGAGGGTTGTCGTAGCCGTGCGTGAGCGTTTGCATACCACGGAATTAGATGGAAAGGAGGACCCATGGATAATGAGGGAGCCTGCCTGGAGATGGGCCGAAGGGGACATGTACGATACTTTGGGCCCTTTCTGGAGGAAAGCAGAAGCCTTGGTTTCCAGGAGGAGACAGCAGACCGGAGTAGTCTCTCCCCTTGTGCGATAGTTGGTTGAACTTGTGTGCTCCGAATTGTATGTCCGTGCTTCCTACGAGACGGAAGTGGATTGCACGACCGAAGAGAGTTCAGAATCCCTCTGAAGATCTGAGATTTAGGCATACTATTGCTGTACTTCATTTTCGAAGCCGAATGCTTGATGTGCCTGGACACTAGACTATCTAGTTTCCAGCTCATCTTTCCTGGGGTTTTTGTACCTGACAATAGGCCCGATCTTTAAGCGCCCGTAAGGCAGCCGTAATGTTATGAGTTTAGTGTACACATTGTGGACAGTCACGAGCTTTCGAATCAGGGAATCAGGTCATTGCATTGCCCTCGGCCACTTCATCCCACAGACTCGTTGACACAGAACCGCTCCCATGAATAATCCCAATTCCGACATGACCCAGTTTCACCTTTTCCTACCCTTCAGAGTTAGCACTGTCTCAGTCAGGCGGGTATACGATCCAGTAGAGGGAAATTGAGAGCAATCTACAAAACAAACGTGACGGCGCGTTGATCATTGGCTAAGCGCCGGTTAAGCGCCCCGCGACGTTAATACAAGCAGGGTCGAGATACTCTTATCTCCAGGATGCCACGCACGCACTTCATGAACTTATAAGTCATACAAATATATAGCGCGGACAGTTTTATCCAATATTTAGACAGGCCGTAGAATTAGAAAGGCTTTTAGATATCGGTAGAATAGGTGGAGATACAAACAAAGGTCCAGGCTTGAAACGGAACGTAAATTGTATCCACTGTAAGGAAAAAGAAATACTTATGAAAGGTCATCAATGGTAAGGTCAGCCGAAGGTGAGGTATATGACTCCGTCTTTCGGTGTAGACTTGACCTTTGCAGGGGAGGAGCAAGCGACTTGTTCAGGCTCTCCGATACATTCGACAAAGGCACCCTCGTCACCCTCGTAAGATTTGTTCTGGGCTTGCTCCCAGCCGGAACCATCACAGACGTATACATTTCCAACTCCTGCTGGAGATGGCTCCCTTGTGCTTCAGCTCGCTCCTTCTCGAGGTTGAGCTCTGCGATCTGCTGTTTCGCCTCCGCCAGCTCCCGTCGAATGCGGTCGACGTACATGATGCGCTGGGCGGGGTTGTGGTGACCGAGGATCTCAGCGTTGCACTCGCTGAGGTGATTCGCTTCTTCTTCTGCGATCTTGTTGCGCGAGACGAGCAGTGCGATCTGTTTATTGAGGTTCTCGTACGCTTGTTGGTACCATTCGAGGTCCTGCAGTTCGCTTGACATCCTGGCATAGATAGTTAGGGAGTGTTCAAGAATAGAGTTGAGAGGACGTACTTGTCGATCTCCTCGCGGAGAGCATCTTCTGCCATACGGTCCTTTTGGACGGTAGAGGTCAAGCGCTGAATGGTATCGCGTTCTTTCTTCAGGGCTTGCTTGTGCTTCGAGTCGATCCCCGCCAAAAGAGCGTCTTTCTCCTCTAGCTTCAGGTCGAGGTTGCGGAGGTCGCGCTCTGCAACCTGCTTGTCGGCAGTTGTGCGGGCGATTTGTTCCTGCGTCTTGGCATAGTCGTTGCTGACACTTTCCAGGCGGGAGGCGATGGCTTCGTGAGATGCTAGTACTTCAGAGACCTGTGTGGCATGCTGTTCCGCAATGATTTCCGTCACGGCCAGTTCCTTGCGCTGGATATACGAGGTGATAGCAAGGTTGGTGGAATGGAGGCGGTAGAAGTCGGCGAGCAGTTGTGAGGTACGCTCTTCGATCTTAGAGGCCGTAAGTTGGTGGTCGTATATCGAGTGCTGGATAGCGAGGAGAGCATGCAGCTCTGGTGATGGATCAACGTCGGTTTCGACAAGGTTCTCTCGAACAAATGTGATTTCCTGACACGCGTCTTCGAGTTGTTGGGAGAGGATGAGACTGTCAGTCTGGCTTTGGCGGATGAGGTGGACAAGTTCGATGACTTGTGCTTCAGAGTTGGCGAGTTTGCGCTCGAGTTTCAGTTTCTGGATATGAATGGTATGGTATTTGGTTTCCAGGTCTTCGTAGAGTGACCGACGAACAGACTGGGTCGCGAGCCTGCCGAATTCAGATGCCACATGGGAAAGGAGATTGGTGTGTTGTTCAAGTCGAAGGACAAGGTCGTCTTCTCGAGAAGCGGTGCTTTCTTGGACTTGGGCTAGGTCATGCTTCAACTTGGCGCACTCTTCCGTCTTCTGGTCAACGAGAGCCTGGAGCTTCTTCGTTGCAGCTTTCGAATCGGTGTCGGTTGCCTTCTTGAGTTGCTGGTGCTGAACCGCCAATGCTTCGCGAGCTTTCTTCTCCACGGCTAGGCTCCGCTCGAGTTCGAGAATCCGACTATCGCGTTCGCGGATTTCTTCCTTTCGCTTGATCTCCAGAGACTGAAGTGAGCTTTTCAGGTCTTGAACCTCGCTGGAACTGGCTTGAAGTCTACTGCGTTCGTTCTCTAAAGACCGTAGTTTGAGTCGCACTTCCTTGAGCTCGGTTTCTTCCGAGCCCTTTGTGCGTTTGAGATCTTGAACTCGTGCCTCCAGGAGTTGATTCTGCTTCTTCTGTTTCTCGATGAGCTCTGTGTTGTCCATGTGCTGCTTCTGGTATCTTGCGAGTTCTGCCTTTAATCGTTCGATATCTGCCAGGTGCTGCTTCGCATTAGACACAGCCGTCGGCTTCAACGACATTTACTCACTGCTCGTTTGCCCTCCTGGTGCACATGCTCGAGGTCCTCAACCTTTCTTTGCAGAATGGCATAGCGGTCGACGGAAGCGACGGAGGATCCTGATTTGTGCGTCGGCGCTGCTGTTGTCTTGGTGCGGTTCATGTCGCACTCTGTAGTAGGCGATGGCTCGGGCTCCCTGAATCTCTCCGACTTTTCGAGGAAAGCACCACGTTTGTAGGTGTCAAAGTTGGGTTCTGTGGCGTGTGAGGATGGGCCGAAGAAGCGGGGTAAGAAACGGACCTTGGGGGTTGTAGTCAGTCGGACCTGGGGTTTCTGAGACTGCTCGTCGTCAGTGTTATGTCTCCAGAAACAGGATGAGGCTCACCTGGGGATTTGTTGAAGCGGGAGCCCTTGGCGAACATGGGAGAGAACAAGATTGTTGAACACGCGAGCTGTCTGCGGACGCGCCAGGTCACGTGGACGAGGTGCCGTTAAATTCCTATTTTTGGGACAATAATTCGCCCTTTTCCCAGACCCGCCCATGGCCGTCGCCTCGTCGTCGTCCACATCGCCGCCGCTGTCCTCAACGTCGCCGACAGACATTGACCAGGCCCAAGCTCCCCAGCAGTCGTCGTCGAGTCCGTCCCATCCCTCTGCGTCGGCCACCATGGGCGCTAGCGACTCCGAAAACGATACGGGACACGTCAACGGCGAAACCCCCTCTGCGCCCACGTCCCAGGAGTCCCCGAAACCCCAGCCAGAGTCGTCGGAGGCGGTCGGCGCTGCTGGCAGCGCTGAGAAAGGTGAGCATATCGCTGTGTGCTGGCTCGTTGTGCGCTCGTCTCAGGGTCCTTCTGCTTGTCAGGTTCTCTCCCAGAACCGTCAACACGTGTCCCCCACAAGGAGGAGCAAAGCAGTTTACCCGAGCTAGACAGGTCTGAGGACGCGTCTATGTCGCCAACGTTGACTGCGAACAAGTCTGCTTCCAGTGCTCACGGCCATCCCTCAGGCTCTCCAAAATCTAATGGCGGGAAAGCTGGCCGTGTGCGCCAGTCCAAACCGTCTGGCTTCTCCAAGCTCCTTCGCATCCTCCTTCCCTGCATAACCCCCTCGTCAGCACACCCCATCGAGGTCGACACCGTTCCAACTCGCTCTTCGCCAGAGCCCTCACCCACAATCAAGCAGGAGAAGCAGGCTGAAGAACCTCCCGCTGTCGAGAAGGAGGATTCAGCGCCATTGGCTCAGGACAGTCTACCCCCTCCAGTTCCTCTACCTGAAGCCGAAAAGAAAATTGAAGATGTCCCTGCCCCTGACAAAGTGGACGAGCCTACTCAAGAGGTAGAGGTGGAGGTCTTGACTCCTCCCGAACCCGCTCTTCTGCCGGAGGAGGAGACGGAGGGTCTGACTTCTGGCGCTGTTCAACCCCCTGGGTCAACAGGTGTTCCTGTGACACCAGAATTGCCGGTCCACGACGGGAACGAGTCGGACAGGACAAGCTTCACTGAAGACGATGATCTTGACGATGTGCACATTGACGAAGACGAGGAGGAGGACAGGCTCATTCTCAGTGGAGGTGCTGGCATTCCCATTGGCCCTGTATGTCGCTCTGCATTTCCTTTCTTCTCGTACAACGCTCATATTACTTCCAGGATGGAGTTCCGAGACCCCTTCTGCCCCCTATTGCCCCAATACACGCAGGCAGAAAGTGCCTAGTACTCGATTTGGACGAAACCCTTGTGCACAGTAGCTTCAAGGTATGATCGTCTATCACCTCGGCCCACGGACTTTTACTAACTGCTTTGTCTAGTCCATATCGCAGGCCGACTACGTTGTGCCTGTCGAGATCGAATACCATTGGCATAATGTCTACGTTATCAAGCGCCCTGGTGTCGACAACTTTCTCAAGAAGATGGGAGAGATTTATGAAATCGTCGTCTTCACCGCGAGTCTGAGCAAAGTTTGTCCTTATTCATATCACATCATTTTGCTTCTGATCAAGGATTTTCGCTCAGTACGCCGATCCTGTTCTCGACAAACTTGACATCCATCAAGTGGTGTCCCACCGACTATTCAGGGAAAGTTGTTATAATCACAAGGGCAACTATGTCAAGGTCAGTTTTTGCCTTCCTCGCCGTCTACAATCATCCGTTGACGACGTTAAATATAGGATTTATCGCAACTGGGTCGTCCGATAAGTGATACCATTATCCTGGATAACTCACCTGCTTCCTACATTTTCCACCCGAACAACGCCGTTCCCGTTTCATCCTGGTTCAATGATCCACACGACACGGAGTTGACCGACCTCGTGCCCTTCCTAACGGACCTTGCGACTGTTGACGACGTGCGTGGCATCCTCGATGGTGCAAGATAACCATCTTGCGCCAAGTGGCAATTAGCATCGATTACCTCTGCTTCACCGCGGTTTTCTTGTCTTATCAGCTCATTATTATCGTCCTGATTATACCTCTATATATCCCTTCGCATACCAGCACGCATAGCCGATGGCAATGGCCCCACTTTTCGTTGTGCTGTGCTTTCTTGTCTTCTCGCATTACCTTACCTAGTCAGGTTGTTTTCGTCTGGGGCCGTTGTACAAATTTCTATAATTCTTTGGACAGATAATCTGGCGGCGAGCGGCGCGGTACATCCCTCTTGTCATTCCTTTACCTTTCTCCTGATTTCCTCCTGTAGATGTATTGTGCCCTTGCTCGTCGTCCGCAGCCGCTGTGACGCGTTGACGAGTCTGGCCGGACATTAACATACAGTCCTATTCTTACGATGTTGATGAATCTTACGACTATGCATACACGACTGATACAACACCGACCACTAAGCTTCAAAAATTAACAACGGGTTTCAATATCGTTCAACTACTTGATTTTACACAATGCGCGGACAGCAAGAAAACACTTCTTCATCAACGACTAAATATTTGTACCCTGCTCATCTTCAACGGGCAGGCACTTACGCCATTCCAGCTCTACACCACAGCTACGTCTACGCCCTCTGGCTCACACTCTCCTCTCCAATGCCTGTCGACACCGGCTCATCATCATCCCAAGGCTTGAAGCGCGACTTGCGAATGTTTGGGAGTGCGGTCAACCACGAGGGTAGGTTGAATGTCTTGGACGATGCGGCCGAGTCTTTCGTCCTCTGCGAAAGGTTGATGTTCAGAGGCGACGCATGGACGTGCGACGGAGACGACGGTATGCTTCCAACTTCGCTCAGGCTCGGCAGGCGCTCCAGACTGCTATTTGTCGACCCACCCAACGCACGCTGCAGCGCCTCGCGTTCGGCACGCGAGGGCGCGAACGCGCGGAGGAGGGAGCTGTTGTTTGAGCTTGCAGAGGGGAGCATGGTGCTGACGAGTCCGTTCGGGTTCAGCGCGTCGTATGTGACTGGCGCGGAGTGCATGGTCTGAGGTCCGGAGGGGGCGAGTTTCCTGGGGAGGCTGAACACCTTGGCACCGGGGTTCAAGCCTTTCTTAGGTCGCCCGCCTGTGGTTGCATGTTTGCCAGAGAGATGCTGGTCACGGAGGTACCCAAGGTCGTCAACCATGGAGGAATCGGGGGACCAGGGATAGTTGCTGATAGAGCTGTCGATCGCAGAAAAGTCGTTCAGGCTGTCGTAGCTCAAAGAGACCCCGTCGCGCTGGCTCTCAGCAATGCTACTGAAAAGCGAGGTTGTCGGAGTGCTATTTGTGGAGGACAGGGAATAGAGCGGCGAGGAATTCCATGACTGGTTGAAGGTAGGGTCGTTTTCTAACTGCAGTGCCTTGGAAATTTCCGAAGGCTGATCCGAGGGTACTTGGCCGATGCTGGAATAATGCGTGCGCCTTGTCGCCGGGGACATTTCCAAGTCTTTGTGACCATATCCCTCTTCGTAGATAGGAGATTCAGCCAGGAAGGCGTCTTCAGGATACAGGCCATAGTGATGCAGAGGAGCATGGACTGCGTCCGGGTGGACAGGTGAAGAAGATGAATCCGAGTTGAACGTAGGAGGTTGATCGTGGATGGGATATGGATGGCTGGTGTCTATAGCAGGTAATCGGCGATTGAAAGAAGCTTCGTTAACATTATCGACCATGGGGTGTCCTTGGTACGTCGCTGATGATGCGTGTTCCTTCATGCGACGGCCAACCTTCTCCTTGAGGGACTCGAGCCGCTCACGTTCCATTGCAAGCTTCTCTTCCAGTTCCCGGGATCGACGATTCAGCGTGAGCAATGCTTCCTCGGCGGCCTTGATCTCGGATCTCTTGCATTCCAAAGCCTGCGACAGCTCAACCTCGACTTCAGGAGCCTCCGCGCTTTTCTGCGCAATGATTTCTCGGTCGTTGTTGGTCCGCTCCGTGAGCGTAGCGACTTCACGGTCGAGGAACTCTATACGGTGAAGTGTGCTGTCGCGCGTTGTCCGGGATGCCTTCAATTTTCTGCCCGCTTCCCGCTTGAGCTGTTCTGCGGTACGCTTCTGATCATCAAGGTTCTTCGTCTTGGTCTTCAATTCTAATCTTGAAGCATCTTCGAGCCGTTTCCTTTCGCGGTGGGATTCAAGTTCAAGATTTAAAATCTCGTGGGACTGGGATGCGGAGGCCTGGAAGTCGCTGTACTGGGTGCGGAGCTCTTTTACAGAGGCAGTCGAGGCAGTGATTTGGCGAAGGACTTCGGCTATCAAGGGTGATTGGTCGAATAATGTGGATCGGGTGGTCTTCCCGTGCGGGACAACGGGCGCCATCGGCAGGCATGACGTTGGGGCGGAAAGATAGTCGCAACGTTCTGCCGGTGCATTTGGAAGGCGTTTGGAGTGCAGGGGAAGCGAGGCCGTCTTTGAGAGCGGAGGCGGGCTGCTGCTACGCGGGGGAGTCGATTTATGCACGGGTTGATCACGGTTTCTAAGGCGCGGAGGAGATTGTTTGGTGAGGAGATGGAAAGGCAGTGTCTTTGGCATGTATGATCCCGCTACAACGGGAGTCAGGCAAGGGTCAAGAGTCAGAAAAAGGGAACGCACCATGAAAGTCAGGCAGCATATCGAGGTTTTTCATGCTGAGAATGCCCGAGCTCCAGCCCTCTTCGTCTTTGGAACGTGCAATGACATCCTGATACCAAGTTTCCCAAACGCCGCCCCGCCACCATTTCCCGAAAGCGCCAATGTACCATGAGTCAGAGATGGACCATCCGTCGGCCTCATCCGAAACCGCGTTGCCCTTTTGCACGGGCACCATGGCGGCAATTGTAAAGACGGCAAAGCTGTGGAAGACGTGTTTCGGGGTGCGGAGAGATATCGATGCGCGGTTTGCAAAATGGAATGGGCCGTTGCGGTCGGTGGTGGGGGTCTTCATTGAGCGCGAGAAACATGCAGAATGGAACGACCGGGACGATAGGCCATCGTGGACACCCTGCTCGCTGTCGAGACAGTCTTCAAGACGGCTGAGGTGGTGGCGGAAGGACTGTTCGGTGAGATATGTGCGGAACGAGTTCTCGGTGGGGTTTGTGAGGTATGCTGTGGGTACAAGGAGGGTGCATGAGCACGAATGGCGCTGTGGCAGCGGAAAAAGTCGCACCAAGGACGAGGGTTACTATACAGAAAACGAGGAGACAGAAGATGGACTGGAGATCACTCTTCCCCAGAACCATGCCGGCGAGCTCAGCAAAGGGATTGCGAAGAGACATAACACTTAGAGAGGCAAAAGAGAGGCTCATGAGCAGAAAAACGAGATCCTTCCAGGAGGACGCTGGGGCGGCAGGGCTTGGAAGTGAACTCGGTGCAGTTGACTGTGGGGGGGACAGCTTGCCGATGGACGACGAGTGGCTCGCCGTCGAAGCCCGGCGGTGTCGAGCAGGGCCAGATAGATGAAGGAGACGGGAAAACGACGTGGTGACGATGGCAAAGGACGCTGGTCGTCGTCCGCGACGATGAGCTCTAACTCCCGGCAAAAACAAACCTGCCTCAACTGATATTATGTAATTGCATTAATAATTATTTACAAGCCCCGCTCCCTGTCTATCGCAGCCATGATGTCCGTAATCTGCCTCATAGTGAGCGGCGGAAGGTCGTCGTCCGACATATCTAATCTCTCTCTCCGTCGAGCCTTGCTTTTTGGACGCCCGTTCTCAGATCGCCCTTCCCCTCGATTCTTTTTCCCAGCCCTCGCCAGGCCGTGCTTCTCCACCGACTCTTCGTCGCCGTCATAACGGTTGTCCTCCTGACTTTGCGGAATTGTTCTCTTGGCCGGGTGCTGACGCTGCTGCATGTGAATGGCGTTAATATCGCGCTGTGACAGAGCCCTTCTAACAACCTTCGGCTCCTGTGATGGCTGCGACGACCCTGCCATCGATACGTCCGAGTTGGGCACCAGGATTTTCCCCAGCCCATCCCTGGGAAGGCGCTTCGGAGACGGCGGACGCGGGACCTTGCGCGATTCTGTTGGGTACGGCTGTTCGTACGAGATAGGCCGCTCCGGGTCGATGTCCATCGTGTTTTCATCCACGGTGCGCTGAGACTCAATGGGCAAGCTGGAGGACGGCGCTTGTTCAGGCGCTTCGACCTCTCCCATGTCCGTGTCGCTCAGGAGAACCTGGGACGGGTTTATGCGTCTGCTCACAGCATGTGCAGACGGAGAAGGAGACGGAGGAGGGCGGTGGCGCGGGGGGCTTGATCCCCACTCGGTCACTGGGATCTCCGGGGAGGAAGACAGCACCGTTGCTTCTCTCTTTGGGGTTGCAGGTGATGCTTTTGGCGTAGACGGCCGCACAGGCCTTGCGTCAAACGGCTTGTCATTGTAAGCTACACAGAGTGAGTGATAGTCTTTCTTTAGTGGAGCAAGGGACTTACCGAGGCCTTCAAATAGGTGTAACAGTTCATTCGGTCTATACACTTTCGACTTGGTCAGAAGCTTCTAAACCTTCTGTCAGACTTGACTCTTGAGCCGTCGGGCAATCAAAGTTAACTCACGGGTTTCTTCCCTTCAGCGGGGGGTGGTGGACTATGCGGAGGAGATGGCATCTGTGGTGCCGCAGCCAACCGCCTCAGTTTGAGAACATTTCTGGAGGTACGCGATGAGCACACACAAGCGGAAACGGCATAGATGCACTCACCCTCCCCCGCCGTGCTGTTTCAAGCCCTCCGACCACGCGTTGAGGTCAGCATGGCTCGTGATAGATTTTGGCCCTCCAAGGATTGACTGAGGTGTTCTCGCAGACCGGGTGAATATCTCGCACTCCAGGACGAGGCGCGGGTGCTCAGATAGGCCAGAGTTTCCTCCTCGTGGCGCTCTGCAGAAGATGGGTTTGTATTGTTTGACTGCCAATATGCAGCATTCTTCCATCGACGTTCTAACGATACTGCATGTTGCGTGAGGTCGTGATCAACAGCATATACTTTAGTTGCACTCACTTGCGGTCATCCTCTACCGCGGCTTTGGCAATCCTGATGGGCAATGAGTATTCTCCGTCCGAGAACATGCCCCAAAGGACGTGAGGTTTGGTCTGGTCTGTAAGAAACTAGAACCGAGTGAGCAGAGGGCGCGGCTGGCGTGTTGGGACGCGCCATTTACCCGGATGACCTGGCCTTTCTGCGACTCCCTGCACCACTTGATAGACGCCACATCGGCGCCGTACTCCTCCCCGACAGCGACGAGATAGGCTGCAAGCCAGGGCTTCAGAATGTCGGTGGTCATCGTCGTGTTCTGGGCGTAAAACATAAAGTGGGTGAGACGCGACTGTTTAACTGCACACGTGACTTGGATGCCGTGTCCGGCGGGGTAAAGCGATCGATTTCGATCTCAGGACTCTTGCTCCTCGACAGCAGATGTCCGTACAGACATGGGTGTCGACGACATCCGACAGGAGATCGAGCCCGTAGCTGACGATGAGCACGCCCTGCGACGATGACCCAGAGACAATGTGCCTTCCATTAGCACATTGCCTCAGGATCATCCTTGCCAGGCAGCGCTCATGCCCCCCAGTGACACGCCAGGAGAATAGGAACGCTTTACATGTACCATTGAACGAGAAAAGAGGATGTAGTGCACGATGAGCAGCAGTCCAAAGGCCGTCGGGGCACGCTGCAGCCTGCAGCGCACAGGATGACAAAGATGTTGTTGACAAAGCGGTTACATAAAATACGGTTGTGGCTCACGCAGCGCCCGCATTTTCTCTCTCTGACCAACACGGCGCTCGACGACGAAACCGAACTCTGGATTGCTAATGGTACACAGGGACGTACAGGAAGGGGAATCAACACGACAAGAACGAAGACAAGGGTATTCTATGCTGCTTAATCAGACTTTTGCTCCGCCGCTGCGACCGGCGCTTGGGCCTCGTTCTGCTGGTTCTGCTCTGCCGCTGCTTTGGCCTGCTCTTCGAATGTCGGTGCAGGCGGCTGCGGATTCTGCGGCAGCATCGATGCCTGGCTGAGCGCCGCTCGCAGCGCCGCGTTCTCGACGCGGAGTTGATCGACCAGGGCGCGGCACTCTTCCCATCGCCGATTGGCCTCGTCAGCAGACTGCAGGGCTGCGTCGAGCAGTTGGGATCGAGACTCGAGGAACTTTACATGTCTGGGTGCGCATGTCTCAGAACCCCTCTGTGTGCGGGAGAAGGAGAAACGACACTCACTGGTCGCGGCGTTCGCGGAATGCCCTCTGCGCCTTTCTGTTCTGTTCTGCGCGCTTGCTGTTGCTCAGCTGGCGCCCGCCATTGCTGCCCCCGGCGCCGTCTGGGCTGCGCGAAGGCTGGGGTGGCTGCTGAGGAGGCGGGCCTGGCTGGGGCATGCCTGGCGGCGGCATTCCTCCTGGAGTATAGTCGACGGGGTAGCCGAAGCCGGGGGGCAGCTGGCCAGGCATGGGATGCATGAGGGGGTGTGGCGGGGGAAGAACGTGCTGCATGGGCTGCTGGGGCGGCGGCGGCGGTGCTGGCTGCTGCTGCTGCTGGTGTTGTTGCTGCTGTTGAGGAGGGGGAGGTTGCTGCTGCTGCTGCTGCTCGGCGGGGTTGTTGGGGGGTGTCTTGCGCTTCTTTGTGGTGCGTGCGGGCTGGGTAATGGCGGGGGGCTCATCTCTGAGGCGCATGGTAGATTGAGGCTGCTGCAAATGAATATTATTTGGGTCCTGCGGCGGATTCTGCTGCTGCTGGAGGCCTTGCCCGCCGTTGGCCTGCTGAAACGATAGCATTCGTGCCTTGTTGAGGTGAGATTAGTCAGAGGCTGAGTAAGAGGGAGATTGTCACGAAAGTCACGCTTTATCAGAGGCTGGGTCACATCAGAACGTGACATGCGGGGTGGCAAGCAAGGACCGCCAGGGACCGACAATTCCCAAGGACAATGGCGACCACAAAGGTCTCGTTCAGGCATAAGTTCTTTGGGTCTCCAAAGAAAGATTCTCCGACCAGTTCCAGTCAGTAAATTCGCTATCGTGTCTGGACAGTCTGCTCACATAGTCCAGGCTCCTCCGGACAGGCTCCAGGAGTTGAACCACCCGCCGAATCCGACCTGGATCGCGAGCAGGCTTCCTTGAACTCGGCTGGGAGTGCGAACGCCCGTAGGACCCCCTTTTACCGCCGCAAGACGAACAAATCTAGTACCTCGGCGGACGCAACGTCCTCGTCGACGGGCCACTCCATCGCCAAGCAGCCCTACTCGCCGGCGTCCAACCGCTCCCCGCGACAGTCGCTCTTCTCTCGCGCATTTGGCAAGGTCGTGCCCTGCGTTCCTGCCCCCGAGGACCTCCAAAATGGCAGACTCGACGATCCGCCCATCGACCCCCCTTCTCCAGCGCCCCTTCCCGAGCTCTCGATACCCAAGCACGACGATTTAGGCGCCCAAACACGAGGCGACGACGACGAAATAGAGTCCCCAGCGACCGCTGCAGGCTTCATACCCGACCCACCCGTCTCCTACGAACCCCCGTCCCCCGACAGCGAGGTCCTGGTTCCCATACCCCTCCATACCCACGTCCTTCCTGAGGAAGAGACCGACGGCCTCACCTCTGGGGCCGTCCAGCCACCGGGCTCCACAGGCTCGGACAGCCCCGCCCATACCCCCACTCGAGACGACTCGGAGGATTCGGACGGCACCAACTCGGAAGACGAGGAGCAGCAGCGTGTGCAGGATGAGCAGGATGAGGAGGAGCGGTTGATCAAGGCTGGAGGCTCAGGCATACCCATAGGCCCGGTACGTGTACCATGCATGTCCACTCGTGTGCGCTGCTCATTTCTCTTTAGGACGGCACTCCCAAGCCCTTGCTTCCGCCCATCGCCCCGGAACACGCTGGGCGCAAGTGCCTTGTACTTGACCTCGACGAAACCCTTGTCCACAGCAGTTTCAAGGTCCGTCGCGCTCAAGCCTTGCTTATCACGGCGTTAATCTCTTCATTCAGGCTGTCCAGTCCGCCGACTTTATTGTCCCTGTGGAAATCGAGTACCACTGGCACCACTTCCACGTCCTGAAGCGGCCTGGTGTCGACGATTTTCTCAAGAAGATGGGCGAGATTTACGAAGTAGTCATCTTTACTGCGAGCTTGAGCAAGGTGCGTTTCATTCCACGTTTCGGACATCGTGACAGTGATGCTAACCAAACACAGTACGCGGACCCTGTGCTCGACAAGCTCGACATCCACAAGGTCGTCGCTCACCGACTCTTCAGGGAGAGCTGCTACAACCACAAGGGAAACTATGTAAAGGATCTCTCGCAGCTTGGACGCCCCATTGCCGACACCATCATCCTCGACAACTCCCCTGCTTCCTATATCTTCCATCCCAACAACGCCGTCCCTGTCTCCTCATGGTTCAACGACCCTCACGACGCGGAACTCACCGACTTGATACCCTTCCTCGCTGATCTGACATCTGTGCCTGACATTCGTGGAATCCTGGATGGAAATCAATGATATACGCTCCCCAGCGCGCTCGTTCATGTTTAATTAAAGATATATCCCCCCTGCTTTGCATCCCCCCTCCATTCCCGCAGCTCATTGTGGTGTACTGTTATTCAATCTCTGCGGGATCTTCTTTCTCTCTCTCACACACTCTCTGTCTGTAAATCTTCTGGCTCTCATCGTGCTATCGTTCGCTACGTTTTCCGGCCATATACCTACACGTTCATTTACCCATCCATCTTTTCTTCGATATCCTTTTCATCTTTGCGCTGTGCTGTAGAACTAACTACTACTTACATATATCCCAATACACATATCTGTTCTACATAGTTTGGTCATGCCGCTTCGAAGCGCTTAGCCGCATCCGTGTCGGCGCTGTAGCGCCAGGGGGGTTAGGGAGGCATCATGCTTCCACGTGAAATCATCCCCAAATCACCGCATTGACGCGCGAGGTATTTCTCCTCGTCACCACTACCATTGACGTCTCTGCTATGACCGAGGGCACGAAATCCACTGGAAAGGTTGCCAGACCTCAGAAAGGTGTGTGCGTTACCGGCTGGACCGCGCATCTGCCTAATATTGCTCGCTTTAGCAACATCGGGCCCGGTTAAATTCTACCTCGTCGCGTACAATGCGCTCTCCGCCGCGGGCTGGGCATACGTCTTGGCCCTTATCGTGATCCACGTTTTCAATCTCGATGGGCAGTCCCCCAGCGGCGTCCTCGAACAACCCAAGGCGACAGGCTTGTTCTCGCGTCTTCCGCTACTCAAGAATGCGACCGGTGGTACCATTTATGCGAACCTCCCTGAGTGGTTGAAGCCCGTGTACGCGCGCGCAACCACTGCCCACGCGAGGGCTGGGTTTGTAACGACCTTTGTGCAAAGCTTCGCGGTTCTCGAGGTCGTGCATGCTGCCCTTGGATGGGTGAGGAGTCCGGTCGCCACTACGGCGATGCAAGTCGCGAGTCGCCTGTGGTTGGTTTGGGGTATCTTGGATCAGTTCCCTTCCGTGCGTACCTGGCACCACTCCTTCCTGCTTATGCATAATGACAAATTGCTGGATGCAGGTCCACACGAACCCCCTGTTCGCCTCAATGGTCTTCGCATGGTCCTTCACCGAAGTCATCCGCTACACCTTCTACGCATTCAACCTCCTCGGATACAACCCCCGCTTCCTGCTCTGGTTGCGTTATACGACGTTCTACATCCTCTACCCCATTGGTGCAGGCTCCGAGGCCTTCCTCATGTTTGCTACCCTTCCTTTGGAGTCGTCTCCCATTGAGAGTCTCAAGGCTGGAGGCACGTGGACACTGGCGGACTATGGAAGGGGAGTGCTGTTCGCAATTTGGTGGCCTGGTGAGTCCATTAAAGCTTGAGCTTGGGGTCGGGCTGATGAAGAGCAGGTTTGTATGTCATGTATACATACATGATCAAGCAGCGCCGAAAGGTCTTCGGGCCCGCGAAGGGGCCTAAATCCAAAAGGGCTTGAACAGAACCTCGCATCCACCCTGGTGCCCGAATCGAAGGGTCTAAATCCGAAGGGGTTTCAAGAACGCCTGGCGTCTAGCTTGGTGTCCGGTATCGAACGATCCGAATGGGCCTGGCGTTTTACCCTAGCGCAAGGTCTCAATCTATCTAGTCTCTGACAGTGACTCGACCAGATATTGTAGCTAATGCTAATCTTCATAATTTTGGGCTTTACATGGCTAACAATCCTCTACTTCAAAAAATTGATGCAGGTCCTTGGAAGGCATAACTAAAATACAACATGGCGCTCAAAGGCGTTTGGAATCTCTTCGCTATATCTGGCTTCCCAGTTGATCAATGACTGAAACAAGAAAGCACTACGGCTATGCGGACACACCTATCACTCGGCTTCGCCATCTAGTTGCTTGAAGGCAGCAAGGGGTTGACAGAGGACGCGCCCCGTTTGTGCGCGGGCCTTGTGGGGCTCGTTGGACTCTCCGGGGCCGGGTCAGCGAACGGATCGTGGACAGGCTGCCTGTGCTCCCTAATGTAGAGCGCCGGTGGAGGGGACGACACAGGATCGTTAAAAGGATTCTGCAGGTCTGCGACAGAGTGCTGGGGCTCCTCGAACTCTGCGGGCCTCTGTTTGTCTTCGGCAGTGTGGAAGTTGGTCTGCGAAGAAGTGGGGAGCAGGGGTGGCTTGCTGCCAGCTCCAATGTTCCTCCATCCACGGTTTTTGGCTTTCCAATGCGCGGGAGAGCGACGGCGGAACCAGAGGATGGTCGCGACGACGGCGATGATGACCGCGCAGGCGCCGATGACACCCCCGGCAATGGCGCCGCGGTTGCTGCCGCTCTTCTTCTCTGGGTTGGTCCCAAGAGTGTTGGGGCGCGCGGTCGAGGCGAAAAGGGTCGCGGTCGTGGTGGTGATGTACGTTATTCCATTGCTGGTGACCTTGACGGGCCATCGTGTCACCGTCCAGCCAGGGCTGGTGAAGGAGGTGATGCCTGTGGTAGTGGGCGTCGCTCCAGGAGTGGTCAACTTGATCGTGGACTTGGTGGTCGTAATCGCACCTGCCCCGGTCACGGTGTCGAGTGGGGGCGGGGAGGATGATTGGGCGTAGGCTGCCGCTGGTGCGAGAGCAAGGACGAGCGCGAGCAGTCTGACCATCTTGCTGATCTAGCTGCGTTCCTGGGGGTGAGCGTCAGGAAGACTAGGAGGGAAATGAGGCTTGGACGGTCGGGTTTATTAGGTTGCATTGCTCTGATGTTTGGAAAGCTGGGTCTCTGAATAACCTGCTTTCGTCCAACCCAGAGAAGTGGTGATTGACACTCGGTGCTAGTAACTGATTCCTTTTCCTTCCTGGAATAGCTGCTCCTGGTATCATTCGTTGCCACACTGCGGGACGATTGTGATAACACCTAGAGTGTGCTTCGCATGTGGATTCGGCCTGTCAGTAGACATCGTAATGGTCTAGGGTATCCCCTGAAATGTCGATATGACGGCTTTTGAGTGTCCTTGTGACCTACTTTCGCCAGCATGCTTTCCCGTCACATCATCTACTGCGGGGCTTTTCTGCAGTTACTTAACTTCGGACGGGTTTCAGCGAATCGCTATCGGCTTAAGGATGCGTTTATGGGCCAAGACTTTTTCAATACTTGGACTTGGGAGACCTTTCAGGATCCTACCCATGGGCGAGTAAACTATGTTGATAAGGAGACGGCGATTACGAGGAACTTGTCATATGGTGAGGGGGTGGTACCCTTTGCAATTGATAAGGCGTGCACTCATTTACATTGCCACAGTCATTGATGACCGGTTTTATATGAGGGCGGACTCCTCCTCGTTCGTCGCGGCTGCCAGTCGCGGACGAGACAGCATTCGCATCAAGTCGAACGCAGCGTACGATGCCTCGCTCATGGTTCTGGATCTATCCCATATGCCAGAGGGATGTGCGACTTGGCCGGCCTGGTGGACTTTGAGCGCCAAAGGGCCTTGGCCCATTGGCGGAGAGATTGATATAATAGAAGGTGAGTGTGTCAGCTGCCAGGAGTCGCAGGCTATACAATCGCGCCTTGGCTGAATGCGTGTGTAGGAGTTAACCTCAATAGTCGTAATGCGGCGACGCTTCATACGGCGGCGGGGTGCTCGATGAGCACGAGTGAGCCCAGGATCCAGAAAGGGTTAGTAGTTCCTGAATTTGGGGCCGGTTTTCTGGTGCGGGTGGAGTTCATCGCCACTGACTGACCTTTGTTCCTGCTTTACAGCACCGCGACGTCTGACAATTGCGATGTCGCTGCAAACTCCAACCAAGGGTGCGGGACGCGATTCTCGAGCGATAACTCGTACGGCGCGAACTTCAATCGCCAAGGCGGTGGCTGGTATGCCATTCAGCGCGATCCAGTGAAAGGGATTGATGTCTGGTTCTGGGCGAGGGGTGACCCGTCTATTCCTAGAACTATTCAGTACGGCTCGTCTGACTTGGTGGTTGATAACGACTGGGGGATACCTGAGGCATCTTTCAAGTATGCCAATTGCGACTACGGATCGCATTTCGATGCCCACGAGATTTTGTTTGACCTGACTTTCTGCGTGAGTTTCTTCGACGATCTCGAGTGAAGCTTTCTAAAGAAACAACAGGGTGACTGGGCCGGGTCTGCTTTCATGGAATCAGGCTGTGGAACAACGACCTGCGATGACTGTAGGTGTTAGAATATTGCACTTGCTCATGATCTCACTGCAATCCACCAGTTGTCGACCAGAATCCGGAAAAGTTCAAGGAGGCGTACTGGGAGATCAACAGTTTGCGAGTCTATATACCCGAGGACCACGGCGATGGTCATCATATGCACCCATTTGAACTTGCTCGCCCTATTACGGTTTTGGATAAAGAGTAGTCTTGTTAGCATTTGTCCGATTGCTTATTGAACGGGTGCACACCTGTGGATGTTCGGTATATGTTATGATGATGGGTACAAGGAAGCAAACATATATAAAACGTGTCCAGTCGGGATGCAGAAGTTGTCGGGATTAGAGCAGCAGTCGGAAGGCGTCGCGAGCCGACTCCGCGTCAGTGGACGGATCAGTTCCCGATCGGGAGTATTGTGGTACACGACCCCGTGACCTGAGTTGAGGTGCTAGTCGCATTGGGCAGGCTTGAACTCGTCCAACACGTTGTTCTCGTCCCGCAATGAACGCACAAGTGAGTCCGCTTCTCCGGCTCTCGAGGGTCCTATCTGACACTCTGCAGCTGGACTTTGTCGCTGACAAGCATCGGGAAGATATCCTGAAGCCTGAGACCGAGGACTCTTGGGAAAGGATAGCCAAGGGGTTCGTCGCTCTGAAGGCCTGCTGCCAGGATGGCCAGTTTTCAAGCACCTCCGAGGTCGTCCAGACGATGCGCACATTCAACACTGCCATAAACCACGCCATGCTCTCTGAGCGCACCCGACTCTCCTCTGCCGCCCTTGACCTCGTCGATACAGTGGCATCGGCATGCGAGGCAGATTTCGAGGCTCTGCTGCCCCAATTCATGCCCACCCTTATGATTCTGACAGGCCGCACGAACAAGGTCGTTATCAACCGCACCAAGGCCTGCATCCTGAACATCATTGATCACACGCACTCCGCCTCCCTGCTTCCTCATTTCCTCAATCATCTGCAAGAGAAGTCTGCCTCGATGCGTCTTATCTCGGCACAGTGCGCTCTTGCCTACCTCAAGTGCTGCAATCCGCCCGACATAGAAAGGGAGAGCCGTGCCGCGGAGGTGGAAAGCATTATCCGCAAGACCGCGAAGGACGCCAACGCCGACGTGCGAAAGGTGTCGAGAGAGATTTTCGGGGCGTATAGAATTCTCCTGCCTGCAAGGGTGGACAAGTAAGTCTCGGGATACTCTCCTCTTGGGTCTATCTAACATTATCCGCCTAAGGTTTGCGGCCCCCCTCACTCCTACAATCCGCAAGTACCTCGATATCAAGACGACAGTGACAAGTCAGGCATCCGCCAAGCCTCCTCTACCGAAAATGAAGTCAATGACCATTTTGGCATCGTCTAAGGCTCCCGAAAAGGAGAAGCGCCCTGCGCCCACGCATAGCAGGACGAATTCGGCGACGTCCACTACAGAGCGCACTACGACCCGAGTAGAAAGACCGACGTCGTCAATGGCATCGAGGCCGACTCGTACTCAAGCCCCAGAGAAGGGTCCAACGAGGCCCGAATTGTCAAGACCGGCATTGAACTCCTCTGGTTCAGGCTCTGGCCCTTCCCGAGTACTTTCTTCGTCTGCAGAAGCCCCGAAGCAACCGATTCGCAGCAGAGTCCTGCCTTCTTCCGCCGCTCCTCAGCGACCGCTTTCTCGTACTATCCCCAGCAACTCAACGTCTACCTCGCTCGCTTCCTCCGGACCTCGTCGTGTGCCTCTTCCTAATCCCTCTCAATCGACAGGACCTGTCGTGCAAGCGCGCCCTCCGAGCAGACCTGTCTCCAAAGAAAGAAACGCCGCTCCGTCGACATCCACAAGACCGGCTTCTCAGCAAAGTCGACCAATCAAACCTGTTGCCGTACCCAAGGTCACATCGAGCACCCAAGCCAGCAGAGCGATGCTTCCGCCCAAAACCAGAGCGGATGGAACAGCCCTCGGAAGTGCCGCCCCTGTGAGACCGGGAAGGTCAATCGCGGGTGCCTCCTCTGCAGCATCGAGCTCGGCTGCCGAACCCACGGCCCGACCTGCGAGAGTTCGTACTGGGTTGACGCAGCCGACGGCTTCCCAACTTGCGAAGGTTAAGGCGTTGGTCATTACCAAAGCGGCACCGAAGAAACCTTCAGCCCTCCCTTCGAAAGTGGCGGCCAAGTCAACCCAAGCGTCGTCGTCGTCTAATGTGCTCAGCAAATCCTTGAAGGCGAATGTCTCTCGACCTGCTGAACCTGGCAAGACGTCCAAGATTGCCAAACGCGCTGTGACACCTGCTCAAGAGAACTTGCCCGCCGCAGCGGTTCCCCTACCGCCATCCCCAGAAGTAGCCAGCGTTCCTCTCCCGGAGCCGGTGGAATGTGTTGTGGAGGATGCTGTCGTTACCCCTCCCGTCGTTGAGGAGGAAGAAGTGGCCGAACCTATCGAGGAGGAGGTCGTGGAGCCAGCTCCTGTTGAAGCCGAGGTCGAACCCGAGGCAGAACCTGAGCAGCATGTGCCCGCGCCTGAACCTGCTCACTATCACCTTCCCTTGCTTGGACCCAATATCTATGTTGACGGAGAAGAGCTACCGAACACACCGATGCACCCGGAACTGAAGTCTCTCGGGTGGAATAATGCCAAGACGCCCATCTCCGCCCTCCTCAGCTCCATCCAGCAGGGCTTCGAGTTCTCCCCCTCCTCCCCCGTTTCCCCTCCGTATACGTATCTCAATGGCGACAAGGACACGTTGCCGCTTGGGACCCAGTTGTTTTAGTCATTAGATGTGGACCGTGGTGGTGTGTAGATAGGCCTAATGTCACGCGTGCAGAGTATTGGATGGGGTATTGGGAAAGCATTACGAATAATTTACAATATAGCGGCAGGTTCTAGAAGCGGGTGGACTGCGGTGAATGAGCCGACGAATTGGAGAGGCAGCAGCGGACGTACCTGGGTCATCAATGCGAGAGATACCTTCGTCCCTTTGCGCGCCGGCGTGCCAGCACGTTGCGGCCGCCTGCTGTTTTCTTGCGTGCGAGGAAGCCGTGCTTGCGCTTGCGCTTTCGTTGCGAGGGCTGGTATTCAACGCCCTTCTGGATGAAACGCGCCTGGAGGACGGCGCCGAGGACGGGGGATGCTGTGGGGACCAGGGGACGTGTCATGGCCCTGAACGGCGAAAAGGCGTTGTACATTGTCGTGAACGGCGTCGGGGCCCATTTCGGGAGCGTCCTGAGTGCATTCTGGGCGGGAACTGCGGGAAGGAGGCGGGGCAGACGCGCCAGCAGCTGAGTTAGACGAGGCATTTCGGGACAGAAAGCACAAACTCGAAAATATCGGGAGAACTGGGAGCAGGTCACGTGATGTTATCGAGTCTTGTGATCGGGCAGGCGAGTCAGGCTTGAATAGATTCGCCTATGCTGTTCCGCGCTCTTTTCAGGTCTCCCCCATCTCCGCTCCTGATCAGTAGAAACATGGCCCAGTACTCTGGAAAATGGACGTCGCGCGCTGTCCGCCAGCAGTTCTTCGACTACTTCAAGTCAAAGGACCATACCTTCTTCGCATCGTCCCCGACGATCCCCTTCGATGACCCCACCCTACTTTTCGCCAATGCAGGCATGAACCAGGTATGTGAGCACCGGTCTTGGTCAATTTGAACTCTCTGACGTCCCCCAGTACAAATCGATCTTCCTGGGCACTGTCGATCCCCACTCCGAGCTGTCCAAACTTAAGCGCGCCTTCAACTCGCAAAAATGTATCCGTGCGGGTGGAAAGCACAACGGTATGTCGCTGTCGTCCAACGCTCGATCCACATCTGACGGAAAACAGATCTGGAGGATGTTGGCAAGGACTCCTACCATCACACCTTCTTCGAGATGCTGGGCAACTGGTCGTTCGGCGACTACTTCAAGGTCAGTCACGCCGCCTCTCTGACCCCGCTATCGTTGTGACTCATGGTCTCCCAGAAAGAAGCTATCGAGTACTCATGGGAGCTCTTGACCAAGGTCTATGAGCTGCCCGCCGACCGTCTCTACGTCACCTACTTTGAGGGCGACTCGTCCGCTGGCTTGGAACCCGATCTCGAAGCGAAAGAGCTGTGGCTCGCCCAGGGTGTGCCGGAGGACCATATTTTGCCAGGAAATGCCAAGGACAACTTCTGGGGTGCGTCGCCTCCTCTAGCTATCCCCTCCAAAGCTGACCTGGCCTTGCAGAGATGGGTGCGACTGGTCCCTGTGGCCCCTGCAGGTCCGCATGTTGCTTATTCTGCATCCCGACAATATTGACGCCCAAGACAGTGAAATCCACTTCGATCGGATAGGCGGCCGCAACGCTGCCCACCTTGTCAACCAGGACGATCCTGATGTCCTCGAAATTTGGAACAACGTCTTCATCCAGTTCAACCGCGAAAACGATGGCTCCCTCAAGCTCTTGCCAGCACAACACGTCGACACCGGAATGGGTTTCGAGCGTCTCGTGTCCGTCATCCAGGACAAACGCTCCAACTACGACACCGACGTCTTCACCCCCATTTTCGCCAGGATCCAGGAACTGACTGGCGTGCGGCACTACACTGGAAAGTTCGGCGCGGAGGATGTGGACGGCATTGATACTGCATACCGTGTCATCGCGGATCACGTCCGAACCCTGACCTTCGCCCTCAGCGACGGAGGCGTTCCCAACAATGTCGGTCGTGGGTATGTCCTCCGTCGTATCCTGCGCCGTGGTTCGAGGTACGCCCGCAAGAAGCTCGGTGTTCCGATCGGATCCTTCTTCTCGTCCCTTGTCCCCACCGTCGTTGAGCACATGGTCTGTACCTCGTCTTCATCTCATGTCCTCCCACTGACCCAGTTTATAGGGTGATGTCTTCCCCGAAATCACCAAGAAGTTTGACGACATCAAGGAGATCCTTGACGAAGAAGAAGAGTCGTTCTCGCGCACCTTGGACCGCGGCGAGAAGCTTTTCGATCAGTTTGCCACCCGCGCTGCCGAGGCCAACGTCAAGGAGCTCAGCGGCAAGGATGTCTGGAGGCTCTACGATACCTTCGGTTTCCCTGTCGACCTTACCCGCCTCATGGCAGAGGAGTTGGGCTTGGGAATCAACGAGGCCGAGTTCGAAGCTGCTCAGGCAGCGTCGAAGGAGGCGAGCAAGGGTGCTGTGAAGAAGGAGACTGCTGATGTTGTCAAGCTCGATGTCCATGACCTTGCTCTGCTCGAGAAGGATGACAGTGTCCCCAAGACCGACGATAATGCCAAGTTCGGTCAGTCACTTCATTAACTATGATTGTCGCTGTTCTTACTTTTCTCTCGCAGGCATCGGAAACATCACTGCCACCGTCAAGGCTATCGTGTACGACAAGAAGTTCCTTACCTCTACCAAGGACATCCCTGAAGGAGCGACTTTCGGTGTTCTCCTGGACAAGACTAGCTTCTATGCCGAGTCTGGTGGACAGGAATACGACACCGGTAACATCGTTATCGATGGTGTTTCCGACTTTGAAGTCCACAACGTTCAGGCCTATAACGGCTATGTCGTTCACACTGGTAGCCTGAAATACGGTGACTTCGATGTTGGAAGCGAAGTGATCTCGTCTTACGATGAGGTAGGTTATATCAGAAATCGAATAGGCGCTCGTATTCACGCGTCTTTCAGCTCCGCCGCTGGCCCTTGCGCAACAACCACACTGCGACCCATATCCTCAACTACTCCCTCCGCGAGGTCCTTGGTGATCATATCGATCAAAAGGGTTCTCTCGTCGCACCAACGAAGCTTCGTTTCGATTTCTCGCATAAGGCCCAGATTCCCCTCCCTGAGCTTGCCAAGATCGAGGAGATGAGCATTGACTGGATCAAGAAGAACGTCAAGGTGTTCAGCAAGGAGCTCGACCTCCAGACTGCACAGAAGATTCCAGGCCTGCGCGCGGTATTCGGGGAGACATATCCCGACCCTGTTCGCGTCGTCACTCTGGAGTACGATGTTGAGACGATCGCCAGCGATATCGAGAACCCTAAGTGGCGGGGCACGAGTGTGGAGTTCTGTGGTGGAACGTGAGTGTTGCTTTTATATGGCCCCTAGATATAGATGCTGAGATGTGTCTCTAGCCACGTCGCGAAGACTGGCGATATCAAGGGCTTCGTTATCACTGAGGAGTCCGGTATTGCCAAGGGCATTCGTCGTATCACTGCTGTCACTGGTCACGAAGCGGCAGACGTTACACGGCAAGCCCAGGAGTTCGAAGACCGCCTCAAGCAGCTCGAGTCTCTGGATGGAAAGGCCAAGGACGCTGCTCTCAAGACTCTCAGCGTTGTAAGTTTCTTTACGATGTGCTTTGTAGCTCCAGATCCTAATTATCGCGTAGGAACTTGGCCAGTCGGATATCTCTGTCTTGAAGAAGGCGGAGCTGAAGGACAAGCTGGGAGTCGTCCGCAAGGCCCTTGACAAGCAGATCAAGGAGAAGGAGGCCGCTGCTAACAAGAAGGCCCTTGAGGACTTCACCAACTACTTCAAGGACAGCCCCGACGCAGTCGCCTACGTCGCTGTCATCGAGGCTGAGGGCAACGCCAAGATTTTGCAGGGTGTCGCCTCGGGGGCGAGGAAGGCCGGCAAGGCGATCTACGTCTTCAGCAAGGACTCTGAGACCAGTAAGATTGCTCATGTTAACTTTGTGCCTCCCGCTTTGAAGGCGAAGGGCGTTGACGCTCGCGAATGGGCGGCTAAAGTTACTGATCTTATTTCCGGAAAGGTGAGCTTCTTCGGCACTCAGTAGGGTAACTCTATACTGACAACATTACTAGGCTGGTGGAAAGGACGACAGTGCTCAAGGTGTGGGTACTGAAGTCGAGAAGCTTGACGAAGCCGTTTCTGCTGCCCGGAAATACATTGAAGGATTCGCTTAAATTATAATACTTCCTTCTGTTGGTATCGTTCTAAGTACTCAAATTGAACCCAAAGACCTGCCAGACAGTAGGCTCGCGACCAGCCGTGACCTGAGCCGGTCACACCTTTGATGTCACGGAGTGACAGGTTACCGTCAGGTAACGGCTGGGACACTCGAGGCACGGGGGCATTTCGGTGGCTTCGAGGCAACGATTGGGTCTTTGTCAACGTATTTCAACAAGATTAAGTAAAATTTTGATCACCCCGAGTCTGGAGATAGATTTGAATTGTTTTATAAGTCAAATTTGTCAAAGAAGCCATGATATCCATGTCTAGGGCAAAGTGTCACACTGAACCAACCTCTCCTCCTCCTCCCCCTTGAAGCTGGACTGCATATCTGACTCATGATAGTGCAACTGTTACCTGAACTATACACCATTCTATGGTTGCTACCCCGGTGAGTACACATGTCCAAAAAGACATCAATGGCAGAAATGGCAGAAAGGGTATAGAAAGCCCAAAAGTGACAACCCATGGCATAGACATACTGCCGGCTGGGCTATAGGTCAGGGTGCAAACATGTACTATATATGTAAGGGGCATAAGGCAAATTTCCGGACCATTGCCCTCAGGCATTAACTTTCAAGCAGAGGGGTGCCTTGAACCCACTGCAGCCTGTCACGGCACCTGCTCCTCCTGGTTCCGCAACCAGTACCGTTACCCTGTGTTTGCGTTTTGTTTGCTCAGATCCCAATGACAAACATACGATGCGATGTACAAATTATTACGAAAGCGGATTACAAAGATTGCGCAAACAAAAGCAACACAGGGTAAGGACTGGGACGCTCGGAGCACATTTAGGCGGGACCCCCAAACGTGACAAAGACTTAGTGAAATTTCGCGCTCGCTTCGACAACACATCCTTCAACGAAAGGTGGGCTTGCCCTAAGACCACTTTTCTTGTGATGATGCTGCATATAAATCTTTACTATTATGATATCAAATTTCATTATCCATAAAATCACAATGTTTTCCAAGTTACAGCACTGGTAGGTAGCAAAGTTGTGGAACCAGGAGGAGCAGGTGCCGTGACAGGCTGCAGTGGGTTCAAGGCACCCCTCTGCTTGAAAGTTAATGCCTGAGGGCAATGGTCCGGAAATTTGCCTTATGCCCCTTACATATATAGTACATGTTTGCACCCTGACCTATAGCCCAGCCGGCAGTATGTCTATGCCATGGGTTGTCACTTTTGGGCTTTCTATACCCTTTCTGCCATTTCTGCCATTGATGTCTTTTTGGACATGTGTACTCACCGGGGTAGCAACCATAGAATGGTGTATAGTTCAGGTAACAGTTGCACTATCATGAGTCAGATATGCAGTCCAGCTTCAAGGGGGAGGAGGAGGAGAGGTTGGTTCAGTGTGACACTTTGCCCTAGACATGGATATCATGGCTTCTTTGACAAATTTGACTTATAAAACAATTCAAATCTATCTCCAGACTCGGGGTGATCAAAATTTTACTTAATCTTGTTGAAATACGTTGACAAAGACCCAATCGTTGCCTCGAAGCCACCGAAATGCCCCCGTTTGACGCGCGCAACGCTAAGTCTTTTGTGACATTCCGTGACACGCCAAAATGTGCCTCGAGTGTCCCAGCCGTTACCTGACGGTAACCTGTCACTCCGTGACATCAAAGGTGTGACCGGCTCAGGTCACGGCTGGTCGCGAGCCTACCCATCAGTGTACTGAACGGTGTCGAGCGTCGACTACGAGACCCCTCCGCAAGATTTCACGTCCCCACCCGGTGAGTATGCGTTTCTGCGGGCCAAGTTATGTCGGTTTGGGAAGGATGCAGGCTGTAGGGTTGAAATGGGAGATGGATGCGGTGGAAAACTTCTGGATGTCAACTGACTGATTGCGACTTGTCCAGGTCCTTCGCCATGTCTCTCGTCGTCCCCGAAGCCCACCAGCAGTTCCAAGTACGAAAGCCCCACCTCTTAACTCTGAATATTGGCTGAATTATGGGTTTAGCACATCCTGCGTCTCCTCAACACCAATGTTGACGGAAAGCGCAAGATCATGTACGCCTTGACCGAGATCAAGGGTGTCGGCCGTCGCTACTCCAACATCGTCTGCAAGAAGGCCGATGTTGACCTCAACAAGCGGTGCGCACCTTATTCTGCGATGGACTGGGGAACCTCTGGTCTTATGCTATTATGCCGTCCTTTAGCGCTGGTGATCTCAACCCCGACGAGTTGGAGCGTATTGTCACCATCATCCAAAACCCCACCCAATTCAAAATCCCCACATGGTTCCTTAACAGGCAGAAGGATATCGTCGATGGCAAAAACTACCAGATCCTCTCCAACGGTGTTGACTCGAAACTCCGTGACGATCTCGAGCGTCTCAAGAAGATCCGTGCCCACAGGGGTCTCCGTCACTTCTGGGGCCTCCGTGTCCGTGGCCAGCACACCAAGACGACTGGTGAGTCCCCTCAGACTCTGTTTCCTCAGGAAATGGCACTGACGCTTTGCCCCCAGGTCGTCGCGGTAAGACCGTCGGTGTGTCGAAGAAGCGCGGTTAGACGTGTTCTGTACTTCTGTACATTATCTTCTATGGATATGGTTTATGTCGTCGCTCATACTCGGTTTCCAATCCATGCCCATTGCCATTCCATGCGAATCGATCTGCGGGAGATTGACACTGACAGTGTGAGATTGAGGAAATATATTAAGTGCGGTCACATGATGGCGACTGTGTAAAGCAGCCTGAAGTGAATGAGGGTTGCTTTGGTTTGACTCTTGCTGTCATCGTAAACTTCCTATATACCCTCGATATCGACCATGGCGACGCCGGGAAAACCACGCCAGTCTGGGATACCAGGCCCGGGGCGGGCCAGCAGTATACCGACGCCAGGGAGGCCGCGATCCGCCTCTGGTGTTCACCCGATTGCAGCCACTTCGTCTCAAGACTCGACCCACGAAATGTCGCGTGCTTTCGCAGACGCTATGAAGTACAACGATCCTGCCCAGCACAGGCTGAATGCTGCCTCGTCCATGTCATTGTCCTCTTTGTCGCCAAAGTCGGCGTCCGTGGTACCACCATCTGGGCGACGATCTGTAGCCGGGAGACCCTCTTCTGTTGCTTCAAGCTCGTCTGCACTGAGTGCCTCGACGAGGGGAGGTTTCAAGACCCCTATCACCTCTACTCGGCCCTCGAGTCGTGCTGCAAGTCGGCAGTCCGAGTCGATATCCACAACCAAGTCCCGGTCGTTCGAAGTGGGAGATAATGTGCGGATCGAATCGCTGGGGTTTGAGGGCGTGCTGAGATACCTTGGAGAAATTGATGGAAAGCCTGGGCAGTGGGCAGGTGTGCAGCTGGGTGGAGGATTTGCAGGGAAAGGGAAGAATAATGGGAGTGTTGGTGGGTACGTGTCCTTCATTCGATTCTGTTCACCTTTCTAGAACCCACATTCGAGTGCAGGGTGCAGTATTTTAGGTGCCCCGACAACTGTGGTGTCTTTGTCGCTCTTTCAAAACTGTCGGCGCCTACGGTGGGAGTGGGTGCACGGCCGCCTTCAGTCGCCTCTTCCAGTACTCGGAATGGACGGGCGACACCTGCGATGACGGGGAGAGCTACGCCCTCAATGTCTACGTCGAGGACGCCCTCCGCCTCTTTTTCGAACGGGCGCATCACCCCTGCTGCAAATGGACGCGCAACCCCCGCTGCATCAACCAATGGCCGACTTGGATACACTACCCCCTCAGCAAGGCAGCGGCCAGTGCCTGTCCCTACTGTTACCAAGACGCCTGGACTGTCGAACAAGATAACAGAAGGATCACGCGCATCCAAGTACATGAGTATGACGGCCAAGGACCTCAGTTCGCGAGATTTGTCGAAATCGACGTCTGCGAGGCCGTTGGCGCAGCGGGTACCCTCGAGTCCGATCGTCAACTCCCCCAGGGGCGCTCGCGCTGTCCCCCAATCACCGACCCGCGGACCCGGATCTCCCTTCGCTACCCCCAAACCGTTGACGACGTCCAAGTTGAGCAATACCCCAGGATTTGGAAAGGGCCGGCCGTCCCAGACGCCTCGGGCACGGCTACCGAGTAAGGTGTCGATGCCGCCCCCTGCGTCGCCCTTTGCGCGGTCGCAGAGTTTGCAGGACGAGGAGATGCCGGACGACTATGATCAGACGTCTGACGAGCCCATTTATACGGGGAAGCTGTCGTTTTCGAGGCCTGGCTCGTCGGCGTCGTTCCGCTCGGCGTCGACGGACGATACCAGTTTGGTGGCGAGGTTGCAGTCGAGGCTTGATGCGCTGGAGTACGAGAACGAGCGGCTGAGAATAGCAGTCGCGACTCAGCCTGAGCCGTCGACGCCTGCGCTAGTCACTGCGCCTGCGGCATCCCCTCCCACAGTACCTGAAGATAATGAAGAATTCGAACAGCTCAAGGCCGTACATCAAGAAACTGTCACGCAGATTCAGCAATTGCAACAGGAGTTGGCGGATTCGAAAACGAAATTCTCGAAGCAGGAGGAGCAAATTGGATCTTTGAAGGTGGACTTGGAGGGTGCTGTGAAGGAGAAGGAGGAGCAGAAGGAAAGAGATGAAGAGCTGCTTGCGACTGTGCGTAAGGAACTAGGAAATCTGACATCGGAAATGGAGCTGCTTCAAGATGTGTTCAAGAAGGAGAAGGATGCGCTCGTGAAGCAGACGGAGGAAGAGTTGGCAGCGAAGGCGGAAGAGATGGGCAAACTCAAGGCGGATCTAGATGCGGCGACGTTTACGCTTGCAGAGGAGAGGAAGGAGCTTGGCATCCAGATTGACGAGTTGCGCATTGCTGGACAGGTATGCCGTCTGACCTTTGCTGGTTGTGTCCGTTTCGCTCACATGTTCACAGGAAACGATTGCTTTGTATGAAGAGCGTCTCAGTGATGTTGAGGCTCAGCGGTATGACCTTCAATGCCGGGTTGACTCGTTCGTCGAGAAGGCGTCGCATTCGCCTGTTCTTTCAAGATCGAGGGATGGAACACAGTCTGCTGCTGAGATCGACAATGAAACGCTCCGTGAGCAGGTGCAACATCTCCAGAAGAACATCTCAATGCTGGAGGAGATCATCGAGGACTCTCGAGCGAACGAGGAGAAGGCAAAGACTAATGCACAGGAGCACATCAAGCGCAGTCAAGATAAGGTCGAAGCGATGAAGAAGGAGATGAGTGAGGGGAGGAAGGAAGTCGACAGGATTTCGAGGTTGGAAGTGAGCGCGAGGAATAAGATTGAGGAGGTTGAGGAGGCGTTGAGGGAGAGCACGTTCGCGCTTGAGAGTGCGAGGGCTGAGACGGAGACGTTGCGGTCGGAGTTGGCTGTGAGTGCAGTTTCTGAAGGATTTTAGGCTGTAATGCTGACCGGTGGTTTAGGATTTGGATAACCTTGTGGAGGGCAATGGGGATAGTGATATCTCAACAAGGGTTGTCGAGTATACCCGTCGGATCGCTCATGAGAGGGAAAAGAACGAGAGAGAGATTGCGAAACTCAATCAGCTGTTGCAGGACAAGGAGAACTCGTCACAAGGGAAGGAGATCCTCGCCCTGCAGACGGAGGTCGACCGGGTATGTTTGTTGTCAACATTCTGACGAATATCCCTGCTAACAAAGGTCAACAGCTCAAGTCCTTGTTAGAAGACATGGAAGAGGAGCTCAGGCGGACTCGCGCAGACTTGGAAGACAAGGACCGCGACCTGCGCGACTTGAAGAAGCGCATCCGTGATGTCCCTGTGGTGAACGGAGCATTGGACACGTCCAAGGGTCTCTCGCCTTCTTCATCGAAGGACGGTTCAAAGACTGAATTGACGGGAATGAAGTAAGTTCGACGCCATTGTTACTGTGTTGAGGGTTTGCTCACTAGGCGCTTAGGCACATCGTTGTGGAATTGCAGAAAGAGAACTCGTCAGCCCTGCACAAAATGAAGCTCTTGGAATCGGAGAACGAGCTTCTGAAGTCTGAAGCTGAACAGCTTCGCCAGGTCCGTCCTTCGCTCTCTTGAAAGACCACATTCTGACGGGACGCGTAGGAAGTGGCAATTCTGGAGGAGAACCTTGACAAGAGCATATCTCAGGAGGAGAACAACTTTGGCGGCAATCCCAACATGTCGGATGATGTGGTTTCGCTACAGAGGAAACTTCGAGACCAGGGTGTTGAGCTCGATCAGTTGAGGAAGAAGCTGGCTGATATGGAGATGAAGCATGCGAGGACCATTCATGATGTAGGTCGATCGCTTCTCGGCTTGGGCTGTGTCTGACACCATGGATAGTTGAACAAGGAGATCAGTGAACTGGAGGCGCTCGTCGAATCCAAGGTTCGTTTGTGAATTGACATCTTACGAAGGATTTGTGCTGATTGTGCTTATAAACAGATTTACCGCGAGGTATGGATATACTATGGAGAAAGAAACATGTTGCTGACAGTTTGCAGGATGAGCTCGAACAAGAGATCGAACGTCTCAAAGAGAAGACGGCGCGGTACAAGAAGGCATCCAAGACACCCAATGAAACCGAGAAACTTCGGTCAAGCACGGCAAGCATTACTTCGCTGAGCAGCATAAGCTCGTCGGACCTTCCGAAGGAAGGGGTGTGCGAGATCTGCGAGAAGCCTGGGCACGACATCTTCAACTGTGATCTGCTGAAGGACGATGGGCCGCCTGCTCGAGCGCCGGTGCCGGTGTCGTCGTCGTCATCGTCGGAGCCATATTGCGAGGACTGCGAGTCGTACGGCCACCTGCCCGCCGACTGCCCCCATTCCCAGGACGTGTTCTAGCCTACGTCACTATGACATCACCGCTCTGCCTACATATATCCCTGTTATTTCGGTTTCTTAATAGTAATATTGTCCCCCTTTACACTCAGAATGTCGTACGCAGCCGTCGCAGCACAGAACGCCCCGCCCCCCAGCGAGCAGCCCCAGCCAGACCCCGGTCTCCTCACCGTCGAGGAACCGTCGGGCTCGACCACCATCGACACCTCGAGTAAGATCAATATTGTCAGCTCGCAGGAGTTCAAGGACCACCCCCACACCGATGCGGAGACCGTCCCGACGCAACCTCAGGTTGTCAGCGGGAATTCAGGCTCAGGAAACAAACGCCCTCTGGGCGAGGACACCACGCGCGACAAGATCAAGAAGCGAAAGCACCAGGCACAAGAGGAGGCAGCCACCTTGTGGGCTCAGGTCGTTGACTATGTAGTGCGCCCTCAGGTAGCTGGCGGCCTGCTGGGAGTCGGTGAGCACGACCCGTCGACTTGAACGGTTTGCGTGTGGCTGACATGCGTTGCCAGTGAATGTTGGGTTGATTGCAGGCGTCGGATACTCTTTCTACGCAAAGCCTCATCTGCGGGCAAACACAAAGGCGATCACCTCGACGGTGGCCGCTGCCCTTTCGCTCTTCCTTGGGGAGGGTCTCGCCGCGGAGCAGGTTCTCAAAAAGACGCCGGAGGGTCAAAGCGCACTCCGACGCGCCAAGCAGCAGCGGCATTGGCTCGCCAATTACCTGCACGAGTTTGCTGCCCGCGTCAACCCGTACAAGGGCGCTGTTGGACTCTGTATGTCCGATCTTGTCACATCTGAGACACACGACTGAATTGCGTTCCAGTGAATACCGCGGTCGTGGGCGGTCTGGGCTACGCAGCGTATGCCAACCGCAACGTCCCCTGGGACCGGAGAACGGTGTCGGCGATCTCTGCGGGGCTGTTGGCGCTTGCAGGGGCCGAAGGGTGCGTGCGCATATTTTTCCCAGTGGCAGGGACTGACGAAACGGCAGGTACCTTTTGGAGCAGCAGCAGTAGTGTAACCGTAGATACCCTTGTTATGATGTGTTTGGCCTGAATGAGAAATTTGATCTTGATTATTAGCGCATACTCGACCTCGTCTGCGATATCTACTATCCTCAATAATGTCCAGATTCTTCCGTCAAGCTGGCGATTCTGACTCGGACTCCGACTCTGAGCCCTCCGATGAGGAGCTCATGTCCAGCGAGGACGAGGGCGCACCCACCCAGGCGAGGCCCGCCGCCCCTGCTGCAAAATCCGCCATGGACCGCTTCCTGAGGACCGCCGGCGACGAGAGCTCCAGCTCCGAGTCTGACGACGAGGACGAGGACGAAAGCGACAAGTCCGAGGGCGAGGATGACGAAGAGGGCGAAAAGCCCGGCGTCCGCATCCTCAGTGCCCAGGAAAAGCGTACCAAGGAGATCGAGGCGACCGGAAAGGCTATGGACAATGCCTTGAAAATCAACGACTGGTTCGCCATCTCCAACGGTGAGTAGCCCAGGCTTGCTGGATCCCCGCTTCCTTCTGAGATCGCCCTCCAGAGTTCGACAAACTCGTCCGTATGATCCAGCGTCAACACAATGTCTCCGAGCCGGTCCCCCCATTCTATCTTCGCACTCTCATCGGTCTCGAAACATCGGTTAACGATGCCCTGGCCAAGGAGAAGACTGCGAAGAAAAAGATGAATGCCACCAACGCAAAAGCCCTCACTGCTATGAAGCAAAAGATCAAGAAGGCGCACAAGGAGTACGAGGCCCAGATCAAAAAATATCAAGTGGTGCGATCTTGTCTTACACGCATCCCATCTCTTTCTTACCGGTTGGACAGGACCCAGAGGCCTTTGAGAGAGATTATGCCTCTACCAACATTCGGGAAACCGCTGCTCCTACCCCCGGCAGGGGTGCTGCTGTTGCTGTTGCAGACGACGATGAGTTCACTACTGTCACCAAGGGTGGCAAGACCATGGCGTTTACGCCCGAGACCATCTTCAAGAACCTCGCGGCTGTCCAGGAAGCCAGGGGTAAGAAGGTACGCGAAAGCTGCAATTTGTCTCTGGACGCCTCCTCACTTTTTGATTCTTAGAACACCGACCGCGCAGAGCAAATTCGCATTCTTGAGAAGCTGCTCGAAGTTGCTGTTACTCCTTACCAGCGCATCAGGGTGCTTCTTGCTTTGATCTCGTCCAGGTTCGACTACAACTCGGCTGTCTCGACACACATGCCCGCCGAGCTCTGGCTCTCTGCCCAGCGTGAAGTCGACCAGCTCGTGTCCATCGTTGCTGCCGATTCCAAGTACTCGGTTCAAGAAGTTACGGAGGATTACGACGAGCTTGTTGAGAGGACCCCGGCTTCGGAGGGTGGTGTTGTCCGCATTCGTGGCTCTATCATCAGCTTCGTCGACCGTCTGGATGATGAGTTCACCCGCAGCCTCCAGAACATCGACCCTCACGGAACTGAATATGTCGACCGTCTCAAGGATGAAAAGGTCCTTTACTGCACCATCTGCCGCGCTCAGGCGTTCTACGAGAAGACCCAGCAATCGGATCCGCTATCTCGTGTGATCATGCGCCGTTTGGAACACATCTACTCCAAGGTACAGCAACCCTTTTCTTGATCCTCAGGAAATGTACTCACAATTCCTTTAGCCCAACCCCGTCGTCCAGGCTCTTGAATCTGCCGTCAACGAGTCAGAAGTCAAGCCCTCGACCACCCTCACCGGCCAAGACCAGGCTGACACCACCGCCCTCATCCACTCTCTCTGCGTCTATCTTTACAAGTCGGGCAATACTCTGTTGCGCACTCGTGCCATGCTGAGCCACATCTTCCACCACGCTCTCTACAACAACTACCACACTGCGCGCGACATGCTGTTGATGTCCCATCTCCAGGAGTCAATCCACTCCGCCGACGTCGCTACTCAGATCCTCTACAACCGAACTGTCGTGCAGCTTGGTCTCTGCGCCTTCCGTCTTGGTTTGATCAAGGAGGCCCAGGCTACACTCCAGGAGATCTTCACCACGCAGCGTGTCAAGGAGTTGCTCGCCCAGGGCGTGCACCAGCAGCGATTCCAGACCCTCAGCCCTGAGCAGGAGAAGGCTGAGAAGCAGCGCCAGCTCCCCTTCCACATGCACATCAACACGGAGCTGCTCGAGGCGGCGTTCCTTGTCTCAAGCATGCTCGTTGAGATCCCGTTGTTGGCCAGCATCGACTCGGAAGAGCAGAAGCGGAAAACGATTTCGAAGCCGTTCCGCAGGTTGCTTGACTTTGCGGATCGCCAGGTGTTCACGGGTCCTCCTGAGAGCACCAGGGATCACATCATGCAGGCTAGCAAGGCGCTGCAGGATGGTGACTGGGAGAAGTGCCGTGACCTCATCCAGAGCATCAAGATTTGGACCTTGATGCCTGAGGCCGCTTCGGTCAAGGAGATGCTCGGACGGTGCGTTTTCCCTTCTTGAATTGTTTGTCTTAATTCGTTGCTGACTTGTGTCTCGTTAGGCGCATTCAAGAACAGGGGCTCCGCACATATCTCTTCACATACGCCCCACACTACAGCAGCTGTTCATTATCGCTGCTCTCGCGCACGTTCTCCCTCCCCCTTCGCACTGTGACCTCGATCGTCTCCAAGATGATCTGGAGCGAGGAACTTGCGGCCTCGCTCGACCAGGCCGGCGGCGTCGTCGTGTTCCACCGCATTGACCTTACCCGGCCGCAGCAGCTCTCACAAATCATCGCCGAGAAGGTCAGCGCGATGGTCGACCAGAACGAGAAGAGCCTCGATGCCAGGATGGGTGGCAATGTTGGATGGAATGAGCGCCAGGATAACAAGGGCGAGAAGCGTGGCGAGCAGACACAGGAGCGGAGGGGACGTGGTGAGCGCACGAGAGGGGCTCGAGGTGGGTACCAGACACTTTATCGACCAAAGTGACAGAAGCTAATTCATTTTCTTTTTGCAGGAGGTGCACGGGGTGGACGCGGTGCTCGGTTCGCGCAGGGCTTGGGTAACCAGATGTCTCAGAGACAGGCATAGGACTCTTTCTTGCTCTTTCTTCCCTTATTTTTACCTCTTCTTGTATTGCATGCGCGTATCGTTGATGTCCAATGAAACGAATATCATTTATCTTTCTGTCTTTTACAATGTGATCTACGGGTCCTCTTCATCGCTTGACTCACCGTCGTCGTCGCTGCTGTCGGCTGGGACAGACTGGTCTGCTGTCCAGTCTGAGATGTCGAGCTTTTCTCCCTTCAAGGTGTCTATTGGACAGGTGAGTTGAGAATTGATTGCAAGCGATTTCGGGGACACTTGCCTCCTCCGTTTACTTCAAACCCTGGACAAGATATGCACCGGGTCATCTCTGCTTTCGAGCCGACCTTTGTGTTCTTTCCAAGGATACTGCCGTCCAGTTTTGCCCTATCTGCGTGTCAGTTTTTCATCGTCAAAGGAGCAATAAAAATACTGACCCGTCTTCGACGACACAGTGGTCGAACAGGATGCAACCAGAGATCTTGACGCCCTTACCAATGACACAGTGGCGGCCGATCACTGAGCGCTTAATGATCGTGCGCTCCGCTATCTGTGTCGAGTCGCCCACGATGGAGTCGCTGGAGATCTGGACTTTGTGGTCGATGAGGGAGCGGTCCTTGGGGTCAGAGGGGAGGCTGTAGGTTGTGCTGGAGAGCAGAGCGCGGTTGGCCTCGAGGAAGGTGTAGACGTTGTTGATGCGGAGGGCGAGGCTGTCAGTGGGCTCGTGGATGGAGATGGAGACTTTGAACGTGGGTTCGCGGGCGGGCTCTTCGCCATCGTCGTGCGGCTGTGGGGCCTTTGAGCTGCGGGATTCGGAGCTTAGGGTCGAGTGTTTGAGAGCGAGCATCTGTGTGCGGGGCGCGTCGGCGAAGACTGGGGTGGGTTAGCGGGGAATGGGCCGGAGGGGCAGATTTGCGTACGTCGGGCATATTTTCGGCGCTTGATGGGCTGGTATTGTAGTTTACAGAGCCAGGGGATGAAGTCTTCCCTAAATGAATCGAGTTTCTTTTTCTCTTTTAAGAGTTCGAGGACTCGTCGTTGGCAGACGTAGACATGCGAATCTTGGAATGAAGAGGACAGCTTGGTTCGAGGATATCTGAGGTAGATGTCAACGGCAAGTACAGGTTTAGGCAGAGTAGAACGGACTGAGACAGAAGGTCCATCTTGAGTTCAAATTCTTCGCCGTTACTGTCGAGATCGTCGGGAGTATCAACATGGAGGAGTGCATGCGTCGCTGGGTCCCAGACGATGGCCGGAGGTGCTGGGACGGGTCCCCATTCGTCGAGAAGTACACCCTTTTCGGGGACGTACGCGGGCACCCAGCAGGTCGAGACGATCGCGTCGTTTGTCGTCGACTCTATCCGGAACTTGTTGAGGAGGGCACTAAGAGGGAGAGAGGGAGGCGGAATGAAATCGCAGGGGACGAGAACAAAATCCTCGGTGATGCGCGATGCGAAATGGCGCAGGAGAGATGCCGTTCCCTCTGGGCTCTCCAACGTCTCGTTGTACGGCAGGAGATCGACGTTCAAGGCCGAGGGGGAGATGTCCGAGTTTATGTGGTGGTGGAGGGCAGACTGATGGGCATCGGGACAGATTAAGAGCACATCTGGGAGCAGATTCAAGGCTTGTATATGCTGAGGAGTTCGAGGTAGACGTACCTTTGACACCTGCCTGCTCGAGCCATGAGAGAACATACTCGATCAGCGGCTTGTTCGCGACGGGCAGCAGGGCCTTGGGGCTCGGCTCGTCGCCATTGTTGCTGGTCAGCGGCAAGAGCCTGGAGACTTGTGAGCGACAGTGCGGTAGGTGGAGAGACAATCGCACTCATTTCCAAAGCCTGCTATGAGGACGGCGAGGAACTCTTTCTTGGCGAAGGCGGGCTCTACGCTGTCGAGATCCATTGTACAAGCACAAAAGCGCGCGCCCGATAAGATAAATCCCGCCAGCCGGCTTAGTCAGCGCCAATGGCGCAGCCTTCCGTCCACCAGCTCTACCAACGCCTCGAGACCATCGGCAAGGGCGCCTATGGCTCCGTCTCAAAGGGAAAGCACATCCCCACAGGCAATGTCGTCGCTCTCAAGATCATAGACCTCGACACCCCCGACGACGACGTTGCCGACATCCAGCGCGAGGTCACCCTCCTCACCCAGCTCAGGGACGCCCCCAATGTCACAAAGTACTTTGGATGCTACATGGATGGCCCCCGTGTGTGGATCGTCATGGAGCTCGCCCAGGGCGGCAGCGTTCTATCTCTCATGAAGGCCTCCAAGGACGGCTGCATCGAGGAGAAATACGTCTCAGTCATCATCCGCGAGGTGCTCATTGGGCTGAGCTATCTGCACAAGGTCCCCGTCATCCACAGAGACATGAAGGCCGCCAACGTTCTTGTCACAGCGACTGGCAAGGTCATGATTTGCGACTTTGGCGTCTCTGCCCTTCTCACCACCAACTCGAGCAAGCGGAATACCCTCACCGGTACCCCGTACTGGATGGCACCGGAAGTTATACAGGGCGTCAATGCCTATGATACCAAGGCTGATATCTGGAGTCTGGGGATTATGATATACGAGATGATCAAGGGCACTCCCCCGCATGCTAATCTGGACAAGTTTGCGGTCATGGACCTTATTCCAAGAGCGAAGCCTCCGCGTCTGCTTGAGTCGGACGGGAGCAAGGACATGCGAGACTTTATGGGCTTTTGCTTGAAGGAGTCGCCGGCAGAGGTGAGAGGTTCTTCCCTCCAAAATGGATAAAATACTCATCGTTCTACAGCGGCTTCCAGCTGATGAATTACTGAAGACAAAGTGGATGAAGAGCGTTAGCAAGGTTCCGGTAGCGATTCTGAAGGACCTTGTCCTCCGCCTTGAGCGGAGTGGCCCTCGAGCGAGTCTCGCAGGGCCTCTGGACTGGGAAGCAGAGTACAATCCCAAGTGCGTTTCTTTCAACCGTATAGTATTCCGCCCTAACTCGGGGAATCAGTCGATTTAGTACAGCGAGCAATGGATGGGAGTTTGACACCATGCGGAGCAGCCGAAGCTCTCACCAAGAACCCCATGAAGAGGAGGAATATGAGGACGACGACGATCCCAATTCTTCCAACTTTAACACTGTTCGCTCCCCACCACAGTCTGCAGTTCCTTCCTCGCTTCGGCTTCTCTTCGAAGATGCAAATGCTCCTCCAACATCCCGTTCCGACTCCCTTGGAACAGCAACACCGACACCAAGAAACCTCTCCCCTCTGCCTGCGCCCTGGAAGCCTCCAATCCACCAGGAGATACAAGAACGGGCGGCCTCTCCAATTAGATTGACCGATGATTCGGAGGAACAAGAGGAGCCACAGGCACTCTTTGACGATGATTCCGATTCAGAATCTGAGCCTTCAAGTCCTGAAGCCGATGAAGGACACAATCCCCCAGCACCACCGTTGACACCACCTAGTGCTAGCTCCGCCAATACGTCCCTCATAACACCACCTGACGGTATTTCCCTTCGAACTCCTAATTATAATCAGACTTCTACCAGCTCTCTACGGCCCCTCGGAAACGACACCCCACTACGGACGCATCCCCCGCCGACACACCAGAGCGCGTACTCCTTGGACCTTTCACCTACCACCGCGAATCATCAAAATACCACTCTCTCGCCACCGCCGATGATGAGGACGCGATCCGCAACCACCCTTACCTCTGGTCATATGCCAGGCCCGTTGAACCTTTCCCTCCAGATCCCCTCTACGCACCGGGCGGCGGAATCACATCACAGAATACCAAGTCGGACGAATACGATCCAAGAGTCACCGATTGACCAATTCGCCGGTAGAGGCACGACACCGGGGCTCAAGGATGTTTTGAAGGTATGTCACGTTGCCTCTCGGTCATCCTACTCCTTGTCTTACTCATGGCTTTCCGTCCAGATACCCTCTCTTACAACGGATCACCAGCTGGGCATGGCTGATTTGTTACCGCCGTCACCCTCTGCCTTTGCCACCACTACCAGGTCACCTGCGACTCCGTCCATGTTCAGCAGACCTGACTTACAAAGGGCGCAGACGGCTTTTGAGATGAGGGAACCGCCACAACTTGGCATGTCAATGTCACCGTTGAGGCATGCTGATAAAGACCTGACGATTGCGTCGAATGAGTCGACATTTGCAGCACATACCACGCGAATGCCTGCTCAGCAGAAGCAGCACCTCTTGGCGAGCATGCCAGGGATTGAACCGCTGGATTATGTGGCGTTGATTGGGAATAGCAATCCCCAGGCGGAGCTTATGAAGACGATTGAGAGCTTGGCGAATTGGTTGCAGGTCGTGGATGATGGGTTTGCGACGATGCTGGAGCCACTGCATGAGAAGGATGTTATTGAGGAGGAGGAGAGTCCGACGCAAGAGATGATGAACTCTTCGTATGATGGCCTTGAGATGATGGAGTATGACGGTGTTGAGACACAAGGATAGTGTATACTTTTGACTGCTAATTGTACATTTGCTATAGCATATCGAGCTTCTCGCTGGATCTGCCTCTACGGTTGTAGCTAGAGGGAAAGGTAACCTTTAGATACGAGGTATTCAGTGATCTTCTGGACAGCTTCGACAACTGAGGTTTCGTCGGTCCTGATGTGGATCTCAGGGTTCTCCGGGGCTTCATACGGTGCAGAGATGCCAGTGAAGTCTATACGGGAAGATGATGAGGACGGGTGGGTTCTAGCATGGTAAACCAACATGCCTTTAATCTCCCCTGCCCTGGCCTTCTTGTAGAGACCTTTCGGGTCACGCTCCTCGACAACACTCAGCGGGGCGTCAATGTAGACTTCGATGAATGGGATCGATGCCTTGTCGTGCAGCTCCTTCGCAACGGCACGGTCTTGTCGGTACGGCGAGATGAATGCGGTGATCGTGATAGCGGACGCATCGGAAAAAAGCTTCGCAACCTGGAGGAACTACGAGTGAGGATCGCAGCGAAGGACAGGGGATGAAGCGTACGTACCTCGCCGATACGCCTGATGTTCTCGTTGCGGGACTTCTCGTCAAACCCGAGGTCTTTGTTCAAGCCGAAGCGGATGTTGTCGCCGTCGAGACGGTAAGCAAACTTTTGGAGATGGAGGAGGTGTTGCTCAAGTGCGCAAGCAATGGTGGACTAGCAGGAGGAACGTTGCCAAAAAAAAAGCGATGCCGCGATGGGTGTGATTAGCGTGACGCCCTCGACGAAAGTATGGCGAAGGGATACAAAGCTCACCTTGCCACTGGCACTGAGCCCCGTCAGCCAGATCGTTACGCCCCTCTGCTTCAGCAAATCGTCGCGCTCGGGTTTCGTTACCGATCCTGCATTCTAGGTCAGTCGACATCAGGATGGATTCCAGAGGGCTGCGTACCTGGGTGGAATGTGATGTTAGTGGCCATGGTATGTCGGTGCGGATGATGGGTTATGGAGGGCGCTGAGCTTTGGCATTGAGGCCTGAGTTGTCCGTGGACATGGCGGCTGTGGCGTTTATAAGGTGTAACCGTAACGCGATTTGAGCTCATCCTCGCTCCCTAAGCCCTTATAATCTCACGTGATTCATCCGCATCAAAAGATTCGCTAGAGTAAGTGGGGTCCGGCTTGGGTCCGGCAACGCAAAATACCGGGGCTTTGCCGGGGCCACCAGCCTCCTACCCAGGCTATGATTCGAGGGTGAAAAGGAAGAGATGAGGTAGGATGAGGTGGGGTATAGAATTACTTCTGATCTTTCGTGTCTCTTTTTGGTCCTTGGATTTTCACCCACCACTCAACCACCACTGGCTGGCAATCTTTTCTATAATGCTGTGGTTGTTGCCCTCCATACTTTTCCAAAATCCTTGGGTTAACCCTTCCCAGGGCTATAACCCTGCAATTATGGAAAACTCCCCAATGCTTAGTAAGTACTTTTACTGCATATGGCACACCCATCCAGGATGCCTATATATACCGCGTACTCCCAACTTACTCCTGCTATATATACTGCATACTCCCAATGTACTCCTGCTATATATACCGCACACCTATATATACTGCCCTTCTGTATCCGGTATTCCAGCTATATATACCCCATGCTAGTCCATATTCTTCTTCATCATAAGCAAAAGGAGCAGCAATGAGCATGCTAGCCTACAATGCTGCTGGTTTTGCGCTGCCCGATTAACTATAAATATTGTTGCAGAAGCACGCAGCAGCCATATGGGAGCACCGCCCTCAGAATAGGCACGGAATACAAGCACGGAAAAGTAAAACATATCAGATACATGTTAGAAACATAGTGGTGCAAAATATACCAAACATACTGATCATGTCATTGGTTGTATGTCAACAGAATACATATTTGGTATAAAAGTATATGAGTGTAAGAGTGATACCGGAGAGACGAAGTGGCAGCGCAGCTAAGGAGTGGCCATTGGTCGATGAAGTTAAGCAGAGAGCGTAGATTCTCTGAGGTACTACCAGAATAACTACAGGTTATATACACAGAATAACATAGGAGAAATGAATAAGGAATCTCACAAGAAGTAAAGAAGAATGTCAAAGTAAAACATATAGAAGATGAGAACCATGATAACTAAATGTCAGAAGTGCAAAGATCTATGTAGCTGTATGCGCGTGATTGAGCCATGCGGGTAGACCGAATCAGAATGATCATGTATAGGCTACCTAAGATACCATACAGCAACAGACGGTCAGGCTCAATACAGAAGCTCGGCGGATACTAAGTGTATCCGACGATTTTTGGGTGCGAATCCCGGAGGGATTGCGACTCGAAACTCTTGTCTGAGTCTGCGAGATGTCCAGAACCTGAGTGGCACACCCGGGTGCATAGGAGAGCAGCGACGCGTAGAACGAAGTAAGACATCCCGCTAACCAACAGGAGCAGCACGACGCACCTAACGAACACGGGACGGCATGGTAATCCACAGAATCAGCTCCAGAATCGGCGAAGCCTGAATATACGGCGCCAAGATGTTCGCATGCTGGCGCAGGTACAGCGTGAAGGCATCGCTGGCCCAGCGCCCGATGTTCTTGACCACGTCGAAGGGCACGCCCCGGAGGAGGTACTCCAACACGCCTCCAACGCGCAGCCCGTGACCCTTCAGGAGCTCAATCTCTGCAGCCTTGCAGACCTCAGCAATGCGGTCATCGAAAGTTTTGCGCGAAAGCAGGCGGATGCCCTTCTTGGGATGGACCCAGGAAAAAAGGTGATGCTGCGGGCCCGGAGCGTTCACCGACAGATGATTTGCCATAGCCCAGGCCGGATCTGCATCCCCCTCCTGCGGGGACTACTGAACCGTTTCGCCTGTTGCACACGTCTTCGACCACGGGAGCTTGAAGGACGTCACAGGGAGTCCAAGTCTGCCGGAAGCCAGATCGGTGGACATAGCAGCCCGGCACACATACCGAGCCGACCCCAGCTGCTTCCACTTGGTGAGGCTGGGAACCGTGAACTCGCCCAACCGAGCGACGGACCAAAAGGTAGTGGTGAGGCAGGCGAAAACAGCCGCGTCCAGCGAGGTCGTCAGATTGAGGTGCTGGCGGATTGTGGATATAATGGCAGGGGTGTACGGCGCACGCTTCGGCTTCTTCGACTTCGGTGGAGCCAGGCGGGCACCTGCAGTGAGAGCAGCTGACATCCTAGTCTCGTCGGCGGACTACGCCAAGCCGTGAAGAGTATGCCAGGCCTTGATACCGAAGTAGTAGTTCTTCAGCGTCGAGCCCGAGTAGGAGCCCGCACACACCGAGATGAATTCCAAAAGAAGGGCCTCACTCGCAGGCCCGCGCAACGACTCCGGTACCGGTGGCTCCTTTCTATCACAAAAAAGGTGGAATGCGAGCAGACCCGCGCCATAGGTACTCTGAGTCGAGGGAGCCCATGAGTGAGACAGCACGCCGTGGATGCGCCGGACCTGCTCTGCAGCAGAGCCGTCGTCCTGAGGCATGGAGCTAGATACCGAAAACAGTTAGCATGCAGCCACGGGCATAAACACAGAACAGCGCGGCATACCGAAACGGACGCCACAGCAAAAGGCGCTCTTCCGACAGGCAGTGCGGACGCAGCGGAGAAACCGCGGGTGTCAACATCGAGTCGTATGCCTTGGGCACCGAGGTCGAGGGCCCAGGCAACGGAGCAGCAGCAGCCAGCGTGAAAGGTCTAGTGTTCCTCGAGTGCAAGCCCCATGGCGTCTCGCTCACGGGCAGTACCGTCCTCGATGCCATCCGCTGCGCTGAGACAGAAATCACGGATGGGCTTGGCAGCTGCAGCCAGATAGTGTCCCTCCCGGAATAACCGAAGTTCAATGGGCGTGTAGGGGAGGGAGGCGTCAACAATGAAGCGAGAGAGGGAGGCGTCGAGCGGAACGGGAGGGAGGAGAAGTGACTGGGGAGGGTAGATGCCTCTGGAGGGCGCGTCGGCAGGGTTATCAGCGCTCCGCACGTAGGCCGGGTGGATGCAGTCGATGCGCCCAGCACCTCTGATAAAGTCGTGGACACGCCGAAACACCCCATTGACCGCAGAGTTCCGACTGCGTCCGTTCTTCCATCCTCCAACAACTCCTGCATTGTCACCGTAGAGCCGGAGGTGCTGGTAATTGGGATAGGCGGCGCACGTGGACGGTGGCAGCGACGAGGAGCTCAAAACCGACCGCCTCAGCCCACCCAATGCCCCGCTGGCCGTCCAAAGTCTGCCACCCTGGGATGAGCCTCCAGGCACGCCAGCGGTCGCCGATGGTGATACCGATTCCAATGCCAGAGCTTGCGTCAGAGTAAGCGGCGACATCGTGGATGGTGAAAGGAGGGGGAACAGGGTGCGAGAGGGACCCGGTGGTGAGGCAGCTGTCCCACCAGTCGAGGTCTGCGGCGACTGTCCAAGGTGCGTGGCGAGCAGCATGTGGACTTGCACTGGCGAGGCCGAGCATGGTCTCCAGTCCGGTGAGGTACGCTCGTCCTTCGGTGATGACCAGGCAGGTGTGAAGGAGCTTACCGTACAACCGCTGGACATCCTCCAGGGTGTGAGTCTTGGAAAGCCGCTAGTCCGCGATCGCAGCACGATACTTCTCGTTTTTCGCAGGGGTAAGGGAGACCGTCCGAGCATCGAGATCCCACCACATCTCAGTGTATTCCACTGCCGAGCTGAAAGGCCTGTCCTTCGAGCGCTCCCACACAAAACCGAGGTCCGTCGAAAGGTCGTCGATATCACTGAATGCATACGTAAACTCTGCATCCTCCGCCGAACAAGAGGAGGAGCCCGAGAGGTCCTGCAGAGGAAACGCACAATCCTCGTGCATCTCATGAGTCCCGCCTCCCGAAACCTGACCAGCATCCCACCACAAACGCCCGCGTTCATGAATACAACCCCGCTCCCGAGCGTTCCTAGCCCAACCTGCATGCAACACGTTATACTCCTCCAGGTAGCGGCGAAGTATCCGGAGAAAGAAGTGGTCATCGACCCACTTCCCGACCGGCCCCATACCCCGCGCGCGCACGATGTCGCACGCCGCATCGTCGAGCTGGCCGTGAACTCCCCCAGACGAAACTGTCCCGAAAGCGGCCGCAGTGTCGAGGGCAATCCTCCCATCGCGCAAACGAACCGCCGCAGCTGCCCACTGAGACGGGTGTAGGGGAACAGTATGGAAGGCTTCAGCAACATCCCGAATGGCGATTTGAGAGCCAGGAGGAAGCTGGGAGATGAGTAGGAAAAGGACCATGAACGTACCCCACGTGCATGGAAACTGGGAAGAGTCGATGAAGGAATTGACGGAGGGAGAGGGGAAGGGACGAGAGATCTTGAGGGGGAATGAGAAGTTCTGGATGGGGCGGAATTTTTCTGGGCTTCCAGGTTTTGGTATGATGGAGAAGGGCGACGTCTGGAAGGGACCGATAAGGGCCAGAGCGTCCGCCACAGACATAGGGCCAATGTACCGATAAGGGCCAGAGCGTCCGCCACAGACATAGGGCCAATGTACCGGCCTTTTTCAAGCTCGACGCCAACAATAGCGTCGAACTCGGAAGCGAACTCGTCAACGGAGGGGCGGTTGGGTGGACTTTGAATGACGGAAATAACGGGGAAACCGAGAACGAAACTGTGCTTGATCCCCTCGACGACCGCCCTGTGCCTACCCAGCAGTCCAGCGCTGGCGAGCTCACGCTCCCACGCACGCCAGTGGTACGGCGTGCATGGCTCAGATCTTCTCCGTTCGAGGGCAGTCCTGAGCGCCGTGAGAGGAGGACCCGCATCCCGAGCAGAGATGGTTGCTGTCGTGGGAGCGGCTGCGACAGGCGCCAAAGCCCTTCTGCCAATCGAAGCAGAGGCGCTGGTCTCCGTCGAGGAGCCTGAGTGTCTTTCCCACTCGGTGGGACGCAGCGGGGAGTTTGCCATCCCAGAGTGAGGTGGAACGACAGACGCCCACTTCGTGGTCGTGGCGACCCAAGCAGACGAAGCAAGGAGGGCGGGCCGGTCCACTTGCTCCCCGAAAATGCTGTTCCTTCGGGGCACGCGATGCCGGCAACGCTGACCGTTGCCTGGGTTGCTGAGCGTGGGGTGGGGGTGACCGTGTGCGCTGGCACGACGAGCGGGATTCGTGGTGGGCCCCACAAGATCTGTTGCCACTGGAACTGCTGTGGTTGGCGTAGTTGGAGGTCGAAACCGCGCGCTATTGGTCGTACGCCGACGTGTGTTGAGGACAGAAAACCGAACCGCGACCGAACAGAACAGCACCGACAGCGACCGACAGCAGGGTAGACTGATAAGAATTACACAATGATTATCGTGCAACTCGTTACGATGAGTGACCTTGGGAAAAGAAATGACCAGACTTGGGTTTGAACCAAGGACCTGTCCAATCTAGGGGAACGCTCTAACCACTGAGCTATCCGGTCTTGTAAACCCAGAGTGCTAATTGGTGTTAGACCCAATTAAGTCGTAGACTGCTGTGAGCTCCTGCTGTGTAAGCAGTGTAGCGTAGCTTGTCTGTATGACCGAAGGTTGATTTGTAAAGCGGGTTACGTAATCTTCCAACATAGACAGAACAGCACAGATCAGATCAGCATCCGGGGTGTTGAAGAGTGGTGTTGGGGGGGTAAGGTGGACAAGGGGAGGGAGCGGAGACACCAATTAGCATCGTGAGGTCACTCTAACAATGAAACACGCACCTGAGCGTCCGAAACCCTGTCTATTTCAGCCCTGTGAATCCTATACACCCGATCCTGGGCCTTCCGAATGAGTACTTCATCCAAGATCGAGATGTCGAACGCGCTGGTTGTGTTCAGATTGTTGTGCCAGAGCTTGCGCCGCTCCGACGCGAACAGCAGCAGGGCCGACCGGTCCAGGTTGTCGGGCGACAGAGCGAGCTCGTGCTGGGTGATGTTTGCCCAGAACAGCATGAACATCATGCGCCATTCGCGAGGCCAGTTGGCTGTTTCCGTTGCGCGGTTGAATCTCTGCGTCGCCATCAGCCAGTCGCCCCAAGAAAGGTCATGGTCGTCCACCACGCCCCGCGCCGAGTCAATATCCGCCTGCATTGCCCAAGAGATGCTGTTTGGAGTCTTGATTTGCTGGAGGGATGAATCCAAGAGGGAACCCGGGTCCTTGCTGACTCGCTCAAGAGCGGCGGTGGTGAGGTGGTGCAGGTGGACATATTCACCGCGTTCAAATTTCTTGACAACTGCGGGAGCCATCACGAGCGGGGTAGCAGTGGGTCCAGGCATGCCCACCATAATAGGCATGAACTTAGCTTTGCGCTTCTTCTCATCCTCTCGCTTCACGGCGTCGATCTCCTCCTGTTCCTCGGCGGCCATGCGCTGCCTATCAGCATCTGCAGCCGCGTCCTCCTCTATCTGACGCTGCCATGCGATCTTCGCAGCATCATTCCCTCGAGTCCACACGGTTTTAAGGACTTGTGCAGCTTGAGCGGCCTGAACGCCGCCGGCGGTGAGAGCTTCCCGGGCGTCTGCGAACGCCTCTGTGGTGTAATCCGGACAAATCTCGGTATTTGGGTCGACAGTGATACGAGGCATGCTGAGAAAATTTTTTACTTGTACAGCTCAGAAAAGAAAAGCAGGGAGAGCGAAATACTGCGGTTGATGCAGATTTCGCGGCGTGGAGAGAGGCAAGAAGGGTTCGCCTCTCTCCCGCTTTGTCAGCACATAGATGACCTGCTCGGTTCGTCTCATGCTTCGACTCCCGAGAGAACAAACAGCCAACAAGGATGATGTATCAAGCCGTAGTGACAAGAACAATGAGGAGTGTACAGTGTAGGTCATGTGACTAATGCTTATAAATCGTGTAAGATCCAGCATAAGATCCAGACCCTATGAACACGAGATTGTATGATTGTCGCTAAAATCACCTAAAATTCTGGCAATCGGGTGGACGATGGGATCTCTGGGAGATGGAGGTGGGTGTTATGGCGAAAGGGACGATGATGGCAGATGATGGCAGTTTTGTACTGGCCAACTTCCGCATCAGCGAGTGAGTAACCAGAGGTAGTTGAAACTTGCTTGGACATCATGTCGGAGCTGGGCGCAGATGCAAAGGTATGGATGCCAAGCGCCGGAGCATTAGCAGTCAACTCGTAGTGTACAAGGCAAGTCACATAGCAAATGTACAGAGGGGACTACGACGGGCCCCAGAAATTTGTCTGTCCAAATTTCCAGTTGGCTTGGGTCATCATTGGGTCATCAAACAGAAATTTGGCCAGCCAAATTTCCATTTGATGACGGCCTCAACCAAGCCCCGTGTTGGCCAGGCTAGCAAAGGAGAGCATTGCGAAGCGCGTCAATTGCACAGTACATATATTAACTACCTCCTCAAGTTCCGACTTCCTATCGCGTTCAAATCAGTATTGAATTGTCTTACCTAAGGTGATCCTTTGCAATAAAAAAACAGGATCACTTTTTGGATGGAAATGGAAGTAGTGAGTGTAGGATAGGTGCCCAAGCCGTCCCCGCCATACTATTGTGTTCAAGTAAGTAGAGTATATATAAATACTATTATTGTTGACATACTCCAGTTCTCGCTGTTCAGTAGTCAATCCCTTCCAACTTCCAACCTCCTGAGTCGGAGTTCTCGCACCGTCGCATCGCCGCAAGTGACGCGAATAGCAGGATGGCTCCATAATCCCGAGCAAGCCCCAAGCGGGTATATTCTTGCAGACTATTAGTTTACACCTCTAACCCTGAATCTGTCACACAAAGATTTTACGATTCTTCTGCCTTTGAATACTGGATCTTGATATACCTGTGTGCACGGTCAGTTTCCAGAGGATGGCCCTACAGAGGCATAGTCTTAAATTCAGCTTAAATTTTGATTAAAATCATATTGATTTTAAGCTTTCTGAGCCTTTCTCTGCCATCCCAAAGCTTTCTCAAATCCGGTGGCCAGGCAATACCTGTAGTCGAGGTCTGAGGCCCGAGAGATTGTGGGATGTCTGTTTGGCGCCTCTCTGTGGCCCAAACTTGGCGCGTCACTTGGTAAGTGTCGTTCAGTGAATGCTTGTCATTCACTGATCAGGGGAGGCTGAATCAGGGTGTCTCATATTCTGAATCATGTTTAAAGGACTTTGGAATGTAAGCTTGAGCTACTGGTGTAGCCTTAAAGTTTCTGCTAACAGTACTTCCTGTCAGGCGCTTGTTCACGTTGCCACTATTTGCTCGTTCAGAGAGTTGATTACCTCCGAGGCTTGTCCGAGGCTCTGAAACGGCGCTTGAATGGAGACAACCTCCCTATCATCAGGGTTGATGCAAGGTACACCTGCTGGAACCATCCATATGCAGACACAAATTAACCCTGCTCGGAATCTATAGCCCTTTGATGTTTGCGGCAAAGATGGCTACAAAGAAGAAAGGGGAGACCATCAACTCCTGGACGTGGATTGGGTGCGAGACAGAGCTAGCATGCCTGCGCAAGAGCCTCGAGCAGCTGCTCACTGTCCCCGCCATTGTTGTTGTTGTGTTTGATGGGCCCCAACGCCCGAAGATCAAGCGGGGCAAGCAAGTCCAGACATCCTGCCCCTATCAGTTGGAGCCTGCATTCCACGAGATAATTGAGGCAATGGGATTCTACTGCGAAACAGTAAGTTAAACTATTCCCAAGCCAAATGCTTTTGTTCATTTGGTCATAGGGACCCGGAGAAGCTGAAGCCCATCTCGTAATGCTCAACCAGAGTGGGGCAGTCGATTACATTTTCACCAGTGACAATGATGCACTCGTGTTCGGGGCCAAGAATGTCATCAGATTGTAAGCTTTTATTCATGTGTACGCAAGCATGCAGGCTATTTCGCTGACCCCATTTACATCTTAGGCTGCGCGACAACAACAATTGCGACCATGTTGAAGTTTATAATGATGCCGCCCTGCTTGGCCATCCATATGGTCCGCTGATGAGGGATGGCCTTGTTCTCATTGCCATGCTCTGTGGGGGTGACTATGCTGACGTGAGTACAGAGGGAATTTCATGTTGCATAATACTGACCTCAACTTGAACGCTGGGCAGGGCATCAAAGGTTTCGGTGTCAGGTCTGCCTGGAGGGTGGCCAGCAAGTCCACACTTGCCACTGACTTGTGCAACATCATTTACAGGCGGAGCCATTTGGGGGTTGATGTCCCTGCCGAGCTCTATCACTAGTGAGCTGCATTGCGATCTGAGGTAGCCCGTGGCACCCAAACTAGGCACCGTAATCCTTTGCTTGCCGCCAAGGTCCCGGATAACTTTCCAGCAGCCAGGACTATAGATCTGTACTTGAGCCTGGTGGTTGGTTCAGCAGAGGTGTCTATGCCTAATTGGGTTGCACGGTACCTGGATTCAGCAAGGGTTACGGGCCTCGCTGCGGCCACCTTTCAGCTGAGTTGGACTGGTACTGTAAACTTCCTTCAGGAATATGTATGGGTCGGATACATGCTTCGTCATTTTCTTACCCATCAATGATCATGCTTATTGTTTATTTCACAGGAGCATTGGAGCCGGGACAACACAGGCAGGGCATGCTCCACATGCCTCGGCGCGAACATGGACCCCCACATTCTCCAATTTGACTGCAACTTGGACACAGTTGGATCACCGGCAACTGATACATTCTGTCGGCTGAGAATCAGGATTGCGGATAGTGAGCCTGCTGTTGCTGCAGCATTCTGCGGCTGCAATGGCATGGCATCCACACCTGACCATGTGCGGGTAACTGGTACCGTGCCCATGACTCTCCCTGCCTCGGTAGTACTCTTTACAGAGTAATAAGTATGACATTGTCTTCCGCTACTGTGACGAGTACCCACTTTATCAGGTTTGCCTCCAGCGCTGTTACAAGTACCTTAACTCCCTGCATGCACTGATGGCCCATATTCCTGACTCCCCCAAAGTTATTGTTATTTCTGACAGCGAGTCTGCAGAGTCTGCACCCGATGTTATCGTAATTTCTGACAGTGACTAGTCAAATATTTCCTGCCTCGTTCACTCAATGAGTTCCGGTTTGATTAATCCATATTTTTTCTATCTCCATTGTAATAGTACACCATAATCCTCTCCCACCTAATGCATATCAATTTGCTAGAATTCTAGGGTCGCTTTGATCTAAGGGCTCCCGAGTCCGGACAGCTGTGACCCGCCTAATGTGCGCCGTGCGCTGTGCGCAAACTGTATTATATTTGGCTTGAGTGAAACAATTTGGGTAAGCCGATCGACATTGCCTAGTGTGCAGCTCCAGGACACTGCTACAATCCCTACACCCACATCAACTCCTTGCCAGCAGCAACTTATTCTCAATCTCATATCTAATTTGCCTGCAATGGGAGTCTCATCACTTTAAACCCAAGCACATCAGGGCGGCCATGGCAAGAAACACGTCCAAGAGAAGTTGATCCCATCATTCACGGATGCTCAGCATGGTGTATACGAGGCCACCAAGAAATACGCAAAGGCCCCCACAATACTGAAGAAATACAGCATTTATTGGAACCAGTTTGTGGCATGGGTCCGTCAAGTTGCAGCAGCGGAGGCCAAAAAAGCCAAAGAGTTTCGTTCTCACCAGTCTAAAGCCGCCACTTCAGCTTCAGACCTCGGCCCAGAGAACGACATCGAAGACGATGAGGATTTGGAACAGTGGGCCAATGATGATGCCGAAGCAGATGTTCCCGATGTAGAAGGCTCAGAGGAAGGAATGCCAGAGGAAGGAACAGAGAAATCACCAACCGCTGATTTCGAGTCCACAGTTATGGGCGCTCGCTTTCCAACATGCTTCAAAGGGTGGCCCACTGAGTGTACTACCATTGCAATGACCATGTTTTATGGGATAAGTGCTACATTGGAAAGCTCACCTACAGTATGGCGGGTCATGTTGTCGCATCGCTGATCGCCCATTACGATGCTTTGTACGTGTATCTCATCTATCATCATTTGCTTTTATCTAATGTGTATCTCATCTATCATCATTTGCTTTTATCTAGTATGGCTGTCTAATTTGGGAGATGCCATTTGGATTCATTTTCAAAGGCGAGTGGCACTACGATGACTGCACGAAGACTTTCTGCGGGAATCTTGGGCAAAGCGATAGGGTGAAGGGAATGCTTAACGCTGTACACAAGTGCGAAGATCAGCCAGACTGCAAGCATTCCCAAGCCATGATGTTTGAAGACATGGACGCCATCCATCAATACATCCAAGCAAACCACCCATCCCCCCACCTCATTGATTCAGCATTGCTGGCTCAACAGGGTAGGTATCTCTACTACTCTGCCCTTTCGACTCTTGGGTTTGTGGTGTGGATGAGGTGAGTTCAGACTTCACAAAATCACCTTGTTTAGAGCACTCTGGAGTCTGACCTCTAATCCTTGTCATGTAGAAATAGTGAGGCATGCATGCTTAAGTTTAAGCATCTCGATTTCCGCGCTCCCAAGAAATGGTGCTCAAATGGCCAGTCTTACGAGCGCCTTGTAGTACCGGAAAAATTGGCAACAGAAGCTTGATAGTGAGGAGCTTGGACTAGAAGGTAAGTCATCAATGGTGCTGCTTTGTTTGAATTTTAGGGTACTAGTAGTGTAGAGGGCATGTCTACAATATCTACCAACAGCCCACAAAGCCGGCTATTGATTTGTTTCATCACCTGGTTCAGTGGGAGGAATTCTACGAGCACCATCTTCTCTGCCATCCACTTGAAGATGACAACTTTATCTTTCCCACTGTAAATTTCGCCAAACTCACTGTGCATCCCAATACCAAGGTAAAGCGCCAGGCAGTCGACAAGATGATCAAAGAAATGGCAGGAGCAGCAGGCCTTCACAAGCCTGAGAGCTACACCATGCACTGCTTCAGGCATGGTGGAGCACAGTAACGGTTCATGTTCACACCCATTGGTGAGCGTTGGACACTGTCTCAGATACGTTGGTGGGGAGGATGGGTGGCCAAGTTGATGTAAATGAAACTTGTGCAGCTCCTTACGACCATTGCCAACAACAACAAGAGTGACATATACAAGCATTACAACTTTGCATTATACAGCCCAAGTAATTGAGCTTCGCTTTTTGAGTTGCTCGATTCGCTCTGGACTAACAAAAAAGGAGAGACTATTCTGAAGGACTGGATGAAGATGAAGGCAGTGGACCTGGTGGCTGAGACTGTCTCGGACGAGATGGAACATGCAAAGCCATTGCTTCGCATAAAGGTGAGTGAGGTGATGATAAAGTACATTGAGCAATGGGATTTCCCATCGACGATGGCTGCAGTAACAGCAGTGACCCCAACGTGGTGTCAGATTCTTGAGGCTGCTTCAGAGAAGGGACCTGCAAAAGTGCAAGGCAAAAAAACAAAGAACCGAGAGACAGTATGTGCTACTATCCTTTCTATAGAACTGCTGCTTACCCTATGTGTGTTTTAGTACCGGGATCTCATTACGTCGCAGGTCATGTATCTCTGTTCAGCCGCTTTCATGAAGATTCCACTCGGGATAGGACTGATGGTTTGGGCGATGGGCGCTTCGAAGCAGCTCATGGATATTCTTCATCATTCTTGCCTCTCCATCCTGTACACCACTCTAAACACCATCATTGCATTGCTTGCCCAGAGTTCCGTTGATTGCAAGTGCACTGCAAGTAAGTGCCCGTATACCCTTGCCTATGACAATATCAATCTTTCGTCATCAATCTACGTTGAACAGACACCCAGGATAATGAGTAAAGTTCAGTCCGGGATATTCCGTGTTATCTACAAGCTGCCCTATGTGAAGCTGGAAGGTATGGAGATGCTAGCCCTTACGGAAAAGATCAAAACAGTGAAGCCACTAATTATGGCTGACCTTTGACCAACCACTGCCCAGATAGAAGCCTATACCATTCAGTCAAAGATTACCATTATGAATATTCTTATCACACTGGGCGCATGGTCCGCTATTTCCGGTTGAAATAGCATGGGAATATGGAGGAAATAGTCCGTTTATTTCATTACTTTTTCCAAATGAAGTATGTTAGAATTGTGGCGTTGATATTTCATCACTATTTCAGCCAGTAAGAGTCAAGAAATATGGTGGTCCAGTCTTTGGGCCCCATTCTCATTTTTCATCCATATTTGCGGTGTGACAATATGAATGAAATAGGGAAACACGATGCCACATATATTCCAATACCGAGATACGCATGAAATATGGTAGAGATATTGGGGTGGCATTTGCTTGATAGTTCTACAATATTGCACCCATAGTTACAGACTGAAGTATGTAGAAGATTCCGCGTAGCATAGGCCTCCAGCAGGCACTGAGTTCAGCGGACGGCAGACGCCCGGCGAGGCCAATCGCGCTGCACGCAGGTTTGGACACTGTGCCTCGCCACTAGTTCGGCCCATCGCCACCCCATGACCTCAGGACAGAGGCTAGAGCGTGTGGACTGACCCATCGCCACCCCATCCCCTTAACCCATCCCCTTAATGGACAGAGCACATCTGAACCACTCGTTCTACCGTCGCCATGCGAGCTATGACCCCGCGAGCTATGGCCCTCGTGGGCCGTCGGTTTCCCTTTTTACTGTTTTTTGCCTGGGCCCTCTCCGACTGCTGACACGATGATACTTTAACCGCCACTGCTGACTCGACTCCCCCTCGACTGTCTGGACCACTCAACACTACACTCCCGGGGCCCTCGCTGACTGCCGACACGACTCCGACTCGACCTCGACTCTCCTCACGATTGACTCTCGACTGCCTCAATACTACGCCCTGGGCTGGCCCGACTGCCGACTTGATTCCGGCTCGATTTTTCTCGTGTCTCTGGACCGACTCCTAGGCCCGCCCGAGTCCGGACTGCCGACTCGACTCCGAGTCGATTTTTTGCGCAATTGACTGTCTGGACCGACTCAATACGACGTCCCCTGGGCCCGCCCCGACTGTCAGGTCTACTCTTCAATCCAATCGGTCAGCGCTGAGTACTGAGGCCCCATGGCTGGTAGTCAGCAAGCCGGGAATTGGGGCGGTTGGAGGAGTCGGCGAGTCGGGAATCGGGTTGTGTGGCTGGTAGTTGGTGAATAAAATTAGTCGGCGAGTCGGAAATCGGGGTGGTTGGAGGAGTCGGCGTGTCGAGAAATGGGCGGTTTGAGGAGCCGGCAAGCCGGGAAATCGGGGCAGTTGGAGGAGTCGGCGTAGTGGCCCTTCGGAATCGTGGATGGTCGTGTGGCTGGTGGCTGGTTGGATGCCACATCGGGCAGTGCGGGAGTGTGTTGTACGGTCAGTGTTATGTGAAGGTCCAATCTGGTTGTGAATATAAAGGCCTGACCATGTTACCAAGGGTACATGCTGGACCGTGGGGCGTAAACTATGTCATCCTACCAATCCGACCAGAATCGCGCAAGTCCAATAAGCTCACCCCATTGGTCTCACTCTCGCCGTCACGGAGGCTCAGCCCTCCCATTCTGTCTATGTAGATAGTCGAAACAAATCTACTTTCCTATTTCCCGCTCGAAATAGCTTTGAAATATCAATGAAGTACCTTGCAGCGCCGGTATTCAATATTTCACAAGAAGATCAACAATATTTTACCTCGGAAATATCTTAATACAATCACATACATATTTCGTCAAGATTCCCATCTGAAATAGTCAAGAAATATATGACTGGTCCATCCAGGCTGGTCTAACATATTTCTACCATAGTGGCAACGCACGGATATGGGCGAAATATGAATGCCACAATTCTACCATATCTCCTTGCGGAATATCGTGAAAATATATGGTCTATTTCACTCATATTTCCATCCTATTTCAGGCAGAAATATTGGGCCATGTACCCAGTGTCACGTATGTGGAAGGGCTATCCCACCTGAAGGACAACCCAGCACTGAAGCACCCTGTTGTGCATGCTCCTCACCTACCTGGCTTCAAAAATGCTTTCCATCCACTGCAAGTATCCATGATCGAGGAAGCGAGCATAGAGGGGAACCTTCAGGTTCAGGAAGACCTCCTTATCACACAGCTTCAGAAGGCAACTGATGAGCTCAGCAAGTATGCAGTCCCATCATTTAATGACCAATTAACAAATGCTTGCATCCGCTGATATGACTGTGGACTATTTTTGCAGGTTTATGATCGTATGTGTAACAGCCATAGCACGGCTGGAGCACTAAGTAATATACTTACACCGGCCTCTAAGATCAGAACCTGGACTAAGAAGAAAAGGGATACTCAGACGCCGTCTGAGAAGGGGATACTAGTGATTACTAGTAAGATGGATTAGTACTGAAGCCTCCTCAGTTCATAACTGAGAGACTTGACAAATAATGTGCAACGGGGCAACCCTAGGCAAGTCCTTGGAACGGCATCGGAACGTGGGGGTGTTAGTGGGTAGGGACTCAGCGGCAAGGCGCCCTCCGGGGCGCAACCGCTGAGTGTGAGTCCCACACTACTGAACGAGAACGAGCCGCAAGCGGCTCGTTCTCGTTGTAGGTGAGGGTGGGCCGTGCGGCCCACCCCCACCCAGTGTCCGTCAACAGGATTTTTCCCTCGTCTGGGGGGCCCGCTTGCGGGCCTCGTTTCGCTGCCGCTGAACCGAATTGCATACGCCGGGGCTCGGGGAGGTTGTACACCTTTGCTGAGCCCTACCTATGGCTACCACCAAAAAAAAAAAAAAAAATAAAAAATAAAAAAAAAATAATGTGCAAAATATCTTAGAGTCCCAGTGTATGCAAAACATGTGGGGCGCCAGCAACAACAACCCCTCCTCGCTATACAAGGGTACCATACCTGGCGAGTCGTCAAACGAGTCAGACCATCTGGGCCTTAGATAGGATCCCCCACTTGAATGAGTGTTGAAAACGGAGCGGCACAGAGGCACCAGGCAGCAGGAGCAACGGCATCCATGGCATGAGGACTTTGCACTCCCCCATAATTCCCACAGGACTCCAGCTAGACTTCCACCGGAAGTCTGGCAGACTTGCTGGACTTCTGATAGACTTTCTGGACTTCTGCTGGGCTTTTAGTCTGGTGAGGGGGTGAAATTGCCCTGAACCAGACTCTGGCAGAGTCCAGCAGAGTCCAGTAAGGTCCAGTTAGACTCCAGTACCTGCCAAATTAGAGTACGGTACAGTCTGGCAGGTGTCAGTCCAACTGGAGTCCTGCTGGTCTGGTGGACTGTCCAGCTAGACTCTGGGAGCAAGTTGGACAGGCCATTCACATCAGTTATAACTAAGGTACAATCATAAAAGCCTATTATTATCTTTTGTAATTAAGCTTAATTCTCACTGCGACAAATAAAAAGAAGAAAAGGGAAGAGAGAGAGAAAAGGAAGAGAGAGAAGAAGAGATGAGGGAGGGGTTGGGTCCGAGCCAAGTGAATTAGGGACCAATGTATTTGGGGTCCAAATGTTCTCGAGCTCGGATCCCCGAATCCTGATCCCGATGAGGTCGAGCGGAGACAGGGATCAGAACTCAAGCTAACTAGAGGGACATGTATAAATGTGTATGAGAGTAACGAAGGAAGCGGATGGTGGGTGGGGCGACTGTTATTGCATGGCAATGTAGCAACTAAGCGACCTAACGAGGAAGTAAACTGCGAGTGCAGTGTGAGATGACGTGAGGGTGAAAGGAGGGAACAACTGACCTGCGAGTGCAGTGTGAGACGACAAGGTGTGTCTCTGCCTTCTCGCAGGTTCAAGTAAGAAATCTAAGAAAGAACCATGAGAGAAAGAGAGTACGAAAGAAAGAGAATTCAGTATCAAAGGGAAATAAAAAGCACGAGGCGCGTAAAGATTAGATTGATATAAAAAGATCTATGCTCGAATTAACCCCGAGCAATCTTATCTATTGCCCGATCCACTAATAGTGACAGGTGATGCTATCATTATTGTCAAGCGTTGGAAACCCATCATATTAATGGTGTAAGCTCAATTATATGGACAGTTGTCAATTTAAACTCGATGTTTGGAAAGTATTTTGCATTTTCCCAGGCCATTATTGGAGATTTTTGGAAACTTCTGATTGACATAACCATCAAAAAGTGATGGCTATGTTTATACAAAATAAAAGTAAAAAGTCCAGCAAGACATATAGATTAAATTACCAAAGTATCATAAAAGTCTAGAGACTCCAACTGGACTCAACTAGACTCAACTGGACTCAACTGGACAAGCTGGACTTCTGTTGGACTTCTGTTGAACTCCTGTTGGACTTCCAACAGATCTCCAACAGAAATGCACCTTTTATGGTAAGTCCGGCAGAAGTCCATTGGAAGTCCACCGGAAATCCAAAGGACAAGCCGGTGTCCTACAGGACTCCTAGGGGAGTGTGAAGTACAGGGCAGCTGTACTGATGCATGTGCCAATGCAGGCAGCTCCAGGCATATACCTGCCACCTCTAGCTCCATCATGGCCCTCAGCACCAACTGTGCATTCTCCAATAGTCCTGGTGCATACCCATCATTCTCCATCTTCCTCAAATACTCCCAGAGAATTGACTTCCCACAATCACACAAATTAAAGGACAAGTAGAATAGAATTTAAAATCATAGTGTCATTACAAATGTACTCAACTTTTAACACCTCTCAAGACTCTTTCGTCCCCTCTTGAACTAAACTCTGGTGGAAAATCAGAACTCAAAATTTGGCAGTAGAATTTCAGAAAGTTCACTGGAATTTCACCAGAATTCCTCCTGAACTCCTATAGAAATAATGGGGCAGTGTGAAGTCCTCGCCAATGCGACCGTATACAAAGGACAGACTGTAAGTACCAAGAAGTCCATTTAGATATGTTTATTTACAGTTTATCAGACAAGTATACACCATGTGTATACGGGAAGGAAAGGTCCGCCGGGGGCGAAGGTACCACATGTACCAACCCCAAGGTGGAAAACCGAGTTGGGCAATGAGTGGTTATGCCTTTGTTAATGATTGAGAATAGGTAGTGTTGTAAAACAACATCATTGTAGCCAGGCATTTTAATGACGTGGTACATATATGTTCCCAATTATTGGAAAGATGGCAAATTCATTATGTTCCCAATTGTTGGAATGATGGGGAATTCCTCGGGATTGTTTTTGTGCATCAACAAGAACATTGGAGTTGAGCACAAAGGCAAGGAGGCCGAGGATGGTCTTCATGACAATGATGCTTAGAAAGATACATTGGAGAAGACTGTTGCTTACCCGTCCATCATTTGCACCCCAGTTCTAATCGTCCTCAGTGGCTCAGCCTTGAATTTCGCGCCCCAATTCCAGCCGGCTTCCTCCTCCACAGTTCACTGGCCCTTGGGGGGTACCTCAGGCGTAACTTGAATACCCACTGCTCTTAACAAAGCAGTGACCTTGTCTATGCTCTCCACCCCAAGGAAACACTTATACATTTTTGCCTATCCAGCAGGAAACCCAACAGCCAATGCCTCCTCTGGGATGGCATTCCCTAATCTTGCTGTCTTCTCCAAGTACCACTCCAGGGCATCGCAATCATGCATAATCTTCAGTGTGTGGCTCCATGCAGCAATTGCCTCGAGGCTGGTGATCACACCCAGTGCTGGCACCGCAATGTTAAAATCATTGATGGTTGAAATGAGCCCAAGGTCGTGGTAGGTATTGTAGTCATCTTGTGGAACCAGGACGGTGTCAAGCTTAACTCAATTCTGACACCGACCCACCAAGCCCTTATCTGGCCTTCTTTGCTGTTTTTGATCACCCAGTTATTGAGCTCTGGATCGAGTGGAGTTCATCCTTGCCAAGCAATGTGAGTTGGATGTCAATGTCCTTACAATGGCATTAGTAGAGCTGATGAAAGCACAGGGGATGAAATGCTGAGGTACTATTTTGTGGCCAAATAAACAACCAGCCAAGCCACCAACGATAGTATATCGGAATGTCGGTTTCTGCCTCAGTTGTTCTTGGAGCCAAGGAAGAAGCTGCATAAGAGTGCGGGGTGTATAATGTTGGTTTCAACAAGATAATCAAAGGAAGGCATGGGGGAAAGATTCAGACCCAGGAGGCTGCCACAAGGGTGAGGTATGGAAGGCTGCAGGGCGCTCCTTCAATCGAGGGTGTTAAGTAGGCATGCAACTTCAATTTTTCTTGGACTCTTTTTTCTGAACTCTGACTCTTACAGACACTCATACACATACCATACACCTGCACCATTTATACGTCTCCTCTTGTACTTTTACATAGTTTACTTTCTTGTCTAATTTATATGTCACTATTTGCACATATGAGGACTTTGTGATTGGACTTGCACACTCACTCCCCTTCTCCTTCTCCTCCTCAGACTCCCAAGACTATCCTATCTACCTGCTTTGAGAGTGCCAATGATCTCAAGGACAACATCTTGGAATCTAGCATGAAGGCTCTCACCAGAGGACACCTTGAACCACTACCACCATCATCTCGTAGTTTCCCACGCTTAGTGGGGGCAAGGCCAGGACAGATCCACGGCGGTGACTGAGGAACACGATGGAAAACGCAACCCACACAGAGGAATGCTCCTCCAACCGGGATCCCCATAGCAGACGGGACGCTACTAGCCAGCCTACTCCCCCTGCCACGTATCCGGCCGCAGATAGGACTCTGCTAATATACTCTGGCATGATGCAGGACTACCTTAACCCATGATGGCCACCTTCTCTCTACGCCGCTCAGGATGACGGCCCTGCCGCCAGCGAGCTCTGGACCTCCACCCTAACCCCAACTTGGGGGTTAAAAATAAAGTCCAGATGGTTGTAAGCCACATCATCAACTGTACAGTTGATGCCAGCCACGCTGAACTTGGAGCACATGGACAAAGCTCACCTCGATGCCCCCCTCTGCTACCCCCGCCAACCACGGTGAAAGCCCCATCCTCAACCAGGCCGAGAGCAACTCGGCTCGTTTGAAGCGCGTAGGCTCCCCCCCACGAGACGAACGTAACGAGGCACCAGCCCCACCAAAAATGCTGGGAAGGCACCTGTTGTAAGTCCCTCGCATGGCCTATACGCTGCCATGCCTCAAATATCACTGCACAGTCCCCGCAGTCCCAACTCTGGATGCCCCATTCTGATGGACAAGGATGAGGACATCTTCCAAGGTGATAACGCCAACGTCAAGCAACAGCTCCTCAATGCACAGGATGCCTAGGATAGTGACAATGAAGCAGCCGCGCCCCCTCCTGATGCCGCCCCCCTCCTACTGAACCCCCTCCCTCCCTCCGGAGTCTTCCCCAGGTACCATCAATAGCACCAAGAGTGCTGTTAAAAAATGGGCTGAATTTGAGGTCTGAGGATATAAAGTGAGGTTGGGGTCAGAAGCCTTTAGTAGCTAAAAATAGTTTGCATAGAATGTGCCAGGTAATGTTGCATCCAAAAGAGCGTTGGAACCTCTTTCCAACATGCCAGATTAAAAGACCAGTCATACATAAATACAAAAAATGGCTGCCTTCTCTCAACCGATACTCCCTTAAGCAAGTTAGAAATGGCACAGAGAACCCTTAGTTTATGAACAAAGAAAAGAAACACATAGAGACACTCCAATTAACAGGAATGGCTGGACCACTGGGAAGATGGCTAAGTTTTTGCAAGTAGTGTTTGGGGTCCTACTTCTTTTGTCTAAACTATTTTTAAAAGTAGTTCACCCACTTCTCAAACCTTGGTTCAACTATTTTAGAAATGGTCCAGCCACTTTGGCCCAGCCAACTTTAAACATGGCTTAGCTACTTTGGTTCAACCACAGACTCTATTTGTTTGAACTTAATTACATAGGTGTCTGAGGTCCCTCTGCCAAGAGAGTTGCCATCAATGTGACATAACAGATCAATTTGAAATTTGAGATTCAGATCTATGATTTCATTGGTGGTACATGTGCCTGTGATGTCATAATTTGCACGATGTCACTTTATTCCTGCTCTTGACCCAGTACTATGACCTTGCTAAACATTCTGTTATTTTTGCAGATGCTGGCAAGTATTGGAGATGTTTGTGCCGATGGCTCCCAAGCCAAGGGCATAGTGCCTATGCAGCCTTCAATTCTCTCACCGAGAATCCATCCTCATCGACAAGACTTGCACTCCGCTCACTGCACAAGGCACACAATTCCTGAGCCTCAGCTGCGAGGCATACCTTGATGCTCATGGATGGACTCTCCCAGCAGCAGCAGAACTCAATACAAGGAGTTTTGGAAAGGATGGGCAATTTGAGGTCAAACTGGTCAGACACAAAACAATAGCTAATTGCCAGCAAAATTTTGAATATCATAAATGATATCCTTCATTATCTCAAACCCCCCTCCCAATGTGATGTCCATGTCCCACTCCCCAGCTAAAAAGGTTGACAGCAAAACATGTGAAGTGTGGGGCATGGTCTGCTGGGGGAGTTCACTCATTTTTTTGCAGTGTTAGCCTGGTAGATGCATGCGGACATGCCAATAAGACTGATGCCCCATAAACAAGGGAGAAGGTATTTGTTGAACATCACTGAAAATCTACTGCATATTTGTTGGCCTGCACTATAGTATGATTCAGCCTCTTCTAACTGATTGTCATCCTTGATCTCAATGATTAAGACAGGCACATCGTTGCTGTGTGATGTGATCAGGAATACGGCAAAGTCGACTTTTTTAAGGCTACCACTTGGGAGGGCTTTGCGGAGCAACGTAGAACTTGAAAGAAGCAAAACAATAGCTCAAGAGTTTGTTGCAGGGACCATAATAGTGACTTTCATACAAAGTGTTCTTGGCGCAAGCATGGTTGAACATGGTGACAAGTTCATCAGGCTATGACATGTCCATTTTGAATGATATGGTTGCAGCCTGCCAGTGCTATCATCAAACAAGTCATTAGCATAACCACCTCAGTCACCCGGCTGACCCCACTTCTAATGTATATCAATTTGAGGAAAAGAAATACCTTAGATGTCCCCCAGCCAGTGGCTCAACCATGCGTGGTTGGACCACATAGTCCCAAAATGGTCCAACCATTCCACAAATGGTTGACTCTGGATGTGGTTGGATAGATATGGTTGAAATAATGAAAAAGTGGTTGTACTATATTATGCAGCCATATTTGGTTGTATATTTTCTCAACCATTTTCAAAATGGCTGAGCCATTTGTGACCTGAGTGCCAGGGGTCCTGACTTTCTTTGGTCTGACCATTCTAAGAACTGGTCCAACCACTTTGGTCCAGCCATTGCCAAACATGGTCCAGCCACTTTGGTCCAGCCATTATCAAACATGGTCCAGCCACTTTGGTTCAGCCACATCACCTCTTTGGGTGAACATAATTATATAAGTGTCTGGGGACCTTCTGCCAATTTGGGAGAGTCAGATCTGAGATGACAGCTGTCATCAATCTGACATAACCCATCAATCTTAAATCTCAGATTTAGATCTCAAATCTAGATTTATTAGGTCATTGATGGTACCTGTGCCTGTGATGGCATTGATGAGTACCTGTGCCTATGATGTAATGATTTGGATGATATCAGTGTGATTGATTAGTGTCACAATGTCATGATTTGCATGACATCATGCTCATTTAGATAACAGGAGTGCTATGCTGATTCATTGGTATCTCCCTCAGGTTTTGTCTGATAAAAATAATTTTAGTATCATTAGAAAGTGTAAAATGAGGGGAACAAAGTAGTATATGTGGTATCTTTTATTCCTACAGTTATGCTCTGCAAAATCATAGAAATGTTATTTGGAGCATGTATTAGGGTGAGTTTTAGTCAAAACAGGTCAATATCTCACTCAGTTCCTATCCAAAATGAATGAGCTTAGTATCACTAGAATACTCAATTTATGGAGAGTAGAGTTACATATGTCTTACATCTTAAGCCCTTTACTAGCAACCTGATATTGAGATGTAAGCTGAATGTACTTATCTATCAGGGTTGGTATTCCTGAGACATCATATCATGAGCATAAACCTTTTTGAATATGTATCAGCATACTAAAGCTATTCCATAAGCTATTCCGTGGGGTGGTAAATGTCTAATGCACACATTATAGCAGGAATATGAACTTTATGCAAACCATCCTTTAAATAGCACAATTGTCTCTATTGCTCTTCAAGGCAAGGACATAGAAGTATAAAGGCACTGTCAGAGTAGACCCCCAGCCACTATGTTTCCATTAAAAAAAACTGCAAGCAAATCCAAGCAGTAGAAGCTGATCTATAAGAAGAACTGGCCTCAAGTGCATGCTTGATTCTCTGGTTGCACAAGTGTGTATCTTCAAAGCCCAATTGTACCTATAACTATGCATATGTCCATGCTCCCTGGGCGGTTTTGGTTACTTTTTTTTGCATTCAGAACTAGGCATCTCACTCTCTTTTATCCTTGTATTTATATTGCTCATGTCATCAGAAGAGGGTCCCTAAGTACTGATTTGCAACACAAGAACGACTCTGTGAATTCTACTATTACACCACCAATCATTCAAGGATAGTAAATCTTGTTGCTGTATTAGTTACATTACACCTCCAGGAGCATAGTGTATATAAGTGTTTACTGTTTGACCTTATTTTCTGTTCCCAGTGATACTAACCCTAATGCATCCCCCAAATGAGATTCCTATGGTATGTCAGAGTATAACTGTATGCAGAGAAAACACCACATACACCACTGCATGCTCCTCATTTTATACCTTCTATTGATATCAAGATCACCCTTATCAGACAAGAACTGAGGGGAAGATTAATGAATCTGTTGAACATTCTTCTTATCTAAATGAGCTTGATGTTGACATTATGACCTTTCCATGGTTTTATAGAGTATAACTGTATTCATTGGATACACTACATATAACCCCTTACTCCCCTCATCCCACCCTTTCTAATGATAACAAAATCATTCTTATCAGACAAGAACTGGGTGAGATATAAATGAATCAGCTTAATAATTCTCTTATCTAAATGAGCATGATGTCATGATTGGCATGACAGCAATTAATCATAGTGATATCATGTAAATCATTACATCACAGGCACAGGCACCATCAATGACATCATAGATCTAGATCTAGATCTAAGATCTGAATCTGATCTAATATTTTGATATCAGATGTAGCTGAATCAAAGTAGGACCCCAGACACTTATGTAATTAGATTCAACCAAATAGAGTACATAGCTGAGAACCAAAGTGGCTGGACCACTTCTGAAAATGGTTGCACTAGAGTGGCTGGACCATGTCTTAAAATAGTTGTATCAGAATGGCTGGACCATTTCCACCAAAGAAATCAGGACCCCAAACACCACTGCAAAAGCTCAGCCATTTTTTCAATGGTCCAGCCATTTGTCTAAATGGTTGAACTTTTAAAAATGTGACTGAGGCTGTCTGAGTGGCTGAAGAAATGGCTGGATAGTGGTTGAGTATTGGCTGAACCATGGGTCAACCACCGATGGCTGGACCACTGGCTGGGGGACATCTAAGGTATTTCTTTTCCTCAAATTGATATACATTAGAAGTGGGGTCAGCCGGGTGACTGAGGTGGCATAACCAGACAGACTCCAGATAATAGGGCAGATGTCCTACCTCAGCCCTGGAATCATCGTCCTCAGAGATGAGAGACTTATTGTCAGAGACTTCACTTCTCTTCATTGTGGACATCAACCATCTCTTACCCAGACCCATTGAACCTGCTTACCATTCATGCATTCATCAACTTGCACTCTTCTCTGCGCTATGTTTGCCAGCTGCAATTCAACAGGGGGCAAGGCTTTCAGAGCCCAATGAAATGTTGATGGCATGATAAATAGAGAACCTGTTGCACTTTTGGAGATGCCCTTAAGTGATGCCATTAGACACATCATGCACCAGATCAGTGAGACAATAAAGAGCACCCTGCTTGTATTGTGCAAATACTATGGGTTGCCACAGTTATTGAAAAACATACCTCAGGGTCTGGTGACATAGTATATGCGAGAATAACTTGTTAAGAACTGCATCTGAAGCAAGAGGACCCTGAGGTCAATTAGAGGGCATTTGTCAAGCAAGATTATTCACAGCTGAGTTCACTGAAATTTCTCCATCAGGTATTTCTGTCTATTTTCTTGTTACTCCTACAGATCAAAAGTAATAGACTCCCATCAGGCATGCTTGGCACATTGCTGGGGCGGTTATGACATGCTAGCTTGTTTTTCTTCCTAACCACAACATCTTACTCACTCAAATGCCAAGGAGGACTTTCCTGTTCCCCACTGAAGTCTGTTCTACAAGGTCAACACAATATGGGAGAAGCAGCATCACCTGTGTGGAAGGAAAGGGATAGGTTTCTGTATTCGATTATGGGCTCAAAATATGATTTTAATTATTCAACTTGTTCTTGAGATTGAAAATAGATTTTTTTTTTTTTGATATCCCAGATTTATGACCGTGAGAGCACGCTCTATGTAGGACAGTGCTTCATAGTGTAGTGTAATCTATCCTTTGAGACCCCTAGTATCTTGCCCGCTTAGTATGATCTCTGCCCCTGCGACGGGCCCTAGTGATCACCACGGGTTTCCCATGGCTCCCGTGGCACTGCACCATACCTGGACCCGGGCATGACCCGTACCCGTGGTGCGCGGGTATTTCCGTCAAAACGAGCCCAAAAACGGCCAAATCGGCCAGGTTTTGGGCGAGATATGAGTCTTTTCACAAGGACTCATATCTCACCCAATTTCTGGCCGATTGGGCCGTTCTTGGGCTCGTTTTGAAGGGAGCGGGTCTGGGAATGATGACCCGGACCCGGCCTGCACCCGCAACCCAGCCTGCGGGTCACGGGTTTCCAAAACCCATGGTGAACACTAGCGACGGCTCCTCGCCCCTGTAATTCTCAGTCCCCCACCTGTTCACGTGGACTGCCCAGAGTCCACCGGTCTACCAGTGTACTCTCAGTATTTTATAGACTCTGACTAGTGGACTCATTGTGGAGTCCATGTGGAGTCCATACCCCCTCCACAATCAGTCTACCCCCCCTCCACAGCCAATCCACATTAGACTTAGAGTTTATATCCATTCCCAAGCCAGTGGAGTCCACATGGAGTCCACATGACTCCATGTGAACTCTTATGATCTCTACTTTTGACAGAAAGACAATAAATAGAATGCCCCGGGATTGAACCTGAGACCTTGGGAAATAGCTATTACTAAGCTTTTGCTGTGAGTGTAACTACTAGGCTATCTGGTGTATATTTCACCTTGTAATTAGGCTATACCCTATACCATATCCTATTTTTAGATTGCAAAGTCGATGCTTGGAAATCATTTTGCAGATTGTAAGACTAGTTTTTAACTAATTGCTTAGTTATTTCATAGCATCAACACTACAAAACAATAACAATGGTATTATATAATAAAAATGATGGGACCAAAAATAGTCATTAGTGGCAGTCCAGCAGTAGTCCACATTCAGTCCAGTGGTTTTAGTCCAGTGGTAGTCCACATGAGTCCAGTGGCTTCAGTCCACAACCAGAGTCCACATGGACTCCACAGAGCCTGGCAATGGGTGTGGACTGCTCGTGGACTGTTCGTGGACTGGTTTTGGCAGGGGCCCTGCCAAAAATTTGGCTTCTAGTCCACTGGTATGCCACTGGATTCTTTGTGGAGTCCACGTGAACAGGTGGGGGAGTGTAAAGTACTCCCTCGCCCCTGCAGGTCCAGCACGGAAATGCTGTTTGAGACTACTACCTTTGCACGCCATTGCCCACTTGTTCTCTTCTTGTTCCTGTCTTCGGGCCTCCATACGGGCGGCTTTGTTCTGTCGGGCACCCTGCCTTTCAGCTCGGCCCCTGTTCTGTCTCGCTGAGCGACGGCAGCAGCAGGCCTGGGGTGTGGTGGTATGGTTGGGTGGGTTTTACCGCCCTCGGCGGCGCGCTTGCGCGCCGCCACTGTCTGTCTTGTTGCCTACTGGTTGTCCTTCTCCCTCTCCTCTTCTACTTCCTGTTTCTCTCTTCTCTTTGCTCATTCTGCTCCTCGTATGTCCGTCTCTTTCATAATAGGGTGAATCTCCCTGTTCTGTTGGCATACTGTATGAGTGTTCGTACATGCTCGTAGCTTCCCATGATCTTCTTCATGTCCTTCTTGTCCCTCCCGTGTTCATTGAGCATTTCTGCCCGGGGCGCCCTGTACGCTGGGCACACATATAAGAAGTGTTCCAGCATCTCCTTCTTCCCCGAGTGACATTTCTCACACAGGTTTGTTTCGGCCTTCTTCCGTATGTGGAGCTATCCGTTTAGTGGGATGTGTCCCAACTGGGTCTGCACTAGCATGGAGTTTTGGGCTCTCGTCAGCTCGCTTGTGTATTTCCTATATTGTTTAAAGGGGAACAGTGTCGATTTCTTTGAATCCCTCACTCCTCTTCGACTCCTCCCATATCCCTATCCATCTCTTCTTTGCCTCCTTCTTGACCTCTTCCTTGAGAGACAAGATACTTCTTGGCAGGCCTGGTCGTAGGAGCAGGGGTAGGCTCATGACGAACGATGTCTCTCCCCTTGCTGCCTTCTTGGCCTCCTCGTCGACCCTCTCGTTCCTTGTCATGTTGCTGTGCGCTGATATCCACTTCAGTGTGAACTTCTCCCTCCTCTGTCCATCATTCGATACCATGTCCACTAGCTTGAAGAATTCGTCCTGCAGGTATTGTGCTGGTTCTGGTCTTCCGGATCTCATGGCCTTCAGGATGCTTTGGTTGTCTGTATATATGCTGATCTTTGTCGTTCCGATCTCTCGCCGTATGCTAGACTTTGATATCAGTAGCCATACCCCCAGTATCACCCCTACCCATTTGGCTTTGTATGTTGAATGGTGGGCCTTCAGTCCCAGGTGATATTGCACTACGTGTTCCGGTTCCGTTTCTTTGCCTCGGTATAGAATTGCTGCTGCGCCTGTCTGTTCGTCTATCCCCGATCCACCCGGGTAGATGCGTATGGGTGCGTCGTCTGCTTTCTCGTGGGCTATGGAGTCCTCTCGGCTCTTCGCTATCTGTATGGTGAATGTTGGGTGGTGGTCAGGGGCTCTTGCCTTCAGCGATATCTTTTCAGTCTTCGTCGGGTCGGTGTCGTATCGCTGTGCCATCATCTGGATGGGCGTGGGGTTTGAGAATTTCTGGTCTCTCTTCCGGTGTGCCTGTCGGATGTGAGTGGATAGTGCATGACATTTCGGGAGGGTGCACAGGCGTGTTATGCACACCTGTGTATTGTCAGCAGCTGCACTTCCATCGGCTCGATACCTGCGTGCGCATCGAGCATGTCCCCTGCCGTCAATCCCAGTGCTCCTGTGATTGCGATGGCTGCTATTCGCTGTACTCTCGCCATCCACTTCAGTGCGTCTGCTGATCTGACTCTCTTCTTCCCCCCTGGTGCCTTCTCCAGCGGGATGTACCAGATGTCTGCTGCGTATGTCATTTTTGGTATCCCTACCGCCTTGTATAACTGGCGCATGAGGTCCATGGTGAGTCCCGAGTGCTGCTTCGTCAGTCTTCTGTACATCATCACCCATGTTGTCGCTTTCACCACTGCTTTCGTCACCTGTGCCTTCCAGCGTAGCTCCGGGTCTAGGACCATGCCGAGGTAGTTGTATTTGTCCACTCATTTGATCTGTGTTCCATTTATCATTAGCGGGGGTGCTCTTTTGTGTAGCATCTCACCTGGTGTGGCTCCTCCTGGCTTTGTTCTCCATCTTGAGAAGTGCATGACCGCCACTTTCGACATTTCAAATCTCGAGTTATGGTCCTTCGACCACTTGTTCCCTCCGCCCGGCCTCTCCATCATATCCCTGAGTGTTTCCGTTGTCTCTTCAAATGTCTCGCCAATGGCGATGAAGATAGCATCATCCACATATCCTATTGCGTCTTTCTCTGGCCAGTTTGGTATGGTCAGTAGGTCAGCGTTGTAGATGATGTACAGTACCATTGAGAGAGGGCATCTCTGCCCTATCCCGTTGTCAATCTTGATGAAGTCCGAGATATAGTCGTCGAACTTCAGTCGGGTTCTCCTGTTGGTCAGCATCATCTCCACCATCTGCACGTACTGTTTTGGGATCGCCCTCTTCTTCATGTTGTGAAGCAGCTTCTTTGTTGCCGGGTACACACCCTCGAGGTCCAGGTATAGGACCGAGACCACCTTTCCTTTCTGCCATGCTTCCTTGATGGTTCCCACTAGGTGTTGCAGTGCGTCTGTTGTTGTCCTTCCTGGTCATCCTCTGAAGTGTGTGTCGGGCAGTAAGTCCTCTGTCTTGATGATGCAGGTGATGTTCTCTGCGATGATGGATGATAGTAGCTTCCCTATCGTTGACATCAAGGCGATAGGACGGTATGCTTTGGCCACTTGGTAGGATGGTTTGCCCGGCTTCCGTAGCATGCATGTGATCGAGTCCCTCCATTCCTGGTAGTAGACGCCGAGTTCAAAGACGGCGTTGAAGATTGGGACGAGGTGCATGGCTATGGCGATGTTGTTCTCCTTCAGGACAATATTGGGGATCCCGTCCAGTCCTGGTGCCTTGTAGGGCGCTAGTCTCTTCATATGGTCGCATATTCGGTTGATGTCAATGGGGATGGCTGCCCTCATGGCCTCTGGGTATTCTTGCCTGTCGTCCTCCTCGTCTTGTCGTCGGGTTTCTGGAGGAGGAACCCTTTTGTGAGCGTCTCAGCTTTTTCGTCGTTGGTGGTCACTAGTCTGTATGTTCCATCTCCATTGGGCACTTTAAGTGTTGGGATCCTTTGGCATCCTCCGTCTCCCACTGACTGCTTGAAGTAGTTGTTCGCTGTCCACATCTCTTCTGCCGCCGTGTCCTCTAAAAACTCCGTCTAGTGCTGCTTCTTCGATTCTGCTATTGCCTCTGCGTATCATACCCCGAAGTCCCTGTAGGCCTTATGTGAGGGGTGGTCTGGCAGGTCTCAGTACTTGGCATGAGTGCGACTTAGCTTTTGCTTTCTTTTCCTTATCTTCTCTAGCCCTTTGTTCCACCATCGTCTCGTGTAGCTGGTGGGCTTGCTCTTGGGTACCACCTTCTCGACCGTCCTTTGAATCGCCGCTGTGAGTGCTGATAGCCTTTCGTTGAACTCTTCCTCGTTGGTGATCAGAGCTCCTGGATCCATTCCTGCTGTTTCGGCTTCTAGGACCATCGCGAACTCCTCCCAGTCGGTCATTCTGGTATTTGACCTCTGGCGCCTCTACTCTCCTCATGTCCAATATCATCGCTACTGGCACATGGTCGGTCGTGGGAGGTCGAAGGTCGTGTCGAGTGTTGCAGCTGATCAGCCTTGTCATGGAGTGCGATGTCATCCAGACATTGTCCGGCCTCGTCCAGAGCTTTGTTGCGCTGTGCTCGAGTGTTGGCGTTCCTTTTGCCAGCGCCTGTTCCATTCCCCACTTTGCTGTGAATCATATTAGTTCCTCTGCATCGTCTAGCACTTTCCTCATGAAAAGCCGGTCGTCCTTGTCATTGTCCCACATTGGGTGGTGGCGGTTGAAGTCCCCCACCCATATGATACGAGCCCAGATGCCCGCTCGACTTACAGCTCTGGCACGAGCACGCTCTGTCACCACAACTCTGCAGACATCCACAAGCTCGCCTCTGGCGGTCTAGCCACAGGTATTTCTCTCACCTCCTCTGCTACCCGCAATCCCATCTGCGAGCCTTGCCTGGCTAGCAAGATGCACTCTGCGCCCTTCTCCTTCACTGGCCATTGTGCCCTTGTCCTCTTTGAGCTCATCCACTCAGACCTTTGTAGCCCCTTGTCTATGTCTACCCCAAGGGCTATCGCTACTGGGTCTCGTTCATCAATGACTTCACGTGCTATCAGATTGTCTACATCCTCAGGAGGAAGAGCGAGACATTTGGGGCCTTCGAAAGCTCCAAGGCTCTGCATGACGACAAGTGGTCCTCTTGTTGAGAGTGGTTAACTTGGTAACTATCCATCCTGATCTATGAGCAGATCAGCCTTATCCATCCTTATCTGCGTATTTTTCTCTATTATCTCATCTACTTTATGTTGAATTCGGGTTGTTTGGTCCTTGTTTGGATCAGATGACTACGACATTTGATCGGAGTTTCAATCATATCATCTAGAACATGTCGCACGTAGTTTACATGTTTCCTGAGTCAATCCACATACGATTTCAGCTCAGCTCTGTGTCTGTGTCTGTGTCTGTGTTCACCAAGCATTTTCTTTTTTTTTTAGATCCTATTTGATATCCCGGGGTGCAAAGGCAGACCGCTCGTAAACTACTACAGCATAATCAACATTTAGGAGAGAAGAGATAGGGCATAACACAGCCCCTGCGTGATATACAGCCGTGGTCGGCCCATAAGGAAGTGAAGCCTAGTCCGCACGTTGTGGCGTGCAATGTGTAGGCAGAAAGGGAGAGCCGAGCAGCCGTGAGGGCGAAGCCCGAGCGCGCCCTTGGAACCTACTGGCACCACCAACGTTGGAAGGTGCAGACGCAAGCAGGGACCCCCAAGCCAAGTCCAAGATGCGGCCGGTTTCGCCGAAGCTACTAACTGCATGGCTCCCCAGACCAGGCCAACCCAGAAGGAGGTCGCGTGAGCAACCATCCCTCCAGGTCAACCCAGCGCGGGCCCCCCACTCGTTCCCACACCCGCCCGTCCCGCTGAAGGATCGACACTAGAGAACACCCTGGACACGTCCAAGCCTGCCCAAGCATGTCATCCGACCCCCTCAGGGGTGGACCAAAACCTGAATGAGGTCAGGTTCGCAATCAGATAGCCAATGAGCTCCTTCAACAAAGAGGGAGTACGCCGGGTACAAGGAAGGTCAGGGCAGCCTTCAAAGAGGTGGCTACACGTCTGGGTAGGCGCACCACATGTGCAGGAAGTTTCCTCCGGGATGTTGAACTGAGAGTAATACTCACTGATTGGGGCATGGTTGAGAATGCACCTGCACAACCATGCGCACATGTGATTATCATCAGCCACAGAATTAAGCCGTGCTGCCCTTGGTGTACGCTGGCTGGAGAATCGACCCATCAGGGGTGGGAAGCTGTAGGAACTGGCTCCCCTGTACCCCTCAGTGAGGAACTGGGTGTGCCAGGAGCTGATAGCAGACTCTGTGACCTTCCAGCGCACATAGTCAAGAGATGTGGCTGGGCGCGCCCCAACAGGGACCGCCGGCAACCCACGCACATGCAGGTGCACGTCGTGCTGCAGGGCCCACTCCAGTTTGGAGGGGACCTGTACAAATTCAATGCAATAGTCCGCCGAGAGGGCAAACCACACCGCGAGGGCCCTGCAGACAGCAAGGGAGTGAGACTGCCCAGAGTGGACAGAGGGATCCACTGCCCGTTTTGCCAAGGCAATGTGGTCAGTAAAGATGATGATCTTGTGACAGTTGTTCCGCTGAACAGCAGAGGCAACAGCCGCTTAGATCGCAAAGAGCTCTGCATCAGCAGAGAGAACCCGTCCTGCTACCCATCGGGCAGAGGTCTTGTTGTCTCAGTCACCCTGCGTCATTACGTATGCAGAGGCGGCCTGGTGGCATTCGTTCCTTTGGACAGGGCAATCCGTCCCAAAGCACGCAGTGTGCAGTTCGTCTGAAGCTTGCCAGTAGAGGAGGTCAAGCTCAGCCTGGCGCAAAGCCAAGCCTTCAAGGTCCTTCCTGTGTAGACATTGAACTCTACTCGCTCTGAGTACAAGTCCATAAGTCGGGATCCAGGGGCATTCTCCTCTGCGCATAGAGCAAATACATCTGACAGTTCTCCCAGCTGGGCGCTGGTTTGAGTTATAGTGTCACGAACGATCCTTTGGCGCCCATGCCTCGGCAACCAGATTGCGGCACGATGGTTAGGCACAGCTGTGCCCCTAAATTCCGCCCCCAGCAATGCTTGCAGGGGGTGAGTACCAGACAGAGTGGCTGTCCTGAAGATTGCTCTTTTAAACAGTTTCTGGAGATGAAGCCAGATGGGGGCAAGCCCCACTAGGGACTCGGCTCTACCAGTGGGGGAGGTGCGGAAGGCTCCCGTGATCCAGCATGCCGCTTTACGCTGCATGGATGTAAGTTGCCTAAGAACACTGATGTTCTTAGCTCCCTCAAAATACCACAGTCTGTGGCCATACATCGCGATAGGCATCACGCATGCACGGTACAGAGTGCACTTGTGCTTCGGGGTAAGACCCTGATTTGAGTTAATATCCTCATAGCCATGACGGTTGTGAGGGCCTTGGTGGTGTAAAACCGCAGGTGCTCTGTGAATGTGAGCTTGCAGTCGAAGAAAAAGCCGAGATACCTCCAAAAGATTTTCGGCTCCAGTGGTGTCGCCCCCCATGAAGGGCGCAAATGTTGAGAGTAGTTGACTTGGTAACTACACTCTTATCCAACCTTATTCATAGGCACATCAGCCTTATCCATCCTTATCTGCGCATTTTCTCTATTATCTCATCTAATCTTCTACCTTATCATATCTAATCCGCTTATCTCTCATGTGACTTCTCATGTGACTGTTCAACTTGTTTAAACACAGCTGTAGGCATCCTGAGTCCCTTAGTTCAGTACCCTGACTATTGGGACTTCAGGTGTGTAGTATTTCGCTTAAATGACATTCAGTTCAGTACCCTGACTATTGGGACTTCAGTTCACCACTGCAGATTTCTACACATCCATGCAGCGTAAAGCGGCATGCTGGATCACGGGTGCCTTCTGCACCTCCCCCACTGTGGGGTCGAGTCCCTGGCAGGGCTCACCCCCATTCGGCTTCATCTTCAGAAGCTTTCCAAAAGAGCGATCTTTAGGACAGCCACTCTGTCCGACACACACCCCCTGCGAGCGTTGCTGGGGGCGGAATTCAGGGGCACAGCCGAGCCCAACTACCGTGCCGCGATCTGGTTGCCGAGGCATGGGCGCCAGAGGACCGTTCGTGACACTATAACTCAAACCAGCGACCAGCTGGGAGAACTCTCAGAGGTATTTGCTCCGTGTGCGGAGAATGCCCGTGGATCTCGAATTATGGACTTGTATTCAGAACGAGTGGAATTCAATGTCTACGGGGAAGGGCCTAGAAGGCTTGGCTTCATGCTGGGCTGAGCTCGACCTCTTATATTGGCAAGCTTCGGATGAACTGCACACTGCCTGCTTTGGAACAGACTGCTCTGTCCCGAGGAACGAACACCACCAGGCTGCCTCTGTGTACGTGATGACGCAGGGTGACCGGGATGACAAAACCTCTGCCCGCTGGGTAGCAGGAAGGGTTCTCTCTGCTGACGCAGAGCTCTTTGTGATCCAAGCGGCTGTTGCCTCTGCTCTTCAGCGGAACGACTGTCACAAGATCATCATCTTCACTGACCACATCGCTTCAGCGAAGCGGGCAGTTGACCCCTCTGGCCACTCTGGGCAGGCTCACTCCCGTGCAGTCTGCAAGGCCCTCGCAGCATAGTTTGCCCTCTCAGTGGACCATTGTATTGAATTCATTCAGGTCCCCTCCAAACTGGAGTGGGCCCTGCAGCACGACGCGCACCTGCATGCATGTGGGCTGCCAGCAGTCCCTGTGGGGGCATGCCCACCCACATCGCTTGACTATGTGCGCCGGAAGGTCACAGAGTCTGCTATCAGCTCCTGGCACACCCAGTTCCTCGCTGAGGGGTACAGGGGGAGCCAGTTTCTAGAGCTTCACGCCCCTGATGGGTCAATCCTCCAGCCAGCGTACGCCAAGGGCGGCGCTTGGCTTAATTCTGTGGCTGACGATAATCACTTGTGCGCACGGGTGTGCAGGTGCATTCTCAACCACGCCCCGATCAGTGAGTATTACTCTCGGTTCAACATCCCGGAGGAAATCTCCTGCACGTGTGGTGTGCCTACCCAGACGCGCCGCCACGTCTTTGAAGGTTGCCCTGACCTTCCTGCCACCCAGCGGACTCCGAGATTGCTCAAGGAGCTTGTTGGCTATCTTGCCGCGAACCCGACCTCATTCGGGTTTCGGCCTGCCCCCGAGGGGTCGGATGACAGGCTTGGGCAGGCTTGGGTGTGTCCAGGGTGTTCTCCAGTGCCGATCCTTCAGCGGGATGGGCGGGTCTGGGCGTGGGTGGGGACCCAGCGCCGGGCTGACCTGGGGGGAAGGTTGCTCACGCGACCTGCTTCTGGGTCGGCCTGGTGCTGGGTCTGGGGAGCCGTGCAGTTAGTAGCTTCGGTGAAACCAGCTGCATCTCGGACTTGGCTTGGGGGTTCCTGCTTGCGTCTGTGCCTTGCTATTCCAACGTGGGTGGTGCCAGTGGGTTCCAAAGGCGCGCTCAGGCTTCGCCCTCGCGGCCAATCGGCCTCTCCTTTCTGTCTACGCATCGCACTCCACGGCGTGCGGACTAGGCTTCGCTGGACCCCGATCGTCCCTCAGGGCGGACCGCTGTCTGTATCTCGCCCAGGGGCTGTGTTATGCCCTGTCTTTCTTCTTCTCTCAAATGTCGATTACATCTGCGCCCCGGAATATCAAATGGGATTTAAAAAAAAAAAAAAGAAAAAAAAATCCCGCCCCCTTCTCTGTCTCTACTCCAGAGGGCTATCACTACTGGGTCTCGTTCATCGACGAATTCACACGCTACCGCATCGTCTACATGCTCAAGAGGAAGAGCGAAACATTTGGGGCCTTCAAAAGCTTCAAAGCGCTCGCAGAGACGCAGCTAGGCCGAAAGGTCAAGTCTCTGCATGACGACAAGGGTGGGGAGTACATGTCCTCCGAGTTCGACGCTTTCTGCGATGCTGAGGCCCGGAACCGCCCCCAGCAGAATGGAGATGCAGAGCGAGCGAACCGCACCATGCTAGAGGACGTCACTGCGATGGCCGGACTTGAGTTGCTTCAGGGTGTTTGGATGCAGGCCTATGTCTTTGTGCAGAGGGACCAGCGCAAGAAGCTGGAGTCACACATGGAGAAATGTGTCTTTGTGGGCTACCCTGAGGGAGTGAAGGGCTGGAATTTCTACAACCCGCTCACCAGGAGAGCGCTACTTCCCTAGTACCTCTACCACCAGCACCCACCCCTTCAGCTCATAGTTCTTCCTGCTCCTGCACCGGAGGTCCCTGGTATCTCAGGCATTGAGCTCGATACTCCAGCTGCATCTCCCTCTGTTTCTCACTCCCCAGAGCCCATCGTGGCTCCTCCAGCTCCTGTCCCTGCCCCTGCAGCTCCACCTCCTGCTGATCCTGCTCCGGAACCTGTTCCAGAGTTGGCCCCTTTGCCTCCTGCGCTCCCCGCACCTCCCAGACGCCGTGGGCGCACTCCTGTGCCTCAGGAGCCTGTCCGGCGCTCGAATCATGAGTCAAATAAGCCAGGGGAGTGGTGGAAAGTTCCTGTGCCTGCTCAGCGTGCTCCTACGCCGCCATTGCCTCCTGCGCGCTCCCCCTCGCCGTCTCCATCCCCAGAACCTGCCCCAGCTCCAGCTCCTGTCCCTTCACCTTCTCCATCACCTGAGCCTGCCCCAGCGCCGCCAAATCCTATATGGCAGGCCCGGGAGCCTACTCCTGCGATTGGTCCAGATAGTGATAATGACTTGGGCGGTTATGGTGAGGACAACAGAGACTTCGCTGGCGCTGCAGGCCCTACAGGTGATCCTTGCAACTACAAGCAGGCTATGGCTGGTCCGGACCATGTGGAGTGGCATGCAGCTGCAACAGAAGAGGTCTTGACTCTCATTGCAAATGGGGTTTGGGATATAGTTGAGCTCCCACCTGGTGCAGAGGCCATCAATTGTGGCTTCGTCTTCAAGACCAAGCACAATGCAGATGGGACTCTGGAGCGACGCAAGGCGCGTTTAGTCGCCATGGGGTGCAGCCAGCATCCTGGAGTTGACTACACCGAGACGCTGCATTCCGAGCCACCCTCGCTACTACTGGCATTGAGGACATGGAGCTTTGCTCTGTGGACTTCTCCTCTGCCTTCACCAATGATGACTTAGACGAAGGTCCACCCAACATGGTTTGCAAGTTCAACAAGGTCCTCTATGGTCTCAAGCAGGGTGCCAGGCAGTGGAATCTGAAGCTGCACTCTGCGCTTTTGGAGATGGGCTTCACCTGGCTTGTTGCTGACTGCTCAGTGTACATCTATGCCAAGGACGGCGTCCACATGATTGTCACTGTCTATATCGATGACATGACCCTCGCTTCCAAGGACAAAGCTGCCTTAGACCGCACAGTTGAAGACTTGGGTGAGACCAAGTTCATTCTGGGCGTTGAGATCTCCAGGAACCGTCCCTGTCGCTCCATCTCTCTCTCCCAGCGCCAGTACATCCTCGACCTCCTAGAGCGCTATAGCATGTCGGACTGCAACCCTGTGGGCACCCTCTTCCTCCCAGCATCAAGCTCTCCAAGACCATGGGTCCCAAGACACCAGAGGAAGTGGCGCACATGCGCACTGTTCCCTACCTGAGTGCCCTTGGTCCTCTATCTTGCCACCATGACACGCCCTGACATCTCCTATGCTGTTGGCTTCCTTGGCCGCTTCAGCTCCAACCCAGGCCCCGCGCACTGGGCAGCCCTCAAACACCTCCTTCGCTACCTCAAGGGCACCATGGACTACAAGCTCACCTACCATGGTAAGCTCGTCAAACTCGGCGCATTCAGACGTAATGTTGACGTAATGTTCTTCCTGGTGAGTGGGTTGTAGAAATTCCAGCCCTTCACTCCCGCAGGGTAGCCCACAAAGTCACATTTCTCCATGTGCGACTCTAGCTTCTTGCGCTTGTCCCTCTGCACAAAGACATAGGCCGTCCATCCAAACACTCTGAAGGGAGCGTCTTGCCAGGAAGCGCAGAGGTAGGCAAGCAGTTCTACACCTTCACCTGAGTGCCAAGGCAGCGACCCCAGAAGGAGGGAGGCAGCTTAGCCTGGGCTAGCATTGCAGTGACGTCCTCTAGCATAGTGCAGTTCGCTCGTTCTGCATCTCCATGTTGCTGGGGGCGGTTCCAAGTGGTATGGCGCCTCTGGATGCCCTCAGCATCGCAGAAAGTGTCGAACTCGGAGGACATGTACACCCTTGTCGTCATGCAAAGACTTGACCTTTCGGCCTAGCTGCGTCTCTGCGAGCGCTTTGAAGCTTTTGAAGGCCCCAAACATTTCGCTCTTCTTCTTGAGCATGTAAACGATGCGGTAGCATGTGAAGTCGTCGATGAACAAGACCCTCTGGAGTAGAGACAGAGAAGGGGCCGCAGAGGTCAGAGTGGATGAGCTCAAGGGGGACAAGGGCACGATGGCCAGTGGAGGGGAAGGGGGCAGAGTGCATTTTGCCAGCCAGGCAGGGCTCGCAGATGGGATCGCTGGTAGCAGAGGAGGGGAGAGAGATACCAGTGGCTAGACCACCAGAGGCGAGCTTGTGGATGTCCGCAGAGTTGTGGTGACAGAGGCGCTCGTGCCAGAGCTGCAAGTCAAGCGGGCGAGTCGAAATCGCGTAGGCCGCCTCAGCAACAGGTAGAGTCGCACCCTCGACGAACGCGGCTCGGAATAACGTCATACCAGTGCGTATGAAGTGCATGAAGACAGAATCAATGAGATTGAGAACTCGCAGCAGCGGGCGAGGTATAGACATGAGAGGAGGTTGCTACGGAGTTGTGGGACATGGAGAACGCGTGTAAGCTCTACGGATTGCACCCTCTTCCCATCTACAACTGGATCAATGATCACAGTACCAACCCCAGCTGAATAAATAACACTTCCATCGGCTAACTCAACAGGCACACGGTGGGGGCGATAGTTGCGCATCCAGTGGCAATGAGGCGTCATTGTAGACTTGCAGCCTGAGTCTGCATTCCAACGGAAGTCAGCATGGGGTTGAATAGAGGAAGAGGGATCAACGGGATCCGGAACAGCACTTGCATTTCCAGCAAACTCCGTGACAGAGGAGCTTGCAGTCGCACTAGCAGTGGCCTGGGGGGTACCCGCAGCCTCCTGAGCCTTCTCCTGAGCCTTTTTCGCAGCCTGCTGACGCTTCTTGCCCTGGTGGCCTCTCTGGGCGACGTACTCGCGCGCTTTGCGCTGCGCACTGGCAACGGAATAGCAGGTAGCCTGGGCCTGGCCAGGACGAGAGCAGAACTCGCAGGTGGACGAAGCGGAGGGAGCAACGGACATGGCGGGGGCAGACTGGGTGTCTGTGGTGGACGTCGATGCTGTACCTCCTCAGTGAGGAAGGCCTGGGTGACCGTCTCCTTGTCCAGCTCGTCCATAAGGAGGAGGGAGGAGACGAAGTGGGAATACTCGTCAGGGAGGGCTCGGATGAGGACCATGGAGGCTAGCTCCCTGTCCAGGGCGCGGAGGTTGAACTCCTTGGGCCTGAGGATCTTGCACAGCTTCATAGCCTCGTCCACGCGGTTGATAAGCGACTGGAGGGTCTCCTCCTCCTGCTTCTGGATGGAAAACAGGTCATCGTATGCATTGAAGCGACTCCCGGCGCGTTTCGGGTGGTAGGTCGCCTCCAGAGTGGTCTGGCCTTAGGGTCGTCCCTGCAGCCGTCTACAAGTGTTACCTGGTCCTGTTCAAGCATGAGGCAGATCCAACCAGCGGCCTTGTTGCTCTGGCTTCCCAAGCCTCCTGCAAGTCAGCGTATTTGGCCTCAAAAGCGTGTCAGAGGACTGCGCAGACTGGAAGGGGGCGGTGGCACCTGTGGACTGGGGCGAAGAATCAACATCCCGAAACACAGGGCACTTGCTGGCAACTGAAATGATGCGCCAGAGACCGTGGGCTTTGTCAAAAGCCAGGCCTCGAGATCGCCGGACCAGGTAGAGTAGTCGGCCCCGTTGAGCTTTGCGAAGTTTGGGGATGACGACGACATAGGGGGCGGAGATATGAGTGAAATGGTGAGGTGTGCAGGACAGAGGCTGAGCAGAAGGGGGGACAGAAAGCGGTGTAGCAGGCGAGGTCTAAGCGCGATGAGTTTGCGGTTGAGAGGGATGAGAGCGGTAGTGGCGTAGCGTGGGTGTGCGAGTGGAAAACCGGAACGAATAAGGTCCGAGCGCAGGAAAAGCGAAATTGTACGATTCCGGGCACAGAGCACCTACGGGCAACTGGCGGTCCTGACGGAGGAGCTCAAGGAGCTGAAGGCCGCACCCATCGGGACGCTAGGACAGGGAATGCAAGGGAGGTCGTATAGCAGCGCGGCGAGCATGGGCATGCAGGCACAAGCGCCGCCAGCGCTCATCGCGAAGAAGGCGGGGCAAGACAGGCAGTTCTGGTACAAGCTCCAGGCGGATAGCCCCTGGCTAGCGAAGGATAAGTCGAGCAAGGAACTAACAGACGCAGTTGCAGGTCAGCTCCAGGTGATACGACCAGGCAACGAGGCGAAGGTAAGGGCAGTAACAAAGTTGCCAGAGCAGGACACAATCCAAGTGGAGCTGGCAAGCGACAAGGACACACACTGGCTACGGGAGGATGGAAACATGGAGAAGCTAGGCGCGGCACTGAGCGGGGCGATCGAGGAGCGAACTGCATCCATGATCGTCGAGAGGATCCCAATCATGTTCGACCCGTGACAGGAATCGAGGAGGTAGAGGAAGCGAACGGATCAAGAGAGGGGATATTATCAGCGCGCAATGGCTGAAGGCAGCAACAAACTGATACCCAGGACAGCTCCAAGCCCACGCCATAGTCATCTTCAGGAACGCGGACACGGCCAACAGAGCGAGAAACAGACGACTAGCGATATGCAGGGTAATGACAACCATGCACAAGGATATCAAGAGGCCAACCCAGTGTTTCAAATGCCAGCTTTTCGGACACTACGCCAAGGACTGCAGGAGCAAGACCAATATCTGTGGGACGTGCGGAACCTCTGGCCACAGGACGCGAGAGTGCACGACCCCCCAGACGAGAAGATGCATATCGTGCAAAGGAAGCGACCACGCGAGCTGGGACAAGCGATGCCCGGAGTTCAGGAGGAGATGCAAAGAGTACGACTATAGGAACCTGAGAACACCATGCCCTACCACCCTACAGACGATGCGTGGACCTGGGTCCAGGACCAAAGACCGACATACTGAGTGAACGACTACACCCCGCCCCCACCCTTCATGATTAGGCACGAGAACCAGAGGCAGAGACAACAGGCAGGGCAGCAGGGAACGGATTGGGAGACAGAGTACCAGAGGCAGGAGATACGCAACGGCGGAACGACATGGGGAGGACGAGCACCCGGAGGAGCAACAACCGAGGCGCAGCCCGAGGCGAGGGGGACCACAAATAGCAACACCACCAACATAGCCCATTGTTAGAGATGCCCGCGCAGAACAAACGATGGACATGCAGAACCTACGGATCCTACAGATAAACGTAAACAAGTCGGCGAACTCGCCCTCCTGAATGATGAACTCGCGAACGACTGGGACATAGTCCTACTCCAGGAACCCAACATGAACTACTACGATAACATCCTGACTCCAAGAGGCTTCAGACCGGTATGCCCAGGAGCGGACGCCAGGGCAAAGGGAACTGTCCGATCAGGGATATGGATGAGCGAAAGCATCAGCACGAACTCATGGGAGCCTTTGGAGATGGGGGATGCTTTGGACATAACGGGGTCCAGGTAAGCGGTGAACACGGAAAACTGACCATCTTTAGTGTCTATTACAACTGCACGCACAATCGAACAGAGGAGACGCTAAGGAAGTACATTGACGATAACAAGCAGGAGATATACGGAAACGGCGGACATGTTATCTGGGCAGGGGACTTCAATCGACATCACCCGATGTGGGACGATGACAGGGACGACCGGCTGTTCACGAGGAAGGCCTTGGACGATGTGGAAGAGCTAATAGGGTTCGCGGCAGAATGGGGAATAGAGCAGGTACTGGAGAAGGGAACACCAATACTGGAGCACACAGTGCGACGAAGAAGTGGTCGAGGCCAGATAATGTATGGATGACTTTGTGCACCACGACGTTGCTGGTAAGCTGCGACACCCGACACGACCTACGACCTCCCATGACCGACCATGTGCCAGTGGCGACAATACTAAACATGAAAAGGATCGAGGCACCGGAGACAGAACGTAGGAACTTCAGGATGACCGACTGGGAGGAGTTCGCGACAACGCTGGAGATAGAGATAACAGGCATCGACCCAAAGGCCCCGATCACCAGCAAGGAGGTGTTCGACGCGAGACTGGAGGCGATAACGGCGGCCATACAGAGAACAGTAGAGAAAGTCGTACCCATGAGCAAGCCTACCAGCTACACGAGACGGTGGTGGAACAAGAGTCTGGAGAAGATGAGGAAGAGGAAACAGAAGCTGAGTCGAGCCCACACGAAATACTGAGACCTACCAGACTACCTCTCAAATCAGGCTTACAGAAACCTCGTGGTACGCTACACAGATGCTATAGTGGAGGCGAAAAGGCAGCACTGGACTGAATTCCTCAAGGACACGATGATGGAGGAAATGTAGATGGCTAATAACTACTTCAAGCAGCCAGTGGGAGACAGCAGCTGGATGTGAATCCCAATGCTAGAGGTTCAAAACGACGATGGAACAACCAGATCGGTAACCACCAACGACGAAAAGGCCAAGATGCTGGCCAACAGCTTCTTCATCGAGAAACCTGAGAGTGACGCAGAGGGAGATGCAGGAAGAGAGTACCTGGAGGCCATGAAAGCAGCTATCCCATTCGATGTCAAACGGATATGCGACCACATGAAGAGGCTATCGCCGTACAAGGCCCCAGGTTTGGACGGAATCCCCAACGTGGTGCTAAAGGAAAACAATATTGCCATAGCCCTACAACTCATCCCGATCTTCAACGCCATGTTCGAGCTTGACCTATACCACCAAGACTGGAAGGACTTGATAACGTGCGTACTGCGGAAACCGGGCAAACTGTCCTACAAGGTAGCAAAGGTGTATCGCCCCATCGCACTAATGTCGACAATCGGGAAGCTACTCTCATCCATCGTTGCAGAGGACATCACCTGAATCATCGAGACGGCTACTCTCATCTATCGTTGCGGAGGACATTACCTGAATCATCGAGACGGAGGACTTACTACCCGACACACACTTCGGAGGGAGGCCAGGCAGAATGACGACAGATGCGCTGCAACACCTGGTCAGCATCGTCAAGGAAGCCTGGCAAAAAGGCAAAGTGACCTCGGTCTTGTACCTGGACATAGAGGGTGTGTTCCCCAATGCCGTCACCAAGAAGCTACTACACAACATGAAAATGTGGTCGATCCCAGAGCCATACATCAAGATAGTGGAGCGAATGCTCAGCAATAGGAGAACCAAACTGCGATTCAACAACTACTTATCGGATTTCATCAAGATCGACAATGGTATCGGCAGGAATGCTCCCTATCGATGGTACTATACATCATATACAACGCAGATCTACTGACGGTACCAAGCAGCCCTGAAGAGGACGCAATAGGATATGTGGATGACACCATATTCGTTGCCATAGGAAAGACCTTCGAGGAGACAACAGACACCCTAAGGAACATGATGGAGAGACCCGGGGGAGGGAACGAGTGGTCAAGGGACCACAACTCGAGATTTGAGATGTCGAAAGTGGCAGTAATGCACTTCTCGAGGAAGAGGACGAGACCGGAGGCGGGCACACCCGGTGAGATGTTGCACAAACGAGCACCCCCGCTAACGATAAATGACATACAGATCAAACATGTAAATGAGTACAAGTATCTAGGAGTCATCCTAGACCGATCCCGAACTGCGGTGGAAGGCGCAAGTTACGAGAGCCGTCGTGAACTCAACGAAGTGGGTTATGATGTACAAGAGACTATCAAAACAGCACTCGGGCATCACGATGGATCTCATGCGCCAACTCTACAAGGCGGTCGGAATCCCAAAGATGACATACGCGGCAGACGTCTGGTACATACCACCAGAGAAGGGGCAAGGGGGAAAGAAGAAGGTAGGATCAGTCGATGCGCTGGAACGAATGGCCAGAGTGCAGAGAATAGCGGCCATAGTGATAACGGGGGCACTGGGATTGACAGCAGGGGACATGCTGGACGCACACGCTAGCATCGAGCCAATGGAGGTGCAACTACTGACTATACACAGGCGTGCGTAAGCACGCCTGTGTACCCTGCCAAAATGGCACGCCCTAGCGACTCATGCCCGACAGGCATACCGCAAGCATGACCAGAAGTTCGCAAACCCATCTCCGATACAAACGATGGCCAGAAGGTATGACACGGACCCAACGAAAACGGAGAAGATCACGCTGAAGGCGAGGGCCCCGGACCACCATCCGACCTTCGGGATACGGATCGCACAGGATCGTGAAACATCGATAGCTGACGAGAAGGAAGATAACACCCCCATACGCATATACACGGATGGATCTGGGATTAACAAGAAGACGGGAGCTGCAGCACTGCTGTACAGGGGGGAGGCCACAGAACCGACACACACCATGCACTACTATCTCGGAAAGAAGAGCCACCACTCGACATACGAGGCGGAGTGGGTAGGGGCAATTTTGGGGGTATGGATACTAGTATCAAAGGCTGGGATACGACAGGAAGTCGGAACCAAAAAGATAAGTGTTTACACCGATAACCAGAGCATGAAGTCAGGGAGGCCGGGGCCTGGGCAGTACCTGCAAGACGAGTTCTTCAAGCTGGCCAACATGCTATCGAACAATGGGCCGAATCGACAGAAGTTCACGATGAGATGGATATCTGCACACAGCGATGTCGCACAGAACGAAAAGGTGGACGAAGAGGCTAAGAAGGCGGCGAGGGGAGAGACGTCATTCATCATGAGTCTACCACCCCTCCTACAGCCAGGCCTACCGAGAAGCATATTCTCCCTCAAGGAGGAGGTGAAGAAGGAGGCAAAGAAACGGTGGGCGGAGATATGGGCAGGGTCGAAGAGAAGTGAGGGTTTTGAGAACATCGACACTGAGTTTCCATTCAAGGGGTACAGGAAGCACACGAAAGAACTGACGAGAGCGCAGAACTCAATGCTAGTGCAACTGCGCACAGGACACATCCCTCTCAACATGTACCTCCACATCCGAAAGAAGACCGACACGAGCACATGCCAAAAATGCAATTCAGGAAAGCCCGAGACGCTAGAGCACTTCCTGCATGTATGCCCAGCATACAGGGCACATAGGGCAGTGATGGACAAGGTGCACGGGAGGGACAAAAGAAACATGGTTAAGATTATGGGAAACTACAAACACATCAGGGCACTGGTACGCTATGCTAACAGGATGGGGAGGTTCACACTATCACGAAATGGGGCCGAGACAGACAGGAAGGGAGCCGAGAGAGCCAAGAAGAGGGAGGAGGAGGAACGACGGGCAGAGGAGAAGGAAGTGAATGAAAGGGGGAGATAGGGAAGATGAAAAGCGGCAGCACAAGCACTGCTGTGGGTAGGCAAAAGGGCAGACAGGAAGCGGCAGCGCTTGCACCGCCGTGGGTGGATAAACCCACCCGAACACCCCACCCCACACTCCAGGTCTGCTGCTGCTGCCGCTCAGCAGGACAGAATAGAGGCCAAGCCGAGAGGCAGGGTACGAGCAAGACGACGGCCGCCCATATGGAGGCCTAGAGGGAGGAACAGAAGGAACCTAGAGAGCAGGAAAGGCGGAGGCAGTGATCTTAAACGGTGTTTCCATGCCGGGCTTGCGGGGACGAGGAGTCGTCGCAAGTGCATAGATCATGCCTGGACTCATGGGACACTAGGGGTCTCCGATAGAATAGATATATGTACACCAGCAGCACTGTCCTACATAGGGTTAGCCCTCGCGGACAATAATCAGGGATTTTAAAAGAAAAAAAAAAAATTCTTTTTCTCAAATTGATATACATTAGAAGTGGGGTCAGCCAGGTGACTGAGGTGACAAAAGCTGGCCTGCGCAAAACGCATATGCTTATTGTGAGGGAACCGATGGGCGTAGAGGCATGAAACTGTGAGAAACATGGGACAGCTGTGTACGCAGTGGGTAAGCACAGAAGAACTGACAAAAGAGGAGGACTTCAGAGCGCATAGCTCATAACTTGTGGAAATCTGCAGTGGGTAACTGACGTCCCAATAGTCAGAGTACTGAGCTGGAATGTCATTTAAGCAAAATACAACACACCTGAAGTCTCAATAGCCAGGGTACTGAACTAAGGGACTCAGGATGTCTACTGGGGTCTGGCAATGCCTCCAAAATCTGTGAGTACAGAAACCGGCACCTTCCCTATTTGGACACAACTTTCCCATCACTGTAGCAGAACATAGGGGGATGACTGCATATCCTCTTGCAAGTAGATATACACTTTGTTTACGACTGTCTACATAGATCTTCTATAATAAATGCATGAAGACCTCTTTGTACCAGACATATATGACAAAATATAACCCATAGATTGCATGAATGAGTATAGGGTATAGTTTAATTACAAGATAAAACATATACAATCAGATAGCTTAATGACTAGCCCTCACACTAACATTATGCTAGCACTCACACCAAAAGCTTTGTAATAGCTGTTCCCAAGGTCTCAGGTTCAATCCTGAGGCATGGCATTGATTTTCTTTCTGTCAAAAGTAGAGATTATAAGAGTTCACGTGAACTCCATGTAGACTCTATGTAGATTCCACTAGCTTGGAAATAGATATATAAAGTCTAAGTCTGATGTAGACTGGCTGTGGAGGGGGGTGGACTGATCATGGAGGGGGTATGGACTCTACATGGACTCCACAATGAGCCCACTGGTCAGAGTTCATAAAATACCGTAAACAGATGGGGACTGAGAATTGCAACCAATCTCAGACCAAGTACCACTGCAAATTTTCAACATTTTGGTCTCGCATCCTACCACCATGATCATTGTCAATTTCATGGCTTTTCCTTGCATAAGAAGTGTGAGAACTTCTATGTTTTTTCAAGTAGCCATCCTTGACTCCCAGCACCAGAAAAGTAGCACGCACTATAGGTTAGACCAGGTTTTCACTCATCTTTTGTGCCAACCCAGTGCGTCCTCATTCTGCTGATCCCTAGTATCTTCTGACACAGGGCATCACGTAGCCACTGCCAGCCAGCAACATAGAGCTCAAAGTCTACAAGCTCTCGCAAGGCTGGAACAGCAAGTTTACCAACCTCTATCAGATTCCTATTGCTGATAGTGTAAGTGCCACACCTGCCTTCTGCACCATCCGTGACTCATTTCTGCATGTCAGGATGACAGCGTTCAAAAACCAGGCCTAAAGGTCATGATGATAGAGGCCACAAGGAACAGAAAAAAGCACAGCAGCATCCACACCATCATTGTCTCTCCCAGGAACTCACAGTACTTCTACATCAATGCATCAAACTTTGGTGACCTCGAGACTCTTTTCCCTCAAGGACCCTCCTAATACCGCCTATGCCTTCCTTCACAGACACCTTGGATGAGATGGTGTTTTATGGAGCAGTAGTTTCTGTTTGTCGGTCAAGATGCACATGCAAAAAACTACATTGCCCTTGGGCTTGGTAAATCATTGGACAGTAAAACAGGGTTGTCACTGCCTATACTCTCTCCAATACAAGGCAAAACCTCCTCCTCATGATCAGAGTGAATCAGGAAAGATACATCACACTGATTCAATCAAAGACAATAGGGGTGGGTTCTCCCTTACCTGCCACATCTAGGCGAGCAACTGGCATTTCAGTGCAGTCTCCAAGTCGTCACTCTTGCTGCTGGCTACACTGCCATGCCTGCCAAGGAGCCCTTTAAGTAGCTCGTAGATCTCATGCATCACTTGTCAGAGCATTATGCAAAGACCTGCATCACTTCCAGACTGATAACCTATACTCTGGCAGCCACTGCACAATTTTGAGGGGCTTTTTCACCAGATGCATAGCGAAGGTGGCTGCCCCCACTCAACAATCAGTGGTCCTCCATTACAACTCATGGCCACATCCGAGTGCAGGTCTGCTTAAAGGGTAGAGGTTGGATTATTAATATACTCCTGGTCCACCTCAATACTTCTTTTGAAGTGGGTGACCAAGTTGAAGGCTTGACCACCTCTGGCAAATCTGTCGATGGCTGGATCACCAAGGCACTGAGTTGGGCAAGATATCAAGTCTATGTCAGTGAGACGGTGAATTCTCCTCTTCCCACCTCGTATACCTCTGCTGATGCAAGGACTTCCCCCTTCTTCACATGACCAGTGTTTTTCTATTGTTATAGATGCTCTGATAGTACCTATCTTTTATCATAATGTATAATTGAGTGATTTGTTAAAGCATTGTACAAGCATCTGCATAACTGTATAGAATGACTAAACAACTCTATACACTGCTGCCTCCAGATTCAAGGAGCTGAACCATGCTCTATGCATTGGCCTTTTTAGATGCCTATTTCAGCATCCTCTGGAGGTGCTGCTCATCTCTCTTCCTCTCTTCAAGCCTTCCTTGGCATCAGCCCTCTTCTTGAGATACTCTGCAGCCCCAGCCTGCTTTGCCCTTTTGAGTATTGCACCATGCTCTTGGAGGGGTGCAAAGGCAGAAGGTTGCCCAGCCTTTGAATGGGTCAGGCTGCTAGAACTGGCAATTGAAATCGCAGATTGATGTGCAGAGCGCAATGAAGCACAATTGCTGCAAAAACAAGACTCTCCGAACTGGTTGAGGCATAGTCAATTGTGATCTCATAATCTGCTGAGACATTTTTCATAGCGTAGAGAATAAAAGTCAATGATTCTCTGATCGATGTGAACTATAATGGACCTACCTCAGAAGCCACCAACTGCCATAAAAGGGAGGGACTCACCATGGTGTTGTGTGGCAGTAGTCATTGACCATATGCAGCAGCTTGTACAGTACATGCTCAGCTCCTTGCAGTTAGTTTTGACCTTTCGACATTGAGTTTCTGAGGGGACTACCACCCTACCACCCTGGCTCAGAAGACCTGCTAAGTCTCAGTCTCACAAATCATGCAGTATTCAAATGCTCCACTGGGTATGTCACATCAAACAAGGACTTTGCACTGCCCCATTATTCCTGTAGGAGTTCAGGAGGAATTCTAGTGGAATTCCAGCAAACTTTCTGAACTTCCACTGGAATTCCACTGAACTCTCCTGCCAAATTTTGAGTTCTGATTTTCCATCAGAGTTCAGTCCTGTTCAGGAGGAGTTCAGTATCAGCCAAGGCATGGTTCAGTAGGAGTTTGGTACACTGGAATTCCTTCAGGTCAACTGGAAAGGTCAGCCAGACAGGTTCTATAGAACAGTTCTACTGTTCTACAAGACACCAGCAAGGTGTGAGAAAACATGAATGTATTTTTACATAAATGGATAGCCATCATGATTTGATGCTGATATCATCAAAAACTTACCTAATATTTCAAGAAATAGTGTCAAAAAACGCAAAATACTTCTGCGCACAAGGGAGAGAGACACAGCTTACTCTATCCCGTCTCTCTGCACAACTGTCTTTGCAAAGGTCCCTGCGCAGAGAGGCACCATCAATTTGACATGAGTGTTCCAGGCATGAGCAAGGTCGTAAGCGGCAGGATGCGAGTTGAGCCTAACTATGAGGTGCATGAGCTCCCCTGACAAGTACACTGCCTCAATCGAGTCAGTGATCTGCTGTTTCAAGAGAGAGAGGTTAACCACTAGTATGTGTGCCACATTCAGCCACCCCACTAACACAGCTCGCTCACCCACACCCTTCGTGTCGATCAGTCTTATTTGTACAAGCACCTTTACTGGCAGACAGTAGAAGGTAGGGAGCGAATTCGGTGCAGTTACAGGGGGAGGTAGACTACTGGAACATGTCGGCAAGGTACGCTGGGCAAGGTACACTGAGGCCCATCCAGCCCTCGAGACAGTGGCTGGGATGGACGGTTGGACAGCACCAGGAGAAAGGGCCTAGACAGAGCACCAGATAATAAGTCATGTACTGGCTCATCCGTGCCATGGAATGAGAACAACTGTAGGTCCTGCTTGAGTGCCTGCTTCAACAGAACAACAGGCGCAAGGGCCTCGTGCCCAGCAAGCTCGAGCTTTAGGAGCTGTTCTCCGTATGCCAAAGTAATAGCCTTGAGTGAGAGGAGACCGGCGATGTCCCCCTTCAGTCCATACAACATAGTACGGGAACCCGCAACAAAGGTGATGTGCAACTTCAGAACCAGATAAATCTGCTGCTTCAGCATGACTGTGGTAGCCCTGCTCGCCTTCTCTAGGCCCTCAACAGTGCTTTGGAGTTCAGCCAGGGCCCTAGCTGAACTCTCTTCACCCCTAACAATCTGAAGTGCCTGCAAGGATTCCCCCAAATCCTTCACTGTCACCTGGAAAGTCACTACCTTCTCGTTGAGAGAGTCAGTTGACCTTTCATTCAAGGGCAAGTGTGGTTGGGTGAGGCATGGCTAATATATGCTGGTTGTTGAAGACTATGCACCTGGGGTCAGGTTCACGTTGCTGCGAACGAGAGAATCTGCACCAGCAATGAAGGCTCCTGGGCACAGACCAATGCACTTGGATTCTGGAAAGGGACATGAGGAGGAGAGAGAGGGTAGTGTGCGTCTTTTTGGCCATGGCATCACTTTGACAGCAGGTGTTGATTGGCAGGCGAGCTACGCGGTTGCTGAGTGCCATCTCTGTAGCTGATACGGTCACTCGAAGGCCACGAAACCTAGTGATTCTGACAAAGGTGTTGACTGTGGAGGCTTCTGCGCTGAGGCAAATCTCCGTTGAGGTGACAAGGAGATCGGCAGAGATGAGCTCTCCGTCAATATTGCTTTTCCTTGTGTTCTTTGCATTCTAACCTCCTGGGTCTATAGATACTCTGTGATTCATTCCTTAGCAGTATAAGGTGGCCAGCATTGCAGGGAGAGGGCCATGGTCACGAGAGAAAACAGTGATGGCCACGTTGGTGGGTTCACAAGTTCACGGCAACGTCCAAAGGCTCTGCCCACCCTGCTGGAGTACTGCATGCAGCTTGGGTCTATGCAGGCTCTTACAGGAGGTAGGAGGTTTTAAAAGTCAAGTCTATGAGCTGTCAAATTTTCACTGGTAGGATAAAAAGAAGGGGTGACGTACTGATACCATGGGCTGTCCCTTCTTCAGGAAATAAGGATTGCACTGCACTCCGGGCTCTCTCTGAGTAGTTCTGACTAGGTTGTCCTTTGAGCGCAAGCCCTTCAATGCAAGCCACATAAGCTTGACAATGTTTTCCTTAAGGTGTAAGGATGGAACAATGAAGTTGTGCAGGTACCGAGGGAGTTGTTGAATTGTGCCTGCAGCCTTGGGTGTAAATGGACTGAGTGTGCTTGAGGTCCGGCTTCAAGAAGGTGGCCAATCAAGCAAAATGCACTATGCAATCCCAGTTTATCTGCTTGTATACAGGCCACAGTTTTCCTGAAGTGCCTGCAGCAGTTACTCAAGCAGTACGGCTATTGGTAGTGGGGTGAGCGGAACAAGCAGTAAGGGCAGGCTAACTTGGCATGTGGATGGTGAATAACCAACATAGTTGCGCCATGTGTTGAACAGGTCGGAAAAAGGGATACTGAAGGGTAAAACAGTGATTCATCACATCTACAGACATACGGTTACCGCTCATGGCATGCAGTCTTTTTGACCCGCAGTCAACAACACACAGCGAGTCACCAATCGTTCTACATCCCTGACCCTGAGTCTTGCACAGTGCTTTGCCCAGTGCTGGCGCATCGAGTATGTGTTTGAGGTGGTGGTTGAGAATTAAGTACCAAATTCGACCAGGCAAACGGTAAATGGCGGCCCGCAGCTCCAGGTTTTCCCTCCGCAGGTTCAGTTCACTGGATGGCTCATAGTGTTGCAACATATCCAAACCCTCCTCCAGCTTGGAAATGACCTTTGTCAGAGCCTGTGCAATGAATGAAGCAGCACTGTACGTCAAGTAAACAAAGTAATATTCAAGCTGAACCAACGATGTTGAAAAGAAGTCTGAGACTTAAAAAATATCTTTATTTACAATTTGTCAGATGATCAGAACGACATGGTCATGTGTTTTCAGATTCCTTCTTGTTCACGTCGTTCTCGATACTCACAACTCAGCCCATAATCATATCATCTGAGTTGTGAGTATCTTTCTCTTCGCTCTCTTTAGATTCATTCTCATAGATTCATTGTAGCCTTCATTCATCATGGTGTTATAGGTATTGTTTAGACCATAATTATATCATCTGAGTTCCTTCATTCATCACGGTGTTATAGTGTTTCATACAATTGATTTGACTTTACATTTCTGACAAACATATGCAGAGGTGATCATCATCATTCTTTCAAGTTCAGCTCATTTTGTGAAAGACATATAGCTTCAAGAGTCCCAAGTTTCGTCGACTAACTCAACAGGCTCTACCTGGAGCACATTAATAACTCTTTCCAGAACCCAGAGAGCTTGCACAACCTTTACCATGGTAGGTCCATCTCGTGTAACACACTTCAGGATATCGTACATTCATCAATTCATTGCTCTCAGAGCTAGAGGTCATTCTAGACAGTTATGATGAGCAAATGCCTCTCCCACTTGAGGCTAGAGCCATATTCAAAGAGTTCATGGCAGCATGCACATCTGGGACAGGTGCCAAGAGTTTCTTATCCTTTTTGCTGGGGTCTGGCACTGAGCCTTCTCAAGCTTTGAACATGCACGATAGAGATGGAGTTCATCAAGCATGTCTCCTGTTCAACCACTCTAAATTGTTTCAATGCAACATTAGCATGATTACAGACACCTTAGTTGATGAAATCAAAACAGTAAGCACATTTTTCAACATCATCAGCTGCATGTACCTGGGGGCCCTGAGCCTTGCCCTCCAGCCTGGCACGGATGAGCTCCAATCCATGGACCAGGTCCTGATCCTCGTTGGCGCCATCACTGTCAGCACCCTCATCCTCGCTACTATCAGAAGCCTCCAGCAACTGGACCTCATAGTTATGAGTACCAGGCTGATTCAGACCTGCTTATGTCTAGGCCAAGAACAGTGCCTCTTTGCTCACTGCCCTGCAGTATTTCTGCTTTATTTACCATTCTGCAAGCCCTCTGGAAGTGAGGCACTCAAGAGATTTGGTTGATTCCCTCATTGATTATATTGTCCTGTTTGGGCATCTGAAATGCGAGGGTGTGTTTCGAAAATGATTCTGGTCTGCAAGCTGCTGACGATGTGCTAGATGTGAGCCTTGAAGTCCGATAGCTCTCTGTTGAGTTTCTTAACTTGTTATACTCTAAGAGCATCTTAGATTGTGAAGGCGGTGAGCTGTTTAAAGTGCTTAGCAGCTGCATCTTATTGCACAGATATAGACATGATCTTCCCCTCCACTCTTTATCATTTGGTCAACCTCATTGAGACAGCACACAGTGTTGAAAAAAGAACACTTGAAAACACTCTTATTAGGCTTCTTGTTAGTCCAATCCCATTGATCCTCGCTGGTGTCACTGACCATTTATTAGGGAACCGTGAGTTACTTTGCAAGAAAACAAGACTCAATCAAATTTTCCATGAATAGGGCATTGACATTTGATATTGACACCACTAGCTACAAGCCCAAGAAAAACAAGAATAGAAGAAAATTGAATATACTGAAGGAAGCATACTGGGGTTTTAGTGGGTACAAGGCCAAGATAGAGCTAATGGAGACCCGCACTGTCCACACACTATGGTCGTGCTTAAACAGCATTTTCCCAGCAGAAGAACAGTGTTATAGACAATCCTCAACATATCCTACCAATCTCGATGAAAATGGGGTTTACCTCCCTATGTTTTTGCTTCAAAGAGTCTGTATTATGAATATACGGATATCTCAGTATGCACAAACTTGTTAATTTTATATATTCTAATGAATAAAAGTACAGTTAACCAAGGATGTGGACAACAATGGACATGGCACACAAGTCGCAAGTGTTGTAGGTGGCACAGTGCTTGGGGTGTTCAAGCATCCCCACTTGATTGATGTCAAGGTAGCAGATGCACAAAGGTCAGTCAGGTCATTCATGACTACAGTCTAAGATGACTTGACCCACTGTTTTGCCAAAAACTTTGATGTACTCAGCATGTAAGAAGTTCACTCCAGGTCTCATAAGCATGCATATCATACTCTCTTCAGGCAGCGGGAATGGACTACATGATTGAGGCTGCAATTAACCCAGGAGGATGCCCATCTGTTGCTAACATGAGCTGGGGCAAAACTGCAAACATCTTTTCCAGGACCTACAAGTTGCAAAGGTGAACTTTCTTTACCTATCTTTTTCAACATACCTTCCCAGTTATTTTTTTGTCTCCTCAAATGAAATCAGATGACAAAATATAGAATCCATGTTTGCAGGGAACTCCAATGTGCGTAAAGCTGTGACCCCCCTCCTTTGTCCCTACCTAAATGTTTGTTGCTTTTCTCTATTTTAGATGGATGCGAATGCCCTGAGCCCTGCCCGTGCAGCCTCGGAGAACATAGATGGGTGTCCAACATCTCAGCTAAGTGGTGCGTGTACTCCAATTTCAAAACTGTTATTGATGTCTTTGCTCCTGGGGAGGAAATAGCGGTTGCTACCATAGGAGCTCCTAATGTGTGGGTCCTCAAAGTGGCACATCATTTGCATGTGCCCATGTCAATACTCAAGCTGTACCCCCTGTTTTTATGACTTACTTCTATCATTCCTACACAGGTAACTGGTTTCATATCCTCAGTACAACAACAGTTTGACAACAATTAGGTCTGAGCCTTGTCTGAGCTTTTCAAGCTGCTTAATTCTGACCATGGCAGGGCAAATTCATCCAGGTTGTCCAATTGCATAGCGGCAAACCAATTTCAAAGCTCACCTCGTCATTATTATCAGGCAATTCTAACCTCAATCTTTTTCCTCCTCCAGTGCCCCCTTTTACTGCTCTGACAGTCTAGCTTAATTATTCTCGATTCTTGAATTGCAAACACATGTTGATAAACCTGTCAATCTCCCACATTGCCATTCCATCAAAAATAAAGAGTGCATCTCAGAAGAAGAAAACTGGCTCAACACCATTTGGCTGGGCCAGATAGATATGGGCTGAGTCTGAGTCAGCCAGTTAGCAGATGGCTGTACCGGGCTGAGTGGTAATTTGGCTGACTCGGGCAGAGTGAGAGTTTGGTCTTAGCCAGTGCCAGTAATTGTGACATTTGGCAGTGCTGATTATAGTATCATCAGGCAGTGCCAGAAAGATACATTGGCAGTGCCAAAAATACCCACATCTGGTGAAGACTAGCACTGCTGGATGCCAGCTGCCATCAATGACATTATAGATCTGATTCTAAGATTGCATCAATCTGAGATCTTAGAATCAGATCTATGATGCCATTAATAGTACTTGTACCTATAATGCCATTGATAGTATCTGTGCTTGTGATATCATTAATGCTACCTGTGCCTGTGATATCATGACATCATTGAATGATTCATTCATATCTCACTCAGTTCTTGTCTGAGAAATGTGATTTTAGTACCATTAGTAAGTGTGAAATAAGGAGCATACAGTGGTTACTCTGCAATACTCCAAGAATGCAATTTGAGAAATGCATTAGGGTTACCATCTCTGAGGCCAGAACAGAATATCTAGTAATCATCTCTATACATTATCTCTTTAGAGATATAATGAAGCCATTAGAGTAACAAGATCTACTATTCTTGAATGATTGGTGATGTAATAGTAGAATTGTAACAGTAGAATTGCACAAATTGGTATTTGTACTGAAAATCAGTACTTGGTAACTCTCTTCTGATGACATAAGCAAGATAAACAAATGGATAGAAGAGAGCCAAATGCCTAGAGACTGTGCACCATTCAATGGCACTCCATCTCTCCTACTTTCTATGTCCCGGTTTTTTGCGCTCTGACAGTGAAGCCGCTGCCCGGGTGGTTACACAACAATATGCTGCGAGGCCGATTCCGAGCAGCGAGCCTGAGCTTGATGAACCAGTTCTCAAGAAGGTGTACTCACTCATTTGGCTAGTACCACTATATCTAATCCGACACGTAGCTCGCTATTTGCAGCACAGAGATGGGGTTTATTCAGAGAGGTATTTGACAAATCATTTCCGAAACAAGCACACGTAAAGAGAACCATTTAGGGACGCTCCGGAATCGGACTAAGCGCGCCTTCCGGCAGCACGGCGGAGGGACTGTCCAGACGCACGATAAATGCGGGCCCTAAGTAAAGGATGAATCAGAACACGAATTATAATGGAGTAAAAAGGTTGGAAAGTATACCTAGGGACATCTCCCCTTTGACGATCTGTAACTCCCGAGCAGTTATGCCTTCGACTGTCAGAGTCAAAGAGCATGTAATCACAGCCATCACACATAGTGAGGAGCTGCTTGAGTTCATGCTTCGTGAGAGACCCGCCGTTCTCAACGAGATGCTCCAGAATCCGATATGAGGGCATAGTGTCTCCCGCCATGGGGACCGTGATAGCATTGATGTCATTGCACTGGTGCCTGTCCTGAGCGTCTGCATAGACGTAGTCGAAGCAGTCGTTGCAGCGAGCAAAGACCTGACCAAAATGTCGGCGGGATATTCCGTTATGAGAGAGAAGTAGCATTAGAAGGCGAAGGGCGGTTGGCCTCGGGCTGCTGGGATCAAAACCCGGAGCATGGGTTCTAATGAAGTCGCGCAACTCGAGAGGTCGAACTGCCATCGTAGCCAACAGTTAGCCTTCGTGCTGTTGAGGGTAGACAGCGGGAGAGACGTACATTCAGGTAGCTCCGAACTAAAGCGGTCCACCTTCCGGTCGGTCCACGTACCACCAGGAGTTGTCGTCATCGGAAATGGGGCAGGAAGAAGGTTGAGTGGCGTCCTGAAAAGTGTACCTCGAGTCGGGCCGTGGTCCTGGGGCTGGGCAGGGGTCGAGGAGCTGAAGTCGATCGAGACACTGGCAGGCGAGTCCGATTGGCCGTCGTTGCCATGGAAAGAAGAGGATGAGGTGGTATATCCTTCGGAGTACTGGTCGTCGGACTTGAAGTCGAAGATGATGGCGAGGGGTGCCTGGGTGGTCGCTGCCTCAACTTGGACACTGGCACCATATTCCTCGGTAGAGACCCCGGCAGGCGAAATCTTGACCTCGCGAAAGAGCATGGGCCAGTGATTAGCGAGGTCGGGGGATGTCAAGGGCTCTTTCTTGATTGATACAACTGAGGCCTCCGGAGAGGTGAGCGCATTTCCAACTTGAACTGCGGATTCCTGGGCGGGCGATACAGACTGGACTAAAGAAACAACAAGCATCAGTGTCGATCGTTCATCTTGGATAATGAGCAACATACCATCGTCATCCTCCGAGTCCAAGTAAACATTTGCCGTTCGATGGAGCGTTCGTGGAGGATAGTGGCAGTCCTGGGAAGAGCCTCGCAAGCCCCTTCCCGCTGTGGCCGAGAATGATGGGGAAGCCGGCTCGGTGGAGGTACTAGATTCGTCGCCGGGCCCCGCATCCAAAGGGGTAAGGCGATCCTCGACATCCTCGATGAGGTGATCCGTCAACGGATCGGGAAGAACTTGAACGGTGGTGCCGTGGTTCGACCCCAAGGAAGGCAGCGAGTCGCCCCTAAGGCCAGAGCCTGAAGCCTCACTTCCATGGATGCCCCCAGCTCCATCGAAGGTACTGTAATATGCATCGAACGAAGAGCCCGATCGAGCACCTGGGGGCACGGTGAAAGAGAGAGAGCGCAAGCGCTTGCTGGAGCCCAGCGCTTGAAGGCCGGAAGGACCTCTGATCTTGCCCCTGGGAAGCGGTCGAAGGTAGGGCAGCGCCCGAGGGTTGGGTATAAGTGTAAGCGGGCGAAATAGTGAGCCCTTCATCTTGGTTCGATTGAACGGAGTAGGGGTATTGGGTGTGTCGAAGGAATCATCCGACTCGCAGAACAGGTTGGGAGCGGAGTTGGCCTTCCCAAGTCGTTGGGTGTGGCCACCGTCCTGGAGGGGGATATTGGTCTTGGATGTATTGCGAAGAACTGGCATGGTGTGCTGTGATGGGGGTAGTGGCTAACGGGCGAGGGTGTTTATTCGTGTTGTGCAGGGAGGATGAGGATAGACTCAAGAGACGAAACGGCGTGGAGGGTTTCGACACACTCGTCTTTTCAAACTGGAGATCTTTAAATACATTTTTTCTGGCTTTCAGGCACTTTTGATACCCCACAGCATATTCTACGGGCACCGGTGTACTTTACCTGTTGACCTTAGGATCGAAAGGTCATTTCCCAGGCAGGATCGCATTAAACAATCTGGCTCTTTTTGGCTAACTGGAACCGTGGCAACGACCATGTTGCAGGGCTCACTTTATCCCTAGAGAACGCATGGATAAAACCATATCCTTCGACACTTTCCGATGGACTACCCTTGGAATAGCCATTGTTGGTGATATTCTAAGATGCTCAATCGAGGAGTCTGTGTTCAGCTGATTTCAAAGGAATTAGAATGCGGCCGATGGGAAAGAATATCCCGTTGAGATCGTGTTTTGAATAGCTGAAAAAGAGACCATGCAGTTGTCGTGTTCAAGTTATACGCAAAGCATGGTGAAAGAATCATAATAGAATCGGCACACTCTATGCTACCTCCAGTCGTAGGAACCCTTGAACTTGGGTATGGGAGCCATCAGATTGAAGGGGCCCGGGTTTAAACTCACCTGGATTAATCACAGATAGCTGATAGCCCTGGTGCCGCCTGATCACAGAGCACCACAAAGACATTGATTACCACCTATGTAATTTCCCAGCGAGCTCCGGCATCCAAACCTCATTCAAGTTTCCTGAGAAGGTCACTGGAATGCATGGTCATTGACATACCTCGTGCGCCATTTATTCGGTCCCCGAGCCCCACAATCTCGATGTCTCAATTTGGGCTTAATGATCAGTCTGGTTGCGTCTACCTACACCCTCAGAGCTCCATATTCCATCCGATAAACCCAACCACCATGATAGAAACACAGTTCTTGGCGCCGGACTCAGTGTGGGTTTGCTGCACTCACTGGGATTCACTTTCAAGTTTCGGAGGCGCAGGCCTGCCAAGGCTATTCCAATCCGTGTACTAAATAGGATATGCACAGACTGGAGTACACTTGTCTTCAAACCTCTTCAAATTTTGCATCGCGAATCCAGTGCCTGGGATATCTTGCACCAGCGCATTAATTGCGCCATAGCAAATCGGAGTCCGGCGATTTGGCTCCCATATAGTCTACCCATGGCATGTGTTTCGCATTTCGCCGTGCTACACATTGCGTCAAATTTGGGCCGATGAAATCGCAGCACCTGTTGACACTTGTAAGTGCCCAAGCCCGCCGACACATGTATTTACTGGTGCGGAACTCCACTCGAGTTGTTGACTACCATCTCGCCTGAGTCGCAGACGCGATCAGACTGTTCTACAGTTTCCAAAGAGTTTCTGTTCATTCCTTCGCTATGATTAATCTATCAAACATAGCCTTAGAGAACATGCGCTACAATCAGCAAGAAAATGTGCTCGAACCACGGGATACGCCTAAGAAAGCTTCCTGACCTCCAAGGCGCTTAACGGCACTAGTGCTGTGTACGCGGGCACCAAACTCTCAAAGCCTCTGAGTCAATAAAGAGGACGCATACTCTGGCGAGAAGTCCTCCATAAAAAGGTGGAATAAGTAACAAAAATTGTGATGACTGCATGCACCCTGGACTGCTGCCTGCTAGTGTCCACTAGCACGTGTTCTCTTGGATCTTCAAAGTCTGCTCAGTAGCGCCGGTCGCAACTTACACACGATCTCAATGTGTCATAACGCGAGCATGCAGCAAGGCGGCAGAAATAAGTAAGCTAGTGTCGCTCAGGTGATATACTTGCCTTACTCCTGAAGATGGTGTGAGGAGAATAAGTCAAACGTCTATATTCAGAAGCACTGGCACCCCCTGATTGGGCACTTGACAGTCAACCCCGATCAGTCGGTGTCCATCATTATGGGTTTGGCAGGTCTAGGGTACTACTTACCACATGTAATGGATGCAATGCAATGGGAACTACAAGTTCGCCAAGTTTGATCCACGATTCAATTTCGAGATTTCAGATCTGTGAGGAGTGTCAGCAGGGCAACCAAGGAGAACTCTAGCCTCCGTATCGCACGATGAGAAAAAGAAAGAAAGCCTCCTTGATATAATTCCACTGCCTCTTTATCCTTTGGACCTTCGCTTGTCCTATCCCTCGCCGTTGATATCATTCAGTGAGTTATTTCTACCCTCTCTAACGGCTAGTCCTTCAAGTTGACCCCTTCCAGAACTCTAGCAACAAATGTCTGTCCCTGCCGCTGTCGAAGACTGGGTAGCAGCGATACTCCCTTCCCCAAAGGTTAATCAGGTATGCGCCCTAGTGACCCTTGATTTAATGCCTGGCTCAATATTCATAGACTTGGCTTTTACATGCTTGCTATGAAATCGACCGGGACTGGCCGGTCGACAACCCCGGAGATCATTTGTCGGAAGAGGTCTATCTCGACGTGCTTGAGAGAAAAATGCTCCACACCAGTCTATCTGAAGTCACCACAAGGGGCAGCGGACTACCGCCCGGTATAGCACTCCCTACGATGTACACCACCCTGAAGGGCCCCATTGTTCTCGAGATCGTGCATATGACAGATGTTGGGGTGAGCGCGTTCGTTCTCGAGCAGGTTCACCTGAACAGAGAGCGGGCTGCGTACCGACGACTATGCGCTGAAGACGACTCGCTCTCTGGATTAACCCTGGGTGAAAAGGGGCACTCCGATAGCGTCGCCACTCCGGCTTACCCAAGGCATTGCTTGCGGCTTACTCTCTCCGACGGGAATTCAGAGATTGAGGCCCTGGAACTCATTGGCAAGCCATTCTCATTTGTGCTTGGAGAAACACCGATTGGTTTGAAGGTGAGTTCCAGTAACGATGTGTCCCAGCTTTCGTACTCACTATCGTGGCTCTTGGGACAGTTGTGAGTCAAAGACGTCCCGATTGTTGGCGGTATTGCCTTCCTGGACCCTGATGACATTGAAATACTTGGCGGGTCGCTCGAGGAAGAGGATACTTGGCACTACTCCAGGTTTCGTGAAGAATTAACCTCCCGTATGAAAGAAGAGCTCGTCCTCGCCAAGGTAAGTCTCTTGTTATTTCCTTCGATAGCATAATTCGTGCCAGTGGCTCATTACTCTTCTAGAAACATGGCACACCCTGCAAGCACCTCTTTGCCACCGAGTGAGGCTGCTTCGTGGGTGCTTGTACATCGTCCGCTGGATGGAGCTCATGAATTGTGATTGATGGTAGTAGGGACCTTACGAGAGAGTTGTAGTAAATTGTTGTTCAATGGAGTAGACCCTTAGCACCGTGACAGCCTGTGCATTGCATGCATAGCTCTAAGACCCGTTTGGACTTATGTTTGCATCAACCTCATTACAAGCCAGAAAATGGATGCCGTGCATCGGGGACCTATATCAATAATATCTCTGTTTCCTCTCTTGCAACTCACTTCAGCGCTTGTCTTCATGCTCGGCGCTTACACCCCTCTGTCGGAAATCTCGGCGGTTGCCGAGAGCCGTGATCGCGAGTGCCAGCGCGTTCGGAACAATTTTATCCTTGTCTCTCAAGTACCACCACCATGCTTTCGCTGTCCCCGCCTCTCCTTCGTCTTGCACGCCTCTGTCCGCAGCCTCAAAGAAGACCAACCCACACCTTCACCACCAACTTCAACCCCTTCCCCAACGGCATCGCGGTCATTGAGTTACGGCTCTGGTGAGTGTGCTTTTGCATAGCTGGTGGGACGTACACTCACTTGTTTTGACAGACCTTCGGACGTGCAGCGCAGCGGCAGATAGAGTGGTGGGATATGGCATGCGGGCTGGGTGCCGATGGTTGTCGCTCGTGGTCGGTCGTTGGTCGTTGGGCGTCGAGAAGGTGGTGCCGATGGTGCTGAGTCTCGGTAAGTGGAGTTATGCTCAGATGAAGGTTCAAGGGGCGTGTACTCACCTGTGTTCGTTGTAGCCCCGAATCTCGAGTGAACTGGCGCACCGCAACCATTCCCTTCTGCCCTGACAACGTCTGATACGTCGTCGTTCACATATGCAGTAAGTTCTTTTTGATTCTGGTAGGGCGACGCTGGTGCGACGGGCTCAAGTGAAGCTGTCGCGGTGCGGAGACACTTGCACTGCTGACGCCCTTGAGTAGGTCCGTCGCCTCGTCTTGCTCCTGTGGTTTGAATAATTACTAATATACCATCTCTTTTCTTGCCCTGATCTCCTCCGACTCCTTCTACGTCACAATCGACCACCTCCCCACCCGTCTTTGGCCCATCGTCAGCCACGTCCTCCTCATCCTTGAGTCCATCCTCGGCCTCCCCCTCCCCTTCGCCTTGTACGTCACCTGCAGCAGCCTTGAACTCCCCTGAATGCGGGGGAGTTCAGGAATGGCTTTTATCACTTACTCCGACCTGCTCGATGCGGCAGGTCGGGGATGCACTCTCTCAATGCGGAGAAGTGCTCGGGTGTGCCCACCGCCATCCAACCCGCTCTGCTCGATGCGGCAGGGCGGGCTTGAACTCCCCTTGATGCGGGGGAATTTAGGGATGGCTTTTAGCGCCTGGCACCCCGACCTGCTCGATGCGGCAGGTCGGGGCAGCACTCTCTCAATGCGGAGAAGTGCTCGGGTGCGCCCACCGCCATCCAACCCGCTCTGCTCTATGCGGCAGTGCGGGTTGCTCGCTGTTGGAGACGATGAGCACGACATCAAGACGAAGCACCTTTACTCACCGCCTCCGTCCCCTCCAAGAAACGCAATCGCCCACGTCGATGATCCCCAAGCCGACGCCGACGACGACCCGCACAGCGACGCCCAATCGCCCACGTCGATGATCCCCAAGCCGACGCCGACGATGACCTGCACAGCTACGCCCACCGCCACCCACTTTGCGTGCCTGAGCGCCATCTGGGCGCTCGACCGCCGCATCCCCTACGCCGCCTCCCGAACCACCTGGGCCGCAGGAGGCGCAACAGGGGAGGAGGCTTATGAGATTTGGATGAGACTCATCGCACTATTTGGAGAGAATGGTATCTGGCTAGAAGATGCGGAAGGTGTAAGACTTATGGTCAATAGCTCGAGGAGGCTAGCTGCAGTTGCGGAAAAAATTAATCTGGTGAGTACTAATAAGCTGCTGAGTTTCTGGTGTGCGTGTATTGACCTTTGCTCAACAGACCCGAAGGTGAGGTCTCTGGTCACGAGCCGCAGTACGTGACCGAATCTCTGTCAGTACCATACATACCGCCTCGGGCTGTTGAACTCACTGGTGCACACAGATACTTTCTACAAATCCAATGGCAGGCTCAGGGTTGGCTGGAATGTCTAGCTTCACGTACTTCCCGATTACAGTAATATCGAAGCGTCAGGAGTCCCGCCTACACGATGGAGTAGTGCCTTTGGGCACTACTCTGTCGAGATGGAGGAGAAGGTATAAAGCATAGATTAGATTAGATTAGATTAGAGCTACTTTACTTAATCATCGCCAGATCTGGCGCCGGCTTCGGTACCAATCCATTCCTTTCAACCACTCGACGACATGATCGTCTGCCCACCTCTGCCTCTCCAACGAGATCCCAGGGTCCAAGCGCTTCACCTTGAACTGGACTGGCCACATGCCGCCCTCTCTCGGAGGTCGACACCCCCGGACCACTGGCGCTCAGGCTGTTTCTTGGAACAAAGTCTCATGAGCTGGGCGCCCAAGCTGGCCAAAGTCAGATCGGCAGCTGCAAGATAAAGGATTAGATTGATCCCGATTCACTCTGGCCCTCCCCTCAGAGTGACAACACTGAGGAACACGGGCGATTGCAGGGGGCATTGTGCCAGCTTGGACCCTAATGACCTCGTGACCGTCATGTTGAAACCTTGTTTCGTAGAAGACTTTCGAGCATGTGGCTGCCCCATAGGGTAGTGGAGAGGCCATATGCGGATCGAAGATTCACTGGAGATTCCCCGCATGTGGATCCCATCAACTTCACGAGCTTCGGAGGACCAACCAAGACTACATAAACTAACCGACCCACCTGCTCATAGGCTTCAACGACTCTCCCTCCATTAGCCCCCCTGCTAACTACCACCCCACAACCTTCTGTTTCCATGGCTCCCTTTGAGAATAAAGAGAACCAACCCCCTCGCTTCAGGATAGGGAACAACACCGGCAACACTGAGAACCTCAAGAGGCGAGCTGAGGCGTTAGAATGGGCTCCCCGGAAGAAGGCATACGCGATCTTCACATCTATTTCAAACATCCCATTGCTGATATTTGGCACCTTAGCATCACTGCAGACCCTCTACAACACCACGGCAGGCACTTCGGTCGAACGATCTACGCATTCGCGAACGTCCATGCCTTGGTCTCGAACGGACTGGCCTTCAATGAAGACAATCCCCCTGAGACAATACAGTAAGTCAGTATTACCTCCACCGCTATCACTGCTGACGAAAAGTTCGTGTAGAGAGCGACGGGAAGGTCGCATCTATCTCAAGTTGATGAAGCTGATCCCCGACCTGGAGGACCATTTGACTGAGTCGACACCTAAGGGTGTCCTCCAGATCTGCAACATGGTACGTCTGTAATCTTCTGTTCATCTGTGCCACTCGCCTTAGGCGACCTCATCTCCTCAGATCCAGAAGGGTGCGAGTAGCTCTCGCTCTGACGACATGAAGAGTATGAAAAGCCCCATCGTGGACTGGATCTCTCCTCGCAACGGGGAACCTCTCCTACCTACCATTCACCGGAACAGCAAGCTCGAACGCGGATTCAACCATCCCTGCACGGGGGCTCTGCTCTGCCCCACTAGCTTGGACTGGTCTGATGAGACGTGCGCCCCCTCCCCTATTGCGAGTCTACCAGCCATGACTTACCGGCTCTTATTAGGGTACGGAACCAGTTGAAGAACAAAGAAATTATCATACCCGGAGACGATTGGCCTTATTTCCTCTATCTCGATGAGAAGTACGATCCGGAGGAGCCATGGCAGGGCCTGCTCCGCAACCGTATCCTTGTACTGGTGAGCTTATACTCTTCTCTACCTCCCTATCGAGCTCACCGCAATTTTACATATAACACCGCAGGCTTTCAAACATGTGTTTACTTCACCAAGCTCCACCGATGACAATCCGCGAGCTACGCGTTCCGGAAATGCGAAGCTTCATGGAATGAGTCGTGTAACACCGGCATCTCTCGCCTACATCGCAACCCAAGTAGGATCTCTGCACTACTCCCATCTAAATACCGCTAACCGTGCACTATTAGGTTCGCTTTGCGCTATCTGATAAGGGGACCTTCTGTCGATCGGACAGGGAAACCGGTTCAGAGACGTTCTACCAGTCGTTACTTGAACTTATGGAACATCCTTCGGAGGAGGACAATGTTAAGAAGCTTCTGGCTTGGTGGAATAGGTGAGCCTCCTTCCTCCAGTCATAGTCCGTCACCTAAATCGAATGGGCATCAAGACAAATCTTTCCAGCTGCGTCTAATGGTGTACGGCTTGCTCCCAAAAATAGCGCTCTCAGTATGATCAAGGCGAAACGGGCGCAGATGAAGGCTGCGCAAGAAGCGGCAGCAGCAGCAGAGGCGCAGCTCGCCGCTCCTGCTTGATCTCCCATCTATGTACTAGGAGTATTGACCGGCCGGTCTTTGTACGAGTGTATTGATTATCTGAATTTGATTGTGTCGTTTATTATCTTCGTGGTTGCTTAGACTTAATGAAACTTCTCGCACAACGCTCGAATGAGACCGGCTATCATAATAAAACAGGTTGGCGGCGTTGATACTGGGTCCATTTATCGTGCAGTTGACAACCCCAATGTGAATTGTGTATCATGGAAGAGACGGAAAATTTGGGGAGATGATCAGTGCCAACAGTAGTGGAACTATGAAAACAACTACAAGAAGTAGTGTGACTGTAACCCCCACCCTTCTGCCCGATGTGGTCAGCACTGGGTAGAATTTGGGGACGAGCATATCCACAGGAAAGGTCGCACATATCGAGTACGAATTTCTTACAGGACTTCCGATATGTTCCCTTCAAGTCACAGTTTGGCAACCCCATCTCCCCGTATAATGGATGGTATCAATGGTTACGGCCACAATGATGACGGTGTCGATGAGGGGAACCAAGGACTTGATTAAGGATTGATATGATCATCCAGTGAAATCGATTGCAGTTGATTACGATGATTGCGAAGTTCCCATCAAGCCTCTCGGCTTATATGGCATTGCGAACCTTGTGGAGGTTGCCATGTGCTGACAAGAGCCACCCAACAGCTATATCATGATCGTTGCCTGAATCAATTACAGGGTTTGCGAGAAGCATAAAGGGTAACTGTCCTTGTATTGCGATCTGTACCTTTCATAACCGACATTCGTTCGCTGTGTGGGAACCTTTGCAGGAGCATGTCATGATGCACAATCCCGCTGGATCTGCGGCACCTGGCAAGGAGTCTAAGGCAGACGGGGTTGATCAAATGCCTACTTCCGGCAAATATGACCACTGACTGGTAAGCTATAGAAGCCGTGTAGACATTCCGAAGCTCACAAACCCTATAGGCTCATATATTCATATATCAACGGGGGTACAAGACTGGTAGTCATTCTATATATCGCAATGCATTGTATGGCTATATACAGCAAGATAATGTTTGATCATCCTGCACACCCACCCCTGATGTGAGCTTTTAATATTGAAACACACACCTGTAAGAGCATCATGTCCTTTCTTTAGCTCAACCAATCTATTATCAAGCATATTCTATGACTGTACACCAGCTACAAAGAAGAATTCAGCCCATACCTTGCAGACAACCTCCATTTATTGTGCACCTACAGCTGAGGCGAGATCTTGTGCTTTGACCTCTGCATGGAAGAGGAATACATGCTAGATACTATAATTAACTTGCTCAGTATTTGTAGGCTAGAGACCTTGGACTTTGACACCTCATGGCCAAGATCAGGCGAACATCCAATGATGCTTAGAGACATGCTAAAGACACTGCCCCGGCCTCTGCAGACTCCAGTTTTGAGGCACCAGCAGCCACCCCTATCTGGAGGACATCCGGATCCTCTCATACACCCTATCAACGTTTCTAGGTGATCTGGTTTGCAAACAAAGAAGATGAGAAAGAAGAGTTAAGCATGTTGTTTCTTTCTGCCTTAAAGAAGATAGCTTTGGGAGGGGGTCGAGGTGCATGGCATGAGCAACTAAAAGTGGGCAGCTTTCTTTGTGAAATAGTAGATCTTCAACAACATTGACAAGAACCTGCACAACTTCATTCAAGTATATGGAGAAGGCTTGGAAAGGGTCACATGCAAGCCAAAAACTCCTTGAATGAGAGGTCTATATATGCATCTTGGACTTTGCAGAAATGCAAAATGCCTTGCACTCATACTGGAGAAGGACATCAAATTGCCATTCTGATAAAGAAGGACTTCGTACTCTCCCATAATTCCTGTAATTCTCAGTCCCCCACCTGGTCACGTGGACTCTGCTCAGAGTCCACCAGTCTACCAGTGGACTCTGGGTATTTTATTGACTCTGACCAGTGGGCTCATTGTAGAGTCCACCTGGAGTCCATACCCCCTCCACGATCAGTCCACCCCTTCTCCACAATCAGTTCCCCCCCTCCACAGCCAGTCTACATCAGACAGAGTTTATATCCATTCCCAAGCCAGTGGAGTCCACATGGAGTCCACGTAAACTCTTATGATGTCTACTTTTGACAGAAAGAAAACAAATGGCATGGCCCAGGATTGAACCTAAAACCTTGGGAATTGGTGTGAGTGCTAGCCACTAAGCTATCTGGTTTTATATATCTTATTTTGTAATTAAACTATATCCTATACCATATCCTATTTTTAGATTGCAAAACTCTTAATCATTTTGCTGATTGTGAGACTAGTTTTTAACTAATTGCTTAGTTATTTTATACCATCAACACTACAAAACAATGACAACAGTATTATATAATATAATAAGAATGATGGGACCAAAAATAGTCATTAGGGGCAGTCCAGCAGTAGTCCACAATCAGTCCAGTGATTTGAGTCCAGTAGCTTCAGTCCACAATCAGAGTCCACATGGATTCCACAGAGCCTGGCAGGGGGGCATGGACTGCTCGTAGACTGTTCGTGGACTGATTTTGGCAGGGGGCCTGCCAAAAATTTGGCTTCCAGTCTACTGGTATGCCACTGGATTCTTTGTGGAGTCTACGCGAACAGGTGGGGGAGTGTGAAATACTCCCTTCTCCTGCCTTATCTCCGATGCAACATGTCATCCCATGATCTCAATCACCCTTCAACCTAACTAAGGGGAGTTCTCTGTTAATTAAGCTATATACAAAAGAGTTCTTGGACTGTGTTGCATTGGGGTATGGATTTCTCTCAACTTCAAGAATACTATGTGTTCTTCTCAAGATATCTCAGTGTGGTCACCAAAGCATGTGAGCCAGCCAGGCTCATCCTGCGAATAGTCCAAATAGGCATTTCATGCATATGATCACTTACAGTCTTACAAACAAGGGTATGCACATACAGCCTTCTATCCCAATATAGAATTCAGATAGTCATCAGTGACTTTCTGGAAACCTCTGGCACACAGACCAACCTCTGGCACATTCCAGTTACTACTCAACACCTCATCATCTAATATATTTAAGCCTCCGCTTGACGTCCCAGTCTCATGCCACCCATCCTCACTCCTCATCGCTTGAGTCCCCCTCTGACTTATCCTCCTCCTCCTAACCCAGTATTCTCCACTTCACTCGCCACCTCTAATCTCCTCCTCTCTGCTTCCACCCCTTTCTCCTCTTCCTTCTTCCTCTCCTTCTTCTTCCTCTCCTCTACCACCAAGTTTTTCTCCAGCTCCCTGGCAAGCCTCATACCTTTCCTCGGTATAAACTCCCTCAATCTCCTCGCACTAAACCTCCTGCTAATCTCCTGTCCCCCTTCCACAGTGTTTCCAGCTTGTATAAGTTCACTATCCTCCTGATCACCCTCTTCAGCATCAACCACTTCAGTAAGAGTTTCCTCTTGCATTTCAACATCATGTCTAAGTCGTTCTAGTACACCTGCACTAACTGACCTGCTCTAAACACCACCTCCCCAGGACTCTTTGTCAAAACACGCCTGTCAAACACCTCTTTGCACCTAACTGTGTGCTTTACCATTGCTGCATACCCATCTAGCCCCTGTTGAGCTTCAATGCATGTAAAAGGATCTTGTTGCTCCCTTCTACCAGTCTGTTCACCCATGGCAAATATGCTGCCACTACCTCCCTTTCTGTACTCCACTCCTTACAGTACCAATACAGCCTTGTTGTTGAAGTGCGACCCTCCATCTATCATGAAGCACTTGGCCTCCACAAAGTTGTTGAAAATGCTAGTAAGAGCCTCAATTGTCATTCTGCTGACCTTGCCTTCTTCAACTTGAACACCCCCACGTGTGCTGCAAGTACATGTCCAGATACATGCTGAGTGTATAGTATTTTCCAACTCCAACTGTCATGAACAAGTAGTCCCCCACCAATAGCTCGAATAGGCACCTACATGTTAAGTAGCACGTGGATGTGCTTTCTCTCAAAGTTCTTGCAAACACCTCAATTCCATATCGCCCCCAGAATGCTCCTGTCCAATCCTAGGCTCCAAACTTTGTTTCTTCTTCTTCTTCACTCTGTCCCTCTCCCAATGACCACCCTCTTTATGCACTTTTGCCGCTCGCTCTACTGCCTCCTCCCTTGTTAAACACTCCACCTTTGGCCTCTCCCTGGTCTTGGGTGCCTACTATCATGCAGCCTGAACTTGTGTCTTGAGAATGGTGTAGGACTGGACCCAGGTTTAACTAAAGCTATTGCCAAAGTGCCAAGAGATGCCGAGAGGGGTTAGACGAGGGGGAGGTGACCTGTGGCTAGGTCCGAAAGTTGACTGGACCAAATACAACACGATAACCATTGGTGTGGGAAAAGGTGAAGATGTATGGTGTTGATACGTATCATATAACTGTAGACTCTTTTTATGGTATTATGGTCATATGTGTAGAAGTTGTAGCACCGGCTGAAGGACTTTTTTGATCTTGTACTACCACCTGCCTCACTTTTTTCCATGCTCTACAAAACATTCTCAGGAGCAGGACAAGCCCTCAGCAGCTGGTTGAGCCTCTAAATAGAGTAGAATATCCTCTATTTGTATCTGCTATCTACACTAAATCACCAACATCCAATTAAATGAGCCAGAAAAGCAGTACAAAGAAAGCCCAAAACACAGAACGAGGAGAGCAGCAGCAGCTGCAGAGCTCACTGCAACAATTACAATGAAGGCAGAAGCTATAACAGTGCTCAAGAGGGCTGAATTTGTAGTCAATATGACTTTCAGGTGACCAGCTCTGATCGGCTGTCAGGGACCATGAGTTGTGTACTGCCCCCACATTATAGAGGAGGTTGCTGACCCTCTCATGCATCAACACCTGCATCCACGACCACCTGACGGCCGGGCTACTGCTCGTTTTCTTCAAAGTATCATATCCTTTAGCTAGAAAGTACCGATAAAGAAGGTAAAACCTTGACAATGTGGTGCATATGTTGAGGAGACAGGCAGCAGAAGGACATCAAAGAAAAAATTGAAGCACAGACTCTCCATACAGCATTACATCCTTCCTGTCGATTAATAACAATAAGGTGAGGTTGTTCTTGACGTAGATAGAGACAAAGTTTTTAATGTTCCACATGTCTGTAGAGTACCAATCGAACCAATTCCTCAGCTGTGTGTTTAAATTAGACAACAACATGAGCAAGATTGGTTCGAAGTAGCTGAGTATAATGTTGGCATCTTCGTCAAGCATCCTTACCAGAAAAAGTTTGATAGGGCTGACAGGCAGGTGGTAGGGTCAAGGGGGTAAGCGGGGCATAGCGAGCGTGGTTCTGGTCCCTGGATATCTGAAGGAGAGTTATGGACCAGGTATATTTAGTCTTCCGTGTTCTGGCATCGGAATAAGAATGGTCCAATAGCTACCCACTGGTGTAGTTGGAACAATACAACAGTAAACAAGATGAAGAAGGACTTCGCACTCCCCCATAATTCTCACAGGACTCCAACCAGACTTCTACCTGGCAGACTTGCTGGACTTCTGATAGACTTTCTGGACTTCTGCTGGGCTTTTGGTCTGGTAAGGGGGTAAAATTGCCCTGAACCAAACTCTGGCAGAGTCCAGCAGAGTCCAGTAAGGTCCAGTTGGACTCCAGGACCTGCCAAATTAGAGTCCGGTACAGTCCGGCAGGTGTCCAGTCTAACTGGAGTCCCACCAGTCTAGTGGACTGTCCAGCTAGACTCTGGGAGCAAGTGGGACAGGCTAGTTACATCAGTTATAACTAAGGTACAATCATAAAAGCCCATCATTATTTTTTGTAATTAAGCCTAATAGTGACAGGTGATGCCATCACTATTGTCAAGCATTGACAACCCATCATATTACTTGCTGATACTATCATTCACATTAACAGAAGACTTAGATTGAATAGTATAAGCTTAATTATATGGGCAGTTGTCAATTTACACTCCATGTTTGGAAAGTATTTTGCATTTTCCCAGGCCATTATTGAAGATTTTTGGAAACTTCCATTGACATAAGCATCAAAAAGTGATGGCTATGTTTATACAAAATAAAAGTAAAATTCCAGCAAGAGTCCAGCAGGAAGTCCAGCAAGACGTCCAGGAAGAATCCAGCAGAAATATGTTTTCAAGTGTAAGTAAATGTCCTATAGGAGTCCACTAGAAGTCCAACAGATATCAGATATATATTTAAATCATCACAATATGGATTAAATTACCAAAGTACCATAAGAGTCTAGCTAGACTCTAACTGGACTTGAGCTGGACTTTCAAATCTCAACTGGACTTTCAAGTCTCAACTGGGCTCAACTGAAGTTAACTGCACTCAACCGAACAAGCTGGACTTTTGTTGGACTTCTGTTGGACTCCTGTTAGACTTCCAGTGGAACTTTCAATAGATCTCTAATAGAAATGCACCTTTTATGGTAAGTCTAGCAGAAGTCCATTAGAAGTCCACCAGAAGTCCAACGGACAAGCCGGAGTCCTACAGAACTCCTAGGGGAGTGTGAAGTACAGGATGTTTGTGATGAGGTGGTAGATGGCGGGGGTGCTGATGGTCTTCCAGATCTTGGTGTTGTCGACACATTTGGGGTCGGAGTGAAGGGGGAGGATGATGGCATTGGGCATTTCCTGGTCATCGATGTACTTGGCCTCCATCTTCCCCAGCCTATCCACCTTGTCCTTTTTGGCGTGGTCGTAGATGTTGCATGCAAGATTCATGGGGTTGGAGGGGTCGTACTTTAACTTTTTCCTGAGGTTCTCCGGTAGGTACGTCTCAATGACGAATGCTAGGACCTGGACCTCAGGGATTCCTTCTCCAGGGAAAGGGGCCAGGTCGGGGTAGACAGCAGTGACGTGGGAGGCGGCTGGTGCTTTGGTAGATCCTCTCTGCACTGTGCGCCTCGTCACTGCAAGGTGGTGGTTGTCCTCCTCATTGACTGCTGTGATGGAGAGTGAGTCAATGTCCATGTCAACCACAGTGGTGTTGGCACTCAGGGTAATGTCATCGTCATTGTCTAGGATGGTGATGGTTTCTCTGCCCGGTGGGGTGGGCACTCGAGCGGTTTGGCTCAGCGCCGCAGGTGCAGGGGTGGATGACACTGCAGGTGTGGGTGGGCTTCTGTCAAGGAAGGGGTTTTCCTCTGCATCAACCTCCATCAGCGCCATCAGTGCCAGGCCTGGGGTGGCTTCCAGGGCTGGGGAGGGCTGGGCGGCAGGCAGGGTGAGCGGGGCAAGCGGGGCTGTGGCCGAGGGGAAGGTGGGCAGGGCCAATGACTGCGTTGCTAGTGGCATCTGCCATTTCCTGTTCTGGGTGTGAGTTATGGGACAGTGTTCCTAGACGTGGTGTCATACCCCATCTGCCTCCTCTACTGGTGCATCCATGGCTCCTTGGCTGGGCCCTCCACCGAGGATCCTGGATGGGGTAGCGACGGTGGCGGGGCGCAGCCTGGAGTTCGTCCAGGGGCCTGTCTTGTTCCTGCTTGAGATGGGCGAGCTGTTGCCACATCCTACGGTGCCCAGGGGCCACCTAAGAGTGCTTCTGACATTGGGTGCCTTTGGGTGGTGGGGGTTTCTGGGCACACTATGCACCTCAGTCACCTGGACCGGGGACCTTCTTAGGTACCCAAGACCAGACAGTCCACCCACCTAAGAAGGGGTTCCCTGGTGGTTCTGTCCAATGCTGGATTTTTTCCACTGGGCCAATTTTGGTCCATTGGTGTGTCCGTTTGTCCAATTGATATGACCGTTTGTCCAGGTGTCTGGGGTCTTCGTTAATGGACTTTTTTCCAGGGTTGGAATTTTGTCCAATCAGGTGGACTTTTTCCAGTTGATCCAGTGTGGACCAGTATTGGACTTTTCCAATCTTGATTGTGGACTAGTCCACCAACCTGTTTTGCATAGATTGGACAAGTCCATTATAGTCTGGACTAGTCCACTGCTGTCATTTGATAAATTGGACTAGTCCATTATTGTCTGGACTAGTCCACTGCTGTTATTTGATAAATTGGTCTAGTCCACTGCTGATGGCATCAGCCTAATGACATTGATGGTACCTGTACCTATGATGTCATGATCTACATTGATGGACCCTGTGCCTGTGTCATTATGACGTCATTGATGGTACCTGTGCCTGATTTGCATGACATCATTGATGGTACCTGTACCTGTGATGTCATGATCTACATGATGTCACTTTGATTAATGACTGTCATGATGTCACTTTGATTAATGACTGTCATGATGTCATGCTCATTTAGATAAGAGGTGTTTTACCAGCAGCAAGACCATTCCCGTTCCAGATACCGACAGGTAGATCAGCGCATTGAACATAAATGGGGTACCCTTTTTGTGTTCCCATTCAGGACAACTTGGTTTTATCAGCATAGATGATGATAAAGAATGGAAATCTGTTTGCAGGTAGCGATGACTAGAACATGAGCCGCAGTGTGAGTAGGTGCCAATTTGGCAGAGGGAACCAAAAAAAAAAAAAAAAAAAAAAAAAATTAAAACTGGGTTGACCACCAGCTGTCAGCTGTCCAGGGCTCATTGATAAAAAGTTCAAATGTTTGGCCAGCCATTATGGTGGAATAGGCGCACCACATGCCAATGCTTTGCTCGGACATGAAACAGATCCTTCAAAAGCTCGAGATACCAATTCCAAAGATCTCGCATCCAGATCTTGTACTCAACTTTGGTGTTCTTGTACGGCACCATAAATGTGCATAGTTTTAACTACAACACACAGTTGGAAATGGATCAGAACATTGAGATGTGAACGTGGGTCAAGGCAAAGACATACAGCAGAATAATGTATAGTAGTTGCAGCTTCCCAGAGGTCTTTGATATCTTTTGAGTCAATGAGGGTGTGTTCACGAGGCTTCTTGATAATACAGTTGATGTGTCCGAGCAACTCATTGATATCCCTCTTGTTAAATCGTCGGGTCTGCATGAACTCGGCCTGAATTGAGAATTAGCAGTGAGTCCAGCATTCCACTAATTGGCCAGGCTGACACCCTGCTCGCACGTAGGTGTCAACTTTCTCTAGAAATTGCGGAGCTTGGGTCATACTCGACCAACCTCAACCAAGCGAAAGCCCAAGAACACTCCAACACACTGCAGTACCGAATCAAAGCATGGATTACGATCCAGCACCTCTACATGCCGTTCTTGGCATCACATTGGAAGTTGTTAGAAGAGGAAGGCAGCTCCTCTGGCTCTGAGACTCAGGGGCCCCAGCATATTGAGCTCTTCTTACCGTCCTCCGTCCTCCACCTCGGCAACCTTGACATCCAACTCCTCCACTACAAGATGCACTATTGGATTGCGCAAGCCTATACGGCACCCCATGAGCTTTGGGAAAACCTTCTCTTACACACCCACATGATTTGGTTGAAGCAGCAGTATGGGCACGGTCAGCAAGAGGGTACGAGGAGCCACGTGTTGCTCGATGATATGCACAGGTGGGTGGGAGTGTCTGCTGCAAAGTATCGCCATGCGTGCAAGTGCCTGGTGAAGCTATCAGAGCCCTGCACATGCCACCTTTAGAAAGAGACCCTCCTTCCACTCGAACCCAATGATGTCAAATCAATAACGGCAGAGATCGAGGAGGACAAATGGGAAGCATTTGTTACGGAGAAGATCAAGAGGGTTGGGCTTGGGCAAGGTACAAAGAGTTTGAGCTGGATATGGCAAACACATGGTGCAGCTGCAGCCAAGGCAAGAGTGGAGACTGAGCTCAACAGCGACGGAGACAATTCTGATGTCCAAGCTGGTATGTGGTCGTTCCGTGACAATTGGGCATTGCTGCTCACAACCATCACATAGCTCTTCATGTCGAGTGGTGCAAGGCATGTGCTCACACTCACTGTTGGCAGGAAGAGTGTTTGCTCCTGTCCGAGGAGATGCGTTGAGTATGTCAGTTTTGGCAATACAAGGTTTTGAAGTGGTGTGAGCATGCGGAGGCTATGGCAGCAGAGGTGGCTGACTTGGAATCACTCACTCCCTTTGTGCACTGGCAACAGGACACTCGGAATTGGGTCAGGCAAGGGGTGGTGGCATACACATACCGGCAGGTATCGATTCGGCAGGCAATGATAGAAAATGTGATGACTGTGTGGAAGGGCCTAGATGACATACTAAAACCCAAGGACGAAAAGGGAAAGTTTCAATGACCACTCTTATTAAATTTGCCTAAATATTGTACTTATGTTGTATTACACTATGTTCAATTATATGTTTTCTCAGAGGCTTAAACGATTTGTTTTCAGCAGTGATGGTCGCCTATCTATAATGGGACATATTGATGACTTCGCAAATTTGCAAGGAGTATTTTTGGACCTGCAGCTATTTGTGGACGGCTTCCAGATTTGCACTGTTCTGAAGAAGCAAGGCCATGCCATGCGAGCAGGTGGCCATCCTAAATTGGTCAACAGAAACGGACACACAAAAAGGCATGTGGATTGGGGTGCATCTGGGGTGGGCTCTGGAGGAGTACATGTCCCATGCCTACTCTTGCAGGGGATATAGCCAGGAAATATAGATAAGCGGCCAAGTGATTAGAGTGATTTATAGATTTTTGGATTGTACATGATCCAGCACATTATAGATAATTCCCCCAAGGAGTCTTGATCACCTGCGCTAAATGGGGCAGCCGTTAAGCAGCATGCTTGGCTAGCGATCCAAGCATGCTTATAGGAACCACCCGAGCCCGTTAGGGTTTCAGACGGCGCACATGACCATGTTCTCAGGATGCGTAGGGCAGCGTAATGTGGCATAAGCATGCAGGGTGGTGTGTATGTGCTTCGGTTTGGAATGTGAATTTTGGATTCCAACAAATGAAACCACCTGCACTGGGATGCGGAGTTCTGAGAGTGTGATACAGGTGAGTGAGTGTTCTAGAAGGCCATATTCGCATTCCAAAATGTAGATCACCCACCTCGAGGTGCAAGGTGGTCTTCCAAAGGACACATGCGGAGGTGCGAACCTGGGGCCCACAATTGCCAAGAGTATTGACTGGGTGTATATCCGAGTACTTCACACTCCCCCACCTGTTCGCGTGGACTCCACGTGGACTCCACAAAGAATCCAGTGGCATACCAGTGGACTGGAAGCCAGATTTTTGGCAGGCTCCCTGCCAAAATCAGTCCATGAACAGTCCACGAGCAGTCCACGCCCCCCTGCCAGGCTCTGTGGAGTCCATGTGGACTCTGATTGTGGACTGAAGCTACTGGACTCATGTGGACTACCACTGGACTCAAACCACTGGACTAATTGTGGACTACTGCTGGACTGCCACTAATGACAATTTTTGGTCCCATCATTTTTATTATATAATACTGTTGTCATTGTTTTGTAGTGTTGATGCTATAAAATAACTAAGCAATTGGTCAAAAACTAGTCTCACAATCAGCAAAATGATTTCCAAGCATCGACTTTGCAATCTAAAAATAGGATATGGTATAGGGTATAGGCTAGTTACAAGATAAAATATATAAGTCCAAATAGCCTAGTAGTTAGCACTCACACCAAAAGCTTAGTAATAGCTATTCCCAAGGTCTCAGGTTCAATCCTGGGGGATGCCATTTATTTTCTTTCTGTCAAAAGTAGAGATCATAAGAGTTCACATGGACTCCACGTGGACTCCATGTGGACTTCCACTGGCTTGGGAATGGATATAAACTCTAAGTCTGATGTGGACTGACTGTGGAGGGGGGGTGGACTGATTGTGGAGGGGGTATGGACTCCACGTGGACTCCACAAGGAGTCCACTGGTCAGAGTCCATAAAATACCCAGAGTCCACTGGGCAGTCCACGTGGAGTCCACATGAACAGGTGGGGGACTGCGAATTACAGGTATATCCCCTCGTTCCAAATGGTCACTTTGGAATGAGGGAGCCAAATCAAAGCCAACCCTTTTCGGGCAGCCATCAACCAGCATGCCCATGCTGGTTGATGGCTGCCCGAAAAGGGTTGGGTGATGGTGGACAGCGATCAAGCCGCCAGAAGGAGGTGTTACCTCGGCTTCAGTTTGGGGCTGCGGTTCGTGGTTAAATCTGAATCAAAAGTCTTGGCACTGTGTGGGAGCGCTCAGGAACCGACCTGAAGTAGTAGTAAGTACGGCTTCCACAATGTCTGACTGGAGGCCCGATTAACCACCCCAAATCCACATATGCTCAGATTTAGAAGTACAAAAGTACCATCGCAAAGTGAACTCAGAGGTGAGTTTTGCCCACCCGCCCAATGGGCATCTATTTGACATGGGGCTGTGGAAGCGGTAATGCATCATCCAAATGGCTCGGTTGATATGTCTTGGTTCAGAACAGAATATTTGAGATTATCTATGCATCACACGGATCAGTGTTCATGTCTCGGATCTGAGTCGGGTGCTTTAGCCCAGTGCCCCCATGCTCAGAAATGACCTCTGAATGGGGCCTCATCATGTCTATCCACAGGGCTCCAGTGGAGCTCCAAATGTCCCTTCCAAGACTCAGAAGATTTAAATTTGGAATACTGAATCCCTCCTCTGGAATGTGCATGTGAAAGGGTGGTTCTCATTCACGGACGCTGGGCGTCTATTTGACTCAATGAATGGAAGCGGGTCTCGATGATCCAAGGCGCCGTCTCAGTATATCAAAGTCTGTATCCAAATGTAGGCACTCTCATCTTTGGAACTCAGGGATACTGTTCCAATACCTCCCTTTGGAGGTATGTATATGCACAGTCCCACCGCGGTAACGAAACTGATATCATCATTAGTGCCCGTGTTATACTCGTTGATGGCCAGGGGTAGGTGATGCCCCTTTGGAGGTATCATAACTGAAGTGTGCACGGGTTCGTTGCATGTGGTCTGAATGATGTATATTATCACACGGAACCCAGCACAGGCTCTCAGGATTGTATAGCTGCTGGCACTAATCTGGCGTCAATGTTATCTAATTACCCCACAATTTCTACAAGCCTAGATGGCTCAGTGGACAACTGCACACATTTTGGCACGCCCGTAGGGTCGTTCTTCAGTTCCTGTATTCGATTCTTGGTGAGAAACAAACAGTTGAATTGACGAATGGACCATGCAGTGTGTGCCCATTCCGTGAGTAGCTAGCTGTCCACAAGTATTTTCCTTTTTTTCTTATTCTGCACATAGCCACTGGGTACCGTCATTGCTACTCCAAGTCCATCACAAGTCCTCATTTGTCTTTGAATTGATTACATGCATTAAAGGAAGCCAATGTATTGCTTTGAGCTACATATCTCCAAGTATTTTTGCCCGATAGGCAATACAATTCTTCGACGCAGCTACACCGGTGCATCCCTCATGCTCATCCAGCACCGGGCACATATAGAACAAGGGTTTATCAGCCTGAGCAAGCTCGCACACCGTCCTCCCCTCTGGGTGGGCCTTTACACCCACCACTGTGCATGCCGAGCATCCAGTCGAGCACGATAGTCTTCCCACTCCCGAATTTGGGCCTTTTTTGATAGGTTTTTTTCAGGAGGATGTGTTGTAATGTTTTGAGTAGGGCGTTTGAAGCGCTTCAAAGACCGGAGCTCAGTGTTGTCATCATCAGGGTCAGGAGACCTAGGACGGGCAGCCCCTTTCACAATACAAGCTGGGAAGCACCAAGCAAGGAGACCTTTGCTGAAGGCTTCCCAGAAGTCTGCGCCAGGCCACTGGGAGTTGTTGGGTTGACTGGGCATGTCCTGATTGGGCATCAAGGTTGAAGGTGAATTTGTCAGCATTGGTTGCAGCCATCGCCTGATGAATCGATCAAGTCCCCCGCCCATGTGGTCGCCTCAGGCGCACGCACTGGAGATACATATGACCGGAGGTAAGATGATCCGGTAATGAGCCCGTCACACGTACCAAGTAGAATAATCTGGCGAAAATCGGGGGAATACACAACTGCTATTCCAAACAGTCCATCAGAGTGCAAACTGGTCACTCCAAATGCCTGGTAGACTTGACCAAATTTTGGGAAAATTGTGTGGACTACACAAGTGTTATTCCAACTCGTCCATTGGAGTGCAAATCGGGCACCCCAAACGCTCGATGGACTTGGTGGAATACCCAAGTGCTATTCCAAATCATCCACTGGAGGGCAAATTGGGCACTCCAAATCATCATCCGTCATCGCAGATGTAAGTCACTCAGAGCTGCAGTGAGGATTTATTGCTGATATCAGAGGAACATATGATGATGGCATTCAAACAGAGTAAGCTACTACAACACAAAACGCGAGAAAATCAGTCTGAGTCGTTGCTATCATCAGAAGAGAGGGGAGCAGGAGTACCTGGATCAACAAAGGACTCATCATCATCATCCGACGAGTCCTGAGAGAAGTCGTGATACAAAAGAACCCGAGTCTTCACGGCAGAGTCGCGACTAATCCTGCATTCTGGGCCTTCTTCAATGCTGCGGCTTTGATTGCCACTGCCTCTGCTTGTGCCCTCTCATACTCCTCTTGTACCAACTCCTCGATCTGGTTCTCGATATGGACAATGGTCGACTTGAGGTGATCAATTTCCGAGAGCTCCTTGCCATCCTCGGTGTTGTCAAAATTGCTGTCCGCAGGAGGAATACCATAGCTTTCCAGAAACATGAACACCGCCTCACGATCACAAGGAAACATCCCTCGACCATACAGCTCCTTGTGATTCTTGGAGACAGACATGATGTGGACCTTCTTGAACATGTAGAAGTCCATGAGCACTGTGTCGAGGGTGCAGCTGCAGTGGAGAATGCGAGTGACACTGTCAGGAGCAAGGGGAAAGAAGTCGAGTACATGTTCGAGGGTGAAGTTGGGATTCCAATCAAGTGGGTCACACGGCATCTGCTTAACTCCTTTGGCGGTCTTGTCTTCAATGGTGGGGTGGAGGTGAACGGAGGGAATGAGGGCCGAAGTGGCCCGCTTCAGGAGTTTTGTGCGGGGGAAGGGTACACCAGTCATGCGGTACTTCGCATCGGCACCCAGATTGCCATCATGCTTGCGAGAGACTCCTTTTGCAGTGCTAGCGTGATATACACACACAGTCTGACCCCTTTTATCGATAAGACAACTGAGGGCAACCTGCTTATCCTGACATGCCTCTGCCTGCATAAAGTCAGAGTTACGGCAGATCCAGCACCGGGTTCGGTCGCTGAGCGGGAGGTTGCACTTCTTCAGGAGGTCCTGGTCTTCGTCTCCCTTCTCTATAAGAAACAATAAGTCAATGAAGCCAGACCTTAACGGTAATAAAGCACTTACCATAGAGACTGGCTTTATCATTTGGGGTGATTGCCCCCCAGGTGTTCGCCATGTGCTTGTACTTCTTGGGGACTTGCTCAAACATCGATACACTGCTTTCGGCATTGATCACCTCCTGCAACTCAGTCTCCATCTCATCTCCATCACCCTCAATCACTGGGCCCTTACGGTTGCAGCGAGCGGCACCAGCTTCTTTCACTCCTGAGAGATCAACTTGCTCCTCCTCACCATCGGATTCCACATCGATGGGTTTGACAGGGAGATCGACTGGCTCCTCCTCGGTGTCAGAGTCCACCGCAATCAGTTCACCCTCAGTATCCTCATCCTCAGCATCTGCATCCTCATTGTCCACACCCCCGGTGTCCTCATCCTCATCGTCAATACCCACGGCGTTCCCATCCTCAGCGTCCATACCCATGGCGTCCTCACCCTCGGCATCTGCATCAGATAAGCCAGCATCAGACTCAGGGTCAGCAGTGGTGCTGGAACGCGAGGAGTTGTTGATAGGGGCAGGGTCCATAAAGACATCAGCATCGGCATTACAAGGCAAATGAGCTAAAAAAGAATATGAGTTAGTATATATGCCTTAAATGGAAGAGTAAGTCGACATACCAGGAAGGGGAGTTGTACTGCACGCGCGCTTTGGGAGAGGTTCTTCACCTGATGCTTGGTCTCCCGCTACGTGTTTCAAGTCGTGGGAGACAGAGAGAGTCACACCAGGCGAAGCTTGGTTGTTGGGAAAGGTGGGAGAGGGACGGTGATGGTCAACGGCTGGGAGATCGTCGCTGGGATCGGCGTTGTCATGAGGGGCATCAACATGGGAATTCTCATTGAGCACGGGCTGGGGGGAAGAAGCATTGGCTGGAGGGGTGTTGGTGGGAAGAGCAGTGGGGGCGGGTAAAGCAGTGGGGTGTAACGCCGTTCCCACGTCTTACATATGCATTACATATATCACGCCCATCGTCCACTCCTCTTCTCTTTAGCTTACCATCGTACCACTGTCACCGTTCACTTGTCTACGCCAATAGATGTTGTTCATTTCATCTTGGCTTCTTCTCAGTGAACGCTCGCTATAGCCGATAGCAGCGTTACACTTTTTTTTGAAATCCCCTTCTCGTCTTTGGGCTTGACGCCGCCACACCGCTTTCCCTGTTTCACTTTTCGACACCCACCGTGGCCAACCCTGACGAAACGCCAATCCACGTCACTTGCCAAGTCACTGGAGTTAACGACCTTCCTCTGCTTTCCGGTATCACGACCAACTTGCTCAATCCCAACGCTCGCAGTCGCTCGAACTCGCGTGCCCTCCCCCCACACCAACGTCTCCCTATTCCGCAGCCGTCCCCTCGCCCGCCTAAGGCTCAACGAAAGATGACAACTACATCTACCCCCCGCCTTGATCTCCCATCCCTGTCAGATCCTCTCACGGCGAGTTCCGTCAAGGCGTGGCTTGAGCGTTGCGAGGATGCATTCGAGGCTTGGAGCATGATGAACCCGGAGAAGGAACTCAAACCCGCCCTCAGGATCCTTCTCGCTGGGCTAAAGATAGAGGCAATCGAGGCTAGCCAGTGGTGGGGCGAGAACCGGGACACGCTGAAGGCTCTGACGACGTTCTCCGAGTTCTCCACGAAGATCAAGGAGAGGTTCTTACCGTCTGGATGGAAGATGGATGCACTCGCTGTTTTCTACGCGGTACGCCAGCACAATCTACCCTTCACCGACTTCGTCGCGGCTCTGCAAAGCACTCGCGGGATTCTTAGCGCAGCCGGCCTTGGCTACAAAATCTCGGATCCTACGTTCAAGCATCATCTCCTGTTCTTCTGCTACCCGCTCTTGTCCCTTTGTCGGAACTTTCCGTTGGGCTATTCCACGGTTTTCAACTGAACTGGCGCCAAAGCTCGCCAAAATTGGCATTTTTTGGCCGCCAGAGTTCTGTTTGGAACCGTGGATTGCCATTTTGACAGACTTTTACGTCTTTAGACGTAAAAGTCGTTAAAATGGTCGGTCGGAAATTTCCGACATTCGTGTCCGCACTCTTGTTGGCAACACCTACGACAGCACCAAAATTGACTCTCTTGTCAACCTCATGGCGTCAACTTGGGCTTCTATGATCGCTGAAGGCATCACGTCGCAGGAGCCCACTTCCTTGTCGAAATATTCGCACACAACACCTTGTCTACTTCGGAACGAAACGCACTCCGAGCCGCTGGCGGCTGTTTCCGCTGCAGGAAGACCCCTGCTTCCCCAGGCTGGGTCGCTCACACCTCGAAGACTTGCCCCGGCGACACCTCTCAAGGTATCACACCTGCTCCCACCTCTGCCGTCGTCTCTGCAGTGTCACGCAAATCTGACGACTCAGACGACGACATTATTCCCGTCAAGACGATCGCATCAAACCTTGGTCAACTTGTTATGTCGTACGAGACCTCTGACGGTGAAGATGACTCCTTTTGATTTTTCCCCACCGTATGTTTTCCTTTTAATATTTTGTGTTTTACTTCAACCTTCTTCGGCCCGATAATGAACTACAGTCTTGTTCTGAGTCCTCTTGATTTCTTTGTGATACCAATCTTCCGACGTTCCTGACTATAATTGTGGTTTTCCACCCCTTCATTTTCTTGCGATATCTTACGACTTGGTGTTCCTAACTTCGTTACGGATTCTTTTCTTTTCTGTCTTTCGTTTGATTATCACCGTTCCTTTTTTTCAGAGGATGGAAGAGTGTAACGCCGTTCCCACGTCTTACATATGCATTACATATATCACGCCCATCGTCCACTCCTCTTCTCTTTAGCTTACCATCGTACCACTGTCACCGTTCACTTGTCTACGCCAATAGACGTTGTTCATTTCATCTTGGCTTCTTCTCAGTGAACGCTCGCTATAGCCGATAGCAGCGTTACATGGGGATGGGCAGAGCAGCGATGACGGATGGACCAGGGGCGGGCAGAGCAGCAGGAACGAATAGACCAGGGGCAGGCAGAGCAGCAGGGGCAGGTAGAGCAGCGGTGGACTCAGACGTCTCTGGCCCAGCATCGGCGAGGAGCCCAGTCTGGTGAGCACTCAGGATCTCTAGGTTTTGCTGTAGAGCTTTCCCATTGAGAGTGTTCTTCTGTTTTTCCTCTAGTTAAGAAGTCAGTATATGCATTATGCTAGAACCAGATTACTGACGTCCGACTAGAGTGTCATGCTCCTCTCCAAGATGTTGGATATACGCCTGAACAAACTGGAGAAGTCCGCCAACGTCTTCGAGATCAGATGAAAGGACTTGTTCTGCGACGACCTTCGTAACTGTAAAGGCCATAAGGGTCAGACCTTAATAAAAGCAAATAAGGCCATAAATAAGGCCATTGAAGCCACACATACAGTTCAAATGGCCAAATCACATGAGAAGGGGCCTGTACGTCTCCGCCAAGATTTGCGGAAGAGTAGAGTTGTTGGAGGACATGGTAAGACAAAGTCAGGGGAGGGGGATTGATGGTTGATCCACCCACAGGGCTTGGAACACACCTTTATACACCAAAAAAAAACTGATTCGCACGAATGTGGAATCAGTTCCATTGGTTGATCTTGAAATAGATACAATGATCTCCGGTACTCTGAGGGCCAGAGGATGAATTTGTGTTCTGTTTCCAGGTGCACTCCACGCCATGTGGTATGCTGGTATGCTGATAGCCCCAGATCCTTTCCGATTAACCCCTAAATCTCAGATGAGGTCAAATTAACAGGCTTAATTGTTTACAGGTTCTCTTGTGCATGTAAATGGCAATATGGAGCAGCTGATTTCAATTGGCTTATCCGTGCCCTCCCATATGCGAGAAATTTCAAATTGTTTCACGCGCATGCCCCACACTTTGCACCCGTGTTCCCCCTGATAATGCTGGTTTGTATGGCCCTCTTTGCGTGTATAAGGCCATTAATTGAAGCTGAGTTGGGCCATGTATGGCATGGCGCCAATCAAACACTGGTGCAGCGCCTCCTCATCCTTGTTTAGCGCCGAGCGGTCACCTACAGCAGCACAAGGACGCTTACAGAGATGCTTCCGGGACTCCATTTGGCTTGATTAAATGTTTCGAGTTATTTTAGACTCATTTCTAAGTTTGATTTCAAAGTTTCAAGTGCCCTAGCACATGTGGCATATGCCCGATGTCCTTGCGCGTATGCCTCGCATTCAGCAATGGGCTTGAGCCCCACATCTTGCCATCTCCTATGAAACTAGATGTATTTCAAACCCATAAGTGGTAAACTATTGGACTACATTTTTTCTAAGGGGCAGCTTGACTGAATGATACTGTGAAAGCACCAAGTTGTAGGCACTCGTATGGGCGCCTATATGTGGACTGACCGTAGTGCGCCGCCCATGCAATATACCATGATAGCTGGGTCTGGAATTTGAACGAAGTATAGTAGGCTACGTAGAATATCTGTACTGATAAACTGCTAAGTTTATAAGTCGTTGAAGCCACTGCAAGTGGGAGATAGTTCGATATATTAGTTAAGTTAGATAAAGAGAAATACAGCATGACGCACCTGCAAGTGGGAGATAGTTCGATAAGGGAACTACCCACTTGCAGTGTAGACTATATACTGTGTGGAACAATAGACGATCCATATTGGGAGAACAATAAAGTACGTACGAATATGGAACAATAGAAGTGAGAACAATGCTGTGTGATATATGTGAAACGATGGAATGAATGAACAATGTGATCGTGGATATATATAGAACAAAGAAGCATTAGAACAATAGAAAAGTTTGAAAGAGGCAGCGCCTATGTGAAGATGAAGAGAACAATGGGCGAGCCATGGAGACATGTGCATTGTACTTCAACATGTACTGTACCAGTTAGCCATACCTGTTGAGTACAGAGGTCCTGGGAACTTGATGTGGTTTGGAATATGGGATACGGGTTCCAGCTCAGCCTGCAGGAATTGAAATGTGGTTCTCCAATGCAATTTTTGTTAGAGTTAGGGTTTAAGGAGTTGCTTTTTGTAGCAAGGCAGCAGAATGGCTTCACCGTTCCGGTGTTTGGCTCTATTTATTGTAGATACTATTGACGCGCGAGGAGCCGATGTGGCTCCTCATGCTCAACCATACACACGTACGACAGGAAACCTAATATAACTGGGTCTTGTCTAGCGTGTCGGTTGAGTTAGAACCCCATAACACGCACCCCGCGTTACACTTTTGGAAGTGCCGGAGATCCCATTTGGAATTTCAATATGGTGCTCCAACTCTTTGGAGGACTATTCAGTCATTCCAGTTGGTTGGCCTGGGTTTACCTTTTCATATTCCAACAAAATCTACAAAATCACTTGAACCTAATTTTTGAGCGTAAATCCATATCTGGATGAAGAAAAAAGGCTGGGAATGGTGTAAGGCCATCCAAGGATATGTTTTAACACCTCATGCTCTTGCTAGATATGTACGAGGGGATGTTAGGTGCATTTTGTGGATGGTAAGCAAATGTAACCCCACCCTGTTCACCCCCGGAGCCACTGGCATGCGTTCATGGCCATAGAGGCCCGATCTACACTCTCTGAGAGCTTGTATACATGGCATAGATTTTTAACAGGGGTCGGAACATCCACTAAGATAATACAGTGTGCCCAAAGCCAGGAAACCAGCTCAAAACACTGTTGGGATTCGAAGCCATTTGCCAAATTCCAACGACATGAACTTCAAAAAAGTAACTCACAAATGATGTGTCCCTATGACCTCCCAGATGTTTGTGTGGTATGGTATTGTATATATCATGCTGAGATACACTGGTTAGAACTCAAATAATGTTGTGGAGGAGTAATAAAGGGAGTACTTCACACTCCCCCACCTGTTCGCGTGGACTCCACGTGGACTCCACAAAGAATCCAGTGGCATACCAGTGGACTGGAAGCCAAATTTTTGGCAAGCCCTCTGCTAAAATCAGTCCACGAACAATCCACAAGCAGTCCACAAGCAGTCCACGTTCCCTGCCAAAGTCTGTGGAGTCCATGTGGACTCTGATTGTGGACTGAAGCCACTGAACTCATGTGGACTACCACTGGACTCAAACCACTGGACTGATTGTGGACTACTGCTGAACTGCCACTAATGATGATTTTTGATCCCATCATTTTTATTATATAATACTGTTGTCATTGTTTTGTAGTGTTGATGCTATAAAATACCTAAGCAATTAGTTAAAAACTAGTCTCACAATCAGCAAAATGATTTCTGAGCATCGACTTTGCAATCTAAAAATAGGATATGGTATAGGGTATAGTCTAATTACAAGGTAAAATATATAAGACCAGATAGCCTAGTGGCTAGCACTCACACAAAGGCTTAGTGATTTATTTTCTTTCTGTCAAAAGTAGAGTTCATAAGAGTTCACATGGAGTCCACGTGGACTCCATGTGGACTCCACTGGCTTGGGAAACTCTTAAGTCTAATGTGGACTGGCTGTGGAGGGGGGGTGGACTGATTGTGGAGGGGGTATGGACTCCACGTGGACTCCACGATGAGTCCACTGGTCAGAGTCCACAAAACACCCACAGTCCAGTGGTAGACCAGTGGACTGTAGCCAGTCCACGTGGAGTCCACATGAACAGGTGGGGGACTGCGAATTACAGAATAAAGGTGAGGAGACCAAGTGCTGATATCAAGGACAAGTCAGAAGCTGATATGCCGTTGATCAGTTGCAGAAATCACCAAAATCTGTGCAGCACGAGGTGAGGCATGTAGTCAAAATGTCTCAGCATCGAGGAAGTGCCAATGTGGCAACTGAATTATGCTTCATGCCAACAGGAAGTTGGAGATGGCAAACTTTGCTTTCCAACTGCAGGTACTTGAGCATGAGTTCAATGCCGCACACACCAAAACCGAGTTCTCGAACATTGAATTTTCGCCCACAGCTATTTTCGTGCATTTAGAAATAGGTTCAAGGTACGTATATCATTCAGAAGCTATGAAAGTACAGCAGGGGTAGAGAGTACAGCAGTATTTGAGACGACAGCAGAGGTCGAGAGACCATTAAGTACATACTGCCGCAAGGACAAGGTCTCTCGTGTTGGAACATTGTGCAACCTCTGCTTTCAGGCGCTCAACCTCCTGCTCAGCGCGTAGGGCGCGCTCCTCGGCAGCCTTTGCAGCCATTGTAGCTGCATCGTTTGCTTGAACGAGCTCTAGCCAGCACCCACGATCAGTGCGCTTTACCTGGCGCATTATGTGGGACATTTCCTTATGAAGACCTTCCAATTCGGATGGGGCATCTTTGCGAAGCTTACGGGACATATAATGGTAGAATGGAGTACGAGACCAGGGATGATGAACAGCGAGGTACACCCATGCGCCCATCGTCTCTGTGAGGGCCTCAACCTTAATATGCAGAAGTGCAGCATAATTAGAAATTTGCCCATACAATAGTAGTAGATTAAGACCCACCCGGGTGAAGAGTGCATGCATATTATACTCACAATAAGTCTGTGCCTCAGCCGTCATCTTGCAAGGGGACTTCATCATCTTGGTGCATGCCATCTCTGCGCCCTGAGTCAGACAGTGCATCGAATAGTTAATGGAAGGATACTCACCCGCATGCTCATTGCCACAGCAAACACCCTTGATCATCCCATGAACAGGATTCACCTTTGAGGCATATACCTTTCGTTTGGATGGGGTGGGCTGAATATTGTCGACTTCTTCTGGGAGCGCTGCGGGTTTCTCTGAGAGCACTGCAGGTTCCTCTGAGACTGCTACAGCAACAGCAGGTATGGTTAATGGAGGTGTGGAGGAAGGAGGGGCACCACCAACAGGCTCGGGGGACTTGTCGTTCACCGCTGGTCCAGCGGTAGACAGAGCAAGGAGGACCGGGTCAATGGGAATCTCGGCCTCATCCTGAGAGACATCCTGCGTACATTGGATCTGAGTTAATGTGATTATATTGTAGTAGACAGGTGACTACATACCATCTGAGAAAGGACTGGATCGTTAGAAATCTCGGACTCATCCTGAGTGATGACCTGCGCAGCTCAGCTAAGCCAATGTAATCATAACGTGTTAAGGATGGCTACTCACCTTCTTCTTGCATCCACTGTGAGGGCACTCAGAATGAAGAGGCTTGTCGGGGCACTTTTGGCAGCGCTGTGGGGCGCGCTTTCGTGCTGGGGCTTTCGAGGGAGAGGTGGGCGTTGCTCTGGAAGACTTTTTACGTAGGACAGCGGGCATGTGTGCGATGATGGAACGCATGCATGCCCTATGTTATATGTATAAATCTCGATCTGGAAGTATACTCTCGAGCTCACCTGAATCTCCATGTTTCAAACGACTAACTCCATCCACATGATAAATCAAATCCAGATAGTATTTTAAGTGCTCGTGAACTTGGTCATTCTACCAATCCACCTTCACCAATGGCCCCCAAGCACAAGAAACGTCTCGACAATTCTAGCTCTGACAACTCAGACTGCCTCCCACACATCCCTGATCCTGACTCATCTGACGAAGAAAGCTACTCCTATCCACAGGCTCTTCTGAGCGAGGCAAGGGATGCTGAGTGGGAGTCTCCATCAGTTGCTTCAAGAATCTACACAAGGCCCTTGCCCCGCAGGAGGCGGAGAAACCCATCTACGCCGGGAGCTGATTCCACCACTGCTAACAACACAGGCTCTTCCACCACCCCTCATCACCCTCACTCATTGGAGGACCAGCCTACTTTGCAGCAGTGGTCTGATGATGATATGCACCTGCCGCAAATGGAAGAGGATTACGGTACCATAACTCACCCAAATCAGGATGGTGATCCCAATGCAGTAACACCGGCTCAGCTCAATAACTACCGGGATGCCACTGAAGTATCGGTGGCGGGGTTCTGTTTTGTTCAAGGCACTGTGTTTGTGGTAGAAGGGTGGGACTTAATTCAGCAGAGGACTACAGTGAGGCTCATGCAACCTGGGTGTTGAATCATTGCTGACAGAGGCACTAGACTGGGTGGTATTATCTGCAGTACATATGGATAGACGGAGAGCTCCATGTCATCTGCACATGCCTGCTTGGCGCCGAGAACAGACCTTGCGTCCACCAGGAATATTTTAAGACATTCCAGATAGAGGTAGCAACTGATCATAATGTGCTATGTGAAGATCCCAAAGGTATGAAAAATGAATCTTTTGATCGCAAGGCCAAGAATTGACTTAGCTGCATAGATGCAATTCTCTTTCTTGTCAGCAGCAAATAAACAGCCCGGATAAGTTTCTCAGCATATTTTTGGTCAAGAGTCTCTCATCTTCGCATCTGAGGGGTCATGCAATTGTGACTCACATGGGGTCCTCTGCAACGGACGGTGTCTGGCGATGCTCCAAGGACTCAGGACTCACACCCTGCGCCCACGTTCAGATGGCGCACAAGAGACTACATGAGAAACTTGGGGGATAACTAGATGAGCTTGATGGTGTCTCTATCATGATGGCATTCCAACCTCGCGGCCCCAGTAAGTGCATTGGTTATGATGTGAACCGGTGATCTGACTAAATTTATCTAGATCATGTTGACGTCGGATCAGTCTCTCATCTTCCATCCTTCCCCCTCCAGATACCATGCTTCTTTCTGATCCACAGCTCTACGTTTGCCCAGCCCCATTGCAAAGTGAACCCCCTACCCTGATCAAGCTAACTGAGGCGTCTACATGTATCTGCTCCCCAGGAAAGCCCCTCTTTAACCCCGTTGGCCCAGTGGTGTCTCGACAGTGCCGTGTCTTTACACTGGCTGCTGAATTCAAGACAGACATTCAGCTTCAGCCTTGCCCCACATGCCCATCAAACCAGCATTGCTATATCGGTCCTGATCTCCGTGAACTCGGAATCTTTAACTGCAACAACTCTATTCTTGTCACTCACGAGCTCCTGGACGAGTACATGATGGCATACAGTGTGTTTGAGACTCTATTTACAGCCTTTGTCTATATGGTCAACTATCGCTACCGAACTACTGGAAGTCGATTTATGGGGGAGGACTTATTCCGTGTGGTTTGGTTTGAGTACGTCATTCGCCAGTCACTCTCCAACGACATGCAATGCCCCCAGAAAGGATGTGGTGATGCCCCTGACACTGTTATCTTCGATGGCATTACCTTGGTATTTGGGACGAAGCACGTATCTGGCTCTCTACAGGCCCCCACTGCTGTACTTCACACTCCCCCAGGATTCCTGTAGGACTCCTGTAGGACTGGTGAACTTTCAGTGGAATTCCAGTGAACTTTTACCAAAAGTGATTTTATGAAACAAAGTCCGGTGGAAGTTCACTGAACTTTCACTGAACTTCCACCGGACTTCTGCTGGAATTTCTACAGGAATCCAAAATGTTCAGTTCAGTTCAGTATGTTCAGTAGGTGTTCAGTAGAAGTCCACTGATATTTTACTGGACTTCCAGTGAACTCTTGCTGGACCGATGGTGGATTGATATAAAGCTTTATTTGCTTATTTTATTTGATGCTTCTCATACAGGCTGACTAATCATTGCCACAAGTCTTTTTCATCGTTTTTCCTGTTATAGACAGTGTCTTTCATAATGTTCTCACACTCATGTTTCAGAACTTAGCCCACTGCAGAAATTAGCCCATTTTATAACCTGGACATAGTCTATTTTTATCTCAAAACTCGATGTTCGGAAAGTATTTTGCATTTTTTAGCACCATTTCTTGAAATATTAGGTAAGTTTTTGATGATATCAGCATCAAATCATGATGGCTATCCATTTATGTAAAAATACCTTCATGTTTTTCTTACACCTTGCTGGTGTCCTGTAGAACTGTTCCATAGGAACTGTCCTGCTGAACTTTTTTTTTTTTTTTTTTTTTTTGGTGGGGTCTCTGTCGTTGTAGCATCTACCTAGTGTGCTCGCGGACGTCTTGGACCATTGTCGGTGTTACCCGAATAATAAATCTCTAAATACCAAGGAGGAAATGCGTTACGCACGCGCGCCGAGGCGCACAGTGTGGGACTCTGCTACCCAGAACGCCCAGCCGGGGGGGAACACGTGGTCAGGAAGCGCCGAGGCGCTTCCCTCTCACCTGTTTCTCCCCGGTGGACGTCTCTGGCTGGCTGTGCCTCCAGTACCCACTAAAACCCCCTCTTCTGCTGAGTCGTCTCGCAGGGATTTGAAATTGTTGGCTTCCGTAAGTCCCTTCCAGGTTCGCTTGACCTCTGCCGGTCTAAGCGCCTTTTTTCCGAAGGCTACTTTGTTCGTTAGCGCCCAGTCGACACGGAGTCTTCTGCCTATTATCGACCTCCATCGCGCTGTTATCTCCTTCTTTGTGTGGATTCTCAGTGGGTTTTGTTCACGGCCAATCCGCCATTCACACCTGTTGAGCCAGGCCAGGTATGCGGATTCTGACAGTATTATTCTGAGAAGTCGAGTCCTGCCGTCTAAGACCTTTCCAGCTTCGTTCTTCACTTCCATTTTTCCGACTCCAAGAATCATTTCTGTGGATATTTGTGGCCACGGCAGCCCTGTGTGTTCCCACATCTGTTCGGCTAGGTGCCAGATGGTCTCCTGCCCGGACATTCTGCATTCGGTTAGGATGTGGGCCAGATCCTCTACTGGGGCATTGCACGGCTGACAGATTAATCTATCGGGGTTTATGTATTTCCAGAATTGTCCAATTTTGTGGCCTTCGTGTATGCTTTTCCATGCGAATACGCTGAATTTTTGCGAGATGGTCGCCTTCTTTCTTTGGCGTAGGGACTCCCATATTGCTGCGGGTGGGAAGTCAGTGCCTGTTGCAGCTTCGATTGTTGCTCGGGTGCGTGTCATCATTCTTTCTGTCCTTGCTCTGTCCTCGACGCCCTTGCTCCTCATCATTAGGTGGTATGCCTGTGCCTGCGTCAGGGTGTTCGCCTTAGCGCCCATTGCCTCCACGATATCGCCCATGGAGATGTCGATTTTGTCGGGTTCCGGTTTGTTTGCGCCTTGGTTCGCGAGTGCGTCTGCCCCGTCGTTACCTTCGTCTCCGCTGTGTCCTTTGACTTTGCGTAGATTTATCGACGCCTTTGAGGCTATGATCTCTCCGATTATTGCTCGTATTATTCCGGGGTTCTTGACTCCTATAAAGCCTTTGGATAGCCACTTTTCAGCATGTTTCGTTAGGGCTTCGATAGCATACTGTGAGTCACTCGCAATGTCAATCGTTGTTGCTGATGCATTTTGTTGTATTGTTTCGAGGATTGCGACTAGCTCGCTGGTGTTGTTTGTTGGTGGATGTGGTGCTCCAATCCTTGTGGACGAGTTCCTCTCGTCCCCCTGGCCATACCATATTCCACTACCGCATCTCGCGTCCGCTGCCCCATTGCCATGGCTTGACCCGTCGGTGTACGCCTCCACTCGTCCGCCTTCGGCGGGTACCTCTGGGCTAGGGCCGAAACGGTCAATGTGTAGGAGCCCTTTTGGTGCTTCCTTTGGTTTCGTGAATACTCGGACGAGGTCTAGGGGGTGCGTTGGCTCGGGGGTTGGGTTCAGTGCGGGTTCGTACTCCCCGTCTTCTGGTGGTGCGTTCTGTGGTGCGTGTTCAGTGTTTCCGTCATTTTGGATCCTGGGGTCCCATTCTGGGATGATATTCTCCAGCTTCTTGAGTCCGTTCCTACGGCATTTTGTTGGGTTCTCGCAGCCACGAGAGCGGTCGGATTTGCAGCCGTTGCATTTGCAGTTTTTTCTTTTTGAACATCCCGGCGTGTTGAGTTTCTCGGTGTGGTCTACCATTTCGCCTACCGAGATGATTTTGTGTGTTTCGCGCTGGCACACTCCCCAGCTATCGCCATAGATGGAGACGAGTTTGTCTTTATTACCGATATGGTACCACAGCGGCATAGCTCGTTTTGTTTTGGTCGACGGGTTTGTGGTGACGAGCCTTGTGTTGTACTTGTACGCCACTCTCATCATTCGTTTTAGGTTGTCGGGCAGGTCTCTTGCAGATAGATTGACTCTCCATGTTTGGAGGAATGGGCTCACAAGTGCCGCTTCCCCGATGTTCGTGTATTTCTGCACCGCCGCTTTGGCCAGCTGGCGTGCGGCTATCTTACACCAGGCGGGCTGTTCCTCCGGTGGGAGCGTGATGGCTTGTATTCGTTTGGCGTCTATGGCTTCATTTCTCGTTTCTATGTCTTGTAGGCCGAGTCCGCCTTCGTTTTTTGGTCTGTGTAGGGTCGGCATCCCAATGGTATTGGCTTTCTTCTCCCCATCTTTAGCCCATATGTAGTCGTCCGTGATTTTCTTCAGGTTATCGAGCGTGTCTTTCGGCATGCCCTGTACGCGGGTCAGGTATTGGGTGAATCCTCCTACTAGAGTGTTGTGGCTCATTGCTAGACCTCGGATTGTGGGTCTGTTCTTCGACCACCGGCCTAGGGTTGTGGTTATCTTCTCCATTATCGGTTGCCATACTTCATTTTCGCTGATGCCATGGCCGAAGTACGCGCCTAGTATTCGAACTGGTTCTCCGTCTTGGGCGATGTGGATATCCAGTGGTAGCCTGGTTGATCCCTTTCGGAGTCTCCGTTTCTTCTTCAGTCTGTGCCTAAATATTTCGTTTCCGAGCGGAATGACGGTTGTCTTGTTGATGTTGAATTTGGCGCCCGAGGCTCGGCACCAGTTGTCTAGTATTTTGAACAGAATCCCAAAGTCGTCTTCCTCACTCAGGAACACTGTAGTGTCATCCGCGAACAGGTTGGAGAGGATCCGTTCCTCCACCCCGTCATATTGGAGGCCTTTTAGTTTTGATTGTCTCATCTGTGATGCTAGGGACTCGATCGCCAGATCGAAGAGGAGGCACGACAGCGGGTCGCCTTGCCTCACGCCCCTAGTTATACTGTACTTGCGTCCGATTACGCCGTTCATTATTATAGATGTTTCTGCGTTTTCGTACAGGAACTTGATCGTGTTAATGAACGTGTCTGGGCAACCGAACTTTTTCAGTGTTGCCCACAGGAACTCATGGTTTATTTTGTCGTATGCTTTCTCTTGGTCGAGGCATACTATTGCGCCTTTCTTCTCGTTTCCGGGGGACATGACCAGCCGTATTAGTTCGGTCTGGTCGAAGATTGACCGTCCTTTGATGAATCCTGCCTGGTCGGGGTGTATTAGTTTGGAGGCTACGGTCGCGAGGCGATCTGTCAGGATTTTCGTGAGTATCTTATAGTCCGTGTTGAGGACTGTGATGGGCCTATAGTTGGCGATGTCGGCCTTGTCATTCTTTTTGTACAAGGGACACATCCATCCTTCCGCGAAGTCTGTCCCCTCCGCTACGCCGTGCCGAACAATGTCATTCAGGACTGTGGTAATCGAAGCTACTATGTTGGCTGTCGGTTTGCCGGGCTTCCCTTCTGCAGTTGCACGGACCGACTCTCGGTGGCTTTTCTCGTACATCTTCCATACCTCGGCCGGGATTCCGTCGAGGCCAGATGCCTTTCCGTTCGCTATGTTGGATATAGCCTTTGCCACGTCTCTTCCTCTGATGCGGCGCCCTAGTCTCGTGCGGTCTCGCGCGCCTAGTCTTGGTTTCAGGCTGTTTAGGGCGCGCCGTCTCGCTGTCGCGGTGGCCTCGCTGGTAGGGTCGTGTTCGTATTTACTCTGGAGTTCCTCGTGGTGCTTTGTCGCAATGTCGAGCATTTCGTTTGTGTGGGTGGCGTATTGCGCTGGTTCCACCCCTGGCTTCCTCAGCCTGGGTATTGTATCGCGTGGTTTCTTCTCGTTGTGTATGATGTAGTCATACTTGGTGTTTGTCTCTGCGACAAAGTGGTGTCTAGCGTCCATCTTCGTCTGTTGCCGGATTATTTTTGCGGCTAGCAGATCGGTTATGTTGTCCTCTATTTCGTCGAGTAAGATCAGTTCCTCTTCGTGGTCCTCAAGGTTCTCAAGGTTGTGTATCTTTTCCTTCCTATCCTGCCACATGCTTATTTCCCTGTCTATTAGACTCACTCTCTTGCGAGAGAAGTCCCTGGCTATTGTGAGGAGATCGTTCTTGAACTCCTTCCACAGGGTCTGGGGGTTGTAGGTCTCCGTGCGTGCCTCCCTGCAGTCCTTAAGCGCTTGTTCGAGTTTTAGCGCCCGGGTTCGGAAGCTTTCCCGGAGTTCGGGGAATTCCAGGATGAAGTCCCCAATGGTGCTTCTGCCTTTTCCAACGTATGGAGTGTCCTTGGTAGCTACGTACGCTGTGATCATATAGTGATCAAGGGTTTCAATTCCTGTGTTTATTATGTTCCACTCATAGCTGGATTTGAATAGTTCGTCCGTAACATATATGCGGTCAATTCGAGAACGTGAGTTTACGACACCTCTTTTCCTGGTACGGAATGTGTATTTCGGCTTACCACCGGCGTGTGTTTCTTGCCACCCGTCCTTCAGTTTAGCTTCTTCGCGGAGTTCCGTGAAAGGTTCCACTACACTTGTGGGGTCTTGCCGGATTGGTAGTCTATCGAGGGAACTTTCTACCATGTTCAGGTCGCCTAGGAGCATGTCTGGGCGCTTAGTCCTGTCTCGTCTCCATATGTCTCGAAGAGCTGTCCAGAACTCTGCCTTTTCTACGGCCGTTCCCGCCGGGGCGTATATTGCTGTGATGCGCATTGAGGATCCGTGTCCCCACGTCACTTTTATTGTGAGGGCTCTGCCTGGTATGGTGTGCTCGATCTCGACGTCTTTCCACGCTGTGTTGTATTTGTTTAGTAGGATCGCTACACCGCCCTTCCCGCTTTCGTTATCCGGGTCTGGGCTACTGATGATCCTTACCCGATCGTACCGGTGCTCGAGTACTGTCCGGTGCTCCTCTGTCAGGTGCGTTTCCTGTAGTGCGAGTATACTCAGGCTTTGTAATTTCATCATGCGGGTTATTGTTTTCCATTTGCCGTTTGTGTGTGCGACTCCCCCTCCTTTCATGTTGAGGGATCCTACTCGCAGGGCTGCGCGTGAGTTCTTGCACCCTGCGCGGGGCGTTTTGCTCCTCAGGGTCCGGCCGTGTTGTGTTTCTTGGGCGCTTTGTGGCCCCGTCGCCCCTCCTGTGTCTTGGTTTGGTGTGGGTTGCCCATCGTCGGGCACATCTTCGTGTTCCTCCGTGAATGGGATGAACGTCCCCCATATCTCCGGGTCATCCCAGCCTTCTGGGAGATGTGTCTCATTCGCGTCGGCGGGCGCTTGCGGCGTCCCAGCGGGTTCGTGATCTGTAGTCACACTGGGGATGGTGTGTTGAGAACTATCCCCAACCCGGTTTAGTATGTTTTGAGGAGGCTCGGCGCTGTTCGATTGCGTTGCTTCGCCTCCTCCCCGTTCTTGCCTTCCGTTGTCCTTAGCAGCTTCATCGGGGTCTCCGTTGGCGTAGGTGGCGTAGGCCCCTAGCGTGCCAAGGTCTCTGTTATCCAATTGCCCTAAATCGTGGTACCGTGTTAATTCAATATTTGTGCTTGTCATTGTGGTGGTGTACTGGAGCAGTAATTAGTTTTACAACCTCCTCAGACCTGCTATCCGAGCCGTGCGTCTGAGGTCAGTTGGGTTGATTGTAAGCTTGTTTGCTTCGAGGTGAGCTTACACCTTTCGCACGTAGTCGTGCCGTTTGTCCGTATCGCCATCGAGTCTCCTGGTGTGGAAGTGTTTACCGTACTTATGCTCATGAGGTCAAGTCATCTTAGAGGCTCGTAGTGTAGGCGGGAGTAATTGTATTTAGTTGCAGGCGGCTAACTTACTGCTAGGATGGTTCTCGCTTAGTCGGGTCAGCGGTTATCGGGAAGGCTGGAACATGTTCATGTTACGGGGGCCTAGCTAGTGGGGGTACATGTATTCGAGGGAGGTCTAACGGCGTCGTACTTAACTAAAATCCACGACCGCGGCCGCGGTTTCTATAGCCGCCTCTAGATCCACCGCCGTTACGATCACCGTTGTCGCGGTTTCCACCTCGTCCTCCGTTCCACCCACCCCTCGATCCTCCTCGGGTGATAGTGGCGGTAGACGCCGCAGGGGGAGCCTGAAATCCTTCGACCTTGCTGAAGGGGCAGTGGTTGGTGGTGTGGTCGTTACCCCTGCAGTCGCCGCACCAGACGAGGGGCGGCATGGTGGTGTTGATGGTGCCGAGGCCCTCGACGACGAAGGTCATCTGGCGGAGCGCCATGACGAACTCGTACTCACCCATCATCGAGCGGGTGGGCGGCATCCACTTCAACCACCACTCGTTCGTGTTGGACTCAGCGTGGTACGACACTCGCACGTCGATGGAGGCGAGGAGGGTGGGCAGGGCGTTCTCGGCGGTGCATGGGAGTCCGTTCGCGTCGGTGAGGTTGTCGAAGTACGTCGCGGCGAGTTCGCGGATCTTCGGGCTGTTGCTGATGTCGCCTCGCACCTTGGTTCGCACACGGTCTTTGTAGACCGTCCTGTCCTTGACGTGGGCGAGGCCGTTGAGGGCGATGGGGTGGACAACAGGGGGTGGGGGCCATGTCATGGCGAGGGCCGTACCGTTCGTTCTGTTCCACATGCACCTGCTCAGCACCAACCGCAGCTCCTGCAGCGTGAGTCCTCCCACCGTCGCCCATGCTCCCGGTGCCTTCCCCCAGGTGGTTCCAAGGTCGATGGCCTCCGCTTTCTTGTGGTCGGCCTCGATGAGGGAGACGTCGGCGTTCTCGAGGGCGAGGAGACCCTCGACGAGGTTGACGGCGAGCTGGTCCCATCTGACGACGGGGTCGCTCTTGCTGGTGTCCCCCCAGTTCCAGATCACATTGCCACGGGCCCGAGGGGCGGCGTCCGACTTCATGAGTGCCGTGACGAAGAAGCCGAAGATGGCGAGGTCTGGGTGGCCGTCGTTGGGGACGGCGGATAGGTTCGCGTTGACGGGTACTTGTAGATCCTCGCCGACCTCGGGTCCTCCCATCTCCTGATCGGCCTGTTGCTGAGCGGGGTTGTGGGGTGGGAGGAGAGGGGCTGGGGCTTGGGCCGGGGCTTGGGCTGCGTGGTTGGCAGGAGCGGCTGGGGGGTGAGGGTTGGCGGCGGCTGGGGCAGCGAAGTTCGCTTGAGGGCGGGCGGTGGGGGTTAGGATGGTGCGGTTGCGGCGGTCTGGTACGATGCGCCACTCCTCCTCCTGCATGGCCACCGCGGCCTCGTGGTTATCGACCCTCCTGATGTTCTCCCCGATCCTCTCGTCCTGGAGTCTCGTGAGGGCTTGGGCGGTGACCCTTGCTCTCGCCTCTTCCTCCGCACGTCTGGTAGCGCGGACTGCCGCCTCCGCCTCGTCTCTCGCACGAAGGGTTTCGCGGGCGATAGCGGCGCGGGCCCTGATCGCAACAGCGGCAGGCGCGTCCGGGTCGAAGACGCTCCCGGGGGTTACTGGGGTAGGGCGGCTGGTGGACGGTTGGGAGTAAGAGGGGGAGGGGTGTGGGTCTCGTCTGCTCCCATCTCGGCGTCCTCGTCGCCGCTGATCGCGTCGACGTCGATAACTCCGTCGAGTTCTTCCCCCGCCGGTATCTCGATCTCCTCCTCCTCTACTTTGATGGCGGAGGCTTCGTCGCCGTTCGGGGAAGGAGGCTGGTTGGGGGGGAGGGGTGGATCTGTCGCCGGGGTAGAGGACGCGAAGCTCAGGGGTTTGATCGCCGCGAAGGCATCCTGTGTGGGGTGTGAGTTCTCGCCCTGGCAGACATGTGGTGTCAGCTTACCTGGTCGTCGTCCCGGTCATCGTCTGATTGTGGGTCCTCGTCGCCGAGTTGTTTCTTGGGGCCCCTGCGTATATGATGAGTCTCTAGTCATCCGGTCTCGTAGCGTGTACTCACCTCAGCCTCGAGTTCGTCCATGACCCGGATCTGGCCGGGGTAGGAGAACGAGACGGGTCGGGGACTCTAGTTCCCAGCGGAGCCCTGCGCAGGAATAGGCTGTGCGGGTCTATGCCGGTGTTCGCGGCTTTTGGAGGGTGAGGATTGGTTGGGACGCTCCTCGGCGAGTAGGGGCTGTGGGGTTCCGCTCGCTTGAGTGCTGTGGTGACCGCGTGGCCAGGAGCTTGTGCAGCGTTCTCTTCAAGGAGCTGGGTGGGGATGGTGGATTGTTTGAGAGGCGAGCCGGTGATGACGGCCGAGGCGTAGCTCAGCGCTGGGCTGGGAGGAACAGGCGTTGCCATCGTGTCCGTCGTTTCTGATTGACAGCTTCGACTTCTGATTCTGATTCTCCGGTGAGTCGGCTCTACTCCTTCCTGTGGCTGGTTGTAGCTGTACAGTACACCGGCTGTTCCCGGTGTGGCTTAGTCACGTGCCTTTTTTTGTGTTGGGGGGGACGGGAGGGCAGGGGATGAGGGCGAGGGGTCTAGGTGGGGTGTTCGTGTCGGCCGTTCGTTCATACGTAGCGTAGGTTTTGGGGTCAATATCAAAAGCATATTATTGCAATACGTGTGAGTACATGAAGGTAGTTGTCCCCTCGGGATTCGGTTGGCTGCGTCGCTGGGCCGGCGACGTCTTGGGCCTGTCTACGCTGCGGGAGGGCCATCTTTGCCAGTTTCCTCCTTCGTATGCATGCGTAGGGAGCGGCCAATAGCCCAGGGCGAACGTCGTGGTCATTTGGGCCCTTGGAGGTGCCCATCGCCGCCGTTCACGATGCCCAGCCCTCGATCCACGGCCTTTCGACCGTGGGAATGCAACCAGATGGTGGTGGTTGCGGATCAAGGGGCCCGTCCTGCTGAACTTTCCAGTTGACCAGGAGGAATTCCAGTGTACTGAACTCCTACTGAACCATGCTTTGGCTGATACTAAACTCCTCCTGAACTGAACTGAACTCTGGTGGAAAATCAGAACTCAAAATTTGGCAGGAGAGTTCAGTGGAATTCCGGTGGAAGTTCAGAAAGTTCACTGGAATTTCACTGGAATTCCTCCTGAACTCCTACAGGAATAATGGGGCAGTGCGAAGTCCTCCCCCACTGTATCCAACTCAACATCTATTGTTTGCGCAACCATCAGAAATCACCCGAAACAGCATTTAATTGGTAATTCGGGACTCCAAAAGTTAGTCAGGTGGGTGGTCGAGGTGTCAAGCATCAGCAGCCTGCTTTCGGACAAGGAGGAGGATGAGGAAGACGAGGGAGACACAGCTGAGCAGCAGACACATGAAAGCGAGTGTGTGTGGTCACATTTCAAGCTTCTAAACAATGCTGTTGATGGGTTGAAGCAGGAATGTGTGGAACTGTCATCTCTATTCCAGGAAGTATATGATTCCATGCTCCTGACGAAGAGAACAGTACCTCACGAATATCGGAAATTTTTTCGTCAGGTGAGCGCATACATTTATTGCGTGCCCAATCACGCTGACCCTCATTTAGGTTGAAGCTGAAGAATCAGTTCTCCAGATGCTCAACGGTTCGGCATTCGAGAACCTCTGAAATTTTATTTCCAACCCTGTTCCAGATCATATAACCTGGATCATCACCATCCCCCTGGTCTATAATCTTCTCAGGCTGCGAAAGCCGTTTGACGGTCTTCTTCCCATTCTTCAATAGATGTTGAAGCGTGGTGATACCGTCCTTGGTGAACTGAAGCAAGACCCAGACTTGGCGAGTTATCCATTGATTCAAATCAAGGATGAGGACTGGATCATGGTGCGTACTGGATTTCTAGCGGCCAGTAGTCCACAACTAATATTGTCATTGCAGACTGGTGCCCTCTATAGCTTCCCCCCCATTCGGCATCGTCCCATTTACCCAAAGCTGAAGACTGACCAGCGAAAAGAAAAATCAAAGCCCCGCGGTGATCGTTGTGGAAAGTACTACAGTCAATATGGCGAGCGTCAACTAACTGGAGGAATCATGATAGCATATACTATGGGTTCCACCATATTCCTGAGAGCGAGGGTTGTAATGATGTGTTCGCAGCGATGGTGACTCGGTGGCCGACGGCTCCAAAATGGGTGGTTTATGACTTCGCGTGTGCCCTTGGTCCATACTGTATGATCCGGGAGCCTCACTTCTTTGAGAAGACCCTCTTCGTCATCGACCATTTTCACTCAAAGGGTCAGACCAAATGCAGTCCCGCTGCATTCCTTTCAGAATATGCCAATGCGGACCCCCGCCTCGTGCACATCAACTCGAGTGCGGCGGAATGCAGGAACAGCAGCCTTAAGCGCATTCGCAAGTTGGTTAGCTATATGTCTCAGAGGCATGTGGTGATCTATACCAAGGTCTTTATATCTATCTGGAATCATCTTCGACTTGTGTAAATTTGCAATTGCCAATATCATTATATGTCATTATATCCCCTGTTCGAGGCTAACACTTGTCACTGAACTGAAATACTTCACATTAGTGAATTGGGGTGATCTGGTGCAATCTCGCTACTGTAATACTTAGAGAATTTCAATTTCATTTAAGATATACACCAAAAAAAAAGTGAACAACTGATCTTCCTATGGGCATGCGCCGCATGGCCCATTCTTCAATTCAAATGTGCATTTCCACCTACTGGAATTGAATGCAGGAACTGAAGAATGGGCCCTATGGGCGTGCCGACAGGGGAGAGCATTTGTCCTTTATGCCATGAGGGCTTGTGAAACATTTCTGGTAACTAGGAGTCATCGAACCATGTGTGATCTTTATAGATGCCGGATTAGCGCTGGCAGCCATACAGTTCTCACATCTATCAACACTTGACATATATTTGGAACCCCAGTCGAAGCCCTTTAAGACAGTAGGTATATCATATGCCTGAGAGCCTGTCCTGGTGGCCGCCGCATGACACATTGGAGTATGATGCCATGTGCGACGGTTACTACTGGATCAATATCCGGCAGGCGCTAACAATGATACAAGACCTGCCACCTCGGTGGGGACTGTGTATGTACCTCCAACAGGGGTATTTGGACATAATATCTAACTCAAATGCCTGGAGCTGGATAGAGCTGTCAGTATACCAAAGGTGCCTCTCAGAACCTAGAAGCCCGCTTCCATCCCACAGGTCAAATAGACGCCCGTCATCTAGAGGTGCAAACCACACCTCCAACTTCCCTATCGTGAGAGATATTTGGTATCTCCAAATCTGAGTATTCTTGAAGTTGGATGCTACTATTGGAGCTCCAATTGAGCCCTGTGGATAATCATAGTCAGATCCCATTCTTAGGTTGTTCCTGACTGGGCTAAAATACCTGTTTCAGATCTGGGCAGCGAATACTGATCTGGGTGGTGCATGGATATTCTGAATTCTGCTGAGATAAATAGCAACATTCCAACAGAGCCGTTTGGAGCATGAAATTCTGCTTCCATGCACCGAGGCAACTTTTAGACGCCCGTTGTGTGGATAGGCAAGACTCACCTCCAGAGCCACATTTGTGATAGTGCTTCCATGGTTCCAAATCTGAGGATGGTTGGATTTGGAATCACTAATTGGACCTCCACTTGGATATTGTGGAAGCCCTAGTCGGGGTCCGTTCCTGAGCCTCCCAGGCTCCCACACCACACCATAATTCAGGATCAGCTGCAAACTGCAGTGATCCACGCCCCCGGTTAATTACGCCATACTGAGGCTGAGCCATGATGGAGTGGACAGGGATTTGGAACGAGGAAATATACCCCGTATGCATCCTTGGAGGCCCACCTCGCACCCCCAGGTGGGTGATCCCACATTCCAAAATGTGATTATGTCCCTCCAAACTATGACATGGGCATTTACCTGCTCCCCAGTGCAATCACTTGGAACGAGGAAATGTACCCCTGGGGAAGCACATGACCATTTTCGAACCACAGTGTGCACCTCCGCATGCATCCTTTGGAAGACCACCTCACATCCCCAGCCAGGTGATCACACATTTTGGAACACAAATACACCATTCCAAATCACAATCCTTATGTATTACCCCTCAGAACCCCACCTAATCCATCACATTCAATTGTATCAATATCTGCTCAGGGTGTCCCGCACTATTTATGGACTCTTACGCCTCCTTATCCATCATGAGAAAGCCGTCATGTGAATCCTGTGAAACCCTAACAGGCCCGGGTTGAGTTATAAGCCTGTTAGGGCCCATTCGGAAACTCCGCTTAGCAAGCAGTAGCCTAATGCCGAAAGCTGTCGGAATGGAAAGCAGACTTCTCACGCCTACTGAATCGGCCTGAGCCGCTGATGTCTGGTTAGATCGTGTGTAGATAAGATTGACTTGTGGGCTGAGGACCGTCGCTCCGCGCGGCAAATTCCGAGGCTATTCCAAGCCTAATTGCTCTGAAACCACCTCTAAGTTGTTCTTTAAAATTCAAATAAAACAAAAATAAAATGCAAATAAGTGCTGGCAGATTCATCTTTATACGGTTCATATTATCACAGGAACACCAAAACCATGTCTACTACATTTATACTAATACTAATCCACCCATGTACAACCGTCCACTGCAAGTCCACCGTGGAGGTGGCACTTCACGCGCCTCAGCAGGCACACTGTTGAACACTTGTCGAACACATGCGTGAACGCAACATGAACCTGCGCCAGTTACATAAGCCTCTTTGAATAGCAGTCAACGGACATGACGGACATAGTGTACTGCAGAATAGCACACCAGTAGCCAGCTTTAGCTAGGTGGTGGGTCAAATGGGTGTGGATGTGTTGTGTGCTGAGGGACTAGAAATTTGAGGTCCATGGTGGTGAAGCCGCAATGTCGAGCGAGCATCGGTGGTTGGATATCTCGATTTGAGTTTTGGCGCGCTAACCTCTTGCGCTGTGTAACTTACCGGCGTACACATACCGTGCACATCGGATTACTCTGGTATCACACCCCGATAGGCCTGTACTCCTCTGAGTATACCCCGGGGACTGACTCCATCCACCCCTTCGCTGACAGTGAATCTCACGAAGAATGAATATCTGGGCAGAGCACCCGTGCTCCCAAAACCCCAGTCCCACCAACGCACTTCCAATCGCTTCACGTCACCTTGACACATCCTTGGCACCGAATCACTTACGTGAATACGTACTCAATCCATACACTCATTGACAGGTCTACCCATGCATGAGCGAGGGCATCGCGACGGCAGCGTCTGGGCGTACGAAACTCGCTGATTCCAATCCGCTATTCGCTGGGTCATTTGCTGGGAAACGATAACTAGACAAAAATAGATATTTTATTCGGGTGAGCGTAGATACGTACGTACAGAGTGAGAAGAAGAGGGGTGCGAGAAGATGTATATAAGATGGGAGGGAAGATCGGGGTTCAGTACCAATACATCCTCCCCACTCCTCCACTTTCCTTCTTTCCTTTCACCTTATTCCCTTGCTCGTATCTTTTTACCTCCATCGCTCATTCCTCATCGCCGTCGCTGTCCAGAAACCCTGCTCTTCGTTGCACACAACGAGCTCAGGTCTGTGTTCCCTGCTCGTCGTTTCGCCGACTGAACTGATGTGATGCACACCCAGCCTTGCTCGCTTCACCCCGTCGCACCTCCCGCATTGCTCGCCACCGCACTCTCCTCCCTTCCACCACCATCCTCCCTCATCGTCCTCGTCGTTGAACGCAGCGCGCAGGATGCCCAGGTAAGTCAGTTGCACGTCGTTGAGCTCATGTCGGCACTGACGCACATGCTTCGCCGTGCAGGATGGGTGGCGGACGGGTTCTCGTCGTCATTCGTGGTGGTGAGGCGGCGAGGTTTCGAGGACGTCGCATTAGCGGTAAGTCTTCGACGTTGTTCCTGGGTGCGTCGTTGACGGTGTTCCTGCACGGTTTTCCACATGCCGGGAGTCGTCGAGCTCGAGGTGCGTTGGTCGCCGTCGCTGCTCTAGTTCGGTGCTCACGGTGTCATCGTCTAGTTGTCGTCATCGTCGTCGCGCTCGATTGGGCCGCACCCCCTAACGAAGGTAAGCAAGGAGCACGGACGCTGGGGCCAAGCCACACACCCTCGCCGCCATGACCTGGGCCATCGTGTCCGTTGTGGGCTTTTCATGTTCACAGCTAGTGCCTGAGGAACACTGTGAGCCATTTTCAAGTCTGAATAGATTCGAGACTAACCTTGTGTCCATCCGTTCTAGCTTTCGCTCAGTTGCACCGACTCGAGCCTTCGTACGGCCCGCTGCCATCGCCACCCCACAGAACGTCGACCGGCATCTGCACAAGGTAAGCAAGGCGAGTAAATTCTATAGAAAGCATCACTAATACCTTATTAGACCTTCAATGCTCGTCAACGGCAGTCGTTCGATGGCCTCCCCCGCTGCCTGGATGACATCGTGGGCGTTCGTGAATCTTATTGCGCTGCCGGCTTCTCGAGACGTGTCGGATGCGCCTTGACGTGCTAACTGCCAGATGCTGCGCGAGGTGGGTTTGCTGGGGTCGCAGTCATGGTTGGGGTGCCATCCTGGCACCCGTAGTCGAAGTTGTAGGCTAAACAGGAACAGACACGACGTCTGAGGTCAGTAAGTCTAGATACATGTGCAAAACCTCTACTAACGCACCTATCTCTTGGATATCAGTCCCCTCTTGGCTGAGACTGACTGACCGTTCATGCCCCAGTCTCTGAATCCTCGGGACGTCAGTCACTCGTGCACCAGTGGCACGCGCTTCCTTCGTCGCCGTCGCCGTCGCCGTCGTGAATCCCGGATGCTGGCTACTACCTAGGCATCCACCGCTGTCGTAGCCAGGCAAGCGCACCGCGGCAGGCCGCAGTCGTCTTGTTGGCTTGAACTCTATTCCTATTCGCCGGGCGAGTAAGTGTCCATATTACACCATTATTCGAGACTGACCATTCGTGTTTCCGTCTCCCCAGACCTTGAATCCTTGCGGCTTCAGCCACACCCTTCGCATGCGCAGCTGTGCGGGCTTCATGCCATAGCCCTGCTGTGATCACCAGGCCACTTGTGCCAGTGATATGGCGTGCTTCCTTCCCCATCATGTTGAGCCATTGCTACAGGGGCACAGCAGCTTTTTGGTGCATAGGTGAGTAAGCGCACGCAGACTACGATATCCCGAAACTCACCTTTCATGTTTCAGCTCCCAGGACTGTTGGCCACAGCTTGCGCAAGCCCGACATGTGCGGTTCTCTTGCTCCGTCATCGTGGTGAGCGCCGCGCCTTCCGTGATCATGCGCCGTGAGTCTTGCTGATGTCGTAGTGGGTGTGGGGTCTATTTCCGATTCAATCTACGAAGCGGCTTCTTGGGTGAGCCAGCGTAAGGATACGGGATAACCCAGACTTACTGTTTCGTGATCCAGCCCCAGGACCTACGCATGCATGGCGTGCGTGTTTCTCAATTGCCATCATTGTAAACGGGCTGTGCGAGGGTTGGCCGTCGGCCGACTGAAAACCGCCTTCTTGTTGTTGTCGCCGAGACGAGATTGACATGGCGCTGTAAACAAAGGTCATTGAAGTCGATTGAGGCGAGGGGTAACCGAAGAAGAAGAAGAAGAATTGATTGGCTAGCTACATTACATAAACAATTCAGGCAAACGCCTCGCTAGCTCTTTATAGACTAAGAAAATGCACAAACAAAAGAATAAACTAAGATGAAGGTGGAGTAGACGACGCAAGAAAGGGGAAGAAGATGGTATGTATGATAAGAAAGAAGGCAACGACAACTCTCTGACCCGAGGTCCGAGGTAGGTAGGCCGTCGCGCAGGAAGCGATCACATGCAGTGACGGAGTTCGAAATCAATCAACACGTGAGGCTTATTGCCGACTTGGATCGTGCAAACCCATTCCCAATACCTTTGGACGCACAATTGACACTAAGCAATAGACTTGTGAATGTCATACATAGTTATGTAAATGTTGAACCTGGGAACCTCAATTTTCAAAACCAGTAAGTTCTGGCTGGCCGAAAATCTTGGCCGCACCGGTACTCGAACCCTTGAGCTCTTGGAAATGGGCTTTGGGAAGCACGTGACTCCAAAGTCACGTTTGAGTTTTGTAGAAATTCTGAGGCTGCCGTGGAAAGTACCCTTGGCTATAAATAGCCTCGGAATCAAGGTGCCTGATAGCGGAATACACATCATTTGCACCATTTCCACCTCTTTCCTGTCCTCCCATGGCCCCTACCTCCTCATCCAAGGTCCTCAGTGCCTCCAAGGACAAAGGAAAGCCGCTTTTGCGCAGAAAAAGTGCAAAATTGCAGCCCTGGCTGCAGCTTTAGCAGCAACTGCTGTGGCTATCCATATTGGATCCTGGGAGGCTCCACGGAAGAAACGGACATCCATCTTGAAAGGATCAGCCTGGGTGGCTGAGCTCCTGGCTGGACACCCTGTTCGATTCCGAGAGCAGATGGGCCTAAGCAAGACGACTTTCCGAAAGCTCTCGCAAGAGTTGCAGATCAGAGGAGGCCTATGTAATAGCCGGCATGTATTGGTGGATGAACAACTGGGCATCTACCTGTACTTCATTCGTACGGGAAGTACTTCAGTGGTCCTTCAAGAGAGGTTTCAGTGCAGTGGAGATACGATTAGCATGTACGTCTGATTTCATTTATCTAATTAACGATTTGGAAGAGATTGATAACTTTATAGATACATACATGCCGTTCAGGCAGCACTGGTCTCCCGTGGCTTTTATCGGAGCTACGTGAAGGCAATGGCGGATGCTCCGGCACCAGAGCTTGCATCCAATGCAACCCTCCACTACTTTCACGATGCACGGGGTGCCATCGATGGCTCGCACTTCTACGTGCACGTCCCCGAGGTGCTGGCACCTCGGTACTGAAACCGAAAGGGGTTTTTATCCCAAAACGTCTTGGCTGCAATGGACTTTGGAACAAAGTTTGTTTATGTTTTGTCTGGGTGGGAGGGAAGCGCTGCCGACTCGCGCATTTATGAGTCAGTCTGCACGATGGGTGGTTTGAAGCTTCCTCCTGGACGATACTTTCTGGCAGATGCAGGATTTCCTCTTTGTGACATGCTTATGACACCATACCGCGGTAAGTGCTACCATCTTAAAGAATGGACTCGAGGAAATCAGAAGTGCGTTTACCTCAATTTTCAAATGTTTATACTTTGTTACTAATGAGCACCTTCAGGCCTGCAGATTACGAGGAGCTCTATAATCTCCAGCACGCTCAGGCGCGCAATGTTGTTGAGCGCACATTTGGAGTTTTCAAGCGACGTTTCCACGTCACGGCGAAAGCACCCGAGTACCCGCTACTTTTTCAAACCCGACTTGTTCATGGTCTCTGCACGATACACAACTTCATTCTGACATATGACCCTCAAGATACGTCAATCGAAGCACCAAGCACCCAAAGGACATCAACCGCAAGCCAGAACAGATCGAACGAGGACAACAATGGTCTTGATATTATTGAAGCAGGTATAGTAACGGACGACAAAAGGAAAAGGGCAGGAGCAAGGAGGGATACAATGGCTAAACAAATGTGGGATGATTATCAAAGGGAGCTCGAGAGAAGGGGTTTGCAATAGGGTATAAGAGCGGGTATAAGCTGTATGATGAGATAGAACGAAATTAGAGGTTGTCAAGAAGCTCGGAGACATACATAGTATGAAGGCTGGCGTGTTTGATGGTACAGTACATTTTGGCAATGTTAGGATCCTTGCTAAAGATCATGAACACCTGCACCATATCCTCATCAGAGAGCACGTCCTCTGCCTCGAGCATCTTGATAGCCTTGGACTGGTAGTCAATCTCCTGAGAATCATTCATAGCCTCACCGATACTGAGAAGAGCATTCCCAATGTTATCGAGGCTTTCATTCTTCTTGTCTCCTTTGGACTTCCTGGACTTCTTCTTCAAGGGGAGACAGACTCCGGTGCAGGCGAATCCGAGTCTGCACGGTGGCGCTTTCGGGTCACTCGAGGGGGTGTCGATAACTAAAATTTCGAAATGAATGGATCAGCATTAGCACTCAGACATAGTAAACATCAGAACGTACAACATTGGTCGCTGACGTCCTGGACGGCTGCGACTCTGACTGCGAGGTCAAGGGCTGGGAATTGGAAGCAGCCTGGCTCTGAGTTGGCTCCACAGATTCCCTGCGGGGCACCTCTACCTCCTCAGGTGCAGGAGTGGAGTTCCGTGAGGCAGAATGCTCAGATTGAGGAGGGGAGGAACGGGGAGTATGACCAGGGTTGAACGCTCCAGCACCCGTAGCAATAATACCTTCAACAAGATATGACATGGTATCATAGTGAATGAATGTTTTGTTCTGCCACCTCTGGTAAGACGGCTTGGCCTAAAATGGGCAGCAGAGTGGGTAAGAGTGAGATATGAGCACATATCTTCATGTAACACCACAATACTCACCTCAATCTTTGCTTTCCAGACAGCCTCCGTTGCAATGACGCGCTTCACCCCATCATCCCATCCAAAGCCTGAGACAGATGTAGTCATCTGACGGATCTCAGAATACTCCTTCTTAAGCTGAGACTGCTTCAGAATTGAGAGAGTATACAGCTGCAGACGAGCACGTACATTCTGAAAGTGATCTTGCACTTTATCTGCTGTTTTGACGGGTGTCTTGACAATCCCCTCCTCTGCCAAAGCAGCTGCGGCCGCGTTCCAGACCGTTTTCTTCCAACCACTTTCTGACTGGTTGCCGGCTGCTTTCTCACTCGAGAGGACGTGCAGAAGAATCTCGTCATCCTGGTCCGTCCATCTGCAGCGAACTTGAGTAGGGGCTGCGCCACCCTTGGCTGGTGCAATGTTTTCCTTATTCTTATTCTTGCCCATTGTAAGTGTCGTTGATGTGTTGGGTAATGACAGGAAGGTTTACGTGGAGATTAGGTGTGGTAGAGGTAAAGAAAAGCGAGGCAGCGCGCTTCAGCACGTCGAAATGCGGGGATTTGGGGATCGTTCCCACGGCACTCACAACAGGCCGGACCCCAAAGCCCATGGGTGCGGAATCACTACCGAACATGATTTTAGATTACCGAGGCCTCTGAAACAAAGCAGATGGTTGCCGTCGGCCTCATTCCCAAATCCCCGCCAAAATCCCAGACTGCCGCTTGCTAAGCGGAGTTTCCGAATGGGCCCTTAGGGTCTCCAGGACAAGCATGCCGCCTACACCACCAAATGCTTTAAATGTTGCCATGATGTTCGCGTCCCACACTCCAAAAGGGTAACGGCCGGCCTGGCGGCAACATGTAATTAATGTGGAGACACAATTTCAGGTAAAATATGGTGTCAACGTTCTGGGAACGTGCTCACATAAAAGTCGAGAAGGTAGTTTGTATGTAAATGGCCAAGGAGGATATGTGAAGGTAATAGCAGCTGTGCGAGCAGCCTAAGAGCCTTTTTTGATAGCTAAATGTAGGATTGTATTGCTGGTACCATAGTTCCGCACCTTAAGACTGGCAAAGGAGCTCAGTGGCAAGGGCTACTCAAGATGATGCTAGACTTAGCAATTTTGAAAGCAGAATTCCCAACGGTCAATAGATTTGACACTCCGACCCGGCACAAGTAATATTTGAGCTCCGCTGATATTCAACATAGTCCAAACAGAGTTCCCGACTCGACATTGATGAACTCTTTCTCCCTCCCCACATCACCCATTTTATTCCCGTTACCCCTGGCTCATCTCGCCCCTCGTAAGTTCACTCATTTGTGCTCCGTGTGCGACTTTCTGACAGCTATGTCCCTCATAGCAACTGGGCGAGTGGCTGGAGCTACGGTAAGCTGACGCAGTGGAACCGATGACCATCGCGATGGGGGTCCGTATTTGACTAGGTCCGTATTTGACTCCCTTTCTGCGCCTCATTTGCTGACCTTACCCTCTCTAGGCAGCCTTCTCCCATTCCTTGTTATATTGCAGGGGTATCACAGCCAGAACCGACTCCCGAGGTACGCCCAAAGTCTTCATCACTTATTCTTCATTCTGACTTGTGGGTAGTAGACCGTCGCTACGCGCGGCAAATCCGAGGCCATTTCTTGGGCCTAGTTAGGCCAAAATCGGTTTTAGATCCAACAAGAACAGGCGCCAACAAGTGATACTCCCTTTCATTGGCTAAATGTATCAATATTTATATTTTGTAAGTTTACTACAGACAAACTAAAGAGTACAGTCAAAGTAGAGTATGCTCTATATAATAAATTCATTCCCAAGCTCCCATCATCGACATCGCTCGACATCCATCCCTGGCATCCCGTATGCTTAATTCTATGCTATCAATCCTCTTTCACCGAGCTCTACCTCATGCCCTCCCTCCCCTGCTCGCTCTCGTCTGCCGGGTGCCAGGATCTGTGCTCATGGTCAGTACAATGTTGCGCATGCGTACATAGATGGCACTTACAAGCTCGTAGTAGCAGGATCATACCATAACCGTGATCAACGTCGACAACGGAGCTCAGCGCCGGTACTCGTGCTCGTTGTGTTCAAATGGCCAATTGGCGACTCGCAACCACTTTATTAAGTGCATCAGCTTGAGCGTCCCAACCAAGGCGTTTGCTACGACAATGCAACCGGCGCCGCGCCAACGATAATCTCAAAGACGGCCCACGGGACGACCTTTCGTAACCGTAGGAAGGATGAATGGCTTGTAGTCGACGTGCGGCTGTCATCAAAGGTGAGCGAATGTTGATAATGAGTTAAATAGATCTTTTCTCACTGATAACAGTCTTCTGTAGATCTGGGACCCAATTCCATGCGCGGCACTGTTCGTGGCCGTGTTCGTCACTGGTTTGAATGCTTGGTGTGCTAGATCTGTCGGCGTCGATGCCGTCGATGTTGTGCGGGTCCACTTGTCGTTGTAAGTGCTTCGTCCGGAGTTCGAAATGAGAATCTCGGTAACTGACCTTGACGATTACAGGCGCCAAGGTTCAATCACTGGGTACCGATGTTCCTGGCGAGCGTGCACTGCATCGCCCGTAGAGACTGAGGCACTGGCGGCCTGAACTGCATCGCGGGCTTGTCGTCGCTGTCGTGGCCGGTGACGATTGAGTGGGTGGGGAATGGCGTGGCGTGGAGGGTTGGGAGGTCGTAGATGCCCATGAGGGAGTCGGCTGTCAAAACTCTGGTGTAAGTGCTCACCTGCTTTCGTCCTTATCTTCAATCGCTTGTCGGTTGGGCGTTCTGGGGATATCTAGCTTGTTGGTGAGTCATTTTGTCGGACATTTAGCTCATGGGACGGGTGCTGACCTGCACTCGCTAGTAATCCCGACGGCCATACTGGAGTGCGAGGTGGAGGCAAGGGTGCCATGACAGGCAGTTGGCGCGTGCTGCAAGATCGTTGAGAGCTGGGCACAATGGGGGGTGTGGGTAAAGTGAACGTGCTGGTGAGTCGTTTGAGTCTCGGAGATCGGAGGTTGTGCTCACCTGCAATTGTTAAAGCACTACAGCAGATGTCCGGACATCTGTAGGGTGGGTTGTTAGGTTGCGCACGCGGGGGAATGGGATATTGGCAAGGAGCTGGATGACCGGGCGGAGAGCATGACTTGGAGGCACCGTGGTCCGTAATGGGAGAGAGCAAGACCTGCATAGGTAACCGTTCCAAGTCTAATGAATGCTTACTTGTCGTACCACCACTGCCCCGCTTTCTTCATCTCCGCCGCCGTCGTTTGCTCTCGTCTGGTTGAAGCACGGCTCGACGAGCGCTTCGAGGGGGCGTGAGTCTCGTCGCCATTTTGAGGGATCAAGGCTGAACTAGTCGGGCTCGTGGACCATCGTCGTCGTCGCCGTCGACCGCATTGCTTGAAGCTTCAGCCTTCGTAAGTGGAACATCGTTGTTCATATGCCAGGTACCTGGTGCGAGCTGCTGATGTTGTCGTAGCAGGTAAGGGAACGGCGGCAGTCGTCGTCGTCGCTGGGGGCCTCGATTCCATTGGGAGCGGTGGTCGTTGTACATCGCGGTCGTGATCCGACCTCCTGGTTGTTGCTGTCGAAAGGTAAGTTGAGTTCCGATATGTGCTTACCTCGATCCTTGCAGATGCTTTGCAAATGCTTTGCCAGCCCATGCTCTGGCATGAGTCGACGACTCCTTTCACACATTGTCGTGATGTTCTGGCAGACAAGAGAGGTGGGTCAGTAATTTCGCCTATTCTGATCCTTTGCTTACATACTATGATACAATTGTCACACAAGGTAGACGCCTACTCATATGCGATAGAACTGACGAAAGATAAGTATCGAGTTCTTTTGCGTGCAGCTCACTAATCATGGGAACTGTCTAGGGCTCATCAACCGACTCTGTGCGATGCGTGTGTGGAGAGCACTACTTGGGAGTACGTGATGCGATGCCAGCCGAAAATCTATCTTTATGCCAACTTCCAAGTCAGAATTGGGAAAATTATGCATGTTATTAAATACGCTATGGTCAACCGGTCGCTACATAAGTACAACTGTCAATGCTTCTATTTATTTTTGAATATAAAATTGATATGATTGAAATGGCCTGCGCGGGAGTTGAACTCCCAAGGTCTTGGAAGGTTGCACGTGACCCAAATGTCACATGGTCGCAGATGCAGGAAAAGCTTGGCGCTCAAATCTGCCGCGGAAAAGTACCCGAAGCCATAAATGGCCTCGGAAATGCACATCCCCGTTACCGTCTTCAACGTCCGAAACCGAAAAACCGCTGAAACCCATGCCCTGATCGACAGTGGGGCTGGAGGACTATTCATCGACCAGAATTACGTCCGCGAACTCAACCTCCCTACCCGCCGACTAGCAAGACCGGTAAAAGTCTTCAACGTCAATGGAACTCCGAACAAGCGAGGAGTCATCACAAGATACACCCTCGTCCCCATCCGAATCCACAAACGAACTCGCAGTCTCCGTCTCTACATCTGCGGCTTAGGGCAGCAAAAGATCATTCTTGGACTCCCCTGGCTCCGAACGGCCAATGTTAGAAGGCAATGCTCATGTTACCTTCATCATCATTTGATACATAGCTTTTCGACGCTTCTTTCATTTCATCATTCTATCTGTCATTCTTTCATCATTCTATTCTATCAATCATTCCATCTATCATTCTATTGATGGTTGTCACTTTATTGTTCTATAGATAGATAGATCATTGTTCTCTGACTCTATTGTTCCGTAAATAGATCGATCATTGTTCTCATACAGTATATAGTCCACACTGTGAGCGGTTGAGTCCCCATCGAACTCTTCCCACTCACAGGTGCGTATCATGTATATCGTATAGTTATTACAAGTCTAATCGAACTCTTCCCACTCACAGACGTGGTCAGAACTTATCCAAACTTAACAGTTTGATAAGTTATGAGCCCCGGGCTCCTCTGATAAGCAACACTTGTTTTGTAATCAGACACCGCGTGTTATCGCTACCATCGCCCGTTACGATCACCATCCGACCTCACCCTCGCTCCCCTCGCTATCTCGGAGTTATACTCCTCCTAGCATCATTCCTACATTCGCGAATCGTTCATCGATCCTTCGAATCCCCTCCATTGCTCATTCCTCTATTCTTGTGGTGTTGTTTCGCCCTTGAGTACTCTCCTCCATCGCTCCCACTCTCGCTATGGCAACAGACAACACGTCCAGCTCTGAAAGCGTGGTCATGCTGACCGACGCTACCTTCCAGCAATAGAAGAACAACATCGTCAACAAGTCGTTCAGCTTCTGCGCCCACGACATCCTCACTAGAGCAGAGGAATTCCCTCTTTCTGGCTCTGCATCGGAGAAGGCGTTCTTCAACCAAGCGCGATCCAAAACCATCGGCTACATCCGCAGCACCCTCGATCATGCTCAGATTGAGAATCTCCTCGCAGGGATTCCCATGAACGACCTCCCTGCTATCTGGGAAGCTCTCCTGGAAACCTACGAGTCCAAGACCTCTGGATCTCGTGCTACCATCCTCCAGGAGCTTGTCAGCCTCCGCAAGGGAGACGCCAGCCACGAGGAAGAAGGCTATGCTGACTTCGGATCTCGCGCTCTCGCCCTTGGAGCTCGCCTTGCAAACCTGCTCCCCTCTCCACCTGTCTATACCGCATCATCCTACGTCCGAGCCACAAGCACCTACACGGCTTCAACGTACACCGACGGATACAGCGCAGCCAAGCTCACCGAGGACCTGGCACTCAGCATGATTGCCATCGGCCTCATTGGCAAGGACGACGAGATGCTTCGGCACACTCTCAACCACCTCGACGAGAGCACCATGAACGCCTCGGAGATCCTCAAACATCTCCGAAAGTCTGACGTTCTCAAGCAGAACACTGCCAATGCCGAGGCATCTGCCCTTCGCGCCTCTGGAAGCACCAGCGAGACGCCGAAGTACAAGTGCAAGATCCACGGTGCGCAGAACTCCCATGGGTCGGAAGACTGCTACCAGCTCAAGAAGAGGGCAAACAAGAAGGCGCTGAAGGCTCAGGAAGCCAACGCTGCCTCTTCCTCGTCCACCTCTGCTCCCGACAACGACCAGAAAGCCATGCTCGCTCAAGTTGCTCACATCGCAAGTCCCCTCATTCGTCGCTCTGTCCGTACGCCCGCTGACACCTCCTGGAACCCAGACTCAGGTGCAACCTCACATATGACGCCGCACCGTGACTGGATCCGGAACATGGTTCCGGTGAAGGTTCCCATCTCACTCGCCAATGACGAGGTGGTCTGGGCTACAGGGCAGGGACAAGTGTGGTATACGCCGGTCATACACAGAAAGACCGGAGAGACTTTGATATTCGATGATGTACTATATGTTCCTACTCTGCGCAACAATCTCTTCTCTATCCTCTACGTTGTTAAGAAGAAAAAGATGCGAGTTGTCATCGAAGGCGACTCCCTCGAATTCTTTAAAAATGGCAAGCTTCTAGTCACAGCTACCATTCGCGGATGCACAGGATCCTTAGATGGGTCCATGCTCACGCGCGATGACACGATGGCCGCATTTGCGACTAGAGTTGAGAAGGAACTACTGCACCAACGATTAGGGCACATCGGCAAGGACAGACTGGATACTCTACTTCGTCATGACCTCGCCACTGGCATCTTGGTACACGAGGAATCATCGCTCCAGGATATCTGTGAGCACTGCATAGCTGGGAAGCAACATCGGGATCCATTCCCTCATCTATCGGAGCATCGCTCCACCGAGCTCCTAGGACGTATCCACTCGGACGTCCATGGACCTCTCAGCACCCAGACACCTGTCGGGTACCAGTACTGGATCGTCTTCATTGATGACCACTCACGATTCAAGAAGGTTTACCTATTGAAGCGCAAGAGCGACGCCTTCCAGGCCTTCAAAGACTTTGTTGCTGAAGTAGAACGAAAGCACGGCGTCAAGGTCAAGGAGCTCCGCGATGACAAAGGAGGAGAATACATTGGCAAGAACTTCGAGTCTTGGTGCACAGAACGTGGGATCACACGCCAGCACACCGTCAAGGCTACGCCTCAGCAGAATGGTGTTAGCGAACGTCTGAACCGCACCTTGGCAGAAGGAGTAATCGCCATGCTCAACCAGGCATCTCTCCCTATGATGTTCTGGGGCGCTGCTGTCCTCTACTACACCGAGATCCTCAACGCCACCCCCTCCTCTGCACTTTCAAACACGACCTCCTATGAAGTTTGGCACAAATCCAAGCCTGATATCTCCATGTTCCGAGTCTTTGGCTGCCGTGCATTCGTAAACATCACACGAAAAGACCGCACCAACCTCCAACCACATGCAGAACTCTGTATCTTTATTGGTTTCGAACCAGGATACAAGGGCTGGAAATGCTACAACCCAAGCACGAAGAAAGTCGTCATATCACGCGACATCATCTTTGACGAGAAATCCTTCCCAGGACTATCGACCAAAGCCAATCCACAGGTTCAGGTACCTGTCGGCATTCAGGACATATGGCCAGACGCTGCTAATGATCCTACGCCACTACCTGCTAAGCCACCCGCCGTTCTCCCATCTCCTCCACCTCCTCCTAATCATCGCAACGATGATTCCGATGAGAGTGATAGTGATGACGATGGTGAGAACCCAGCGGTGCGCACTCCCAAACGACCTGCACAAGGCTCCGCGCCTAAAGCAGAGACACGTCGACCAGAGTATCATCCCTCTACTCCTCCTAGTCCAACACGCCAGACCCAGACCAAACCTGCCATACCCGAATCTCCCTTCACACCTCCGTCCCCTGAAATTGGTCCTATTCCTGCTCCTGCTTTCCCCGATCCTCCTCCTCAGCCCTCGTTCATTCCACGTCCTGTCGGTGCACCTCCCTTGGTGTCGCAGAGCACACGTCCTGTTCGTGCCTCCACCAGAGCATTGACAGACTTCCAGCTGCTCCATGGGGTGCAACGACGAGGCACTCAACCACACGCTCGACGTCAAGGGGGTGATGTGGTGGCAGATCGAGGGGGTGACAACAGAAACAATCCGCCACCTATTCAGGAAGAAAACTTGGCCGAGATACCGCCACTCGTTGCTGAGGATTTTCAGGCAGGAGATGATGACGTTGATATGGAACAAGCCCTACGAGCTACTCCCATCTTCGATTCAATTCGGACCATGTACGACCTCCCACTCGACGTCTTTTGTAACGACGTGGGCACATCTATGGCCTACTACATGGCATATGATAGGTTGCAGGCAGCGGTGCAGACAGCATTTGGAGCGGCCACGCGACCTCACGACTCACCACAGACACCCGAACAAGCCTTCAATGGCCCGGATGGCGAATTCTGGCTCGCAGCTGCCCAAGCGGAGATTGACGCTCTCATTGCAAATGGCACCTGGGACTTAGTCGAGCTTCCGGAAGGGAGAAAGGTAGTCGGCTCGCGATGGGTCTTCCTCATCAAACGCAAGGAAGATGGCACCATCGATCGGTACAAGGCACGACTTGTGGCAAAGGGGTACTCGCAGATCCCTGGACAGGACTACGATCAAACCTGGGCACCAACAGCTCGCCTTACCTCCCTTCGCACAGCCCTCGCCAAGGCTGCCATGAACGGTGACTTCATCGAGTCTATCGACATCGACAACGCCTATCTCAATGGCAAGATCGAAGATGACTACGAGGTCTACATGAAGCAGGCTCCTGGTTTTGAGGTTAAGGGCCCAGATGGAAAGGTGTGGGTATGTCGCCTGAATAAAGGCCTCTATGGTCTAAAGCAGAGCGGCAGACTTTGGTACCAGGTACTGGCAAAGGAGTTGGAAGCCCTAGGGTTCGTCCAAATCAAGTCGGATCCGAGCATCTACACTTGGGAGATGGACGACATTCGGATCACTCTTCCTGTCTTCGTCGACGACATCACTATCATGTCACCAAGCCAGGAGAAGATCAAGTGGCTGAAGGACTCGCTCCGTAAGGTCTTCAAACTGAAGGACATTGGCCCAACCACCTATCTCCTCGGCATCAAGGTCGAATATGACCAACCCAATCGCATCCTTCGCCTATCCCAGACCCAGTACATCCTCGACATGCTCAAACGCTTCAACATGGAAGACTGCTACCCGGTATCCACCCCAATGGATCCAGGAAGTGGCTCTCGACTCACGAAGTATGTTCCTGCTCCGGGCGACACTGAAAGCATGAAGGGTGTCCCATACATGAATGCGGTTGGCGCCCTAATGTACCTTGCTGTTGCAACCCGACCAGATATCGCATATGCCGTCGCCAAGCTCGCTCAGTACAACTCCAATCCTGGACCCATCCACTGGAAAGCGGTTAAGCACGTCTTCCGCTATCTAAAGGGCACCATGGATCTCAAGCTGACTTATCGCAACAACGGAGGCGAGATGTCCTCAGAGCTCTTCCAAGCCTACAGCGATGCTGACCATGCTGGGTGCCTTGACACTCGGCGCTCAACCTCTGGCTTCGTCATCAAGATAGGCTCTGGAGCAGTTAGCTGGTCCGCGAAGAAGCAGACGATTGTTGCTGACTCATCTACTGAGGCAGAATATGTCGCCGCTTCGAGTGCAGGCAGAGATATCATCTGGATGAGGACACTGTTGGGCGAACTCGGCTACAACGTACAAGGACCCTCACCTCTCATGGTCGACAACCAGTCAGCTCTTAGAGTACTCAAGAACCCAGAGAACCATGGACGCATGAAGCACATCGACATCAAGATGCACTGGATCCGAGACGCTATAAAGCGAGGCGACATTACTGTTCATTTTCTCCCCACTGGCGACATGATCGCCGACATCTTCACCAAACCACTCCCCAAAGTCGCTATTCAGAAGCATCGACTTGCGCTTGGACTCGAATAGGATTCAGAGACATCACATTAAGGGGGTGTGTTAGAAGGCAATGCTCATGTTACCTTCATCATCATTTGATACATAGCTTTTCGACACTTCTTTCATTTCATCATTCTATCTGTCATTCTTTCATCATTCTATTCTATCAATCATTCCATCTATCATTCTATTGATGGTTGTCACTTTATTGTTCTATAGATAGATCGATCATTGTTCTCTGACTCTATTGTTCCGTAAATAGATCGATCATTGTTCTCATACAGTATATAGTCCACACTGTGAGCGGTTGAGTCCCCATCGAACTCTTCCCACTCACAGGTGCGTATCATGTATATCGTATAGTTATTACAAGTCTAATCGAACTCTTCCCACTCACAGACGTGGTCAGAACTTATCCAAACTTAACAGTTTGATAGCCAACCCGATTGTCGACTGGCGACGAGGCACTCTCACCTGGAGGAAGGAATGTTTCCCATTCTCGACTGGTCGCCCACTCAAGTCTCCGTCCCTGAAACCCAGCACTACCTCCCTTGAAATGGCGGAAGTCACTGTAGCCTATATCCAAGAAGATAATCTCGACGAGGAAGGGAACCCCGAAGTTCTCTGGATCAACGCCAAAGTTACCGCCTCCCAACTCTTAGCAGTCAAAGACCAGCTCAAGAAAGCGCCACGGAAGATAGACGATGTCTTACCAGAAGCATACAAAGACTACCGAGACCTATTCACCCCCGAGACCGCTGAACGATTCCCACCTGCAAGACCTTGGGACCATGAAATCAAGACCAAGGAAGGATTCCAACCAAAGGTGTTCAAGACGTACTCGATCTCCCCTGCCGAAGACAAGAAGCTCACTGAATTCCTTGAAGAGAACCTGCGATTAGGACGGATCCGACCCTCTCAGTCACCAATGGGATCCCCGTTCTTCTTCGTCGCAAAAAAGAATGGAGATCTCCGTCCTTGCCAGGACTACCGATACCTCAACGAATGGACCGTCCCGAACGCCTACCCACTCCCGAGAACTGACCAACTCATGGATCGTCTGAAAGGATCTAAATACTTCACAAAACTCGACATCAAGTGGGGATACAACAACGTCAGGATCAAGGAAGAAGACCGCTGGAAAGCCGCCTTCAAGACTAACCGAGGCCTCTTCGAACCGACCGTAATGTTCTTCGGCCTCCGGAACTCCCCAGCCACCTTCCAGAACATGATGAACGACATAATGGACGAACCCGACGACGACCCGACAAACCTCAAGGCTGAAGGATATATGGACGATCTCATGCCTCACGGAGAAACCAGAGAAGAATGCCGCCGCCACACTCAGAGGGTCCTCGCGAAGCTCAGGAAACATGGGCTGTCACTCAACCTCGATAAGTGCATCTTTGAAGCAACAGAAGTCGACTACCTCGGCCTCATCATTCGCCACAATCAGCTCAGCATGGACCCAGTCAAAGTAGAGGGACTAGCCAACTGGCCACAACCAACTAACGTGAAGCAAGTCCGCTCATTCCTGGGGTTTGGGAACTTCTACAGGAAATTTATCCGAAACTACTCGCAGCTCGCTGCACCACTAAACGCCCTCACACGGAAGGGAATCGAATTCAACTGGGACGACGCATGCACAAAAGCCTTCGAAGAACTCAAGAAACGATTCACCACCTACCCTGTTCTGATGATGCCTGACCCGACCAAGCCGTACCAAATCGAAGCAGATGCATCAAAGCACGCCTCCGGAGCTGTCCTCACCCAGTTAGACAACAACGGCGCGCGACATCCCATAGCATTCATCTCGAAAAGCTTCACCGATGCGGAAAAGAACTACCAGATCTACGACCGAGAACTGCTGGCTATCATCCGAGCTCTGACTGAATGGCGACACTACATCCAAGGATCACCGTTCACAACGACCGTCTACTCAGATCACTTGTGGGTAGTAGACCATTGCTGCGCATGGCAATTCCGAGGCCATTCTGAGGCTGGCCACTGGATTCATGTGTATTTAATAAACTGTGCTTTTATTTATGTTTGAATATACAATTACTATGCTTGAAGCACATAACTATACACCTACAAACATATTTAAGATATATATGAACCAACGGTCCTATTTAACCTTGCACATGGAACGATAATACAAAATAGAGACCAAAATAAAAGAATGGCTTTACCGGGAGTTGAACTCCCAGCCTCTTGAAAGATGTCACGTGACCGAAAAGTCACATGGTCGCAGATGCAAAAAAAGCTTGGCGCTCGATGTTGCCGGGGAAAAGAGCCGAAGCCATAAATGGCCTCGGAACCAAAATTTGACCTACTATCGAAACCCTCAGAAACTCAGCCCCCGACAATCCCGCTGGTTCCTCACCCTCCAGGAATACGACTTCGAACTCAAACACCTCCCCGGCTCCAGAATGATTCAATCCGACGCGTTATCTCGACGACCCGACCTGTGCCAAGATGACTCCGAACCCGAACTCGTCACCATGCTTGACTCCGATCTTTTCGTCCGTCTCATCGACATCGAGCTGCAAGATCGGATCATTAACTCGGACAAAATCGATGGAGAAGCCAATGACGCCCTTCGACTTCTCCTTACTGATGGACCATCAGACATGCAGCACGACCTTAGCGATTGGACCCTGGAAACGAAGGACGGAAGGAACATGCTCTTCTATCAGAACAGAGCATACGTACCTGATGACCTCGAACTCCGACGAGAAATCGTCCGGAAACACCATGACTCCCCCACCGTCGGCCATCCAGGAGAACTAGGAACCTTCAACGCCGTCAAAGAATCATACTTCTGGCCGGGCATGCGAAAATTCATCAAAGACTTTGTCCACGGATGCGCCGACTGTCAACAGTACAAGATTAATCGTCACCCATCCAAACCGACCCTCGAACCTATCCCTTCACCATCTTCTGCCCGACCATTCACTCAACTATCCATGGACTTCATAACCGACCTACCCCCATCTAACGGCTTCGACTCCGTACTGGTCGTGGTGGACCACGGCCTTACGAAGGGGGTACTCCTCGAACCCTGCAACAAAACAATCACTTCCGAACAGACAGCGAACCTCCTCATCAAACGCGCTTTTTCTCGATTCGGACTCCCAGACAAGATCATCTCGGACAGAGGACCTCAGTTTGCCGCAAGAGTCTTCCGAGATCTGTTTAGACTTCTCAAGATCGAATCCGCTCTATCGACCGCCTTCCATCCACAGACAGATGGAGGAACAGAACGAGTCAACCAAGAAATCGAAGCCTACCTCGCTACCTACTGCACTGCCAACCCAACCACCTGGTCCGACGCTCTCCCCATCCTTGAATTTGTCCACAACTCGAGACGACATGCAGACCGAACTACCTCTCCGTTCGAACTCATTATGGGATCACAACCCAGAGCTCTTCCAGAAGCCTTCGATCGCACCAACTTCCCTGCCAACGAAACCCGAGTAAACGACCTGCTGCGCATCCGACAAGAAGCCCTTGCTGCGCATGAATTAGGACGAAATAGGATGTTGGAGCGATCTAAACGCAATTGGAAGCCCTTCAAGATCGGAGACAAGGTCTGGCTAGAAGCGAAGAACCTGAAACTCCCCTATCCATCAAAGAAGATTGCGCCCAAACGACTTGGACCATTCAGAATCACCGCTGAGATAGGAGCCCGAGCATATCGACTTGACCTTCCGAAACAATGGCGCCAACATAACGTCTTCCACACCTCCCTTCTTTCCCCCTTCCGACAAACCGACACCCACGGACCATCCTACCCGGAACCCCCTCCGGATCTGGTAGAAGGTGATGAACATTTCGAAGTGGAACACATCATCTCTCATCAGCGACGAGGACGGGGCTTCCGTTACCTGGTACACTGGGCCGGATACCCATCAAGCGAAGACAGCTGGATCTACGAGAAAGACTTTGGACAGCCTCGAGATCTCCTGATCGAGTACAAGCGAAGATACCACCTATAAGAACCACCCTCCAGACACTCCCCTTTCCCATGTTCAACCGCACCTCCTACTACTCTCGACACAAGATCTACATTGGAAAACCCGAAACCATACAAGAAGCCTCTGACCGATACGACAAAGAAAAGAAACATTCCCGAGAACACCCCCACTTCTGCCGCGCCTCTTTCTGCATCTACCACTACTCCTACTAAACCCATGAACCTCGGATACGACCCCGAGGGGAAACCTATCATCAAGCGTCGCTTCCCCTTCGACGGAACCCTACGCACCGCTGTCCTTCCTGCTGAGCAGAAAGAAGCAGAGGATCGCATCGAAGCTATCAAGACAGTTGACGACCTCGACAAACACACTCAGGGCGGGGCCCTCTTCCGAATTGGGACCAGAGCTAACCACTCCGGTATCTTCTTCACCACCTTATTCGAAACTCTCCGCGCTAGCAAAGCCACGCAGGACAACCTCGACACCATCCGCAATCAGCTCACTACCAGTCTGGTCGCCCTTCAGCAGAACATCGCCAAGATTACCTACGAGTACGAACAGAACGTCAAGTTCGAGAAAGACATCCGCGACGCCATCCTCAGTAACCTTTTGCAAGCTAAACAAGTCATTCGCACCATAAACCTTCACTTCCACAAACAAGATGTCCTCTACCTCCAACGACAGACAGCTCAGGAAAAGAAACCGCTCCCCCTCGCTGTCATTCCTCATGCCACCGCCTCGTCGACCTCCCCCTCGCCCAGACACTCCTCGGCCACCCCCGTTTCTACAGCGCAACGCATGGTTAGAGACCTCCGTATCACCTCTGGCACCCCTACCTCGACCAGGGACTCCACCAACGAACCCCCTCCCTTGGTCGATGACCCCATTGGACACATCACTGGACTCTCCCCTGAAGACCGACGCCGTCGCAAAGGCCACCGATGCCGCAAATGCAACCAGCTGGACCACTGGCGCACTGACCACCTCGACTATACCTGTCGATCCTGTGGACGACGGGCTCCCGGTCACAGCAGTAACACCGTCTGGTGCCCAAACTACAACACAGGCCCTCCGTCCCCCACTCTCTCCTGGGGTGACCCCGACTACGATGATGACTTCATCCCTGAGGCCGAGCACAACCTCAGCACCTAGTCCCGCCTCTCCGACTGATTACATCATCGATCCGACAATCGCCTCGACCCTGCATCCCTTTGACATTTATCTCCTTACTATCGCTTTCCCTGGTGGACTTGAACCGTATATTGAGCTGGGATCTCAACCATACAAAGGGGGTACTGTTACACTTCCTCTTTTTCCTTCCATCGTCGCTCCTCCCGGTCCCTCTTCCCTTGCTCCATCCCTACCGTTCTCCGTTGCAGCCGCTTACCCCCGAGTACCTGCTGCCTCCTTTCCTTCCGAAGACCCCAACGACATCGCACTCTTCGCCGAGTACTGTGATCGTTATCTTCCCTCCTTCAACACCGGACTATAGATAGGCATCTTACTTGACTCAACCCTAGTACACCATTCCATACTCATCGGACGATCACTCCCTATAAGTACCGGAACTCCTGTACCAGTTTCCTTAGCCAGTTATTGAGAATCCTATCGACTTTATCCTCGTTCTACCGCGCGACTCTGTCTTCGACCTCGTCCTGGATATTCGCAAGTAGTTCGTCGTCGAACTCCTGAACCTCCGAACTCTGAACTCTTGGCTGTCTTCGTCGCCGCCTCCTAAGTCGACGATCGAAGTCATAACAATAGAAATACCCTGAAAATGGCACAAATTTGAGGATATACGGGCTCATTTTGGTCTGGAAAAGCATCTTATGGCCTCAGGCAGCCGTAGCTGTCATTACAGTCCCAAAACGGGCGCATGCTGACATCGTGCCGCCCCTGCAATCAATGCGAGCCTAATATAGGCATGCCCCTAACTACCATTTTCAGCCCGAACTCAAAGCCGAGGTGTCGCGACATACGGCGGCGGACCACTACCTTGCACCTTCAATCACTCCCTCAGATTTTGGGTACGTTCCTTCTATCATTTATTATAGGATTTTGACCAAAAAATTCTTGATTTTAGTTGCATCTCGAGTGCGTCCAGCTTGAACAAGCACCGGCAAAGTGGAAGTGCGAGAATTGTGCTACCTCGTGAACGAGCGGTGGTCGCGCAAATAAGTGCCCTAAGCTATGACGTATTATTACTATATTAGGAAAGCCCCTGATTATGTTATCTAGTTAGTCCACCTCGCGTTCGGTGTAATGAAAATTCCGACCCTAGGTTTTTTTTCTGAAGTCCGGTCCCCCCTTGCATATTTCTGAAAAAATGTGTCTGACATGTTCTCAGCCATGTCGACAAAACCCCGACCTGGCCACAGGACCCTATTAGACAGACAAGATTATGGGAGAGATGTGTGACCACCTGGATCAGGTGTTTTCAGATTGCCGAAATCTCATAATGGGAAAAACGTGGAGACTATGTTTCAATATTTTGGTGGTGTATCGGGTATCTGCGCTAAATTGGCGCTAAAGGTGAGTTGTCATGCGAGGTCATCATCTCCAAAGGGATTCAACAATCATTCGAGAGGGGTGGAGGGGTCTGTGCCTCAGCACGAAGAACATTGTCACAGTGCAGCAGTGTTTCTTCATGCTTTGTGCAATCATGGGCAAGCCACAGGAGATGGTCATTGGAGGGTCCGTTGCCGTACATTGCCATACCGAAGACATACTGCACATTGGAAAGATTTGTGTGAGCGACGATGACAAGGTGGGGGAAGGGAAGGACTTGCCTCTTTGATCCACTGCGGGTGCCGGTTGGGTGCCGGGGTGTCTCACGGAGTCCTCGTGAAGTTGAATGATTGACAGCTCTTCTGGGATTTAGGCTGACAGTGGTGCTAGAGGGTGTCCTGGCAGGAGATACACAGGAGATACGAGTTAAAGATGCCCTCAGGATATCTGTACTGTCTATTCAGGACTACTGTAGATACATATGCCGGGGTCAATTATGGTGCTACTCAGGAGCGCCTGCTGCGCATCCGGGCATATCCAGGCCCCAATGGTCTGGCAGAGGCTGGAGCTCTGAGTGTCTGGCCAGTGGCCGTGTATTGCTTGTATGTTGCCTGCCGGGCATTTTGTTCAAGTTAAACACCTGAACTCGAACTCCTCAGTAGTGGACGAGAAGGCTACTACGTAGTTACTGTAGTTAGAACTTTTTTAAAATAGAAAATAAAAGAAATGAAAAAGAAAAAGGAAAAAAGAAATAGAGCATATCCTATACATCAGCAAAATGACAGTTTACTTGTTCAGTTTTTGCCAGTTTTCTACTTTTGGAAAGCCAAGAAGTGTATAAGGTCAAAAAAGGGCGCATCCCGCACCGAATTTTGCAAGGATTTCCCATGTCAATCGTCTCCATTGAATAGCTTTTCAGTATTCGGGACCTGGCTTTTGACTTTTTGACTTTTTGGCCTTTATTGCTACTTTAAAGGGGTTTTTGGACTTGTACAAGTCCAAAAAAGTAAACTGTGTTTTTACTGATGTACATAGCCCCCCCCCCCAGCCTTCGAGTACACAACGACGCTCCTCCGACTTCAACCAAACCTAAGCCCACTGCTGCAACTCCTCCTCGTCCGATTTATCCACGTTGATCACCTCGCGCGCCTTCACCCTTGTCACTTCCTCCAAGGTAGGCTCGACTTGCCCACGCACGGCGCCATCGTTGCAGATCAGGCCTGTTCGCTCGCGCGCGTCGAGCATCCAGTGGCATCCACGCCAGGACCTTCAGAAATGTAATACAGCTGGCCACTGAAGGCATACAGGGAATCCACGTAAATAAGAAAATGGAATCAAACAAAGCCGAATACATGAATACATAATGTTGTAGATATACAGGTTAGCTGTCGTCCTTAAATACCTCCGGGGCATTATCAATCAGCCATTCAATGAAGAGCGCTTTACCAGCCATATCGCTAAATTCGGCGCCAGGGTCCCTTGAACGCATCAGTGTCGCTGCAGCGGACAATTCAGTACACCATCACACACAAAACTTCGAAGACGTACGTCCAAAAACAACACCCAAATTGCGAGAAGTCATCCTGTTTTTCTCGCATTGCAATCGCACACTGGAAACTGTTAGTATGCGACAAAAGATAAGAGCACAGCAGTACTTACTGATGAAGGTGAATCATCAACTTCCGCAAAGTATAGTAATGCTCATCTGGCAAGTTATTTACCAGATCAGTAAGCGTCTTGTCCTTCGAAGCCTGGTCCTTGATCGACACGGCAGCGACGATTTGATCATGGAGGTCGAAGGTCAGGAGCGGGACGGGCAACGACCGGAAGTATGTTTTCAATACGGAGGTTACGCTGCAGATATCGTTGAACCGGTCCGTGTCGAGCAAGTCGAATGAAGCGTAGTCTCCCCGCTCGAACAGTTGGGTGATTCCTCTGGTTTGGGTCGAGCCACCTGTTTTTCGATAGATGCCTTCGTAGTCGAGAGCGAGAGCATCAACGGCATCGATGCACTTCTCGACGATGACAGGGATGTGACGTTCACCGTCTTTGGAGTCTGCCTGCACTTGTTCGATAAGTTCCCTTCCGAACATGGACGGCGCTGTGGAAAGCGGATCAGAATGAGGAATTCGGCGACAGGATAAACACATACGAAGCGGTTCACTGGGCCCATCCTCCTTGACGAGTCCTTGATGTGAACAGGGAATCTGAACATTCGCGATGCACCGGACATGTATGGACGTAGAACAGACTGTTTTCGACTATATAAGTAAGGGCGAATGCATAGTTATTTGACAACCACGCACCGGTACACTTGAGTTGAGAGCCCCACATCTTGTCACCACAATGATCGCACCGAGTGAACCGGAGGACGCTCAACTGCTGGAAGTTATGCTCGATGTGCGCCTTACCCTTGCTAAACTCGACACCAGAAGTCGCAGGGGGAGAAACCATGTCCTTGACCTTCGAGCCTGGCCACTTGAACTTGTTCTTGGAAGGAGTATGCATCTCGGTATTGATCCCCGGCACCTTCATATGTCGATTGTCCGAGTTGTCCTCGTAGATCGTCGACGAGCTGCTTGTTGACGTACTCAACGATGGGGCTAGCAACGAGCCCGGGGTGGAGAGTTGTCTGTTCTTGTCGATCACTGGTGCGCGCTGTGAGTCGCCATTTCTCATCGGTGTTTCAGGAATGGTGTCGATTCGCCGAGAGTACTGGGCACTGAGTGCCGCCAATTCCTCGTTCCTGGCATTGAGGGAGGCGGTTTCTTCCAAGAACACGTCCCGGACGGCCCTGAGCTCGACGATCTCCCGTTGAAGTTGCTCCCGTTGTTTCTGCAGCGGAATGAGATCTCGAGAATACTGGCTGCGTATGTTGTCGAGGCGCTTTGTTAGTGACCGCCCTACGGTGGCGGGAGCTACCTCCGCGGAGCCAGAGCTGTTGCATACGATGGTCAGCCCGCGAAGAAAGCAACTTGGTGGAATGTACTGACCTCTTGCTCGCAGAAAGCTCTTCCATTTCTGCGAGAGTCATGTCACGTTCTGCTCTCAACCTCGACATTTCCTCCTCCAACCCGGAAAGGTTATCGTTGATCTCCTTGCTCATCTGTTGTCTAACTTCCTGGCGTTTGCTATCGCCACTGAGCGCAGTAAGACGAGCTGCTTGGCCAGACAGCAACACTCGTAAACGAGTTACCTCGGCCTCAGCATCGCGACGAGCCTTGAGTTCTTTGTCGTATTCGGTTTGCGCAACAGTTAGACCTTCAATGTATTGCTTGCTTGCCCGCTGAAAGAAACCGTCAGTTTGTCAAAGGTAATTGGTCAAGCAGAGCGACGCACCCTCATGCCATCGAGTTTGGTTCTCATCTGGTTGAATTCAGCGCTTCTAGAGTCCCAAGTCTCAAGGATAGCTTCGAGGAAAGCTCGATCAACCTTGAGTTGCTGGGCGTTCCTGTCCTTCGCGTCGTCAACTGCTTCTCTCAGCCTTGCGGTCACGACATCAGGGGATCTGGTTCGGGGAATCGCATTCGCAGGTGTAATGGTGATATGTGTCCTGGCGGAGCTCTGGGAGGACTTGGGTTCATAAACTCCGTTTTGGTTGGAATATGAGCCTTCACTGTGTCCAGAGGAGGTATGGCCATTAGATGATTCCGCTGTCGGCGTCGGCGGCTGGCTCGAACTGTCGTCTGACATCGAGAAATAGGAACTCGAATGTAATGCAGAGGGAGAGCTGGCCTCCAGAGCGCGCTTCTGTTGGTTAGCCAGATCCGTCATCGGCGTGTTCACGCTGTTCAGAAGGTCGGAGAATTCCACCGGGTTCAGTGAGAAACGGATAGGAGGAAGGGCAGGTGCAATGAAGGTGGATGTTTGTGCCCGCTCAACGGGTTGCGATGATTCACCGTCAGATTCATCTGCCTCTCCAGGTTGACCACTCCTCTGTATCGACGGGGATCTTGATAAGGACACCGGGTCCTTGGGGGGAGGGGCTGGGGGGAGGGAATTGCGATGCGAGGGACCACCGGGTTTACCGTCGGTCTCGGGTTCAGTGTCTGTTCCACTCTCCACACTGTGAGGTACGTCTGCTCGATAAGCTGGGGAAGCTGATCGCGACCCTGAAAGGCGGGTATCGAGACTGAAGTTAGAGTGCGTCGAAGATCTTTGCTGGGAGCGGAACGTGGCCTTGGGATCCACTGGGCTGAGGCCTGCAGACATTCGCTCGCCATGGGGACCACCGGGATTCGGGACTGAGGTGGGCAGTGAGAGTACTATGGTTTGGTCTTGTTGGTCGTAATCCTGCTTTGTTATTGATGGGGACGGAGATCGTGAAGTGTCGAGGTCGTTAAGATTAGATGATAGAGAGTGAACGCTGTGCTCTGAGTTTGCATGGGAGGTGCGGCGGGGGTTTGCCGATTGATTGGCGAGAGCTGATGATTGGGAATCCGTGTATCCAGGGACTGCGAAGGTCTCTGTGCGAGGGGAAAGCGTAGAGTTGGGTGTAATAGATGCGAACCCTTCGTTGAATGGGGATAGAGTTAAACCTGGATTGATTGAGCGACGTTTCTGTTGCCGGGAGGTGACTGAAAGGGTATTGGAATTGGTAGTCAATGAGTAACCAGGGTCTGTGGATTGAGTCGTCGAGGAGTTGTTTGATTCATCGGGTGCCTTTAAGCTGTCGTCGTAACTCGTACTTCGCATGTAGTTCGGCTTGCCCGATATGTTGGGTATCGGTAAGGTGTTCTGTTTCGCAGGGTTCAACCGGTCGGTGGGGGAAGGGCCCGTCGCAGGTGCAGCAGTGACTGATGCATTCTGGGATGCACCATTGGTCTGGGGGAAATGGGGTTCAGCGGGGTTCGTTCCATAGGGAGCGGTATTAGATCTCGAAGGCGGCGGTGGTCGTGAAGTGTCGTTATGGTGGTTAGAATGCTGTGAGTTGATCGACCCATGAGTCTGAGAGTCGGGCGCGGGAGAAGGGGGTGCCTGGAGTCACGATGATTAACGCTCCCCAAGATACCCCAAGTGAGCAGACGCACCGTGTTTTCGCGATGATGGTCGCGAGCAACGCGTTCCCTAGACTTTGACGACCCACTGCCGCCTTGCGCTCGTTCTCGCTCCGCCTTCTTTTGGGTATGTTTGCGGATTCTGATCATGCGTTCGTTGTGGCATTTCATGCAGTATATTCCGTTACTCGTCTTGGCGAATACGAGTTCGTCGATGCGGTTCTTGCAGACCTTGCACTTGAAGCAATGGGCGTGGTATGAGTCGTCCCCCGCCATAATAGCTTCGTCGAGGATAGGCTGCTTGCAGACGTTGCATGAATAGGAGCAATTCGCGCATATTGGCGAGCCGTCGGAGAGCAGGAGCAAGTTGGTATCGGCGGTGACCTGATTGCGGCACTTGGCGCATTTGAAGCAATCAACATGGAAGAAGGATTGGCTGAGAGAAGAGTCAGCGTGATAGAAGCACAAAGATGGGCCAAAACTCACCCAAACGCGACCACCAAGCCACCCTGCTCATTGTTCACGGCCGACTTTTTGCAACCCGGACACAACCTGTCTTCGAGACCTATGTTCTCAGCCTGGGGATCTGTGGGACCGTTGTGAAGGTCGAGGTGGGACTGCTCGCGGAGGGGAAGATGGGCGGCCATTGTAGAAGATGTGGTTCAAGAAGAAAGAAAGAGACAGGAGACTTGCTCCTTGGGCGAGAAACGAGGCTCGCTCGAATATCTAATGCAAGTCCGGGGTGAAGGGAGGATCCTGTCACACCCGTCACGCGGTCACACCATTTATTCTCTACCATGGCCCTCGTTACAATCTCTGGATATCCCTCCGCCGGAAAGTCCACCAGGGTTGCTCAAATTCAGGCCTATCTCCAGCAGCGGCTCGCCGCAGAGGACTACGCTGGACCCAAGCTCTCTGTCGAGGTCCTGTCTGACGATGTTCTCAACCTTGAGCGCTCGGTCTATAATGGTGCGCGCTTAGCCTCACTATCGGCTAGTTCTCAGTGGTCATCGTAGCGAAGACTCTCGCTCAGAAAAGCCTGCTCGTGGGGCGTTGTTCACTGCAATGCAGCGACAAATGTCGACCGACAAGATCCTTATCGTCGACTCTCTCAACTACATCAAGGGCTTCCGCTATCAAATGTACTGCGCTGCCCGAGAGATGAAGCTGAGGGTGTGCACCGTCCATGTCGTCGCAGCTCCTGATGTCTGTCGCGAATGGAATACCAACCGCAAGGATGGCCGCACTTACTCAACGGAGACGTACGTCCAGGCACCTTTTATCTTCATTGCACTCCACTTAATGAAACTAGATTCGAAAACCTAATCATGAGATACGAGGAACCCTCGTCCATGGTTCGCTGGGACTCGCCCCTGTTCAGTATTCTGTGGCTGGACACCGAAATCCCTGGCGAGCAGATATGGGATGCCCTCACAAAGGGCGTCGTCAAGCCGCCCAACGGAGCCTCGTTATCGGTAACTCGCTTCATCTTTTTGGCGCTCGCCCCACTCACAGGAGAAATAGGTTGCAAAGGCACCGACAGACGCGCTTCATACCCTGGAGCAAACTACTGCTGGGATCGTATCGCAGTTATTCTCAGAGGCGTCAGGGTCAAGCAGCGGCGGGAAAGTTGTGATCGCAGTGTCGGAGGGAGTGAAAGTAGATGTGACTTTGCCGCCGCGCAACATAACACTTGCGGAGCTGCAGCGGCTCAAAAGACAGTTTGTCACGATCCACAAAAAGGCGATAACACTGGGGTCTACGGAGAAGGGACGGATGGACTGGAGCGAGGAGAGCATAGGTAGCAAATTCAGCACGTTCCTAGGGGAGCACCTATAGATCACAATAGAACCAAACATGATGATGGCAGCCAGCCGCTGTGCAACGATGATCACGCTTGGTCCTCCATGGACGTTGTCCTCTAATTGTCCTTTTCATACCTGGACCCACTTCCCGCAATACACTCTCTCACCAGTCCTCTCTGAAGCGCCACACAGCCGCCACGCATGCCTTTGCCAACCAATGGCTCATACCCCGTCCTGGGCTACTCGCGCCCAGGCGAAGCCGTCCAGTCGAAGCCAAAGCAGGCCATGATAGTTCGCATGTCTCCAGAAACCCTGGACGCCCTGCAGGACTTCCCCAACAACCCACCGATAGACTTCCAGTTCGGAGATACCCCAGTGCGCTTCCTTGCGTTGTCGTCCGCTATCCAGCCCACTAACGATCACATAGGGCATCTTCATCGGAGAGACCTTCTTCCCACTCGTACCGTCCGCCGAAAACACCCCCCACGATCTCTACCTCAGGGCATCTACCGGGAACAAGAAGGTGCCGCCCTTCAAGCTCCACGCCAATGTTATCGGCAAGTTCAGCGTCCAGCGCGAGCTCGCGCCCAGCGTTGGGGAAAAGGTCCGCGAAAGCACAACCGAAGCTATGAACCAACGAGCCAGCCGAAAAGCCATCATGATCGACGACTCCAAGGCCTTGCTACTGCCCCAGACGAAGCAAAGGAAGAAGAAGGAGGCGACATCTACAACCACAAGCAGCTCTCACTCTCGGGCGGCCGCGTCCTCGTCCCTCCTGGACAAGGCCAAGAACAAGGCTCTTGCATCGGCCTCGCGTACGAGCAAGAACCCAGTTTCGGCCAACCCCCTCGACAAGCTCTCACCTGAACGAGTTCAAGATATCAAGCGACGACTGATCCACTTTCTTGCACCCCAGGAACGTTTAGAGGATGAAGTGGTCAGAGCCGTTGGCGGTCCCAACTGTACGCCCCAGACTCGCCAAGTGGTGTGCCATGTATTGGACGATGTATGTGCGAACCCATTAATCCAGCTTGACACCAAGCTGATCTTCTGACAGGTCGGCGAAACTACTGGAAAACCAGGTTCAAAGCAATACCGCCTAAAGTTGCGCTCCTGGACAGAGGTTCGGCCTTACGAATGGGACAAGTGGTCAGAAGCTGTCCGGACACAAGTATGTCGGGATGCAAGGATGAACCTCAAATCCCTTGGGATCCCCGAGAGCGATCCCCTCTGGAACCACTTCGCCTTCCGACGAGCAAACAACCCCAATCTCCCTCCCTCCAGCTCCCCTTCCACCACAGCTGGGGGCCGCGGCACCCCTGAACCGAAACGTGGACTCATGACCCGCGAAGTCCGCGAGAAAGCAGCGTCAGCGAATAAAGCAAAGGGGAAGGGTGATATCACGGCGAAAGACGAATCTCGAAGTATGCCAAGGTCTGGACGTGACTCTCCCTCGGAGATGACCCGTCTCGCATCCTCCTCCTCATCGTCTACGAATTCTGGGCGGAAGCAACCTGGATCAGGATTCAAATCGACAAGTAGCAAGCTCTCGTCGAGCGTCAATAACGAACCTACGCATGAGCGGAAGTTGGGCGACATGCGACCGCCCACGAGAGACTCGCCCTCTGCATCGTCGCAAAGCAGCAATGCTCAGGCAAGACTCGCACAGCGGAACCGAGCCGGCTCTGTCCAGGATTCGGACACCGAACGGCGCCGGGCTAGCCACGTGAATCAATCATCGAAGCTCTCGCAAAGGGTCAAGATGTCCGAAGGATACGAGGACTCTGATGTCGAGCGGAGGCGACAGGAGCGACCGGTAGAACGCGATCGGGAGCGCGATAAAGTGCGGGATAAAGACAGGGAAAAGGAACGAGACAGAGACAGAGAGAGGGACAGAGATCGAGATAGAGGTCGGGGAAGGGAGAGAGACAGGGAAAGGGAGAAAGGGAGAGATAAGGCAGATGAGCGAGAGAGGCCAAGGGAGCGGGAACGCGAGAAGGAACGTTCTTATGCAAATGATAAAGTGAGGGACAAGGAGCGGGACAGAGACAGGGACAGGGACGGGCCCAAAGAGCGGGACAGGGATAGGGAAAGAGAGAATGGCAAGGAGAGGGACCGGACTCGGGTTCGGGACACAGAACGAGACAACCAAAGAGAACGGGATTATGACCGCGATCGCGATCGGGAAAAGCCTTCGCGCCTGGATAAAATCAAGAAGGAGAGAGAGGAGGGGGAAGCATCGGACGCCAGCTCCGCGTCTTTACTGAAACGCAAAGCTCGCGCGAGAGATGCTGACGATGACGATTTCCAGCCCTCCAAATCCACTCAGAAACGTCGAAAGACCGAAACCATGTCTGCTGCCTTGCCTCCCAAACCCAAGTTGGAAGAAAGTCGCGGAGACCGCAGTTGGTCGCGCCAATTTGACGCGGACTCCCCGAACCAATCGAGGTCCATTAAAAAGGAGTTTTCTCCGATGCCCATTGCTATGTCTTCATCGAAACGGCCAAGATCTCCCCTTCCTCCATCTGCTCCTCCTGGGAAGCGCCCGACTCAACCCGCACCCGGAACATCGTCGTATACCCCATCGAATTTGAAAAATGTCAGCGGGAGCGGGAAGAGTTCTGCGTCTCGAGCCAAGTATCGTCGAGGGACCTCCATTTATACATCATCGGATGAGGACGAAGGAGAGCTGCCACAGACAACTCGGGCTCGACCGCCTCCGCCTCCACCGCCTAAACACCTACCACCTCCACCATCACATCTACCGCCACCTCCTCCTCCCTCTCACATACCATCCCCTGGTCCCAACGTCACGCCCCTCCAATCGAATGGAACTGGCCGAGTCCCTTCCGCTCTTGGCCGCTCCTCGAGACCTGCGAAAAAGCCATATACTCGACGGGACCGCGAGGCACTTCGCTCACAATACGCTGATAAGTATACCGAGTACGCGAAAAACGCCTTCAAGCTTCGCACACAGCGTGCAAAGACTGAGAACCTCTTGATGAACCACGACGCTTCTGGATCCGGCACAGAATCGGGGGGCGATTCGGAGCCCATGTGCCACGAGGATTTGGTAGAACTAGTCGAGAAGCACAAACGGGACCATCAGGAACTTGAGGCGATGAGGAAGGAGTATAAATTCATGTCGGAAGGAGTGAATGGTGGTGATTCGTCAGAGTGATGGGTCGGGATATCAGACCTCGGGGCTTGGGCTTGAGTTCATTGTAACATAGTTATCTATTCGGAACGAATTTTATACCACGAGCTGCTTTTTTTGTACGCTATTGACTCAAGCCAGAAGTATGAAATGGTGGCTTTAAATGAGTGTCAGCCACTGGGTTCCATATCCCTGGCGGTGGATGACGACGTCTTTTGGATGGCTTTATCGTACCCTGACCCCTCTTGCTAAAGCATGGCTCCAGCAACTCACTCATGCGCCTCTCCTTCTGAAATCACTAAACCCTGGAATGAAGACTTGCCGTGCAGGAAAGACAACGAAGTTGAAACCGGAAACAACTTCTTGGCAACCATCCCGCAACCACCTCAGGCTGAAGCCGCCACCGACCCTCAGAACCCTTGGAGGAAAACGACCTATCCTGGCTCAAGCGCTGCCTTGGCCGTCTTCAAAGAACCAGCGTTCATCGCAGCCATAGTCTTAACAGTGGTCATCCTCATAGGAGGAGTCATCCTGACGAAAATTGGCAGTGCGCCTTTCAGGCTGAAGCGCAAGCGGGGTTCCGGCGGAAGGTCAACGATGGATCCACCTTCTATGGCACGGTCAAGGACGGCACCGCCTGCAGGAGTAGGTGCGGAGGGAACCTCCCAGGTGGCAGTCATTCCATCTGGAGGAGATATATCATGCGAGACGCCGACCAGCCACCAGCTCCCGCACAGGAACTCGCCCAGTCCTGAGGCATCCGGCGAGTTGGGACTGACGACAAGGTCCACTGGCGGAGAGCACGGGGATTTCTTTGGCGGGTTACCAAGGACAGTCCAGCCGGATCCAGAGGATAGCTTCCGAGATATTGGGTTGAAGGGTCAGGGTGTTTACCCGGAAATCGAAGACAATGGGGGCACTCCAGTGGCTGGAGTCATGAGCGAGGATATCCAGGCTGCCAAGCCCGACCCTCCCGAGAGCTGGCGTCATCGCAAACCATCGAGCGATGAATCCCACGGGACGCAAGACTCCGATCCTGCGAACCTCTTTTCTTCCACTAGCTCCCTCTCGACGTCTGTCACAAGCGTCTCGAACGATGGGGTGGTCGAGGACGGAGACGACAGCCTCGGCGACGAGGTCGACGAAGACCCCGCGACGAACTTTGAAGTGAAGAGAGGGCAGGCACATAGCATAGAGCTTGCCATGGGTGTTTTGCTGAGCCTGGCTGCGTCGGCGTCGACAAAGGATATAGTCGAGGTCGCGCGAAAGGAGGAACGCCTTCCGCAAGCAGTACCAGTTCCCGCGGTTATCGTCACAGAACCTAGCACGCTGAGCTTCACCACCATAGGATCAAGTGCAAGCAACGTTTCTGTAGAGTTGGGCCAGTTCCCTCTTCCACCGCTACACCTGGAGCCGGCAGTATTCTGGGCGAAGCTGGAGGACGAAATCAATACGAGCTTGGCGCTTAAGCAGCGAAGATCAGGAACGTGGGAGCAGCCGCTGTAGTCTGTCTATATTTAGACTGTTGTACCATCAGGGGCGAGACAATAAAGCTGAACGTGTTGCAGGGGTTGGGCATGGACCCTCGAGCTTTTCTTTCCAGAACCACCTAATGCACGTAATTCTATCGACAGGGATAGTTGGCTTGACAGGAGCCGTCTCCTATGCCATCTACCAGACCTTCATTCGTCCCAGGTTCAACCCCCTGGCGAGGTTAGCAGGTCCGGAAAGCCCTGGGCTCTTCAACAGCGACCTGGCACCGGTTCTGAGGTGTGCAGTGCTCTAGATGGTCACATCACCAAACTAACTTAACATCGTAGTGCCAATATATCAGCGCAGGTGCACGAGATCTACACAAATGCCTATGGACGCTCAATACGCATCCGAGGAATGGGTCCTGTACGGGTTCCTATCCTGTACCACTCAACCGTCTTTTCGCTAAAACCGCATCCTAGTGGGATGACAGACTGCTCACCCTCGATCCTGCATCGGTGGCCCACGTTCTCAAGAACTCGACGGTCTATGAGAAACCATGGCAGTCCCGAAAGCTCATTTCCAGCCTTATAGGTTGCGGGATGCTTGCTGCCGAGGGGCAGATGCATAAACGACAACGACGTGTAGCTACACCGGCCTTCTCAATTCAGAACCTCCGCGCCCTCATCCCTTTGGTGTTCCGGAAAGGCACGGAGCTCAGAGACAGGTGGCTGGAACTCGCGATGCAACAGCCAGAGAAGGAGGGCATCCGGCTCGACGTTTGCCATTGGGTCAGTCGTGCTACATTCGACGTTATCGGTGTTGCAGGTATGCTTTCTTCACCTTCCCAACTAATTCTATGAGCGTGACGTTCTCTAAAGGCTTCGATTATCAGTTCAATGCTATCCAGAATGAGGACAACGAGCTGTTTCATGCCTACAAGGATATGTTTGAAATAGGCATTTCGCAAGGCAGCGCTCTCTCGACGGCCATTATTGTCTACGCTCCGTGGTTGGCCAAGATTTTTGTAAGCTTGCCTGCTCTTCCCTCCTTTCCCGTACTTAACCTATTCCAGCCCAACAAGATATCACGCACCATAGACAGGTGCCAGGAGGTCATCAACCGCGTCGCAGGCAAGCTCATACAAGAAAAGAAGCATAAAATTGAAGACGGGCAAAAATCAGGTGTTCCTTACGCTGGCCGAGATCTCCTCAGTTTACTCCGTACGCTTTCCAAATCTTCTCAATTCGGCCAACTAACATTAAAGGCGGCCAATAGTCAAGTCAAACGTCGCAGTCGATCTCCCGGCGGACCAGCGAATCTCAGACGAGGATATTCTGAACAACGTCAGCACCTTCATGTTCGCCGGCTCCGATACCTCGTCCCTCACAGTGACTTGGACTCTGTGGTTACTCGCCCAACACCCTGAGGTCCAGTCCAGACTGCGAAATGAAATGCTCGCTGCCCTACCTGGCGTGTCATTGAACGACATATCGCAATTCACAGAGGACGAGATTCAGACCCTCTACAACACGCTGGCGAACTTGCCTCTGCTGGACAAGGTCGTCCGAGAGTGCATTCGGGTGATACCTCCAGTCCACTCCTCGATTAGAGTTGCAACGCAAGACGACGAGATACCCGTAGACTACCCCGTTCGCTTGCGGGACGGGACAATTGATACAAAGAAGAGCGTCTCTGTGAGCAAGGGTACGTTTATCCATGTTGCGGTCGAAGGATTCAACCTGGACAAGACATTCTGGGGTGACGACGCTTGGGAGTTTAAGTATGTGTTTAGTTTTAGCCCGCAGGCGGAAGGAAATGACGAATCGGAATCTCTGTCTTCTAGGCCAGACCGATGGGATGACCTTCCTGAGGCAGCTCGCCAACTCCCTGGATTGTTTTCAAACACCTTGACTTTCTCTGCTGGACCTCGGGTATGTTACTACTCCTTGGAATGTGAGAACCAGTGTTAACCTCTCGACAGTCGTGCATTGGACTACGCTTTTCACTCATTGAAATCAAGAGTTTCATCTACACGCTTGTTTCGACCTTCGTCTTCAAGCCAACGGACGATAAGATTGTCAAGTCCAACGTGTACGTACCCTTCTATCTCTATAACTAACTAACTGACTATTCCCAGTGTTCTTACACGACCGTATCTTTCCAAGAGATCTGAGGAGGGCAGCCAATGCCCGTTGATCGTTATTCCTTACAACCCTTCCGACTCTGCGTAGGGTGCATATCTGCTCGCTCCTTTTTGCATTCCATGTTTTCGTGTACAATGTCCTCTTTGCTGTATTTTAATGATTATTATATTCATCAATCTCTAGACCTGTAACCGATCCCTCTATGAGGGATCAACCTCGATAGAGGGACCTGGATTTTTAATATAAATTTTGGCAGGACCGCTTTTCGGAAAGTTCCGTAGACTCAAAAGGCAATGGCATTCGCTCCTTATATAGACTTGGCAGGGAAATAATTATTTTACGAGTGCGTCGCGTCGCGTCGCGTCAATGAATGGGTGCTTTTCTTGCCTTCTACCTTCACCACTATGCACTGGATTGACGGAATCACTAAGGATGAAGCCCTCAAGACTGAGAGGGAGCTTGGCTGGGTGCAGGAGTTGAATGAGATATAATATTCATATTCCCAAGTGGAGAGATGAGGGCGTCAGATGTAGACAACGACGAGTGCACGAACATCGCCCCAACGGACTGGCTGCGTTCAAAAGATGGTGGATTTGGGTCGTAATTGTGTAAAGAAGTATCAGAAATAGTCGCCGAAAGCAATAGATAAGACTGTAGTACCAGATTGTCGGTTAGTGCGAAGGCCCGGAGGCATGGCTGTGACTCGATGGCACGGGCACCCCCACGGGCTGTTGCCGTGGTCCTGAAGCATCCAGAACAGACGTATGGCGCTCATAGGGCTTCGTTTTGCTGGGTTTTGCTTGATTGGGCTTTTTGCGGAGCCGTTTTCGACCAGTGGGCTGCTTGAATCCCATCGCTCGATTTGGACACCTGGTTGGATGGGTGCCGGGATATTGGTGGCCAGAGAAGGGTCATATTCAACGGTAAGAGAGGTTCTTCATTTTGCATGGGTTTAGAGTAGTAGAATAGATGACATAGGGTGTACAGGTGGTGGAACGAGGACAAGGGAGCCAACGCTGATGTCGCCCCACAGCAATTCCCGCGCCAAACCCATATATGGAGCGAATGCCAATGCCTTTTTGGGCGTCGCCGATGCCCGAGAATCGGTCCGGCCAAAAAAAATATTAAAATCACCAGTCCCTCTATCGAGGTTTCGCCTGCGGCCTCATAGAGCGGCACTGGTCACGAGTCTAATCAATCTCTACGATCTACGAGGCAATGAATGGTACAAGGAGCTACGTATTGGAGACGTATTGATGGGATTGAGTGACATAGGGTTAGGGTTAGGAGGGCGAAAGAGCAAAAAGGAAGCCCGCCCAGCCAGAGTGGCCGAAGCGGGACAGGAAAATATTAAGACGGTGCATGACCCTAAAGCCATACAAGTTGCAGATTCTCCCTGAGGACAAGGTCGCCGTGCTATGGGGAGCCTCCACAACCCACAACCCCAGGTAGGTGAAGGGGGCTATGCCATCAAGGTAAGTATGAGTTGCAATCATCTCCTTCCATTCCCTATATACTGTTACATGCGCGCACGGACCATTTGTATATGTTTGTATCTTTTCCAGGCCTTTCTACTGCACGGTCGGGGTAAACGATGCGCTCTTCTCCTCAGGCTCACCGAACAGGGCAATATCCCACTTGGGGCTGTATCCGATAGGAATGTTGAAGCGCGTGTAGTTATCCTTTCCGATGGACGAGATCTTTTCGTAGTCCTCCTTCGAAAGCTCAACCTGCTGGAAGTTGGACTTGATGCGCGACTCTTGCACACTCTTGGGAATAACGGAATAGCCGCGGTACACTCCCCATGCGACGAGCACCTGGGCAGTGGTGGCACCGAGCTTCTTGGCGACCTCTTCGACGACGGGGTGCTCAGTCAACTTGGGCTTCCCGGCCACTGCAAACCCGTCAGCTAATCTAAATTGCCTCACAAGGCGATCGGCTCACAGTTGTTCCCGAGGGGGCTATACGCAGTCAGATGGATGTTCTTCTCCTTCGAGTAGGCAACAAGCTCATCCTGGGGCAGCAGAGGGTGGGCTTCGATTTGGTTGACAACCTGTTGCAACTCGGTCAGCAACCTTTCTGAGGTTTCAGCCTATTCGCGGACTTACGGGGACGACGCCAGTGGCAGCGATGATGGCCTCAAGGTGATCAACGGTGAAGTTGGAAACACCAATAGCTCGGACCTGGAGAGTTGCTTTTCAGGAACGTTCTGATCACCTTCTGCAGAGTGCATACCTTGGACTTGGGGAGGGCGATCATCGCCTTCCAGGTCTCGACCAGAGAGGTCTTGGTGTCGAGTTCGACTTCTCCCTCCTTGGTGGGGTGAAGGGGGAAGAGACCCTTGCCGGGAGGGAAGGCAACAGGCCAGTGGATCACTGCGATTACCCATAAGCGCCGGGTCGATAATTGAATATCGTTACTCACAATAGAGATCGAGGTAGTCGGTTCCAATTTGCTCAAGGGTCTCGTCCAGGGCTTTCTCGACCTGATCAGGCTGATGCGAGTTGTTCCACAGCTTGGAGGTGATGAAGAGCTCCTCGCGCTTGACAACCGAAGGGATAATCTTTTTCAAGGCACGGCCAACTTCGTCCTGGTTCTGGTAGACTCGCGCGAGATCGAGGTGTCTGTACCCATTACGGACAGCGATCTCAACCTACTCTATCCGTTAGCGCTTTCGATTGGTTGGGCATAGATAACGGTGACGTACGGCGCTCTCAACTTCATTAGGCTGGGAGAGCCAGGTTCCGAGACCGATCTGGGGGAGCTTGCTGCCGTTGGACAAGGTGAGGATCCTTCCGAGAGACATGATGGATAATGAGAAGCGGGTAAGGGAGGAAGTAGACAGGGAAGGGTTCTGATAATCGCACCTGGCCCACAATCCGACGCGTTATATGAGGGGTTTCTCCGCCCGGTCCGTCGTCATTGGGTGGGCGGGCCGCCACTCGATGAGCAAGCACCGTTGGTGGCATGCATATGACGCAACCCGCATATGGCGCCAATCTAACGCTTCTGAGGACTGAGTAATACTTGGAAGAGTGTCCACATGGTACAAACCAGGTTGGCGGAGCTTTGCTCCTGTCTTCCGCAATCTCCTCTTCCAAAGCAAGTATGGAGCAAGCTCACAGACTCAAGATAGGTAGAACCCCTTACTTTCACTCTCCTTAAACGGCGGGGTAACCTCTGGTAACCTTGCTCTTCGGATCGACCGCATGGACCAGCCGAATCCCGGACTCCCCAGAGGCAACCGGCCCGCCGCCTCTAGGCCCCTTTTCTTCGAGCTTCAAAGGCGTATTTGTTTGCCCAAGAAATGCACGCTAAGATAAGTATGGTCCACGATCTACTACTTATAGGACAGCTGTGAGTTGGGACTCCGGGCCGCCCGGAATCAGCAAAGAGTGCATAATTCTGAGTAACCCGCGCACCCTGCTGTACTTGCGCCGAAGGGACAGGGTTGGCAAGGCTTGCTAGAATAGGTATGGTGGTGCGCGTGTCGGCTCATCAGCCAAGTCCTGCGACCCGAACATGCTCATTAGCGATGTCAAGTGTCGAGCGCTACACGTAATTGGTGAGCGCTTAAACAGATGAGGGCGCTCTGAGTTGGCTGGTTGGAACAAATAATGCACATACTGGCGGGAAACTGTTTGGAATAGTCAGGGGTGGACCTGGGTTCGTTCAGGCTTCTTCAAGACTACAACCCCAGGAATTACGGATGAAACATGGCCCTTGGTGATGAAATCAGTATCAATTGTTGGAGGCGATTGAAGTTGTTTGGCGCGACACGGGAGAACCAAACACCAGACGTGTCGTCGACGGCCACTGTGATACCAAGTCAGTGAACATTCTATACCCTCGATATCTGGGTGGACTCTTTATCGACAACCTCCTGCTTGCTTGTCGTCGCCGCTTCTCTGGGCAGGTCTCATTAGATACCCTCCGGGAAACATTCAGCACCGTCGACAGGATTCGCAATGAACGGCTCATCCGGCATGGGCTACGAACGCAAAAAGCGCGATACAGGAAATGGGAACGGGGCAGAGGCAGCTGCCTCCTCGAGCTCAGCCTACTTCTATCGCAACCCCCAGCAGTCCGCCAGCGGGCGCAACACCTTCAATCAGCTCCCGCGCAGCGAATCTCCCCCAGCATCCGCTTACTTCCCTCTGCTCTCCGCAGCTGGAGACGGCTCAAACCGTTTGAGGCCAACACCCAACGCCGAGCAACATTTTGCGTACAGTACCCAGCTGCGAAGGCACCAAACCGACGCCACAGCAGCCCTCGCATCACCAGCCGTTTTCGCCGCTACTGTTAACGCGGAAGCTGCGAGCTTGTGGACCAGGTCTATCAATTGGATCACAGGCCGTCAAACGCACGATTACCAGTCAGTAGACAGCCAATCGACTCCTGCACCTCAAAAGGAAGACCGACGAGATACCCCTTCTGCTCACTATGCCCATGTTTCCCCCAGGTACGTCATGCTGTTCGTCCTACCTTTGACCTTCATCTAACGACACTGCTAGGACACCATCGCTCAACTCAGGACAAATGGATCCAACGGATTGTTCAACTCCGATATCGATATGCTGCGAGAAGAGCATGGCTACAACGAATTCTCGGTATCCTCCCCCGAACCCCTCCTTCTCAAGTTCGCCAAAACGATATATGAAAGTCCTCTCATCCTTTTACTCTGCGGAAGCGCGACTGTCAGCGCTGTTATGGGAAACATAGATGATGCGGTTAGCATCACTGTAGCTGTACTAATTGTATTAACGGGTGCGTTCTTACCGATTTCACCTTAACATCACACCTAACATTCCCTCAGTTGGATTTGTGCAAGAACATCGGTCGGAGAAGAGCTTAGAGGCCCTCAACAAACTCGTACCTCACCACTGTCATGTCATTCGGTATTTACATTCCATCTCTATCGCAAGCGCTCGCTGACCTGTACACAGGGAAGGGCAAACAGTGCATGTGCTGGCGAACGAGCTTGTCCCTGGTGATCTCGTCAAGTTCTCCACCGGCGACAGAGTACCTGCGGATATCCGGATCATCGACTCTATTGACCTCGAAATAGACGAGAGCAGTCTCACGGGTGAAACGGAGGCGCGCAAAAAGAACGCGGAGACGTGTAGGTATGAAGGTGGCCGCGCGACTGGGGAGCCCGTTGCACTTGCCGACCGGACGTGCATGGCATACATGGGCACCCTCGTTCGTAATGGCCGAGGCACTGGTGTTGTCATTGCCACGGGTACGGAGACCGAGTTTGGTATCATCTTCGCGATGATGCAAGATGTACGTTGCTCGTTCCAATTATGTGCCACTTGGAAGTGGAACTGATCACACTCAATAGGTCGAAGAGAAACGAACACCATTGCAGTTGAACATGGACGAACTGGCCAAGAAACTTTCAATCCTATCCTTCGGTATCATCGGCGTGATCGTCCTTGTTGGCGTTTTGCAAAAGAGGTCCTGGCTTGAAATGTTCACTATTGGAGGTCAGTCTCGTTGGTATTCCACCTTTGAGTAGTTGTTAAAACGCCCGGCAGTTTCCCTGGCTGTGGCCGCGATACCCGAAGGCCTTCCAATCGTTACTACTGTCACACTTGCACTTGGTGTTTTGCGAATGGCAAAGCGGAAAGCCATCGTCAAGAAACTTCACTCCGTCGAATCCCTGGGGTCTGTATCGGTCATATGCTCTGACAAAACTGGTACTTTGACGAAGAATGAAATGACGGTGACCGAAGCGTACGCTGTGGACGAGACGGTCTTCTTGGATCCCTCTTCAACGGTACCTTACGCCGGCTCTGTTTCGCCAGCCATCAAACGGGCGCTCGATATCGGGGCTGTGTGCAATAACGCGTCTTTAGAGAAGAATGAGGAAGGTATCTTTGTCGGACAATCGACCGATGTCGCTTTGCTCAACGTTTTGGACCTCTTCGACCTCCCTGATCGTCGCTCCGTACGTTTTTCTCGTGCTTTCATACCATACACACGCGCAATCTAACCTGAAGAGAAACTCTAGACCTTCAAGCGGACCGGTGAGAAGCCATTTAGCTCGGACCATAAGTATATGGCAGTTGCTGGCTTCCATCAAGACAGTGCATACTCTCACCTTTCCGTCAATGGCGCTCCGAGGGAAATGTATTACATCAAGGGCTCGATTGAAGCAATCCTCGAGCGGTGCAAGTTCTACTACGTGAACGAGGAGTCCACCCCTGCTTTGGACACCAGTACGCGCAATGTCATCAACACTCGGGCTCACGAAGCGGCATCGCGGGGCCTGCGCGTTCTCGCGATGGCTTATGCGTACGGGTCTGCCGAGAACTCTTCGTCACCTTCCTCCCGAGCTTCCTCGCCCAAACCTTCGTCTGCATTGGCCGACCGGAACAACCTCGTGTTCGTTGGCTTCCAAGCGATGCTGGACCCTCCTCGCAAGGGCGTCGCCGACTCGATAGGGTTGCTGCAAGCTGGCGGAGTGCAAGTCATCATGATCACTGGCGATGCGGAAGCAACGGCGCTTTCTATCGCCCAGAAGCTTGGGTTGAGGGTTGGACGCACGAATGGTGGCGCAGGAGTGTCTTCCGCGCACTGCTTGACCGGCAAGGCAATTGACCAATTGACAAAAGCCCAGTTGAAGGAGCGAGTCGGCAGCGTTAGCGTTTTCGCGCGAACAACACCCAAACACAAGATGGCAATTGTTGAAGCATTCCAATCCAGAGGTGCAGTGGTAGCCATGACTGGTGATGGAGGTAAGCTCAAGTGCTCAAGTGAAAAGACATAACTAATGGCTCCACCCCGTAGTCAACGACGCACCGGCATTGAAGATGGCTGATATTGGCATCTCAATGGGAAAGAGCGGAACGGATGTGGCTAAGGAAGCCGCGGATGCCATCCTCGTGGATGACAACTTCAGCACTATCCTCCCTGCAGTTGAAGAAGGTGAGTCGTGTTTCATTCTGATGGCTAGGAAATGCCTTTCCACTTCCTTCCTTTTGACCCGCGGAATCCTAACCTTGCTATCCCCGTCTCTTCAGGAAAATCGATATTCCACAATATCCAGAACTTCCTGGCATTCCAGCTGAGCACGGCTGCGGCTGCGCTTACGCTCATTTCGCTCAGCACGATGCTTGGTTTGAGCAACCCATTGAATGCGATGCAAATTCTCTTCATTAACATTCTGATGGATGGTACGTGCAGCGGACATTCACTCCCTGGCTGATCGCATACTAACCGTCCCGCTCGTGCCACTAGGTCCCCCGAGTCAGAGTTTGGGTGTTGACCCAGTCGATCCGGAAGTCATGAGACGCCCCCCTCGCAAAAAGAATGCACCTATCATTACGAAACGGTTGCTCCTCCGCGTGCTTTTCTCTGCTACGATCATCGTTATCGGGACGCTCTTCGTCTATGTCTACGCCTTGTCGGATGATTCTCATATGTCGAGACGGGAGCAAACAATGGTGAGTCTTCTACATGTGTAGTCGCAAGCAGTCGCGGTGTTGAGCTGCCAGTGTGGAGCTCCGCCGTCACCCGTGTTTGTGACGTCGCATCTGGACGCATATGCTGACCCGACTTCCCTCTGTAGACGTTCACATGCTTCGTTTTCCTGGATCTGGTATCCGCTATACAGAACCGCGGGCTTGGATGTGCTCTCTTCCAAAACAAGATGCTCATTGGAACGGTATCGGTATCGTTCCTGGTGCAACTGTCTCTGGTGTACGTGCCGTTCATGCAGGCGATCTTCCACACTGCTGCGGTTTCGTTCCGAGATCTGTCCGTGCTGCTTGGCCTGGGGGCGACGAGTGCAGTGCTTCACGAATGCAGACGGTACTATGAGCGGAGGATTAACGCGGACGAGACGTATGCGCAGGTTATGGAGGAGTTGGCTTAGTCTTTATATCTATACTATTACATTGTATCGTCTACGGGAATATTGAGATAGATATTTAATTTTGGATGAAGTGGGCGCATGCCGGCAAATCGCTGGAAAAAGAACGGACAGCTGGGTGCCAGTGGGGGAACGAACGATAGGGGGCAGACAGCCGTATGGAGAAACCTGTCGAGTAGGCACATGACATTGTCGTGCTGATAGTCCGGCAGGGTACCAGTAACCAGTCCTCCCACTGTCCTCCAACATCTCTCCTATCGAGTATCTTCACAATCTCTCAATATAGAGTCAATCTACAGCTTGTGCTGCACGCTGGCCTGACCCCCAGTCGCGTGCGTCCAAGGGTCTGCTGACACTCAGCATATTAAAAGCACCCTGTTCAGTCTACTCCTGGATTGAAGGGTAGTCTCTGGGACAGCCTCTACGGTTCGTTGCCTCCGTCATCCTCCGTGGCTTTGCTCACCTGCGATCAGGCTTTCCGCGTTGAGGACAACGCCTTCATTTCCAACTCATCTGGAAACCAGCGCCAGCCGAGCGCTTGTGTGCCCACTGTCGTCGTACGGCCCCCCAACAAGCGCAGAACAACACACTCTCGCCGGCAATAATGCACATCGCAGCGTTACCAGTTTACGAACACGCCATGGCGTCGAAACGGGCACGCGAGGACAACAAAACTGAGGCCACTAATTCAGGCTCTGAAAAGGATGTGATGCCTCATTCCGACCTCGTGGACGAGCCCCCAGCTTCTTTGCTTTCTACTTCGCGGCAGCAACGTTCGCCTCCTCAGATATCCCCACCTATTCCTGTTCGCTCGCCACTGAGGCCGCCGGCCAGATCCATATCCTCGCAGAACGAGCCCTGGGACTCTGTCCGTTCAAGCAGGCTCACACAGGATTCCCTCGAAACACCCCCGTCTTCGGCAATTGACGACAATACGATCATTGTCGATTCAAATTCGCCGCCGGGCGCTTTCCCAATGCAGGAGCGAAACTCCTACCCCTCCATCGACGAGCTTCTGGACGCTGCCGCAGGGAACCTCAAGTCCCTTGCCGACCGCCCAGAGTCGCCTGTCCGTTTAGCTATGCAACCTCGGACCAAGCGCGAGTCTTCAAGCTCCTCGTCTTCCCTTCCCGCCCCTGTTCCGCCACAGTCGACCATGACAAAGAGGCAGCACGCTCTTCATGAAATCCTTTCATCGGAACGGGCCTACGCCTCTGACCTCGCTCTCATCCGCGAGGTGCACATACCCCTGGCTCTGGGTGAGTTTCACGTGTATCTTTCTTTCGAGATGCCGTTTTTGACCCTGCGGTCGGGCTCCCAGGCCAGCCGGCCCCGCTTCCAAACATCCCTGTCTCCCCGCCAGCTTCGTCGGGCTCGTCGTCACGGACTTTATCAACGGCATCCGACTCTTCAACGGCGTCGTTGGGAACACCCATGACGCAGGACGATGCGAGAATCATCTTCAGCAACGTCTCTGAGCTCGCCATTTTCTCGGATTTGTTCTCCGACGAATTGGAGCTGGCTTTGGGGTCGGTCGTGGAAGGTGGTGTGGGGGAAGACCGCGTGGGGGAGCTTTTCTGTCGTATAGTGAGTGATCCACTTCATCGATAGTCGCCATTCGGAACTCACTGGAATACTCTCCCCGAAGATTCCGGACTTGGAAAGACCGTATCAGTACTATATTACCCGACACCCGACGGCGCTTCAGCACCTCCATAACCTCCCTCAGACTCCTGCGCTACAGAACTACCTTGCTCACACGCGCAACATTGCCACTTCGCTATCACACGCCTGGGATCTCGCATCTCTACTCATTAAACCAGTTCAGCGTCTTCTAAAGTACCCTCTCCTCCTCGCCGCCGTCATCGATGAAACCCCCGACAGCCATCCGGACAAAGCGAATCTCAAAGAGGCGCGAGCGAGGATGGAGGAGGTCGCTCGTAACGTCAATGAAGTTCGACGGCGAGCAGAGGTCATCAAGGATGTTCTTACATCCAAGAAGAAAGCGGTCAACGTGACAGTGGCCGCCTCCGTAAATTTTGGGAAGATGAAGAATCTCCGAACCAAGAGTCAGCACGTCGACGAGAACGGTGAAGCTGCTCAGGTGGATCGGATGAGCCAAGAATTGAAACGGATAGAACTTTTTGCCCAACAGTTCGCGAAGAACGTCGTGGATTGGTCGAGGTCCATGCACAACGTCATTGCTGCGCTGAAGGCATGGACCGTCAGCTTTGGCAAGGTTATTGGCCTGTCGGCCGAGCAACAAAGCGAGGCTTTCGATGCCTTCTTGGCCACCGTCGACCATGGGCTTAGGTATCATTGCAGCCAACTGGACGCGATAATCAACGAACGCCTTCTCAAGGAAATTGCCCATCTCCTCAAGACTATGAGCCAGCCATACAAGTTGATCGCTTCAATGGAGGAACAGGAGCCATTCCACCACCATCTCTTGAACATGACGGTCACACCGAAGAACCGGCCTCCTCCCGCCTTACTGGCTGCTTCGACAAATTACCTTGCTCTGCGAGCCCAACTGGCAGCCGAGCTGCCGACGTATCTCGCGCTGCTCCACCAAGGGATGGCAGGATCTGTCCGGCGCTTAGCTGACATCCAAACTCGATTTTGGAAAGATGTAAAAGATACATGGGCTGAGCTTTGGGAGATGCTTCGCGTGGAGGGCGAACTCAACGCTGGGTACGAAGAAACTATCCACGTTTGGAACAGTCGGTGGTTGGATGTCGACGAAGTTCTGGCCTCCCTGAACATCAACCAAGCAAGGAAGATTTATCAAGAGCCTGAACGGGCAAGGCCCTCCAATGTGTCAGTGCATTCTACCATGGACTCCGCACAGCCTGTGTACGGCAAAAAATCGTCTGCCCATTCTACAACACATATGTTATCATCCTTGGACCCTTCCCATGCTCCACACTACCCTCATGAATATGTATCAGCTCCCCTTCCCCTCGCTCCCGCTTCTCGCTCTCGACGCCCGACACGCCGAAATTCGACGGATAGCTTGCATTCTGTCAGTCGCCCTACCAAAGGGAAGTCTCCAGCACGCAAAGCTGATCGTGACGATCATCACCACTCTCACTCGGCACAATTACCGCAATACGAATATCTAGGGCATCCTCAGTACGACCATGGGTCTCCTGCTGGGCGATCGAGCACGACAGCAATTCCACGCCGGAAGAGTATGCCTTTGTCTGCGGACATACATGCGACTTCAGCTCGCCGAACGGCCTCCCCCTCCCGCCCTCTACCTTACAATCAACCTGACGAAGAACTATACGCCGCTTATATCAACCATCCTTACGGAACCAGCTCACGAGACTCGTACGGTTCCGAACGTGAACGTGAAAGAGGCAACGAGCGAAGCAATACGTCCAACGGCCGTGTTTCCAGAAGCACGAGTACGAAGAAGAAGACGTCCGAGACTCCCGCCGCCGCCATCCCCTCCGCACCCAACGGGAAGCCCCAACGGCCATCGCACAGCCGTGGTCGTTCAAGCTCGATTACCTCCTTTTTCAAAGCGGCGAAGGAGTACGAGCGCGAGGCGCCAATTCCGAACATGCCTGACCCGAGACACTTCTACCGGGATAGCTGGCTCACCAAACCTGCAAAGTACATGTGCCAGGTCATACACCCGTGCCAGCCCCCATCGGCGGTGACCTACTTCAGCTTCCCTTTCTTCACACTCTCCGACGGGGATTTGTACGAAATTCTGCAGGAAGCTGGACACCCTAGTATACATCCCAAATTACCCCTCTACGTCGACGATGGCGAGGATTGCTTGCTACTATGCAGAGATGTCCGGGGGACCGTTGGATGGGCACTCGCCAGCTTCATGGAACCAGTGAACATCTCTCGCCGATGAAGTAATCCCTATCTGATTCATGTAACTTTGATTATCTTTCCATGCTATCTATTGTATATACTCTCTAGCTTTCTTGCATACCTATCACTCGTCTCCTTGCACTCTGTATGTAGCACTATGACCCTCACGCGCACGCATTGATTTCCCCCCTCTACCGGCCGCTCTACCTCCCCATTCGTTTATACATGCTCTCTATTTTTGTGGAACGAAGTTTATATACCTTTTACTGGTGGATATTAATTGTACTTGCTGGGACATGGCAGCTCCTGTCGTTTGATGTCAAGTCTAGTTTGCAAACATCACTAGTCACTAGGGATGTCGAGGTATGACATTCGCGTTGCTCAAATGTTGTCCAAAACATAAGATGTACTTTCAAAAATGAATATTAGAACAGTACTAACGGTTGACGAGGAGCGGTGAGTTCTCAGAGATGTTGCAACCCAACATTATTCAGAAGCTAGCACAAGCAACGCAGAGAGCCGCATTTACATGGGGTTAGACGACACTGAACACTTAGTCGTAGACGAGAGGATTGGGGTTCTCGTAGAATCGGTCACCAATGTACTCTGGGGTTGGGGGTTCATGGGTGCGCGGATCGACCATTTCTCCCTGAGCATTGAGCGGCCAGAAGGTATTCTTGAAGATGTTGCCAGGGTCGTACATCTGCTTGATCTCAACAAGGCGGGACCAATTCTCGCCGTAGGAGGCCCGTGTGCGTTCAGGCGGCTCATGGCGTCCAAGGAACTGAGTACCTGTCTTAAGAATCGTAAAAGTCATGAGGATGGATGAAGACTTACACTGGGGTAAGGCCCTCCAACATGCACGGGCTTAAGAGTGCCAGCGATCCACTGCGAACCAGTCAATAAACCTTGCAATGACGGTGGAAATTGGTGCACGTACCGCCTCTGCTGAAGTGACACACCTAGGATCGTCAAAGTCCATTTCCCACTGGTGGAGAGCCGCGATAGTAAACATCGCCTCGCGCTGAGATTTAGGGAGGCAGGTGTCCGTGTAGTCCGCCACAGCCCCGCCCGCCAGCTCAAATAGCCAGGCTATTCGATTGGTGTCAATTGGAACCTTTCTAACTGGCCTCCATGATCGTAAATGACTTACTGCAGCCGACAGGTGTTCCCGCAAACTCGTCAACAGTCTTGCCGATGATATCGTCGGGAAGGGATGAGACCAATGCTGATCGAATAAACCACTGTCTCCCAGCTGGCACCAAGTAATCATTATTGAGCACTGCAGTCGGAGTGGATCATGAAATAGATGCAGACCTTTGCCACGCAAGACTTGCGCTACGCTATCTTGCTGATGAAGGAAGCTCTTCTCGTTGACTTCGTTTAACAAGCATCGTTCGCCGGTCCAAGAACTAATTGCCGCGAGGTACTCTTGACCCTTTTCGCGGGGCCCGACATAACACATCTGGACAACGACCAAGGAGTCCTTCCCTTGTGGCCCGGCGGTGAGTAAAACATTGGCATAGAGCTCTCGGGGAGCCCCCTTGACGCAATCTCTGAAATGCTTGATGAGAGAAGGGGCAGTGGCTTTGTTAAATCGGCTAGTGTCAATGGCTCTATCAGAACTACAGCGGCGGAGAAAGTGGCAGGATGAGTTCACTTACTATATTAAATTCCCGGCGAAAACGACAGGAACAGGGAATGCCTTGGCTTTGTACCGCGTCGCAATTCCGATAGTCGTGCCAGCTCCTCGTACGGCCCACCAGAGGTCTAGGACCGTGAACGTTACAATCAGCTAAAGCTAGTTGCGAATAAAGCAACGAGTCTCACCGGGGTGGTCGTCCTCGTTAACGACGACGATACGGCCATCGGCAAGAACCATCTCGACTTCGACGAGATTATCAATGCTGAGGCCGTGGAGCCTGCTTAAGAAGCCAAACCCGGCGAGTAACATGATGGACGAGCCCACAGGGTGAGCAGAGCTGTTGATACCGCCAGACATGAGCTTCAGACCATCAGAGCCGCGCTTTGAAATTAACTCACAATGGGACGTGATAAGGTATACCATCGCCTTGGCCAGTGATGTAGCGAGCCTCGAGCTTGTGCTTCGCCGTGTAGGTGTCAATTTCCTTCTGCCTCATCCCAGCACCGAAAGTCACGTAGGCGTGAGGATAGATCGCTTCAGCCTGAGAAGGAACGCTTGCCACTTCCTGCCCGAAGAGGTTCCGTCCTCCTGCTACCACAGAGGGCCCTGAGCCCCAGGAGTGTACGTTAGCATGAGGAGTGTAATTCGCCTGGACCACTGAAACAGGCGCAGGGGCCGGGAAGTTGCTTGGATTGTTCAAGTAGCCGAATGGGTCCTCCTTGCCACGAGATGGCTTGGAGTCCCCATGAGTTGGCCCGTAGGACGGCAAACGTACAGGGGCTAACGGAAGAGGAGATGGAGTGGTGCCGACGGTGGAATTGGAGTCGGACCCTGAGGCATTGAGAGCACCTTCCAATGACGAAGTGGCTGACTCGGTAGAATCCGTCCTGGAAGAAACGTTGACGGAAGTATCTTGGTCAATGCGCCTCTTGGCCAGAGGAGGAGGTCCGTCGCTCGACGAGCTAGTGCTAGACTCGGAGCGTTCCAACTCTGGGAGAGTTGGGCCAGAAAGTAGAGAAGCGACTCGTTGAGACGCCTGCTCGTAGCGCCTCAACCCTACATCTTCCTCGCGCCGGCGCTTACCTGTGCTAGCACGAGAATGGTCAACGGCTGACTTCCCCTTGCTATTGGCGCCAGCGACTTCGGAAAGGCTTGTGAAAGACCCATCTGCGCGGGGTGGCTCGATTTCGACCTCAATAATCTTGCTCATATCGACTACGATGTCCCCCCCGACAGCCCATCCGGCAGTCCCATAACCCCCAGCCTTCACAGATGGGGAGAAGTTATGTCGAGAGCAGAACCTCACGACCCTGGAGCATGTCAATATAACACAGCTGGAACGGGGAGAATATGGTCTCCTCACTCGCTGACGTCCTGGGCATCGAGTGGACAGACGACGGCCTGAGCTCTAGTCTCGACATTCCCGTTGAAGATTGTAATATAGTCCCTGAAGCTAAAAGCGGAGTGAGCCATTGTCCATACACCCCCAACAAAGCACCGAACCTAGGACTGTCGACAAGGTAGACAGGCCCTCGGCAAGACGTTACGAGCTCGAGGTGTTGTTCGCTAGTGAGTGGTCTGGGTGCCATCGTGTGGACGCACAGAGGAAAGTGGGTGAATAAGGTACTAGGGCGGGGGATCACTCCACTTTATACAGATACAGGCTGGTGCATAAGCTTGCATAAGGTACCTTTTCCGCCACTGGCATCATTGAACGAAAAGATCGAAGATCTGTGTCTAAATCTGAACCCATTCCTCTTGTCATTAGACTCCGCAAGGCCCTCTCCAAGTTACTTTCCGAAACTCCGTTGGACGATCTCATCTTAATTATGCCAATAAAAGCAGCACATTCAGGGGGTATTCGAGTGAAGAACATCCTGAAGCAAATATTCAAGGGAACCCCGGTAAGAAACGACCTTGGCAGGGCGACCGGGAGGTGACAGCGACACCAAACAGTACAGAGTGCAAATGGCTCCTTCTCCGCACCATAAAATTTAGGGAGGCCTTTTCTTGCCCTCCAACCGCACCATTCAGGCAGGGTTGTCCAGTTCTTTTCAGTTCCACTTTCCGCACGGCAGCCACCCATAGTTGGACCACCAAAAGCTTTCTTCCCAACCCATGGTTCAACTCGGCCGTCGGTGTGTGGTACTGACCCTCTCCAGATTCCAGATGCGATGAGGACCTTTCCGCGGTAGACCTTGGATAGAAATTTCCAAGAGGATGAATACATCTTTAAAGACCATCTAGCCAGACTTGTGGCACGCCAAGGGATGCGGAGATTGTGCACATAGCTTTTGGAAGCAAACTCTATACACCCCATCTTAGTCGGAAGGAAAGAGGGTTAGGCCGGAGGGAAATGACAACCCTGAAATGCTGCTTCCACTATACTAACGTATGTTTCGATCAGAAGGCAGTCATGAGGCCTCAGACCCGTCGTTGTGATATGTTCGAAATGAAGCCTTTACTTTAGGCGCCGGCCGCTGCATGCCCTTGGACCCTGGCCAATCACAGCTTTGAACATTTACACGTTCTGGGGGATGCCCCCAAGCGCCTCACATTAGAAGTATAGGGGAGCGAACAGGAGGCATGCCGATAAGAGCGCAAACATGGATTGAATGGGATGGAGGCAAGATGGAGAGGGCTTGACATTCAGTCGGCTGCTGGATTCTATCAAGGAACAAAACTCCTTAGCACCCAATCTATGGACTTTGTAAACGTAATTGAGGCGGCCCCATAAACCCCGTGTCTTCCACAATACGTGTTCGACCTTTTCGTTCAACTAAACCCCATAGCCTTTATACCGTGGACCCGCATAAAGGTCAGGACAAGAAAAATGTGCTCATCAGATCAATGGGTTTAGGGGCATGCCTTTGGAAAGTCCAATATGCAATAGCTTGTACTAGTCGATAAGCGTATCACATCCCCGTTATAAATCGCCATGTTAAACGCACCGTAACTTCGTGGTCGAAGTGGATTAGAAGTGAAAAAGCATACAGAAAGAAGAATGGAAGGCGCACGCATGCTCTCCACCGAAAGGGCTCCTGCACTTTAGGAGTCCTCCGAGCGCTTGATTTACTCCTGACCCATGGGATGAAATCTGATGTAGTACGATAAAGGCTTTTGCCGCACGTCAGAACCAGTTGATCACTGGGGTGGATAGGTACTGCGTGTTGTTTGCGCAGGCCGGAAGCCGATCGCACTGCGCCTTGGGAGGCTTAGATCAGTGGAGTTGATTGGTAGTCGAAGATTCTACACTTTGGTGACTGGTCTGTAGGTTAATAAGCTGTCTAAGGTCATGAGTATGGGGCCGTGGCGCCGGTGATGGGCGTAGAAAACAGCATACCTTTGTTTGCGAGGTCAAGCAGCTGTAGATGACGACGCATTCGTTTCCGATTCGTTTCCACCAATTTTGATTTTTGCAATCTGCCCTTCAGCGTCCTCGATTTCCACCTCGATCTGCTGACCAGCGTCAAGGACAGCATCGCCATCGCCCACTCCCTTGTCGGCTTGCTCGGTGTCTAGGTTCATCACCCCGACAAAATATTTGGCGCCCTCGTCCCATCCCGAAAACTCTGCCTCTGCAAGTGGAGAATGGCCAGCCAAATTTTTGATGTCAATGAGATCAATGCCAGGACCATCCGAGTACTCGACAAGCACTTTGGCAACTTCTAGGTGCGCATTTAGCGCCGCCCAATGGAGAGGAGTTGAGCCTGCACTGTTTTGTGCGGATAACAATGACTTTGGTACCAGAGGCAGGAGATAGTTCAGTGCATCTAGTAGACATCTTTCCATGATCAGCTCTTCCGTCTGGGAGCCACTTCAAGGCACCATACCTAAATGGCCGTTGGCGGAGACCATATGTAAGATGGTGTTCTGATTATCATCTCGGACGGAAGGCAGGGCATCGGAGCCGTATTTTGCCACAAACGCTTGGACATCTTCGAGGTCGCCGTATCTGCAGCTGAGCAAAAGCTCGTCGCGGTCGTCGTCGGGAATTGTAGATGCCATGATGGACGAGAGTGGGAGGAGGAGATCAAAAATTGCTAATGATGTGATCGGTGCCCACTGACCGAAGTGGATCGCACACATGTGGACTCTTCTTCTTCCGTAGTTTCAGTATTCCCCAGCCCCTGCCAGTGCACCGCCCGACCTCTGTCGCATATCCCCTAGGCACTGTACTGGTCGTTACCACCGCCTGCTCAACCGATCTCTCCATTCCGTGGAGACGCCTGTGCAGTGCTACGGGCCTGACATACGGTGTCTGCGAACCCCTTGCATCTCTCAAGGACTGGGATTTGGTGATTTCATCAAACTGAGGTCGGGTGGTCATGGTCGATATCATGTGGAGATACGCCTGAGGTTGCAATACTTATATATCTCTGCGATACCAATCAAAATGTTCGCCTTCTGCCAACTCCTCTCTTCTCGGCGGTCTTTCCCCTGCGCTTTCCAGCTCTCGTCGAGATGAGCCACACCTCCCCAGCAAGCTACCTGATCTGGACGGTCATAACCGCGCTGGTGCGTTCGTACTCCATGAATAGGAGTGACACGAAACAGCTGCTAATGCATTTCCCTAACCAGGTTGGCCTTTTCCTGGTCTTCCATCTCTGGTCGTTTGATAGGTTCAAGTGCCTCAAGTAAGCCTGACAAATGACGAGAGTCGGCCAACCAGCTCTAAAGATCGACCTTGTAGATGGAACAGTGGGCCGTACACAGGGGCCTTCAAACGAATCATGACGGTGCGTTCCACTAACTCTCTGTCGACAATGACTCTGACGCGTAGTCTTTGTCAACAGTATTCGTACCTGTTCTCAGTGCCCATGATATTTATATACGCTGCGGGATACACTGTTATCAAGTACCGTGAAGGTTATATTCTCCACCCAGTATATGGCAGTACGTTGAGAGCCTGATTTAAATGTTGTGGTGATGTACTCATTTGCTTACAGTCATCCCGAAACCACATCAACTCTGGGACAAATCAGCGCACTCTGCCATCCTCCCCTTGAATTTGGTATTCTCCATCGCTTGGGGACTTGAAATGTACGCCTATCCCAGTTTACAACAGTGAAACCTGCTGACAAGTCTGCAGGGTTACGCATCTAGAAGGTGGTCCTATCACTCGCAGTCTCTGTTCAGAAGATACTAACGCCAGGCGCAGAGCTGTGTTTTTGGCTGTTTTTAGTCAACTCAGGATCCTCGCAGCAGGATTGGTTCAGCAGCCTTTATTTCAAAACCTGGTCTGCTGGGTCCATCGTTGCGGTGATCTATATGCCTCTTGTCACGATTTTTACTAGGTCTGATCCATTGAAGGTGCGCTTTCCTCGGTCAGTTTAAGACCCCGTTGGCCAACACCCTTTTCTTTACAGTCGGAAGCGTACACTTTCATGGCCGGTTCTCTTGGAAGCCTATCCCTAACACTCTGGTTTGTTCCTATCCTGTGAGCCTTCCGTTTTATTCTTCTATAGGATCATTCCCTAATCGTTGGCAGATGGACCTTTCCAGGCTTCTTGAGAAACCTTGTGAGTCAACGAATCGCGCACTATCTGTGGTGCAAATGACTCACCACCATTTACAGAGGCGAGAAGGTGTCGACATTGCGACGATTGTTCGCTTAACCAAATTCTCCGAGTTGAATGTAAGTATAGTTCGCTGCAGCTCTTTGGCTATCCCAGGTCTGATATGATGAAGACTATCCGCGTCATTTTCCGATTTGTGTTCACAGTTCCGCTACTCATCCTTGGTATCGACGGCGTTCGACCTCATAATCATATCAACGAGAGCGTTTTCTGGACAGGTAAGGGGATTTGCACTTTGTCGTGCCCTCTGAGTTCTGAGATAGCTCATGTCTGATCGTAGATTTCCTGGTCGTTCTCGCCGGGTTTGGATGTTCCATTTCGTCGGCAATTACGCTAGTGGTGAGTCCTCAAGCAGTTAGATTTTCCATCCATCAAAGACGATATTAAAATATTCAACAGATCTTTTTCCCTCGCTCAGTTGAAGGGGAGATCGCAGCTGCGGATCTCAAGAGGGAGAAACGACAACATGGACGCTCGAATGGTTTCCAAACGCCCGACCCGGGCCACATCCAAAGCCTGCAGTATGCCGATCAAACAAATGACCATGGGGCAAGCACAGTCGGCGACCAGTATCTCCTCACCTCCTCACCAGTAAAACAGGCCTTCAGTGTGCAAGATTTCGACGGTGCTTCCCCAGACACGCCTAAGCAGTATCCGATACCCCTGGAAGACGCAAAGAAGTGGGAAGACGAAGGAAAGGCCGTTCCTCGCGCTCTGCCCCAGGCTCCTCTGCGACCCAACCGTCGCAGAGGCCAAGATGTCGAGTTGGGTGGTGGTCTGACCGAATCGAATTTATCAATGCATAACCTTCACTACCGCAACGTAAATCCCATGGTCTCTAACTTCACGTCGCCTATCGGTATGATCTTTCAAGTCTCACCGCATGACTTGTTTATTGACCACAACAACTTTACAGATTTTGCATACCAGACGCAGGGAACAGGTGTGGGGATGGGAAGCGGTAACGGCTCCAGGCTCACCTTCACCAGAAAATGAGGCAGATGATTTTTTACCAAAGCTTATTTATACCTACTATATCTTCTGGGTATGGCGCAGTTTCGCTCGCTGTGTATCTTTTGTATACTTCGCTTTCGTTCCCTTGTAGCCATAATCCCCGTTTACTCTAATCGCTTCTGGATTAACTAGGAACTTACTGTATTTGCACTTCATATACTACATTCATTCAATTGGCAATGCTTGTATAACAGCTTGTTTTCACTCATTCGAATTTTCGACTGGAGGTGGACAGAGGTGGACGTCGTGACGGTGATGTGATCAAACTCGGAGAGTGCCGACAACGGTCTGTCGTCCGACGGTTGTCTACTCGCACTTTACAAACAATGGCCCTCCGGGCAGACCTGGACACCGTCACTGTGAAACCAAGTTGGAGAATACGGAATACATTGTATCTAATTCTGCATGTGCATAAATTAGCTCGCTCGCTGACGCACACCTTCGGTGTGCTCGCGCTCGCTCGCTGCAGAGGGGGTGAAGCCTTGAGCTTCAAGTTGGCTTCAAGTTGATACGGCGTGGGCCGCTTAATTTAGCACACACTTGGTGGGGAATGGGATTACAGAATGCGCTGGAGCAATGGCACTAACTTATAAGATCTCACTCGAAACCATGGCGGGGAAACTGGCGGGCGGGGCTCAAGATAAGATTAGATGGAGGATTAATAAGCATACCAAAAAGGCAGTTACCTTCCTAGTATGGTAATGACCTGGTTCTCAGGGGTCAGGCGGACAAAACCTTCCCACTTTCAGTGTCCAGGAACTTGACTTTCGTACTCATTGCGTCGGCGGACGCAAGTCCAAATATCATGTGGTAAGTCTGCTACACAACTTTCCTATCGACTACAGCTCGCCAACGGAGATCAGCAAGCATATTCTCAACGCACAAGTGTCCATCCGCGCGCCATGCTGCAAACTCTGGTTTGACTGCGCAGAGTGCCATGCAGAGGCTCAAGACCACCGGTTAGCCAAAACCAAAGAGATGGCTTTCATCTGCAAGAAGTGTAAGAAGGCATTCCGGAAGGATATGGAGAACTACGAAGAGAGCGACGAATTTTGCCCTCATTGTGATAATCACTATGTGCGTGTCTGCCCCTCGCCTTCGGCTGGAATATTAATCGACTGTATTTGCCTAGGTAATCGAAGCTAAGATCCCAAAGCCTGTGCTCGGTGTCGAAGGAGAGGATGCTCGTATTGACAATCGGTGCGCCCGGACTCGCTGTATTCACGATTGCCGCACTGCGCTAATTCGTAACGTCTGCTCTCTTCAGGATGCTCAAAGACGACCGAGTGAAGCCAGCACACACCAAGACTGCTTTTTCCAACATGGACGATGATGACTTTGCCGACATCCTTGGCTAGGGCTTTTGAAGTCCTTCATATCTCAATGATCTGGGGAGAGGAAAGGTGTATGCGCTTGGCAACGGTCTGAATACGACTCTGCTTGTCGAACTAAAATCCCAGTACTGCTATACCGTACGTCACTCGAGAGTAAGTGCCAGGCCAATAGATAGGTGCGACTTCACAAGTGTTGAAATTCAATTAACGGACAAGAGGATGGATGAACTCGATTACAATGTACAGACGTGCAGGATGTACAGGGATGGATATAGGTGAGCAAGATGACCAGTCCAAGTCAATCTATCCACGAAATCTAACGTCCATGCAGGGAAGGCGGAACATCACAACAAGGTATCGAACAGTTGACAACTGATTAGAAGGTAACATATAAATGGATGGACAAAGCTATAGCCAGTGTTCAAAGAGAGGGTATAGAAGAGCTCATACCACCAGGACATATACGAGGGGTACTCAATATCTCATGGAATTACTGGCTGTAGAAGATAAACTTGTGGCTCTGGAACAACTGGAAAAGATCGAAGATGATAAGAGGGACGAAGTGGAACCAGTGGAAGCCTTGCCAGATGCGGTATCCGATACCAGCAAACATGGTCGCGCCAGTTCCCCAAACCCAAACGAAGCACAGGATGCGCATGTTGCGGTACTTGTTGTTCGGCTTCTTCTTCTTCTCCCCGGGCTTGACATGGGCCTTGTTGTCACCAGAGGGAACCCAGGCAGCTGTGGTGCCCAGGAGACGATCCTTGATAGCCATGAAATACGCGTACTGTTGGAGGGTGAAGACGTAGTTGACGTTGAAGTTGTAGTTGACGCGCGACCAGAGGCGGAAGATGATCGTGGCGTAAATGAGGGAGGGGACAGCGAAGAAGCAGTTATACCAGAGAACGAGATTCGGGTTCAGCCAGACGAGGAGGGGACCGGGAAGGTTGCTGACGAGGATCATGAAGGCGGCCGATGAGTAAAAGAGCATTCCACTCATGAAGCACAGCTTCTGCACCCAGGTCAACTTGGATGCCCAGAAGTCGGGGTTGGTGAGCAAGTAAGAGGAACCAGCACACCAACGCATCTGCTGGGAGAAGCAGGCCGCAGGGGTATCGGGAGAGACGCCGCACGCGAGGGCCAAGGGCATGTACTTGAGCGTCCATCCACGGGTGATGGCGTAGAAGCCAGTATGGACATCCTCAGAGTGACCGATCTCTGCCGTACCACCAACATCGACAAGCGCCTCACGACGGTAAAGTGCGTTGGACCCAACACAGATGGCAGCACCGAATCGGTCACGGTTAACCTGAACGATACGGTAGAAGAACTCCTGCGTGGCGCTGGCACCCTGTTCACACCATGTCTGTTCCGCACAGGGACGGAAGAATTGGGGTGTCTGGACAATGGCGATCTTGGGGTCATGACGCATGCGGGGGATCATGTCCTTGAGGATGTCGGCACGGGGACAGAAGTCGGCGTCGAAAATCAGGAAGAAGTCACCCTCGGTGCGAGTGAAGGCATAACGGAGATTGCCGGCCTTCTTGAGCTCGGGCCTGTTATCGCGGCAGATGTAGTTGAAGCCGTAGGCAGTCGCGAGACGCTTGACCGAGTCCATGCCTCCATCGTCGAGGACCCACACCTTCAAGTTCGGATAGTCGATCTTGGCAACGTACTTGTAGGTGTTCTCGAGGATCTCGATGGGCTCCTTGCAACAAGGGAGGTATACATCGACGGAGGGGCAAGGCTCATTGTCCTTCACAGCGAAGTCTTCGACAATCTTTTTATGTCCTGGGATGTCGAAATCCTTTCCGCAGAAACCGACGAAGTAGGAGATCGAAAGGTAGGCCTGGATGAACGCGACGAAGACACCGAGCCTGCGAGAAGGTGATTAGCCAGTGTCATCGAGTAGGAAACAGATACATACCACATGTAATACTTGGACGCAATGACGAAGAACCACATGCCGACAGAGACGCTCAGGAAAGAGAACGTTCCGAACAAATAGAGAGGGAGACTAAATGTTACATTTCAGCAATGGAATGCGAATTGGTATAGAGTTCCTTACCGACGAGTCTGCCCGTATAGATACTTCTCACTGTCGGTTGGGGGACTTGGCAGGACGACCACGGATTCGTCTGCAAGAACGGCGATTGTGGGCTTCATGTTCGAGAGACGACCATGGGTATGCCAGAAGTGATACCACTTGGACTTGGGCTGCTCCTCCTCAGCCGGCTTCTCTTCAGTGAAGCTACTGCGAAGGGGGGTCGCTTGGACAACTGGAGTAGCAGGGGGAGTGAAATCGGGCGTGATGGGAGAGGAAGGGTTCCTCGGCCGGGGAGGGAGAATGAAGAGCGGCTGAAGGGGCGTGATGGGAGTAAGGAGATTCTGAGCGCTACTGTCAGTACGATTTTCTGATGAAGGGCGAGGATAAGCTACTTACCTCATTTTGCTCCTGTCCAGGCTGCTGCTGGTCCTGCTCCTGCTGCCACTTGACGGACGCAAGTTGCTCAATAAACAGGTCATCAAACAGGGTACGCTTTTTGGACGAGTCCTTCTCCTCTCCCGTGGGGGTACCAGGGATTGAAGGGCGAAGCGCCAAAGAGAACTTTCCAGGAGCTGCACCAGCGCCCGAGAGATCAGATAAGAGCAACTCGCGGTGTCGAATCTGTGGCGTTCCCTCGCCGTCGCTCGAAAGGTCATTAACGGTCGTAGTTGACGAGCGGGTGGATGGGGCAGCCACCGAAAGTCGGTCGTTGTCATGAGCTTTTGCCCAAAGCCCGGCCATATTTTTTACCGTCAGCTTGATCTTCTCCATGGACTCGGGACCTAGATGGTGCGCGTGTCAGTATGTTGGCAGGGACTTTGAGGGGAATGGCTCAATACCAAGCTGTTGTGTTTCGTTCTAGGGCACAGATTAACGGACAACTCAAGGCAAGTACGATATGAACTCACTGTATCGATGGGATCCACGGTACAAGTCGACAGATGGGTCTTCAGCCAGTCGACTGCCTTCCTTTCATCTACATCTGCATCGTCGAGCCCGACTGCGAAAGTGAAGCGAAAGTTGGGCTCCTCCTTACTGATTAGGAGGCTCCATTGTCAGCGAGAATAGGGGGCTTGGGTACCACCAACACACTTACGAAGTCGTTCTGGGAAGGGTGTTCGTAGTGTTCTCTAGTGTTAGACTGCAGGTGACGGTGGACCCGAACGGCGCGTCCGTCAAACGGAAGGTGAGGCTGTCAAAAGAATGTGGGGTGGCCATGGTTGGCCTGGAAGGCGAAGGAGGGCGAAAAAAGAGTGAAGAGGAACAAGGAAACACAAGTGCCTTGGGAGCCCAGATTTATCAGAGGTGGCGACCTATTGCATACTTATGCCCGGATTAAAGCCAGAATGAGGATGTCTCCCGAAGGACGTGCATCAGCCGTCAATGTCAGTGCCGACATAATATCTTGGGTGGTGTCTAGAACAGTCACCTTCCACCCAAGAATTGAATTGGGAAACCCACACGCAAGCCACGCCGACTCGTGTCTCGGTTCAGCTTCGCTCTCTCAGGATGTCCGGGACGTAAATGGCTTCACTTGGCAAAAGATTAATTTCGAGGGAACATTTGACATGTCTCCGTCGTGAACTGGGCGAAACAGGCGGATCTGTGTCGCAGCATGAACCTCACATTGCTGTAGTCATTCCGATGAGGTCGTCCAGCATATATGAAGCCTGTTTCCGACGAATTTCGCGCCAGAGCTTTTTCGCTTGAACATGGGTAAGTAGGTCGCCGTCGAGAAGAAAGCCAGAAAGCCAGAACGCCGCAACCCAGCAATCTTTTTGATTAGCGATTTTCGGATCATCATCGTGGTAATAATTTGAGTGGCCCCGAGCGACGCGCCAGGAGCTCCACCTGAGTCCACCACAGGAAAAGCCGCCATTGTTCCAAGAGGCTTTGCCAAGAATTTCCAGCGAGCTCTACACCAGATAGAAAGGATACACACCCAGCCTCACCCTAGAACAGCTATGAAGTCGTGTGCGCCAACCTCCCCTGGGGCCCACAAACCATTCTCCGGAAATGGCAAGCTCTCAGATTTCCAATAGACGCCGCTGTGTTATCCACCAATTTCGCCTTCAACCGAACCAGCCCGTGTTCCCAGGATTTGCTCTTCATTTACTCATCCATATATTCGCTTCCATAAGACGCCCCTGGATAATGCGCATCGCGTCCAGCGGCTCAGTCCCGAGTTATCAAGGCGGTGGCTGAGATTTACCCTCCTTTGTTTCAGGGTACGTCAGGATGCAAAGGCTTTTATGGGCCCCGACTCCCGAGAACAAGCTCTTTTGCTGAGGGGTTTCCTTGCCATTCATACAAGGAAGGCCGCAGGGACGACTGTCAAAATTTGGTCGAGTTGAAGCAAAGAATTGGAATTGGCCTACGGGCAACCGATAAGCGAATTAATGTGCACGACAAAGAAAAGGTCGTCAAGACCCAACACATCTCAACATCCCAATGTCATCGAGGGGATGGCCAGCCGGGCCATGAGCTTGACATTTGAGAAGCCGGCTGAGCAGCCTGAGCTTGCTGATAGAACTAGGATAGGACTCGCGAGATGACCCAACAGCCGCCCGGCGAGCCAACCACGAGCGCTCGACTTGTATTCAACGGACCAAACCATTCCGATAATTCCTGCTGTCAGCTGCTGTCGGTTCAAGACTCCCATGCTCATGTCATCTTGGCAGAGGGTCTGGCGGTGAACGTTTGAACCACTGAGGGTCTTTCTCTGGCACTGATTCAGAGTTCAGCGTCACAATTGGTTTCAATCCAAGGGAGAACCTTTCGCGTCCAGCAACTTCATATAATGAGCGCTCCAATATTCCCTCGCCAATTGAGCAAAAACTGGTGTGAACCCGGGCGATTGTCCCTGGAAATCGACCCGACGATAACTCTCGGAATTGATGGAAGGGATACATGCTCTCGACACTGCGACACACGATAAGGACCACTGCAACAGTTTTCGTTTGCCAGGAAACGTGTTCGTCCGCAGTCCTCGGTCGATTCTTGCCTCCGGGGGAAAGGTAGGAAAACGCAGGCAGTGACTGAGGTTCAGAGTAGAGAGCCGCCACTTCTACCAGTAAGCGCTCTCGGCGATGAGCATCTCAGCCGGGACCTTACGGCGCTAATCTCCAAGCAAATCCCTCGGTTCTAGGTCAGGTTGAAGGAAGTACCACAAGAAAGTGCCGAGTATACGCGCTGGTATTACGCACGATATCCAAGTGTATTCCTCGAAGGCCGTTGAAAATGTTCCAGCGTGTTGTCCCGGCGCTTATTTACGCACTCTCACTCAGGTTCACAGGAACTGCGGGGGAAGAGCTCTCGGTGTACACCGCGGAGGCCAAGGCTGGCGTCTTTACCGACATTTAAAATGAACTTTGCGAAGGTTGTTTGGCAAAATGGCCGGATGACTTCGGACGTTGACGCCATGACTATCAGGGACCAATATACTTAAGGTGCAACTTGGGTGCAACGGCGGTCACTGAGGGCCAAGTTCCAACAGGCGCGACAGGTTGATTCTAAACTTGCTCTGTCAGGAGGGAACAGTATATGTCTGGGATATCTCACACCGGATGGCCGAGGTGTTAACGAGCAGTTGGTTCCATTGCCAAGGCTCGGCCGTATCCTCAATGGATGGATGGAACCCTAGGCATGCTACACGGCTTTAAGAGGTGCGCTGGGTGCGTTGGAAGGGCGATTGGCCTGCTGATCCTCATTCGCCAGCCGACCCTCCACCAAATCCCAAGCACCAGCCCTCCAGGCGAGAAGCATCATTATCGTTTTCGGGTCCCTGGCCACGAATTAGCGCCCAGGTGACGCGTAATCCGTTTTGAGAACTTCAAGAAGGCTCGACCTGGCTCGACGCATGATTTCGATGTGACGGAGCAAGTAGTCGGCCCGCGATGTTTTTCCTATACTTACGCGTAGTGGCGACAAGAATGGGGAGATTCGCTGTGTTGTCCTTGTCTGTTTGTTGGTCTCGAGGACAAGGCGCCGGGAAGGCCGCACTGGCCTTGGAACAAGAGTCCGGGCGGCACGTGGGTTCGATCACGGTTCCAATTCAGTGACGACGCACTGGGCGCTACTTTACCACTTCAACTCGCCCCCAACGTTCCTCCTCTCGACCTTTCAGGAGGATATCCTCTTCCCACCATGTTGACCGCTCGTCGGCAGGCCTCCACAACCTCGTTGTCGAAATATGTTCGAACAAACTCCCCAATCCTTCAAGACCGTAATCTCGATTTCTGCAATGCGTTCTGGGGCCTTGGAGACGGCGGTGTTGATGTTCTCTTCGCCCGAATGCGAGGTGCTACTCGGACTGTTGAGGAGCTCCGGAACTTCTGGAAAGAGCGGTACGCCTGTTCACTGATCCTCATGAATGTCTCCCTTGACTGACGACTGCTCTGTAGCGCTTCGATCGAGGAGGATTATGCCAAGCGGATGAACAAGCTGTCCAAGGCGACATTGGGGCGCGATGAAATCGGGTATGTGCACGACAAGCTACTCGACACCCCTCCAGGCGACGAGCAAAGGCGGTCCATGACCAAATCATGATATCGCCAACTGCGCTGCCCCAGACGTGTTGTCTTTGTCAACCTGTGCTGACTTTGCCTTTCCAGTGATATGCGAATTGCACTGGATACGGTGAAGCTGGAAACAGAACATCAAGCCCAATATCACCAAGGCCTCGCCCACCATTTCCGCACTGAACTTGAAAGCGGCGCCGCAGCCTTCCATGCGCGTCAATTGCAGCACAAGAAGCAAAATCAAGCACCAATCGAAAAGGAGTTCAAGAATAAGCAGGCTCAAGAAGCTCATGTCACCAAGGCACGAGAAAAGTATGAGGCAGATTGCATGCGCATCAACTCGTACACGGCCCAGTCATCCTTGGTACAGGGCAAGGACCTCGAGAAGATACAAGTCAAGCTGGAACGCGCCCAACAAACAGTCCTCGTGAACGAGAAGGAGTTCTGCAATTTCGCCAAGATTCTCCACGAAACGACACAAAAATGGGAGCAAAGCTGGAAGGGATTTTGCGATAGCTGCCAAGATCTCGAAGAGCAACGGCTGGAGTTTATGAAAGACAATATGTGGACTTACACCAACGAGGTTTCCACTGTCTGCGTTTCCGATGATGAGGTAACAACGCGCTGTGTCAACTGCAAACAGAGGCTAACGTTCTATATTCCCAGTCATGCGAGAAGATACGCCTGGCACTGGAGCAAATGGAGCCTGACCGCGAGATGGAGAACTTCGTTCGTGATTATGGAACCGGAAACGAGATGCCCAGCCCTCCTCAATTCGTCAACTACAACACCCCAGATGCAATCCCATCATCAGCGTCTCGCCCTGCAACGCGACCAGCCGACTTTGTTCGCTCCTCTACGAGAGAGCTGTTCCCCCGCGACCCGGTCGAACGCCCCGCTGAAGACGAACCCCCGGTTAACACGGCTGGCGTTGGAGCTGGAGGAGGGTCTAGGCAATCGATGGCGTTAGATGTTGCAGGCCTCCAGGGTCACGATGCCCGAGGAAGGAACAGTGTTTCGCCGGTCAATGGATACGGGCAGCCACACACGAACGGTGTATCGTCGGCTCCCCCCAACCCATCCCCTGAACCACCCAATGGATGGAATACTCAACGAAAACCAACAGTCACTGCCCAACCGCCGTCATCTGCTCCTCGCTTGCCCCACGATCCTATGGCTGAACCTATTGACCCAAACGCAGAGACCTACATCAAAGTTGGCAACAACGCTTATAAAGTTGATCTATCTCGCGATCCCCAGCAACAGCGGTCTTTGGCTCCCATTAACAGGTCGGCCCCAGCATCGCCTGTCAAGTTATCGTCATCTCCAGTCAAGCAAGATGGAACAATCGATCCACTTCAGAGGCAACTGCAAGAACTTCAGAATGCTGTATCTGCAACTGGGAGCACGAGAAGGAACACCATGCACAGGCCCCCAACAGCCGAACAAAAGTCGACTTCGCCTGCTCCTCACTCACCTGCCGCCCAAACTCAGAGCCTTACTAACGCACCAAAGAGCTTGTTACCACCCGGGCAACCTTCAACGCAGGGCAACAGGAGTCCTTCTCCCAGTCGCGATTACCGCAATTCTGCCGACTTGGTAGTTGGATCCCACCCCTCAGCTCCGGCCTCCAGCCGCCCCGCGTCACCGAATCCGCCTACCGCCGCGTTTATGCTCCCTCCCAGTGCTAACGCACAACTGCCTGGCAGTGAAGCGATCAACGATGTTCTGGCTGATTATCAGCAATCTTTGCCTGGAGAAAGAAAGAGCATAAGCCGCAACAACAGCGCGAATCGGGGTAGACCAACGAGTGCGCAACCCCAGGGACATGCTCCTCATCGAAGCGATGCATCAATCAATCTTCCTGCTCAGGCCAACAACCTTAATCAAGGTCAAGGCCTTCAGCGACCTACGAGCGGGATGGGCCACGCTGGTGTCGGAGCTTATGGTGGCTCTCGCAGCAATAGTCCACTTCCTCAATCCCGAGGACCCAGCCCCGCTCCGAATGCTAGTCGTAATACTCTTGTTTCTCCAGCCCAGAACATCGCCCGGGCCCCGAGCCCGAATTCCGTTGGCATTGCGCTTGACCCAAGTGGGCGTGTTATGCACGATGAATTGGCGCAAGGATATCAGCAACCCACCCAAGCCCGTAGACAGAGTCAACCGCCCCCACAGCACCCACAGCAACAGCAGCGTCCGCCACAGCAGCTCCAGCAGCCAAGTTACCCCCCACCCGCGGCGCCATCTCCTCAGCAGCAGCAGCAGCTGCCGGCTCAGAGAAGAGCGAGCTATGTCCCTCCTGTGGCGGCGCCTCCAGCTACCGTCATTGCTACCCCTCCGGCGCCGCAGATGTATGGGGTGACACCTCCACCCCCACCTCCATCCAACGTCAATGTATACCAGCCCGCACCGCCTGTCGCTCAACCAGGTTATGCGCCCCCTCCTGCTGCACATCCTACTTATACCCCACCATCTCAGCTTCTGTATCAGCAACAACAAGCTGCTGCTCCTCCTCAGCAGCCGATTGGATACCAGCAGCCCCCACCACAGCAAGCACCTCCCAATCCTTATGGCACTGCCGCTGCGCAGAGGAACAGTGCTGGTATGAATGGCTTCTACGATGCGCCTCCTCAACAGCAGCAGCAAGCACCTTATCCTGGGCAGCGCCAGCTGCAGCAACAGCCTCAGCAGGGGCTCGCTCAACCTGCGTACCAGCAAGCACCCCAGCAGCAGCAGCAGCAGTGGAATCGGGGAACGTCTCCCGCTGCAGCTGTCCGCCGGTCGCCCTCCCCACAGCCACCACAGCCCACCACGACGGATGGGAGTACCATCCTATTCTACGGTAAGTCAATCTGATATCAATGCAAGTATGGCCGAGTTGCTGACGTTGGTTTGACCCACAGTGCAAGCCTTGTACGATTATAGTGCCACGATCGACGAAGAGTTTGACTTCCAGGCCGGCGATATCATTGCGGTCACATCCACCCCGGAGGATGGATGGTGGACTGGTGAATTGTTGGATGAGGCGAGGAGACAGCCAGGGCGAAATGTCTTCCCTAGCAACTTCGTCTGCCTGTTCTGATGAGTCTCTACACCCCACATTGGACTCGACTTGGACTAGTGCCCTCGCCATGTTTGCACGGGCCACTCGCCGCCTTCAAGTTGTTATATGCCTTGATCCGTGATCCATACCAATTGTCTTCCTCTCATTAACCTGTGCCTGCTATCCCCATTCCTGCTCATGCATCATGTCCCTCTTTTGCTTTGCTAGTTTCCTATTCCTGTATTACCCCCACCGTGTTTTACGATCGACTGTGACGAACCGTTTGTCGAGCTGCGCTCCATGCCAAACCAGATGTATCTAGAGTTCGATATACATCCCTTTGATACCACACCTCGTTTCAACCCCTCTCGGAGGGACCTTGAAAGGGTATAAGTAGCCGGGCCGAAAGTAGTGGTCTGGGTCAGCTGCTTTCTCCTTCAGATCTATATCTCTTCAACAGGGTCCAAAACAAAAGGCGCTCTATATAATATGCTCGGACCTTCCTCTTTCACCTCAATACTCCCCTCTCCTCATCCTTCACCACCCAGGCCGCACTCTGTGCCACATTCGACTGGTCGTTGTTCACATCCAGGATCCGTCGTGTGACTCTTGTGCGACTGTCTTACATCGGACCGCACTGCTTCGACAACACCCCGTTAAACCAACTGCACGTTGAGATCTTCTGTAAGCTCTACCATTGCCAATCCGAGCATCGATCTGACTAGGTCAGGGTGTAGAGGACCATCTAAAGCGGCTCATTGTCTGTCTGCTAGGACCGCGTTCTCCATCGCATTCGCATCATCCACAGCTCTCCGGGATCCGCACCCGCACTCCCATATAACCAAGCTTGACAACATCTTCTCGATCGTTCTCTCTTTGAGGTTCAAGCTCAAGCTTTCGACTCGCGAGTTTCCCCACTTCAAAGCCTATCTCAATCACGAACGCCATCCAACGCCATGCGCGCAGCCATCAGCTTGTACGAAACCCCCGAGCTCACGTCCTCGGAGGTGTGGGGCGAAGGCTCGTACGCCGTGTCTAGACTATGCTCAGTCCTCGGAGCCTTGTCGATAGCAGCAGTTGCCTCCTCCGTGGCTGTATACCAGTACTCTAGTGCTGCCGCTTCGACGTTGTCAAGCAGGTACGTTCGCAGTTTTGTGTGGCTCTAAGCTATTCTATTCATCAAAGCTAATGGCTAATGCAGTCTGGGTCCCGGGGCACTCCTCAGGTCGCTATGATTATGATTTAAACCCCACTCCTTGGAACCGACCATCGCTCAGCCATCGCTTGCCACATCCTTTCACGTCTGACCACATGTCCTCCCCACGACCATCCAAACCCAATCCAAACCATATCTTGCCCAACGTTGCACATCTCCGTCACGCAACGTCCTCGGATCCCTTTCGTCTTCGCCTTTCATCTTAGTGTATATTATTCTTATTCGGCCTTCTCTTCATGTTGTAATTGTCATATTATTCTTATTCGGCCTTCTCTTCATGTTGTAATTGTCCTTGTCACTTGTACCACCATCGCCATCGGCTCACAATCCAATGCCCACACTCACACTGCAATTGTCACTTGCTCCACAATCACGATAAGCAGAGTGCCTAGAACGTCACCGTTTTGGTATAAGATTCTTTCCGAGGGTAAAACATGCAGATGTGAAGGCGACTCCGGGGACTAAACCGCCTATAGCTGGCCAATCCTCTGCTGCACCTTGTCCCGCACTGTCAGGTATGCGCTCATCAGGGTCTGCTCGTTGATGTTCAAGCCGACAATATCGCTGTCTGCACGCGGCCGGCTGACTCTTGACGCTATCGCAGGGGCATCGGTGTCCACAATGATTCTAAACAGGAGGACAGAGGGTATGTCAGTCAAGGGCCCTGTCTATCCCTTCCCCATCCGTGACGCGGGCGCACGCCACGGCAGGAGTGGAAGGGGGGTGAAGAACACGTTGCCGCACCCGTCGTCAATGGTCTCGTCCAGACATAAGAGCACGAGGTCGAGATTCTCGAGGATTCCGCGCTTCTCGAGCGAGTTCCGCAGGAGCATGGTGAGGGCGTCAACCAGTGAGTTGAGCGCCATGCTGATCGTCAGCTCGTTCTCCGTAGGCCCGGCGATAAAGTAGAGGATCACATCTAGCGAGTGCTTGTACAGGACTAGGTGGCCATCGTAGAGAATAACATCACCTGGGCATGGACATGTCAGGGCGTCTGGAAGATGTGATATAGGGGCGCCGGGCGTACCTCCTGCCTTCTTTGTTTTCTGCCAAAGCCCCTTCTCAAACGCCTTCTGATCCTTCAGTGTCAAGAAATCTTTGGATTCGCCCTGGGGGTTGCTCTTGGGGTTGTAGTACTTGGCCAGGACACGGGTCCCCTCTGAGTCGAGGATGACGAAGGCCTGGATGGTGTAGAGCGAGAGATTCATGGCGGCGATACAGACCTTGGAGATCCACGACAACTTCTTGATCTATAACCACCATGACCTCCTCTTTTCCCACGGCTCTTCCAAGACGAAGCAATGGCTGGAGACACTAGTCTTTACGGAAGGATTGCCCAGGTTCGCACAGGACATGCGTATTCTGGAGAATTCAGACCTCGGTTCTCCTTCGACGAGCCCCACACCTGCCCATGCGACAACTCAACCATCGAATCGCGGGAACATGTCCTCGCCCACTGCCCACGGTTCGAGCGCTGGCGCCAGCCCCTACGTGACGTATCCCGAGGGATTGCACTTTCCGAGATACTTGGGAAGGTAGACGGAATCGCTGCCCTAGAAGCATTCCTCCGAGCCTCCGGAGCATTCGCCAGACCGATCGACACCCCCACACGAGCCCCCTTAGCCGAACCTACCACAGCCCCGGACGAACACCTTGATAACGGATGATCTTAGCCTCTTCACCCAATGCCTCGACCCCTCTTCAAATCCCTCCTCTACGTTACAGATATATAACTTCGTTCATGACATCTGATGTGCTTTTAACACTTCGTTGTTTGTTCGTTGTTCATTAAGAGTTTCGATGCACAGTCCAGCAGGGTGGTCTGACGTCTAGTAGAGTAGAAATAGTTAGGTATAGATTCGGTAGATAGTTTCGACCACCTTCTTGTTCTTAGCACCCTATGGTAGCTTTTAACAGAGTTTTTTTTAAAAAAGTCCCTGCTCGAATAGCCGCGGAGTTTTGATTTCACTTGATCGCGCTCCTTTTCCTTGTACTCACCACATCGCGAAAGGACAACAGCTGTCTCTGTGTGCACTACCGAGTCGCCACAGTAATACAATGTCCCTACGGTATCCCCTGCATCTTGGTACTTAAACATGAAAGAACAAACCACCACAGCAGACCACCAACGATGCCTGATATCTCACTCCTCAGCAGCGCCCGCTTCTTCTTCCACAAGCTGGCGCGGACGAAATCTACCCGCCTGACCTGCGTTATCGACGGGTTCTCCGACCTGACTGAACTAGATCTGTCCGAACCACCACGACCGTGTCGCCGCAACGTTACCATAACCCATCCCCACCGCTCTCCCAGATTCAATGAAGGAAGGACTCTCCTCGATGAGACTCCCGCACGGATGGCCTCTCCTCCGCCATCCCCTATCGTCGAGACTCCCAAGAAATCTCCTATAGGTTCCAATCTATCTGTACTCGATGTCTGTAGGCCAACAAATCCAAACCCTCTGGATCTACCGTCACCACCATTCGACTTCAACCCTAATCGAAGCCGCTCTTCGATGGGGGAGACAGTCGCCACAGATCCGGAACTTCTCAGCTGGTCGAGACACAATCAGCCTGCTCCACTACCTCCAGCCCAACAAATTCAACCTCCTTGCTACGCCGTGAGGCACTTTGACCTGATCGTTGACCCAGAAACCAATGAGCCCCCTTATCCTGAGGGCGTCCCTCACCCTGCCACACCTCTGTCTGCCGGACTCAGCTACATGTCTCTTCCACCCGTAACTGCAACTCCTGGGGAGGTTGCTCAGCTCGAGTCTTCAGCCCATAGGTGTGGGCAAGACCCCTGGCAAAGCCAGGGCACATTCCCTGTAATTCCGACCTTCGAACTCACGCCACCGGAAAGAATGCCCGTTCCTTTACCGTATCCTGTACGACGGTCGGTCTCAGAGACTGGATCCAGCAGGCAGCGGACCGCAAAGGAGGCCTCGACCTCTAGAAGCACCTCGCGTACCAAGGACAGTTTACCTCTGCCGCCTGCAACCAGAGAAGAGGGCGTCAAAAAAGTTGGGAGGAACGTCCAACGCTTGCGAACATCCTCACAAGTCCCCCATCGACCCACATCCATCGACTCAGGCATTCCAATGGCACCCACTATTCCCATCGGCAAACCACCACCAAAAGGGCGGGCATCCACTAGGCTCACAAGAGCCAACGCGCTCCTTCATCGTACAGCAGCTATGGATAACCTGGAAACAAGCAAATTCTCCGGTCACTCGGCGGCGTCCGAGACTGGGAGTGCCCAAAGCTTCAAGACGGTGACAGAGCACGAGCTTACCATGGCAGAGCTTGCGGAGGCACCGTTAGACACACTTTCCCTCAGTAATCTCATCCGGCGCTGCGTCTACTCATTAAACCGGCAGATGGTGAGTTTCCTTCCACCCATTATAGGCTTTGTATAACGTGTTTGACCGTAGGCTGTATGCGAAACCATTGAGACCCGTAGTGAGAGAATAACCGGGCAGAGGGGCATCACGCAGCAATGCCACAGGATGTGCGAGGAGCTCATGAGCACGCTGCAAAGGGTGAAGACAGAGGCCGAGGAATGTACGGGGAATTTATTCCATAATGTTCTGTGCTACAATCTTTCCACGTTTGGGCTGGCGTATCTAGTCTGGTGAGTATTCGCGGTCCCTTGCCGCTTCGATTGTCCAGGCTAACGAAACATTCTTCCACTCCACAGGCAACTCAAGTCTCTTGCGATACACCTTGAGGTTTGGAACCCAGAGCTGAACCCCAAAGACATGGCGAAGGATATAGGTCGATTTGGAAGGAAGTTACAGGATTGGAGAGTCCATGTAAGCTGAGATTTTTCCTTCGAACGCAATCTGCACCCTTACCTACGACAACAATTCAGTACATCGCGCATAGCAGGGAGCCTTCTCCGCAATTAGCGAGCCGGCCTTTGGGTCGGTCGCAGTCGGCTCGTGCTGGCTCTAGCACTAGTAGTGGTAGTAAGCGGAAGGCTGTTCAACGACAGGTTTTGGTAGGCTATTAAGAGCTAGATCGTCGTGTCTGGAGAAGGAACACTATTGTAGCAATCCATTAAACTTATTATCGTGCGGCGCACCAACGATCGATAATCAAGTCTTCATATCATATGGAAGTTAGCGCCTACGAGCGAAATTGCAGCCAGCCCCTTTAATACTCGCACCCACAGGCCAGAAAACAAAAACAATTGCTAAGGCACTGAGGCAGCACTGAGGCTCAACATGCAGGCGCCGGCACGCGCCACATATCCACCACCGACTTCTTGTTCTCGACGCTGTGTACCCACAGATATACAGCAGACGTCAACTGCCTTATCGCCCCTTGAGGTCGATTTTTAGCGGTCGTCCGGGTCACAGACAAGTGAAAGGTTGCCAATGTGGGCCTTGCCATTGATGAACGGATACACCACCAGCTCCTTCTCCCGTGAGCGCCTACTAGTAGTACCTCGCGACGGTCTGTTGTTTTCAAATTCAAGGGCAAACAGACGGAACCAGAAAACAATTGCTGCTCGGGAGTGCTTGCGCCTAGGAGGACTTGAAGCACACAGCGTTGTATTAGCAGCTTGTCCATCGAGTGGTTGACAATAATATAAGAGCACTGGTAGGGAAACTGGAGGAGGATGTAAACACCACTACCACTTGCAGAGAAGACGACGGCTACGCTAGACTTCGCCAGTATGTCGAAGTCAAGCCACTTGACACAACCTCTCCGACAACCCAGCACCCAAACCACTACCTCAGCAATCCCCGAGCCCCGGAGGCGCAGCAGGATCGCAAACGAGACTCCAAATCCTGAAATGTCGTCTTCAACCAAAAATCTCCCGTCCAAGATCTCCTCCTGGATAGATTCGCAAACACACCCTGTTGTACCAATGCGCAAAAACCGCGCCACTCTCGCAGAGGCTCGCAGACGTGAACTGCTGAATCCTCCTTGTGCCCAATCTCCTTCGAGTCATAGCAGAGCGCACTCGAGGTCACGATCAGCAGACAGTACCAGGTCAACCGAGGCCGTGGTTTCAAGACACGAGGGTAAGGGGAAGGGGAAGGCGGAGGATTCTCCGAGCCCTCGCGGAATCAGGAACGAGAAAAAATCAACGAGGGAACACCGGGGTAGCTCGCCCACCATCATATGGGACAACAATTCCCTCCCGTCACCTTCGAGACCAGACGACACCCTACAGGTACCCGAGCGAAACACGGTCTCCCGAAACGATTCAGTCTCCTCTCGAAGTACATATCAATCGGGCCATGCGCGCTGCTCCAGTATGTCGCAAGCCACGCACAAGTACGAGCTGGAGTCCAACGACCGTAAACACCAGCCTGTAACGCCGCCCAGCGAGGAGGAGATCGCGCGTGGCGTGGCTGGGGGAGGCTTTGACCCAGGAACGGGTATGTACGTCGGTCCATACAACCCGGAAATGCCCCCACCACGGAGTCGGCAGTTGGCCGAGGTCAGGATTCCTGGGCCGTTGGAAGGGAGGGTGCCTCCTCGTCCAGAGGGGCCGGTAGAGATTGTTATCGAGGAGCCAGGGCGAAAGCGCAACAGGTCTCCGTGCCAGCGAGTGAGAGAGGGGGTGAAGAAGCTTTTGGGATGTGAGAAGGAAAGAGACCAGGACCATAGCAAAAAATTGGCGCCCTCTGCACCGAGATCCGGATCGAAAACCCCAGGGTCTTCTGGAGAGAGGGAATCAAGGGGTGAGAGAAGGAGGAGCGATATATCGATCCCAAGGACTGTGCAGATTCAGGAGGCGAGAGGATCACGTTCTCCATCTCCCTGGGACGATGTCAATGTCCTTGAACGCCCGGAGGTATCGGGAGTGGGACAGAGTGGGCCGGTTGCAAGGGAATTTTCTGTGCCTGAGATTCGCATATGTTCACCAACGCCCCCGAGCTCGCTGGGTGAGGAGAAGTCAACAAGAAGCCGTGAGACATCGCCGAGAACAGTGGTAGTGGAGGATGGGCTGTCAGGAACAGCATCATCCATAACGTGTCCCTCTTCGCCATTGCAAAAGGTCAAAGACCAGCAAGCGCCGTCGAAGGCTACAGATATGCCTTCCACCAAGGGGGTCCCGGCCTCGGAGCAGAGTGGATCGCAAAACCAGCGGCTTAAGGATACGCCGAAGAAAGGACAAGAACGCCAACATGACCGAGGCCACCAGAGCAACGAGGCCGCGAAGGGAACTCTTGTTGGTACCAATCCACTGGATAGCGATACTTGGTCAACCAAAGCGAAACTCAGCAAGGTGAAGGCTTCATCTCGGTCGACCCAGTCAAGCCCCCGTAGTCCCTACCAGGAGTTAGGGGAACCTGGCGACAAGTCCCCGCTATCTTCTCCTTTGACGATGGAAGTGCAACACGAGCCACGAGCGGCAACGGCACCTTACCAGAGAACACTGTTTTCCCTGTCGATCGGAGTATTGACTGACGAGAACCCTTCCCGACGTAACGACAAGATACGACCCCTATTTGAAGATATGTCAACGAGTTCGAGTGGAAGCGTCTCGCGATCCGAGATTGACGACATGGCTCTGCGGAGTCTGATCAGTATGTGCAGGGTGCGCCTCGACGAGCAGGAGCAGGTGCGTGTCTGCTGCATGTCCCCACGACAGCGCTAACTCCCGCCCCAGAGATTTGGCGACCGGTATGGGGTGAGTGGGATGTGTGCGGAGGTCCGAGCGGCTCTGCGGCAGGCAAAAAGCTGGGCCCGACGGCGGGGGTGCTACCGCACGGCGGTGGGCCTGCAGAGACAGACGGCGAGCAGACTGGCATGGAGACTCAAGGGCCTGTTCTGGTTCCTGGTCGACTGTAGACACCGGCGAGATCTGGTCAGGGGCCTGGTCGAGCACGGGCAGAGCATCCACACTGTAGTATATAGGCCCGTGCGCGTGGGAGTGCTTAAGTAATATGGATGTTCTGTTGCGCTGGACAGAGGAAGCTGTTGTCATATTCGTTCGTCGTTCTGTTCGTTTTCGTTTTGCTCGTCGTCGTCCTTGTTCTCGTCGTCGTCGTCCACCGTCGTCGAATAGCCAAACGCACGAGTTCCTGAATTCGAATTTCCCATCTCTCTTTAACCTTTTTTTTCTCCTTTTCTGCGTGCGTGTCTCCTTTTCACCCACCAACCCACACTCCTTTACTGTATCCCCCGCTCCCGACAATTGTCTGACCCTTCTCCCTTTTCTCCTAAACTTCCGCCGGTCCTCTACCCCGTCCATCCACATTTCAAATACCCCTCTTTACTCGTATATCCCGACCATGGATGACCACGCAACAGCCTTCGCTTCCCACTATCCTTCGTACCCATTTGACATCGACATGATGAAGGTGCGCCCGTTCCTCGACTAGCCACATATGTCAACTCACGTCCCTGCCAGCGGTCTATGGAGCCCGTTGGTGGTCCTGATGCCAAAAAGGCTCGTTGGTCTCCAAACTCTGCCTTTTCCAACCAGAACAATGGCACGTCCGCGTCAAACTCTCGCGACCAATATGCAAACTACGGCTACGGCCCCCAGGCCAGCATCAACCAGCCCTTCAACACGAATGGAGCCAACGGTGCCGCCTTCGCTGGTAGCGCTCTCTACTCTACGCCCTCCTTGTCCATCAACACCCAAGCCAACGGTGCCAACATGGGTGCCCAGTTGAGCCCCAACACAGCAGCTGCCGCTTTCGCTGCTCAGCAGCAACAACAGCAGCAGCAGCAGGTCCAGCAACCCAGCCCCAATGGAAATGGCTACGCCAACTTCGGCGGCTACAACATGCTCGGAATGGGCCTCCCTGGCATGAACATGCTTGGCTCTTTCCCATACAATGCTCAGATGGCCAACTTTAACCAGGTGGGTCTATAGCGCTCTCGTTCCTCGCGAAACGTAAGATCATCATTGCTCACTATCTTCCATGTATTTAGGCCGCCGCTGCTTATAACCCCGTTGCACTCTCTGCCGCCATGGGCGCCTCCGGCAACGCGACCGGCCGCACTGTCTACGTTGGAAACCTCCCCGCCACCGCCTCCGTCGACGAGTTGCTGAACCTTGTCCACTTCGGCCCTCTCGAATCCATCCGCGTGCTTCCCGAGAAGTCCTGCGTCTTCCTCTCCTTCCTCGACGGCCAGACCGCAGCGGCGTTCCATGCTGATGCCACCGTCAAGAAGCTGTCGCTGCACGGGCAGGAGCTCAAGATTGGTTGGGGAAAGCCTTCGCCTGTCCCGGCCCAGGTTGCTCTCGCCATCAGTCAGAGCAACGCGAGCAGGAACGTCTACATCGGCGGTCTCGACGAGAACATGACCGAAGAACAGCTCCGCGACGAACTCAGCCGATTCGGCCTTATCGACCAGGTCAAGATTGTCAGGGACAAGAACATCGGGTTCGTCCACTTCCTTAGCATCTCCGTTGCGACCAAGGTACATTCTCTCCTATCATTCTGTCGCGCGATTCCATACTAACTCCTTTTTCCCAGGTCGTCAACACCCTTCCCACTGAACCCGCATGGGCAGGCAAGCGGATCAACTTTGGAAAAGATCGTTGCGCATACATTCCCAAGTCCCAGCAAGTTGCCGCCCAGCAAGCACAAGCTGCCGCCGCCCAGTCTTTGGTGGCTCAGTCTTCTATGGGTCAACAGGGTGGCTTCGCCCCCTTCACGCCTTACGTCAATGCCCCGGGCTTCGCCGTGGACATGATGGGCAACGCAATGGGCGGTGGTGGTGTTCAGGCGATGAACCGGACCGTTTATCTGGGCAACATTCACCCCGAGACTTCGACCGAAGATCTGTGCAATGCCATCCGAGGAGGGGTTCTCCAAAGCATTCGTTATATGCAGGACAAGCACATTGCCGTAAGTCTTTCACGAACTTGTTCTCTCCAAGAATATGTTCTGATTTCATCTCCATAGTTTGTGACATTCGTTGATCCTGCTGCCGCCTACACCTTCTTCCAGGTGGCCTCGTACCAAGGACTTACCCTTAACAACCGCCGCCTGAAGGTCGGTTGGGGCAAGAATGCTGGTCCCCTGCCGCCATCCCTCGCCCTTGCCGTGCACTCTGGTGCTACCAGGAATGTCTACATCGGCAACATTGAGGACTTTGAGGTTTTCAGCGACGAGAAACTGAAGCGCGACTTTGGGGAGTACGGTGACATCGAGCTTGTCAACTTTTTGAAAGAGAAGTAAGTTCCCTTGTTCAGTCTTTGGTTGTGCGTCACCTAATCGCCGCTCTTCCATCGTTAGGAACTGCGCCTTCGTCAACTTCACAAACATTTCGAACGCGATCAAGGCCATTGACGGTATCAAGAACAAGCCTGAATACGCCAATCTTCGTATTGCTCATGGGAAGGATCGTTGTGCCAACCCACCTCGCTCCGGCCCTCAGGGCGGCTCGGGCAACAGGCGCTCGGCAAGCGGCAATGGAGCCGCAAATGGCAACGATACGAACGCCTCCTCTGGAAATGAGGATGGCGCCGACGCCAATGGTGACGCCTATCTCAATGGCGGCCATGAAGGCGAAACCCAGGAAATGAACATCGACGGAGAGGCTCACGTCAACGGCCATTCCGCCACTGGTGCTTAAATTTATTCCTGATCACACACACGCCATCTGCTCCTATCTATTACTCCCGCATACCACTCGCCCACCTGCCGCTCCCTTGGATACCCTTCAAAACTGATTGCCAGCTCGTCCTCTCTATCCAATGCTCTTAGTCCGTCTCTCTTTGTCTTGTCTCCTCGGTCGCGCGATATCGACACCCCCATTCCCAAAACCCGCGTTTTTCTTTCTGGTTCCAGTGGATGGAAGACGTATTGTTCCGGGATTCTTGCCAAGCAACATCGGTCCCTTCTTTCCCTTGGTCCCTTTCGACGAAGATAACAACCCTCCTTAATTGTGTGGGCTTGGTGCTTCTCCAAAGACGATCGTATGGGGTAGAACACACATTCCTTCTACTTGTGCTTAGGTCGGAATCTTTTGGGCTATTGGTTGTGGTCTTTTTATTCTCTTTATCGTTCAAACCTCCCTAGTTCTCTTTAATTGTTCGTGGGCCTGTCGTATATGCCAACCACCTTTTCTTTGTCTCCCCCTTGCTTGAAATCTTATTCGATCTTGTTGCGCCATTCTATTCATTCGTTTTTGCCGTGAATAATCTTCAGTGGGATTTTTTACACTGTCCACTCTCTAAAGCTCTCTTTGCTCTCTCTCTTTCGCTTACTACTGCTAGATATCCGCACTCACCGTAATTCCCGTGGTCCCTCACAACATCACCCTCACAGCGCACACCCACCGACTACACTATACTACTACTACTGCCTCTCAGCCAGCATCGGACACTCTCTGCATCGCTCATCCCTTTCAGACAGACACGGACGGTCTCATACACTCTCGACACGATACAGCGTTAACCTTATCACATGAACTAATTCCTTTCGAATTCGTCTGTGCCGACTGTATGTCCTTGCTACTGCTGTTGGTACGTTGTTGTAATACCTACCATCTTCACCATACCTATATACCTGTGCTATGTACATTGATAAAGCTTCGTTTTCGCGTTGCTAGCACTGTTTCTTTCGGATAGCTATACCCCAAAAGTAAATGATATCTGTTCTACCCGATTCCTTGATTCGTTTTGAAGCCATTCAAGATGAGAACATTCAGAGGTGGTGTCGCTTCGGTTGATCATGACTATCTGTGCTTGGACTGAGTGGGCCTCGTCTATTTGGACGTGCTTTCGAGATTGTTTAACCTCGATAAGGTAGTTGTGGCTTTGTATTCATTCTAATCGCTTTCTACGAACACCACACGCTCTGGGCAACGTATTACAAGCTACAGAGGTTTAATCACAGGTATAGGTCCAGCAGGTACTATCCTCGTGGGATTGATCTAAGCCCTAGTCAGACCCGGAACGCAAGTGTATAGACTCTGCTACTCACCGAGGGATGCGACCAATAATAGTGCGTCTTGATGTGCTCAAAGTTGGTCGACGACTTGAACGCGTCCGAGTTCCAGTACAGCTTGCGCATCCACCTGCACATTTGAAGTGATGAAGGTCAGCGCCCATCCACCGCAATGGACAGAGTCAAGTTTGCACTCACAAGTCGATAGCGGGGTACCCATCTCGGATCGTGCGGAAGTTGCACTTGAAATGCCCGACGTAGACTGGGTCAAAACGGATCTGAATAGCGCGAATGGACACATAATCAGCTTTCAATGATACCTGACTAGGTGGAGGAAAGCGACGACATACAATTGTGACCCAGACGCGAATGTCTGCCTCGGTGAGGCGATCGCCTATGATGTAGTCTTTGCCTTCGAGGAGCTTCTCGAGCCTGTCAAGACTGTCGAAGACCTCGTGCACGGCTTTCTCGTAGGCCGCTTGGGTGGTCGCAAATCCTGATCGGTAGACGCCATCTATGAAAGAGCCGAGTCAGTCGACGTATTCTACCGAACAGAAGAGGGGCAGAAAACGAAACCTACTGTTGAGGTTGGGGTAGGTCCACTCGTTGAGCGCATCGATCTCACTGCGCAGCTCCTCAGGGTACAGGTCCACCGCGGCCTTGTCAGCCGGGAGGAGGTGGTTGAACGCGGTGTTGAAGATGCGCAGGATCTCAGAGCTCTCGTTGTTCACGATGGTCTGGTTCTTCTTGTCCCACAGCACGGGGACTGTGAATCTGTCGGGGTAATCAAGACAAGGCGTCAGTCACGCCGTGGTAGATTGTGGATCTTAGTGACTGACCTTCCGCCGTAGTTGGGGTCGGCCTTGAGGTAGAGATCTTTGATATGCTGTGAATTGTGAAGGGGGTCTGCGTCCGCGGCGGGGAAGGGGTCGACGGAGGCAAAGGGCCAGCCCTGTTCTCCCATGCGAGGGGATACAACGGTGACCGCTATTACCAGAATGCACAAAATCCATGAACCTCCTGGGCAGGATGGAATATTTTGGAACGAACGTACGTATAATGTCTTCTAGTCCCTTCAGTTTACGGGTAATCAGGGTTCGGGTGGCCCATGCTGAATGGAACGGGTTAGCTTCCCATTGCGAACACCGAAACGGGGGTACCAACGGCAAGCATAGGAGACATAAAGGTGGTATCGATCTGCACCGACGTTAGCGCCAACCCCTATTTCACGAGGAATATCGGGCATACCACGCTCCGGTTCATACTTTCCCCCCGCCTCAATGACGTCGCGGAAGGACGACGCCTGGCGTTTGAATGAACCATCGGGCTCCGTCTTCATGACTGCGATATTGCTTTGCGAGGAAACGTCTCTGGCCGACATCGAATTTGCAGTTGCAGCGTAAGTGGTGGTCGAGGTTCTTATTGGGCTCCTAAGCAGTGAAACAACAGGGCTCTTTATAGGGAAGCGCAAGCACGTCAACTGACGAGTTCCACCCGCACGTGCAAGTGTGGTAGGAGACCGTCCCAGTAAGCGCCTGGCGGCATTTCAGAATTCGCGGCTGAACTTGGAAGAGGTTGACTAAGGACATACCAGGATTAGGCGAACATTCTATTCCGTCAGTTCAGCATGTGGCGTCGAGGAAGGATTCAGACAGAATAAGGGTAATGACCACCACCCTTCACATTCGCCTGGGACTGCAGGCTCTTGAAGTGGAAGCTATGACAGAGACACCGGCTGGGTCGTCATTACAGTTTGTCATCTAATCATAGATACGCCTCAGGATCTTTTAGCGCCCCGAGATGCCCTTCACGAGCTCAATCCAATAGCGTAGTACACCCCGGGCCTGAAAGGTGGTGCTGAATGCCTGATCGTCGGGCTTCCACCAAGGACGCCACCCAGCGCCTAATAGTTATTAACGTTCCTTTCCCAGTGGCATATTGAAGGCGCCTAATCATGACCGAAAACCCAATAATTTATTACCATACAACAATGACAGCACAGATAACCTTGTGTAATACAGACTATAGATTGAGAGATTTTCCTTGTAGATACTCGACATATTCCACTAGAAACTGGACTTGTTCGTAGGTCTCCACTGCCTTGGCGTTACGCCGTTCGCGAACAAACGAAATGGCGGTCTCCACCAGTTTTACGACTTCCGGGGAATGGCATTCCTCCTGGGACGCACCAAAGACATCTTCAGGGGTATCTTCAGGGATCCAACCACACAGGCCGAGCCTGATCAGCCAACAGCAGGCGACGACCCCTGCGCGCCCTACACCTCCGCGACAATGAACCAGCACTGGTTTACCCTTCAGGGTGAAGTCTTTTAGAAGCTTCTCAAGATGAGAATCGATATAGGCGGGTGTTATGGGGGGTAGTCCTTCTGGAATGGGGATGCTAAAGATATACATTAGACCCTATGAATAGGAGTGGAGAGGATCAACGCGGCAACGCACCGAAGGATATCAATGCCTAGCGTCTGAGCAGACTGTTGGTAGGCTGGCCATGGCGCCCCCAGCAGCTCGAGCTCTTCGTCATCCAAACAACTGAGAAGGTCAGCCACTCGACTTTGTTTCTTGGACAGGAGCGATACTTACCAGACAACGCATCCGACGCCAAGGGCTTTCATTCTAGCCATGTCCATGCCTAGGTCCCGGCAGACCGAACTTCGCCCGTTGATAGGTCCGTTCAGCCTCACTATTCAACGCTTAGAGAAATGCAGTTGAAGACTCGAAGGATGTACCTTTCTTTCCTGGACATGACGACATGTAGAGGTTTCCAAGGGAGAAGGAGCCAGGGGTGACTTTGGTGTTTTGGCCCGGCAGGGGGAGGAGCTGAATCGACGACTGCATCGTCAAGGGTGACTGACCATCGTTTGGTATCTCGATGGAGAGCGAGAGGGAGATCGAGGGACAGCGGGGTATCGCCGTTGGCTCTTCGGTAGAACCAACTGACGGGAGGGTCGCAGAAATCGCGGCCTCGAGCGCGGTGCTGAGCTCTGGAGGATTATGTGAGAGTGTAATCGGAAGGGATGGAAGTGGCGGCACTTCAGAGTCATTGGGCGGAGGAAGATACCCAGGTTTCGCGATGCAGGCGTCCGGGACCTGTAAGAGAACAGGGGACGGCGGTCCTGCGAGCATGGCCTGGTCCAGGACCATGGAGACGAGTTCAATTGGAAGGAGGCATGAAATGCTGAAGAGGAGTCAGAATTACGCTCAGGGGGGCTCAACCGCTCGTACTTGATTGGGTGGGACATAGATGTTTTCATCCTTACGAGTGGACTCTGCGCAGTAAGCGGCTCGTCCATCGCAGCGCGCAGCTGGTCAGCCAGATGTTCGGCGACACTGTGGGCTGTCTGCGCAGAGGATACCCAGGCCGTCTGCATGTCGGCGATCTCGCGCTGCCTGAGCTGGAGATGCTGGAACTGGGCGGGAAAGTGTATGGACAGGGGTGAATACCTGATGGGGCAGCCTGGGGCCTGTGAGCGAGGCAGAAAAGCGGGAAAAAAGGACATACCCCGGACGCCATACCTGAGGCGATTGTATGCGCTCTGGTGGTGCTGGGATGCGAGGGCGGGGAGGGGACAATGGCTAGTGTGCATCCTTGGAGGACATCGTGGATATGTCGAAAGTGGAAGCTGTGTTTGTGGGAGTGATGGAGGTGCACGTGGGGCTTTGCTGTCGGGGCCACCCTCGCGACGAACTCTACTTTATTCCCATCGACGGTCTTTCCGACAGCAGCAAGACTGGGTCTCGCTCAGGCATACCGCCTCCCGACAATCCTTTCTACCTCTCCACCGACTCTCTTTTCTCTTCATGGCCCTTCGCTTCCAGAACAACTACGATTTCACCGATGTCCCCATCCCTACCACCAAACAGCCCCCTCGTACAGGAGCAACTGTACGACGAGCAAAGACCCTCACAAAGCCAGAGCGCAGCGTCGCACCCGTCCCCCTCATTAATCCCCAAAATTCCCACTCAGTTCCGGTTGGATCCAACGCTCCAGCGAAGGACGAGTACAACGGATCGACGACATGGAAGGTCTTTTCCAGAATCGTTTCCTTTTGGGCCCCAGACTTCGTTCTGAGTTCCATTGGCGGTCTCAAGGATGCAGCGGTGCGGCAGGCATGGAGGGAAAAGATTGCTCTCTGCTTCATCATTACCCTCCTATGTGGTGCTGTCGGGTTTGCAACCGTGGGCTTCCAGAAGGTCCTCTGTCCCGAAAATGCACAGTCCGACGCCAGCTTCGCCCGTGTCGGCGCCTTCCCCTCTGACAGAACCGTCGCTGTTCATGGAGGCCTCTTCAACACCACCTCATCCAAGGCCACCGCCGGCGTCGACTTCAAGGCCCTCGCAGCCAGCCAGTCAGGACAGGACATCACCGCCATGTTTACACGAGAAGCCAAGGACTTTGGCAAGTGCAATGGCGTCAACTTCCGCATTGCTCAGGATGCACCCTGTTCGACCGCGACGCCCTGCCCCCTCCCATCACTCGTCTCGGACGCCACCTTCTCCTCCCTCGGGCTCACTAAGACGGAATTCGTAGCTGGATACTCATGGGACCAAGTTTCCGAGCTTCGCAATTTCATCGTTATCGACGGCGCTGTTCTCAACCTCACTCCCTATATCACCCTCCACCCCAGCGCCATCCCTGGAGATAAACTCGACGCCGCTATCAGGACCGTTCTTGCCCAAGGAAAGCATGGTAAAGACGCCACATATCTGCTCCTTGGTCGCTCAGATTTCAAGAACGCCGTCCCATGTCTTAAGCAGCGCTATATCGCCGGAAACATCGACAAAATCACCTCGGGATGCTTCATATCGAGCCTTTTCCTATACGCTGGCCTCATCGTTATCATGGCGTTGGTCCTCATTCGCTTCGTCATGGCGTGTATCTTCAACTGGTTCCTCTCTGAACGTCTCGCCGGTCCTCCTTCGGCCCAAGAGCTTAGCCGGAACGCCATCAGTCCAGCCGTTCTTCCGGAAGGCGCAAACGTTTCTGTGGACAACAGGAACGGTACTGCCCCATGGTCCAACCCCAGCAAAAAGTTGACCAAAGGTGTCAAGGGTGGCCGGTCGATCGCTTCGTCATCCAGCACAACACTCACCAACCCCGAAACTCCACCTCCCATCATGAGTTTACAACAGATCGGCGCCGAGCTATTCGCTGTCTGTCTAGTGACGTGTTATTCGGAAGGAGAAGAGTCACTGCGCACTACACTCGATTCTATCTCCAACACTACGTATTCGGACGCACGTAAATTGCTGTTCGTCGTAGCCGACGGGATGATTACCGGTGCAGGCGAGAAACAGAGCACGCCCGACATTTGTGTTAGTCTCCTCGAGGCTGACCCTCGCTTCGGGAACCCTATGCCGATGTCCTATCCGTCGATCGGATCGGGAGCCAAGAGTTGTAACAGGGCGATGGTTTATGCTGGCCATTACAGTGAGTCGCGCACTGCTCAGTATGACTGATTTTCACTCAACCACCACCAGCTGTATCTGGACGCCGCACTCCGACCGTCATCGTTGTCAAGTGTGGTACCGAATCGGAGGCCGCAAACGACAAGAAGCCTGGCAATCGGGGGAAACGTGACAGTCAACTCATCCTAATGAACTTCTTTTCCCGGGTGACCTACAACGACCGAATGTCGCCCCTTGACTTTGACCTCTTCCGCAAGGTCCACGTTCTCATGGGTGTCACTCCTGACTTTTTCGAAGTTTGCCTCATGGTGCGTTTTGCTTTGCCTCACCCATGTGAAGTGGAGCTCAATGGACCCCACCAGGTTGATGCCGATACGAAAGTTTTCCCTTCGTCATTGGGACATCTGGTCAACTGCATGCATCACGATCAAATGATTATGGGCGTCTGTGGGGAGACTAGGATAGCCAACAAGCGGCAGTCTTGGGTTACGGCGATTCAAGTCTTCGAATACTTCATCTCCCATCACCTGGCAAAGGCGTTCGAATCCGTGTTTGGTGGTGTTTCATGCTTACCTGGTTGTTTCTCCATGTTCCGACTCAAGGCGCGCAAGTCATCCGGCGATGATTGGATCCCCCTCATCATTAAACCCGAAATCGTGAAGGAATACAGTCAATCGGAGGTCACCACCCTGCACCAGAAGAACTTGCTACTCCTCGGAGAAGATCGATTCTTGACCACAATCCTTCTTCGAACATTCCCAAACAGGAAGATGATGTTCTTGCCCCAAGCCCGCTGTAGAACAATCGTCCCCGACACCTTCTCTATGCTTCTTTCTCAGCGACGACGGTGGATCAATTCGACAATTCACAACTTGATGGAGCTCGTCCTGGTGCGGAACTTGTGTGGAACGTTCTGCTTCAGTATGCAGTTCGTTGTCTTCATGGATCTTCTGGGCACGGTCGTCTTACCGATCGCTATATCCCTCACATATGCCCTCGTCATTGGGAGCGCCATCAACCCCCCTAAAGATTTCGAGACAGCCATTCCTCTTCTGCTTCTTGGTGCTGTCCTTGGTCTTCCGGCCGTCCTCATCATGATCACCACGAGGAAGGTTGTATATGTCTTTTGGATGTTGGTGTATCTTCTGGCTCTGCCCGTATGGAATTTCATCCTCCCCGTTTATGCCTTCTGGCACTTTGACGATTTCTCTTGGGGAGAGACTCGGTAAGTCGTGTCCCGTCGCTGTGAATAGCCGCAAGCTAACAGCCCCATGCAGAAAGGTAGAAGGCGAAGGAAAGGGGGAGGGTCATGATGTCGGATCGGGCCCTTCTGGACCAGCAGTTCCTCTCAGACGATGGGAAGATTGGGAACGCTCCCGTCTGAGGAAGATCAAGCGTGATGAACGACGCAGGAAAGACCTCGAACGCTCGTACCCTAGCGGATTCTTTAACGGGGAACGCGACTACCTTCATGCACCTGACACTCGAAGTCAGTACGACGGCAGCGACGCCTTCTCCATGGCCTCATCCGACGACGACCACTGGGGTGCTCAAATTGGTGGCTACAATGAAAACAACGCGCAATACCCACCACCTCCGGTTGCCCTGTTTTTGCCTGCCGGCGATCAACTCTCGACTGCGAAGACTCTTGGTGGCGATGAATTAGAGGCCATGCTCGAGCAGGGATTTGACGATCGGCCAACACCACCACCTTCAGCCACCATGCCTCGGTACCAACTTGCCGACGCATCGACGACACAACTACCCATGATGAACACCAACAACGGATACTCTCCACTTTCCCGTTCGGGGTCACCTGGTGTCACCTCGCAACGCAACGTTCTGTCCCCCACAACACCGTCAGTGCCTCTGAATGGAGAGGATCAAGATCCGCGAAATTGGTCGCCCCCAAGAGGACAGCCGACGGGTCGAGAGAGATACGGACCCCTAGGCCCTCTTGATCCCACTGCGAAGTTCTAGACTAAGACCGGGTGGTTCTTCCTTCATTTCGTGTTTCCTCTCACTCATAGTATATAATCATTGATTGGTATACCCACTCACGTCACGTCATTCATGCATCGCCGTTCAATAGTTTTCGTATACAAACTCCTTCACATGGACTGTGGAATTCTAGTCTTATATCTCTCTAATACCCAACTTTTTCGGGGACTTCCTAAAGCTTAGGGTTGTGGTGTGGGGCGGTGGCACTGTCGATCTTCCTTTTCATGCATATAACATATATAGTATCTAGCAGACACAAAACAGTCATTCTTCTTCTCCGTGGATAATATGCTGCGAACGAGTCGTAAAAGTATCAAGTTGTGACCTAAGGACTGCGCTTGGCGCAGCTTGCTGACGAGGATTTGGATTTGGATTTGGGCGCTAAAGCCGGACGCGCGGACGGCAGACGCGGTTATGATGCAATTCAATTTGATGGCTGCGGGCCGGCACCGCGTTGCATATCTGCTGTGAAGTTGTGCCGTCTGCGCACGTCCACCGTTGCCAGCCATCTCGACGACGCCAGTCTTTCTATTGCTATCATCTCGTAATCCTAGTAATCTCAGTGACGAATCTGCACGATCAAGTATACCAGGAGGGCACGGAATTGTAGCGACTTAGGAGTGAGGAATGTCTTCGCGGGATGCCCTGGTACGTCCTACACACTGCCGTCCTACAGAACATTGAACCCTTCCTTCTCGTACATCGTACAGTGGGAGAGTGGACACGACGAAACGGTCGAGGTCAACCAGCGTGCCCTCATCGATAAAGTTCTAGCCCGCTACTCCGGAGAATTCACCGTCTTTCGAGAGCTCCTCCAGAACTCGGACGATGCGCGCTCGGAGGAGGTAGAAATCGTGTTTGAGACGAAGCCAAGCGTGGAGGATGCACCCGCTGGGGATATGCCCAGCAAGCAACTGCCAGATTTGAAATCCGTTCTTGTAAGCAGCCCATGGTGCCTCGGGGTGAATCAGGCGGTGACAGGGCGCGTTAGGTTCAACGGTGGAAGTTCCGGAATAATGGAATTGTATTTCGAGATGAGGATTGGAGTAGGTTGAAGAAGATTGGTGAGTGTGAATCCTGCTTACGAGGTGGTATGGTCCTTATTTCCATCTAGCCGAGGGGAACCCAGACGAAGAGAAGATCGGAGCATTTGGTGTCGGTGAGCACTCTCGGTGCCTGGTCTATTAGAGCGCTGTCCTCATGACAATTCAGGATTTTATAGCTTGTTCTCGGTTACGGATGACCCATGGGTAACGTCTGGAGGTGCGTCCGATGAGCCGGCATAAAGACTAGGCCTAATATAAGTTTCCAGAGCAATGGATGGCATTTTACTGGAAGGATAAGAAGGACCAGGTGCGTTTAGGGTCACCACAGCTTCCTGTGATGAATTTAACGTATGCCCGACTCAGCTATATGCGCGTAGAGGAACCCTCCCTTCAAATGCAGAGGGAAAAGAATGGACTACATTTGACATGCCCCTGCGAGAACCGGCCCCCATTCCATTACCCTTCGACTTGATACGTTTCTTGACATCGTCTATTACCTTCATGACCCACCTAAAGCGGGTCTCCGTCTTTCTGGACGACAAACGCCTCGCCCGATTAGAGAAGACTGCAGACGAGCCCCGAGTGCTTGATGTCCCGAAAGGGCTCAAACCTCGTACAGAACTTGGGATAATGACTGTGAAGAGTATCCGCTCAACTCGTACGTCTATCGAGGCTAGATCGTGCGGTATGCTCATACGTTCCTAGCTGTGCATATTCGGGCTGAGGTTCTCAAGTGGGTGTACTCGCTGGGCTCTGAGAAGAAACGGATCATCCCAGTGATGGTAAAAGCAGTCCCCAAACCGTCGTTTGGAGGGCTCTTCTCCTCCATCTTTTCTGGCCTGTCTTCAAGTCCAGCGACGCCGCAGCGAGGTCCTACACCCCTTCCTCAGCCTGATACCCCTGAAGTTGATCCGCAGGGGGATCTCCTGACTGCCAACGACTCTGCTGTCTCTCTCACTGTATACTCTGCGGAGGTGACGACAAAGCTGGATAGAAAGTTCTCTGCGGCTTTACACCGATCGACGAAGAAGGAGCCACCCTCTAAGCTCCGTTATGAGCTTATATATGTAAGTAGCACGACCATAAGTCAATCTCATGCTCACTTTTAACTTTGTCCTTCAAGACCGGCAAACGCGAATACGATGCAAGCGTTTTGGAGGACTCCAAATACCCATCCTCTACAGGCAGTATTTTTCAGGGGCTGCGTTCTGATCTTGAAGGGTATGCAGAATTCCTCCGTTGCGCCTTTTAAACTATGGCTGATGTTTCTTTGTTGTCCTTAGTCTGGGAACGACCAGAGTGTTCATCGTAAGTCCTCGGCCATCTGCCACCCCGATTTAACTCGAACTCATAACTGTGATCAGGGTCATTCGACTGCTCAGACCACTGGTATCGGAGGTCATATGGCGTCCAGGTTCATCCCCACGGTAGAAAGGGAGTCAATCGACTTTATGTGAGTTTCCTCCTACTATCAAGTAAAATGCGAAGCTGAGCTATACCAACAATAGGGACCGAAACATAGCAGGTAAAGAGAAATCCTTCACTCTCTCTGTTCAGCTTCACTGATATTGCATAGTGTGGAACAAGGAGCTTTTGTATGTCGGAGGAATCTTGGCCCGTTCGGCCTACGAATTCGAACTTCAAGACATCAAGACAACATGGGGAACATTGAAAGCAGATGCTATCGAAAATTCATCGCAAGAACGTCAGGCTCTGATTCAACGCTCCATTCACGCCATGAAGTTCTTTACCTTCCATACGTCTACACCGTCTGCAGACGTCTCGCAACTACTCGAAACAGCGTTTTTCGCTTGTTCCACTACCTCCAACTTTCCCATCGTTTCATCTCGGGGAGTCATGAACTGCAGCGAAATTCGAATGCCCGATGCTTCGCTGTCGACATTCGTGAAAGACCTGCCCGTGGTGCCTCAAGAAGTCATATCCGATGCTCCCCAAATGCTTGGTGCCCTTCAGTCAAAGGGCCACATCAAGTCTATCACTTTCGACGATGTGTTGAAGGAGCTCAACTCGAGGCCATTGTCAACGAGCGAAATGGTTTCTTGTCTCCAGTGGTGGGCCCAAATCAGCACAGACTACAGAGGCGACCGAAACAAGCTTGCCACCGTTCAGAGGACCCTCATTGACGCCGCCATCATCACCACAGAAACCCCTGGGAAAGCTGAGAAGCTGACGCTACTCTCGACCATCAAGACCTTCGTTAATCCCAAGTCCATCATTCCAGTAGATGGGCCTTTACCCGCCCACGTTCTACCCCTGGATGTCAGCAAGGAGCTTGACACTAAGGTTCTCTGGCCCATTTTCGGCTGGTACGAACTACCAGTAGTCGAATGGCTGACCTACGTCTGCTCTGTTGGAGACAAGGAGGGTGCCCAATTCGACATCGAGGTCTCACCCCCATGGGCGGAACGCGTCCTCAGTGTCCTTTCTCGAGGATGGCCATCACTTACCGGCCAAGATAAAGAGACGATTGTGGCTTCGTTGAAGGACAAGACGTGTATCCCGACTTCCGGGGGAATGAAGTCCCCGGAGCAGGCCTACTTCGCCAGCGTTAACATTTTCCAAGACCTGCCCATTGTGACGTTACCCTCTGGAAATAGTGTGCGTGGCGCAATGGATCGCCTCCTTCAAGCCCTTGGAGTTAGAAAGCACGTCGAGTTGCAGGTTCTGTTCAACCGGTGCGTAGTCCCGAACGACCAAAACACCCCACCAGAGGTTTACGGGCATCGAAAGGATGATCAAGACAAATCAGTGGACAGTCGCGGATCTAGTCAAATACCTCGCTTCCATCCGTTCGACCCTATCTAACGAAGAGTTCACGCGCTTGAAGAGCACAGCTGCGTTCTCGAAGGAGACCGGCAGCGACGCAGAGAAAGCTGTGGCCGCCAGGTATCAGGCTAGACAGCTTTACGAGCCTTTAGATGTCTTCCGGAAACTGCATCTTCCCGTCCTCGACTGGGGCCAGAATGTGAGGTGGAGGGGCTCTTCGGAAGAAGGTTTGTCTGGTACCATGACTGAGCTTTCCACTAACTGATCTATCGTGGCAAGCTAAATTCCTGTTCGACCTGGGTCTGCAGCGTCAACCGCCTTTGGGAACGATCATTAGTCTATGCACAGACGAGGACTCTGAAGTATGCGTCTTTTCTCTCCAGCTCACGTTATCGTTCTTGCTAACGACCGCTCTCAGACTCGATCCGTGGCACTTCGTTATCTACTGGATAACGTCACCACTAAGTATCCTGACTACGATGCTCACGACTTCATTAGTCTGGCTTACATCCCGGCTCTCCGCGACTCTCAACCCTGTCTGGCGACACCCAAAGAAGTAGTTTCCAACATCCAGTGGGCGGAACTGGGTTTCTTAATCCTAGACCCCGCCTATCAGAAAGATGCCAGCAAGTTGCAGGTCGAAGCCCATCCTCCGCCAGCCCAGCTTATCCAGCTCCTGAAGACCAAGCCCCCCAAGGACATTGCGCAAGCTACAAAGTGGTTCAATATCATATCGCCCAGGTTACCAGGTGAGCGATGTTTCAGCACACTATAAAGACCCATCAACCGAAGTGCGTATCGGCAGAATTTTCCAGCTCTCAACTCCAAACACTGTCCCAGACTGCGTTCGTACCCACGAAGATTGGCCATCTGGTTCCTTCGTCATGTTACATTGGAGCCCAGTCGAACAACTCAATCCACGCAGCACTATTCACCTTTGTCAACTTTGGCGGCTTTGCAAACTCCTTCTTGATGGCATGCGGCGCTAAGCAGGAGCCGACCATAGAAGAAATAGCCAAAATCATTCTTGAGAGCCCCTCCAGGTACTTCAAGTTATGTGGCGAAGATGCCGAACGGTGAGTTAAATGTCGACTGGCAAAGACATGCCAAGAGCAGGAAAACTCAGCTACCTTCAGGTACCTCCAGGAGCTGCGTAACCTGGCCATCAATCTCAAAGTGATTTCGGGCACCACTATCATGCGTATGAAGCGCTCTCCTATACTACTCGCAATACAGTTCAAGCCGAAGTTGAATGCAAAAGGAGAAGACCCTGACGATGAAGAGATGGACGCGACTTACGGCCTCAAGAAGGCGGATGAAATCGTTGTGGTGGATGAAACGAATACGTACCAGGCCTTCAAAGACGTCCTTTGGATCGCGCCCCAGGAGGATCTCATAGAATGTGAGGGATTGCACCTATCTATCTCGTTCTGTTCCTCTGTTCTGACAAGTGCGCTCAGCCCTATACCAGACGCTTGGTTCTCGCAAGTTGAGTATGCACGTCAAGGAGGAGTACCAGTGTACCTCAGAAGTCCTCAACTCAAAGAAGGCGGTCGAGATTCAAGAGCTAGTTCTTGAGCGGTTACCCTTGCTCCTGTACGAGCACACCCACTCCCGAACTCGAGTTTCGATGGGCTGGCTCTCAACACCAGGCAACCTGGTTGTCAAGACGTACGGCAAGATTGCGGTGGCGCGGCAGCTTAAGGTTGGTGAGCTGCGTATCTCGAAGAGCCAGGAGGTGTCCGCGATCGCCAAGCGTCTGGCGGGCGGACCCATACAGCTGTGGATTGCTGGGAACACCCAGATTGACATGTACGAGTAAGTGGCAGTCTCGCAGACTGTTCTGGCATGGTATTTAAACCACCCTCAGTGTCGCCATGTCCCTGAACAAACAATTATTCGACGTTCCAAAGGCCAACGATGCATTACTGCTCATGACCTTCCTCTCGACTGACCTCCGTTCTCTAAAGCGTCGGGGGTACAACGGTAAGCGAATCGCACTGCACATTCCTTGTTCGAGGCCCTGATATAGCCATCAGTCAACAGGATCTTGAAGCAGAGGGCAGCAGCCCTCCCGCCACCGGCCGCTCCCCCTGTCCTACCGCAAGACCACAGCATCGCGAAACCTCCAATCCCGGGGGTGCCAAGCGCACCTCTAGGGGGCGGACCGCCGCCTCCGCTTCCACCAAAACCAGACAGCGGACTGCAGCAGGCGTTGACTCAAGCGCACGCGAACCAGCAGCACGGTTCTTCGCCACTTGGGAATTGGATTAACAAGGCGAAGGACTCGCTCCAGAATGTGCGAAGCAACGCTCCGACTCGAAGTTCCTCACCGGCGCCTGTGTCGATAGGTGGAACTGAAGCGCGGCCGATGCCTCCCTCTGCACCTTCCACGTCGAAGCCTAGTACTGCGACACCGACGAATGTCATCGGTAAGTAATCATATAGTACATATATCGCAGTCCGTTCAATGGTCTTCATCTCTAGCCCACAATATCGACCTCGCAGTCAAAGCGTGCAAAGAAGAGTCGGGGAACGTTCTGCACAACCGTGAATCGATGCAAGAAGTACACGAGACTCGCAATGAAAGCTATTGCGACGTCTCTGGTACATCAGAGAACCTCCGGCTAGCCGGTAAGTCGACCGTCTGAGCTTGTCAGCCATGACTTGACGAAACCTTGCAGGTGAGATGGGGAAAGTCAAGATCTACTTGTCGGATGGTGGGTCACATTGCGCTCAATACGTTGCTTTCTGTTTACCATGGTTCTCTAGATGTACCTCCAGAGGTTGCATACACCTTCCTCAGGGATAACCAGGACGCGTTGGCGAGGTTCATCCACATTCTCCTGCCATTGTCGAGGGTGTACGACCTCCCTCAATCGACGCTGCATATCTTCTACGATGTCACCGGCGGGTTGATCGCGTTTAACAGGAACGCAAGTCTCTTCGTGAACTTTAGGTTCTACCAATCCTGGCGTATGTCTCTCATCCACCATGTCCGTTGTAGCTGACAAACTTACCCTTTACAGATGATGCTGAGGTTCAAACTAAACAGCTAAACAATGCCTACATCTCATGGTGCGTCATATCTGGATCCCTGAAAGCCATTTCCGACCTTTTTCGCAGGTACTTTACGCTTGCGCATGAGATTGCACATAACTTGGTGCAGCCGCACAACTCGGAGCACGAGTTCTACTTCTCAGCGATTTGTGAGAAATACCTCATGTCGCTGGGCCGCCTTCTGGCTGCGAATTGATACCCCCACCTGGTCCAGAACATTTTTGTATATATAGACACCTTTAGCACCATACTATCTACGATTGGGCGACGATTGGGGGTGGAGAGCGCGTTGGGCGCGTTCCATCCAGGAGAGCAAGAAGCGCTGCGCGGGCCAGAGGTTTACCGGGTAGCGGAACGTGGTGGCGGAAGCACGAAACGAGTGCACGTGAGAGCCATTAAGGGCAGGGCGCGTTAACTGCTTGGCTCTGAGCCCTGTCCACCGCCCTGCACTGCTTCATCTCAGGACAACCACAGAAACTAGTATTTGAAAAGCGTCCTGCACGGCACACATTCTTGGAAACCCTGGTCCGTCCCGCCATCCCCAGATATCCTGCACTCGACCGACCTAATTAACCGTATGCTCTGCAATCGGTTCAGCATTTGGAAACCAAAATTCTCTCCCTTCCATTCACCGGCACCCAACACTTTCCATCGAAAAGAGTTGAAGCGTATCCTGGAATAGGTGCAAGGTGCATCTCAGCTCGCTAGTGCTGCGAGGGCCTCGTTTCTTCCCATCCTCCATCCTGTGCGCAGGCCGATTTAGCATCCCACCATGCAGACCGCCATCATCAGGCCGTCCTCCTCGATCAGGAGGAAACCCTCAGCGACGTACAAGTCGCCCACTGCCGAAGAATGGAGCACCTTCGCCCCCTGCCCATCCGTACATCGGGCCAGTTCTTCGTCGCAGACGCCCCCACCCCGTCCCCCGCGTCTCCAGACGTCAGGCGACGCACTTTCGAAGAAGACATCGAGCAAGATCTCATGCAAAACCCCGCTGCTCCCTCTCTACCACCCTCTAGGCCAATTGGCGCTCTCTCTCCCTCCATTGGACCCTGCATCATTTGGGCTACACCTTCCTCCACTAAATTATAATGACCCCGAAACGAGTCGCTCGTCGTCACGTGCACGTCGGCGCTCGGCCGTCCCCCAGGTCGCGGAGCCCGCCGCCGAGCCCATCGACATCCAAGCGCCCGCCGCGCCTATTGCCTCGACGGTCAGTGCCGTCGCTGCGGTTGCTGCTCATGAGATCAAAGAACGGGCAAGCCCCCGAAAACGCAGGACCGGTGGTGGTGGTGGTGGTAAGCGGAAAAGAAGGGACAACGAGTCGACGGACACGTCCTACCCGGCCAAGCGGACGCGGGTGCCGAGGGCCACGACCACGGCAGTGGTTGAAGAGGAATCACACACGGAGGTGGAAGCGATTAGCCCTGACGATCCGGAAGAGAACGAGCTCGACGATGCAAAAGCGGTTGAGCGGAGAACTACGCGATCTAGAGCGGTGCTCAAGCGACAAAACTCGACAGCCAGCGCAAGTGAAACGCCGTCGAAAAGCATCTCACCAGGGGCCCCGGATGTGCCTCTAGACTCCACTGGGCATCATGATATTGAGATGAAGGCCGCCTCGCCAGCACCTGACCCGCCGAGGGTGCAGGCGCCGGCGCCTGAACCTGAACCTCCACAGACAGCTGCGCCGAATATAGAGGAAAAGGAGGAGGGCGAGCTGAGCGACGACGGGGCATAACTGTAAAGTAGCACACGAACGATTTTGTATTTTGGAGGGGAGGCAGCGGATTTATCGAGTCTATACCTATGTAGTGGTAGTGGGACTCCGCCAAATGAAACAATTTAGTGGAAGTCGGACGAATTTAGTGGGACTCTGCAATTTGGTGGAACTCTGCGCCGCACCATACGCCGGGCATCACCGTGTGGCCGATTCGGCAAATGCGGTTCAGCATGGGTCATTTTCGCCAAGTAATGACCTTGGTTAACGCGTCGTGTTGTGTAGAACGAATGGCGGACCCAAAGCTGTTTCAAGCTATTTTATTGGAACCTTCCTTTGCAATTTTTACCTTGGAAGACATCACTCTCGCTCAAAAAATCAATTCTTTTCAGTGTTTCTTCCATCGCAATGGATGTCCTCGACTCAGACGACGTCCAAGCATCGCCAGACACCATTAAGTCTGAGTTCAGGGACCCCACTGGGCTGAGAAGGGTTTACTTTGATGCTGCTAGCCTCACGGTCTCCGAGGCAGAGCGGTTCCGTGACTTTGTGAGTACACTTCGCCTTTAGCCATGAATTTTCGTACAGACTATCGTGAACTACACTACAAAGTCGACTGTCTTGAAGAACGGGCACTAGAAAAGGCCTACAGAGCGAGAAAGACGCCCATCAGTATTGCCGTCGTCCCTAACAGGCACAGACGTCGAACAGGATGGCCACTTCGGTATGATTTAACCATAATTTCTCTCGCATACTATCCGAGTGTTCTAATGCAAATGCAATTATAGATGCTAGCACTGGTGTGCAAATGGACCACTTTTGAAGTCTTCAATCACTAACCACCATGCTCACTGTGTCGTCTGCTTGGCGCTTGATATACCAGGTCCAAATTAGGCATGAAGGGCCGAGAGGCGGTGGCAGTCGTCGCCGGGGTCGGTGAACACGCCGGTCACAAATTGGCGGAGTTCCACTAAATTACGCAGAGTACCACTATTTTACTGTATTTACGGAGTTCCACTACCACTACATTGGTCACTCCCCGGATTTATCACCACGATTGTTGTGTTTTTTTCCCGTGAGGTGTGATGATTGATCAAAACATTCGGAATCGGCCGATGAGAGGGCCAGGGACATAATATGCAGGCGCGGTGAAATAGCTCGCGACGACGGATGGGGTACCATTTCGCCTAACGCCCATCCGTCCAATCATGCCTGCAGTCCGCAACGAAGCCGCCGCCAAGGCCCAGCGCAGCGTCCGTCCCGCACAGTCCCCAAACACCACCCCCTCGACTGACCCCAGCTCTACCCAGCGCGCAAGAGTCCCCGTCCAATGTCCTACCTGCGAAAAGGTCGTCAACCGCAAGGCTGACTTGACCAGGCACATGCAGGTCCACAACAAAGGAGCAGAGTGCGTTTGTCGTCCACCTTTCTTTCATCACAAATCCGATCTTGCTCTCTAGACGATACACTTGCCCGTACCAGGAATGCACTTATGCCACTCTCCAAAAGTCAAATCTCACCACCCATCTGCGCACCCAGTGAGTAGCCTCCTGATCTTGATATCCCGGCGGTTCTCATCACCCTTTCCCCCCTGCAGCACAGGAGAGAAACGATTTTCGTGCCAGGACAGTCCTGGCCAGTGCGATTTCCGCACCTCCGACCCAGCCGCATTTACACGCCATAGGAAGAAGAAACACGGATACGTCCCTCAGGCGCGATCACGTAAAGGAAGCATCGCGACGGAACTCGAGTCCTCCCCCGCCCCCAGCACGTCAGGGCCCTCCACCGGCACCCCCTTCCCGCAGGACCCACTCATCAGGCCTGTGCGCGAGGTCAAGGAGCCAACGAACCACGATGAGAGACAGAGGCAACGCGCCAGCGGGTCGGAGCTGCCACGCATAACGGTTCTCGAAGACGACGACGATCATCCATCTCCCATGCCTTCGGAGGAAGAGGAGAACTCGGGCAACCACAGCGACTCCAGCGAGAGCTCTGTCTCGACCGGCCCCCGCTCGACCCGCGTCTGCTCTCGCGAATCCTCCGTGTCCGAGGTCGACGATTTCCTCGCAAAGACCATCGATTCGCTCAAGCATGTTGTGGGCCGCAGGCAACGAGGCGCCTCATCCCCGACCGTCGGGAAATTGGTCCCTGTCCCAGTGGAACCCCTCCCTTCGGGTCCCGCGAGCGCGATTGCTCCTGCCCCCCAACGCCATCCGCCCATCTCGTTTGAAAGGCGAGGCTCAGTGGGAGGACCCCCATGACCGGTCTGCCAGGCACGACCCCGAAATTCCATCTTACTCAAGGAACGAATGATCTAAGCAACGCATAAAAGACTATGAAAGGACAAGCAAGAAACAATAACTATCATTTATCTATCTCATCTCCCATTTAGCACCAGTAACCAACACAGTACCGTGGCGCATAACGCGACCTTCTACTACTCGGACAGCAAGAGACTCCTGTACATTCGCCCTTTTTCTGACCACTTTGTACCCACCTCCGCTCATCGTTCTCACTCAACATGTACATTGCATGCATTGGTTTCGGACTCGAACTTGCACTTTTACAGAGACTGCTAGCACTACAGGATACCCTCATCCAATGTACAGTTCTGTACAGTATACCAGCCAACCAACCAACTCTGCGCTCCTCCTATTTCCTTCCACTTCCAGTGCCTCGCTGCACAGTGCGGGCCAGAACAATAAAAAGTCCTCGTTGTACGTGTGGACTCTGAGGTGCGCTTCTGTCGGCTTGATAGGGGTTGATTTGCAATGTTTCTGATGAGGCTGATTGATGGGCGCTACCCCGCCAGCTGAACACAAAGCAAAAGTCGTCTGCCGCCCCCCGTCCCCCAGCAAGGGTTAATGTCCCCTTCGGGGTGACATACGAAAAAATTGGAACGATACAGAGAAGATTAGCATGGCCCCTGCACAAGGATGACACGCTTTCCCGGAGTGGTAGATCTACGGATCTCAATATTTATTTTGTTGCCTGCTAGAATATGCAAATGTTAACGGGCCCTGTACCCACTGGGTCGAGTCTCAAGTTTCAAGTGCTTTTTTCCGTCCTCGCAACTACGAGTCATCTATTACTAGTAGGACACAGGTATCCAATGCACTTGGACGCGTTGCCGGGTAAGGTTGCCCAAAACATTAAGCGCGAGTGACGTCCTTGACCACCTCCACCGATGTCCACCAAGACTCTCTTGAAGACCGCCAGGGATAAGCTCAACAAGAAGGACTTCTCTGGCGCTAGAGATGCGGCAGAACGCGTTCTCGATTTCGAGCCTTCCAACTACACAGCGTAGGCGGCACTCTCCTCGTTAAGCACGATCTACGCTCATGGCCCGCCATCAGACACGTCTTCCTAGCCTTGTCCGCGTTCGAGCTCAATGATTATGATAAGAGTGAAAAGGTACGATAACAGCCTTCCTTGTAGTGCGCGATCTCACTAAGTAGGTGCGATGACAGGTGTACAAGGCGGCTATTGAGTTGGAGCCCACTCAACTCCTCGCGAGACAAGTACGCAGCGATCGGCATCCCACTGTCATTCTAACGAACGACGCATAACGAGAGAACAGGGCCTACTCAAATTCTACGAAAAGACGAACAAGACAGACAATGTAATCGAGTGCTTGCGGGACCTTTCCGATTTCTACGTGAGGAGGTACGTTCCAGATGGTTCATACCAAAGCAAAGCAGCTGATCCTAGACAGTGGGGATGCCTCCAAGCTCGCAGAGACCATGCAGAGATATATCGAACTAAGAAGAGACCATGGGACGAAGCTACAGGTGCGCTGAGGCTTCCGATCTCTTTGTACCTCCCAGACTTACGGAATGTCATGGTCCCAGATAATCCAGGCGCTTATGGAAGTACTGCCGGGATCGGACTACTACACTGTCTTGTCGAGCCTTCCAGAGCCTGATCCTACAAACCCCTCTGCGACGACCATTTCCTGGATGCAAAGTGCGATTCACGACTCCCTGCCCATCCTCGAGGAAGTCGTGTCTCTGCTTGAGAGCGAGGAGCAAGCCAAGTTCACGAAGGAGTTCAACGCGCGCCGGACGAGGTTGGGCGCTCCGAACCCAAATGCGATTAGAAAAGACCTTGACAGGGAGATCTGTGGAGATTCAAAGGTGCGTCCCGCTTCCTTGTCTTTATGTCCATCAGTATCGGCGCTAAACTGCAGATCAGTTGCCTTCGCTCTACAATGAGGTGCTGAACCATCCCAAGACTTCAGAGGAACTGCGAATCTCGACGGAAGCAAAGCTCATTGAGCAGAAGCAGCGTCATCTTTTCTCAGTATCTTCAGCGGACGCCGATGTCAAGAAGGGTTTGCAGGACGAACTGGTGGCGCTGGTCGACGGTGTCGTTCTGATTCGAAGACCAAACCAAGACGTATGGAATCTATGTATCGAGTGGCAGGATTATGAGAACTTTGGTGAGCGTCTTTTATGATCCTTCCAATCTGTCTTAACTCTTTTCCCAGAGGAATTGGACCAGTCACTGTTGAAGAACTACCTCGATCTCTTTCCCGCTTCCCCTCTTTCCAGCATCATCAAGGGCTACCTCTTGTACCACGGAGTTTCTCTCTCAGACGGGAACGACAAGAAGGAGAATGAAGAAGATCTCGGTGAACTGGGCCTCGATATCCTACTCGTGAGCTTGTTGCCTTGCTATTCACCGCACCATCTCAACCGGACAATAGAGCATTCCAGTGGAAAGCATAAATGGCGCCTTTACCAGCCGAGCTATCAGTGAGGTCTACGCAGACGTTGAGGACTACGAGAACGCTGCAAAGCTATCTCGAGAAGGGCTCAAGCATCTCTCGATGCTCGAGAGCAACGTCGGGAAGAAGTTGACCAAGTTCGTTGAATCGCATCCCTCCCCTTTACCATCCTAAATATCTATCAGGACTCGTGTTGGGCTCCAAGTCATCCTTGCGACATCTCTCGTGCACCTCCATCCACCGAAGAACCACGACCAGGCCATAAACTTGATATCAGAAATCTTAGCCGCATCTCCAAACAACATCCGCGCCCTTATGGACCGCGGGTTCGTCCTCCAGGCGAGAAAGGACTGGCAAGGCGCCAAGGACAGCTTCGACCGAGTCATAGCGACAGATCCTACATCCTACCACGCCCTTCGGGCCCGCGAAGAAAGCGCGTGGTCCGAGACCCAGCTCGGACAATCAGACGAAGCTATCGTACACTTCGAAGGCGTTCTACACGAACTTGAAGGTGAAGAAGGCCGCGAATTCGAGCTCGCTCGGTGCCTCTGGAGACTCGGTCAGACTTATTGGGGCCTCGGGGGCGACAAGCGCGAGCAAGCCTACACGCACTTTATCCAAGCGCTAAAGAAGGACCCTTCTTACGCCCCGGCGTTCACGTCCCTTGGCCTGTACTACCTCGAGTGTGCATCCCCATCTGACCCTGTCCGTGCTTCCAAGTGCTTCCAGAAGGCCTTTGAACTTGACCCTCGAGAGGCGCTGGCTGCAAGGCACTTGGCAGAAGGGTTTGCGAACGAACGGGAGTGGGACTTAGTCGAGGTTGTGGTCAGGAGAACAATCGAAGGAGAGGGAAGTGCAGAGGCGGGTCCTACGGTCACGGCTGAGGCACCGTCGAGTGATGTGACGGCGAACTCATGGGCCTGGAAGGCATTGGGAGTCGTGGAACTTGTATGCATATGTTACCTGTACCCTCTGGTGATGGCCATTGACTATCTCTTTCCTTTAGACTCACCAAAACTACCCTGCAGCTATACAGGCATTCCAGGTTGCTCTCCGCGCGGAGCCCCAGGATGCTACTCTATGGTTGCGGCTGGGCGAGGCATACGGGAAGGCTGGACGATACGCTGCAGCCATCAAAGCGCTCGAGCATGCCCACGAGCTTAACCCAGACGACTGGCTTTCCTCGTACTTCATCGCCGAGGCACAGCAGGGAGTGGGTCTGTATAGGGAAGCTATTCAAGCCCTCGAAGTGTTGGTCGAAACACGCCCCTCTGAACTCGGTATAATCTCTTCTCTGGCCTCAACGTACCTGGACCTGGGAGTGTCCGAGCTCGAAGGCGGTTTCATTTCGAGAGCAGAGAGCTCTTTCTTGTCTTCCCTGAGGTATGCTCTCAAGTTCCTGTCGATTCAGGCTGGGTTACGGTCCCTCGGGTGGAAGATCATCACCGATGCGACGTTCCATCTTTCGACGGTATCGACATTCCAGGATGAACAAGCTGTCTTGGCCACTTTGGCGGAGCTTCGCTCACACCTGCCCTCGGATAATGCCCGCCTCAAGGACATCATATCCCCACCCGCTCTGGAAAGCCCCATTGACGGACTGGACGCCCTGAAGATCTCGATCCTGTGCGCCGACTACCGCCTCTCCCTCAGCCAGAGCAATAACGATACCAGCGCTTGGTACGATATGGGCATGGGCCTCCACGCCTGGTCGATCCGGGGCAACGAGTCAGACCAACTCTCCACCCTCATTACCAAATGCCTTTCTGAAGCTGTTCAGCGCGAGTCCACTAGCGCCGCATATTGGTCTGCGCTCGGTACATCCTACTTCTCCAAGAACCCTCGGGCGGCGCAGCATTGCTTTATCAAGGCGCTCGAAATCGACAACAAGGACGCGGCTATATGGTGCGATCTAGGACTCCTATACTATTTCCATGACGATATCCCGTTGGCGCAGGAGACGTTCCAGAGGGCGCAGGTGCTGGACCCTGATTGCACACTGGCTTGGATGGGCCAGGCGCTGATTGCGTCTGGGTCTGGGGAGGAGAAGCACGCGATGGCGTTGCTCGCTCATACTGTTGGGTTGGACCGCCCTATCGTAAGTACCATTTATTTGTCTCCATCTGTACTCGTCCTAACAGTCTTAATAGCCCGAAGCCGACTACACCTACAGTCTGCGCGTCTTCAACTCAATAAGCGAACGAAAACTCCCCCGCGCAAAAGCAGTCGAACACCTCCTCCCCGTCTTCTTCCTCCTCAATCGCTACTGCGCGCGCCAACCCGACGACGCGACAGGTCTCCACCTCTTTGCGCTCGTCTGCGAGCGGCTTGGCCACAAAGACTTCGCAAGGGACCTCGTGAACCGCGGGATGCGCATTCTCGAGCGGATCTACGAGGAGAAGGAAGACCCGGTCGTCGAGCGGCAGTTCATGATTGCCAACGCGACGCTCGGGCGCCTCCTGCTCTCGACGAACGAGCCGGAGGACAGCATGATCACGTACGAAACGGTGCTTGGGCTCTTGCAGGACGGGGACGAGGTGAAGGGCGTGCTGGAGACACAGGCGAAACTCGGTATCGCGATGGGTCAGGCGACGTTGCGAGACATGCAGGAGGCTGTCCTGTCGCTGCAGTACGCGCAGGGGATTGCCCCGGAGAACGAGGCCCTCAGGGCGCAGTGCTCAATTTTGCTTGCCCAGGCCCTGTGGTCTACGAGGGACCCTGAGTATTGCGAGTTGGCGAAGGAGGAGTTGTTGAAGCTGTATGTGTCGTTGTTCCTGTCCTCTTGAAAGCGATACTGATACTGTGGTTAGGATTTCCGAGGATTCTAACAACTTGCCTGCGATCAACGTGCTCGCAGGGCTGGGTATCCTGACGAAAGATGAAGGTCTCGTTGACGCCGCCGTCTCCGAAATTGTTTCCTTGCCGCCGGACGAGCGCGTCGCCCTCGACCACGACGGGAACGTCGACTACCTCCTCATTCAATACCACCTCAGCCAAGTAAGCTTTGACGAAACCTTTTCATCCTACCAACAAGCTAACTTTTAACCCAGGGCGACCTCGCAAAAGCGATTACAACCGCACAGAACTCGCTCTTCTCTTCACCCGCCAATATCGTCAAGAACAACACCCTCGGCGCACTCCTCCTCAAAATGCGCTACCCTTCCGGCACCCTCGCGCTTGTCAGTGGACACGAGGATGCGCTCACGGCGGGGAGCACGACGCTCATGCTCAGCGCGGTTGCACACTACCTCTTGTACTCAGCTGCAGAGCCTGGGGCGCAGGAGGAGCACGAAAAGAAGGCGCTAAAGGCGGCTCAGCGAGCGGTGATGATGAACCCGGGCAAGGCAATATGTTGGCAGGTGCTTGCGTGCATACGCAAGGCAATAGAGGGGAGACGATAATACGTACCTGTATTTCCGTAGGGTTTCTCTTGATTTCCGTCCAATCCGATGGTTCTGGTAAGGCGATGAAACGCGACAATTTCGTTCCGACAGACCGACAGACAAATAGTGACAGTAATATACAAATAAGGATAAGAATAATGATAAGAATAATGATAAGGAGCGAGATCATCATCTATCTAGAGAGGGGACTGGCAGACCTAGGCATAATACAGGGAATAAACATACAACAGGGGCAGAGACAAAGCAATGATACGAATACAGTATTGACCGTTAAAAACCCAAAAGCAAAAGCGAGAAAGTGAAGAAAGAGTCGGAGATAGTGAGAAACGTGGATAGCCTGCTAAAAAGAGGAAGAAAGGGAACCGGAAGCCCATGTTGGTCGGTCTGGACGTTAAACGTTATACCGCGGATCGACTGTGAGGCCGTGGTCCCCCACCATCCCGGGGAACGTGAAGTTGTCGTAAATTCCAAAGTCCATAGGGTCGTTGTTGTTATCCTCATGGGAATATCCATGAACATTCTCCAAAGGATCGATAGTCTCATAGCTCGCCAAGACAGAAGAGAGGTTATCCATAGACGGCAATGTATTCCCTTTCAGCTCGTTTTGCCAGATGTTCGGCATGATTTCAGGGATGTCGCTCGTGGTATTGGCGGTCGTAGGGTCCATGATAAAGGTGGCGGGAAAGAAGGTGGACGACGAGTCGGAGGAGGAACTATTGGTGGTGCTGGAGGTGTCCACTGCCGAAACAAATACATCTGGCTGGAGCGAACCATCTGGCATCAGATGAATCTCGTTGGTGGGCGCCTCGAACTTGATAAGTTCATCGTCTGGAGCCGGTGGGTAGGCGAGATGCATAGTGGCGAGCTCCGGGCTGTCCAGCGGGGAAGGCTCCGAGACAGGGGAGCCTCCGGACGTGGAGGTGGAATCCTCACGGTCCTCTGGATTGACGTAAATGGACTGAGAGTGAGGTTAGCTCGAAGGACGCGGCGATGTGTCAGATACATTTAACGCACGTATTTCGACAGGATCTTCTCCAGTGCCTGACCCAGTGAGTTCCAATCAAACACCTTGAGATCCTTTTCGATGTTCCTGGGCTTCGGGTCGGGGAACTCCATGATGCGCTGGAAGAAATCCCCGAAGCCAGGCTTGTGCTTGGAGACCGTGGTCGGGCGGAGGCCCTCGAGGTTGCGCCTAATGCGGTTTTTCTCCTCTACCGGGAATTCGCCATTCGTCAGACGCTCCAGAAGATAAATGACATCGACAGAGGTGATGAAGCACGAGTCGACCTCCTCCCTGTAAATGCACGATATAACGGTATCTGCCTCGCAATAGTCTTCCTGGCGAATGGGCTCGCATGACACGATTAGCTTGCGGCCATCCTGGACTTTGGAGAAGCGGACGAGGCGCCTGCCCGCGTTGTACTCGGTCTGGTTCCACCCCGTGCAGATGGTGCTCAAGGGCGTTATCATTTCGAGCACAGGGGTGTGGGGAACAAGTTTAGCATGGTCATGCGGCAGCGAGGAGTGCTTCGACCGAACGATAGACTGTGTCTTGACGCGGCGGTGAATGCGAAGCTTGGGCTGAGTCAGAGATGCCCGCTCCGCCGCTGAAGAGGGTACATGGCTCATTGTCGCACCCCGCCTGCGCGTGGCGATACCCTCGATTTTGGAGGAAGGGGCTTGGCCTGAGATGCGATCCGGAGTGCAAGCTGATATTTATATAAGCGCAAGAACTAGCGGGAGTGTACACCAAACATACTAGGTGACCAGTAGCTGAACTCGCCAAACACGACCGAGTCCAGGATGGTGTTCTCGTCGTTGAGGGCCTGCACCGAGATCATGACTTTGGAAGAGGAGTAGCGGTCATCGTCAAATGGCGGGGCGAGGGCGTCGAGCTCCCAGCGACCATAGGTAACGCCCGTGAGCTCGCGGACCTTGGTGGCGACAGCCTTGTGGCCGACGACAAGACGAACGTACATCGCGTCGGCGAGCTCTGGGCGGAAGTGGATGCGCACGGTGATGGGGACACCGTGCTCGCCCTCCTGGGGAGTGTAGCCGAGGACATGGATGATGCCCACAGACGAGGAGACGGCTGTTCCTGGGGATATGTCGGGGATTGTGGGGGACGACATGGGGGGACGGAGGAGAAGAGCGAAAGGAGATCGAGCATAGGAGATGACCATAAACGTCTATATTGGGTCATGCGCCTCCACCGATGATGAAGGTTCCGATCATTGCTATACTTAGCCGCCTTACTCGCCGGTGCACCGGACATGCCGGGCCTCCCGCCGGCCGCCCCGCCAGATCCGGACGACCGGCGGCGAGTGGCCTTCAACGGAGAGCAGGCGGCCACACTCTGCACAGGGCTCGTAGAACAGATCCTCGTAGCAGCAGAGCAGTCCGACCATGTCCCCAACGAGCACCCGCTCCTGCGTCTGCATCATCTTTGCTATCTCCTGCGATACCTGCTGGAACACCCCAAATTCGGACTGCGAATGCGGCGGTTTCTAAACAAGGCTGCCTCAGCACCTCCATTCCAGAGACAACACTGGCACAAAGCGCACCTTCTCTCGAGGCCCGAACACCGTCACCAAGTGCACAATGGCTGCCTTGTCGCTGCTGCTGTAGCCCAGCGAGAGGTAGGCCACAAGCACGTCTGGAATGCTGAACCGTAGCATCCGCGGCTTGTCTTCTCGTCGGTCTCGCGTCTTCTCCCAGATGTGCAGGCGACACGTCTCTTGTGTCTTGTTGAACTCGCGTGCATATTGCACAAGGCCCTCCGCGTACAGCACAGGTGCTGGCTCTGCGTCCTGCGCCCGGAAGAATGACGTCCGTGTCCGATCGGCTGGGACGTACGGTTTAGGTGATTCTGGAGAAGGTGCGCGTCTGTAGATCGAACGAATTCTGAGGCTCTGCGCGGTTATCCACAGTTGGTGAATTTTACCTCCGTTTCCGGTTGTCCCGTCGATAGTTGGTGTCCAAATGGGTACCATCCGCCTCGATCCTTTCCTGCGCTCCAATCAGGGCTTTTTGAACTATGTCCGACCGGACCACGTCCCCCACCTCCTTCAGCTGCTCAAAGTCTGCCTTGACGCTGTGAACAGGAGCCCCACTGAAGATATCCTTGTTCGCAAGAATGGGCCGTCGGAGCAGGCCTGCGGGGATCTGGCGTATCGCATTGAGTTTAGAGTGCAAGTCAGAGAGTGCATTGATTTGGTCCTGTAATACAGATTCCATAGCCGCGACGGTGGAATGGAAGAAGTCAGGTTCAAGTTGGGTGGTTGACGCTGGTGGCAGCAGCGATCAAACTGCAAGGCAAATGGAGGACTCCCACGTGCGAGCGGAATCTAATCTGATAGGCAGTCGGACCATATCCCAGCTCCAATGAGCCCTCCCCACCCCACATTTCCGTACTGCCCAACCAATACAAAAACCACAGTCGCCTCCCCAGGAATGCTCGCCCGTATACAATACTTCTCCCCCAGCCTTTTGAGTTCTTCGATAAATTCGCCACCCTCGATTTGAGGGTTGAAAGCAGCCGTCGGCAGCCCGGCGTGTGTTAGGGGCACCGGGCGAATCTGAACGGAATAAGCACTGAGTCCCGGGAAAGGCACATCGACGGACCTGGCTGGCGTCCAGACCTAGAGCGTCCATAACCCTGTTCGCATTGTCCTGATCATATTTACCAGTGCCTAACCAGAACGCAATGTCCCCGAAATCATCTGCCTCGCTGCCTTGACCCGCGAGCACGCTGCCGCACGCATGATCCTCCGCTGCGTCCTTGGCGAGTGCAGCCAAGCCCTGGAGGTATTGCACGGCGGTCTTGTCGCTTCCGGGGGCAGCGAGAATAAGATTTGCTGGTGACAAGGAGACAAGGCTAGTGGAGAGAAGACTGGCTGTCTTTTGAGATGGCTGTTGCATGGTGAGAGATATCAGGTCACATGATGCTGATGCGGAGACGCGGTTGCCGCTGGCCTGCGTGGAGTCGTTTTTCAGAGCCGCCGTCTTGTCTGCAATTAACCACGTATGTCGTCCTTGTCCTCCTTTTTCTTCTTTCTCCTCTGACAATGAAGCCTCGATAGAAATGCTCCGTTCAATATCGAGGGATGTCACACAACAACTGTGCGTTTGTTGCCCACCAGCACCGCCAAGCACTTACATTTCCCCAGATTATTCGTGACCTCTCGAAACAACCTTTACCACTCGAGTGCCCTCAATTCATGCCGCCACCGACACTGGCATAACGCCAACACCCTCTACTCCACCCCCTCTACCTTTGCCCGCCGCCACTACACTCCTTTAAACACCACCCCGACACCCTCGTCAGAAAAGAACCTTCCCCCGCCCCCAGCGCCTAAGAAGCCAAAAATCGACCTTCGCCCGGGCCCCATAAAGCCCAAGCACACGACACCGTCAAGAGTAGCGCCCAATGCCCCCGTAAAGACCCAGGAAGGCAGCGTCGTCGCACCCGTGCTGGACCTCAAGAAGGCAAAGGAAGAGGTGCAGAAGGATATAAGCGAGGCCGAGAAACATGGCATTTTCGCGCCTGCACCAGAGGGGGCGAACTGGTTCCGCGCGACCCTTCATAAAGCTATCGAGCTCGCCAAGTTCTACTACCGCGGAGTGAAGCTCATCTTCTCCCGCCGGAAGGAGATCGCTGCCATTCGGGCGAGGATCAAGGAGGGAGGTAGCCCGTTGACAAGGGCTGAGTACCGCTTCATTCAGACGCAGAAGGACGATGTGAACAAGTGCGCACCCTAATCCATTCCCTGCTTCTGAACTAACGATTTTTGCCCAGAGTGATACCGTTCCTCATAATCGCCCTCCTCCTCGAGGAAGTCATTCCCCTCATCGCCATCTACGCACCCTTCATGCTCCCTTCAACGTGTATCCTCCCTTCCCAGCGTGCCCGTATCGAGGCCAAGCGCGCGGAGAAGGCACTCAACTCTTCCGTCAACTCCAAGGCCGTCTTCTCCTCAATTAAATCCCAGGCTGCGGCCAGCGGTCTCGTCTCGCTGGACGTACTGAAACAGGTTTCCGGGGGGCCCACCGCTGTTTGCAGGTCCGCAAGTTCTTTATCCCTCCACTCCTTTCCGATTACTGACACTTCCCATTAGCTTGTTGGGTCTTTCAACACTCGGTCCTGACGCGCTCCGGTTACGCCGCATTCGGAAACACCTTGAGTTTATCGCGGAGGATGATAGCCTTCTTCTCAAGGACCAGCTCCAGCTCTCAGAACGCGACCTGACGGACGCTCTTGCCGAACGTGGCCTGCTGTACGTTGCCTTGCTACTCGCATATGGTCGCAGAAATCTAACCTTCGTTTCCAACTCCAGCCTTTCAAAATCCAACTCGACCCCCGCCTCCAAGGCCAATCTCCTCTTGGACTGGCTCCACGCTGTGAAGGACAAGACGCCCGATGAGGCTCTTTCTGCTCGCATCACCTTCATCATCTCGAGACAGTAGACACTGCGAGTCGCGACGGCTCTGACCATACGATTCGACCCACACCTAATACGATACAGGGCCTCCATTCATTGCATAGATATAAGTGATACACTATCTTTAATACACTATAGACCACTCTTGCTTCCACCGCCTGGCTGCGAGGTGGTATATCATTCGTGCAATGCCTTAAAGAGTATCAATTGCTGGTGTCATTAAGAACTATAAGCCGAGGAACGAAACTCTGGGTGAAATACAGGTGGGGTAACATCGAAAGCTCCGAGTCAAAGGAAATGTTAAAAAGCTATAAAGAAAGCAAAGATATACATACTTGAAAATCCGAAAGTAAATATACTGAGTACAATCGTGCAGCCCAGCCGGCCACCGATACAGGTCCGTTCGCTGAGTTCTTCGCCTATCCCACGCGGTAAAAATAAACCTTGAGAAATCGAGCAGAAAGCGAAGATATATCACGACGTGCTCCCATTACCCCCACCATTCCGCCTCCCGAAATTCAGACTTCCAAACCTCGAAAAGCGCCCTCGAAGCGACCCGAATGACCCGATGCTGCCCATATATGACCCCGCCGTCGACGTCGCCGCACTGCTCGCCGCCCCACTCCCACTCGTCCCACTCTGCGTGTGCAAGATACTGCCGCTCCCATTCCCCACATTCACAAACGAGTTGTGCGGGGACTCCGTCGGCGACGAGTCCACACCGTTCCCTGGTATCTCCCCCGGGGACGACGCCACTGCGTTAATCCCATGCTTCGTAAGATGCGCCAGGTGTCGCTGGAGAGGTGTCTGCTTCGCAGGCCCCGCGCTCTGCGGGTTCTGTAGGTGCATGCTATGGTTCGTCGGAGTGCCCATGGGCGTGCCCAGCGGCGGTGTGAACGAGGGTTTGCCGAGCTGCAGCGGGGGGATGACGTATCCCCCGCGCGAGGAGGACGACATGGAGCCGCTGCGTACAAGGGAGCCCTCGTACGGATTCGCGTACTGTGTCTCGGGCGAGCGGCTGCCCGTAACCGGGGAGATGAGCGAGTCCGTGCCGTCGTCGACCGCGAGGCGCCTAATTTCGTCGCGGAAGTTCTTGCGGAAGAACTTCATGAGCGTCTCGTGGAAGGGAATGAACTCGGGGGAGCAGAGGAGCCCGTGCAGGCGGAGACAGCTGTCGATCACGCGCACCTGCTCATCGATGGCGGAGCGTAGCTTGTCGACCGATTCGGCGCGGTCTGGATAGCGCTCAATGTATTCCGGGTTGAAGAAGACTTGGCGGTAGGAGCCGATCCCTGTATTGAGGGGAGTGTCGACGGCACTGTTGAGGGACATGGCGAGGGCATTTGTGGATACGACTTGTGTTGTTTTCGCGAGGGCGTTGTACTTGGCATGAAGAGTCGTCAGCTCCTTCGTTTTGGATTCTACCTCCTGAAGCGCGTTCTCGAGGGGGGACAATTCGTGGATCTCCGACCGCACGACTTCAGAACGACGGAGGACAGTGGGGAAGGCCTCCTCAGTAGTGTAGAATGTCTTTTCAATCCAGATCTCTTCTCCCTCCTTCACCAGCCTTCGAACCTGCCGGGTGGAGCTGAAGAGATTGATACCACTAGAGGAGACGTCAACAGAGCATTATAAACGCGTTATATTTGTCACTTACCAATGCTCATAATATGTTCGAACCGCCAGAGGAACGTCAGGATTAGTGAAGATGGGGAGCTCACGATTGGGTTCGGGGGTGACTGCCGTGCACTGGATATACTGATCATTCCCATACCGAATATCGGCTGGAGGCTCGCCGGCTGCTTTGTACAGCTGTGCTCCAGGATGCTTGTTCAACATCCGTTCACAGAAGGCACCAAACTTCTCCCAATCATAACCACGATACTGAAGCAAGGTAAATAAGGAGCGTGAACTTCAGAAAAGAACAAGCACGTACAACGAATCGCTTGTCGCGGATAGCTTGAGGGAAGTTGCCATAGAATGTTACTCGGTAATAGTCGGGGTAGTATCGCTGCTCCGTGATGATATGCTCCAGCAATGTTGCTTGGTGGCGAAGGATCTCTGATAGTCGAGCACTGGCGGAAGGTCAGTCTGCGAATAAAAGGATCGATGAGGTTTCTCACTAGTTAAAGGTTACTTCAGAGTGCTGGAACGCAAGTTCTCTACAGATATCAACAGCGTTTTCCCATGCCTTCCCTTTGCCTACAACATGGTCAGCTTGGCGTTCCTGCTCATATACTTGTGGTACTCACCCAAGTAGTCGAGGATCAACAAGCAAAGTGTCTCCTTCCGGTGGAAATGCGATTGTTGGGGTAGGCCCAGATCCTCCATAGGCGGGACAAATGCGTTCAGGTCCCACTCATGCAAGTCCGCATGCAATTTGAGCGTTAGCGCCGCTTCGACATAGTTCTGTGATTGGAGGTGCATCTATATCGATCGATTAGCATCCTGTCGTCCACACCATGGTCAGATACTTACATTGACAAGCTGATGGACGTATTTGATGTATATTTCGTCTCGCCCTATACGACGGATGAAGTTCATCAAGCGAAGCTACGGGAGACCTCAAAGTCAGTGCGGATGCAAACACGAAGGTCGAATCCAGGCTCACCGTAGCAATTACTCTGTCATCCGCATACTCCTCTCCTTCGGGCAACGCACGAACACTAAGCAACAACTCCAGGAACAGATCCACTGAATCCAAGAAGTGTCCAACCCGCTGCCTCAACTGATCATCAACGTCCGTGCTCTCGAAAAGGAGCCTCAACTGCCCGATGAAGAACGCCCTCGAGATATCATCACCCTTGCTGTCAGACATAAACAGGGAGTCGAGCTTGGTGACCACCTCATTCTCGATATCGTCGAAATGCCCGTCTTGATAGTACTGCGACACGACCATCGTGAAGAGGATGGTGACAGCATTGCTCCGTAGTTGGTCGTGATGGCTGAGACAGAGGTTCACGACATGGCCGACTAAGGGGTGCAGGTACACTTGGTATCCCTATTTGTGACGTGAGTTTATAAGTAGGCGTTATATAGGAAGGTATCGTACCCCATGAGATGGCTCCTCTCCGTCTTCGTTCACACCATGTTCGGTCCAGGCGAGAGCTTGCCAAAGGTTCAGCAAGATGGATGCACCCTCACCCCGGAGATCACCAGCTAATCGCCAAATTGCGCGTCGTTTCTACACTCGGGTTAGGTCTGGAAAAGGCTGAAGAGCTTGGAAGACGTACCTGTGGGCTAAACTGTTCAATCACAAGGTGTTCTGATGAGAGCAGCTTCAGCAGCATGTGAAATGCTTCCTTCCACAGCTTCGCATCGAAAGCGTATTCTGACCCGTCCCTGGGGATAAACTCATTCGAAAGGATTGTTGCAACAGGGTCCATGATTTTCACTAGAACCTTATGCGCCAACACATTCGCATTGAGCCATGTTTTCGGGAACGCATCATTATCCAGAATCGACACAGCGACCTTGAAGAACTGTGTCAAGAAGGTGATAAAGCGCTCCCGCCCCTCAATATCGAAGTACTCCTGGAAGAAACCCACGATGTGCCTCGTCTGCGCGGACAATGCGAGCACGAGGAAGACAATCGCAGTTTCTCCAAGGGTAGGGTAAAAGGTGTCTTCTTTCGGAGTGGTACTCGGACCAAACGAGCGGTCTTCTGGCATAGAGGTGACGAGAGAAAAGGGATATGACTCTGGGAATGTGACGGGGACTGGAGCCTTCGTCGTTGACGCTGAGCTCGTTCGTTCTATTGCCCTGCGGGCGCCAGGGCTCTGAACCTCTCGGTACGAATCCAACAATCTGATAACGAAGAGTTAAACTTTATGCACAATACACATCCCAACCTAGAGCTCACCTGGGCATAAGAGAGAGAAGGGCATCAACGTTATCTTGTTCCTTTCCGAGAGCAACACGGTCGGCGACAATCACCGGGGAGACGAGACTCTGCTGCAGCTTGTCCAACATGACCGCAATGATAGTCACACAAAGTCGTACCCCCTCTAACCAGCTAACATGTGCGGCATCCTTGACGGAATCGGAATCCGAAGTATGCGTGTGCGCGTACTCATCGTAACGACCGAAATGGGGCTTTATCCATATGACGACGGCGTCCACAAGCAACGGGCGCGACTCGGCATTGTCAAAGAGGAATCCCTTCACGATGTGCAGATACATGATCAGCTTCCAGATCACGATCTTGCCCTTGACCGCAGTGATAGCGTTGGCAAAGGTTGTAACAATCGAGACAAGCTCAACCGTGTTGAACATTTTGGCAAGTTCAGGCAAGATCGACGTGAAATGCTGCAGGGCGATAGTCTGAGTCCCGATAATAGAGGCGGGGGAGGTCGTTGACATCATCCTCGTCACCTCTGACAGGTGAGAGCGAAGCTCGCGCTTGAATTTAGACTCTAGATGTTCGGCGGTCGCACCCCCGCCCATCCCTAATTCCTTGATCTTCTGCAGCTCTCTTGACCTGGCAATAAACTTGAAGATATAGTGCCAGACTTTCAAAGCTGATCGAAGCGGCTTGGCATTGTCCAGTGAAGTGGGGTTGGAGAGGAGTCTGTTCATGGAATGGATCATGTGAGAGGAGGCCGTCCCAAAGCTGAAGTGTCGCTCGATGTAGACATCAAGGACGGGCTGGAAGTTGCTGAACCGGCGGTCTTGAACGATGAGGAGGATTGTAACCAGGGCGTTAAACACTAGAAGGTCAAGTTCGCCAGATTGATTGCCAGACGAGATAAGGATGCCGAAGAGGGAGTCGAAAATATCGCGCAGATACTTCACGATCTCGCTCTCGCCGATGAAAGGGAATTCAGTCATCAACCGGAAGAGAGCGTCTTTCTCAAGGCGCTCCCAGCCGAGAAGCTGAAGGAGTATGGGATTATGGGTAAAGCGCGTGGAGCAGAGGGACGACCGGATGGTTAGGGTATCTCGGATGGGGGGTGCCAGTCGCAGCATATCTCCGCTGACGGATATCTGTTCTACCTTCTGGCCCTGGAGTAAGCGACATGGCGAGGCCAGGTATGTCTCGGCTGAGATGGTATTCAGCTTATCCGCTCGGTATAGGAGGAGCGTGTGGCTGCCGTCTTTCACGAACGTATTCGCATCGGGGAAAAGGGGTTGGAAGGCGAAGGCATAAGGCTTGTCGCTGAGATCCACACTGGCTTTAGTAGACGATCGCGAAGCGCGATTTCGGAAGGTAAAGAACAAATGCCAATCTGGGATGCCTTCCGAAGGGAGCCTCAGTTTAAGGAGCTCGCCGAATGTCGGTTCATTGCATCGCTGAAAAACGATGGAATGGAATTGAGTTAAAGGGGGCTCGCCACTGCCCTGGCAGATGACATTGGGTACAGTCTGGCCGTCACTGTCGCGGACTTCGACGGTAATCTGAACATTGCTCCCTGTCGGCCCGATCGTCCCCCGCGCAAAGCTGGCGACGCTTAGGCGACCAGAGCCTGAGTGGGAGGCGGTGAAATCTCCACACCACAGCTTGACGTAGAGTTCGTTGCGCGTCTCTCCTGGGAAAACAGCATCTGGGAAGCCCAGCCTAAGAGTGTGGGGAATGTCTTGAAGGATCGTCATGTTCTCTCGGACAACTGTGGGAAGGTCGCCCCTAAAGAACTTAACAGACAAGGCGAGGGATTCCGCTCTGCTCAAAGATTAATCAACGATTCCAAGTGCATGATCTGTAACATACCGAGAAGATTTCTCGAACTCCTTCATGTGCCCGTTGATGATATTTTGATGGATCATCGAGAAGGATGTTTCGTTTGTCGGCACGTAGATGGGTATTGTGTGTTCTCGGAGGTTCGAAACATCTGACTGTTCCGCGAGCATCTTCGCCAGGTCTGTCAGCTCGAGGACTGCGCAACCGAAAGGCCGCCTGAACTGTTCACCAAAATTGCGCGAACCGGGGTGGGGGGAGGTCGGGCTGGTATCGTCGGCCCAGTAGGAGTTACCGGTAGCGAGTGGAGAGAAGCTCTCCGAACGGGATATTGACTCAGTGCCCTTCCCATTCGAGGGAGTTCCAGAACTGGCGTCGCTTCCTATCTTGAGAGCGCCGTTCCTGACGATCCGGCAAACGAGGTAAATTGGATCTTGCACATCTGACACCGATAAATCAGTGAACAGTGTACGGATCCGACTAGACGGGTCGCGGGCGAGAACTCCATTGTGATTCAGGATGGCACAGAAGTCTTCCGTGAGAAATTGGCAGGAATGCTTCGTCCAAAGCGAGAAGAAGAGCTCTGCCGTCTCGCCTGGGGCGCATAGCGATGCCACAAAGGCGCGAAGGTCGAGGAAGATGTGGTAGAATTTGGTGGGCGTCGGTTTAATTGGTTCCGAGGGACCCACTACCGTTGCTTGAGACAAGGTCTTGCGGTGTGGTTGGATGAGGTTAGGGAAGGCTGAATGGGCAGGCGTCGGCACGGAGCCGTTCGTAAGGTAGTCAATGCTGCGTCGCAGGTTGCCTAGCTTGATGTCTTCTCGTGAGATTTCCATATACGCCAGAGATACTTGCATCGCATACATTCGCACAGCGCTTATCCAGCTCCTGGTATCCCCGTTGCCGTCGACATCTACAGTCACAAGGCCACCCCATGTTGGATGTCGGACGATAACGTCTAGTCCCTGGACGAGATTGCCCACCACAAGCTTTGTCACGCAGTCGCGACGCATATTGACGGTTTCTTCGGCGCTTAGTGCTGAAACCAGAAGTTGCCGTCGACCAAGGTGTAGGGCTTCGATTTGGTCTTTGACTATGTGGAATAGCGGGTAGTCCCGTCTGGCCAGATATTGGAACATGAGATTGTGCCATTCCCGGAGAGCGGAAGCGATTTCGTCAATAATAGGCTGCTCAAGGCCGCTCATGGTGTCATCTCCGGACTTCAGGGATGGTCGAGGGGGTGGCGGCTTCATGACCTGAGATTCTGCGGGAGATGATGCTCGGGAGCGAATACTGGTCGAGTACACTGTCAGGCCCGCCCGAGACGAATGCGCCTGGTCAGGAGGGGGCCCTAATCGGAAGTTTGAAGTGCGACCACCATAGTAATCGTCCTCGTCTTGTTCGCGCACTGTATCCATACCCACACTGGCCTTATCCCTGTGCCAGGCGGAGTACAAGTCTGCGGGACTGTTGCGCCCGTTGCTTGCACCTCCCTGACTGCTCGTCATGCTCCCGCCATTCAGGGACCTGGCCAACTCGGGCAGACGACCTTCCGCGTCGGTAAGTTCGTCGCGGACATAGATATGTGAGGCGGGGAAGATGCCAATGAAGACTTGCTGCGGTTCCTCTGACTTTACCGGTGGTCGAGGGTTTGAGCCGTCTGAGGATAATGACCATGTAACTGGGGGTCGTCGAGTAGTACACACGACGTAGCTGTTCCATACACATCATTGTACCTTAGCCTGAAGCTGGATGCAGTACACTGTGACGCACCCTCTGTACCATTCCCCTTCCACCCCATGAGCCGCCGTGTACTTCTCGAAGGCATAGACCTCATCACCAACTTCGAGATTGACTACATTGCTAAAAGTATGCTCGTCGGCAGAGGCTTCAGTGACGGTCGAAAGGCGATTCCGAGCGTATCCCGTTTCTCTTCGGGATGGGGACAGAGGGTGAACAGCATATCCATAGACGATGAGGGGTAATGGCTCCCACATGGGGTGCCAGTGAGCTGGGGCCGGGGACTGTGTTCTGGATGGGGATTGCGGGATGGAATGACGACCAGAGGGGGTCCCGGCCTCTCGGATGTCGATTCGCAGGGACGATGTCGAGATTAGGAGAAAGTGAGGTGGAGGGAAGAGAAGAGGCGGAGCAAGGAAGACTTGGGACAAAATATTGATGTTGGATCAACGGCTGGCATGGCTGCTCTTCTCTCCGACCAGATCGACCGCCTCAACCAAAGGACGCGCGCTATCAAGGCTGTTGCATCTCAAACAGCCCACACAGATCGTCCAACACCCATATCTCGTCCATTCACTCATGCCGTCCTCAACGCTCAGATTGGCCAGCTTATTCGCGACGTCGATTCGACAGAACTCGGGCTTTTCACCCTCTCCAAGCGCCCTTCAGCCGATGTAAACACCCATGAGGGCCATCTCAAGCGCGTCGAGTTCGTTGGTGCCACCCCTCTGAAGAAGCAAACGGCTCGTCGCGAGGAGAAAGTGCAGGAGTTGGCTCCTGAGGTTCATGCTCAGTCGGCATTGAAGCTGCTACACAGATAGTCAGTTGCTCCTGCCACACGGTTCCTGCGCCTACTTACCATCCGAATCGCAGTCGAACGGTCAGACCGATGCCCCGTGCAAGCAAGCAGCTGTCGGACATCATGAACAGGCTGCAAGGCGCGCGAGAACGCGTCTCTCGTCTAGAGCAAGCGCTCAAGGTGCAGGAAAAGGATCAACAACAGGTGAGCACGCTCCTGCTCCACTTCGCTCCCGCTTTGACCTCTCGTATCAGGCAGACCCAGTCCTATCAGGGAAGTCGAATCTCAAGTCCGAGGAAGAGACGATACGCCAATTACACTCGCGGCTCGAGGAGCTAAATGAAAGGGTATGGTTCCCTCTTGCTGACTTCAAGCCTCGCACTGAACCCTTCATGATAGAAGCGGGAACTCCTGGCTCGCAGGGCACCCAAGCCAAAACCAGCACCAGCCAAAGTCGTGAAGCCGCGTCGCCCTTCCTCACCACTTGAGAACAAGTTCCTAGGCACGCCAGGGGAGGCGTCAAGGACACTTAAATTCTCGTCTAACCTGCTCGACGAAGAGGTCGATTTCAACGGCCTCAACGATGCATCCTTTTCAATGCCAACACCCCAGAAGGAACTACTGCCTGTGGCCTCTTCGCTCAACTTTTCTACTTCTAATGCATCTACCGGCGATATCGCAATTCCCTCTACTCCAAGTTTTGAGGAAGCGGAAGAGGCAGCCCCTATCGCACCCCCAGAACCTGTGCAACGAATTAGACAGCCCAGCCCAATACCTTCGACTCCGCCACGCACGACCCCCGCGCCAGAAGAAGAAGCCGGCCGTCCCACTCCCAGGTCATCGAAGGACGGTCTTCGTATCAACGCAGAAGTAGAAAGAATAACTGTAAGACAAAATATGTTTATGTTTTACAGATCCTTCCTAATCGACTGGGTTACAGTCCAAGATCGCTGCTGTCTATGGGGAGCTTCTCTCACACGAATCAGGCAAGAAACCGACCACAGCGAAGGAGACGATGTGAGTAAGGCGACTGCTATTTCGCACCGGTCCTAACGCATCCATAGTTCCAGTCTCCGTGGCGTCAGTTCAATGACACCCATCCTCGAATCGCCCTCTCAATCATCCGTAACAACGGCCAACTCCCATGGACCGTCTGCTCAAGAGATACTCACAGCCTATCTCCTAATCGAAGTTTTGTCCTCTCCCGGCCACGCGATGCCCCTCAACAAACTGAAGGACTCTCTCACAACGAAAGCAAAGACCAGCGGCCTCACAGTTGGTGCATTGGGACAGAATCCAACGAGAATTCTGTACGGCTGTGTAGGTAAACGATTGATCAAGATCGACCGTTCTGGGGGAGAACAACTCGTCAAGTTCGACTGCTAACACTCGACTGACACTCAATTGTCTGTATTTCCCCTCACACACACTGTGTATTTCTACTTGTAGCACCAGCGGAATGGTTGTATAATTAAGAAAGCTACGAGATACACCAAGGGGACAACATAACCAGGCCAGGGACGATGAATGAGAGAGGCCAACTACGTCCTGTTGATACCGACGCAGATGCTCAGCCAGCCATCTGCGCCGGCCATGCACACGCCAAGCCAAGCCATCTCAGCCTCTGGAGGGGACACAACGCCTTGGATCATAACAAACGCAAGGTTCGGAACGGCTGGAGGTTGTGGGTTGGGTTTAGCGCGGGAGGGGGGTGGGGCAGGGGGTCGTGGTGGGAACAACAGGGGTAAATGTGTAGACAAGAAGTGATAAAGGGTATTGGGCGTTCCTAAAAGTGGTTTAGCTTCAGCTGCGCAGGAATCGGACGGGCATACATACCATCCTCGAGGAGGGGCGGAACGAATTCTTGCAAGATGGGTCCATCTGGCAGGTATACTCGAACGGGGATGCAGCGCACGCTGTAGGCGCCGTCCCGATCAAAGGTGGAAGGGGCATCCGTAGATGGCGGTCGAACATGGCCAGATGCTCCAGCCAAGGGTGGAGGGACAGGTTGAGAAGCAGATGGTGTTACTTTTGATGCTACTCTCCAGTAATCATCGAAGTTGTCTACAGGATAGTTTAACGATCGTCTCAATATCACTTATAGAACAAGGATACACTCACGTTCCCTGATGCCTTCCCAGATACCATCCTGTTCCAACTTCCTCAGCCCTGTAACACGCTTGGTGCTTCCCCACCGAATGAAGTCCGCTTCTTTCAACTGACCCATGAAAGCCTGCTTACACGCTTCCTGGCTGGGGGAAAGCATGAGCTTCTCGGTCGGGGGCGAAGCAAGGTGGAGGATGAGCCGCAGCGGAGGCGCCATTGCAGTTGACGGAGGCGCCGACGACCGCACCGTCAGAGAAATCGCATGGTTGTCATAAATAAGTCCAAGAGGCCAATGCCTACAGACGCCTCAAGGTCAATTAGCAATCGGTCCTGGCAGAGGCTATGTGCGGGTGCGCACAGGACGTTACACTGACCATTTGGTAATTGTGCCCTCCTCCGTCTCGAACCACCAATCCTCTTCCTTCAACGACGATGCGGCAGCCTCGTCAAAGACTACATCCATAAGGAATCTCCTGATCTCAGGGAGAAGTAAGGGTAGATAGCTAACACGCGGTGCTTGGATGTAATAGCACTCGAGCCCACGATCTGAATTGGCGGGAAGCTCCTTAGGATCGACACGGATTTCGACAGGGACGGTTCCCTCCCATGCTAGACGACGAAAGAGAGCTGTGTGATAGTCTGTCGTCTTGTCTTTTGGCGTGGCGCCACCGCCCGGTTGACGGGTCGTTCCATATGCTGACATTGAGGAGAACGGTACGGTGCAGGATGCCAGACTGCCGCTCTACTAGCAGCGTGACGAGATATTGGCGTGACGGTCACACCCACGTGAGGGCGCGCTGAGATACACGAGCAGAGCACGCGCTCGCTGCGTTTGATCAACGAGCTCGTTGTCCCCCTTCCACGACGACCAACGCAGTATTCCAGATGGCCTCGACTATGAGCGGAAGACGCGCACTTTCAACCCGGTCGCTGCAGACACCCTCGCTGTCGAGCCAAAAGGCTTCTGCTCGACCCTCGTCGGCCTCGTTTAAACGGCCACGCTCGCCAGAGCCGGCGGAGCACAGCAGCGCCTCGCAGACGAAGAAACCGCGTGCGTCCGCCAGCACATCGACGTCGCTCTCGCACAAGGAGAGGGAGGCAAAGAGGGAACGCCAGGAGCGTCTGGAGCGCGACCAGCAGAAACAGGAGTTCAAGGAAAAGTACACCAGGGCATTCCCGACATTCCGCTTTTATTTCGAGCAGGACCACATTGCCCTGAAACCAACACAAGTTAATTTGCTCATAGCGCGTATCGAAGATCTCGGAGGGGTAAGCCATACAGCGACCCGCCAAAGCCCCCTACTAATTGTGCCACTCAGCAAATTGAAGACTTTTTCTCGAAAGATATTACCCACGTCATTACCGACCGACCAACGCCGTCGACAGGTTCTGCGAAGGAGAACCGACCCAACTCCAGGGGACCCAGCTCGAAAGCCCTGCAGTCCTTGAAGAGCCCGATTCAACTCAAGTCCAAGTAAGCCGGCTGACTGCCTTGCTCGGTCCAGGAACTAACGTTGCCATGAATAGGGGCATCGATGACACCGCCCGCAACAACGATATTGTGGCCAAAGCGAGGGCCATGGAAATTAAGGTCTGGAACGCCCTCAAGCTCGACAGTGTCATCAACCGCTGTCTTGAGTGCTCCTCGGTGACCGCATCGGTCAGCCACAAATCCCAGCCCGCGCCTACCCAGAAACTATCCCAGCTGCTTTCGAAAGAGAAGTACTATGGCCCGGGAGATCGCGATCCAAGTCAGAAACGACACGACTATCGCTATTTCACGAAAGGCAGTTTCTTCGTTCTCGTGGAAGACATGCGTGGGGAGGTCGCCACAATTGCGGCTCACGAGTACCCTGCGCCCAAGGACAAGGCAAAGATGCCTTGGCCCGTTCTTCACTGCCATCCGAATGCCCGGGGTCCTTTCATCGCGTATGACGATAAAGAGAAGCAACGCTGGGAACGTGCACAGCAAAAGAAGCTGGAAGAAAACCAAGAGGAAGAGCAGGTCGTTAAACCTCCGCGACCTAGTAAAACAACTCTGCGAGGTTTCCGCCTCAAACCTGCTGTCAATAACAAGGGATTCCCAGACCTCCGTCGCTCGGCTTCTCTCAACAACCTCAAGCGACAAGCCCAGGAGGAACCTGAGGCTTTTGATCAAGACTTTGAAGCTGAAGGATTTGACTCTGCGAATGCATCTGGGTTCCTTGTCTCTGGAGCTGCCTACATGGCTGCCTCAGGTAACAGCGTCGGTATCACATCGACCACTGGGACAACGTCCACCGCCGGTGGCCTGCGAAACATGCAGCTCCCAGCCGCCATGGATCTGGCGATGAAGCGTCAGATTGTGACCTCGAAAAAGGCCACTGCTGCGTCAAAGGAGAAGCGCATTGGTAACATGGATCCTCCTCCAACCCTCCCGAGCCGGCACCTCTTGAAGAAGTCAAAGAGCATGTCGTTCAAGCAGCCAAAGCGAGAGGAGGGCAGTAAACCGGGTTATTGCGAGTGCTGCAGGCAGAAGTTCGAAGACTTTAAGCATGTGAGCGCTTTTCTTCGGTCCTCTGGTGTCAGCGGGTTCTCACCAGTAAATTACAGCATGTCGTCTCGTCAAGGCACCGACGCTTTGCTCAAAATGATGACAACTTCATGGGATTGGATGCTATCTTGAGCCGTGTTCAGCGGAAATCGCTGGTAGAGGTCGAGGAGGAGGAAGAGAGGCGGAAAGATCGCTGCCGAATGAGATGCAGTGGTTTGGTTAGTGCTCCAACGATCATACGCCAACTTTCTTGACTAACTCGTACTCAGACTTCGAGCAGCCCGTGCGAGCTCACCTACCCAAGCGACTCTACTCCCTGAACTTGTTATGATCACGACCTTTACTCCGCCGCATCCTTGTACCCATACAGATCACCCTCTTGTATAATAATTCCTATACGCGACTTCCAACAATGTTATACATACATAGTGATATTAGATACGACAAGCAATTCTACTTCAACTCGAAACTGGCAAACGCAAGGTCGTAGCCTCCAAACTCGTAGTTGATCTTATCCGTCCTTTTATACTTTTGTACAGCGGCGCCCTCCGCATCGCTGTTTGCAGGGCTCTGCTCCAACGCCGACTTGAAAGCTCTCTGGGCAAGCTCTGCCGAGTCGTTGCCCTCTGCGCTGATGAAAAGGGTCAAACTGAGGCGGCTTGGCTGGAAGATGTTGACGACACGCTTGATGAGCTCCTTGAGGGTAGGTATCTTGCCGTCGCCATCTGCTTCACCAGCGGTGGGCTCGCTGACGGAGAGCGGGACGTTGCATTCGAAGCTCGCGTAGGACCATCCTTCCTCCGGGGTAACATGAATGGTGTAGTAGCCCTCGCCCGAATGGGGTGACTTTGCGGCCGGGCAGTCGGAGTCGAGGGACTCTTCGCCCCATTTGATGAGCGCGTTGGAGGAGTAGCCGCAGGGGACGAAGGAGTAGGCGTCGAGGGTCGTCAGGTGCGACGGGAAGATGTCGGAGATGCCGAGCTTCTGGCTCACGGCCTGGCCGTGGGCGAGCGGGAGGCCGGGGTTCTCTGGGTCCTCGGAGAGCTCAGCGTTGAAGAAAGGGTTGCGTGCGGCGGGGGAGAGGCCGCTCATAAGAATCTCGATGGTGTAATCTGAGTGGACGGATAAGCTATGTCCATTTTGGGACGGGGTGGGCGAAGATGGGAGCTGATCTTCTGGGTTGGTGAGATAGAGAAGCCAGTGGTCGCCGTTCATTTTTCCGACGGTGTAGGCGGCACCGTTGTCGAAGTACTTGTCGAGGAAGCCGACTTCCTCCTTCCAGTCCCTGTGCGGGCCTGACTGCCGCTCGGGGAACATGAAGGACTTGCGCGAGTAGAAACATCGGTGGACGGTGGGGAGGTTGACGCCCGCTGCGATCTCGAGAATGCGGGGGAGTCCGAGCAGGTTGAGGGTGGTCCCGCATGTCTTCAGGATTAGTTTGTGAGGGGAGACGAAGAGCGACGACTCGCTGCATAGGGAGGGTCAGGAAGCTACTTTCTCGTCAAAGTGAGTGCTGACTTACCTCAGAAGATACGCATCCATCTCCTTGCCGTTGACGACACTCAGGACCTTGCACTGGACAATGTCAAGCATCTCCTCCCAAGCCTTGCGATCGACGAGGCGCAGGCCTGTTCTGCCATCGACCGAGGGCTCTGAGGGGACATGGGCGGCCATCGGTGCGAACCATATCTCGAGCAGCTTTTCTGGGCCCTCGAAGGGGGGTGCTGAGGACTCTGAGATGGAGGACATGGAGGAGGGACGATAATCAAAAAGATTAGAATGCCGGGCGCGATTTCTGTTCCGATCAATTTCACTCTTGCCCTCACCAGCCATGGTCCGCTTCCCCCTGGCCAGGCTCTTCACCCTCGCACCCCGCGTCCCAGGGCCAATCCTCCCTGTGACCCGCGTACGACTCACGACGCCCAACCCGATAAACACAAGACCCGCCCGATTCTCGTCGCTGCGGTTCGCGTCGTCTTCGTCGTCACCACCTCCGTCACCGACGGCGGATGCCCCGCCCTCGGCATTGCCGCCAAATGCCTCGCTCTCCCAAAGGCTGAAGCACCTCATCAAGTCTTACGGCTGGTACGCTCTGGGCGTGTACCTGGTGGTCGGCGCGCTCGATTTCGGCGTTGCATTTCTCGGGGTGAATGTGCTGGGCGCGGAGTATGTGTCCCATGCGGCAGCGGTGGTCAAGGGGGCGGTTGCGGACGTTCTTCACTCAAGACCGGCGGAACCAGGGCTGGACGAGATGGAGCCTGCGCGCACGATGGCGCCTGGGCAGGAGGGGCTGTACGCGATGCTGGTGCTGGCATACGGGATCCACAAGACGATCTTCCTGCCGGTGAGAATTGGGGTCACTGCGGGATTCACGCCGAAGCTGGTGCAGTGGTTGACGCGACGGGGCTGGGTGGGCGGCGCTGGCGCTCGACGGGCAGCACACGAGATGCGGGATCGCCTCCGGAACAGGGGAGACCGCGACGTATAATATTATTACCATATATTTCTGCTATTTGCATATATTTGCTATAAACGGGGTTGACCGTTCCGCTCTGTGAGCTGCTGCTTTCACCACTTGACCAACCAATGCTGGCCGCACGGAACGCCGTTGCCTGCTGCTCTCGCGCTGCACGCAGGAGTGCGTCCACCTCGAGCCACCACGCAGAACCCCACGCCTACGAAGGTCATTTCCCCTCTCTGCCTCGCTGAACCATTCACCAAAGCCCACCAGGTTTCGCCACCCCCTTCTGGAGGAATGTCGTCTTAGCCGGGCTCGCTGGAGCCGCCTTCTACAAGTTTGCGCCCAAGGCTAGCGACAGCGTGTACCTGACCCGCTGGATCGCAATGTACACAGAGTCCAGCAACTACTGGCTCGATCGGAATGCCGAACACACCGCCGGTTCCCAGACAGCGTCAGAGGATACGCTCCTATTCAAGGAGGCCAAGCCTGCACTGCAACGCCGCCTGCGCTACCCCATGTACGTGTGCCAGCAGCCCGTGTGTGCATTTACTGAGTGGTATACAGGGTCTTTGAGCAGCGCTCGCCGTTCCTGCACGGGGTGGGGGCCACGGTGGACATTAGGGATGTCGTCGTGAAAAGTGATGGGGATTTGTAGTTGTTGATAGTCCTGTTGATTGCTGTCCCACGTTGCTAGCTTTACAATTCAATTCATCTCTCTCGCGTCCTCGACGCTTCCTCTCCTTTAGTCCCATGTTCCTCTCCTTATTCCTCCTAATTCCCCTCGTCGCCGCTGCCCTCCCAAATGTCGACTTTGACCGTATGGGCAACGTCGCCCTCGTAGGCGCCTTCGCCGGCCTCGATCTCTTCCAAAACGACTCCGTCGCGTTCGACTCTGCAACCTCCACCCTCTTTTCCCGCGACGCCAGCGGTGCCCTCACTCGCATTGCATCGACGAACGCCGGTGGAAGGATCCTCGCCGGCTGCGCCCTCGCCGACACCTTTTACTTTTCGGGTCTCTTCACAACCATCAACGGAGTCTCTGCAACCAACGTCGCCGCCTACAACCCCAAGAACAACGCCGTAACCGCCCTCAGCATAAACGGGCCCAATGGCCAAGTAGACGCTCTTTTCTGCGACGCCAAGGGCAAGAAAGTCTGGGCCGGGGGTGCCTTTTCGTCACCAGCGTCTGCAGTCGCCGTGTGGGATGTGAGTGCGAGTTCATGGCAGCAACCGCCTTTTGGCGGCCTTGCCGGGGCGCAGGCAAAGGTCCTGTCCATTACAACCAACAGCTCCGACAGCAGCCTGTTCTTCGCGGGTTCCTTCGTTACGTCGTTTGGTAGCAGTCGTGTCCTTAATGGAACCAACAACCCGAACGTCCCCTTCTCCGCAGGCGCGACTCCCTTCTCCTCTTCCCTCGTCCCTATCCCTCTCGCCGCAAACCAAATCCAAGGCGCCCCATCATCGTCCGATTCAGGGTTCGGCGACATCAAGAACATCCTCTGTCCCGCTGGAAGCGACGGCCCTGGAAATTCCTGGTTCGCCGGTGATGGCAGCGAGGCCCTCATTACTATCAGGACCTTCTCCTTTATGTCCGTTAGTGGTGTACGGTTGGGAAACACGTTCCAGAACAATCATGGTACGACGAGCTTCAGGTGCGTGTCTTATCGTCAACTTCCTTTCGTCTTGTATTCATTCTTGACCCTAGTGTTACCACGCTGCCTGATAACGTCGTTGAAACGCTCCAGTATGTCGACGCCGTCACGGGTGAAAATCGCACATGCAGCGGAAACTGCCCACTTGGTACCGACTCCTCCGTCCTCTATCAAGATTTCCTCTTTTCCAATTCCAAGGCTATCACTGGCGCGCAAATCAAACTTTCTGGCCACACTGGAGCCTCGGCCGGTCTTCACATGCTCCAGCTCCTATCCTCAGGAGCCTTCGCATCGTCGGTCGCTGAGGACAACAGCGTCTCCTGCTTCGCCCCCAATCCTTCCAACACCACTCGCACTGGAACTTGGAATGCCAAGGTTGCCAACACTGAGATCTCTGGAACGGTGCAAACTGTCCTGATTTCTGACGTAGCGGTGAATACACCTTCTGCATCTGGTCCTACGTACACATGGATTCCCTACGTATCTGCAGCTGGAAACTACGACATCAACCTCTTGGTCCCCGGATGCACCAACTTCCAGGACTGCGCCGGGCGCACCTCCGTCAAGGTCGTCGTATTTCCGGGAGAAGGATTGCCGCCAAATGTGATGACAATCTCACAACGCAACACCGACGATGCCACGGTCCTCATCTATTCCGGACCCATTCTGCCTTCTTCCCCGAACTTCGTTACCACGGTAACAATGTCGCTCGCCGACGACCCAGAAGGAAATGGACAAGGCGGGCGTTACGTGGTCGTCGCAGACCGAGTCCAGCTCGTCTTGAGATCCGCCAACATTGACGGAACGACAGCGGGCAACTCATCCACGACCGCCGTTGGTGGGCAAAGGGGTTTTGGCTTCTTGGAATGGCCTCGTGCATCCACTCTCACAGCTGATGGAACCAGCTCCCTCCCTAATACCTCAATCACCGCCCTCGACGCCCTCGGCTTCGATGTCCTTGCTGGTATCGGCGGGACCACAGGATTGACCAGTACTCCACTTTCCATCGCCGCGGTCGCGCACCATTCATCTGGCACCATCTATGTTGGAGGGAGTTTCTCGCTCACAGCTGGACCTGCCTCTGGTGCTTCAAACATCCTCGCATACCGAAACGGGGCTCTCTCAGCACTGCCAGATGGTGGTTTGGATGGCGCGGTCACTTCACTTGTGCTTGATGGAGACCGGTTGTTCATTGGAGGTTCCTTCAGGGACACCAAAGCGAAAACGGCAAACGGGCTCCTCCGCGGTTTGGCCCTCTACGACGTCGCAAAGAACACCTGGACAGCATTGGGAGCAGGCGTGAACGGAGACGTTGCAGACCTCGGTTTGATGGGTGGGCGCTTACAAGCCACAGGCAACTTCACCGAGATCGTCAGTACCCAAACTGGATTCGGAACCGACGCCGCGGGGATCGCTTCCTGGGACATCGCTTCCGGTAGCTGGGTCTCCTCAGGTGGATTCACCGCCGGTCGCTTGACTATGGTGGCCGACGGCTCGTCCAACAACCAGTACGTTGCCGGGAATGTCGGTGCTTCGCGCAAGTATGGCGCTTCAGGTATGATTATGCTGAAGAACGGCAAAGACGGTGTCCCTCAAATCACGCCTATTGCCAGTGCCCTAGGGCACTCGGCGCAACGTACAGCGTCTACCGGTGCTACGACCTCTGCCACGCCTAGCCGCCGAAGCCTTCATGCTACCACCTCATGGATCGCCCGGTCCAAGGCCGCCAAACTCTTCGCCCGTCAAACACCTAGCTCCACGACACTGGCTGCCTTGCCTCCCGTTCCCGCATCCCCAGCGCCTGCTGTACTTGCCGGAACATTCTGGCAGCAGAATGATAAGGAGCTCACCATCGTCGGAGGCAACTTCTCATTTGTGGCCTCTGGCGCGTCTTCCCTGTCTCAAGCCGTCGCCATCTACGATCCCACGTCGGGCTCGCTCCGTGGGCTTTCCGGGACACAGCTGAGCGGAACCGTCCGTGCCATTCTCCGCGATAACAACAAGCTGTATGTCGGAGGCGAGTTCACGATGGCCGATACCAACGTTAACGGGCTGGCGATCTATGATCTGTCGACACAGCAGTGGGATATCAGCGGGCTGCAGCCGCTACAAGCTGCGGCTGGTGCTGCCCCTGTGGTGCGGTCAATCACAAAGGCGACGGCGGGGTCAGGTAATATCGTGGTTGCTGGCTCGTTCACTCAAGCTGGCTCTCTGCGATGCGCGGGTGTGTGCATGCTTGATGCGACCTCGAAGCAGTGGAACACGCTTGGAGGGGGCATTCAGGGAGAGGTGGCGTCCATTGTTTATGCTGCGGTACGTTGTTTTTATGCTCACCATATCAGTGAGGCTGATGAACGATTGTTTAGGAGGGTCAGAACGTCCTGTTCGCTGGTGGCTCATTGGCGTTGACGGATAACACTGCTGGCAACGTTCTGCAGTACACCTTCAATACTTCCTCGTGGACCGTCCTCGGTTCCGCTGATGATTTCCCTGGGCCTGTCACTGCAGTTGAAGCCAACAACGGTGATGCGAGCAACGTTTTCGCTGGAGGTCATTCCGGCAGTGGGCCTTTCCTCACGCACTGGGATGGACAGAAGTGGACTCATCTTGGTACGTGTTCTCCGCAATTTCTTGCGGACTGTGTCTGATATCATAGCAGACTCTTCATTGGTCGGCGATACCGCAATCTCTCACTTGGCAATGGTGCCGCTACAGGAAGACCACGCCGCGCAGGGTGCCATTCAAAAGGACCGCATGCTCCTCGTCTCTGGCTCCCTTGTTGATAGCAAATACGGAAACGTCTCCTCTGCGCTGTATGATGGACAGACGATCATCCCGTATATCGTTGCGTCCTCTTCAACAGGGTCGTCAGGCTCGGTCTCCTCCTTGTTCCGTTCCTTTGCCACGTTCAGCTTCCAACGGAGGAGTAAGCTTGATTATCTTCTCTTGATTGTAGGATTCCACTGACCACTTCCGGTTTACAGAGTTCCTCGCTGTTGGTGTTGTCATCCTCATTTCCATTGCTATCGCCGCCGGAGTCGTCTTCCTGATCGCCCTCATTGGCATCCTATGGACGCTCTTTTCCCGCAAAGACGACAAGCTCACCAAATACGAAGGCGAAGAGGAAGAAGACGACTCGACGCACCACCGCCCTTCATCCCTCCTCGAGCACATCAACGCCGCAACGCGCACGACCATCCTCGGCACCACGTCGCCGTACTCGAACGACTACAGCGACAAAGACGAGGACAGAGCAGGCAAGTCCGACGTGCACGATCCTTTCGCCGCGGATGCAAGCAATTACGTCCGCGCTGAGACGCCGTCAGAGGCGGCTGGTGGCATGCTGCAGGAGGAGACGAGTCGGCCGGCACATGCGCGGTACTCGTTTGATGGTACTGGGGAGGGAGAACTGCCTATCTCCGCTGGTGTTGAACTTGAAGTGTTAGATGACCGTGACCCTGCGTAGGTGCTCTTTCGTCTGCCACAGATCCATCCACTAACCATTCTTTTTGTCATAGATGGTGGTATGCCCGCGACGTAAGAACGGGAAGAGAAGGTGTTGTGCCCGCGGCATACTTGTACTAGTTTGTTATGTTTATTGCTTGTCGGATATCCCTTGCTATCGGTCTGTTTGTTTGAACTCCCCTCTACTACTTCTCCTATGGTACCACGCTACATACCACTATACCACCCATCCATCCTCTTGTGTTCTTGGTGTTCCCGAGAAATTGATTCTATCCTTATACAGTAGGACTATGTTGTCTATTCGTAATTTTGATACACACTCTTATGACGACGATTGGAACATTGAATAAAATCGCGAAGCTACGATGAACGAATACACATGGATGCTGCAAAGAGGGAGAAGAACCAATCACTGGAGAAGGGGATCTCTGAAATGCTTTTGGCTGTTGTGGATGAAGCCGACCTTGGTCTTAAAGTCCTCACGCCTCTTCATATCCCTGAACTCCTTCGTATGTCTACCAGCCTCACGAGCCTCACCCCTGTTCCTGGCCTTCACAACCTGCCCACCAGAACCAAACGCACCGAAGCCACCCCTTGTAGGAACCAGCGCCGAGTTCTTGTCCTGCAATAACCGCCGGACAAGCGCAGCGCCAGTGCTGGGGTCCTCCTCCTTCTGGTTTCCAACAGGGTGGAATGACTGGTCGTAGTACCTCTTCATCGAGCGATGACCAATACGGGCGCCTGACGGCAACACGAGCTCGAACGGCGAGTCGCCGTACGTGAGTTGGGTATCGGGAACGTCGTCCTCGGAATCCGAGCCGTCCGTCTCGTCGACGATTTCCGCATCTTCGTCGTCCTCGTCCTCGTCCTCGTCTCCGCTGACGTCCTCCCACTCCTCCTCCTCCTGGTCCTGCAGCGTAGTCCGCTGCCTCTTGCTCGACGGCTTCTTCGTTGAGCCCTCGGGGTACGACGGTGTGAAGTCGTAAAAGTCTGAAACCTCCATGCGATCCTTCTGGCTCTCGTATGCGATCTTGCAGTGGCCCTTGTCGACCATATGCTTCCACACGGCGTCCGTGCTCCGGAAGGCCTTGCCCTTGTCGTTGCAGAAAATGCAGACGTTGCCGACGGCGATCTTCTCTCCGAGGTACGCGATGAGGCCCTGGATGTCGGTGAGGTAGTCGGCGTCAGGGATGAAGAAGGAGTGCACGATGGACATGTGCGTGAGGTTGTCCTCAAATTTATCGGCTTTGTGCGAGCAGAAGAGGCAGTCGAGGGGGGAGAGGCGCGCACGAGCGGCGGCAATTTTTGCGTCGATGGACATCATAACTTCATCCTCGTCGTCTTCCTCGTCTGCGTTCTTGACATCGGGTTTGGCCTCATCATCGGCCTTGACCTCCTCCTTAACTTCCTCCTTCTCCTCCACGATCGTAAGCTCGGCGAGCTTCTCTTCCACAGGTTCGACGGTTTCGGGCTCGGCGATGGGTTCGGGGGCAGGTTTATGTTTGGGGCCTTCGAGTTCACGTTCCTTGTGCTTTTTGGACTGCAGATGCGTCAGGTAGCCATTTTCGGAGGTGTATACTTTCCTGTAATTGATCTGAGTACGGGCAGAGTGATCGCTGCCAAAAAAGATCGCACCTGCAGAGGTCGCAAGTCATGGACTTGGGTGTGGCCATGACCGCTGTCTCGGCCTTCCTCTCGAGCACCCTCTGGTTGAAGATGACTACGCTAATGGGAGGAAGGCCGGCAACACGACGCTTCATGTTGTAGCGATGGTGATCGGAGCGATAGTGGACGCCTGCAGACAAGAAAAACGGGTCAACGACGGCGACGACGGCAGCGAAAAAGACCTACGCTGGTCCTCCGCCGTGGGGAATGCGATTGAGCATGATATGCAGGTAAAGAGCACGGTGGATTGGTCTGTAGACATGGTGGAAGGAGGAGAAGAGGTGCGAGGATTACTCAGCGAAAGTGATATCTAATAAAATAAGAGGCGCGGAGCCGAAATAGTCATAATTACTATTTATGAGGGGTATCATACATTATCAAGTCGACATTCCAAACCGTTCTGCCCGCTTTCTGCGCCGCTCTGCTTCCTCGGCGTCCACCTGCGCCTCTACAGGCGCAGACCGTTTGCGCGACTCTGGCGCTGCCGCCTTTTCTTGCACTCCAAACCGCGCCGCACGCGCATTCAGCTTTTCCTTGTCCTAGACGCCCGCGTCAGTAAGCATGCACCGAGTATGAAAGTGATTCGTACCTCTGGGGGAGGGGCCTTGGACTTGGCTGCTTTGGGCTCGGGCTTGGGTTTCGGTGCTTTGGGCTCGACGAGAGGGATGCCGAAACGGGCTGCGCGCTGCCTGCGCTTCTCCAACTCTGGGTCCACCGGCTCAGCAGCCTTTGGAGCTTGCTCGGGCTCTGTGGCAGCTTCAGTCTCTGCCACTGCCACAGGCTCCTGTTCCTCTTCGGCTTCAACCTCGGCTACCGCATCTTCAGTCTCTTCAGCTGGCTCCTGGGCGGTCTCACTAAGCACAAGGGTCAGCGAACGTCTAAGAATGCAGCGCGAACGCACGCACGGCTCATGTATGGACTTGTACGCGTCCTGGGCCGCCTGAGAGGCGAGAATGCGCGCGACGAGGTCGGCCTTTGTGGCCTTTGCGGGTGCCTGCGCGTCGGCCTTCGTGAGGATGGCCTTGAGGTCGGCAACCTTGAGGGCCTTGAGCTTTTGTTCGATGTCGGCCATGGTTGGGGGAGAGAGGAGTGTGGGAGTGTGACGCGTGACGTGACCGTGGTGGGAGCGAATGGGCGCGGTTTGTGGTTGAACCAATCGCAATGGATCCCTCCATCGACGATCACCTGTACTTCTTGAACCAGAACCAGAATCATCACTATCTCAACAATATCTTTGACAATCCAAATGTACACTCCCAGTCCCAACCTCACCAGACCATTGACGACGAGCCGCTTTATGTCAATGCCAAGCAGTACTTCCGTATCCTGAAGCGCCGCGTCGCTCGCTCTCGCTTGGAGGAAGTCCATCGCCTGTCGCGACAACGCAAGGTACGCTCGCCTTTCCCCCGCAATCGCGCGTTTTTTGACGCTTTTTCAGCCATATCTTCATGAATCGCGCCACAAACACGCAATGCGACGGCCCAGAGGGCCTGGAGGCCGCTTCCTCACGGCGGAAGAAATAGCGGCCCAGAAACGCGCGGACGCCAACGCAGTTCCAGAGCCTGTAGAAAACGAACCGGAGGATAACGAGGAGGACGAGCATACCCCAGTCGACCAGATGCCAGAACCTGGTCCGAGCACCTCTACCGACTCCCGCCGCATCCAAACACAAGCTCCCCTCGTCGAGCAGCAGATACCCCATGTTGAGCAGCACCAGCAGCACCACGATTCCTACTTCTCCCCCGATATCAGTCCTCCCGCTCCCTATCGCGCGCCTACAAGCATGTCAATGCCACAGCAAATGTCCCATCTCAGCTCGCACTCGCACTCCCATTCACACTCGCACCAACACCAGCACCAACACTCGCATTCTCCTGCCCCTCAGCATCCGCACAGTGGTCCGCACTCGCACTCCCATATCCGCCACCCTCACAACCCACCCAAGCCAACAAATACCTCCAACTACTCCTTTCAATCCTCCATGCCCCCCTCCTACCCAGCATCCACTCAAATGCATCATGTCCCCCATCCGCATGCCCATGCCAGGCACCACCACCACAACATGGCCTACCTTTACGCCGACCCCATCGCTCCAGAAATACAACGTCGAACGGATTCGGATAATATGATCCAATTCGGTGGCCAGGGCCCTACAAATTAATGTACAGTCTCTATAGTTTAATTATCTCTCTGTCCGTAGTCGCTATGCGTCCAAGTCCATCGCGTCGTCGTCCAGCCCTTCGCTATAACTAGCACTCTGCGCCGGCTCTGGCGTCGGTGCAGTGTGTCCTCCCTCGTTCAACTCCGGCTCCCTCTTGAATGACAACGGTCTGAATAGAACCAGGGCTCGACTCTGGTCCTCCGAAGCCGATGAGGGAAGATGCTGTCGGTCCAGAGCGGTCCGGCTCGTTCGAAGGTGTTGGAGATAGGCAGGATGGATGTTGACCATCTCGGGAGGGCCGTCCATATCTTCCACCGTGAGCGTATCCTCTGTTTGGTCCTCTTCATCGCTGTCCGCTGCATAGCCCTCCAAGTCTGTAATGACAATGCCTGAATATATCCACGCTTTCAGTACAGGTTGTGCGAGTGAAGTGAAACAGGAGTGGCACGTACGATCACGCTCGGGCTCGTACCACGACGAAGCGCCCGTGCTCATCATCTTCACTTCAGGCGCCGAAGAAGGTTCCTCAACCGATCCCGGAAATAGCACGTTCCGCCTATCCGTCAGAGACGTGAATGACGACGCACTCGACGCCGTATTCGTCGGAGACGCCGTCGACCCCCGCTCTTCAACGGTCGGTTGCACATGTCCCCACATCGTTCGGTGCTGGTGGTGCTGGTGCAGGCGTGGATGCTGCCCGCTCCCCAAGTTAAGGTGCGCAATCCCGTTCTCGAGCCCCGAACACCGACGGCGCTTCACAGGCCGGTCGTCCGACTCGTCTTCATCGTCCATGTCCTCGTTGGGGTTCACCTGCACGGGCTGCTTGCGCTTTGCAATCGAGGTATCGAACCATGGGTGTCGGAAGTGACTTGCAGTCGAGTAGAACGAGGTCATACTTTGCGATAGGTAGTTGGTAGGTGGGCAAGTGTAAGCAGAGAGACGGCGTCGAAATTGGTGCGTGAGCGCTTGTGAACCCGGCCAAGACAGCTATGACCGCTTTATTAGCCCCTCGGAGTAAAAGTTTCACGCGGGTTCTAGACTTTTCCAAATAGCATCACTGACTCGGACTAGTCTTCAACTCAGCGCTCGACCGTTCAAGGTAATGAATCAATCGAATTCGAACAGGGTATCTACATATACAAGATTAGGGAAACACAGATGTTGGATAGCTTGCATAAATAGACTAAAGACTAAATAACTGCTAAAAATCAGGCTCTCAGACTTCAATCGACTCTTCCTCATGTCGCTGTGTCTGCTCCCACAACTTGTCTTTGCCTTGGATGTGGATATCCTTGAAGGAGCCCTTCTGCTCCAGCCGCACGCAGTCGCGCGTACCGAGCACCAACAACTCGAAGAAAAACGAAGCAGCGGCGCGGCGAGATGCCTGCAACATTATTGTATGAGAACCCCAAAGCATTGAAACGAATGGAGGAACAACACATACCTTGGCAGCCATCGTGTTGAAGCTCATCTTCGGGGAAGCACCGTCCTCCGCGGGCTGCAACTCCTTGCGGATCAAGGATAGAGCCTTGACCGTGTTCTTGCTGTACCCCTTATCCTCTGCACCCGCACCCTCCTCCTGCAGCTCAGGCACGTCCTGTACCTCTTCTTGCGTCATCTGCGACTGGGCCGGATGGCGGGAATCGAAAATCGCGATTGGGCACGAGAGATCAGCATAGCTCGCCTCCCCTTCACCCCATACTCCGTCCGCTCCGGGAGTCGACAGCCGACTGCGCGTGGACGGCATAAGAGAGACGGAACGCGAACGTGCCCCCTCAAGTCCGATGTTCTCCACCCCATTTGCAATATCCAATTGATAGTCGTCGTTGAATGCCATAGACTGGTCTCCAAACTCCAACTCCCCTTCGGGCGCGGCCTCGTCAAAGCGGAAAGGAGCCGGGCTCTGGGCAACACTCATCGCCCTTCGTCCCTGTTCTATCTCATCGTCTTCGTCAAGACGCATCCTCTTATTGCCATTCTCAGTGGGAGATATATGACGACGCTTGGTGCTCGCTGCTGCCTCAATGGGCCGCAAGAACAGATCCATCAGTTCCCCACCGATGCCTGGAGGCGCGGCACAGAAGAAAGTCTGGTTGTCCTTCGTCGTCGTGGGCAAGAAGTGTGCAAGGGGATCATCCCGAATGTCCATGAGACGCATGGTCAGAGAGGAGCGAGGCAGGAAGCGCTGCTCAGTGACGATGTTTCCAATGTCTTGAAGGGGAATGGCATCCGCAAGCCTGTCTCGGCGGGGTGCACCCTCGTTCAACTCCGTCACTGCGTCGATAATCTGCTTCTTTTCTCGGACCTTCTTGGGACGGGCGATGGGCTCGGCGTCTGGAAGAGCCTGCTCGTTGGCGACAGGAGTATCCGGAAGCTCAGTGAGAGGAGACGCTTTGGGTACTTTATCAGTATCACACCCACACAGTAGAGAAAGATCACTCATAAACGCACATGCTCGGGAAGAAGGTTCCTTCTCTGCAACAACGTCTTCCTCAGGTTTGTCGAAGCCAACACCAAGGTCGCCGAGGTCCATTCCGCCAAAGTCGGGGAAGTCCATGTCAATCGGGGGCATGAAGGGTGCTTCAGACAATTCTCGACTCATGCTTCGCAGCGAAAGCATATCGTGGTCTTTGTGAACGCCGTTTAACTGAGGAAATTCGAGGTCGTCATGCATGCTCGGGGCATCTCGCCCAACACCGACGCTTCCATCGACACTCATTGCGTCGCTAGGCACGGGCTCTTCACCCCAGTTGATCCCGAGGTCCAATTCGCCAAAGTCTTGCGAGCCAATGCCGTCAGAGGGACCAATGTCGAAGGGATCCATGCCGTCGAACTGGTCAAAATTATTCGCGGAGGGGAGAGTAATGTCTTCGATGTGGGCCTGGTGGTGACCCTGTTCACGCACAGGTCGGTCCTCAAAGTCCATGTCCCTGTCCCAAAAGTGAGTTATTATATGCTTTTAGAAGAGGCACACATACCAATTCACATCGGGAAGAAGTAAGTCAAGGTCAATGTTGTTGGTTTGCAAGGTAATGGTGGTCTTGGCCACGTTCAGCTGGTCTTCCGTGAGGTCAACAACACCTGGGCGGAAAGCCTATTGGAACGGTTTGAGTATTCCCCGCCTCATCAGAAAAGAAGGCTTGACGCACCATCTTAATTTTAAGCAGGGCGTCGTTACAGTCGTCCAAGAGATATTTGGCCTTGCGACTGTAGATTCGGACGACCCCGAGCAAAAGCTGCCCGCTGAGGCGCAGAGCCATGACTTCGATATCTTGGCCCATAATCGCGTCTAAGATGCCGTAAGATAAGCTGAGTTACCCGGAGATTTACTGAATCCTTGCTCACCGACCGACTGTTCGATATCCGTCTGCAACGTCTGCGATTTGGAGAGCTTCCGCTCCATGTGAGCGGCAAGCCATACCCTTCCCAGGGGGCCTCTCCGGGAGAGAATTGTTTCAGAGTAGAACTGCAAGCTGGGGTTAGTCCATTCTACGGCAGATACCAGAGACAGAGCGCACCATCCTGAGGGAGTTCAAGGGTTGAGCATTCGGTGGGGGGAAGAGAGACGCGGTGGTCGCGAACAAGGGCTTCAATGTGCCACAAGCCGAACCACGATCACGTGCATCCACTTTAAATTACCCACAACCCCGACGGCGGCCCGGCCGGCGCTTCGCCTTCCCTCCTCCATGTCGCTCTCAGCCTCGTCCTTCCTGAGAGCTGCAGCCCGCCTGCGCCGCTCCTCTTCTAGATGGCCGTCTACGTACCCAAATCTACATATGGGACTGGTTGCCTCAACAAAACGCAACGTTTACATTTCCTCAGACCCTCGATATAGCGACATACAGCGCATTACCGCTCACGACCCGGACAACTGGCTGTACCCATGGGCAATATTTGATGCTATGATGAAGGACGGCAAAACCTCTGAAGCCTTTGCCTACATATTCTATGTGCGTCTCACAAAACTCAAGCTCGCCCACGAAGACGAAGCACGCTCATCCCCTCCGCACGGCATAGTCTGTACACCACTCCTGTTTAGCCTCAGCACATCTCTCAAAGGTTCTCCAAGAAATGAGGCAACATAAAATTCCCTTGGACTCGAATATGCTCGGAGAACTTATATCTCGAGCTATCTACAACAACAACCTCGAACTCTCCCTCCGATACCTCTACCTCTTGAGATCCCAGAACCACTCTCCAATACCTATAGATTCTGTTCAGCCAATCATCACCCTGGCGGCAAGGCAGAACCACTCCCGCTTAGCCATCGATATAGCTCTTTGGTACGATAGTGTTGGAGAGAAGCTTCCAAAGAGCGTGTGGACTTCGTGTCTTGCGTCCGCTGCGACCACATTATACGTGCGTCCCGTTCACCGTTTTTTCTCTGCAGTTCCCAGATTGACTGGCCCCTTTTCAGACTGAGGGAATTCTCGTCTCATGGTCGAAGATACATTCCTTCCCCGATACAACATTGACTTGTGGGCTATTGACGGTTGTCCTTCAGGCAACCAAACGACTCAAACTTCCCGAGCTTTCAGACGAAGTCGAACGTACTCTACAAACGCAGACAAGAGAGACATCCTCAATATGATACCTAAGCATTCACGTTTAGCGCTTAGCGCTTAGCTCCAATAGTTGTCCATGTAGGATAATGGAGGTCAGTGATTCGTCCTAAAATTCGGACGCGATTTAGTATTGCGGCCCAGCTGATCGGACCGCGGTAAGATGTTAGTACAAACACAAGGAATTTACGAGAGCGAATAGGATGATGATAAGTAAGGTATACAAATTAGTGCTGTTACATTCGTTGATAAATGTTCGAGAGACAGGCGAATTTGTCGTCCGTTGGATTGCGGTTTGGGGTTTGAAGAAGGTTAAAGATGGAAGGAGCTATCTTTTCAGGACTGGTGTAGCCTTTCTGACACAAAGACCGTTGTCAAGCATGGACACGTAGGTCTAAGTTTGACATGGGGATCAGCCAATGAATTCATCGAAGTAGGGAAGCGTTCAACTTCAATAACCCGGCCTACTCTTCGGGCTGACGCGCCGATCAACCCACCAACAACGCCCGCAGCTCTCCAACTACCCGCCCCGCAGTAGTCTCCAACTGCTCGTCTCTTGACATCCGTTGCACCTCCACGATAGTGCGTTTCGACCCCGTCTCCACGCTCATCAACTGTAGCCCAACCTTCCGCGTCCCATACGAGATGGACAGGAGAGAGAAGGGTATTGGCCGGATTCTTGTGGATTGCTGCGGTGAGCGATGTTGTCTTTGGTTAAGTGAAACAACAGTTGAAGGTGGAGAAGGGGGCTTTGGGTGGCGCTTGAATGCTGAGAAGAATCGAGACGTTGATGAACGGCTCGGCGTTGGGCAAGGAGGAGCTTGTACTGGTGATGGAAGAGGTAGCGAAGGTTTCCGCGAAGCACTTGCTCGGACAGTTTCGTTCGCAGATGAGTGTGTCGAGCCTCCCATTGAGGTGTAAACGATGACTCCCGGTGGAGCGAGGGTGATCACACCCTCTTTCATACCACAGATCCGGATGAGGTCCTCCAATCTTGCTTTGGGCTGCGCGTGGTCGAATATGTCTTTGAACATGTCCTCCCTCTCCAAATGAAGCTCGGAGTCGTCTACGCACACATCTTCCCGCACTTTAAGCGCAATGAACAGGTCTAAAACGGGCGTTTCCCGTTGAACTGTATTCAGCGAGCTTGACAGTGATTGGGGGACGACTGTTGAAGGGAAAGGGTCAGAGGAGTAGTATGGTCGGAGGAGGGATGTGTAGGCGGGAAGATATGTGGATCGCAGCACGTTCATGCATGCGATATAGAACGACTTGTTGACAAGCCGCAGTGATTTCGCGAGCCAGAGCAGGATTTTGCGTCCCCGCTCGACGAGTCCAGTGTCCAGTGTTGGGTATGTTGGGAATGTGTTATAGACGATCTGTAAAAGGATATGCGAGGGAAGTGTGGACAGTCTCAGCGATCTTCCCGGTTGGGAACCATGGTGCGGAGCCTCTGAAAATGGTGGCGGCGGGTTCCCTTGCGTTGGAGATGCTGGTTGGCGGTCCAGGGCCCCGTTTGGGTTGGGAAGGTAAGGTGGCGGAGGAGGCAGAGGAGGAGGCAGATACATGATCACTTTGTCGTCCAAAATCATGATGGGTATTTGAGTGATTAGTGAGTGCTGGCCTTATAAATTTGTTTCTGCGAAGTCTATGGTACGACCCGGTGCTGCGGACTTCGCGTTTGCTTGCTGCGGATGTTCAGTTCTTGATGGAATCAGTAACGGGGGGTCTAATATAGGGAGCCCGAGAAGACGCCGTATACGGGACAGTCCAAGGATATGCTGAAGCAAGGTGCGAGGCTCGAGCACTTGTGGTGGTTGAAGATAGGATAAGTACGGCAACTCCCACAGCACCCCGCATTCGATGCACTCCATTAAGCATATTAGGTAAGCACATCGTCAGTTTCACGGGCGCTTGTTTACGATGCGGGCTTTCCAGTGGGAAAGGACCACAAGAGGGCTTTAGAGAACCCAAGGGTGCTTCTCAGCATGTTTTAGAACCTTGAGTATGCAAACCGTGCCACTCTATCGCGTATCCTGGCTCCTTATCGACGTTGACAAGCAACTTTCATGAACAGCGGCGACTGCGCCGGTGTGTAGGACGACTGCGGCTTCAATTGCGGACGGGGAGCTCGGTTAGCTGTATTTCGCATAGTACCTCGCCATATGGCACAGTATTGAAGTCGTCTTATTAGCAATATTCTAGAGCTGCTGGTCGAAATCAGCCTAGTTCAATGGTCCGTTCGGAGGTCGAAATGGATAGTACACAGCGATTATGTGGCTGGGGGCTGCAAAAGTGTACCGCGTCAGCTACCGAGTATCTGTGGCTCACTCTGTGCACAATTGGCTAGAGGAGCTGGGACGAGCCGGACACCGGGGCAGTCGCAGAACATAAGTGCTTTGCCGCGATCGCCAGAGTGATGGCACCATCGCCTGAATGCCCCGTTCCAACTTCCAAGCCCCGAGCCTCGCATTTTCAGGAACTTGCCCCGCATGCGGCACGAGTTTTTTTTTTGGTCCTAGCTAGAGACACCGCCCTGGTGGTTACGCGTCAATGAGTCAGTAGTATTCTTGGTGGAGTTACATCGTAGAACTTAGCCTAAGCGCCCGTCATTATGAGGGCGTTGTCGCCCACCTGGAATACATTGGGTCTTTTACAGAAATTCCCCTTTGGACATCGCCTTGACCCCGCTGTTTAACAGTCTATTCAGAATTGCCGTGGCCTTGGTGGAGGCTTAGGGTGTTCTTTCTCACCTCTTTATGCAGGTGTCGGATGGAGCCTTCTCCAGTCCTCCAGTGTGCATGCCCCCCGCATGGGGTGTCATTCAAATCGAATAGACTCGATACTCGACAATCTTCCCCCCTCCCCCAACCATCTTAAAATTCCAATTTTGGCAGGGTTCGGCGAGTGGGACAAAATTCGGCAAGAGAATCTCAGTACGAGTACCTTGCCCACTCTCCTCCAGCAGGATGAGACCTTTCAACTCTTCTTCCTTCTTGTATGTCTTCGCCAAGTATCTCCGTGAGAAGGTATTGAATGAACACAGCGATCATAATGCTTGATATCCTTGTTAGTCTTCCGGGCACGCCGCCAGGGTTTAGCTTCTGCCTCACGGGGTACTTACGTCCTCAGCGCCACTTGCTATTCCTTCTATCTGAAGTTCCATTTCATTACTTTTTACCAGAGGCGGAACACCCGATTGCTCCTTCACGACCACAAGTTCCCACGGGAAAATAAAACATGAGGGAGGCTCGGGAGACCATAGGTACACCCAATAGATAAGTGATGAACAAGCCAGATCCACGGACATACGACACAAGTTAATTATGATTTCAAAACAATAGTTCTATGAACACCTGGAGGTCAGGCCTCCCTTGAACGTTTGGGCTTTTGCCCTTGCTCAGGTTTTAACGTGCAATAGAGGAAGTGTCTCCTGGGCCCTGATGCTGCAGCGACGGCGGCGACTGCCACCCTCGCTCCAATGCTAGCCGGTGTCGTTTCGATATTGCTTGACCGAACGCCGAGCGAAAACATCCTATCGAAGACTGCGAGGCCGTGAGTATTTATATATACACTGTACAGATGCAAAAGGTCCATACGGGTCGCTGTGAATGCTTTCGCGCTTGCTTGGCAAGCCGTTTGCGTCAATGCCAATGGCGGACTGACGCCTTCCAGCTGTCTAAGGTACCGGAAAACCATGGAAGGTTGAGGCGGACCTGTCACCACGAACTCAGTAATCAAAGGACCTAAAGAGCTATGTTTCTTCCACTCACCAAATCGAAAAACGGAATGGTACGCTTGCCTCCACTTTTCCTCCAGTAATCGTGCGCACATTGGTGGGTCGGGACAGGTAGGACACTAAGAAAGAGTCAGTTTCCCTGCGCAAGATAAATGGAGCGACGAATTGACGGTACTAACGCATTGATACTCCTTCGCGATCATGGTTAGTCCTAGTTTTAGAACGCGCTCCAAGAACCAATTACGCCTGAGGGTAAAGTGAAGTGAATTCAAGCTGGAATAACATCGAGGGGCGCAACAGACCTCTTCTCGAGCTTGAGTAGCGTATCCTGGCTTAAGGTGTTAAGCTCATACTCTGACCAGCCCCCTGGGTTGTCAAGCACAAATCGACTTGATTCTCGGTAAAGCTCCTCCTCTTGGAAAAGCTCTGCTATCCGCATTGCTTTGATAGGCTTTCCAGCAGCATGCGTAAGTAAGAATGACAAGCATTCCCGTTGAAGAGTAGGAACACAGAGCTTATGAGATATGTTCATGAGGCCTTCGACATTGTTCCATGTGATCGTGCATTCCAGACTGTTCAAAGGGCATTAGGATGCCTTGATGGAAACGGATAAGGGCCAAGGTGATGAATACGCACTGCGGGTATACGAATTTGAGAAAGTCGTGAAAAATAATAGCCTGAGGGGTATGAGACGATGAATATAGACTCAGTACCAAGCGCGTACCCGTTCTTCCTTGAGGACAACAACCGCATCAGGCCCGTTCCTAGGTCGGCCACGGGTGATCTTCGCCTGAGCAGATGAGAGCCCCAGTCCTGGTAGACGGGACCTAGGAGACTTGGGAGGTAAGGGAGATGTTTGTCCCTCTAGCTTCGCAAGGCTCCTGGTCCGCGCGTGTTTCTTGGTCTTGCGGGTCCCAGATTCAGCGTCACTTGTTTCCGGCAATGACTCTTGCTCGGAGCCCGAGCTCCTACCCTGGTCAGTATCGTTCCCGACCTCCAATTCGTCCAGTTCAGCTTCGAGGTCGGAGTCGATAGAAGTAATCGTCATCTCCGGGGGCGTCTCATGGGCCATGCCTTGAGCAGGGTCTGAGGGCGGCTGCGAGATGGTGATAACACTCGAGATGGACTGTGGCCTTCCAGTCTCGGACCAGTTCCCGCTTAGCGCAGCCTCGAAGAATGGCGAAGCAAAAAATAGAACTTCTTTGTGAGCCCTGGAACGGAGGGCTTTGAATGAGTGGCCGGGATCGACAGACGTCTCGCAGTCATAGGGAGGGGTGTACAAACCAAAAGGTTGTGCTCTGTACGATTATTTTGACACTGCCAGGGAAGCTACAGTCCTTGGTAAAGGTACAGTCGAGTTCAATGGGTTCCTCTTCGTCCTCCATGCTGAACTCGGAAGATATGTCGTCCGTTTCAACCTCCTCTAACATCCATGGTGGAGAGCCTGAAGAGCGAAATATGCCAGATGCTGCAGCATGTGTTTCTGTGGGAGAGCTAAGAGATGCTGAGGGGTTGTGGCCTCTTGAGTTTCGAGCGATAAGAATGTGAGATGGGTTTGTGGACATTGTGCATTGCAGAGTTGTTGAAGTTAGGATATGTTGGAGTTCTGCACCTCTGATGCCCCTATCGGAGTTTAGATCTAGTGGCCAGTATGTAATTATATTTCAACACGTTGCCCTGAGGCCTCTCCGAAGGTTGTGAGGGTCGCCGCTGAATTTCCACCGGCTACTTTGACTGTCTGTGCCATCCAGGTGTGAGGGAGGTCACAGAGGGAATGGGGCCGACAAAATGGCATCCACATGGCGTAAAGTAGTAGGTATCGTACAGTAGTAGATTACAGGGCTCTATGATTTATTCAAAGCATTCCTTAACCTTTGCCTTAATGGACTGTCAAACCCACTCCCCGGAGGCGATTGCACATGATGCGCTTCAGCGCCTGTCCCGGTGGGCGACATCAAGGCAGGTGATGCCAGAGGTTGCTTGGACACAACGACCGTTTGGTCTGAGTCATCTCCCAGTTTTGATGCACCAGGTGCGGTAGAGGCAGTCGCTGAGGTCGGAACAGGGCTAGCGACCATAGTTGAAGGTGGTGCCGCACCCTCCTTAGATACATTGATAGGTGCAAGTGGTGGAGCTGTACGCTTCAGGGTGGGGGTGGCAGACTTCGATCTTGTTTCCTCCGAGGCGTCGACTACCTGGACGAACTCTGTGAGGACAGCGATGCGTGTCCAGCGTCTAAATCTCGTATACTGGACATTCTATGAGCCGTGAAAGCCGTGCACAGAAGAAAACAACGCACTTTGCTAATCCCACCCTTATTACTCTGGTTCTCCCATTTGTTATCGCCGTACACCCAGCCATCAGGGTCTGTGAACGGCTCGTATGACTCGTCCCTCCCCGTTTCCACCTCCATTTCGCGTTCAATACTATGAACCGAACTTGAGTCGTCTCTTGAATGTCCCGACTCTTTGTCCTTGTGGTCCCTGTCTTTGCTGGCAGAAAATCTGTTCGACGCAGCTTTGAACAACCGACTCCCTGTAGCAGCAGCGTTGTTACCCGACGTGTTCTCGTCCGCGGTAGAGGGCACAGGGCGCTCCACTCTGCTCAGTGCGCCCCCCTCTTTCCGTACAAGCACGGTCCACTCCGGTTCTTCCCAGTACCATTCAGCTGTCCTCTTGATCCTCCTAGAGTCGTCGGAAGGGTGGGGTAGGTAGACTACAGTGGGATTTGGGAGGCTAAACACTCCCGGAGGAGAGAGAGGTGCGTGTGCGGGCGAGCACCAGCTGGGGCGCTCGCCCGGTAGGAGGGCTGCAGTCCAGTCGAGGCCCATCCACCATCTCTGGTTCTCGTGGATGGCGAACAGGAAACGGAGTGATGATGTTGCTGGAGGGGCATCGTCTTTTGCGGCTGACACAGTTTGGATGGTTTGTGTTTGTGGTGAGACGGTCTTTGGGGGTAGAGGTTGCCCGGAAATGCGTGCCCATGCCGTATAGATCGACCACCGGATGAAGGCGCTACGCCATAACATGGTGCGAAGAAGAATGGCAAAAGGCGCGCGCCATGTAAAGATTATTGTCCCTGAGACAGCAAATATAAGCCTCAGAGGGACGTATAACGTTAAAAGGAGGTAGGGTATGTATAGAATGGCGACTGCGCGGAGGGGTATCGCAGGCAGTGAGGGCCAGGATGGTAGGAGGGTGGGGATGATGGACAGGTCAGAGACCGTGCTGGCAAGGACCTGCTCTGTGACGACTTGCTTCCTATCTTGTCTCCGTGTTCGATAATATAGGGTGATAGCGACGAGTGCTGGTGGGAGGTAGAAGCGGAGAACGGAGTCAGCGAAGAGGCAGACGGCCCACCACGCGAACACGAGCAGGAATCCGTCGAATTTAGACTGCGAACGCCAGCTGAGGATTTGAAGAACATTCTTGAAGCCCTGAATTGAGTCTGCGAGGGATACGAGGGCGAATGTGAGCGGCGAGGGCACCGACTGCACAAAGTCTGCAAGGACAAACGACATGGCAGGAAGAGAGAGCCAATCAATTATCACATGTTTCTTCTGCTCCTTCTCCGAGCACTCGCCAGCTTCGTTCCACAGTTCGACACCGCCGCCAACGACGTCCTCGTTCGCTGGGATGTTCTTCATTTCTCTGCAATAGCCGACAATGGCTATCTTTACGAACACCAATGGGCATTTCTCCCTGCACTCCCTGCGATACTCCGCACGGGCCTCATCCCGACTGCAGCAATCGTGTCCATCATCTCCCTCGACAGTATTCGCATCCTGTATGGCCTCTCAGCAAAAATACTCAAGAATGAGGACGTAGCTCGAATCGCCACCGTCCTGGCCCTCCTCCCAAGCAGCCCAGTGACACTCTTTCTTGTGCCGTATAACGAGCCATTTTACACATACCTTTCCTACCGGGGAATGTACTACTGTGCACAATCCCAGTGGCTCAAGGCATCCATAGCCTTTGCGCTTGCATCGTGCTTCCGGTCCAATGGCGTCTTCCTTGCGGGATTCATCATATGGGGTCTCCTAATCAACCCAGAGAAACCAGCATCCGTTTCCTCCCTCGTCCGCGCGACGGCCCTCACGGCACTGGTATTCGCGCCCTTCGTGTACCACAATCACACCGGATATGCCTCGTTCTGCATCGATAACCCACACAGTCCACCTGAATGGTGCTCTAGATTCATTCCCTCCATCTATACCCACGTCCAGGAGAAGTATTGGGACAACGGATTGTTCAAGTACTGGACGCTGCAGCAACTTCCCAACATCCTCCTCGGTGTTCCTCCCCTTGCCCTCATATACTCTTTCAGCTTCTGGCACCTCAACGCAGCTTATCATCGACTGCCATCCCCTTTCGCCTCAGTCTCTTTAACACCACACGTCCTCCACGCCATCTTCATGGCTTCCGTCCTCCTCTTCGCATCGAACACACAAATTATCCTCCGCCTCGCTGCCTCGCTGCCGGTTCTCTACTGGGCAGCGGCCTGGCTCTGGACTCACTCCACCGACGATGGAAAGACGTTCAAGTTCCGCTATTGGGGAAAAGCGTGGATATACTGGAGCGCAATCTGGGGTTCAGTGTCCATTGTTCTCTGGGTCGCTTTTCTCCCACCGGCTTAAAGAATATTAGTTATCCAAAGTGTCTATCTATACGCTACAGTTCGAAAAGGAATGAATGATGGGGCAAGCTAGTGCTACAAGGAGGGATAATAAAAATACACAGAGGGTCCACAAAATCCGAGTCTGACGGTCATTAAACGTTTCAAGCACTACGATAGCGGAATGCAAAGGTCATTTACAGAACGAAAAGGGGAGGAGCAACACTAAACCCTGTTGTCTGCGCGCTGCAAATCGGGGTTCCTGCTGGATATTCTTGAGAGGAAGCCCTCGGTCGCTGGAGTCTCGATCTCCAGGAAGGAGGGAGGGACTGGCGTAACTTCCCGAGGGAAGGCCGATTCTGGAGTCCGCATTGGGGTGGAATCCAATTCGTCTGTGTATATGGAGGACGAGACGTCAATGCGCGGGCCAGGGGCGGGTGAGCTAGAACGGCTCGGTGTCGCGGTGGTCGGGCTGGAGGTACTTGTGGTGTCGGTCAAGCCAGGGTACTTTTTCGTCGAACTTCCCCCCTTCTCAGAGTTGACAGACATGAAGTCTGAGAATGTGTCGAGGGAGTCCCGTTTGTTGATGACCTCCCTCTGAACATAGATTGGTAGGGCCGCGTTGCTACCATTACCCCCGGTTCCTGGTGTTGAGATCTTGAACTTAGAGAAATTGGAACTAGATTCAAGAATCAGTCCCCGTCTCTCACTTGAAGCTTTACAAACGAGAACGCACCTCCCGTTAAGAGTTGCAGATGTCGCTCCAGATCCCACCACAGTCCCTTTTTTGAAGGGACTAGGCACGCCAAGGAGATTGAATCCCCATACGACCGCCTTCGAGTAGTTCTTCCTCGCCTCCTCCGCAAACCCGAAAAACGCAAAGAATACGAGTCCACACACCACGGAGAGCCACCTCGACAACTCCAGAACAATTGCGCTTATGTTGTCCGAGCGCCAGAAAACCGCCGCGACCCTATTCACTTTCCAGAAATCGAAGTGGGTTTCCTCCCAGCTGACCCATGGCATCACAGGCCCGAAGACCGTAGCGTTAAGAACGCATATCGTGATGGCGATGGGGAGTGCAATAGCCACATCCATGCAGGCCATGGCCATGAGACGCTGGTACCGACTAGCGGTCAGATTTTTCGATCCGGTGGAGGAAAGGAGCTTGTTAAAATCATGCTGCCGTTTGAGGAAGTTGCGGACGCTTAGGGTAGCGAAGATGACGGATGCAAGGGGAATCAGGAGGGCGGGTGCCTGGATTACAAGGTATTGGAGGGTGACATTGTAAGTCGCAGGAACGCAACCCAGGTCCTCCAGAATGTCATAACGATGACCCTGGATGATGTGGTCTAGAAGGCGTATGTTAGTGCCCAAGGTTTGCTCGGCGTTGGTGTGAACTCACGCAGGCCCATCATCATAAACGGGATGAGAACTCCAATTGACATATCCACCAGTACTTCCTTTCGTTTCTTTGCAGATAGTCAGGACTCTGGCAAGGGATTAATGTAGCGTTCATGACTTACATCGCGCTTGGAAGTTGTCACGGTCTGCACACTCGAAATGTAGAACAGACGCCGGTTAATGCACAGCGACGCGCACTGGATACCAATGGCACTTCCGATGGTCAATCTGGTAGCTGCAGCAACATAAGAACGTATTCATAGCTCTGAGAGGCTCCCACTCACAAATATCACACCAGATGGGTGCATAGTCCTGGTCACTTCCGTTCCAAACCACTGAGTTTACGAAGTAGTTGAGGAGCGAGATTGCAGTCCAGGACATGTAGGCGACCGTTCCTGTGTTCCATGCTAATCGCCAGATGGTTAGATAGACATGTGGAAGCTCAAGCACATTTCTCACCTTCAAGATGCCATGGCAGGGGGATCAATACCAGGAGGAAAGTGATGAACGAAAACGCAGAGAAAACTTGATTTGAGGGAGACATCGTGGGGTTGGATAACCTATGAGCAGGTGATAGACAAGGGAGGGTAGGTAGAGAGTGTGAGTATCGTAGAGGAGGAGGACCAGTCCTCAGCCAAAAACAGACTTAGAGCGTTCTCTCGTCTGCCTGGCTCTGTGCGACCTAGAGAAAGGAAAGGAAGGACACGAAACTGAATCACATCCTCCCATTCATCACCATTTAATAAAGAAACACCTCGACCCGGGATAGACCTTGTATTACATCTTGCAACGTATTCTTCACATGCAGCAAGTCAGCGTCAAGAACCTCGTTTCCTATCGAGGAGGTTCGCTTGTCTGGTTGAAGTGCGGAAGGACGTGTGTTTGTGTCCCAATTTGGAATGGGTTGTTCCCGATTTGTACACGCTTCCCTCTGCCGCCCAGCGCTGTTCTCTTTCGGTTACGAACGAAAGTCCTCTGTTCACCGAGCTGGCGATGAAATATAAGGGCACCAGTCATAAGTACGCCAAAAACTTGCCAAAAACCTTGTTTAAGATGGAAGATGCAATGGGGTCTATAGAATGGGTTGTGATTTACAAATCAAGGGGAGTCTGAGCGCTGCGTGGAGAAATCCTGAGAGCTCACACACTCGCCGTTCCATACTTGAACAAGCGCAAAAGTGTCTGGGTGCGTGTTCACACTCCAGAGCATGATATTCTGTAGCCTCCACGTGAAGAATGTAATCGACCAATCGACCTGCCGGGGAAGTTGTCTTGGGCCTTATGTTGGCAAATGAATGCATCTTGCAGGTACGCATCATATGAGTCCTCATCACTGAGGCTGTAAAGAACAACGCCCTATCCCGAGATTGCTTTCTCCCGTTTAATATCCTCGAGCCGCTTCAAAAGTTCATTGACCCGCGTATCCAACCCTGAGACGTTGTCCTTCACAACCGTTCGGTTCTCTTCCAAGCTGTGCTCGACAGTCTCCACGGCAGCCTGAAGTTGCTGCAGTCCGCCATGAATCTTCTGCTGCTCCTGTTCCAAATCTTTAAGGGTATCCTGGAACTCTCCAGCAGCAGAGTGAAGGTTCGAAAGGGTTCGTAAATGGGATAGAATATGGGGTATCTGGGGGAGGGACGGGGCTATCCGATTCACGATTGTGAGGAGCTGTTCGTGGTTCGAGGGTCCTAGGGAGGCATCGTTTCCTTGCGATCCCTGGCGGCGGTGTTGTTGAGCAGCTGCAGCACGCTCCAGGTCGGATAGGAGGAGTTTGAGCCTTCGGGAAATAGAATCGATATGCCGGGGTTGCGTCAATAGTGCGAGCTGGCTGTTAAGTTTGGTGATCATGGGTAGCAAGGGTGGTGGTAAAGGTGAGCTCTGGGGTTCTCGGTTAGCTTGGCTCAAGAAAGGGAATGGCAGCACGTACATCATCTAGACTCATGTTGGATGACCCTACAAGCCTTTCCAACTCTTCGACCCGTTTATCGACCTCGACCAATGTTTGCACATCAGTTTTGGTGGAAGCTGGCAGAGAGTCCTTGCTTTCGGCATTGCCACCGCTTCCAGGCTGATCCTGTTCCTTTCCGCTATCTTGGGTATCGTGCATAATATTGCCAACCAATCGCGCCCTGCCTTCCTTCTCTTTCACAATCTTATCAAGGCGACTCCGAACATCCACCAGCCCGCGAATGAGCTCTCCCGGGTCGACGTTAGTCTCTTCCCTTTCCTTCTGCAGCAAAGGATTAGAAGGATCTGAGAGTTCATGTTCCAAGGACGATAGCTCAGCCTGCAGCGACCGCAGACGTTGCGATAGTGGGAGCGACTTGGGAGCGCCTGTTGCATCGACCGGTGATGTTGGATCTTCGTCAGATTCGGGATAGGCATACATTGCCCTAGTCCTATCTAAGTTATGTTAGTCGGAGATGGCCCATTTCTACTGAGCTTGCATACCGCGTTTCTTCTCTGCCTTCCTGAACTTTCGACTGGCCTCTTCAGGGCTGAGCATATGGCTCATGTCCAATTCCTCTTTGCTACCTCCTTCTTGGCGACCCCTACCGTTCGGTCGAGAGAAAGTCTCGTCATCGGATAGTTCTGCATTCTGGATGATATTGAGTTGGCCAAGGCTTTGGGAGGTGCACAGAGGGACGCACTACTGCATCGGAGGTGGAAAAGGTATCTTCGGTCTCGTAAACATCGGGTGCCGTGTCCTAAGCTTGTTATGAGGCTTAGGATCCATACGAAGGAGGTGAAATGCACGAACAATGTCTGGCAGATCCGCATACTTGTTGTTGCTCATGATGGGCGACCTTGGGAGAACGCGTCGCTGCCATCGCGTCAAGCACTGCCGACCGGCGATCGGGCCGCCCAGCCCCTCTCCCTCACGCCCCTAACCTCCCCCTCGCCTTCATCCACTGCACGCTTCTCCCCAGGTAAGTAAAAGAATTAAAAAAGCGTCACCTGTGCGATTCGAACACACGCGGTCAAAGACCAACCGCTAAGCAAAACCCGAAGAGTATAGCAGGCGATCCCGTTAACCACTCCGGCAAAGTGACCATATGAAGCGAGGTAAGCAAACCTATACGGCCCTCACTTCATGGCCTTAGCACAACGAATTTTCCCCTGTTCTCTCGTGTTGGCGTTGTGCTTTCTCCAGTCACTCGAGCTGACTTATTAGTTGATCTAGTCTGCAAGGCACTATTGCAGTATAGGCTTCTATTAATGCGGTACAAGCCGTTCTCCTTATGCATCGTTTATCTCTAGCACCTCTTCTGGCAACTCCCCCTTCGTCTCCTTTCCTCCCCGTTCAAATAGGAAAGAAACCGTCCCACCAGGGACGTCCGATACGTGGATCACTTTATCCATCGCCTGTATGTTATCAAGGTCTACAGCTTCTAGCAGTCTTCCCATCGTAGATTCCCCTTTGATCGACGAGAACGACTTGGGCTTCGGCCCACAGTCATGTAAGATCACTCGCAGCACGTCGTCTAGAACCCGGTCACTAGCCTCAGACTTCAAGCAATTTATATGCTTCCATTCGCTGAGGGATGCCAGCTCGGCCTTCTTCTTCTCCAAGTACTATCATTCAATTTATTGTGAGCACTCCTTCCGAGACTGTGATAAGCGACGCACCTCTTGGTCCGCGAATGTGTCTTCCAAGGCTACAGTAGACGCAGACATGAATCCCTTGGGTACAGGCTTCCCTGAGACGGCTGCAAGCTTACGAGTAGCTGCAGGACCAGGCGATGAGCTCACTCCATCACAAGAGCAGCCAATCAAGTCATGGGTGTTACACCCTGTATTGATATCGATGCGGAAGATGTCTCGCAGCTGTGTTCGATTAGTACGACTCTGGTATGAGTGCGAACGTTTTACTTACATCTTTCTGGGAGAAAGAGTCACTTTTCGACGAGTTCGATTCCTGAAAACGTGTTAGTTTGCCCACGTCGAGAGATACTCAAAAGGTCCCACCGAGCCGAGAACAGCTGAAGGAAGGAAAAGGGACGATGTTAGAGTCCATGGGTCGAGAAAAGGAGCTCAATCATACCTGAACTGAGACCAAGTTTTGTCACTTGTCGCTGAAAGATTTTTTCTAGGCAAGGCGTGAGAGTTGGTATAGGTTAAATCGCTGGCGCTTACCGTCTATCGTTCCGGCTGTTACCAGCCTATAGATATAAACCGGTCGCTTCTGACCATCTCTGCCGAAAGGGTGTTAAATGAAGAATGGGATTCAGTCACCACCGAAGACACCAACCGATGACACCTAGCCATGGACTGCAGATCATGGCTATTCCAAACCCAAGTTTAGTATCAGGGTCTACATCATGCAGTGGAGCATACCTAGGGTTCCAATCCGAGTCGATGAGGAATAGGCGGGATCCACCTAAGATATGTCAGCAGGTCATTGGACGGGGGACCGTGGACAGCGTCGCACCGATCAAGTTTATTCCGACACCACCTGCGAAGGGGATAGTTGGTGGACAAAGAGGTAGCAACAACTACTGCGCGACATACCAGCTTTAGAACTGAGAAGGAAGATGACTGGAGGAACATATTAGTTTAGATTCCTACTGGGAACGAGATTCACACACATGCGCCTCGTTGTGAAGACTTGTTAAATGAGTTGACGTATTCCTGGCGCTTCTGTTGCGGCGTTTGCCTGGTGGGCGTTAAGCTTGGGTGCAGTCGCGGTATTTACCAACGTACCCATCCAGCCTGAAATACGAGTAATTCTTTTTTCGACAGAAGGCTTCGAGAATACCAAGCGTTGACGTATAATGAGAGACGAGTACACACTTCTCCTCCGTATTCTGGGCTTAGTTTAGTAACACAGGTTCAAAAAAGGCTACTGTTGTCACTCACTTCCCTAATGTCACCCAGCATCTTTTCCAAGGCCAGAAGCTTGCCTGAAATGTATGTCCGACGTCAGAGTGGCTATTGGGCTGGATGGCAGAGCAACGAACCACTGAGGCGCATGTCCCCGATATCTACTCCACTCGGTATGAGCTTCAAAGCCTCTTTCACGCCGGCTCTCTTCAAAACAGCCGCTCCTTCTTCCGGTTTTGCTTTTGCGCTATCAGCGGTAGCCTTCAACAAGATAGGGCTGTTGCTGATTTTGGTAAGGAGATTTATCAAAGCCAACGCATCAGCCGTCGACCCTCTCGAAAGGTCGTCGAGTCTTTCTGGATTCAAGATCGCAGAGAACATGGACGCCTGGAGCGTTGTTGGAGTGACAAAGACGACGTATTCATCTAGAAGGATTGAGATTCAGTGGGCACTATGGATGCGTCGAGAACACGCACGTTTCGGGGGTAGATGCTTCTTCAACAAAGTTGCATCGCGACGAAGGACAAAGCTACTGGAGATCCTGAGGAGCTGTCGAGAGAGGAGCATGAGTTGCTCGTCGGCCTCTGATATTTCAACAGCAGTGTACCTCTTCTGTTCTGGCTTCACCGACTTCAATTTCCTTGTCGGATGCTTCTGGCATCCTACTCTTAAGAATCGGGGTCTCGTAGACACGTTTGAAAGTGGCGTAATCATCTACGTTACTTCAACGCCATGCAAAGACAGTGGGCTGGTTATTCGACATACCTAACAAGCCGGGGTTGCAGAACTCGGTCTAGAGGCTGCCTTCAGTTTTGGTAAGTGGAAAGCGAAGTTCGTCTTACCATCGCGTGGAACTCGCTGAGGTCGTTCTGAATCGGCGTGCCGGACAGAATCACTCTCCGGCGCGTACGGAGAGATTGGAACATTGTGGTGGTCTTATTGTTCGCAGATTTCAGTCTATGGCCTACAGCGAGGGTAAGTAAGCCAAGCCGAGTATTTCCAATGCAATTGACTTACCCTCGTCGCAAACGATGAGGTCGACTTGGGGAACTGCTGTGGAAATCTTGTCTCTGTAGTAACTGTGTGTTAGCCAGTTTGAAGAAGTACCAGAGGCTATCGTAACAAACATGACTGTCCGCAGACGTTCGTATCCAATGATTAAAACGTGGTGGTTCTTGCTGTAGACGGTAAGTTATAGAGATTCCCTCGTGGAATCAAGCATGGTACTCACTTGTAGAAGAATGCGTCGATGTTGACCTTATCGTTGGTGCATGCTGTGACGCCAACCCGATCCTTACCTAACCATTTCTGAAATTCCGCTTTCCAATTCTACCAGAGGTATTGAGGAGCGGGGTAGCAGTAGCGGGTATGGCACATACCATGATAAGAGAAACTGGGCAAACAATGAGAACCTTTCTCGCAGCAGGCGCAGGTGCTGCGTAAGGGTTTTGTTCTACAAGTAATCAGTGAACAAAACCTGGCACTTACGAGTATGATACATACTAAGTAAAGTCCATATCAAAGCTATTGTCTAGAAGAGGGAAACGGATTAACTTGAATTCTGAGAGACGGGTGCGAAATTTACCTGCAACGTCTTCCCAAGGCCCCTGCTAGATGTGAGCCAATTGGACTCCATATATGAGCAGAGGACCTCACATTTCGTCAGCCAGAATGCAACCATTTCCTTCATGCTTTCGCAGCCCCATTACACATTCATACATGAACTTGACCCCTTGAGTTGGATTTTAGCCCGGCTGTTGAGCTATCTGCTCGCCGAACGCACCTTCAACCTGATGTTGTCTCAAACGTCTGGCAATGACAGGGTCTATTACCACGGGAACGACCGGGAAATTACTGGAGGCCTGTTAGACAAAGCATAGATATCTGGTAAGCACGCACTTCTTGTTGTACAGTTGCATGTGGACTTTGGTTGGTGCTTTCATTACAATCGCGTCCGGAGCGTCTGGGTCGTGTCTATGAAGTGGTGTGAGCATGCATCGAAGGCAAGCTCGAGAGAACATACAGTGGTCCCTTTGGTTTCGGTTTGGCAGACGCGTAGAACGACGATGCAGCAACACCTCTGGAGGCTACAGGAGTCGGAGGCTCTACTACTTGTAGTTCTTCTTTCTCTTCCTCGACGATCTGCCCATTCAGTCCAGGCACCTGAGAAGCAGGAATTTTGTTGTCTAATTCAACTTCCTTTCCACCAATGTAGAGGCGAGAGCCAGGGCGCAACTGGTCTCCTTTCCACGGCATAGAGCCCATCCTAAACATAAACACATGAATTTTGGCAAACGTTTGAAGCTCACAAGCGGGGCTTACAGTTTCCCGGTGTCCGCAACCATCCTCAACTGCCCAGCTATCAAGGAGACATATCCGTCACCATCCCATGTTTTGTGCTTCTTTGTCTGCTGCTTTCTCCTGTTTATAGGTTAGAAGAGCTTTGGAATAAGTCTATGCAACATACCAGTTGGCAGTCCAATGTGACTCTTCCTGTTTGTCGACATCAAGCGGCGTCTGCGGGGCTGCAGCTTCGGTCACATCTTGCAAAGCACTCCGTGTCCCTGTTGAACCAATCATCATTGCAGGGGATATAAACTTCTTCTTCATAGTCGGCGTAGGCATTGCTCGGGAAAGCGAGGTCGTGGAGGATGCTTGCCCGAAGCAGGCTCCAGAAAGGTACTCTTTCTTGTCAACTGGCCGTTCGAACTCGAGGTCTTTGCCAGCAAAATTGATGTTCTTCCCCTCAATAAACGGCATATCTAAGCGGCCGGAGCCCATACTGGAGGGGATGAGCATCCTGCCATAGGGACGGACGTTCGAAGTGCTCACGGCTTAGCATCGTTGTCGTACAATACCGCTTGTCCGCTGGGCTCTCTAATGAGTACAGCATCCCCATCCCATGTTTTGTGCTTCCGGGTCTGCGGAAGCCGCCTTGACAGATCTTATGAGCTACGCAGAGCAATCGTAGGGGTTATATGCTGACCATTGAACCATCCAAATTTCTTGTCGACTCCCACCGTTCTGTGCTTCTTCGCCAGAACCTAGCTGGCGAGGGCGTTTGCCGCTCGAGGTTTGCGTATCTTCGTCGAGGCTCCTCTTCTTCGGGACAATACTTGTAAAAGGTGGCATGATATATGCGTGTCTGAAGTGACTACTGGGGTGGAGGTGCTTGAAATGACTGGACAGTCACGGTCACCGCGGTTCGTCTGCTGAGCGTGACACAATCACACACGCGTCAATCAGCTGGTAATATCGCGTGATGTGACAGTCGCGTCGCTACCGTCACGCCAGCCCTAGCCTTTAGTGGCACCAACAAAACCATTGAACCAGTCAATTAATCTCCTTCTACTTTCACGATAGTGCTGGCACACAGTCTCTCTATTATTCTATCTACCGGCCAGTATTCTACCAAAAGACTGGAAACAAATTTAGGAGCTCCCTGGGCGAGGCCAAAAACCGCGATTCGCGTCAGACCAAGGCAGCAGTTAAAAGAGGTCATTCCTAGTCTCGCAAACCAGACTCTAGTATGTGAGAAGAAGTTCTTCTCACTTGATTCGTGAACCATCCTCTATGAGAGAAGAATTTGTTCTCTCTGACAAGAGGTCATGTCGTATGAGTGATGAGTACTGAGTCCCAGGAATAGTTGATATATACTGCACAGGAAAGGAGCCAAGCACTAAGGCGGCGTCAGGTCCTCTATACTCCATTTTGGCTGCAACCCCACTCCATAATCATCAGAATCGCCAGCTAAAAACCTGGGCATAGACGCCCATGCAATCATGACTGCATTATCTGAACTCAAATTATTAACAAGACCGTGCGTAGGCGGGACTTCCAACACACCTGTGCAATATTTGGGAGGGGGGAAAACCAGGCCAATGTCTCTTTCAGGACTGTATTCCTTCAGACATGCAGATAGTCTACACGGCCAATTAGTATAGTCAACGTGCGAGAAGTAGACGTGGAAGTCGCACCTCTGGCGCAGGTATTGGTTACTCGCAACTCCACCGCTGACAACTAGGTGGTTTATTGCGATGCTTTGCATCTCGCACGACTGCAGGGCCAGCTTTATTTTGTCTTCTAGTTGTGCGAAGGCATTGTATTGGAAAGAGAATGCTAACGCTCTTCGTTGTGCATCATCTAAGGCCTCGATTCCGCCGTTGTCCTTTAGGTACAGCTCAATCTGGGAATGTAGGCCAGAGAAGGAGAAGTCTCTTCTTCCACGCATAATCGAGTTCCCCAGGGAAATCAAAGCTGTTTCCGGCACATCTTGACAATACTTTTCAAGAGCGTCCCCAGGTCCCAATGGCGTCCACGGGATTTGGAGAAGAGTGGAAACCTTGTCGATGACTCGCCCAACAGCCTGGTCAACGGTGTTGATGAGAATGTTGAACTTGACGTTACTCTCAGCCAAGAGCAAGAGTGTATGGCCCCCCGATACGAGCAGCGTGAGGAAGGGGAACTGGGGAAGGTCTGCCTCATCGGAGGTGAGGAGGGGTGTTAGGGCATGTCCTTGCTAATACGCAGTACTTAGCGTGGGGTCTGAACAGATAAGGTTAAAATGCCCTCACCATATGGTGAACACCAACAATTGGTTTGTTGAGGGCAGCGGCCATCGTTTTGGCACCATTCATGCCTACACTCAGACATCCTGGCATACCTGGCCCTCTTGTGAAAGCAATGCCATCTATGTCTTTAACAATGTCCGTTCCGGCTTCCTTTAAAGCACGAGATACTGCGAAAGGCTAAGCGCAGGCGGTTAGCGTTCGCCTAGGACTACAGCGTTATTGTCCATACCAAATTCCGCTGGTGAGCCTGAATGGCCGTCATGGGTTCTATGCCTCCATACTTCTCGTGCCTATTGGAAATGTTTCGGTCAGTTATGACACTAAACGCTCAGAAAGTTTGCCGACATACAGGCTCAGCTGCTTGATGACAACGTTCGAAAGAATCTTCCTGTCTGAGGTGACGACTGCTGCACAGGTATCATCTGCGGACGATTCGATGGCGAGGACGGTGAAGAAGCGTGAGGGACGCAGGCGGGATAATGTGGTGGTAGTTCGTCGAGAAGCATGAAGCATTGGACCAAGAGACTGGATCAGGCTCGGATCCACAAGGACAAATATGTGAGAGTCGGCGGATGATCGCGCCGCCGGCGACGACGGACGACGTTGACAGCAAGAATGTGGCCCTCGGCACGACGTTCTCATGAACAGACACACAGCGACAACAAGCTGAGCCGATCTTCCTCGCCCTCCGTGGAGAGCGTGGAATCGCATCGGCGCACTTCGAGCGAAGCAACACCCCGTCCAACAGCCGCCACCACTCGTTTCCTGAACTCATCCACATCCGGTGCTACCGACCACGACAATCGCAGTATACACTCGACGGACGTCTTTGGTTCATCCAAACGTCTTGGTTACCTTGCAGACAAGATCTCCCAGTCCCTGTCTGGAACAGGCAATACGCATGTAAAGACCCAGTCATCCCACTTGCTCCTTCCCCACTCCCACTCCAAAGCAGATTCAAATTCCGTAACCCCTGTCTCTCAATCACCTTCACCAGCACCCATGGCTAGCTCGTCAAGTATCGCAAATGCTGCAAGATCACACACTTCCCCGTCGAAGGTGCACATATCCTCAGGCCTATCTCCAGTTTGAGCGCTTATGTGCAGGCTTGTAGTCCTCGTACGGGCGAACATACGACTCGAAGCTCGTAACGAAAGAGATGCACCGTCTCAACCTTGCTCACCTCCCATCTGCTCTAACATCGCAACCTTCGGCGGCGCCTTCCGTATCGTCGCTGGCCTTGCCGACCGGTCCCACAGGGATGTCTCAAGTCAGCACACCATCGACCACAACTGACCCTTGGAGCGCCCTTCACGTTCACGTACTTCCCCTATTCAACGGCGAAGGTTTAAAGGTCAACATGTGAGTCTCGAACAGCAGCCCGTTGCTGACACCTCGCTCATGGCGAACAGTGAAGACCTGAATGGGTTGGTTAAGCGCCACATCTCCACAGTCGTTTCTTCATCACCGTCGCGTGCGCTAGTGAACCTCGAAAACGATGCCTCAGAGCTGATTGCCTCGGGTATGGTGACACTCAATGCAAAGTTGATGAACGTCGACGATGAGAAACTTGTCAGCAGGGTGGTGGAAACGTGGGGTTTCTTCTGGGACCAAATCCTTACGTATGTTGAAGCTGTGAGGACGATTCCACCTTGCTGACTAGGTGTACACTGACGCCCTGCCTATTAGGTCTTGTTGCCCTTGCAGATAGATCCGCTACTGTCTTCGCTATCTCGCGCGCCCAAAACCCATCCAAGAGGCCAATCTTCAAATAGTCAGAACACACCTTCCTCTATGTCTGCGGCCCACCTGTCAGGCCCATCCATCGACGTCCGAACGATTGCTCTGCGGGCATTTCGTGATCGAGTTGTCTACCCTCTTTACCAAAGGCTATATGCGCGGCTATCCTTACCAAATCAACAGGATGTGTTTCAGGAAACAGGCAGCTATCAACGACCACGCCTTCAGCAGATGTAAGGCACTCACTGCATCCAAAAACTGTGAACCCGGTTTGACTTTTAATTACAGGTTACTCGTCCTGTCGGCTCAGGGTAGACAACGGCCTGTGGCATTCTCCTTGACGGCTCCTGCACCGCAGCCCACTGCCGGGGAAGGTGCAGTGATGGAGCTGCTGCGTCTTGTCCGAAGTCCCCACCCGCAGTTCGATGCCCGGCAACCAACTTTTAAAGCCACAATGCGGACACCGAGCTTTCTTTCAGGGGGCTTGCCTCGGGATCGTCGAGGACGCATTGCTGGCAAGCGGAATGCGATCAATCAAGAGAACTTTAGCATGTTCGCTAACGAGGAGGATGAAACCACACCTGGGGCTAGCGACGAAGTGCTTCAATCGGCAAGCTTCATAGAAATGGATTCCAATCGCGAGAAAGAGCGAGAATTATTGGATTCCTTGAGGTCACTTTGATGCTCCTGCGAAAGGGATATCTACTTACATGGTTGGTTCCTTGTCAACAGAAGTCCCGGGTTTGAAGGTACCTCAACCAAAGTCAGTTTCGGGGGAGGGACAACTCCCTGGGTGACAGTTGGTGATGAAAAAGGAGACCTTCCAGACATGGACCAAGCACAAGTCAGTGCCATTGCTTCGTTGCGCGCTGGCATTTCGCTAATCGACTTTTCATCTAGGCTGATCTTGAAACATACATGGCAAATATGAATTCTTACGTAGAGCGGAGAATGCAGCATTAAGCTCCTGTTCTGCGGGTTATGTATACCGCCCATGTACACTATTACTTCGCCTCGCATCATACTTACAATGGATTCAGCTAGGAACTCAGACGTTGCGGTTACAGAGCCAATATATCATCAAAATCTGTGTAAAAAGGATGACGGCAGGACTGGCTCTAGCGATGCTCGGGAGCACCACCATTCACCTGAACGGCACGCCACATACGGTAAACTAGTAATACAGGTAAAACAGTGAAGAAGAACGATAACATCGGTGGCTCCGAAACGCGAGGTACATGCGACAGAGCTGAGGCATCCAGTCGATTACTCAAGCCCACTCGCAGGCATACAGCCCACGCCCCGAAAGAAGAAAGGGATAAATCCAAAAATGAGAGAGCGCCATGGCCACGCTCAACGCGGCTAGACGTTTGTGAAGAGGACATCATGCGAAACTGGAGCGAAGGAATCCATCAATAAGTAACCGCGGGATAGAAGCTTTCAGAGGAACTCACCGTTCGAAACCTAAAGTTCGCCATAGACAACCTGTCCTTCAATAACTGTGCCCAGGACCTTCGTGGAGAGGATCTCAGAGGCAGGGACAGTCATGATGTCCTTGGAGAGGACAACAAAGTCCGCCAGCTTGCCGACCTCCAGGGATCCCAAAAACCCCTCGGTGAAAGAGGCGTAAGCCGGGTCAATGGTCATTCCTAGAGATTGGATCGAATTGAATTTTGGTATTTGTTTCAAGATAAATGATTTCCAGGCCCACCTCTCAAGGCCTCTTCGCGGGTGAGACGTTGCTCCGGGAACCTGTGCAGGGGTACGCATTATGGTACATAATTGCCATCAAGCCTAGTAGAGGATCTGTTGCTCACCAGCCTCCGGGTCCGTGAGGGGATTCACCGGTCGGGGAAAGACGAGTAATGGCCGCATAGAAACCAGAGAGAGGGTTCATCGACTCCACAGGGAAGTCAGAGCCCAAGGTAATTCTGGCGCCGTTATCAAGGATTGAACGGAAAGCGTAAAGGCTGCGAATGCGCTTGGGTCCCTGTGAAGGAGGTCATTAGAATACGTGCATCTGTGCATGAAACAAGGGTCGTACCAGCCTTTCCTGAGCATACCACATATCGCTAATACTATTACCTCTCTAATGAGCCGCTACTACCACGCAACGGATAAGATCACTTACGCATGTGTGGGCTGGACGCTGGCAATGACTGGCAGACATGAGCTTAACTGATAGCCGATGTTGCGACCAAAGAGGAAGGAGAACTACTTACCTCCCAGCTTTCCCAGACGTTTCATGTCCGCCACTGTCATCATTTGGGCGTGCTCAAGGCGAGGCCGCAGAGCTGTAACATTGACTCCCTTGAGTGAGGACTCAAATACGTCTAAGATAATACCGTTGGCTCGATCCCCAATTGCGTGTACGTTCTAAAGCGTAAATAGGTGAGTCCAGACAGGGAGACGATTCAGATGAGCAACTCACGACTTGCCAGCCATCTCGTAGAAACTTCGGTATGACATCGTAGAGAACGGATGATTCAATCCGCATGAACCCATTGGTTGAGGGATTATCGTCGTATGGCTCATAAAGCTGTAAAATCACCCATCAGTTTGGCCGCCTTAGGCTCGCGATTAATTTGAGGACTAACAGCTGCACCGCCGGTCCTCAGAGCACCTATATCGGGGTCAGTAACTTGATGAAGAATTAGAAGTGGGCTCTAGATGATACCATCTGCGAATATCTTAACCGACCGGACGCTCAGCCTATTGTCGGCCGAGACAAGTGGCTTCAACTTGTCCCCAAAATATTCCGCAGTTTCATTGAAGTATTTCATGCCATAGATTCTGATCTTTCGAGAACATTAGTATTGGAGGAAGCCAGGTCCCAGTCAAGATATGGATCACCGGAAGTTTCCCGTTTTCTGCTTGGCTGTAGGAGAGGTCATGGGCGCCCAATTTTGTTGAGTAAGAGAAAGCTTACGTCTTGAAGAAGGCGAGGGACATTGGGTCGAGGCCAGCGTCGTGGATAGAGGTCAATCCATGGCGATGGGCATCTCGGACAGTAACCAGGAATCGCCTCAGCAAGTCGTCGTTCGTGAGCTCCGGTTGCTTGAGAAGTTCTTGGGCGTTGTCGAGTAATAACCCTGATCGAATATTGTATTCAGGAAGTTTCTTAAATGAACGTTCAATTAGTACTTACCGGTGGGGTTTCCTTGATCATCGTACACCACAACTCCGCCATCGACCTCCTTCGGGAAGGGAAGGCTGCCTTTCATAGCTTCCGAAGAGACCCAGAGAGCGTGACAGTCCTTGCTTTGCAGCACGACCGGCCTACCTTTGATCACAGGATCTTTGTCGAGGTCCGCCTACGGGTACAGATTAAGCAAGTAACTCGTCCTGACGTGAACTGGTCTTACAGCGGTTGGCCAGACAGACGAAGGCCAACTGGTGTGGTCCCAACCTCCTCCGGTGACGATCTTGGTTTTATCATTGAGGATGTCCGGGTTCGAAAGGATGAAGTTCTTGACTCGTTCAACCGTTTCTGTTACAAGGTCAGCTCGGGCCTTCTGGGCTAAAAACGTTCACTGTTAACCTGAGACTGATTTCGTCCCCTCCAGAGGGAGTTGCTGGGTGGCACCGTATTCCAGGATGTGCGCATGGGAATCTGACGGTAATGAGACACTACGCTGAAGGCAGGACACAACACTGCCCATACCGCTCAGCCCAGGGACCACGATAGAGCCTTCAGGTATGTAATGTATCGGAAGATCTTGACGTAGAACACCCTGTAAGAAGTTAGTAAAAGGCTGGGTGTAAGGGCTGCGCGATTTGATGATATCATCTAAGGGCGTAATAGGTGTGTTCAGCTGGGTACGATCCAGGGTCTTCTGAGGCCACTGAATAGACTGACCCAGAAAGCCAGTCGATTGTATACGTGAACCAGAGATGAGGATGCATTGGACTTGTGGCTTCGTGCTGTCCACTGTGTATATCGCCTGGTCATTGCTAGAACAGACAGCATACGAGCTTGGGTTGTGTCGAAAGAGAATCCCAGATATGCCAGCTAAGACTGAAAGGACGACGAGGGACTTCAAGCGCGTCCCGACACTTCCCGTAGAGGTTGACGTCGGTCCACGCTTGGATTGCCCATTGACGTTGGCTACTGACGAGAGCGACGCCCCGGTCACTTTAGAATGAGGTGGCATGGATGGCAAAGGACGGAGTGGGTTGTTGGCGAAGAAAGGAAGGAGCGGCGGAGGAGAAAGTTGGAGTGGGGGCGAAAAGTCAGTGGCAAATTTCACAGCCTTATGTATGCAGGTAGGCCCGGCTTTCGCTACCCTTAAGTAGCGTACGTGTACAGCCCCCTAAAAGTTAAGCGCCCAAGATCCCAGCGACGATACGGCCTCCGGAAGGAATAGATTTCAGGTAACTTTTCATCAAAAAGCAGCCCTGTAAGGAGAAAATGAAAAGGGCATATGGAATTTGCCATGAGCGCCTACTCAACTATTGACACGTTGATGGGAAAACTTCAGGAAGCGCTGGATCGACATTTTGGTGAACGGGACTTGAACGGGACCATGAAGGACAGCCTGGGACTCCCGAGACCTCATTACGGAAGCTTATGTAATTGATCAATGCAAACGTGTCATCGCTCCGGGTGGGCAGACATGATGGCGAACGGCTTGGAGCTTGACCATCCCCTGCAATGCCCAGCAATGAAGTTCTTCGCCAGAGACTTCACAATGTTGCTCAATTTGCTAACACACACAGACTTCTAATCTATACCTTTACCTCCCTGCTCGCGCTCGGGGTGGTGATCACAAATGCGCTCAAGAACTACAGCAATTTCTACTCAGTCGCGATATATCTTTCGAAGAGCAGCCGAAGTGTTCTGGTGCGCTTTCAAGTCACTATGTGCACATTGCTCCCCCTTTAATACAAAATAGGCCTTGGCAAACTTTGGTTTCTTGATAACCCTGCTTTGCGGCTACCTTGTTCAGAGAATCTTCTTTGGATCGTTGCGGGCTAACGAGGTGGAGGTACGTCCGGGACAAGCAGATACTATTTACTTCGCTAATGCCCTGCTCAGAGACTGTATGACCGACTATGGTTCTTCATCACCGAGTCTCTTTTGGCCTTCACTATCTTCAGGGACGAGTTTGACACCCCATTTGCCTGCATGTTCGGGTTCCTACTGTTTGTCAAATCATTCCACTGGCTCGCCAGCGATAGGATCGAATGGGTACGCCTAACAATCTATAACGGTTCTTTAGATGGTGCTAATAGTACTCCGTAGATGGACCAGCGTCCGTACCCCGGCCCCCCATTGCTTTTCCACATCCGAATGGTTACTTTGTTCACCATACTATGGGTAATCGACATGAGCATGTTCCTGTTTACCGTTGAGCACACTCTGTCCGTCGGAGTTGGTGGAATGGTTCTTTTTGCAAGCGAGGTATGCATACTGTTTCTGCTTTCGACTGGAATTATTCACATCCTATCGTAGTATGGCATTTTGATCGCGAGCGTCATGAACACAATCTCGAAGTACGGCCTTTCTGCATACGAACTCCGCCGAGCAGGCCAAAGGGGAGGAGAAAACGCACCGCCATGGGAGAACAAGAGCATGTGGGTGTTTTACATCGAACTCGCCACCGGTGCGTATACCTGCTGGTACGGTTCGGTGACAAGCTGCTGACGAAGTACTAGACTTTTTGAAGTTGACCATCTACTTGATGTTCTTCGTCATCATCATCACCTTCTACGGCCTTCCACTCAATATTGTCAGGGATGTTTACATCACTGCGAGGTCATTTATTTCCCGCCTTCGGGCGCTTCACCGTTATCAAACGGCCACTAGAAATATGGATCAACGCTACCCGAATGCCACAGAGGAAGAATTGTCGGCCATGAGCGACAGGACCTGCATAATCTGCCGTGAAGAAATGGTATATCACGCGCCTGAAGCCCAAGGTGAAAGTAGGGATGGTCCCAACATGTCCCCCAAGAAACTTCCATGTGGACACATCTTCCATTTCTACTGCCTCAGATCTTGGCTTGAAAGACAGCAAAGCTGCCCCACATGGTTCGTGTCGCCCGCCTGTCATCTTGCAAATTATGCTCACCCTCAACAGCCGTCGCACTGTACTGGATGCGAACATTCCGCCAAACCCTCGTGCGAACAATCCGCCACCACCGGCTCCTGGAGCGGTCCCACAACCGCCCAATGCTGCAGCGCCCCGACAAGGCGGGAATGAAGCACTGGGAAATCCTTTGGGATTTGCTAACCGTTTCTTCGGGCCTCCCGGCCAAGACGCGAACAATGCACCTCCCACTCCGAACCCGGCAGCAACCAACCAACAAGGCCAGAATCCTGGGGCTGGGGCTGCTCACAACCCTCTTAGGATACAATATGATTTGCAATATCAGCCGCTCCATGGCCAGGGATTCCCTCCCCAGCAAATCCCACCCAACACCCCTGGCCAACATCCTCTTGTCCCAGTGCCAACTTTTCCTGGTTTCCAGGGCGTCGGTGGAGCTCCGCAACCCGAGGCAACAGCTAGACAATCCAGTGGGGCAGGAACGTCTGGCAGTGCGACTTCTAACCCCCAAACACAGGCATTCTCAACCGCAGCGACGCGCAGTCGGTCCCCAGCCGAGAGTGACTCTGGAAGTGATTCTGACTCCAGTTCGAACAACGGAGAGACAAATGAGCTTTCTCCTCGGGAAGCTGCGAGGGTTGCAGCTCTGCGGCGCTTTGGCGGGAATGGCCAAACATTGGTTCCTACAAAGACCACGCCTGTTCCGGCAGACGGGACTGTCAGAACCTCCAGCCCGGCTACTTCTGCTGAAGCGCCGAGTCAACCCCGCCCACGGGACCACCCCTACCCTCGTTTGATTCCCCTCTATGACTTGGACGCAACGCCACAATCGTCTCCCTACCCCACGACTTCGCATACGCAATATTTTCCACAACCCACTCCAACAATCCCTCTTAGTTCAGTCCCTCCAGCCTTCCAACAAAGAGCATCTTTCGCTCCGTTGACTCCGAGCGCATTTGCACCTCACAGCGCCAACCACTTATTTGCACCGCCGCCATCGGCCCAGCTGCGAACTCCTCTCACGGAGGAGGACCTGGCTCGTATGGACCGTCTAACCAGGGATGCCATCGACGAGCGCTTAAGGGTCCTGGAAAGAGTCTCAAACAATCTGTATGGCGCCATGGACGATCTGATGCGGATGAGGAGTGCTCTACCCCAATTGCCCAGTCCAGGACCAAATGTTGCCAACCATGTGAATCCTGGCACATCTGGGTCAAATCTGGCGTCAGCCTCGGCAAGACAGGAAGAGAAGCGCCCAGAAAGGTCGCAAGCGAGCTCCGGTGGATTGGTGGACGGCAGGGCTCCTGATGGGAACTAACCGTAGTCAACTGACCCATCGCCATTTATACAGTACTCTGGGTTTAAATGTGGCTCTTTGATAATGAGTATAGGCTGCCAAACGAGATCTAGAGTAGGTAGCATAGCGAAGGCTATATATAAACTTCATGACCTTGCCTGCAACAGGGCTTGAGCCCGACGTTTGAGAAGTTCGGCGTCAACTCTCGACTTGTCGACTTGGGCGTAGAACTCCTTGAAGACCATGCCAAGCGCCCTTTGTGGAGGGTTAGTACCGGCAGGCAATTTTGCCAAAATGGAAGAGAGAATGCCATCAACCTCTGCCTCGGTGAGAACGGGAGGGAGGAACTTTGCAATGATCTCTACTTCTTTGAGCTCTTTCTCCGCGAGATCTCCTCGTGAAGCGGCTTGGAACTTTGAAATCGCCTCGGTCTGTCGAGGAGTAAGCGGTTAGTCGGATCAGAGGTAGTACTTGGGAGTTGGGATGTGACTCGGAAAAGTACTCACCCGACGTTCGAAGGCTTTGCGTAAGATGGTAGCCTGACCGGCGAATGATTTAAGACCCGTCGAGAGGTGAATACTATGAAACAGCTTACGATTTTTTCTGAAGTGATTTTACCCTCTGGAGCAGCTTTATCGGCATTATATACTTCGGACAGCACCGACTAAAGTTAATGGGCAGTGTGAGGACAGCATGGCTCAGGGACGTTATAGTTAGACCGAACGACGAACCCGGAGAGTCATGGAAGTGAATGTATCTTTGTTCTGTTTCACTGGTCAGCAGCGGGTTGATAGGAAGAGACCGTTGAACGTACTTTCATGGCACTTTTAATCTCTCCCATTATGCGGGTTCGAAGATCTGGAGGAAACGAGATGAGCGAAGTGTACATGCCACCAGGTGTTGGAACCTACCCGAATCTGCAACAGTGCTGTTCCAGCGAGCATTGCTCATCTGCCATGCCGAGCAGCGCGCTTGACGTTGAATTATTCTTGCAAGCATTAGAGGGAGACTTTATGATGGTGGTCGCAAAGAGAAATTGACGCGTCGCGTCGGTGCTGGCAATAAACGCCGTCACGCTCCGGAGATGGAGGAGATCACGCTCACAGCGGAACGTTCGGTACCGCCCGTCCCGGAGCCTGAAGCGCGCTTTTCGAATGGCAACTCTTTCCCCATCATCCATTCAGCAAAAGACGGTGCTCTGCCATGTCCGATATACAGCTCCCTGCGTCTGGGAGTTATGTGTCAAGCATCCGGGAGTCCTCGCAGAAACTATGTCAGGCATCCCAGATATCTGTAAGTCCGATGAGACGAGGTCCATCGACCGTAGTGTCTCACAAATCTGATACAATTTCAAACTTAGATCAGAAATGAAAGCATTGAGCGCCTACTGCTCTCAAACGCGTTCAAATCAACCTACGATCGTCTGACAACCCTTCCTGGAGTTGCATTGCCTTTGAACTTTGCTTCTCCCCTCGATGAACTGAACCTTCTCTCGATCCTCGCGCTTCTGAGTTTTGGATCATCCTACGATGCTCCCGTTCGCGAACAAACAGGACACGGCGCCTTCAATGCCATCAGAGCCCTCGTTTTCTCCATGTACATCACTTCCACCCCATCGGAAGGCGATCACCTCTCAGCAGAAGGCATGAAGGCCATGTCCTCTAGCAAAGTTGCAGAGCTCATGGGGGTCAACATGCATGTTGAGAAGCCCCACGACACCATCCCAGGGGTGGTTCTGGGATCGCTTGAAGGACCGGTCTTCGATTTTGTCCAATTGGTAACTGGAGTTCTCCATGAGACAGGCGCAGTCTTGCTTGACGCAGGCTACCCCAATCTCGGGTTCCTCGTGGTAGAGGCGCTTAAAGAAGGAGAGAAGGCAAAATCCAGTGCACACCCCGACGCTGACATCGACATCGTGATAGAGAGGGTACCCGCGTTCTCCTCATGCCAGACATGATTTCTGATTTATCAATCCTATTATAGCTCGCCCGCGCCCTTCCTGCCTTTCGGGATATGACAATCGTAGATGGAGATCGTAAGTGGCACCACGTCTATTGCGCAGCAGATGCTGAGTATCCATAACACCCTCTCCACCAGCCGTCTACATCTTTAGCAAGGCCATTTATCTCCTGAACGTTATCCACACTCGCTTTGGCTCCAAGTCTCCTTCCCCCTTCCCTGTTCCGGGCGTCCAAAACCTCCCCATATCTGCAGACGGCGCCAATTCGTCACTCCTTCTGCACCTGGATATCCTAGATCTCTCTTTATCACCCTCGATGGCAACAATTTCGTCGTCTATTGTGTCTGATGAGGCAACGGTGAAAAGCCTACTCGATCAAAGCAACGAGGGTGCACAAGCACAGGTTCGAGAAGGTGTCTTGTTGGATCTCCAACAAGCCTACCGTCTGCGTGCAGCGGTGGTCACAGCATGCGAACGGTTCCCAGAGGTGGCTAAAAACCTTCTGGAGGGCTTGACACTCGACATCACCGTCCCCAGAATCAATGTCTGGCTCCAGAGCATTCAGAAAGAAAGATCCGACTACAGAGCCTTTGGGGCCATAGTAGCGAAAGATCATGTATTCTTCTAGAACTCGGGGGGTATGGGATGATGTGGGTGCCAATACTATGTCTTTTAAAGGTAGAAGCAGGCCCAAAGCAGAGTTGCGTGCAGAATCATGATGTTATAAGAGGAGACCGATATATGAGATGAAAGGTATTTTCAACGAGTCTACTGTCTTCAGCATCAGATTCCCGTTGTAGAGAGAGTGACACTGGCTTAGGGATCTGCACACGTCGATATTATATTTTGCATGATGGGTATCAGGTGTGCCTTGACTTTATAAAGAAGAAGGAATTTCGGGGTGGCGGCGCAAATCTCACTGGGACTGAGGCGACTGAGAAAGGCCTTTAGCGCCCGCAAGCAAATGCATCATCGCTCATTATTGCGCAGCGGAATCATGTATTCTAAACGTTATCTGTATCGGTATGAAAATGAAATGCAAAGGGAGGTTACATGAGATCTGTACAGATAGAATAGGAAGGAAACATAAGAATCACATAGATGTTGAAACGTTGACTTCTCTAGATCACAGATATATGTGTACACAGTCTATATCTTCTTCTGCTTGTGTTGTCGTTGGGTCATATACTTATTCACGTCGCCTCCGGCGGCCCCCGCCCCTGCCTCTTTCATCAGCGATCTGAATCGCTCGCTGCGCTGTCGCTTTCATCCTGACCCCACACCGCAAATGCCCTCCGCGGGGCTTCAGTCGAGCGCGAAACCGATTGACCTCTGCCCCGCCCCGTTATGAACGGCGCAGTGGCAGTCCTAGGAGTCTCCACGCCTACCTCACGTGGGACCCTGTTCTTCCCTCCAGGCGATTTCTGCAGATGTATCTCATCACGGAACCCTTGCTGGCCAGCATGGGGAACGCCCTCATCAGACGACGGTGACGAGTGACCGGACAATGGGTAGTTGAAGTCAACGTGTTTGTGATTGTGTGGCCCCACACTTGCGTATCGACCGGGGGAGTCGACCCCTGAGTGCTGGGACGCGGTCGACGTGCTTCGGGGTCGAGACTTGGACCGTGATTTGGCGCGCCTTTTCTTTGCGTCTTTCGGTGGCAACGACGGGGGTCTGAGATGCTCCCGTTCCTCTGAAACGTTGGTGCCATTTGTGGTCGCATCCGATTCCGTAGCAGAAGAGTCGTCGATGTCGAATTTATCGTCTTCTTCCTCCTCCTCGTCCGACACCTCGTCTTCCTCTTCCTCATCTAAATTCTCCTCTTCGCCAGGAACAGGTAGTTCCGTGGCAGCCCCGGTTCGCCTCTTCCGGTTCTTGATCTTCGATGGCTCTTCCTCCACGACGACAAATGACTTCTGCCTCTCACGTTCGTTCCACTTCAGCGTCCGAGAAATAGCATGGAACCAGTCCGTCGATTGTTTATCAGCGCATACGGTGGGGAAGGGATACTTGGATGCCGTGACTCTGATATGGTCACCCTCTGTGAATACACGTAAATCAGTATCGGGGTACTCTGGAATAAAGGGATGGCGTACGCTTAAGCTCAACTCGCCCTCGGCCGTCGAATGATGCCCAGGCAGTGCTCCTGGAGTTATAAGGCACGCAAATGCGTAGCTCCATACTATCAGGCAGTAGTATGGGTCGGAAGGAGAGGGTATGTGGGCAAATCGGGGTGACAAGAATCGCAGGAATCTCAGGGTGGACTAGAGAGCCTCCAGCGGATAACTGTGATCAAGTTTCAGTCGAGCCTCGAGTCTTTTGGAAGTAGTAAACATCACGTACTGAATAGGCCGTAGATCCAGTTGGCGTCGATATAGTCAAACCATCGGCTTGTACAGTCGTCAGATGGTGTTCGTCAGCTACATGAAGGGGAGGGGGACGTTAGATAGTCTGGGCGAAATGATAATAATGCTTTGAGGACTCACCGAAGAGTTCGAGCAAACTCACATACGGGCTTGGGCCCCGATCAACGACCAGGTCGTTCAGAACCTCGAAGCTTTCCACAGGGCGAGTAGTGTAGCACATGATTTCCTTGTCCTTGCCGCCACACTTGCCCTCACCAACTGTAAACCCTCCTTCAATTGCCTCCCAGCCACCGCCGTTTTCGAGGTTCTTCATAATGATTTCGCCTGTCTCACCCTTCCTGACAGCTTTCCGGCCCTTGCCTTTCTCGTTGGCTACAGCACGGTACACGGTGCATGTAAACCGCATTCGTAGATTCACTCGGACGCCGTTGTCGATGACTGAGTCCATCACTTTCTGATGATCCAGGAAGTCGAAATTGGTGAGGAAACCAAGCGATCCGAGGGCAAAGGGAAGAACAGGAGGGACAACCTTCTGGAAAAGCCATGAAGTGAACAGCACAGTGCCATCTCCTCCAAGCTATATGTGCAAGATCATGAGCTTCAGATGTCAAAGTATGTTTTTGAACATTGTGACTGACCGTGACTACGAAGTCAAAGAGATGGGGACTACGGGAGCACATACTGCTAGTCCAATATCGCAACTGCCCATCGTCCTCATCGACTGGATCGGATCCAGCAGAGGATTGGGAATGAGAGCTCGATCTCCGCCGGGGAAACGGCTCGAATAGCTCTGGATGGTCCTTTCGAATACCCTCGGCGTCAAATCGCCTCGATGTCCGGAGCTGCGCGTCAACATAGCTGGAATGGGAATGGTGAGACGGGCATCGTGGAGCTCCGAGCGATGGGACTTACACCACCAGACCTCTCGACTGACCCGGCCTGCGCTTCAGCATAAGATAGAGAGCCAGCTCCCTCGTAAGCTTGATAAGCCTGTTATCTCGCGCCTTCGTGACGATCAAGATATTCTGGATGTTGGATTGTACTCTGGCACGCCCTAGTTGTCGTAGCCCATAAGAGGGTGTTGAGTGGAGTCAACGGGAGGGTGCGTACCGAGCTGCTTGCTTATCTCGCGTACACTGACAGCCGTTTCAGCGAGGCGGGTAGTCAGGCTGCTCAAGTATTCCTCTTCATTGTTGTTGTATATTGAACTCGAGGCCCAGGAGGAAGAAAAGGATTCTGGGGAAACAGGACCATCCTGTTGCGGCTGCTGCAGCGACTTTGCGACGCCGACGTCCCCGATGGGAAGGCCGGCTTTCTGCTTCAACCAGTTGAGGCCAGCACTCTTGTCCAGATGAGAATGCACGAAACAGGGGGAGTGGGCGACTGATTGCGCATGGGCCGTGGGGGTCTTCCTGAGAGCAGCCATTTCTTGAGACATGGGTTGCGGTTTCAGAGAGAGAGGAGCATTTAATGAAGAGCCATTCTGATCGGGCGGGGGCGGTGATGCAGTCTCCAGCTCAATATTGAGTTTGTATTCCGGCTGGGAACGTTCGATATGTAGGGAAGTTGGTCTGCTGCTCTTTCTGGACAGGGACGGAAGAATCTGTGGGTCCTTGTTGTGGGTACCATTAAGGGCTCCCCAGGCTGCGGGGGTCGACGGTGGGGTCGAGAAGGTCTCTGTATCGTCGGACAGGACGTTGCGCAGGGAGGAGGACGGCATTTGTGGTGGGATGAGAGGAAAGAAAGCAGGAGCTTTATGTATCAGGCAGTAAATAATTGATGCTCATCACTGGACTCGAGCCGATCACATTCCTGGTACGTTTGTGGTAGACAGTGGTACGTACTCCTCCCTGGCCATGGGAGTCTCCTCGCTGCTATGCCACCCCGGTTGTATGTATCCACAGTCTTGTCGCTGTGTTGCCAGGCTTCAGGGGGCTGCTGCTCGTGCACCACGATCTAATCAACCCCGGCAACATCGTCGGCAATGTTCATGACATGGCGGTCCGGCACCGGCACGTCGTGTCCCTGACATTGGTGGCATTCTCGTGGTTGCCTCCGAACACCCATGGTCTTGTCCCGGGAGGGCGACCCTAGATGCCTGGCAACAGCAACTATCAACCGTCTACTTCGACCACTACGAACAAGATGTAGCGCCCTCTCAAAGATGGTTTCTACCCAATCCCAACCGTCGACCTACTCCTCCTCTCGGCGCACTTCTGCCCTTTTAGACTCCTCCAATCACGAACTTCCTCTCACCGTATATCCTCCGCCTGACAAATATGCTTCCAAAGCCCATTTCTCACAAGGCTACAAAGATAGTCTCGAGCTTATCCGCCGAATATACGCTGTCCGCGATGCCTTTCGTAATGTTGTCGCCCGAGGCGGAAAGCCGGATAGGCTTCCAACACTCTCCTCGTTATGTGCCCATGTAATTGGTCATAACATGTACGGTTGGGAGGAGCCTCCGGAAGAAGAGGAAGAAGACTCCGAGTCCGAAGCAGCAGACTTCGTTGACCAAATGTACGAGGCCGTCCCCATGGCATGCAGAGGGTATGCTTCAAAGGCCCACTACACCTGGAGCCGGTTGCTTACATCTTATCATAGCTGGTTGCTAACCTCTCATGCACTTGGGATTATCCTCAATACATGTCCTCATCACTTGACTCTCATCAGTACTCTACTGGATGAAACACTGGACCATCGTTTGGACAATGAAGTTGCCCAGTTACAAGAGGCGCTGCTTCTTGTCGCTTTTCGTCCTAAACCGAACGGACCCCCCGCCATATGCCACCAAGCACATTCCAAGTTTCTGACAGAATGGTTGGACCGCTGGATAACTGTCGGCTTTTCTCCTTCGACCTTCACTGTGGGGTTGCTTCGTGTCCTCTCGAAAACTCTAAGCTCGGAAATTTGGACTTCTAAAGCTATGGAGACTTTCATCCGACGACTGTACCACCTTGATTCTACGGCGTTCTTCTGGGTGGTTACGGAATTAGCATGCCATCTATCGACGAAGTCGAACGTTCGTAGACAATCTATCTTGAAACCACATACTGGAACACGGGACACTTTGACGGACCTTTCGGAGGCCCTTTCGCAGTGGTTTACCTTCATCATCGGACGTCCAGTATCCTTACCTGTCGACTCCCCCCAAAATCCCTCACTAAGCGCAGCCTTTTTCGAACTCATTCAGGCATCCCGTTTCATATTATCTCCCGACACGACGGCCTCAGCCCTGACACTGAGAGACGGTGTCATCTCTATCAGCTTGACCTGGCTGGTATATAACCGATCCACGGCACCCCCTACCTATTTGCAGATAGTCGAGGCTATGCTCGCATCTTTTATTCCTCAGCCGTCTTCCTTCCATGGCCTTGTTCAGCACATCTTCTCCGGTGGATCTTTGCAAGCCGGGCGGAGAAGGCTTCAGCTCTACGCCTCGGAGATTGGCAGAAACAAGTTGGCTAGGCTCGAAGCGTCGTTGTGGGGTTCCACATTGTATGTGGTGGAAAACCTTGAAGGCGATAATCACTTGTCACCCCACGACAAGGCCGAACTCAAGACATACCGTCAACAAGTTATGGAGTTCGTCGATGAAGCAGAGTCCCAGCTGTTCGACGGACCATCGCACGACGACACAATTCTTGTCGTCCCGGATCCCCGCGAAACCGATGTGCCTTTGGTTCCTCAATCCCCTTGGACCAAAGGGAACTGGCGATGGGAACCGCTGATAGGATCATGGGTTCGACAACAAGCGCTCACAGCCGGAGCAGCGACCGAAAGGAAGAAGCGCAGGCTCACCTTTGTTACTCCGGTGAAGCAGGCCGCCGCTGAGCTTTCGAACCCCTCTGAGGATTTCTGGACACACACTCCTCGACCCAAGTTCCGTTCGCGTGGCACTCCCAGAGTAGCCGAGAAGATACCCGCGCTATTATCGAAGAAACCTAATTTCACTTCCCTGATTGCCAACGCTGGGTCGCAAAGGACTGTGTTGCACCCAGTCAGCACAAACTGCGGCCTTTCTTTCGAGGATACCAACACCCATGTACCCAACGATTGGTGCTCTAGTCCGGCGATGGAGCGACGGGATCGCAGCCAGGATGAGGATCGGGTTGTATCCGAAGCACACCATCAACCCTCGGACGACGTTCTTGATCTATTAGCGCACCGTTCTAGCTCACCTGCACCACCATGGTAGCAGCAAGTAGATCTGTACTTTTATCCGGTTCCTCCTGGATCTTCGTTGCAGCTGCCTGCGCTGTGCTTTTTAGACTTCATCATTTTCCTCTTCAATATGTACACAGCTGGGTTACCGGTCCGAATCAATGATGTAATCCATAGATCCGAGTTGCCGGGGAATGCCAGGACAAAGCAAAGCCTAAGCTGCCCAAGCCCGCCACCAGCATCCAACAACGCCCAACGTGAACGGAGAGATATGTCGCAAACGATTTCCAAGAAGGCAAAAGATGCGAAAGCGCTTCCTCTGTCCGACACCCTGCGGGATTTGGCCCTGCTTCGGGCCAGTGACGTGGATCTCGCAGCGCTCTTACCAGGGAACGCGGCGACACTGACAAAGCCCGATAGCCTTGGTGATGAGAATAAAGCGTTGGAAGATTCGTCCGAGTTTATCAGAGAGGCTCGCAAGGCGCTGAAGGTGCACGATCGAGGAGACGCCGAGCTCCTGGGGAGGAAGCTGGATGAGGTCGATAGGAAATACGAGGATCTTCTCGCAGGCCTTGCCAGGTGACGACGTATGCGGTCCAGAACCGATAATCAGGTGTGCCAAATGTTCAATTCCATCTTTTGATTTGTTCGGCTGAACTTTGGCCTGAAGGTGATACCAGCCTCGTGTTATGTGACTTAGGGGGTCGCAAAAGCCACCATGGTGGTGTCTTTCGCGCACATTTGGGCTTATCGCGGCTAGTCGATCGAAGCTAGAACAAATTGTAGATGATAGCGATGGACAAATTGTGACATTCGTGCTGAGGAGAAGACAAGAGTTTGGCCCAGGGGAATGGCGCTTGTGTCTGGGCGTTATGTAAGCTCCAGGGGTGGTGTGAAATAGGTTGTGGCGATTTCTTCCTTCTCCTCTGCACACGACGACGTGCAAGGTTCCGGCGACGACGACAGCTATGTTGAGGATAGCTGAGATGGCGGAGACCTCTCTGCCCGTCTTCATTCTCCGTGTTTTGTCTCCTGCTATCGTCTCCGTAGCAGCACTTTCACTCCTTCCCCTCAAGCAGGCCGCTCAGCCCCCCGACCACTCTGCAATCACCACCGTCGTTGCAGCGACCACCGTTCCCCGTCGCGCTGCTATTCTTGCTCTGCTTTCACTTGCTGCTATTACTTACCTCGGAGATGGCCTTGTTTTCGTCATATTTTCCGTCATTTCCAAAGACTGGCCTCGTCACACCGCTATTCCGCTCAACGCCGTCCTTGGCCTCGCCTCCTTCTCCGGCATTGCTGTTATTGGTGCCTGGAAGGATGTGTCCGGCGCCGACGTATGGTCCCTGAAGAGGCTCAAGCTTGCCATTTTCACTTCTCTTTCGCTCGACATTGCTATAATTTCACTCCTCGGCCTCGATATCCACTTGCAGGTTTACCGTATGTCATAGCCTCTCTATTTTTAGTCGCGTCGCTCACCTCCTTCTCAGCACCACACATCCCGGAGAATGCAATCCCACTCCAGACATTGCTTCATCTCGGGTTCCCTGCACTGCGTGTGCTTCTACTGGTTCCACTGCTCGCATCATTGCTGTCCCCTCGCACCGTGTATCAACCCGTTCAATCCCCTGACGATGATATCCACATCGCACAACCCACCGCCTCGTCGTTCCTGCTCCCACCCGAAGCTGGCCAGCAACAGTCATCATCCTTATCCATTAACGGCGATGGCAGCAAGTATGGCACCTTCCGCCCGCGTAACAACGTTCAGTCTGTCCCGCAGACTCGCGCTGCCACGCCTGTCCCCTCTACAAACGCTGGGGTACGTGTTCTTACTGTTCGCATACAGCATGTACTTAACCTTTCTTTAGCGTGAAAGCAAGCCGGAAATCTCGCTGGAGCCAACGTGGGGCGAGGTATGGGAACGGATTCGCCGCCTTACGCCATATTTGTGGCCATCCAACAGTCGATACCTCCAGTCCATCGCAGTTAGTTACACTCCCTTATCCGTCAACTGGCACTAACTCCTTCTGCCCATCAAGGTCATCTGCATCTTCATTCTGCTCGTTGGACGCGTGGTTAACCTTGCTTTGCCTCTTACTTTGGGAGAACTGGTCAAAATCCTTGAAGGGTCGTCTGGACGCTCTCCTTGGCCTTATCTCTTCGGTTATGTGGGTCTCCGGTTCTTGCAAGGAAGCGGCGGTCTGGCCGCCATCCGTGATGTAGGCTCTCTTTACGCTTGTGCGGCGGTATGGATCTAACTCTCTTGCGCAGGCTCTTTGGGCACCGGTGATGCAATTCTCTGACCTAGGTTTGTGATGCCTTGAGCAGCCATATAACACGCGCTTACCATTTCTTTTAGCCATGTCTCAATTGGCATTCGATCATATTCTTAATCTCTCGTTCGCTTGGCACACCCGTCGCAAGACCGGTGAAATTCTGCGAGTTCTGGATCGAGGCGCGGCTATTAACCACACTCTCGAGGTTAGTCTTGATTGAAGTCAATCACTTCAAGTTTGAAGCTGATGGCACGAACTAGCTCATTCTTTTCAACATCGTCCCCACATTCATTGACATTTTCATTGCACTTGTTGCTTTCTGCTATTTGTTTGACTGGTCTCTTGCACTTGTTATCTTTGTTGTTATGTTCACCTATGGTAAGTCGACGCCATGTGGAGAACGATGTCGAATAGCTGAATTTTGGTTTAGTTGCTGCTAGTGTTATTCTCACGCAATACCGTACGAGACTTCGCAGGCAAATGAACGACCGTGATGTGGTGAGTTTCATCCGTCATTATACTCTTGCTTTCGAGCTGACGACCAGTAGATAACTCGCGGGATCCACACCGATTGCCTTCTCAACTATGAAACTGTCAAGTATTTTGGCGGGGAGGAGCATGAAGGCGCCCGCTTCCGCGACGCCATGCGCGAGTACCAGACACTGGAAATCAGAGTCATTTGTGAGTCAAATATCTGTTTCCAGCTAACTGCCTGGTTGTTGACACTACATTAGTATCCCTTAATCTCCTCAATCTTGTCCAAAATTTTATCATCGTAAGTTGGCCACCCTCCTCAGGTGCACCGTACTGATTGAGCTTACAGACTGTCGGGTTGCTAGTCGGCTCGTTGATGGTTGCGCGTGGAGTGACCAGGGGCGAAACAACGGCTAGCTCCTTCGTTATCTTCATCACCTACCTTGCTCAGGTATGACTCCGCGCTTATAAGTTTGAAGTCCATTGACCTATCTTCTGTCACCCTTAGCTCTATGGCCCTCTCAATCAGCTTGGTTATATTTATCGATCTGTCAACCAGAGTCTCGTCGACACAGAGCGGCTGTTGGCTTTGCTCAATGAGCCGACTGAGGTCAACGATAAAGACAATGCCCCCGACCTCATTGTCACAGAAGGCGAAATCGAGTTCCGTAAGTCCTTCGATAAAGTCAGCTAGGTATGCGAAACACTACTGACGCGATCCTTCGTATTGCAGAGGATGTCAACTTCTCGTATGACGGCCGCACTACTGCACTTAACCGTGTGTCTTTTAAAGTTCCGAAGGGGTCTGCGGTTGCCCTTGTCGGAGAATCAGGATCAGGCAAATCCACTATCTTGCGACTTCTATACCGTTTCTATGACCTCCAGGAAGGAGAAGGTCGTATCCTCATCGACGGTCAGGACATCAGGTACTTATCTCGCCCTCGCCCTCTGGAAGTGACGTTGCTCACATGTGTGATAAGGGACGTGACGCAGAAGAGCCTTCGCCAGGCAATTGGAGTCGTTCCCCAGGATCCGGTTCTATTCAATAGCAGCATTGCATACAACATCGGGTAGGTGTTTCGTATCGCTATGTCAAGGCGGCGGTAACTGATGAGGGCATTACCAGGTATGGCAAGTTCGATGCATCACGCGAAGAAGTTGAAGAGGCCGCCCGGTCCGCCCAAATGCATGAACGCATTCTCACTTTCCCTGAAGGTAAGCAGTTTTTGCGTTGGGCCTTCTTGTGTTCTCACGTCGTTTATGTTTGTAGGCTATGACACTAAGGTTGGCGAACGTGGCGTAAGGCTCAGCGGCGGAGAGAAGCAGCGTGTAGCTATCGCTCGGACGCTGTTGAAGAATCCCCCCATTCTGTTGCTAGATGAGGCGACTAGGTGAGTAACTCCTACCGTTGGGTCGTGCAACTCTAACCGCTCTCCGATCTAGCGCGCTCGATACCTCCACTGAGAAAGATATCCAGAAGGCTCTCCAAAACCTTGTCAAAGGTCGATCTTCCCTCTCGATCGCGCACAGGCTTTCGGTAAGTTTCCTAACTGCCGTTTCGCGAATGCCCTGCTGATCAACCTTTTCGGTAAGACTATCGCCACTGCGGATCTGTAAGTTCCCCTGTATCTGGACTTTCGACCGCAAACTGATTGGACGTTTTAGCATTCTTGTCCTCAAAGATGGCCAAATCATTGAACAGGGTAGTCACAAGGAACTTCTCGCCCTCGATGGTGTTTTCGCTACCATGTGGGCGGACCAAATCTCGTCTACGGATGCTGTATCCATCGCCGGAGATAGTCTGAAGAAGGAGAAGTCCCAAGACAGTCTCAAACCGTCAGGATCCCTAAAGGGTTATGACGCTGAGGTCACCAACCCTGTCGATAACGTGCTCGAAGGATCCTCTCAATACACTGAAGGATTAGGGTCGGCCACTCAGGCCGGCGTCGACGACATGGAGGTCAATGGCACGACTACTGCAAGCTTGGAGCAAGCACCTGGAGCAGAGGAAGCCAAGGACGGTCAGCAGACCTCTGAGGAGTCGAAGGAAGCTGCGGTTCTGCCCAATCCAGTATCTGAGAACCAGCCGATTGCCTTCCCTTCCTCCGATCCCGTCGACGAAGAAGACACCCCGAATGTACGCAGTTCTCCGAAGGACATCCCCAAAGCGTTGGACGGACAGAACGAGGCCGAGCCAAACGTCGCCGTTCCAGCCCCCATCGCCTTCCCCACTGAATCGACCGGAACGGAGATAGTGACCCCACCTCTCGTCGCGAGCCCACCTGCTGTTACCTTTGGGGCCAGTGCGTTCTCACCCCCATCCAGCACCGGTACACCTGACCCCGAGGCTGAGCCAAAGCGTAAGAGGATCTCTTCGCAGAACTTCCAGCGTCTCGCCCGCAGAATCTCGCTCTCGTCCAGGCGCCAGGGCTCGGTTTCATCGATTCTCCCCGACCTTCTTAGGCGCGATTCTTCGCCTCGTGTGTCTACGGACGAAGGACGCGGTGAAGGCAGCAGCAACCCCTTGCTGAGCGACAGTCCAGCGGCCAGCCTGAGAGGCGACGACAAGGACAAGTCCAAGATCAAGAAGAAAAGCAAGAAGAGGAAGGATGCTAACTAATCGACCTCGAGTTGGGTGCTCTCGGCCGCAGACTTCTGGATACTTTTCCCTTTTTTCGTAACGACATTTCATGACTACCCTTTACCTTATGCCCGGACGGTTTTCAACACTTTCGATACTATATCTTACGAACCTGGTTTTGTCTATTTCGTATGGATACCCCGGTTTAGAATGGATTCAAGATTCCATTGGATTTGCGGTCCGTGCGGCATAGCTCACGAGACCAAGGAATGTATTGGAGAAGTTTATTTGCACTGCAGGTGACTTGCTGGGATCGTAGCGGAGTCTCAAATCCGTGGGGTGCTTATAAGCTCTCCACCCATTCCATTCTTCCTCACTCGCTCCTTCTCCCAAACAATCTTCCTACAGTTCCGTTTGTCTCGGTTCTCGGTCTTGTTTCTCAGTTCCCAAGTTTCGCTTTCATTTGTTTCGATCTCGTCTTCATCATGTCTGCCAAAGTTTACGTTGGGTCAGTCTGCGCATTCGTGATCTTGTGCTAGCATGCTTCTCCCTGGGCGACTGTGGGAGGGGTAGCGACTAATAGTTACCTGATTGTAGCAATCTGAGCTGGAACACGACCGATGATACTCTGCGTCAAGTCAGTATACTACGTAGCTGGATCTCGCTGCTCGCCGTGATGTCTTATCGCATATGTTGTGTCCAATTATAGGCATTCTCGGATTTTGGCGGAGTTCTCGATGTGCGCTATCTTATCTCTCTCTGTCTCTCTCTGCATCGTCGTCGTTTCTCCGTCTGGTCTCGTTCGCGCGATGACTTGCACACATTCCGATTACCACCATTTTCTGCTGTGAGAGTCAATGACTGATGTTTACTTGGCTCCTAGTCTATCGTCATGAGGGATCGTGATACTGGTCGCTCCCGTGGATTCGGTTTCGTGACCTACGGTACCGCCCAGGAGGCCGAGGCCGCTATTGCTGGCCTCAACGAGCAGGAGCTCGATGGTAGGCGCATCAAGGTCAACCTCGCCAACGCCCGCGGTGGAGGAGGCGGAGGCGGAGGTGGAGGCTACGGTGGTGGTGGAGGAGGATACTCCGGTACATGCCCCGTTGTTTCAGCTGTTCCGCATTGATTGACATGACCTTCAGGTGGAGGAGGCTACGGTGGTGGCCAGGGAGGATATGGCGGTGGTGGCCAGGGAGGATACGGTGGCCAGGGAGGCTACGGTGGAGGCTACCAGCAGGGTGGCGGAGGATACGGCCAGCAGGGTAGCTATGGTATGTCACCGAGCTTCACAGATCTTTCGTACTCATCTGAGGTTTTTTTCTACAGGCGGCGGAGGCCAGGGTTACTGAACTGCCGGACCTTGAGTCCAGCATTCACAGGCACCATCTAGTCTTTTGATCATGACCACTCTCATTTTTCCTTTTCTTGTTATCCCATCACTGTACTCGCATTCCTTCAGACCGGGTCTCTCATGGACGTTCAAAAGTTTGTGTTCTCTGTATCCGCATGGTGTATTCGTGCTGTACTAGTATATATCCGTTGTGTTGAATCAAGGCGTTCTCATCCAATTCTTGCGATCTGTGTACCAGGAGGAAAACCGGGTGACATCACCTAATTAAAGTTGTCGAGGGAGCGAACCAGTTTAATCGATGAGCGCACGTGAGCCGGCGGTGTTGGGGCGGCAGGCTTGGTTCGGTTCGTGTTGAACATGGATTCCCAGGAAAGGTGTGATCAGCTTCAACCTGGACCACGACGTCGCCCTTTCCTCCCGCCCTCATACTCCCCAGCGTGCGCGCTGCAATCGCTGCCAGTCATGTCCACCGACATGAATTCCCAAGCTGGCCCGATTCGCAACACGTCCCCGGGGACGCACTCCGCGTTAGCCATGGCAAAACCCACATCCACCGCACCGCGCCCTCCGAACGCCTGGATTTTGTACCGTTCCGACAAGCTCAAGGAAATGCCCCCGACTGAGCGTGGAGAGCGGAGAGCTCAGTCCGAAGTGTCGCAAACGATATCACAGATGTGGAGGAAGGAGAAGCCAGAAATTCGTTCACAGTACGAGCGTCTGGCGGACGAGAAAAAGGCGGAACACGCGATTAAGTACCCCGGATATCGCTTTCAGCCCATGAAGAAGGAGGAGAAGGCAGCCCTGAGGTCCCAGAAGAAAGCGGAGAAGGAGGCAGAACGAAAAGCTCGTCAGCAGCGAAATCGCCAAGCATCGAATTCGCATTCGCAACTTCAAATGCCGCCGCTCCCTCAACAGCAAGCCCAACCCGCACCTTCTACTTCATTCTCCCTGCCGCTTCCCGTTCCTCAGCAACGAAATCTTTCGCTATACCCGCCTATGAACCAAGGCATATACTACCCAATGGATCTGTTTGGCTCGGCAGGCCCGTCACCTCCAGTATCACTAGCTTCCTCACCCACTCCCGAATCTACCCCAGAGTCGACCTCTGACGAATCTTACGATCCTCGCTACTCCCAACCACCACCTACTGCCACAGCGATACCCACCAATACCCCTATGCCACCTACTGCCGCCCCCACCGCTACCACCCCAGCGTCCTCGGGGACAAATCCGTATCTCGCTCTCCTGGGCCCTGCTGCTACCCAGTCGATGTATTTGAATGCTCAGACGGCCCAAGCGCCTACTCCTCATGCCCCCAACGTCAGCCTTCCGATGCCAATGGCGACTATGGTGTCCCATCCCAACAATATCACGACTGGTTCGCAAAATGACTTCGGTGGCCAATATCCAGACGTGACACAATCGTATGGTGGCGATGAAATTCCTAACATCTACAACTTTGAGGGCCTCTCCTTCCAGCCTTTCGAGAACCAGCAGGTCAGTGACTCAATCAACCGTTTAAATACTGCTCTAAGCGCGTGGCCCCCGTTCTAGCTTTCCTTCAATGTTGACTCCAACTTCTTTGGCAACGTTTCGAGCCTCCTTCCTGAGGACTCGGGATGTCACAACAATCTTGAAGCTATGCGTGTTGGCCACGACATCTTCGCGTTGTCCAACTTTGAGTCAAACACGTTGGACGCGCATCCTGAAGGCGAAGTCCTTGTCGACCTTGGTCAATTTGGCCAATATGATGAGTTTGACTACACGGCTTACCTCAACCACGGGATGCTGGACGCTGGCTCCACCTCTAACTCTTCTTACGAGCAGCAGCAACAGCAGGATAATCAGTCGCATGAAATTCCTGAACTACCTCAGAGCTTTTTCGATGCTCTTCAGGCAGGCTTGCCATCCGGTGAGAGTTCTCCATCGACTGCTTCCCATCCTTCGATGCCACCAACACCAGCGATCCATCAAGTTGCTCTATCTGTCGACCTCAGCAATGCTGGAAGCGATCACAGATCGAACTATGCTCCCCCCCCTGGTGCAGCTCAATTTGCCGCCCGCCGCGTCGCAGGTAGTTGGAAACCTCCTCGTTTTGCTGACAACGAAGGTTCCTTCGACCAACCCTCCCCACTCACTCCTATCGGCGTTTCACGCCTCTAGACTACTTCGCCCTATCTATCTCACACATCGCTTTCTATCTCGTTTTTTTTGTTATTTTGTCTGTCATCGCTTGCTCTTATCGTCGCTGTCTCGTTGAATTTCGCTCTCATCTTTGAACCCCTCGCACTACTTATCTCGTTCCATCTGTTTGTTTTGTTGTCTGCACGCTGACCCCCGTTCTCATTTGTCGTTTTGTCTAGTTTCTTTCGCCAGTTTTACTTGTCGTTATCTTCTGCTGCTGTTTTTGTTTTTCTACCTTTGCATTCTGTTATTAGTGCGATCGTTTGCCGACACGTCAGCCTTCGTTTTGTCACTGCTCTTCGCTCGCCACAGACAGCTTCGTCGCTCTGCCCCCATCTCCGTCGTTCTTCGCTGTCGCAGAACCATATAACTAATTTTATCAGCTCTTCCCATCTGTACTGTATAACATATATCTATGCATCCGTCCTGGATGGACTCTTCACTGAATAAAACCGCCTTTTGCACACCTACTTCGCAGATGAATCGATGGACGGTCATATTAATTGTAATCTGCGAGAACACGGGTGTCGTGATATCGCTTCTAACTGTCCACAGAGATGTTTGAAGAGGCCAATAACAGCAGCCTTCGGACTACAGTATAAGGACTTCAATTCCCTGCTCAGCACCGGGCATCCTTGATGAGAGTGGGAAACTGCGGAATGGATGATGCCTCGTGTTTCCCCAAGAAGGGCAGGTGAACCAGCTCGAGGAGACTCGAGTGGCTCGCTATTCCCGCATTAGGGGAACAATGCAAAACCTAATGTTCCTTTTCTCATTGAGCTGAGAGAGGGTATTGTTCGCTGGCACCAGGGCTGGTCGCCGCCCTCTTCCATCTGATGCGTGAGTGGATACGTACAGACAGCGAGGATCCATTTCTCCTTGACAAGCCTTCGAGTCGAGAGAACAGGCACCGCTCCCGCGCTTAGACGCCCGTAACCTTGGTGCACGGACCTGGTGCTGGGAGACAAGTGCCGTATGCCTCGAGCCATCGACACATATCCTCTCGACAATGGACATCTCATATCTCAGAATACGGAAATCCAAATTAAGATATATCCACAGATCCTCGAAAGCAAACACACGCAACCTATTATCATGAAACCTTTTAGCCAGGGGGGAGAAGGCTGGCGTCCATGGAGCTGCCCTCTGCCTCTGGAACATCCTCCTCGTCAGTTCGGATGGGAGTTCTGGGCATAGCCATGGTACCTAAGGAAGAAGGAAAGTCAGTCGCCTCAAGTAGGTGCCATGGTATATAGCTTCAACACACCTGTTCGGGCAGCCTCAAGAATTCCGAAAGGTTTAAGCAAGTTCAAGAATGCCTCCACGCGGGAGGTCTTCGCGGTCAGCTCGACAATTACGCTGTGCTCGCTAACATCGACGACCTTGGCACCGAACTGCTTCGCAAGGACGCTGAGATGGTGCAAGTGCTCGTGCTTCAGGCGCAAGGCCTCTGACGGCGTCAGAGCAGGGGCAACATGCTCGGCTTCCGCACCATGCTCGAAGTTCTGTGCGAGGGCGGTTTCCCGCTCGAGCTTGGGGTCGACAGTGCGGGGTTCGTGGAACGGGCCACCTTCGAACTGTTCGTCAACATATTCAGGCCCGAGGATGGAAACCTTGGCAAGGAGGAGCTCTCGGGAGATGACGCGGGTCTCGGTGTAGTCCAAAACAGCCCAGACAGGGACCTGAAAATGAAGGGGGGTTTGTACTCAGTTGAACGGCTCTCAACCCACAGAAATGTATGGGACTCACCAGATCCTCCAGTTGTCTCCTTGCCTGCTCCACAACAGTGTCCTGTCCCTTGAGAACGATACACATGCGACTCAGATCGCGAATCTCCGTTCGGCACACGACCAAGGAGTCGATGTTGACGCCCCTTCCAGCCAAGATACCCGATACGCGAGACAGCACACCGGGCTCATTCTGCACCAGACAGTTGAGGATATGCCTGCAAAAGCAGATGTGAGTTCAAGATTCGGCAACTGTGCAAGGTCAACGCACTTCTTGAAAGGTTGGAGGTTCGGAGGGGGAGTGTTGTACAGGATGTTGGTGACAGCTTCTTCAACACTTCGCGATCTCGGCAGCTCAGGGGCAGGAAGCGGGGGAGGCCGCGAGCGCTGGAACTTCTTGTAGTCAAGCGCCGAGGTCGAGTCGTCCACGGACTTGGGTGCCTGGGGTGGTTTAGATGAGCCCGACTTGACGGCCGCACTCGACGAGAAAAGACGCGTTGACGCCCTGGTCAAACCCCGCGAGCGCACGAGAGAAGCAAGCGACATTGTGATGTCCTATGACTGCGTCATGCTCGGCCCAATCTCACATCAACTCCTCTTCTTACCTGGTCAGATAGCGAACACTTGGTGTATCAGTTCCACAGAGTCGAGCGTTAATGCCTGCAGGAGCTGGGAAGAAGAGGAGGAGGCAGCATTTCCACGAACTTGACTTTGACTCGGAATCCAAAATTCCTGTCACATGATTTATACAGGTTCACTACATATCACCGAAAACCAGAGGGAAAGCCGAAGGATCCGATGCGTATTCTATTTCCCCAGGGTGATACTACACCTCCCCTATTGCTTGGCCACGCTCCCGGCAATTCTTCAGCACGGTTCGAGCCAACGCCGCGTAGACGTTCGCCTCCTGGGTATCTGTTCCTTCCGCCTCCGCAATACGCTCCCAATGCGACAGGCCACCGTCAATGAGTGTCCACGATTCCTGTTCTGTGTGCTCGTCCAGCCACCGCACGTATTCGGCCTCCTGCCATCCATGAAGCTTGTGAGGAAGTGGAATCGTAGACCGCACGAGAATGTGGTGTAGGACTATGATTGGAGGAAGGTGCGAGGTTGCTTCCGGGGAGGAGAGGTCCTGGTTCTCGAGGAAAAGCAGCGGTCTAAAATATTGTTGTGAGCGCCTTCGGGAAGACAGAAAAGAATTCAGCGTACCTCATTGCCCTCAGTGCCCGATACTCTTCGCCAAGCGCCTGCAAATTATCTCCGCGCCTCGATTGATTGTTCTGTGCCATGAACGAGTTTAAAGCAAACTCCAACTCGGTCATGTCGCTCGTCATCTGAAGCTTTCCCGATTCGCTAAGTGGCTTTGCGATTGAAATGTGGAGGAGGAAGTTCCGGATGGTAAACTTGACAATAGACACGATCCTAGAGGCGGAGGTGAGGTTACAGAGGCAGGAACCAGGTGTACTCTCTTACCATGCCCGACCAGCTTCACCAATATCATAGGTCCCAAGGACTTCGTCCTTTATGAAGGATAGCTTCTCCGACAGTTCTCTTAGGCAAAGGCTAGAGCCACTAGGCATTGAATTTTGCTGCCCGAAGTCAATCCGGTGTAGTTTGGCAAGGATTGCACTGATCTCCCTCTGGATGGCTTGCTGCATTGGAGAAACAAGTGTTGCATACATATCTTGTATGTTCTGTCGAATAATCAGCCACGAATCCAGAGATCGCGTAATAATACTTACCTCGATGGCCGGTTTGATGAGTTTATATACACCTGCATTGTGCTCACCTTCAAGCTGCGAAAGACGAAGCGAAGATTGGTATAGGAATGTGGCCAGTGATGCATTGAGAAGGTGTTGGGGAGTCGCGATCGGCCCAAGCAATGACAGCGCAGAGCGATCTCGAATCATCTGTTTGGGTTAAGCACGGGAGTGAAAAGATCTCGCAGTGGAATTTACCATGTTGTCAGCCTTGTTGACCACGCTGTCCAAGCATGTCGCGACGTTCTTGGCAACCGACTTAACAAGAAGGGGGTCGAATTTGGCGGAATCGATCTCGTTCGCGGCAATCCGGCAAAGAGTGGAGGCTTCTGTTGTACTTGGGGGTGACCGTGAACCCCCAGAGAAAGCCTGGGTAATCGTCTCGTTCAGCTTATTTGCGGAACGAGAAAGATACTGGATCTCGAGCTGCGCCAGGGAACGCAGGACCAGTATGGTCTCTGGGCTAAAGGAGTTTAGAAACGCAACCATGGTGCGAGATGAAGTGTATCAGCGAACCTTTGGTGGGTATCGGTGTATACAGTGTCAGTGTGAACAGCGATGCGACTGAAGAATTGATGGAACAGCCTCAAAAGCTTGGGATATCCCGTAACAAGCGTCTGTTGCAGGAAAGCAGATGCTTAGAGGGGTGCGGAAAGCCAGATCAGTTACTTGTGGCAAGGGGGTTTCGGAGCCCGTACCTTTGGCGGAATCTCTGAAGTACTTGTCCAGAGCAACGCCCAGTGACATCCAAAACATGGCACTTGGCTTGTTATCCAGCGCCTATCCTTGGAAATTAGAAAAATCGGCGCCAGGGACTGAAAGTCGACTTGCCTTGACGACTTCATCGAGGAACGAACTGAGGGTATTCGGATTCTTCTTGATCTTAAGAACCTTCTCCAGAGCATAAACCTGTCGTGAAGGCGTTGAGCATACAATTACTGTTGACTTATAAATGCCGCACTTTGATGCAACATTCTGCCATTTCATCGAACATGGCTTCAAGCCGACCCCACAAAGCAGCAGCCCATTGAGGTGCCGTCACATTAGTCGGCTCCGTGCGGACACGAGACCTATATGACTGAGAAGAGTTGCTTGCTGGTTCTGAGTGTATGGTAAATTATAGGATAGTCCAGTTGGAAAAGATGGGGCGAACCTTTGGACAAAGCTTCCTTGGATATCTTGGAGAGGTCGAACGCAGATTTAATGCGATCTTCCACTGCCTGGGAAAGGTCGTGCAAGAGATTCGAGACTAGCTCTGGGAGAACTCCTAGATTGAAAGCTGTTTGAAGAGACGACGCCAGCACTGTTTGGTTCTAAAGCGGATAAGCATTCGTCGCCAATGCTGGGGAGGGAAAGACTCACCAACGTCTTTAGGCCAGTCATGACCATTTGTTCCATCTCCGTATTCACTTGCGTTTTAGACTCCTCCACGAAGGGTTCAAATGCTGCAACCGCAGATATCGATCGCAGGGAGGTGGCGCCAAAGGTGTCCGAACTATCGTTGGCGACACTAGGGCCATCGAGAATGGCGGCTGCAAGAAGTCAGAGCACGGAATTCTTGATATAGATTTAACTGACAGATTTCAGATATTGTCAGCGCTGCCTTCGCAATGGCTCGTTCTCTGTCATCCTCTACATCTAGGTTCTGGGAAGCGCCAGTTGAAGGTGAGTTGTCGGTCCCGCTCTTCATCTCGCTCATCTGGAGTTGTAACCGACGAGCGAGAATAACAAAACGCGATGTCCTGCGCAAGATATCGGCAGCTTCTTGCAACTTCCGAAGGCGTACAACAAGTTCTTGAAGGGCTTCGTAGGGGACATGTACGCGTTGTTGAAGTCTACAAGAAGTCGTGATCGCGTTCTTGCAGGTGGGTGGTACAAGGGGACTCACTTCTCTAGAGAGTTATTCAATTCGTTCAATCCTGAACGCACGGATACCAGTGACCCAGAAAGACTGCTCGCACTGGCAGCTTGCCCAAGGAGATGTTCATGATGGGCAGTGACCTAGGCGCGCGCCTTCGCGTCAGATGCTTCGACATAGCAAGGGCCTTGCAGACTCTACCAGACTTTTGATTTGCTTAGACACGTCGTCGATCCCAAATGTCAACTTGGAAAGCGCAACAGAGATGTCTTCCTTGCCTATCGAGTCTTGTCCTGTCGACTTCGTCGTTCCCAGAGATTTAGCATGTCCAGTTTTGGAGTCTGACGTCGGTGGTGGATACGGCTCGCCTGCAAGGATGGCATTGGCATAGTCGTTCGGGTCAAAGTCGGGATTCGCAAAGACGGAGTACTCTGGAAGATCTATTAGCTGAAAACACAGGGTATCATGAGGAGGAGAAAGGAGACCTGTCATGGATATGGGAGAGCCGAGGTTGTATTATGTAATGCTACTGTGCTTGAAGCTGTCCTCTTGCAACTCTGACCGGATCCATGGACTTGGACGACAAATCGATGGGAGCCTTCCTCATGGGGCCTATGTCCCTCCTACACCCTCTGATGTCACACAACTTTGGATCTCCGAGAACGTCTTGCTGCTTTATAGCTTCCTTTCGCTCACCTCACCCCTTCAACGTTCTCCCTTTATCCGACCACCTCGACGATTCTCTCTGCCTCGTGTCCCAAGCATCTGCTCTACTCGGACATCGATATTCTCTGGATCTCTTGCACACCATCCCTCCTAGGCTTGACAGTGCACAGCATCTCCAGGATTTAAAGGGCTGCCGTTCTTACTCCGCGTATTGATATCTCCTCCTTCTGGTTTCAATGGCCTACCCATACTATCCGCAGGCCCCTGGTACGGCCCCGTACGGTCCATCTCAGGTCTTTCCACCATTCACATCTTCTACCCTTGCTCTTCTGACCCACATTACTCCAAAGATCGCAATTGGACCACCTCCCGCTCCAACTTACCAGCCGCAATCGACCTGTGAGTTAGGCGCTTATATGATCCATCGACACGAGGCACTGACCTATATCTACAAAGGGGGAGGCATCGATTACTACCGCGCCCATGCACCGAGTCAAGACCCGTGAGCATCCGACCCTCATTATCGTCTCTCGAGCGAAATGCAACGCAAACAATACCCTGATACCAGAGCTTGACAGATCGCTGTTCAATCATGCATGGGATCGGGTTCGCCAGTTTGATATGTCCAACGCAGGTGGATTGGGCGTGGGCTTGCACGAAGCAAGACATTGGCATCGCCGTGCCTATGGCGGAATGGTAAGTGATCCTAACATATGAACCAGCCCGGTATACTCATGCTCGACCTGATAGAATGAGCTCAGCATTATGAATCCTACAGAGATAGGACACGCTGCAGCATACGAAGCGTACCGCACATGGAACCAAAACCGGTCGATGTATGAACCTCTTGGGCCCGACATTGAAAGGCAACGGGAAGGTTTGATAGGTCTTGCTGTCGCAGAAGGTATGCCTTATCATTCCGCTACAGCCACGCATCGTTAACCGTTATATCTCGCAGCCAGTCGATTGCTCAGCTTCGGTGGACGAGTCATGGATCCATACGCGCGGTCGACTGCTTCCGACGCAGCTGCGTATACCGCATCATTCATTTTCTACCAGGTTGGTGAACCCTGATGTTCATAACAATACTCAGACCTAATCTTCTTGTTTCTTGAAGAGGAGGCAAGACGATGAGTTCTCATCTTACCGCGGCCGCGGTAGGTCCCATTCCAGAGCACACTCCCGCTATGGCGATTACGAGCGTGACTACGGGGACAGAGGACAATACGACGATCTCGACTATGACCATGACCGCGACTACGATTATCCCAGAGGACGATCTATGTCTCGCCCCCGCGCTCGCTCGCTCTCCCGACCCCGTTCATATGCTGGGAGTTATTCTGGATACGACGGGTACGAAGGAACTCCATACCCATCAGCGACCATGCCTCTTCATCATGGCCCCGGGGCGTACCCTGGCATGCAGCCTGCACCTTACGCAGGGTCGGGCTACGCAGGGAGTGCCGTTGGAGGGATGACACCTGGCCTCTATCCGGGAGGCTATCCTCCCCAGCAATATGCACCAGGTCAAGTCACATATCCTGGAGGATCATCTGTACCTCTGGGGCCAGTGCCTTTGGGTCATGCTTCAAGCGGAAGCTCTGGATATTCTGGATACAGCCAGCCCGGGTATATGGCCGGACCTATGGGCGCTATGCCAATGGGAACTGCTATGAGCCAAGGTAGTATGGGAGGAATGCCGATGGGTCAAGCACCCCCCCAAACCATCGTTATACACAAGTCGCGCCGACACAAGCATCGTCACCATCGCTCGAGGTCTCGAGGCTCGGCTTGAACACTTCCGTTTCCTTCAGGCTGTTCTCCGTACAGTTGGGCGTTCTTCTGTGTGCGTCTCCGTTTCAATGTGATGTATGTAACTGCAATCATCTTTTTTTAATTTACGGGCTTCGCTGGGATTATGGTGACTCGGATTGATGCAGGTGATTGCTGAAGCGCTGGAGTCTGGACGGCATACTATTTGAGATGTCAAGAAATGGGCGCCCGTCAAGTGGCCGGGAGGAAGCATTGTAGGCTGGATCATGGGTTCCCAGCGCTCGTTGACGCTTTACTTGCTCACCCTGAGCCCTGCCTCCGCCTTTGGAGCTCGCTAAGCTGCATCGACTTGCACTGGGCGATGCTCCTCTCGGAGATCATCATCAGTTTCATGCATTGGATTGATGTCGATGGCGGTGCGATGGTTACACCATGCGGTGATTGAAACCCCGACAACCATGGGGTATATATTCCGGGTGCCAGCATCGTGTTCAGCTAATAGGCTGGTCCTTATTCCCCCAAATCGTCAAACTCGTTGAACGCCCCCAATTCTTCGCTGTCCCCAGAGTTGATCTCAAACAGACACTTCAATAACCTTCACCTGCACATATTCTCTCAAACATCATGTCGCCTCGCGCTGCTGTCCGTTCCCGCACGTTCTGTTGCTGCATCCCAGTCCGAGCAGGTGTCATCGTGAGTTTAAATTTTTACCTTGAGGAAACATCGGACAGGGCGCTCAGCCCCTATCTCTCTCCTAGCTGCTCTCCCTGCTCGGATTCCTTGGTGGTGGAGCCGTCTCTGCCGTTGGCATTATCAGCCTGAAGAAGTCGAGCGGTGCTGAGAAATCCCTGATCATCCAAATCGTGGTATACGTCCTCCTCTGCGTTATCTCCCTGCTCGGGTAAGTCGACACCGCCCACTCTCTGCATTGAAACGCCCGACTTACCCACTCGTCCATCTAATACAGTTTGATCGGTGGTATCGGGCGCAAGCTCCTGCTCGTCCGCATCTACTTTGGAATGCTCGTCTTCCATCTTGCGTTCAGCGTTGGTGGTGGTATCTTCGCCATCTACCGTGTCTTCAAGGATTCACCCAACTACATCACGGAGTGTCTCCTCGGCAAAGAGTCGGACCCCAATGCGCAGAAGACATGCGAGCAAGGTGCTAGTCTGTTGAAGGGTTTGATGATTACCGTCTTCATCTTGTTCTGGGCCCTTGAGACCTGTGAGTCTCCTCAGTGTGCTTTAACGAATGGTAGCTCATCAAATATGAATAGGGGCCTGCGTCATCGTTCACAACTACAACCGCCAGCTCGAGGAGGAGGAGGCCACTCGCTCCGTCGTCAAGGACACCGAGGCCTGGTAAACGATCTCGCATGTTCCTAGTTGTCCAGTTTCTCAATATATCCCAGCCCTTGAAGGCGATATCCCAATTAATATACCTTTCTTTTGTCCCTTTCATTAAGCGTGCTATGAAGTCAATCGTAAGGTTGTTGATGGTCAAATAGTACGATTCTTGTTGCTTGCGAGCAAGGTAAAAGTGATACGGTACAGTGATATGTACGGGTAGATGGTCATACATTCTTGAGAAATCAATTGTAGCAAAGGACTTCGTAATCCTGAAAGCCAAGGCGTCAAATCTCCAACCATTCAGGCCTCAGAGCCGAGCACTTACCGAGATCTCCTTCTCGCCGCCGTCGTAAGGAATGAAAGCGCCTTTGAGCTTCGCACTTGCCTTTCCAGGATGGAAACAGCCTTTGTGGTGGGCACGGGCGACGTAGAGCTCCGATCCGTCCTCATCTTTTCCGCCTTCAACGGGACGATGACCGAGGGAGTCGACGTTCAGCTTGCCAGACGCAGGAACCCACCTCAGGGCACTCATGTCACCAAGAAGGATTTCATATGTGCCTTTCTATTGTTCCGTCGGTAAACTCGTTAGATCTTCACATCGAAAAACATGCCATAGAATCAGTGCTCACATGGATCTCGTCGTGGGCGTACCCAATGACGGCGCCCTTCTCGAAAACATCAGAGGCCTTGCCCGGCGCTGAACGGTATTCTCGGTGAGAAGGTTGTGAAGTGGATCCACTGAATAAAGGATGCGTACTGATGGTGCCCTTGTGGTATGCTCGACAGATGTACAGAGTCCAGTCGTGTTCCTTTCCGACGACGATTGCTCCTTCAGGGATTCTCTTGCCCCGGTTTAGAACCCAGGTCGTAGGGCCCTTTGGGCCACTGCGCCAAAACTCCTCAGTGCGGCGCTCAGCCACCGCGAGCCAGTTATCCTACGGAGGCAGGTCAGCAAAGCAGGATCCGTTAGGTTAACAGGGAGGACGGTGTACCTCTTCTGCTTCATACTCCTTGTGGTCGCGGTGCTTGAGTACAGCGATACCGGCGGCGCCCAACAATGCAGCGCCTGCAGCAATACCTCCTCCGAGCTATGCATTACGAAGTTCCTTCAACCCAGACTCGAGCCTCGTAAGATAATGACTTACGAGCCATGCTTTCTTGTCCGACTTTCCGTCGTCAGAGCCATGACCCTGGGCTGGGGGGCGATGTGAGATTGAGGCATTCATTTGTTATTGGAGCCGAGTACATACCTTGGTTGTTGCTGTGCTTGTCATCGTTGTTATACTGCGGGGGAGGAGGTTGGTAGGGTTGCTGCTGCTGAGGAGGACGCTGGTAGGGTTGCTGGGGGGGCTGTTGGGGGGGCTGTTGTGAGTATTCCTGGGGGGGCTTCCAAGTCTCTTGGGGTTGACCGGAGCTGCAGTCGTCATTGTTGTATCCACCATGGCCGCCTGAGTGATGCCCGCCTTCGAGGCGACCCCACAGGGCAGGTGTTACAGGGGGTGTCCAATCACTCTGTGAAAAATTAATCTACACCCTACGGTCGAGGTTAAGTCAACCCATGACCTACCTGGGAGCGATGGGGTTGAATGATCTTGTAATCATGCCCTACGAATGGTACGCTGAGATCAGGGGACGGCGTCGAACTAGAAGGCGGAATGTGGTACCTTCGTACGTGACGACGTCGCCGTAGCTGTACTGAGTTCCGGGTTCCCAATAGCCCATGTTGTAGAGTGGTGTAGTGGTCGAGGAGAAGGATGTTAATGGGAACGATAACACAGCTCAAGCCTCAGCGGGTCTTTATAAGTGGCCTCGGCGATCCAATACCTTGGAGACTCAGATGTCTCCAGGCTCCAGCTGACCGGTAGGTGATTACGCCTTCGGCTATCGATTCCGCGAGCTGAAGAATCCTGATCGTATAAGCGCGGCAGGACCTTTGTTGTGGATAGCCTGCAAAGGAACTGCAAAGGAAGTCTTTGCTTCATATCGACTTCATATCGATAAAGAAGACATGCCGCTATATACGCGGAGCTACGCCACTGGTCCCAGAGTAGTTCTGGTCAAGAAAGAGCGGGTCGTGCACCATCCTTTCGGACCTGGCAGGCTGAAAGCAGACCAACCCCAAAATACTTGCACTAGATTGTGCAAAAAAGGAGGGTAGAGCGGAATTAGCAGCACTTCTTAACCTTTGTATCCCCAAGGTCAGAGGGCCGGGATCTGGCCCATCGCTTCTGCCATGCACCACCCATATTAATGTCTCCAGACGAAGACAGACGAGGACTGCAACAGGCATGAAATGCCCTGATTGTCATGAATCACGAATGGCGGAACGGATGACTCCAATCAGGGCTACCAGGTGACGTCTTGCAACGAGTGGGGGTACCAGAAATTAGGAATGGTGTCCAGTGCACGGAAGCCGGCCGCCACGCAAAAACCTTTCCTCGTCTCCGTATCGTTCTCTCGTAAGGACTAGTGCCTGCTTGAAGAGAAAAAGTAGGTAGAAAGGGCTTTGAGACTCCCCTGAGAGTACACGATGGAGTAAGGCAGAGATGAGGGGCGAGCAACCAGTGTTCAATGGTTTCTGGTTTGAACAAACCTGGAAGTTGCGTAGGGTTGCGTATAAAACTCCGACCAGGGCATATAACTGGTAAATTACCGGCCCAAATTTTTAGGCCCGGCATAAAACCCATTTTGGGGTGTAAATTACTGCAAATTACCTTCCTCACGTGCTAAAATCGCCTTGGCGCGTCTCGGCGCTTGAGCTCGAACGTCTGAGCTGCAGAGCGATAGGACCGCCGGATAGCACATATTGTGTTGCATTATATGTGTAGAGATGTTTAAAATATCAGTTTGTCAATGGTCCACTGCCTGTGGTATTGTCATACCCCTCCAACTTCAACCAAGTGTACGACACCGCAATACCAGACTGTGAGGGCAGGGGATTTTCAATACCAAGGATAGATCGTAGGATATATAAAATGTGCGATGCACACACACGCCTGCAGCCTGGTACACCGAGGACTCCAATATTCAAAGGAATGACTTACACTTATGCGGACACAGGAATCATCAGCTGTTTGGGCAGAGAAATCGGCGCGCTTCTCGCCATGCGGGAACCGTGTTTGGGGATGATTTGGGCCCAAATTGGACAACACAGGGAGAACCTGCCAGAGAATCTCCCCGTTCTCCTCGATACACCGATTCACATGACCGGGTTATTTACACCCCCTACAGAATGGTTGGGCATAAAACCGGTAAATTACTGTAATTTACCTAGGTAACTTACACTTTGTAAATAACCGGCGGTTATATACGCAACCCTAAAGTTGCGAGGTACGCGTTTGGTCCTGTTTGCTCACACTGTCACGCTGGCGGCACCACATGACTTCGTGACGACATTGCATGGACCCACTTGTGACTTCGACCCCGGGAATTTGACTCCTTCCCTGCTAGTTCCTCCCGACCACACTCCCTTTTACACTTCCTCTACACCCCTCGTCGGTCAAAATGTCAGGAGCAGCGGCATCAGCGGGAGCTTCCAAGTTCCAGGCCTTCATGAACCACCCAGCAGGTAGCCCAATGCCTTCCGCACACAAGGATCCCCGATGCTTAAGCTTCTATAGGTCCCAAGACCGTGTTCTTTTGGGCTCCTATGATGAAGTGGTGCTTGGTCGCCGCTGGAATCAAGGACATGACTCGCCCGGCTGACAAGCTCAGTCTTTCCCAGAACATTGGTGTGTTCATGTCTTGTGGAACTCTGCAACTTCACTGCTGACCAGGTGGCTCGTGTGCTCAATAGCCCTTACCGCAACGGGCTTCATCTGGGTCCGCTACTCATTGGTTATCACTCCCATCAACTACAGTCTGGCTGCGGTATGCATGCTCTCTGCATGAACCTGATGCGGCTTGGTTCACTGACATAACCATTGCCTCAGGTTAACTTCTGTGTTGGATTGTCAGGATTGACCCAACTGGGAAGGATTGCCAAGTACGTCTCAACCCGTTGGGTAACAAGCGCCCTTCATACTTACCCCTTCCACCACAGCCATCGGTACAACACCAAGCCCGACGCTGTGAAGACAGTTTGATACCATCTACTTACGGGATACTGGCACCCAAATAATTTACTGTTGCACCGACTTGACAAGAACGAATTACAGAAACGACGACGGAAATATAAATAAGAGCCCCATTATCATCTCAACCTTGTCCTCCCCTTGGCGTTCTTCTCCTTCGCCTCTGCAGGCTGTTGTGCGCCTGACATGATCTTCGCCATATTCCACCAACCGTTCCCGTCCAGGACCTGATTCGCTGTGTCGACGATATTCTGCATGATGTTCTGGGCTTCACTGGACTTGCCCTGGGAGCCCTCTTGACATTGCCAATCATGAGACGCCTTCCTCTCCGATTTACGACCTCGTGTTCGATGGTTGTTTGTCAAACCTGCCGTCCGAGAATTATACCGTGGTCTGGATTTAGTGCCGGAGCGGCCGTTCATCCAGCTTGCGACGACGTCACCCAGGTTGTTGTTCCCATCGCCGTTCAGTGCTGCCAACCACCCTGCTCCGACGGAGAGCATGCCGATGAGGGAACCCCATTTGATGAAAAAGACAATGAGCTTGACCATCCAGGTCGCAGTGCGATAGAAACTCATAAGAGCCAGATATGCGGCGATGAGTGTGATAATGGGTGGAAGAATGTTCTCCATGTTCCAATCCTGTGGACGTTTTGAGAGGAGGGATCCGAGCAGGCGGAGGGAGGTGGTCGAAAGGCCCATAATGTGGGACAAGGCGGTCACGAGTAAGGAATAGAGCGGTGGGGGCAGTTTGTCCTGGAGATAGTTGAGAGCTGGGTCCAGAAAGGCGTCGAGGCGATCCATCGTCGTGGTTGTCAAAAGCAGACGTGTCCAGTTTCGTTACTTCCGTATGCGTCTCGCGCAGTGCGCACGTGATGAGAGCGCGCCGGTCTATTTCCGCGGAACGGCATCGCTTACCCAAGTGGGCATCTGATGACCGCATTGGGAGAAACCCCCTTGTCACACCGTGACAGACATTCTTGCCTGGATATTGAAACAATATGTGCATTCATAGCCCTGGCCAATCGGATGCCAGCGGCAGCACCGTTATGGACGTTTCCCATTACCCAAAAGGGAAGTGGGGTGTTCCTGATCCCACTCGGCACGGACCAAATAAGAGCCAACAGAGAATGTATAATATGCTTCGACGCAATTCCCTTCCCATCCTCCTTGCTCTACCCACCACTTCCACCTCTTGACAAAATCAATATTCTCCCTCCATTTCCCACCATGGCTTTGAAGAGAAAACTTGACGTTGACACCGACGACTCCGCGCCCATGGTCAGTCGAGCCGTCCATTCTGACCGCACTCCCATCTGAACGCCGGCGCCAGAACCAGAAACAACTAAAACTCGTCCCCTTCCCAAACTATACGGAAGACGAGGATGTCGCCATGTCCGACGCTGAGCCGCTAGCCCATACGCAATTCCATTTGCGCCTCCCGTCCAACGCGAGCAGCGCGTCGTCCAGCGCGTCCGACTCACCGCTCACCAACTCCCGTGAGTATATGCTCGGGGTCGTACTGCCGCTTAGGCGCTTATTCTTTCCACAGCACCCTACCCAACCTTCGACCTTTACCCTCTCCCTTTCTTTAACGAGAGTGGGATGGTAGACCCCAACTCGCATGCATTCTCACATTATTCCAATAATCAGCCGCCGAGCCCTCAGGTCGGCTTGATTCAGCCTGTCTCGTCTAATTTTGTCCACCACGGGTGTGTAGCATTACCTCAGTCTCGAGATAGGAGAAAACTGATTTTCTTAACCAGGACGAACTGCACTCAAATTCCCAAGCTTCGCATGGCCTGCGCCTCTGGAGTCAACGGCCAGAGAACGATGTGGAGTCACTGCGAACAATGCGGCGCTATATCAATGGTAGACTGCGACTGATCTGTGGCCCACTCCTGATGCAACACATCGACATGGTCGGTGTTCTGGCTACTTGACGACCAGTTACTCGACGCTCGCCTTTTCCTTATCATTATTCCATTATCGCTAACTAGCAGAATCTCATACTCTGGCGACACACTCCCACCGAATTAAAAGCCCAACGCTTGCCTTGCGACACCCCCAGATTTGCAGACCTCTATGGCGACGGACGACGATTCCTCACTTCGATATTCCAGCTTCCAACCGATCCGCCCCGACGCAGCCTCTATTCCCACCAGTTGTCGTCGCCATACACGTAACAACCGCGTTCACTGAAGTCCAGACTGCCTTTCTTCCGCTCTCACTCTCTTCGTTCTTGCTCTCCCATTTGCTTTGCTTCATTTGTATTATATTGTTGTGACGTTCACCGCATCTGCACAATACGAACATCTCATTCTCATAGAAGTTATTTAAGTGAGAAGGAGCGTGGCTATCCTGGGACAGTTACTTTTTCGACTGAGAGTATCTATAATCTCACCCGTGGAGGGTCTAGTCGCCTACATATCTTACTGTTCTGGAAGTATGAAACGTACCCTTCTTTCGGAATGAACACTGGTTTCCAGATGGTGCTCGACAGTTTTCCTTTCGGAATCCGACACCGTTACGGTTCGTCCATGCATGTCGGAACTGGTCCCGCGAGCGATTTGTCCGTTGCAGACCGTTGTACTACTATGTAGGAATTTGTCTGTTTCTCCGGTGGCCGACTGAACTGCAAATATGATGCGTGATCATGGTACATTTAGACGCTGACGTAATAAAGCGGCGCGTGAGCGCTCCCAGCCGAGCCCTAACCTCTGCTTCCACCCGATCACAGGGATTCGGGTATCTCTACCTCAGCGTACAATGACAGAAACTACCCTCCTACACTACGATGCACCCTGTTAGTAACTCAGGATCCTTGTAACAGATACGAACTCATCCATCATCTCCAGGGCCAGTTCAGTGTCTCGATTGGTGCAAAACACCAGCCCCTGGTCAAGCACATCGTGCCCGCTCAGCATACAGAATAGGCGTTGCTTCATTCCTTGAGAATTACCAGAACCAGATCGCTATTATTGGGCTTCAAGATGAACGCGTTTTGGTTGAAGACGATTACAGCGAATACGCCGATTTCGTAACTCTCTGCGAAGCCAACCACGGATACCCAGCGACGAGTTTACAATGGCAGCCAGAGAGTGCGATTACTTATGGATGGTCGCAGAGGTCCCCAGCCGTAGAGTACCTTGCAACTACGGGAGATGCTCTTCGGATATGGGAATATGCGAGCGAGGGACCTGCAGCAACATCACCCTACACGGGGCGCCAATCGCAGAATCCTGGTGGCCATAGCTTGACTATGAAGGTCGCGTTATCTGGAGTGAGTTTCAAGCTTCATATTGTATCAGCATTGGTATCCTGAGCGACAGCCCAAGCAATCTAAAGTACAAAACCCCACAGCAGGCGCACCCTTGACCAACTTTTCCTGGAACGCAGTATCACCGAACCTCATCGTCACTTCCTCCATCGATACTACATGTACCGTCTGGGACATCAATACCCAAACAGCTGTGACCCAGCTCATTGCCCACGACAGAGAGGTCTACGATGTCGCCTGGCTTCCAGGATCGACGGATATCTTCGTATCTGTCGGCGCCGACGGCAGCTTACGCGCCTTCGATCTGAGGAGTCTCGAGCACTCTACAATCCTCTACGAAACACCTGCACCGAAGAACCCTCCCCCTCCCTCGGCATCACCATCTACCTCCGCCCGCCCACCTACATCCCCACTCCTCCGAATCGCATTCAACCCTTCAGATTCAAATTACATGTCGACGTTCCATATGGATGGGAATGAGGTTCAGATCCTTGACATGCGAAGTCCGGGTCAGCCTGTCATGGAGCTGAGAGGTCACCACGCTGCTATCAATGCTCTAGGGTGGGGCTCAGGAGATCAGCCTTTCTTAGCCACTGCCGGTTAGTGTGCTTCCGACGATTGTTGCTCTGTGTGAACTAACCGTCTCCCTTCCTCTCCACAGCTGATGACTGCCAAGTCTTGCTATGGGATCTAGCCAGCTACGCCCAAGGACCCGCGTCGCCACGCAGTGCTACCGCTCGTCTAAATTCACCTCGCCCGGACGCCAAGAAGAAGATCGTCACAGATCCTTACATGGCATATACGGCCAGCGGGCAAGTGAACAACCTCGCATGGTCGCCACTGATAAACGACCTCAACATGAAGCCATTGAGTGAATGGCTCGTGATTGCGACCGGGAAGAAAATTAAGGCTTTGAAAGTCCAATGATTTCGCATGTCTACCGTTAAGTACTCCAGCCTCCTCTCAAGCTCCCCGTCCCTGCAGTGCACGGCATTGAACTCGGGGCGCATTATATCCATGATCGACTCCATCTATCTTGCGTGATACACCGTCAACCCATTATTGTGGCACTGTTCCAGCGTTGTATTCCAATATGCCTTCGTGCTGTGCAACATATTGCCCTTGCCAGATTGGTTCCAAGGTGTGAGGGAAAAATCTAGAGGTGATATCCCCGGTATATTCATTACACTCGTGTGATACTCGTACTCGTACATAACCTACCAGGACAACCAAAAATGAAGTTACAGCAACATGCCCCTACGTCGAGAGATTAGAGCGACTCTTTAAAATGAGGAGGACTACTCACACAATACCTGCGGCTTGCAAGGTCGACAGGAATCCACAGATCATAGCAGAGACGGCGATGCGTGCAATGACCCTAGATTTCGAAGGGGCAAGGGCACCAAGGACACCAATCTGGATACCAAGCGAACCCAGGTTGGCGAACCCGCAAAGGCCATACGAAGCGATAGTGTACGCGCGGTGCGACAGGGGGTTGTCGCTCTTCGTAATATTCTGGAGTTCCAGGTATGCGACAAACTCGTTGGCGACGAGCTTGCTGGCGAAGAGACGTGAGACCCGCAGGATCTCATGGCGAGGCACACCGACGAGGAAGGTAACCGGATACAGAATGTACCCGATCACGAGTTGAAGTGTGAGAGCATGAATCCCAAAGCCTCGTCCAATCCAGGTGAGCAGACCATTAATCCTAGAAATAAGACTTTGTTAGCCGGTGCTTCAAAGTGAGGTGAGGTAGACTTACATCTGCACGAGGGCGATAACGGTGAGCACATTGGTCCTATCGCAGAGAAGATCGCATCAGTCAAAATCAACTCCGTGGAGAAGAGTCGCAGGGCCATTGCAAGTCTGCAACTCAAACGCCGACTTACAAAATCTGGCCGGCAACAATTAGACCAAAGACGGCACCCTGGCTGAAGGCGTGGAGAGCATTGGCCTATGTGGATAATGATCAGGAAGTGCACAATGAGAAAACCGAGAGAGACTCACGGGCTTGTTCTTATCATTATCACCACGGTCAACAGTGACATGACCGCGAGTGACTGGCTCGTCCATCTCGGGGTAACGCATCTTACTGATAGACATCGAAGCAGGGATACTCATAACCGAGGAAGTGATAAGATTCTCCGGAGGGACACCAAGCCCGATATATGCGCCGAGCACCGAGCCAGCGATAGTTGAGAACCCGGAAGTCATCGTAAGATGGATTTCAGATTCAGTCATCACTGTTTTTTCTTATCAGAAGAACGTCGAAGAATAGGCACGGGAAACATACAGTCGACGTAAGGCTTGACCAGGCAAGCAGACTCTCCTTGGCCAATCCAAGGAGATGCAGCTGCGACGACAGCCTCAGCACCAGAAACATTCATGATCTTGAAGAAGAACCATGCGCTAATAGCGGTTAGCAAAGTTGTGTTACGGCGCAGTCAAAAGGACCTACAAATGCTTGATGATCCACTGCATGACGCCGAGATAGTACATCATCTGCACAAATGCAATGAAAAAGATGATGGAGCCCAACTAAAAGCAGCCACGATACATATGAGTTTCGTGGAAACAAGAGGAAGGCACATAGAGCTTACAGTATTGACGAAGAACCAGTGCTTTGCAGTGGTCTCCGCATCGAAGAAGAAACCAGAGCCAGCGTTAGCTTGTTCCAAGAAGTCGGCAGCCAGAGTGGCGATCCACTTGAAAATCGAGAAGCCAGCGCCAGTCTTCAGAACGAATAGCGCAATGGCTTGTTGCATGAATAGTCCAACAATGACGGTAGGCCTGACATCTAATGTATCAGAATACGCGCTTCAGCAAGCCGCCGACGATGACCCTCACCAGGGTACATGAGCACGGTGCGCCGACGTTGCCCAGAAACCGAATTGGAAGATGAACAAGCCGAGGACGTTGATAGCACGGTCCCCGTAGTTTGTACCCTGAGGCCTGGGTCAAACACAGTTTCGAGAAAAGAGAGGATCACGTACAGGCTCCAACTTCATACCAAACGCAGTTCCGAAGACAATGGCCAAAAGGCAAAGCCACCCTACTGCCAGTCGAATGCGATATGGAAGGCTAAACCATGGGCGGGAGACGAGAGGTTGCCAGACGGCTTCGACTGGTCTTGTGACGACAGTGTTGGGGATGAAGCGGAATGCGATGATGCTATAAAGAATATCTGGCGGTGAGTACTTCCCCGCATTCCCTCAGGAAAAGCTACGCACAGGATGAACGCCCAAGCGAACAAAGTTTGGACGATCCTAAAATGGCAGAGAGGTCAGGGATATGTTCCCACATGGGAAGGGACAGAAATACCATCTATGCCTGGTTGCCTTCAACACAGTCGCACTAACCCACCAACCGAGAATCAGAAGAGCCACAGCACCCAATATGAGTGGTCGGAATCGGGCGTAAAACTCTGAGTATTTGTTCGTCTTCTCCACTTCGCCGTTATGGGTGTTAGCATTCTCGACGAGGACTTCGGGGTCGTGATTAGGATCCTTCTCGGCCTTGGAGATAGACCCAGTAGAGGAACGGGAGTTCTGCTTCTTGAGCGACTTGTTGTCGACTGCAGTCACGAGAGGGGCAGGTTGAGCGTCCATCACGGCGAGCTAGGGGAAGCTGGACTCGACGACGGAGGGTGAAGCCAGAGGCTCGCTCGAGGAGGGGGGTAGAGAAGATCAAACTTCTCGCGGGTAATAGAAGCCAGTCAATGCGTATATATAGAGACTTCGTCTGCTAATTTTCCATAAGGGATCTGGGTGCCCACATGGGTCATTCTTGCGACGGAATGGGCAGCTGGTCGTGTGAGGTCGTGTGGGCAAAGTCTCTCCATTTGATTATGCGATAAGCCCCAGCTGAATCTCGAGATGAAGAGAAAACAAATAGGTCGCAGCATGGTCAGCTATACGTATCCGTGTTTGTCACCGCCAAGGACGCTCCAAGATACGTTCCGAGAGGCCCACCTGGTGGACTTCAATTTGAGGAGCCTATTGGGGTGGTGTTGCATATGCTTCTCGCATACATAGTTGACATTGATAGTGCACCATGCGTGCCGATTTAGAACGCATATGGCTGAATTTTAACATCAAACGTGATAAAGCCTTGCGACCTGGCCTCTCCTACATACATAGCAAGTACAGCCGTGGTGCCCTCGAGACGTACCTGACGGTCAACGCGCCCTCAATCTGCAGAGATTTACCTGGTGCCCGGCGTCCTATCCCACTAGACCAACCCCGAAAGGTTCGAGGCCGATAAGATAGGCAGGGTTGCGATAGAACGAGAGCGCTACATAAAGAGATACGCATATATTGTTGGGATGGATAGCTACTTGGTCGGGCGAGAATGAGATGCGTCGAAAGAGCAAATTGAAAATGGATCTTGATGACATCAGCATAAGTATGTCCGATATGGCTCTGTTTTCTGGCGAGTCATTTAGATCAAGAGCCCTCTCCCTTGACTATCGACATACCCAATGGCCCTCGAGAACAGGGAACCTCCTGCCTGGAGCCCCCCAAGGGCTTCGTCCTCGTCATCGCCATTGCTTCTGAATAACTCTCTGACAAAAACAAAGACCCCATTCGTTCCTGTTGACCCAACAGGTCGCAAAGTCTCCTGGTACTGCTGTGGCCCAACAGTATACGATGCTGGTCATCTTGGCCATGCCCGCAACTACCTCACCACCGACGTCTTGCGGAGAATTATGAGAGACTACTTTGGTTACGAGGTTGTCTTCGTGCAAAACGTTACCGATGTCGACGACAAGGTTCGTTTGATCTTCGCGCTATGGCCCGAGCATCTATAACTTAAGCCTCGGGTCCTGATTAGATTATCAAACGAGCACGAGAACGTCACTTCCTGGCCAAATACAAAGAAGATCATCCGAAAATCGACGCAGAGGTGGTTGAGGACATCAAGCTCGCATTCGCACAATTCGCTCGCGATACGAAAGGGTTCCCTGCAGACACCACAATCGACACCTTTCCTCAATGGTTCACCACCCAAAAGGAACTCCTAGAGAGCCCCATCCTTGACGAGGACCAAACGATCTTCAAAGTCCGGATACTGGCTTTGAACAGCGCCGTCAACGCCCTCCTCACCCCAATCCCCGAACCTACCCACTTCTACGCTGCTGTTGAGAGCATCCTTTCTGCATACCTTGGCAATGTCAAAAAGAGCGAGATTCCACCGGACGAGCACGCTATCTTCGCCGACTATGCAGCGTACTGGGAACATCAATTCAACGAAGATCTTCGGACACTGAACTGCCTTCCTCCAACTATCACTACTCGAGTCAGCGAATTTATCCCCGAAAACATTGCGTTCGTCCAGCAAATAATTGACAATGGGTTCGCGTACGCGATCCCTGGAGGAACTGTGTACTTCGACGTTAACGCCTTCGAAAAGGCGGGCCATTTCTACGCCAAGCTGGAGCCTGGGAACCGCAAGGGTGAAGCTAAGCAGGAAGAGGAGGTCACCGCCCCTCCGCCCCCTCCTGCAGGAGAGGTATCATCTGCCGAACTAGAAATCCAGAACGAAAAGGCTCAAAAACGAAGTGGCCGTGACTTCGCCCTGTGGAAGAAGAGTCGAGTCGGTGAACCTGGCTGGGAAAGTCCCTGGGGCTCAGGTATTACCAACTCGATTCACACAGAGAAACTGATCAGCTAAGTTCCATTTTGTAGGCCGACCTGGGTGGCATATCGAGTGCTCTGCCATGGCGAGTGAGGTACTTGGTTCTCAGTTCGATATACATTCCGGAGGAATCGATCTCGCCTTCCCCCATCATGACAACGAACTCGCACAAGCCGAAGCTTACTGGCACAAAAATCCAAAGGAATCCAAGACCCCAGTCCAATGGGTGAATTACTTTATCCATATGGGCCACCTTTCGATAGCTGGTGCGAAGATGTCAAAGTCCTTGAAGAACTTTATTACCATTCGCGAGGCGCTCGACAGCGGTGACTGGACAGCGAGGAAGTTGAGGATTCTGTTCATGATGGGAGGGTGGAAAGGGGGTTTGGAAATCTCTCAAAACTTCAGAGCCGAAGTTGACCTTTGGGAGAAGACATTATCCAACTTCTTCTCCAGCGTTGGCGCCCTTGTACTCGAGTCAGAAAGCACCGAGGGACCACGGCCGAAACACCTTTTCCGGTCCCAGGAAAAACAGCTTTATCAAGAGTGAGTCCCAGGCAGTCCTTTCAGAAGCGTTATGTTGATTTTTCTTGATAGCTTGGAGACCGCCCAAAAAGATGTCCACGAAGCTCTCTCCGACTCGTTCAACACCAGCTTGGCCTTGTCAGTGATCCTTGACCTCGTCAGCAAGGCAAACACCTACATCAAGAGCAACCAGAAGTCGGCCAATAACCCTGATGCATACTTCTCGATCAACAGTGTGAAGGAGGTTGCGAGGTGGATCACGAAGATGCTCCAGATCTTTGGCTTCGGCGCATCTAGCGGTAGCGATCCGATTGGATGGGCTGAGGCAGGGTCTGCTTCAGGAACTGCACAGGACTCGCAAACCATTGCATTCCCCTACGTACAGGCCCTGTCTCAATTCCGGGACCAGGTGAAGCACCTCGCGATCACGAACAAGAGCCAGCCCGTTTGCCAGGAACTCCTGAAGCTATCTGACCATGTGCGGGACAACCAACTCCTTCAGCTTGGTGTGAACCTCGAAGATCGTGACAGCTCCATCGGAGAACCCGCGCTCATCAAGTTTGGCGACCCAACTGAGTTTCTCGCTGCCCGCGAAGCCAAGATCCAGGCTCAGTTAGAAAAGGAGCAGAAGAAGGAGGCTGCCAGGTTGGAAGCTGAACGTCTAGAGAAGGAGAAGGCGGAGAAAGCGCGAGTCAAACCTGAAGATATGTTCAAGACCGATGAGTACTCACAATGGGACGAGGATGGTCTTCCTACTGTCGATGCGCAGGGTGAAGAGGTAACGAAGTCCAAACGAAAGACTCTCAAGAAGGCATGGGATAGGCAAAAGAAGCTGTACGATGCGCAATTGAAGGCTGGTGCATAAGGATAATGAGTATATGTGTAGAGAATATAGCGGTTGTAGAAAGGAAATGTACTTATACAAACAAGTTTATCAAGGTGGACAGCAATAGACGCCTGCATTGGTCCCATTTTGGCGCCGAATTATGATGTTGCTTTTTTGGGATTGGGTCCGCTTGCGTTGGTTTCCCATCAACCACCATGGCAGGAACCTGCGCGAGGATGGCTTTGCTGCTGTTGCTTTATTGCTTCTCCTCCTTTGCTCTAGCATCTCCGCTAAAGTCGGGAAAAGTGCGCCCTCTTGTCATATGGCATGGTCTCGGTGCGTTGTCGCTTTGGAATCGGTGTGGGGGATCAACCAGTCGTGACTTACCGCGTAACCAGGAGATTCGCATTCCTCGCCGGGCATGTTGGAGTTCATGTCAATGATTAAAGACGTCCACCCTGGAATCTTCGTACACTCAGTCTATATTGACAAGGAGCTTGACAATGACAGGAAAGCTGGCTTTGTGCGTCATTCAGTCGGCCATTAGCTTGCTTCAAGTTTGAACTCACATGATTCAACATTGCCCCCAAGGTAGATGGGAAATGTCGACATTCAGATAGACTTTGTGGCAGACCAGCTAGCAAGCATCCCGGAGTTGGAGAATGGCTTCGATGCTATTGGTTTCTCACAAGGTGCGCAGCTGTGTGGTATATGAGCATTCCTCTAATCAGCCGACCGCTGTTGTCAGGAGGGCAGTTCCTTCGAGCATACGTCGAGCGTTACAACGCCCCACCAGTCAATAACCTGATCACCTTTGGCTCGCAACACATGGGCATCTCAGACGTCCCCCTCTGCGGCCGTTTCGACGTCTTCTGCCAGATCGCGCGGCGGGCGGCAAGGAGCGGGACCGTGTACGGCGAATGGGCGCAGACCAACATTGTGCAGGTTCGTCCGAAGTATTGTGCGTAACCTCAAGCTCTAACCTACCGCGGCTTCTCCTTTGAAAGGCTCAGTACTTCCGCGACCCTAAGCGGTACGAGACGTACCTCGGAGCCAATCACTTCCTGACTTCTATCAACAATGAAAGACCTGGCGAACGCAACGCGACGTATGCTAGGAACTTTGCAACATTAAACAAACTTGTACTTGTTCTATTTACAGAGGACTCGACAGTCGTTCCCAAAGAGAGCGCCTGGTTTGGGTCGGAGGCTATCCCAGAGAATGCCTCACCAAGGCACACAGGGTCTTGGTCAGTAGGGCAAGCCCCTGATGGCTCGCAAGAAGTCATCGTGCAGCATCTCTCCGAAGACAGGGAGATCATCCCAATGCGACTACAGCCTCTTTACACAGGTGATTGGATTGGGCTCAAGCAGCTGGATAAACGAGGGGATGTGGTGTTGGAGTCTTGTGTCGGGGAACACATGCAGCTTGGGGACTGCTGGAAACCATTGGTAGAGAAGTTCGCAGGGGGCTCTTTATAGGACTTACTAATGTACCATATCTTCCATGGCAATCGTATATCAGTGGGCATAGGGACTTCATGCGGGCCACGATGCGCGACTGTGCGACACGCGCCGGGAATGTTTTGAGGAATTGCACGTGACGGCATGGATTGGGGCTTGTTTTGTTGTGTTCGCCGCTGGGACCGACCTCATGTCTTCAACGGCGGCGCCGTGCAACCGACGGACCGTCACCTCTCTGTAGATCATGGACGGCGCAACCCCGTATGCGGCTTCTCGTAGGAGAATTACCCGCACTATACCTGGCGACGAAAGCACCACCACTGCATCAAGCGTTCAAGCAGGGCCTTCTCGTCTGCCAGATTTCACACAACTTGTCGACGTGAACTTCAGCGAAATGGACAATAACCACGAAGATACGGAAAGCGACGACCATGCGACACCTCGTTTTGCGGCTACCTCGAGAATCCCCCCTCCAAACGGCGAAACCCCTGCAGCAAGACTACGCGCTCTCCTCTCTCTAGTTCCGAATGAACGGACACCTACAGCTCAACCGGTGCCACCACCCCCGCTAGAAGAGCCTGTAACAGACTACGAGTCGGATTTCGACAAGGGCGAATCCATCAATGCAACGACGGCCAGCATTGCTCGAGAGAGTTTGCGCGACATTTTCTCGCGTGCCCTGCGAGCGCCTGGAGGAACGCCCCAGAAGCAGAAACAACGAAGTAGTAGCGTAGAACCGAGCGAAAGTGAATCTGTTCCGCGTCAGGAAAGGGAGAAATCGAGGATTAGGGGAAAACGGAAGAGTTTGAGCGATGAAGAGGTCGAAAACTCCCATCGTAAGTCAGCAACCCTCTTTCGATCACAATGTTCACAGTCTTCCATCTACGAAATCTCTATAGGTACCCCAATGCCAGCGCAACACTCCGGGTTCAAGGCGAGAGGGAAACCCTTGACCATGGAGGTCCTGCAACAGCGATTCATGAACAAGTCCGAAACTGACAATGAAGACATATCTTCTTCCGAGAAACGTGAGTTCTGCTCTTATGACTATGTTTCTCCGCTAACCCGCCTTGCAGATGGCAACCGTGACGATACTGGGGAACTTTTACGCGAGTTGAATTCCTCGCGAGCATCTCCGCCTGCCGCGACAAGCACCCCACAGCACTCCATGCACATGTCCGTTGACGTGAACTCCCAGTATCAATCGGAGTCTAGTTAGTGGTCCCCATCCTTGCTCATATGCTTCATACTCATTATGCTTAAGACTTGTTGGATCAGGATTCTGAGATGCAGCGTATCATTGATGGCCTGGACAGCTATGATGACCAGCGGTCTCAACAGCCTGGTTGGTACTTTCAATGGTTTTGTGACCCAAAGCTCACGGATTGTCTAGGACCGTCCAATGGTGTTATGTTCCCTGGTCAATCTGAACGGTCCGCGCAACCAACTCCGAAAGCTCGCAGCGATCGCAAGCCAACCCAGTCCTCGCCGAATCTAAGTTCTGGTGAGATCATTAACGCTCAGTATCGTCGTTACCTGACTTCTATTGTCTCCTAGCCCATACGAGCCCTCACCACAACTGTGCGTTTCGGGCTTCGACGTTTCCAACATCTCCGTGTCTCATATTTTGAATAGTCTACCCTGAATCTGCAGACGAGAAGTCACCTCGCAATAGGCAATGGAGTTTCCCCAAAGGTTCTCGGATGATGCCCAAGAGGAAATCAGACCTCGCTACGGGTTCTGGGAAAAGTCCTCTCACCTCAAGATCGCTCGCAACCCTTTCTAGGAAAATATCATCTCCAAGACTATCAGGAGATTCTTCCAGGAGTGGATCTGTTGTGTCCAACGCCAGTGGTGAGTCGTCATATAATGTTATATTTGTTTATGTGTTGATAACGCAACTTTCAGCTGGTGAGAGAGTGCTTGATCTTGAACAGGACAGTCTTCATCAGCGAGAGCGCCAGTGGAACAAAGCCACTCCCAATCTAAATCGTCGAAGCTCGAGCATCAGCCTTAATTCCAATTCTCCTCGGTCCGGTGAACGACCACGGACGGTTAGCGAAAATAGCAACTCTTCGCGCAACGACTCCCCTCGGTCCGATAACCATTCCCCGTCCAATACTCGCCATTTACGTCGATACAACTCGTTGACATCCAATCGGTCGATCTCACCCACAGGCTCTATTCACAGTGCTTTTGAAGATGACTTTGACCCCGAAGACCTTGCTCACTTACGAGAAAGGAACTGGAATTCCCCCCGCCCCGTCTGGCCTATCCCTGAAGGCGCAGGCACCACATCTCCGCCCGCCTTTTCAGCTGGGACTACGAGTCCTTGGAGCCGTGTCCGAACACGAACCACGAGCGTCTCATCCGTTGAGACGGACGATTCACATAATCCCGGTTCCTATGGGTCACCGAATTCAACATCGGGGATGCGATACACCAACTCTGGCACACCTTCAAAACGACGGCATGATTCTTCTCCTGGTCAATCCCGTATACCCATCTCTCCCTCCATTTCCTCGTCTGCCAAGAGACGATCGACGGCTAGTCTCCGAAGTCCTGGTGATGATCAAGATACAGTTCGTATCCGACCCACCGCCGTTTCGATGAGTAAATTGAAACCGCCAGGCTCACCTTCCCTCTCGTACACTGGAAGCCCTAGTCGAAGTCCCGACCTCAACAGCAGGATAACTAGGCCCACTAAAATACCGGTGAGGTCACCCAAGAAGGTTCCTACGAGTGCAGCGGCGCGTGCCAGGACAATCTATTCGGACAGCGTCAGCGGGGGCGAGTCAGAGAGTGCGAGCGACTCACAGGCACCTCTTCCGAGTTTGCGAGCTCATCTTGAAGTGAACCGTGAAGACTTCGATCCCCAGGAGCTAACGCCTACATTGAGAACCATCCCTCCCCCTTCAACTGGCTCGCCTGAACGATCCCAACCGTCGTCCGAGTACCTCGACGCAGAAGCCAATGGGCTTAACGATTCGACTTCCACGGTATATGCCGGCCCCTCGCGCCGTGTCCCTTCCATCCTAGACACACCGCCGGAATACGCCTCCTCCAGCTTAAAGCTCGAGTTTACTTCCCCGTCCCCCCCTCGCACCCTTCCCGAACTCCCTGAACTCCCTTCAACAGACGATGAAAGGCCGCAGGAGAATGAAGCAGAGAGCATCAGATGGGAAGGTTTTAAGCCCTCCCGCTTATTCGAAACCGAAGGAAAGTCCGTCGTGAAAACACCCAAAGCACCGGGGGCTTGGATGGACACTCCTGCGCCTGTTCGCCGACCTCGCTCGTACTCGGACACCTCACTTCATGGTCAGCCATCTGGCAAGGATGAAAGCGAGTCACCTTCTCAATCCCCGAACTACTCTGCCATGCAAACTCCTAGGCCACCTGGCGGTTGGCTTGCAACTCCAGCCCCTGCTGGACCATCCCGAACTCGGCATATGGTGGATCAATCGGTGGAGACTGATACTGAGCCTGAGAGCGATACCCCAGCTTCCCAGCTTCCCGCTCCCCAGCTCGCTACGCCTACCTCCTCTCTGTCGAAAGGATCCAAGTACCTTCAAACACCCGCGGCGCCAGGGGCCTGGATACATACTCCAGCGACTCGAAAGAGTGTTATGAAGGTTCGCTTCGACCCCGATGCTAACGAGACGCGGGAATTCAAGAATGGAGAGAGCGATATTTCGGCTTCAGAGTTGAACGCGTCTACGAACTCTCAAGCGACTCAAACCGCTTCTCCACCCTCGACTCCTGAAATTGAGGGACAGCCACTATCTTTATCGCCCAAGAAGACGCCTACCATCCGTATCCTGGACGCGTATGGCAATGCGCAACCTGAAGACAAGGAGAAGAGTCCAAAGAAGGAAAAGTCGTTTAGGTTGGTTGATGCTTTGGGACAGGCTGTCGAAGAAGAGAGTATTAAGGAGGAGAGTGATACGTCGATCCCAACCGGTAGTCGAGACGAGCTACTGTCCCGCATGCGACGAGGCTTGGAAGAACTTGAGACGGAGCTACATGATGTCGAACGGTAGGTTAAGGTTCCGTTGGCTGTTTTATCCCTTACTCACAATCTTTGATAGTGCTTCTGCATTGTCGTCATCAGAACTGTCTCGAGTGAAGGAGTTGGACTCGGCTTCGATCAACGCCCGTGAAAAGCGACGAAAACTCTCCGACGACGCGCAGAGGAACAACGATGAGTTTAAGGATCGATTTAGCTCGCTCAGTGCAAGCATGCAAAGGAGTCTACTTGGATCATCCACCAGCAGTGGCAGGGAATCGAAATGGCATTTCCGTTCCCCGCGATTCTTCCTCTTGGTCGGACTTCAGATTATCCTCGCAATCGTGATGTATCGGTAGGTCTTCATTGTCCCGCCCCGCATCCCCACGACTGATGTGACCCATGAACAGTCTATCTAACTCCCGCGTCGAGGAGCTCTTTTTGACAACCTACTACGACCCATTCCAACCCCACCTCCACCAAACCTTGTTCAAATCACGACTCCTTCTTTCATCATCTCCAGACCAATTTGTTTCTTGGTTATCTCTTCTGGACATACTGCGGGAGCAGGGCATTAGGGCCTGCATAACCCAGTCGCGAAACAATCTTTCCTTTACCATTACCAACCTGCAGACATTTATTTGGGAAAGATGGGGAAACGATGGATCGTATTTCAACATCTCATGGCCGCCTACTTGATTTATGCTTTCGGATAATTTGTACTCTTGTATCTATCCTTATTCCAACTCCTTGGGTCGCCCCCGTCGTTCCTGGCCAGTGTCGCCCAGCCTGCGTGTGCCCTGTGAAGTTTGAACGCTGCTGTACAGTGTATGCAATCGGGCGGCAATCTCTGTCAGCCAGCGAGGGCGGTATGTATGTAGATTGGTGTGGGAAACAATGGGGATCGGCAACCGGCACTAACCGGCGGTTAAAGTAATGAATTGATAGTTTTTCCGGCGGTTGGTGGAGCCGTTGCCAAGCCTGTCTGCAGGATGCTACTCGAAATGGAGGCCCCTTCGTTTTCTCCTGCTCTACATCGTGTCACGACAGCTCGCTGCCTATGTCATCCAAGAAACCGGACCCTCTACAAGTGCCACAAACCCCTCTGCACATCGACACAGAGCTAGACCCCAATATCACAAAACAGGTACAAGACCATTATTCGGACTCGGACACTTCAACGACCAATGAATCCACGGAAGTCGAATTCGACTGGGATCATGATGAGGAAGCCCAGGAGAAGGCGGAGCATCTTATCCAGGCAACGCGGGGTCGTGCGGTATGGCTTGCTTTCATGAAGCTCTCCAGGCCATTCCGAGTAACCTTGGTCGCTTTGCTTGGTGTTGCAATTCTTATCACTCCCCTCATCATCGTCAACGTTCGCTTCCGGGATAATCCCGCTAAAATCCATGTCCATGTTTGGTCCTTGTGGCTCACCATCGACTGGGCGTCGAGTTGCGGAACCTACATCCTAGTCGACAGTATACCCCACCTAGTGATCGCCTTAACATCTCTGTTTGGAGGGCAGGTAGAGCGATTGAAGATTCAGCTCGAGGTATGCTTTTCTACCTTTAAATAAGCGTTTTCGCTCACTAATTGGTTGGCATATAGTTGGTCATGGCCGTTAAAGGATGGTTGAAGCTCGCATTGGATATCGTATGGGCATGGGTTGCGCTCTCTGTTATACGTGCTGTATATCAACCTCCAGGCTCGTATTGGTCTATCATCAACCAGGTTGTGCAGGTTGGTCTTTTTCATCCATTCACCGTTTGTTTTTCTGTCTAAATCCTGGAAAGGCTATGTTTGCAGCGAGCATGATCATCCTAGCCGAAAAGCTCTTTTTGCACTTCGTGGCCATTACATTCCACCAACAAGCGCTTGCGGATCGCCTAGCGGAAAACCGTCTTGGATTGCGTGCATTGGACCACCTTTCGCGGTCCCCGTACAACCGCAAGGGGCAGCAAGGCGGAGGACGGCAACAAACGTTTAATGGCAGCTTCGATATGTCGAACAACGGGGGTCATAAACGAGGCCCGAGCTATCCTCCTACGCCTTCGCCTCATCATAACAAGGCTGCCAATAAATCCACTGCCAGCGTATTCTCACCCAAGAGAAGGAACAGGAAGAATGTGGCCAATGTGATCGTTGACCAAGTCGGAGGGGCAATCGGACAGGTTGCCCTTAAGAACTCCAAATTTAATAAGGATGTTGACTTGATTGGTTTGGGTTCTGCGAGGCGCCTGGCCCGCAAACTCTTCGCTGCTCTCAGCAACGTCTATCCTCCACGCTCTCACCTGGTCGTTGAAGGTGAGTTTCGTAGTACTAGTATTGGATATTGTCCAGGGGCTCACTTTCGATTACCTAGATTTCTATCCGTATTTTCGCTCCACCGCTGAAGCAGTACGTATTGACCTACTATCAGACCCACTGCTGTGACTCATTTGGAATGCAGCACGAGGCCTTCGCTATCTTCGACAAGGATGGAAACGGCGATATCTCAAGGCAGGAGATGCGTGAAGCAGTTCAAAGAATATATCGGGAGCGCAAAGCATTGGTTCACGGATTGAAGGTAGCCTCCTTATCGTCATATATTGACACCAAGATGCTAAAGACTTTTCAGGACGTTGGGTCCATTGTTGCCAAGCTAGACGCTGTGTGCATGGTTTGCGCCCTCCTTATTATTCTGTTCATTTGCCTCCTCATTTTCAAGAAAAGCAATACCCTTTCCTCACTGGTGCCGTTGGCGACGATCGTGCTTGGATTCTCCTTTATTTTCGGCAACTCAGCTCAAACGCTCTTCGAATCGGTGGGTCCCGCAATCCTTAAGTATGCCTCGAGGCGTCCACTGACCAACCGGTGCAGCTTATCTTCATCTTCTCCACGCATGTGTTCGACGTAGGAGATTTGGTCATGATTGACGACCAGGTACGGCAATGGGCATAATATCTTCGACGGTGAGGCCTCTACTAACTCCAGGTCAAGGTCTTAACAGTCCAAGAATTCGGACTCTTCTCTACAACCTTCAAGCGAGTAGACGGCCAGTTCATCATTGCACCAAATTCGTTGCTTGCGAATACGAAACTTGTTCACAACTTGAGGCGCAGCAAATCCATGTCAGTCTTTTTCCCTCTGGGTGGATCAAGACCTTTACTTACCAGAGCACAATCTAGGTGGGAATCAACGACTCTCACAGTATCATACAACACTTCAATAGAGCTTATCGAGCAGCTCAAGGGGAAGATCTCGGACTACATCTCCGCTAACAATCGAGAATGGTCGGGATTCGGTTTGAACATTGACAAGATGGAGTACCAAAATGCTTTGCATCTCGTTGTTGCAATGGAACGTAAGTATATGTATCTCAAGATATTACTTCATCACCTTTAACCTCTTTATCAGATCGTCCAAATTGGCAAGATTGGGGAGGACGATGGACCCGCCGCAACGCTTTCATGCGCTACTTGAAAACTGTTCTGGAAGAGCTTGATATCCGCTACACTATGCCGGTACAACCTGTTATTCTCCCCTCGGCAAACGGTCGACCACCCATGACGAATAACTTACCTTCTCGGACTCCGAGTTCACGTACTGCTGGATCCTCAGCCCAACGTCCGTACACAGGAGATTTCCAACCAGGCCCATTCAGCCAGGCCCAGGGGCCATCCTTCTCCAAGCCACCGACATTCGCCGCTGGAGAGAGAGGGTGGGGCATGTAATACCTTCCCAGACATGTTCACTAGGACACTATAAGTAGACTAATATACCACATTCAAATCATAACTCAAGCGTGGACTAATCACTGCATTCTATGGCTAGTTCGACTCCTTGTGATCGTCGTTTGAACAGTAAGCGCGCCTCAGGCGCGGATCAGCCTTTTGACATGCAACGACCATCATCGGAAACTTTGGATTCTTCTCTCAGTAGATTCCAAGACTACAATGTCTTGTCGGACGACATTCTTCACCCATTCTCTACGAAGGGAAACGATGCGTGCAACCTTCTGAAAGATCTCATCGAAACCACAACCAACCTCTCCAACTCACTTACCGCGTATTCATCCATTGAATGGACCAACGACAAGCTCATATCCCTGCTACGGCAGAATTCGGCTATCTCACAAGCATTGTACACGGTCAGACACCCTTCTACATGCTGTCCCAAGGGTTTTTGTCTTGATGACCGTACGATTCAGTAGTCTGAACACCAAAGCCGACACATCATATCAGCGCTCCGCGAACGCGCCGGGGTGAGCTACGGCGAGAGCATCCCTCTCATTCCCGCACAGACGCCCGACTGGTGCGTATCCCGCATCGAAGAATGGTGCAAGCTCGCAGGGCTCGAGACGTTCAAGGACAGCAACAAGGAGGGCGATATCACGACCATTACATCGGGGGGCAAGGTGCTCGTGGTGGATGTCGATTTCAAGTTCAACAGGACGGACCTGCTGCGACCTGTCGTTACAGCGTCGAGGGTGAAGACAGCGTATGCGCTGACGAGCCAGTCCACAGGCTCATCGGCCAATGCGACGGGGTCGTTGACGCTGGACAATTTCTTGTTGCGCACCATTCAAGCATTCTTGACAGAAGCTCAGCGGGAGAACGACGTGCGCGACCCTCAAAAAGCGTCTCGTCTTGGGAAAGACATATTGCTACAGCTGCAGTACTTGGTGATGGTCGACCATTTGGCTGCACGCCCGAACGATGGGGGCTTGAAGTGGTTCATTGGCCTGGACGAGATCTATCCAGCACTGGAAGCTTTTGCGAAGAAAGAGGCGGAGTATATAGCATCGTACGTCGCCTTTCCTCATGCTCGGCAACATTTTTGACAGTACTCCTCGATAGCTCCTCGTCTCAGAAGGAAGTGCCGCTTGACATATTCCTGCATCGGTCCCACGCACTTCCCCTGCCATACCTTTTGACGCCTTCCCAGTCCTTCCTGGTATACCTCTCCCCCCTGGGATACCTGAAAACACTGCAAACTCAACCACAGCAGAAAGAAGCAGGCGACCCATACCCCATCGACATTCCCTTGAAACACATCCGCAAGACTCTCTCGGACTCTACGGAAGGCGCCACTATCGCCACTCTTCTCCTCAGCCCGTCCCAGAACCCCACTTTAAACTCCACACTACCTGCAATGGTTTCTCGGCCTATGTTTCCCCTGGTGCCCTCTGGAGCCCAGGTCAACTACACGTTCCCCCAGCTGGACGACAATATCCTCCTCAGCAGCTCGGGGCAGTACGAATGGGTCTTGGACTTCACCAACAACGGGAAAACAGCGGGCCTTGTTATGAGCCAGTCGAGAATGAGGGAGATCGAAAACATCATCAACCCCTTTAGTCCGTTTGCTGTGGACTTGCCTGTACAAGGAATTGCCCCGTTCTCTGGTCAGAGTTGGGTCGACTTGTTGGTGAGAGTCCATCATTGACGTCGAGTCAGGACGCAACTTGACCTTCCACAATCTCTCAGTTCAACCCAGGAGGGAAAACATCCGAATTTTATACAGCCATATACGTGAGGCCAGTCAATCCTTTTCCATTCCACAGTCTCTGACACAAGGATAGACCTCGCCCACTCTGCAACATCCTTCTTTGAAATTGCGACTCACCTCTCCTAGCGAGCCAGGCTTTAGGCTCGAACGTGTACCTGTCCACAGTACCAGGGAGGTGTGGGGTATTCTTGAGGTAAAACCATGGGTTCTCTTCTCCTTGCACAATCTGAATGTATTACTGGATCGATCAGATAGCTCGCGAACAGTGCTGGTTGAACGAGAACCTCCTCGGATGCGAATGGAAACCGGAAGAGTCTGTTGTATTAGACGAGCCAGCTGATGCTGGTGGCAACCCTGAAGAGGAACTCCAAGCCATTCTCTCAGGTATGGACGCCCCCTTCATCTTTCTCGCGAATTAAAAGAATCCTGAATTGTATGCGATTGCGTATATCTGTCAACTAGGAACCTATTCACCCCAAATCCTCCCCGTCAACATCTTCCTCCCGCATCAGATCGTCTCCTACGACCCCACATTTTCTGTGGCGGAGCCGCAGAGGCCCCAGATCCTAATGACGTCTCCCGAGCGCCCTCCCATGACAGGTCTTGTTGAGGTCACGGTGTCGTTGGATGCAGCGAAGCAGCGGGGCGTGGCGGTCGAAGTCCGGGGCGCTGTGGGTGCCGATATCAAGATAGGTGCGCTGGAGGAAGCGACTCGGAGAGGGGGCGTGTTCGGCCTTCCAGGACGAATATGGCTTCGTTCGCCGAGTGCTACGCACTAGGGTTCTTCGTGGACGCACCTGTATACGATGTGACACTTTAAGAAGTGAGCAGTCTGAATGGTCATGATTATAATGGGTATTCGAGTAGGATATATCCCGTAGGAAAAGTACTGGCAGGTCGAGGGTAACTAGCCCTATTGCAAAATATCCGAAACAATGCGTTCAATGCGATACATGGGTCTCGATTCGTCCGGGAAAAAGACACTCCCAATCAACCCCTTCCTGGCCCAAGCATCCACCATAAAGTTGCCCCAGCATACGACCCAAAGCATCGTCCATACCCATCCAAGGGCGCCTCCCACTTTATGGCCAGTAGCATTCCTCCACACCCTCTCCAGAACGATGCCTACACCCATCATCAAAAAGTAACCAGCGACAGTCCAGAACTCGGTGCCCCGTCCCATGCCCCACAGGCCAGCGACGTGTAGGAGCCCTGAAATGAGGAACGCGCCTAGCACGGTGCCCATACGCCCGAAAACAGCAGCGAGGGGCTTGCTCCCGCACGAGACGAACAGGTCGCGGAAGACCTGGTGCCACCTTTGTGCCCAGAACTCGGCCAGCGACGTGGCGAGCCACGGCGCATTGAATATCGGGGGCCACGATGCCGGGTCGTTCCTGAACAGCACGACGCCGGTGAACGAGGCCATGTAGAACCCGAGTTGGATCCCACAGCATATGGTGAGGCCGGCGAGATAGGTGATGAGGGTCGAGCGGAGGTATCGAGGGATCGGCGAGAGCTGTGGGTCGAAAATCGTGCCCCCAGCCGCTGAGCCGAGCGTTGACCAGGAGAAGGACTGCACGGTGTAGTGCAGGACGTCGAAGAGGAGGAGGGTGGCGACAAATGACTGGAATGTGGATAGTGCGAATGCTATTCGGGAGTGAGTGGGTCTTGTCTCTTTGGCTATCCGGAGGCCTTTGGACCAGTTCCAGCCTATACCGCGAAGGTTGCAGCACAGGTCGAAGGCGTCGCAGGCGACTTGGTCCACGGTGAACGGGCTTTGTTTGGGTGGACGTGGGGCGTCGGGATCCGGGGTCTTGTAGAAGGGTTCTAGTTGGAACGTCCATATGACGGCGCGGATGGCGAGTGTGGATATCGCGAGCTGTTGGATTGGAGAGGGCCGTTAGCACAAACAAGCGCTCAAAGGACGGACGGACGCACTGTGAGCCCTTGATTTAGGTATATTAGGCGTTCGTCATGGTAAGGCGCCGCGAGGTCTAGCCGTGTCCCTGTTCGCCATGCAGACCATAGTGTGACAGGCAGCAGCGCAAGTCTAGCGTAAAGGGTATTGGGTATGATAACGAGTGCTGCTGTGGAATAGTACAGAAGCAACGAGGGCAGAAATAGTTGGGTAAACGATTGAAGCGAGAGTGGGACACGAGTGTCTGTTGGAGGAACGAGCTCCGTCAACCTGCTCTGCGCATAAGTACCATCTCATCTCAGAGATACAGTGCAGATACGCACCAATCCATGACCCCTCCACGGAGTACGAAAGCAAGGAGTAAGGGGCTTCATTACGTTGGGGTTGTGTACATGGGCTGCGGGGCGGCTAACTGATGGCCCGGATCACGCTCTTGTTTAAGGGACGAGGCTATTCGGTCATCGCCTGGACTTTCAACTCATTTGTGGTGCGTATGCGCCCCATTTTCACGGTGACCTCCCAGTTCGACCCTGTACTCGACCCCAGCCGGGACCCGCTTGCTGCAAGCGAGCTCGATTCGGCAGCCCTGCCGGCATCAGTGGTGTACGTCATCATGATACTGCTACACTACTCAGTCTTCTCGCTGCTCTCCTCGCCCCCCTGCTTCCTTTGACCGAGTTTTCCCTTTACAAATCCAACCGCACCTTTCCCCTGCACGAGATTCTGAGATGAGCAACAAAGTGCGAATCTGAGCTGCCACTTACCAAAGACTCAGCAGCTCCTTTCGCTGCCTGAAAGCCCTGGCTCGAAGCAATATTGTGAACAGACTCGGAAACAGGAGAACTCGTTGCGGCCTTTACAGCAACTTGGTGAAGCTTCCCAGTCTCCTCCTTCACCACTTTGATGAGCTCCCATGCAGCAGGCACGGTCATGGTTCTGTGCTGCTCAATGATTTCAGCCATTTTGCGACCAAGGTTCTCGATGATAACCGCCGCCTCCTCTTGGTGAGCGTCGATTGTGGCCTCCACGGAATCGAAAGCCTTATCGACGGCGTAAGAAGCGAATGGGATTCCCTGAACGTAGGTCTTGGCAGCTACGCGCAAGAATACAAGCGACTGAGTAGGTTTGGATTTGGTGCTTCCATTTCGTGCTTGGTTGATTTCCGAGAGGGTAACTTGGGCGGTGTCAACGGCGTTTCGGATTCCTGAATAGTGGTAGAACAGGGCGACTGCGCCTATGTCAGTTCATCTAACAGTGCCAATGACGGTGGTCTCTACTTGGGGTGGTAATGCCAACTCCAAGGGCAAGGCCGGAGGCTAGGAGGGATAAGAACGGACGGCGTCCTCCAAAGAGAAACGTCGTCGAGAACTGCCTCGACCGCGCGATGGCTCTACTCTCCAACCTGACAGGACGCGCTAGCTGAAGGCGATGGAGCATTGAAATGGCATTGGAAACCCTCATGGCAGCAGACAGATGAGAAGGAGATGGTGATGGACAGAAGAACAAAGTCAACCCTGGGAAGATCACTCTCTTGTACTCGGGTATGGGCGCTTAAACTTGCAGGTTATATTGAGCCCCAGCCGCTCTGCATGTCATGAAGCGATGCTAGTGAAATGGATGGGATTGAGTAAAATACATCTACTGCTCGGGAACCTCGATCTCGCCAGCGTCGATGGCCTCGATGATGTCGTGTGGGGGCTGGCCGTTGATGGTGCATCCAACGCTCTGCGCGGTACCGAGAATCTCCTTCACGGTTCCAGACAGCTCCTTGGCGAGGGACTTCTCCTTCATCGTTCGTGCAATGTCGAAGATCTCATCGAGGGCGATGTTGCCAGAGTGCTTGATGTTCTTCTCCTTCTTGCGGTCACGGGGGGGCTCTGCAAAGACAAGACAATCAGCCACCAGGTCACTTGTTATCCGGGAAGGGGGACGCACCCTTGAGAGCCTTAATGACGAGTGATGATGCGGAGGGGACAACGGAGACAGCGGCTTGACGGTTTTGGATGGTGAGTTGGACGGTAACTCGGAGACCCTTCCAGTTCGAGGTGGCCTTGGCGATATCTTCACCGACCTTTTTGGGCGACTACAAGTTCCAAAGCATTAGGTCGTCCACGCGCATAGTTCACACAGCTCAACTTACGAGACCCAGAGGACCGATCTTGGGAGCAAGGGCAGATGAAGCACCGACTTCACCACCAGTGGCCCGGAGGTAGATGATTTTTATCTCATTGGGGTCCTGAGAACGGCAATTGTCAGAAGAGACCTATATTGCAGCAAGGCGGCGTACGAGTTTGGGGGCCATGGTGAAGGTGACGACGACGGCGAGTAGGACGGCGGCGAATCTCCAGCACGCTATGTCGCTTACAATTCCGGCCACCCGAGAGATAAGGTTCGAGCTCCGCCTGGATGAACTGTACAGCTCCATCACGCCGTGCCGGACTGGGCGGTCTGGGCGACGGAGTCTAATCTCTATTTGTCCGTGCTGTGCAAGAGCGTCTATTTGACCGGGCCGGGAGGGAGCTGGACTTGTGGTTGGCCCGTAGCCGCCGGTTGGACTCGCTCGTCAGGCTGCCCTTTACGGCCAAGTCGTGAAATGGATTCATGGCATCTCCCAGTTCAAGGGTCGAGCTACCGGCCAATCTTGAAGATGTGCCCCTAGAGCACCTTGTTCAACTTATCGGTCTGTCCCCATCTGTCTCTCTTCCTAAGATTCTCGGTTCCTGATCCTCGCTCCAGCTGATATGTTAGAGCGCCTCATGGCCCATAATGACCAGATACCCTTGTCACCGTACCTATCTCCCCAACCACTCTGGCACACAGGCCCTGATATCCTCCGTTAGGGAAAGTCTGACTCGTTTTCATTCGAGAGCTGCACCAGCCATCTCCGTCCTCGAATATTTACAACGCATCGTAAGGTTTACTAACGTCGAGGTACGCGCCACCGTTCCTGTATCCTGTCCTTTAGGGGACAGAACATCATGCTGAGATGTCCCATTCCCCATAGAAATCATGTCTTCTTCTCACCCTGTTCTATATCGACCAAATCTGTGCTCTCCGACCCCGCTTCATGCTCTCGTCTCTCACCTGTCACAGGTTCATCATCACTTCCATTGCCGTATCAAGTAAAGGTCTTTGCGATACCTTCTGCCCCAACAGGTTCTATGCCAGAGTAGGCGGCATATCCGTGTCCGAATTGAACATGCTCGAACGCGAGTTCTTGGCTATGATTGACTGGAGATTAATGGTCAGCCGCACTTCCTCCTTTTCACCCCTGTCTTCGCCTACAACTCCCCTACCGCTTACGACAATCCTCGTTTCTTTCACCGGTCCTCATAGCCACTCTTGCTCCCCTGCTAGTGCACTCGCGATATCCTTGACCAATACTATATCAACCTCGTCCGCACCCACAGCACCGGCAGCTTCACTATCACAGGCTTGAATTCGCCAACTACCTCCTCGGACAGCGACTTCGATATGGACAGCGGCCAGTCTGGCCAATCTGCGCCTTCCTCGCCCGACCTCCAAGCCCGAGTCGTCCAACGCTCACGGACATCCACTTCCGAACCGTCGACGATCCTCGTGGAGCCAGGCGCGAGCGCACAAGATGTCGTACAAAGGCCGACCCTCGAACAGAACATGGCTTTCGCCGCACTTCAAAATTCTCAAGCATCTAATCACGATCGAAGAAGAGACTTTCCGGGTTGAAAACACTTTGTCTATATTGGATTGGGTGCGATACCACAAGGGATATACGCCAGAGATATTAAATACAACTACTACTGCAGTAGGGTTTATGACTATAGAAGAGAACTTGCAAGGAGTGAGTATGTTTGGGTTGGTTGTAATGATGTGTGATAACGATGAGTTGTATGAGGCCGCGAACAACGCTTGGTTGCGTGGAATGAGAGGAGGATAGTACAATAATAAGTGGAGAAGAAGAAGGGTAAAGAGCGACACTATCAACGCTGCAGACAACGCAAGAGGCATTGGAGCCGCCCCCAACAGAATTATGGCTGAATAAAGGGTAAACCGCGCACCGTGAAGTAGAATACTTTATGATACAACGCGACACAAATTGCCTGATTCGCACCACGCAAACAAATTCGACGATTGTCCGACTACACATACTTGCGACGCAGTTCGACAAAGGGTGATTGAAGACGAGTCCGTGCTGCGACCAAAACATGCACGCACACCGGGCCTCTTAACGACGCAGAGCTGAAAGCATTTTGGCAAGCGCGTTGATCTGTCCCTTGTGCACCTTCTTCACACCTCCCTCGCCCTCTTCCTTCGGGCTGTCCAGGACAGGTAGATCGGTCGTACTTGTCATCGCATCCTTCCTGGTGGACTCGGGGGATTTGGGACCAATGGGACGCTCAGTGATAGTGTCGAGTTTCATATCTTTGTGCTTCCTCGTTCGCTGTTTGCGAGGAGGTGGGGCACCAAAGATATCACCTGTAGGATTCGTGTACTGCTGGCGAGGAACCTGATCCAGTTCCCAAGGGACACCTGTAATGACTAGAAGGGAGATTAGGATAAGGAAACATTACAACCGCTGATAATGTATCACTTACTCTTGATGTTCTTGGGAATAGTGGTATAGCCCCCGGTGGCAGAAGGGGTGCTACTCGCCTTGGAGGAAATGGAAGGCTGCTTGACGCTAGTCCTCCAGCTAGCAGCCGAGACGCTGGTGGCAGTCGTCGAGACGCTTCGCATGCTCGAGTTGCTGTACCGCGTGAACGCGGAAGTCGACGTGCCCGCAGACGAGGTAGTGCTCATCGAACTTCGCCAATTTCCAGATACCATTGAGCTGGCACTGGAAGCAACTGGCCGTCCGCTCCTCGTGCTATTGGGGGAGATAGCGCGGGCGGAAGCTCTGTCAGGCAATCCCAGGTTCGTTTGCGATTTGGAAGCCAGAGATCGGCCTGGAGATCTGCTGGAGTTCTGGCCAGGCGTTGGGATATCTCGTGGGCTCCGCCCTCTACTCCAGGTAGAAGAACCATCGTCGGACTTGTTGGACGGCAGAACAGCAGATGGAGGAGGTGGTGGGGGTGCGTTCAAGCCCATGATAAGGCTGGTAACGTTGCTGACAGTTGACGCAACAGGCTGCGGCTCGACAGGAGGAGGGATTTCCTCCGTGGGAGACGCTCGTCCGAGATTGGCGGTGAGGGTCGAGGCACTAGCTTTGCCGAAGCTAAGCTTCCAACGAGAGGGTTTCTTCGTCACAGTAGCGGGCGGCGATGCAGGAGGGGGTGGTGAGGGAATAGCGGAGTTGCTGGTAGTACGGGGATTAAGCAAAGGCAGTGGCATAGCATACACGGAAACGGGTTCAAAGGATTGTTGGCTTCGAGACGATGTGGTCGAGGTCTTCGTAGCAGTGGACTGCTTGCTGAGCTCTCTCGCAAGGGATTGAGAGGCTACAGCTAGCGTGGCAAGCGTGTTGTCTTGGGTGGCGGTAGGGGACGAGGCACTACCACCTTTGCCCTTTCGAGCACCTCTCTTGCGGCGCTTGGTGGTCGAGGCCGATCGAGAGGATGGGTCGTGGGAAGGCTCGATAACCTCTCCGTTAACCTCCAGGTCTTCGTCGCCTTCGTGATCGTAGACGATGGAGAGCTCCGATCGTTCTTCACGTTCATCAGCGGGGCCGAGAGAGGGGGCGCGGGAGAGAGAGCGAGCAGTCATGGCAGGAGTGCGCATAACTGCAGCGACCGATGGGTGGCGGGAAGTAGGGCGATGGGAGATGGGGATGGATGTAATCGAATGTCCCCTGGTAGAGCCCGTAGACACGGTGCGATGCATGGGGTGAGCAGCAAGCAGTGTGGGCAGGTTCTTAACCCAGGCTCCAAACCCAGCCGCTGAGATGCGCTGGCTGTCGTCGTTCTTTGAGTTGTCAAGAACGCAAAACACGTTGTTCGCCAAGAAGTCGACGACGGGGCGTGTCATGCCGGGGAAGCGAGTGACGAAGAAGTTGACAGGGTCTCGGAGGTACATATCAAAGGAACTGCATGCTCCTTCAGCTGTATCGGTCCAGGGATTGTGGTGGTACAGCCTAATGGTCGATCAGCAACGCATGTGGACGGCGGTTCTCAACATCGCTTACATATTGATTAGCACGATGCCAAGGGACCAAACGTCAGCGGCGCGTGGACTGTATGTGGGTGCAACATTATTCCTGCATTCTACACGGCGTGGTCAGAAGCAGGAAGCGTCGGTGAGAGGAAAAGACGCACCGAAACTCATGTACGGCGCGCTGCCACAGTCCATGTCCGAGGACTCGAGATCCGTGGTCGAGAGACCAAAGTCGGTGAGCTTGACGATGACCCGGCGCTCTTCACGTCCGTCGGGCAGTGTCATCCACCCGTCTGTGACAATGAAGTTCTCCGGTTTGATGTCTCGATGAAAGACGTTCTGGGCATGGCAAGCAGCAACTGCATCGCACATTTGTGAGAACATGGAAGCGATGAGGCGAAGGCGGGTTCTTGACAGAAGTTGCGAAGGGTGGAGATTGGAAAGTAAACTGGGAGTTGGGGGCGTTCGAGAAGCAGAGATAGAGTCCGAAGTGGTGTGGTTTGAATCCGGGTCGTAATGGTCTCGGGATTGTTCCAAGAAATAGTAAAGGTCCTCTCCTGGCACATACTCCAGGAGAAGAAGGAGAAATGAAGACGTTTCAAGAGTGCGGTATAAAGTTACAATGTTGGGATGCAGACGAAGAGATTGGTGAATCGTGACCTGGCGGAGGGTCAGGGCTGGAAAAGGAGAGGGTGGCTGAAAAGAAACGCACCTCGGACATTTGGGCCTCCAGCGCCTCCTCGTCAAGGTTGGCTTTGGAGAGCAGCTTGATAGCGAATTCACGCCCGTAGACGGTCTGAGGATGGTGCTTGCCATCCAACTCCATGGACCCGATAATAGAATGGCCGTCTTCCGAAGGGGCAGCCCGGGAAAGGACTTCCTGGACCAAGTACACGACAGCATAGCTGCCGGTGCCCAGCCGCCTCACCACCTCGAATTCCCTCGCGGGCGGGCAGCCATCCGCGTCCGGAGTCGAGCTGACGAGGTGGACCATCTCGCCCTGCAGATAGAGGTCCTCGCCAATGATATCGCCGGGAGCCAAGGCATCTTCAAGAGTCGAACCGCCACCGAATGACGCACACTGCGAGAGGGCCGACGGGTAAGTGGGGGCATTCAAGGCAGCGGAGTACGGGGCTGGGCTGGACAGCTGGCGCGAGGAGATGTATGGGCTGCGGGGCCTGGGCGATGACGAAGAGGGCGAGGGGACTAGATTTGTGGAGACGGAAAGCGGGACGACAGGGGCGGGGAGGCGGGACTGGTACTGGCCGCGGGCGGGGTAGGGGTCCTTCTGGAAACGGACGGCGTTGAACTGGACATTATCGTGAGGCAGATGCTTTGAGGAGGCGGACAGCGACAGGGGAGGCAGCTGGACCGGATACTGGAGCATTGAGCCTGTGGGGGGACTGGGGCTTAGATAACATGCAGGAGAGGCTCGACGGCGGCGACAGCGAGAACGGGCCCGTCGAGGGAGGCCGTGATGCGCAGCGCTTCAAGCACGACGAGCAAGGGCTGAGGACGACGCGGACGACGGGGAAGACGGGAGGGGGAACAAGACGAGATGGAGGGAAGAAAGAAGAATGACTGGGAATGTGGCTGCGCTTTGCTGTTTGCGCCCATGTGGTCCCAATTCCTGTCCATGCGTTCGAAAAACGTGCTATTCTATTCTACTAACTAAGAACCACCATCCATCTGCGACTTAGTTCGGCCGACATATCTGGCGACGTCGCCCTCCGCTGCCCCTCGACGACGACCGCAGCGGCGTCGCCGCCCCGCCCCTGGCCCGCCAGCCACTGCGCCCAGCCCAGCGTTGCCGCGACCAGGTCGTGCTCCCGCCACTGCAGATAGACCTGCTCCAGCACCGCTGCCTTCCCATCGGACTCTGTTCCCTCCTTCGCCACCTGGGCAAACAGCGTCTCCCATACCCTTGCGGTCGTGAGATAGCGGCTGGCCATATGGCGGACTGAATGGGCCCAGTGGATCCAGCGGTCCTGATCCGACTTGCCTCCGGTCTCCGGCGCATCCGGTGCCAGAACGGTGACATAATTCACGAGGAGCGCCTCATGCACGCCGCGCCGCTGCATGCTCTCCCTTAGCAACTCCTGCATATGGAACACAATCAGCTCTTCTTCTCCCAGCTGCCTATTTCGGTCCCTGCTTACCTCGTGCTGCCTCTTCTGTGCCTCTCTGTCCCCCTCCCTGTCCAGACCCCACGTCCACACGTCCTGCACTTCTTCATCGCTCCCTGAAACCGCCTTCCGCGCTTCTGCCCACAGCTTCTCCACCGTCTCCGGCCCATGCTCTTTCTCGACCGCGAGTCGAGCCAGCCACACGCGCTGCGAAGATGGTGCCTTGGTTGTGTATTTTTCTGCCGTTCTGCGAACCTTGGCAGGGGCGGCCCCAGTCCGCATCAGCAGCATGATGTGCACCGCAAGCAATGGCTCCGGCTTGCGGGTTTTCTGTATCAATCCCTGAAGGGACGAGATAAGATACATTTTCTGAATGATCATCTTCAGTTGCCGTATATCCTTTAATTGCATGACCTGTGCTCACCAGGTGATGGTCGTCGACACGTTCGCACCACGCCTCCACGAAGGAGGCGTACGTTTCGAGCAGTGGCTCCTCGCCGTTCTCGCCTATAATGGCGAGCATTTCTTCGTTTGCAGCCCGAAGACCGTCCACAAAGTCCACGGCCGTCGGACTGCTCTTCAAGTGTCGGTGAGCCCTCATCTCCATCCCCTTCGGATCTCGAGGTAACGTCTTCGCCAGGGCATCGAAGAGCGTATCCAGAAGTGTGTTCTGCAGCGCCACCGGGGACGGGTAGTCAGAAATGACCGTTTTCAGAGCTGTAAACAGCTCGATTTTGGGGAGCGCTATCAATATAGAAACGTAAGGAAGGCTCACGCAACAGAGTAAGATAACACGGACCTTGTGCAGCATTCAATATGACAGACTGAACGATAGCGCCCTCCATAATTTGTTGGCGCGCTTCTGCTCCCTCAGTACCCATGTCATCCTCGACATCCACATCCATCTTGGGGCTCTCGTAAGTGACGTCCCCTTCCAGCCCATCCTCCATGGGACTCGGATCGTTTTCTTCCTTCTCCTTGCCCTTTCTGGCCTTCTCGGCGTCGAGTTTAATCCCCAAGACGTCCCACCGGCGCCGCAGACTCTCAATAAAGCCTAGTTCCATCTTCACGTACTCTTTCCACATGTCAACGCTTTCAGGGTTAGCACGGATGCCTCTTTGGAGGAGAGCACGCGCGGCGGACGGGGAGAGATTGTCAAGCTCATGTGATGCGGCAAGAATATAAAAGGTGGGGTTATTAGGATGGAGTTGCATGGCTCTGGAAGGGGCCCGAGGTTAGCTAAAGTGAGGAACATTCGCCTGCTCAACTGACCTAGCTGTGACCCGGCCGACGAGTGCTTTAGCTCCTTCCCGCTTGGCTAGCTGGATGTACTGAATCCACATCCCCACATCCGACTTGAATCGTTTAAGTGCTCGCTCGAAAATGTGGAACTGTCTCCGGACGAAGGAATAGTCGGAAACAGTGGCAGGACCCTTTGGTAGGTCTGTCGAAGGTGGGTTAGATAGACGCGAATGGATAACGCTAACCACGCACCCATACGCTTGACCCGCTTTCTCCGCAGAGTCTCGAGGTCCATCTCATACGAGATGTAGCGAATGAAGTCGGCCTTCTTCGCGACTCGACGGACGAGAGCCGTCTCAAATGCCGTCCTTTGCTTTACAATATGCCGTATCTCGTTCTAAGGAGCTAGATATATCAAAATCTAGCTTGGAAGCCGGGACTGTAGCGCGCTCACTTCCGTGAACAGATTCTTCTCCACCAAATCTTTCAGCTCCGGGAGCATCTACGCTGGGTCAGATAAGCGAGCTTTCTGCGAGGTGTTGCAGGACTTGCCTGCTCCTGTTGATAGTGTACGCGCTCCATGCTTCAATTTCGAGAGCCTGCTCGCCAGAAGACCGTTTTGTACAAGGGAAAGAAAGTTTTCGGGGTTTGCAGGCGCGATCAATAACGTTCAACAAGCGACCGCAGCGGGCCGAGAGGGTGACTATTGACGCCTCCATCTCCCCTCCCACTCTCCTCCCCGACTTTCTTCCTCCCGCAACCCCGGACAGCAGGTGCAATGGCTCCCAAGGGCCACAGAAGCGGGAGCACCGGAAGGCTCGGCGCTCGATCCAACTCCGCCACCAAGATAACCTCAAATCTTCAGTTCACTCAGAAAGACCTCGCACCGTCGAAGCACTCTGATAAGCAGAAGAAGGCTGTTGGACACGCAAATGACGTCTGTCTTCTCTCTTCTTCGCCTGACTGATTCACCCTTAACATCCCCTATCCATCCCGACAGAAGACACCGCTCGCCAGGGTCAATAGCAGCAATCGTCTGCCGTCTCGGGACCATCTCCAACCTTTAAAGCGGGGGGTATCAACGCAAAGGGTTAACAACGGCAAGCCCCGTGCAGGCTTCACGATCGCATCCAAGGACGACGAGGAAGACGAGGACGATTGGGTGTCCAGCGAGAGCGGCGCAGTAACACCTAACAATCACGATTCAGACTCTGAGACTGCCTCTGAAGCTGATGCCACCACCCACGCCCATTACACCCCCAATCAGCAGTTCGACAACGACAAAGTAGTCAATCTCCAGAGGGTTGAGACGGCCAGGCCGAACGAATTCGCTCCTAGCACTCTCCGCGACGAATCCCATATGCAACCCCCGGCGCAGGCAGTGACTCCCATCCTGACTTACCAAGCGCCCACCCCAGCTGTCCCGCAGCTGTCCCCAGCGCCTGAAATACACCCCACCGATGTAAATCAACTCCAATCGCAACTACGTCGAATGGAGTTGGACAGCACCAAGGAAACCCGGACCGATCCGCCTTCCTTCCCCCAAAGTCCCCGCCCTTCTTCACATAGCACAAGACGATCTTCAAGACCGGCTTCAACCTACTCCCAATCTGGCAAGCCAGAGCAGCTCAGACCACATCCCCTGATTCGCGGACAGTCCACCGGACATGTAAACATTGGGAGGCAAGGCTCCCTTACTCCCCTCACTGCTGTGACAGGCGGCGCAGCACCCCCACAGCTATCTACATCCCCAGCCAGCAGCGTCCACGAGTACCTGACAGCTTCACCTACTTCGACTGCGACCGCACCATCCTTTGTCGATGATCCCGTTGGGTTCAGACAGGATCGGCGTTCGTCGGTCTCCTCCGCGAGGTCCATCGCCACCCTCCCGGGCCAGGTTTTCCCAACAGGCAATGCGGCGTTTGACAGAGCCCGGGCCACCTCCTTGCTACCGTCTTCGGGTTCCTCTGCTGCCTTGTCTGCCCTGACTCACTTACCGGCGGCTACAAGACCGCCTTCACCTCAAGCTGTTGTCTTCTTCCCTCCCGTCAATCCTCATGCTAATATCGATGCCATTCACCCTCTACTTCCCGGCCCCTATCTCGCTAACCACCTGACTGTCCTTGCGCGGCGCAACCCTCTTCGTGAATCATACGACCGAGTCGTACGTGCGAAGGCGGAAGTATCGAGACAAGCTCAATAATTGTAACAACACCATATACCCTGAGGTGCGTCTCTCTCGTCTCCCACTGATCTAAACTCCAGTCTAATAAGCCTTAATGGTATCGTAGTCAGAGCTTGGAATCATACGAAGACAATTTCCCAATCGCAGTCGAACTATCGACCACATGCTGTATAACTTATTACTACCATTCCTCTTGAACCTTTTGGAGGAGCATCCACGATAGGATGCTCCTCGCTACGGGGCTGTAGCGTTTTTATATTCCTCCTCTTCTCTAGGGCATTATATGAAGGTGATCAAAGTCTTCTTGTTGTTGGCATATGCCTTAATACCTGTAATACACCTCAATCTCGAATCGTGCAAGAAAGCTGGATGAACACCGGACGTGTCAAAGACCTTCTATATATAGCCTGGTAGATTGACACGCACATCGAACCGCTGTGCTGCGTAGGCTACACGTCGACACGCACTCTAGCCTCCCTGTAATCCTAGCCCAAGGCCCTTGTTCCTTCTGCTCAATATGTGGCTCTCGGACGCGCAGAGTACGTTGTCGCATCTCACGGCCTGCAGAGCAGCTTTGTGGCGGTTGTCACTAACGCCTTGAACTTGCGCAGAAATCGGTGTCGCGCTCACGACATTCGGAGGACTCTTCATGTTCCTCGGTGTCATGTTCCTCTTTGACGGAGCACTTCTGGCCTTGGGCAATGTACGCCATATTCAAATTCTTCGTCCATCGCGACGAATTCCAATGCGATAAATGCTGAACCACCCGACCCTGTCAACCCTCTCCGACATCACCCACCTCCTTCGTCCATCCGAACGCTCACATAGATTCTCTTCGTATCGGGTCTGGCACTCATCATTGGCCCTCAAAAAACAGTCTCCTTTTTCGCCCGCAAACAGAAGATTCGGGGCTCCCTCTGTTTCTTCGGCGGCATCCTCCTCATCTTCTTCAAATGGCCGTTCATTGGGATGCTCATCGAGACCTTTGGCTTCCTCAACCTGTTCGGGTGCGTCCCCCTTCTCTCACCTGTGCAAATCTCCGCTCCTTAGTCTTATGTTCTCCCAATCTTACTCCGGTTTAATCATGCACAGCGACTTCTTCCCCGTCGTAGTGACATTCCTCCGCCAACTACCCTTCATCGGGACAGCGCTCTCATTGCCATACATTTCTGGGGTGCGTCTCCTTTTCCCATTCATCTACCCCACTGACGTAATTCCACAACTAACCTCTTGCTCATGCAGGTGGTCGACCGCCTTGCCGGCTCACGCACATCAGCAGTATAATGCTAACGTACACCATGAACCTTTGGCCGGGAACACCCAGGCGCTCTGTTGTTCTGCTCATAGACTATTACACGCACGTAATGCTTATTCATTTTGGGGATTTCGAAAGCTACACGGAGACGGGCATTGTCGCGGTTGCGGCAATCTGGTGCTGGGTAGTATGGCGAGCCGCAGACGACAGGTATCTCCGCATTGTGCCAGTGTTACTGGGCCTACGCAGCGTAGTTTCTCTGCGCCTGCGACTTCCACCTCCACTGGTGTACAAGAATCAGTTGAAGCTCTCAAGTCACTGTCAGGGACCAAGATTTTCCAGGATTTTCCTCCATTGACATGATGATGATCTTGACATCAGCGCCTACCGAATTGATCTCTCCTCTCCCTCCACCATGCACCCCGTCCTCGCAAACATAATCAAGGTTAGCCTTGATCTCATACCCCAGGTAAACCTGAGTATGAACCATGAGCCCAGACGCACTACGATGCAGAAAAATCACCGGGGCCCAGCATGGAGCGTCGAGCTCTGACGCTTCGGACGTTGCACAAACACTGGCCGACGACACCACCTCCAAAAGACTCGCAGGATGATGCCGCACTTGAGGTTCGCATCACAATATCGTACAAACTAACAATTCTCAAAATATACGTACTTCTTGCAACCAGGACTACGACGACGACCTCTTTGACTACCTCCTCGAAGACGATGCTCCTGGCGTCCTTATCCGGGCAGACTACTCCAACGACGCAGCCTGGGACGCGTTCCACTCTAAACTCAAGGACGCAGAACGCGACATTCTCAAAACTCTCGTTCCCTCCCCTCCAGAAGACGAAGCAGGCCCATCGACATCTACAGCTCCACCGTCTCAATCGACTGATGTCGACATGGAAGGCGGGAACGAATCAGACGACAGCTCCGACGACGAATCCCCTCCGACGTCTATCATCACGGTCATTGACCCAGCCCTTCCTGAAGAGCGACAGCTTTTCGACAAAATCTCCAACATCGCGGCCTTACGATTGATCAACGATGTCGACCTCCGCCCAGCGCCGCCGCGTCCAAAAGACGTCAAGAAGATCCAACCACCGCATCCTCTCATTGACAAGAACGATTGGCAAGAAATATACACAGGAAAAACAATATGGATTTACGACGACAAGTCGCTAAACGATGAAAGCGTTCGGCTGATTTCTTCGTCTGGCGACGTATACGGCACCGCAACGTACGTTCCCTTCGTCCCGCTCGCTTCTCATGTGCTGAACAATATGCAGCGGTGACAGTTGGCGCGCCAAGGTCGCACATATTTGCGATCTCCAGTTTAACATGACCTACCTTGGCATGCAAGTCAACTTCGGCGGCTTGGACAGATGGGACTTCTCAGAGCGACAACGCAATCTCAGTGAATCGGTCGCGTAGTTTCGTTCCATACCCAATCTTTTGGCATTATAACATGTTTAGATGTTTTTGTCATTTCCAGAGGGATGATGATGGAATCACTAATGTGGCATGAAAGTACACTTTTATGAAGTAACGGTCCAGACACGGAGGGCGTTGTCGGTGAAGCCGGCGAAGAGGGTCTGACCATCAGCGGACCAGGCAATGGAGACACACTCGGGTTGACGACCTTCCTCACGGACGTCGGTGTAAGCGGGCTTGAGCTCGTCGACGATGGACCTGATGGCACGGGTCAGCAATTGAAAGACGCTAGAAGAGGGATTCAACTCACTTGCTCTCAAGATCGAAGATTTTGACGCAGGTGGCGGTGGCAGCGCAGAGCCAGTAACGGTTAGGGGAGAAGACGAGGGCGTTGACAACATCACCAGCCTCGAGGGAGTAGAGGTGCTTGCCCTCGTTGAGGTCCCAGAGCATGGTGATACCGTCCTTTCCACCGGAGGCGGCGAGCGAGCCATCGGGGGAGACGGCAACGGTGTTGACGTATCCGGTGTGGCCGTAGTGGTTGGTCTTGAGCTTGAACTTGGAGAGTTCCCAGACCTGAAGTGAATTGTTAGCTGAAAGTCCGCAGAAAACGGTGAACCGGCAACAGAGAGTCAGAGATCTTGGTGGAATATGTAGTCTCATGGAGCTTTAGCTCTCTGAAGTAGCAAATATATTCGTATAACATCACCCCTAGAAGAAGGACATATGTGACACTAACCTTGACGACCTTGTCCCATCCAGAGGAAACGATGACGGGGTTGGAGACGTTGGGGCTGAAGCGAACGCAGGAGACCCACTCGGAGTGACCATCCTCCTTGATATCGTACTTGCACTCGCCGAGGGTGTTCCAGAGCTTGATGGTCTTGTCACGGGAGCCGGAGACGATCTGCCTGTTGTCGGCGGAGAAGCTGACGGAGAGGACATCGGAGGTGTGGCCAACGAAGCGACGGGTGGTAGCGCCGGTGTTCAGGTCCCAGAGGCGGAGAGTGTGATCCCAGGAGGCGGAGAGAGCGAACTGGCCGTCGGAGGAGATAACGACGTCAGAGACGAAGTGGTTGTGACCGTGGAGAATGCGCTTGGGGTAGCCGTAGCTGTCCTCGTCGCGGGTCAATTGCCAGACGATGATGGTCTTGTCTAATCCGCTCGTAAGAGAGAGTAATCATGGATTAGAGTGTTCAAACAGACCTCGCGACGCGGACAAGATCATGTCAGGGTTCTCCGAGGACGTTGCGATGGCGGTAACCCATCCCTTGTGGCCCTCAAGGGAGCCCATAAAACGCAACGATTCGCTCATGTTGGATGCAGAGATTGGACGGTGTCGAGGACGAACTATGGCCAGCAACGATGGCCGCGCTTCAGTTGGGTCACGCATCACGCATCTGTCACGCACAAGCCACCGTGACAGCCCGTAACAGAACTATACAGTTGCCGGCCGATGCCATCTAAGCGCCGGGCGCGGATGCAGAAGCGCTCAAATGGCCTCCGCGAGTAGAGTCCCGGTGATCAGTGAGTCTCGACGCTCTGCGATGTCACCGTCCATGTTGAGGCTCGCCAAAAGTTGATACCGACCCCGGCGTTGATGATATCGTCGCAATGTAATCCGCATTTCTGGCCAACCGCGCCAAAGCTGACCCGAGCACACCAGATTGCTGGCTTTGGCGTCGCCAGAGTTGGAGATTCTCGCCTTTGTGATATCGTACGGCAATACGGATATTGATGCTTCATAGTGGGTCCCTCCTACCTTCCAACAGTTCGCGTAGACCATGAATCTGTCCCAGCCTCAACATCCTGAAGGCTTATCAAGCGATAGCCAAACATCTCGAGATACACCCGGAAGATACCCTCAGGTTCCCCAACTTCCGACCCGATTCTCCACCTCTGCTGGTCAGAGGCGTATCCGCACCTTTGGAAGGATCACTGCACAGTGCCCAATACTTCCACGGGAGGGACGGCCTTGGGGATATTGCAGCTCGCCATGAAGAACTGGATCTTGACAATAGTTTCGTGGAGGAAGGCCTGGGTCGCTCCCTCACAGTTGTGAAGGAAGAAGGGCTGGACGCTATCATCCGTACCATTCGCTCTAGACCCGCACGGTCTATCACATATGTCGCCCTCGGACCTCTCACCAATATCGCGATGCTAGTGCAGAAAGATCGGCAGGCAATTTGCAGTCTAATCGGGCGATTTGTGGCCATGGGAGGTGCTGTTGATGTTCCTGGAAACACCAGCCCAGTCGCAGAATGTGCGTCATATTCAGCTGCAGGTGGAATACGGCTCAATTCAGACCGCGCACGCAGTCAACTTCTTCGCAGACCCTTTCGCCGTCAAACGTCTTCTCGTCTCTGAGAATCTGACCGAGCTGCCGTTAGAACGGTTTCTCCTACTCCCCCTTGATATCACGACACCCCATGAAATTCCGTTCCCGGTTTACAGACAGTTTGTAGACCCCAGCTTCTCGACTACTGCCGAGCCGTCGATTGCCTCGAACAAGGCCCCTTTAACTCACTTTACCAGCTCGTTCCTTGAAAGAACGAGGGAGATCATGCTCGAGTTTGGAAAAGATGCAATGGAACTTCACGACATCACGGCTATCTGGTGCGCGATATGCGGCACGCCCCCTTACTTGAAACCCACGGATAATGCTTACCCTCTCCCGACCGGTTGGAGGGCCCGAAAGCGCGTATTTGACATTGAAAGGTACGCATGGTCCAGTATCACAAGAACTTTAAGATACCCTCGGGGCTTACGCGGCTGGACAGAACTGGGGAGATTACTCGCGGGATGCTGGTTGTGGACCGTCGAGAAGATGCATCGGCCTATGCTCCAGGTGCCAACAGAGCAGAGGTGCAACGTCTTTTAGAGGGGACTCTCCATACTAAGGATGGGTTGTGGGAGTCAACCACAGTCCCCGCAGAGGTGGAAGTGGAGATGAAACCAGAAATCAAAGATTCACCGCACGGCGTTTGGTGTGTGACAGACACTCCGGGCCCAGAGGTGTTGCTTCGCCTCTTGTTCAGGAGAGTTTGGGGTGTCGAACTTGCTTGACTGAAGGATCCCTGTGCCACATTAGCTGCAGTTTCTCAGTCAAGGATATACACGATGGTCCTATTAGAAAGCTGATGATAAAATTCTGTCATACGTGGAGTCTTGGGTTATAGGTTTAGTGTTCTCGTTCTCTGCTTCGTGCTGAATGAGTTCCAGCTCCGTTTTAATGTCGATGCCTTCTAGTGGGACCAGAGTTTCCTGTCGTGCATACTTACAGACCGCATATCCTAAAGGGACCAGAATGCTATGTGGCAGCGAAAGTAGACATACGTCAGATGGTCATAGACGTCCGCTTCAAACCGAACAACGCACCAGTTGAGGTAATTGTGGAGGAAACTGGATACGCTGAAGATGTCAAGGAATGATAACCATCCACTTGTGAGAACTACGAGGACGTTCATAACCAAAGCGAAGTACTTTGGGTGGAACGGTCAGGCACTTGCGCGACGCTCCGTGCAACCTTCCGACTTACAGTAAGAAAAGGTTGATAAGGACTTTTGTACGGGAGTTCATCCCTAGAAATGCCTTGCTTTTGGAGGGCGTTGAAGAACCGAAGATAAGCAATGCAAATGATAATCCATGAGACTAGCCCAGCGGTTGTAACGACAGAGACCAGCCATACGAACACCTGGCGGCCAGGACATTGGTAGCGATCGTGGAAATAGGGAGGGACCACGAACCTGCATGGCATCGCTGTTAAGACTGAGAAGCGCAACGATGCCCCATGCCGAAGACACCAGTACGGCAATGTACGGTATATGGTAGCGGTTCAACGACAGAAATATGTGAGGAGCATTGCCGTCCAACGCGAGACCATGGAGCGTCCGAGAGGCGAGAAAGGTGCATGCATTAGCAGAGCTTACGGCGGATGTTAGGATCTTTGAGACATTGCTCAAAGAGGTCAGAGTATGTTCATGTCATGGCCTTGGGAAGTTCTTACCGCCGCGTTGAACGCAGATGGAATGCCCTATACACAGGTATGAGACGAACTCTTGACTTGCAAAGGTGGAGCTGACCTTGATACCTGCCCGAGTAAACGCGATTACGAAGGGACTCTGGGTAATCCTTTCTCCGTAGGTCAACCGGGGGTCACTGGCTGGTACCAGCAGAGACATTACGAAGATAGAAAGCACGTAAAACATGACAACACGAAGGAATGTCTTCTTCAGTGCGGCAGGAATAGCTTTTCGTGGATTGCGTGTTTCAGCTCCAGCAATTGCCACAATCTGCACATTCCCATAGGCAAACGCTGCCGCTATCATGGTTGACCAAAATCCAGCGATTTTGCCCTTCCAGCCCTGCAGTGCGTATTCACGAAAGAGTGGAAAGGGTGATGACCAGTACCGGAATCCAATTCGCCCCTCCCCGGTCAAGATACCAGCGTCGAGCAACATCCCCGAGAATATAAAGGCGACGATGAATGCAATCTACACATTGAGATGATTAGGTCAAAGCACACGAATATATTTGGTACGAACCTTACAAAACGCGAAATAGAATTCGAATTCGCCATAGAATTTGACTGGAGCCAGGTTGATCGCTGTGATACTCAACCAGAGAACCCTGCTAGATGGTCAGAATACCCTTCCTTGGGAGTGAGAACTTTGCGCCATACAGTATTGGTATTGCGACGTTCTGGTTCGGATTCCAAAATCCCAGCAAGGTAACGGCAGCTGAGACCTCGGCAGGCATTGTGATTGCCATAGAGTACCAAAAATTCCATCTGGTAAGATTATCAGCAAAGGATAGGGGGAATGCAGGTCTGCTGACAGACCCAGCAACGATTCCAGCACTTTGGTCAATCCACATGGTAGCGTGTCGAACGAATCCTCCCCCGACAGGTTTGAAGGCGGACATTTCCGCAGAGATAAAGGCTGTGTTAATCTCAGTAAATTTACCCTCGGAGCTCCAGAAGAACCTCGATACCGATAGACGCAGTTACGGAACCCATCTGAGAAGCAGCACCAGGATGAGGCTCCCAGCGGTACGTTTAAGATAGGCGTGCTCACAAGCAAGAAGCCCAGGACACATCCAAGGGGGCCGGCCTGTGCCAAAGCTTTTCCGCTGGATAGAAACAGGCCTGTGCCTATCATCCCTGCCAAAGCAATCATCGATAGACTGTGTGGTACCCACCCCGAGCCATGAGATACGCATCACTGGTTGGGTCGAGCAGTTTCGACGTACTGACGCTCGTGCAGGCTTCTCTTTGTTCCTCCATCCCCACGGTCTGGAGACCCTCCTGAGTCGATGATCTCATTATCCGTGGCGGTGGTTGGTAGGGGTGAGTACTCATGCATGGATTGGACTAATAGAAACGGAAAGCCAGGAAGGTGTTCTGGTTCAAGAGGCGCTGGCCCTGAGTCGTGGCCGGCTGTATTATTAACGCCGCCTAAACGGGAGCAGATTATATGTCAAAATCAAATTGAATTTTCTGCCAAGACGGCAGTTTCGCCCAAACCTCCACAGTGGGTGACTTTCCATAACGCTAAATAAAAGATTCGACTATTTCTATTCTATTTCGGAGGCTGTAGAAGCACCAAGCCGGGATGCCGAACGCGGAATCTTGAGATCTGTCAAGCGGAGTTGAATCTGAACTTTTCTAAACCTTAAATCTAGACGAGGCCTATACCCCCCCTCTCTAGATTTCTAAACGCTCGCTTAGCGTCGGATTACCCTTTTGAGCGCCCGGCAGTGCGATTCAATCTCGGCACCGCCTGGGAAAGGCCGCATTAGGTCGAGTCGCGTCCGCCTCACTGGCAGTGAACGCGTTCCTTCCCTCCATCCTCGCCGCTCCGTCCTCTTCGACGCGACCATGTTGGCTGGGAAAGGCAGCCCATCTGCTCATCCGCGCTTCTAGTAACGCCCGATGTTAACAAACTCGAGGTGAGTCTCCTTTTAGTGCAATGTTGTTTGGATAAACACTCAGCCTGCTGCTTTCTCAATCTCTCGTTTCTCTCTCGTTTCAAAGGTGCCTGATCTCATTACGCGCTCAGGTTAGTTACCTCTCGTCTCTATAAGATGGCCTGAGTGTCGGATGGGTGACCAGCGCCTTCGAATTTGTGACTGGTGAGTTATCGACAGTGAGTCCTTTGTTTCCGCTGTTGAAATACCAGGCTAACATGGAGGAACCTCAGTTACTCAGCTCTTCCATCATGCCAGACCAGGGACAAGCCCGACCAACTAGCCCACGTAACTTCAGCGAACCTGAGATTGATGTGTTGCTGAGCCTCGTCGACGAGCACATGCCGATCGGTCAGGAAAGGTGGAAACTTGTTGAGCATTTCTATGAGGAACGGGCGTCGGAAAACCGCTGGTGTGCTCGCGATTGGAGGGTTCTCAAGAGGAAGTACGAGAGAGTAAGTGATTGTATGCCCTTCCTTTAACCTTAATCCCTACCTTAGTCCCCCCACCAGCTTGCCCGTGCGCCTGCAAAGCCGACCAATCCCAGTTGGATATCTCGAGCAAAAGCCATCGAAACGGAGATCCGTGTCAGAGCTGAGCTCGAATACGAACTCCGCAAGGGTGAACAAACCTCCAAGCTCGAACAACTACAACCCTACACCTTCCTCCTTGCCATCCTTGGCCTCGGTGTCTACGTTCTGTATACAAAATCGCGTCGGGGATGAGGAACGGCCCTGGTCCGCCACAGGGGTAATATGTACTTATGTAGATGGAAGTCCGGATATGAATGATGGACCAACCTTGGATGCGTAAAAGCAGCTGTGGTTTAGAAAAATAGAAAATGCCGTGATTCAAACTCCGCCGACCCTGAAAGCTATCCTATTTTTATTTAGCGTTATGGAAAGTCACCCAGTGTAAGTGACGCTGCGATAATTCTGCTTGTCCCACACTGGCAGGAAGCACCCGAAACTGAATAGAAAATACCCTTGCGGTAGCAGTTTGACAGCCCTGACGGCGGCGAATTCCGAAAAGAGGATTGAGATCACCTTGCGCCATTCTCGACTAAAGTTGTTCATTCCAGTAAGTGGCATCTAAGCATGTATTCTGATACAGCCCTTGCGAGTATACTTTCCCTTTCAGTACACACCCCTTCTCTCCAAACTGTTCCGCAGACCGCCATGACTCGAGGCCGCAAGAAGGACATGACCATCCCGCCGACCCGCGCCCTCGTCCAGCAGCGTGACTACCGCGCCCGGAAGGCACACTACGTCTCGGAGCTCGAGGAGCGATGCCGGAAGGCTGAGGACGAGAACGCCCAGCTCCGAAAAGACCTCGAACTCGCTCGCGCGAGCCTTTCCGTTCCTTATCTCTTCAACCCCCTCGCTGTAAGCCTCCTGCACTTTGAGGCCGTTCACGCCTTCTGACCATTTGCTTCGATAAGGCCGAGCTATCTTCAGAGTTACAGCACAACATCTCACTGGTGTCTAGCTCGCTGGCGAAGTTCCAGGACTTTGCAAAACAACACCCGTTACCTGCGGGTCCGTCGCGGGGTGTCCAGCTTCCGCCGATACAAGACTGTCTCCGGCCGCCGTCGCTTTCTCAGACACCTCTGCCCTCGGTCCCACTGCACTCCTCTCCGTCGCACCACACTTCTCCGCCACCATATCCGTCTCAGCCTCCCTACGCGTCTCAGCCTCCCTACGCCACTCAACCTTTCAACCACCACCCAGACTCTCTACCACGGGGGCGTAAACGCCTCTGCCGGGAGGAATCCCCGTCCTCCAGTCGTTCCGGCAGTGGCCCTGCATCAACGTCGTCTCGGTATGAGCCTACCCGTAGCTCGAGCCCCGAGTCGGAGTGCTGCGGTGGTATCTTCGATTGCTCAGAGCTCTGCGAAGAGGAGCACGACCATGCGGCACGATCACCGCCATCGAGCCGATATCGGTACTCAGACCGTGCCCCTCCTCGATACGCCTTCCCCAAGCCTCCCCAGCATGAGTCGATATCATAGCGTACCGATCGCTTTTCATTTCCTTGTGCTTCATCTCTTTGTATTCATTTTGCTTTCTTATCGCTCTTTGTACTTGATAGCTCTGTCAGAACTCTCTGCCAGTGTTCTTCAATTTATGTGTACTATACAATCTCTAATGTGTCGTTACCAATAGGTAGAAAGGTGGGGATATGGGTTCTGTGTTGCCGCCATGTGCATATATCGATCTTCACGCATCAATAGCCGTGCTGCGACTGCGAACCCAAGGCAGTTTGTAACGGAGGAAGAGCGCGACCCACGTCAAGGCCAATAATACTGGAACTTCGATGAGGGGACCAATAGTAGCGGCGAGTGCCTGTTCTGAATTAACGCCATAGATTGATATGGCGACAGCAATGGCCAATTCCTGCAAATCGATTAAATCAATCATTCAATATGAAAACCATGAGGAGCTTACGAAGTTATTGCTCGCAGCAGTGAACGCTTGCACGACGGCCATTTGGTACCCCATAAGCTGCTTCTCCGCTGCCTCACGGCGAGAGAAGTGCCAGATAACGAAGAAGGTCACGCCCCACATGATAGCGAAGTAGAGTATAAGAGGGACGAACACCCTGAAGACGGGTCGCACGTTGGCGACGATGTTGCTTCCCTGGTATGCGAAGAGCACAAGAATGGTGTAAAGCAGTCCCAGGAGGGCCAACGGGGAGAAGATGGGGATGAACTTCTTGTAGAGAAATTCCTTGCTTGTCAAACGCCAGACCCCGTATCGCGTCACTACGCCAGCGGCCAAGGGAATGCCAAGGTACTACGGTAGAGCATAATCAGTGCCAGGAGGTATTGGGGATGCAAATTATGACACTTACAATGAGAACGGAAATCGCGACTTTCCCATAAGCAACCTGTATATTCGTGTCTTCCTGATGCCCAATCTTGTTGATGAATAGTAAGGCAAACGGAGAATACAGAATCATCTGCAATATGGCGTTGACTACAACCAGGATGGCGCAGTAATTGGGGTCCCCTCTAGCGAGATCATTCCAAATCATGACCATGGCAATACATCGCGCGATGCCAACCATAATCACGCCGACTCTGTAGTGCGGAAGGTCAGGCAGGGTAGCCCATGCCAAGCCCAACATGAGGAACGGGCCGATGATCCAGTTGAGGAACATCGAAATGCCAATATGGATCCACAGTTGCTTTGAGCGGAACAGGACTGGGATTCGTTCGTACTCGACTTTTGTGAGAACAGGCCACATCATAACAATCAAGCCAATGGCAATCGCTAGAGGATGTTTCGTTAAGTATGTACAGCTTTATCTTCTATGGATAGTAGTGTGTGACTTACGAGCGGAAACGCCATAGAACTTGACGGTGTCTAAAGCGTCCTTGACTTGGGGAGCGTACTGTCCAATGACAACGCCAACAATCATAAATATGAGAATTAGTGGGGTAAGAAGGCGGTCTAAGACTCCAAGCTCCTGGAATATGGCTTCAAAACAGGTTATCCACCTCGTTCGTCGAAGCCGAGGGCAGCAAACGCACCTTTTGCAGACAGTTGAGGGGCCGGTTGAGCATTGGTAACATGTTTCTCCGACTTGGTGTCCTTGGAAGACATTGTTTCAGATAGCTTCATGTCTTGAGAAAACTCCATGCTGTTATGCGACGAGGTCGAGTCTCAAGGAGTGCGTAGAGAAGCATTTCAGAGAAAACAGTTCATATAAGCTTGTGGGGCGCAAGCGAATTCGAGTTCGAATTTGAAAATCAAATCACTCACGTGGCCGCTTACAAATCGCCGGCGCTTGGGATGTGGGCGCTTGAAGCGCACCAATTGAGGGATCTGTGCACGGATAAGACTTGCGAAGTAGCCAGAACCAGAGATGAGCCAAGCCAGATATAGTGGTGAGATATTGAACCAGGCGTACATAGTGATAGGGTAGTAGTTTTCAAAGGGTATCCAATATTCAACCGCTCAGTCTTCCATATCATGTTGGATTGACCACTTCAAATGGATGTCTGACCAACTCATCGTAAAGGTCTGCCGGAAGATCTCTTACTAATGTTACGGCGATGCCGATGACTGGAAGAGCTTCCAATGGAGGGAATGTACGTAAGAGGCGCATTGGGCTATCATTGGATGTCAGACGGCGGGCAGAGCATGTGGAGAAACAGCAGTGGGTACCTTGAGGAAGACATGACTTCGTCTCGGATAAGAAACAATTGTGCAATCACACAGAGAACGTTAAGATGAACCCCGAATGCGAGCAGGAAATCCCACAATTGTAGGACTTGGTCCAAGGGGGGCGTACATGCACACAAAGTCAATACAGCTATTAAAAGATGAGCATGAACCAAACATCATGAAAGCCGCGGACCATCTTACACGCAAATGCATAGATCTCAGCTGAAAGATTTTTTGAGCGAAGGTGTGAATACAATTCGGGGTCGAGAAACTTTAGGCATCGGTCCAGGAGCTGGGGGAAGAGACAACTGTTGAGAAAATAGACGTCCCGAGATCAAGTGATACCGAACACTACCTTTAACCCTCTATGAACCCCCTCCAGTGTTGGCTGGACGTAAAGCGGGCAAGCTTCTTCAATGAACTTTGAGAAGCAAAAGAAAGCTTCAATCTCGGATGGCATGGTATAGAGGAAGGGGGCCGCAAGAACGTTCATGCCTTGAACATAGCTAAAACCTAGCTGGTCCTCTGGGAGGTCTGCTTTTGTGTTAGGCCCCTCGGTGAATAAATGGTCGTCGGAAAGACTTACCGTGATTCCTCCAAACAAATGCGTCCAGCAATCGTACAAGCATGTCTTCTCGTACTCGCTCTTTAAAACCTTTATCTGTCGCTAATGTCCTGAGATAAAAAGTCAAAGAAGGCTCAAGTTCAGTGCTTGAAAAGGGTACTAACCTGAAAGTATCGTTCCGAATCTTCTCCCTGACCTCACAAGGTCCCCGGGCGATATACCGCAGATACGTATCCGTCGGGAGCTCATTCACGCGTAGTAGAATCTTCCAAATCCGCGGTCTGAAAGAGGGATCCTAATTTGCATATTTCATACACTCATCGAAGTCGGGTCGAACAACGGGGGTCCAGCGACATACTGCATTCGAAGGAATCCCCTCAACCAGAATCATTCGTCTCAGCCTCTTCGTTCCATCGTCTATCTCCCCACCATTCCTAGATTTGGATCCTGGTCTTGGTTGGTTCAAAAGTTTCGTGAAAGCATGGGCGGTTGAAGTCGAGGACGCTGAACTGGGCATAGCAGGATGGTGGTTTGAGAGAAGCAATGAATTATGTAATCGATAGGGGCCTGCTGTTTGTCCGGGGGCATTGATGGCGTGTGGGGTTCGTGTTCTTTCCTCATTAACGCTGCTGATATCGCTACCATGGAAGTTACCTTCGCCGCCTCCGGCGCTCTAAGTCGGGCGCACTACTCTATTGTGCGCCAAGTGGAGAGTGCGACCTCAGTGCAGCAAGCAGATCAAGCTTTGGCGCAGGAAATCAAAACTGTACATGGACGCCTCTCGAGGGCTTCGCCTACAATTGTTCGTGCTGCATTCCCTTGTTACGTGTCGAGTACTTAGCCTGTCGATGCAGAAAGAGTGCAAAGAATGTCTAGTGATACTGCTATATATCTCGAGCTCGGCAAGCGCAGGATTCCTACCTCCAGGTTCCTTTGACTTCGCACTTGCTCATGGCCTCAACCTTGCCGAAGTTGGCAGGACCATCGAAGACAAGCGTATAGGTGCGAGGCGATTGGCTTTCTTAAAGCATATCGCTGTATATGACCGTGCATGGCAGGATATCTCTTCTGTTCCGAGCTCATGCCTCCTCGCCACGAGTTGCGGTTAATGATGGTCAACACATTGCGCAAAGACCTGGAAAGCGGCCGACCTGGCCGCATGTGTCTAGCGCTCGATAATCTCATCACGTTGGCTAGCGAGGATATTCTTCCTGCAGTTCAAGATATTGTACTGGATCTCATCTCTCACAATTAGTCAGTACGTGTCCGCCTTCGACCCCTACGCATTCTATTGACCGAGCATCTGCATTCTGCAGTCCACATATTCGGAGCAGGGCCATCCTAGCGCTTCGGTCTCTTGCACCTTATAACTCCACGTTACTTTCTCAAGCCTCGGAAGTGATAACGAAACGCTCGCACCACCAAGGTGAACCCATCGCTTCGGGTGGATTGAGTCTCGCGGCGGAACTGCCAGTTGTATGTCCCTTCAGCGTAACACGCGACAATGAGCTCTAACCCATTCTCATGTACCCCAGTCTAATCCCGCTTACACCAGAGCCTGGCACGTAACGAGCAATTTCGCTACCCCCATCACGGTTTCAAACCAGTCCCTTCTCTCCTTGCGGTCACTTCAGGCCTTGCAGCGGAATGAGGGGTGAGTACGACTATCTACATTCGTCCCTCCTTATCAAGCTCAAACCCTCCTGAAGCCTAGCAGAACCTCATCTCCCATTCGCACTAGATTGTGTTAAATCATTGTCATCCTCCCGACAACGAGGTATTAACTTCGCATTTGGCCGGCCTGTCGTTCCACTAACTCGTCCCCCGAAGCTTCGCTCCTTGGCATATTCCGTCTTCTGTCCCAACACTCCCCTGAAAAGCTTATCGAAGCCGAAAAGGCCAGAGATATCTCGATAGTGCGGTGCCTACAAGACCTGCTAAGCTCGCATGACACCAATGACCAGTATCTGTATCTGGCGTGTCTCCTATGTGTTGATCCTGGTGTTTGGGCAGGTACCCTGGAGGACAGACCGCTCGTTCTGGAAGGTTGGGAAGTGGAAAAGATCATGCAGTTTCTCGAATCTCCCGATGAATTAATTCGAAAAATGGTAAGAGATGTTCTATCATGGGGCATGCGCACCGCCAATCTCGTTTTTTCGACAGACCTTGAATTTGTTGGCGAAGATTGACACAGCAATATTGGCAACGTATCTAAACCGCATTATGGACGGCTTGGGACCTGGGCTAGACATCGCAACTCTGAATGCTTGGGCATCCCTTATGCTCGAAACCGTTGCTGTCCTCAGCTCAGAGGACGGAGAAAGCTTTGCACAAGGAGTCAAAGAGATCCTGAAGCGATTAGGTGAAGTCCTAGATCGGCCTCGTGTACTGCAGAGTGCTGTCGAGAAAATACTTCTTCAGATCAGAGCTTGTGAGTTGTCACACATGTTGCACACTAGCTGAGGCTAATGTCATTCATATACTATTATTACAGCCACGAGCGATTTCAGTTCTTCGTGTGTCACAGCGCTCTTGACATACCTGGTAGAGTCCGGCGGACCTTTACTACCAGGTCCGACGTTCCTTGTCATTGCGTCTGCTTTGTCCGTCGAATATGTGGGGTCCGTATCTGTTGCCCCCGAAGAAATCTTGAAGGTGTTTTGCGCGAGTTTGAAAACGTCAACACGTGGGTTGCTCATTGTCCTTTTAAGATTAGTCTTCACTCATATCAACGTATTCAGCGGTAGTGCAGGATGCGTTGTTGGTTGCTATATTGAGACTTGTGGCCGAGTGTGACGAGGCCGCCTTGGTTAGTGTCAAGCAGGTGGTTGAGGATGTGCAGCAGAGAGCAGGACCCCATATTCAGAAGGTACATAACAGTCCCCCATTTTTTGCGAAAACAGGGCACTGACGTCTTCATAGCGGTGTTCGCAAGTTCTGAGGCATATTTCTGATAGTCCCGGACTGCGTCGCATCGTTCACGAACTAGGGTCACAAACGGTAAAGCGTTGCCAACTTTGAGCTAGTGCCGATCCTTCTGATTAACAGCCCTCGTCCGACCAGCTTCCCGAATTCCTAGAGTCGCTAGAAAGACCCAAGCAAAGTCAACCGAAGCGGAATACGTCGTCGGGCTACAATGATACAGCGACATCGTCACAGAAGCTTCGATATGCGGCCTATGAGCAGCCTCAGCCAATGCCGAGCCTGCGGTCCAGACGGTCTTCGAGTCCCAGTGGGAGTGTTCGTTCTGATGCGACCTCGGATAAAGTGGTTGAGCGCCAAGTTAGCTCGCAAGAATCAACCGAGGCTGTCAGCCTATCACTGGCTGCTGTTTCCCTAGGCCTCGACCTCAGGCCCCCTGCTTCTCGACTGAAGCAACCAAATTCTGTTCTTGAGGTGGGTGGTTGCTGAAATCTCAGAAATAGGCGAAATACGAGGCTGATGACATTTATTTATTTCTTATCGGTGGGGTTAGCCCATTTCAAGTACGGATCTCATATCACTAGACTCTCCGTTTGTCACAGAAGGCACAGCAGAAGAGGAGTCCGTATCGGATGAGTTTGAGAGAATTTGGAATACCCTGCCCGACGGACAGGGCGGACGCGGGTGGTGTGACGGGTCTGTAGAAGTTGTGCTGCGACGCCTGCAGTGCCTAGACGGCATGCGGGTGAGGGTGGCACCGAGTCATATGCCACCTTTTGAAGGTGTGTGGTTTTCAGTCTGCCTCCGACATATGACCGTGGAGTGGAGCTTATTTCGTTGTTGCAGGCGAACTCAAGGTTATCCTGACGGAGGGAGGGCAGGGCAAGGCGACGGCAGTTGTGCGGTTGAGGGAAGGGGAGGACGAGAGCTGCTTGTGGAGATTAAAGAGCCCAGATGAGAGCATGCGAAGGAGCGCCAAGGTGGCGATGAGTTAGAGTCAAATGGGGTGTGGATGAATGGACAGAACGCGTGGGAATTGCGATGGGGCTAAAAGTGGAGGGGTCAAATTTCAAGGGGCAACCAGGCTTCCTGAGCGCCCACTGCGAACACCACTGACCAACTTATGATTTTTCCCCTTCCTCTGTACGTACTATATAACGGCTCCTGAATCCAAACTCATCTTCCCCAGACTGGCACCTCAGATCAACAACATTCTCTTTGGACCACCTGCCTGCCTCCGAGTGGACACAGACCGCCCTCCTTAGGACCTTTTGCCGCCAGCACAAGCCGAACACACACACTTACCCATGGGATAAATACCCTCTTCGCCAGACCGACAAGACCAGACAAGACACGACATCCCACTATGATCAACGCACTCAAGCACCCCTCTTTCTTCCGCCCCGCCAGCCGACCCACATCCCCGGGCCCCGCGCAACCCGCCACGCAGCAGCTCGACGCAATAGCAGCGCCCGACAAGTCTGCAAACCCTCTCAACAAACTCGCTCTCAACAACTTTCGTCGACCGAGCCCTGCCCCAACTCCGCCACCCCCAAGCACCCCTTCGCTTGTTCAAGATGGCACCTACCTCGAAATGCTCAGTCTCAAGTTCAGCGAGGGCATCTCCAAGGCCCTCGCCCAGCCCACGGGTCCGATGAACCCGGCTGAACTTCTTGCAGGAAAGCGGCCGCTCCCCGCTGGTCGAGGGTCAGCGCTCGGCGCCTTGATTGCAACGTGCGTTGTTGTTCTCTCCTTGTGTTTTCATCATTTAACATGCCAAATGCAGTGAGCTTAATGCTGCTCGTGCTAATACCCATCTCTACCGGGCCATCATCCGGTCCCTTCACCGCCCACTGTCTGTCTTGCTCAACAACCTTTCCTCCGTTCTCCTGCCCTTGTTGGCCTCCCCCGCGTTCCTCAACCCTCCAGCTCCGACTCCACAAGCCCCGGTGCCCAATGCCATCCAAGCTCATGCTCTCGGAATCGCGAAATTCGCTGAAGAACTGTTGGTTGCCTTCGACCAGCTTGAACTCGGAACTGACAACGACGCTCGAGGAGACGGCCTCAAGTCGATCCGCGAGGGCTTGGTTTCGCTGATCAACAAAATAACGACACCTCTGGTGACAGGTATCCGGAACGAGCTGATTCCGTTGATCGAAGCACTCGAGCGTCCCGGCATACCAACAGCCCTCAAGGCCACCGCGGCCAACAAGGCACCCACCCTCTACCACCCTGCAATTATCACCCTGCAAACTCTTATCCCTCTCTATGCGCGTGCGCTGGTACGGTATACATCGTCCAAGGCGGCACAGCCTGCATTGGCGAACCTCCTGATCTCGGTTCTCTGGAAAGCGATGGTAGCTTTCTCCAACCGACCGGACATATCTCCCTCACCCCCTCCATCGCCGACTGTTATGCCAACCGGAGGCAAGAAGCGTCGTGGTTCCCCACCCTCGACGACTCCCCCGGCGACTCCTCCCACGTCTCGCTTTACGTTGAAACTGCCCCCATCGCGACCCCCGTCTCCGCCAGCGGCCCTGGCTGCGGCAACGGCTGCAGGAGACTGCAAGGCTCTGCTTGATCTTATCACGGTCCTCCCGCGTCCATCTCCCGACGGGTCGTCCAAGCTTGCGAGCGAGGCAGTTGACGACGCCTTCAAGGGCCTTCACGGGCTTTCCGAGTACCTGGAGGTTCTCCTGACAGTCAAAATGGACTACAAGTCTGCCGATGCGATGGCAAATGAACTGTTTGCTCTTGCGGAGGATATTCCTACTCTCATTGCACTCCCCCCGCTGCTCCGCATGTACGGAACACGGGACATTCCCCCCGTCTCCGAGATGTCTGGCCTCTCGGAGGAGGACTACCGACGCGGCTGTCTCAGCGGCTTTGGCAGGGCTGAAGAGTTTGCGGACTCCGTGGGACAGCGGGTGAGGCAGCGCTTGCTGAGCGTGGCGCCCGAGGCGAACGAGGTCGTTTTACAATGGCTTAATCTAGAGTTGGATCTGCATTGACTATCTTTGTTCAAGTTTACTACTTTCCTAGTCGGGTTCGTTTCGGCTTTCTTTTTCGTCCGACGTTATCATCTCATTTTATTTATGACTGCGATGCTTTCCATGTTCCTTGGACTGGATAGACTGCTTAAGCTTTCGAATATTGCTAGACAACACATTCGCTTTAGGGACACTTTTTATCTTTATGTATTCCGAGAGAGGGATAGGTCCACTCCGAGATGTATTGCTGCTGTTTCTCCTTCGATTTCATGTTGGCCCTGCTCACTGCCTACAAATGATTCAAACAGGCCGCTACATCAGCGTTCAGCGCAACTGAGGACAGTGTTTGCTTGCAGGTCGCGGAAACGCTACTTTCCGTCGGGTAGATAGATTTGAAGCAATGATAAACATGTGGTATGATACAAAGTGTGTGAACGAGTGCGGAAGACATTGGTGACAGATAAACGCGATAACAATGGAGATCGAGTCGGAAGCAGATGCGGTGGGCATAGAAGGACAGAAGGAAAAAAGAAGGCTCGGGGGATGGGGAGACAGGAAGTGAGGAAGATCCGACGTCGATGGAAAAATTACCATGACAGGACGTCTACGCTCAGAATCAGCACTCGAAATTTTCCGGGAGGGTTGTAGACGAAGATCAGAAAAAGATGAAGTGACGCACCTGGATCTTGTTTCTGCCTGCGCTTCAGGTCCATTAGCGACGTAGAGTACTTGTCCAACAACTCTACATATGGTGCGAGGGATGTGCGCTGGACATCTGATTCTGCAAATCCAAGGGTTCCGATCCTTTCGTCAGTCACCGATGCCACATTTCAAAGAACACAACGGTCACGAACCCGGTTGGTTCTCCTGGCCGTCCACGGGGATGAGCGCGTCCAGCTCTCCAAGCAGCTGGGCTATCGTAGGGACCTTTTCCGGATCAAAGCTGTCAATGCCTCGCGGGTCAACGGGGACACAGACCCGCCCCGTCTTCGGATGCACACAGAAAGGCGCTTTGAGTAAATGGTTACGGTGCTTGGAGACTTCGGCATCGATCCGAGGGTACGTATAATGGAGAACGATGTCTTCCATTGCCGCCATGAGCGGGGGCTGTCGGGTCCTGTGAGCCACCAGAGGAAACCGAGACTAGGTTAACGGGACGTACGCGCTGGTGCTTTTCGAGTGCTTTGACCTCATTTTTAAGGTCTATCCATTTCGAGGAGGATGGTTTGTGGGGGTCTGCAGACCACTTCTTCTTCAGCGCATCGGCGATCTTCTTATCTGGGATGAAGTCGAGCAGCTTCTCGTATCCCTCTTCAGAGCCGAAGCAATCCTGCTCCTCCAATACGATATCCGAAAAGTAAGGCAGCAAGATCTCACGAGCCGCCCTGTAGCCAAGGGTTAGCCCTCATATACTCTCCATGGCGAAAGAAGTGAAGATAAAGACGCACGCAAGCGGTGGCGGCAACGACCTCGTCGACGTCCTGATATTCGGCCTCTTCGTACCTTCCACTGCTGGGGACACCGCATTCATCCACCCCACGACCGCCTTCCTCTGTTGGTCCGTCAACTCGAGGGCTTCCGCATCCGAGATCCACAAATGGATACCACGTCGTCCAGAGTAGACCCACAGCAACTGCTCGTAACCGTACTGCTCACGAATCGCCTGGTCCAGGACCTTGACAGCCGCGGAGATCCACTTCCAGCACTTCTTGCAGATGTTGGCGTCCGCGCAGCAGGTACGAATCTCGTCGTAGTCGGTCATATCGATATCGAAAACGAGCTCGCGTTGCATGGGGGTGAGGGTACGCAGGGTTTTCTTGTCTCGAGGCTTTGCATCACGTCTGTTAGGGTCATTCGGGATGCGAAGGGCCAGGAGAGACGCACCCGTGCCGAGTAGACAGGTCCGATTTCGAAACGCGAGGGATTGAGTTTGCAGACGTCTGCTTTGAGTTCATCGGAGTTGTTGTACGACTTGTATCGCACGTATACGTCTCCTGCGAGGGTGAAAGCGAATTCGCGGTGTGTCCAGAGGCGTGTTGGCATGTGGTCGTGGTTGAGCCAGCCGTAGACGGACTTGAACGGGTACAAGCGCCGATAGAAGGTGAGCATGGCCTCTGCAAAGACGTCAGATATGCATTGCGCTCAATGGTAGGCTCATACCAGGTGAAAGGGCGTCCATCTTGGTCCAGGTATACGTGAATGAGTGTAAGTGCAAGCTTTGCTTCGGACGCGAGTGGAAACGCGACTGTCACGGTCAGATGATAGCGTTACAGAACGGTCACAATCTATTTATATCGTGCCTCCTGCGCGAAAGCCTCGATGGCCCAGAGCACCTCAAGTTCCGACAGGACGATTCACAGCACACCTCATGTCATGTTATTAACAATGTTAACGCTCCTATGCTTTGGAGGGAGATCGCCGGCATTCATTCTTTGCGAATCACTGCTTGGAATGTGAACCCACACTGGTAAGTGTTATTTTCACTGCAAATACACAACACCCTCATAGGGCATGACAGCTGCTAATAATACAAGTATCCTGAAAAATAGAACCGACGTTACTGTAGAGTCGTAAATGTCCGTACACCAGTGACCAAACCTCCCCTGTCCAGCGACTTCAAAGATCATTCTGATGTTACTCGTTTATCCAACGAGAGGGGCGCGCTCCTCATCACCAAGAGCGACGCGACCGCCACGGCCACGGTGGAAGAGGCCGAAGGCACCCTTGAGAACCCAGACGAGGGCAAGGATGGCGAATGCCAAGGCGGACCAGTGAACGAAGGCAGACGACTTCTGGTGGACAAAGATTGCCCAGAGAGACCATGCAATGGCGATAGATGCCGGCAGGTCACCTTCGGGAGTGGAGAAGGCATACGTCGCTGCGGTACCTTCCAAGAAGAAGCTACGGGGTTAAAGTAAGTTTGAGATATAGAATAGTAAGTTTGGAAAGGGACACGCACAAAGCGAGGAAGACGAAGACCTTGGTCCAGACGCCTGCGTGGTGGTGGATGGCATTGACACCGAACGCCTCAAAGGCAGTCAAGACAACGAGGACAGTGGTCCATCCGTGGTAGAGGGAGAAAGGAAGGTGGATGAAGAGCTCATCGGCGTAGGATTGGGGCGAGTGATGCTTCTTGACGATATAATAGATGTGCTGTGCGAGAACTTGGGGTCAGACATGGGCCCAGAATTGAAAGCTCTTCCACATACCGTAACTGCGGAGCTAACGAGCAGAGAGAAGATGAAAGCTGAAGAATAACAAAAATAAGACGTTATGCACGAGGTCATGCCTGCGGGTGTACGTACCAACGATGTAATGCTGCGAGGCCCAAACGTTGATGTAGACCGCATTGAGGATGGCAAGGAGAGGGAAGCGCCACGAGATGGCGTCGACGACGGTGGCCTTTCCACCGGGGAAGAACTGGTAGATGACGGTTCCGAGGAGGAGAACGTGGATGAGCGACCAGATGAGGAAGGCCCAGGGGGCTGGGGTCACGTAGGTTTCGCGACCGTTGTAGTAGACGGACGACGGGGCTGCGACGGTGTAGATGTTCGAGCCAAGGAAAAGGAAGTAGACGAGGACATTGGTGATTTTGAGGAGAATACCGTCCTTCCAGGTGGAATCAGCCATGGTTGCGGGAGAGGGGCGTTGCGTTCCTGGTCTGCAGCCCTACGCCTTATGTACTCCACCCGCCTGTCCTCATGACGTACTGCGGGGAGCCACACACACGTGATGCCCCTTTTCCCCGTACCGCCATGAGCGCCTGTCAGATCTGCAACCTTTCCACCTCTTCTGCAAAGAATTTTCTCCTCAGGTGTGCCATCTGTACCTTTCGCTTTCATCACCGTAAGTGCCACTCTCTTTTGCTTTCAACCCCTGCCAAATCTCGCTTTCTAGGATGCCATAACCCCCCAGTTACAGATCGGGAGCTCGTCGCTCGAGCCAATGCGACTAAGAGCGGAGATCCGAAGAATGGCTTAGGAGCATGGCGATGCAACTTCTGCAGGTCTGCAGGTGCCACAGAACCTACGGAACTCAGAATGTCAACACCAAATGACGCTATTCGCGGCCCAAAAGAGCCTGATGTAATAGAAATCTCAGACTCAGAATCGTCACCTCCACCTGCATCAACGGAAGTTGTCTCATTAGTCTCGAGCGATGACGAGGAGATGGTGCGACACCCCGCCGTGAACAGCAAGTCCATTCCGGATGTAGCTGCTGCGCAGAAAAGAGGGCAGCTTGCTCCTCCTCGAGCATACGAGGCCCCGCCGTGGCTCAAAGAAGCACAGTTGTCTGCCCCCTTGGACACCAAGTTGTCCCAGATCCGTAGTTCGAAAACCTCATCAACGTCATCCACCCCCCATCGTTCTCGTAAACCCAAGGCAACACACAAACTCAATTCAGACGCGTTCTACTTCTCAGTTACGTCGTGGGTGGAGAAAAGGAAGACATAGGAGTCAAGAATCTACTAGTACACTGAAGACGTCGCGACAATCATAGTTCGGAATCATCTCTGGGAGTCCAGTCCGACTCCTCCTTTCCACCGCTCGCCCCATTCTCGTAAATTCTGGAGGTGATAGGGTTCATCTTACTTTGGACCTCTGTCGACAGACGATGTCAGAGAAGGAGCCGACCCAATGAAGCCTGACACGTACCTGCCAATTTCTCTTCTAAATCTTCCACCGACGCGTCCTTTCCATGTTCTTCCACCCATTCGACACCCTCCTTCAGAATGTCTTCCAGGCTCTTCTTGTCCTCCGCGGTCAGCTTTCCTCCCCATCCCTCCTTGTCAGCTATCTGCGACTTGGCGCCGTATACCAGACCCGAAAGGTTGTTCAATGTTTCTTGGCGTTTACGATGAATAGCGTCCTCCTCGGCGAATCGCTCCCCTTCCGCAACCATACGATTTATCTCGTCCTGGGACAAACGCCCCTTTTCGTTCTTGATCGTGATCGACTCCGACTTCCCGCTAAAACAAGGTGAATTTAGCATCATTTAGGCGCGCTAATGCGGAGAAGAAGCGCCTTACGTTCCCTTGTCGCTCGCCCGAATGCTCATGATTGAATTCGCGTCCAACTCGAAGGTCACCTCGATCTGCGGTACGCCCTTCGGTGCGGGGGGTATGCCCTTCAGCTCGAACTGTCCGAGGAGGTGGTTGTGCTTCGTCAAGCTTCGCTCCCCTTCGTAGACCTGGATCATCACCGTCTGTTGGTTGTCCGAGGCGGTCGAGAAGCTGGAAACGAGTAGTCAGTATCGGCACTGATCTGCAAGCCGAGATAGTCCACGTACATCTGGCTCTTCCTGGTTGGAATTATCGAGTTTCTCTTGATGATTGGTGTGAAGATGCCGCCTGTGGTCTCAATACCCAGGGTGAGGGCGCTAACATCCATGATCGTGACTCCATCGTCCTCGGGCTCCATCATGCCTCCAATAATAGCGGCCTGGATGGCCGCACCATAGGCGACCGCTTCGTCTGGGTTGACGCCGCGGGATGGCTCTTTGCGGAAGTAGTCCTTCAGCATCTGCTGAATCTTGGGAATGCGAGTGGACCCTCCCACTAGGACAATCTGCACGGAAATCAGAGACGGACACACACGATCCAGCTATGGGAACACGCACCTCATCAATGTCCTCCCCCTTCAACCCGGCGTCCTTGAGCGCCTGCTCAATAGGCTTCATCGTCCTCCTGAACAAGTCCACATTCAACTCCTCGAACTTTGCCCTCGTCAACACCTCAGACAAATCTCTCCCACCCTCGAACCCTTCAATCTCAATCTTCACACTCTGCTGCGCAGACAAGCCCCTCTTCGCATTTTCCACCGCCTTCTTCAGCTTGCCCATCGCCCTCTGGTTCTTCGCCACCGCACCCTCGTCCACACCGTACTTCTTCTCATAGGTCTTGACGACCCAGTCGATGACGCGGTTGTCAAAGTCTTCTCCGCCGAGATGTGTGTCCCCGGACGTCGAGAGGACCTCAAAGACCTTATCTTCGATGCCGAGGATGGAGACATCGAACGTGCCCCCGCCGAGGTCGTACACGAGTACCTTGGTCTCTGGCCCATCCTTATTGAGCCCGTAGGCGATGGCGGCGGCGGTGGGCTCATTGATGACGCGCACGACGTTCAGGCCCGCGATGGTGCCCGCATCTTTTGTTGCCTGGCGCTGCGCGTCGTTGAAGTCTGCAGCATTCTGTCAGCTCTCTAGGTGAGTGTGGAGGGAGGGGCACGTACACGCAGGGACGGTTATGACGGCGTGGGTGACCTTCTCGCCAAGATACGACTCTGCCGTCTCCTTCATCCTCGTCAACACCATGGCGCTGATCTCTTCTGGGGACTACATGCCACAACCATATCAGCCCCCTGCTACCTGGAAGTAATGCGAGCGGGACTCACGAAGGATTTCGCCTCGCCTTGATACTGGACATTCACAACGGGCTTTCCATTCCGTTCTGTGACTTTGAAAGGCCAGTGCTTCATGTCCTTCTGGACCTCAGGGTCGGAGAGCTTGCGCCCGATGAGGCGCTTGGCGTCGAAGATCGTGTTGCGAGGGTTGGAGTGGAAGGCGTTTTTGGCGGACTCGCCAATTCTGCAGAGGATGGTCAGTGGGCATGCGGGGAGGTGGGAGAAGGGCTGGAAACTTACAATCGGTCTTCCTCTCCAAAGCTCACCCAAGAGGGCGTGATCCTATTCCCCTGATCGTTCGCGATAATCTCAACATGCCCGCCTTTATACACCGCAACGCACGAATACCTATGCGTCCATCAGGACCACCGAACACCACATACAAGGGCGATCGTTCACTCACGTCGTTCCCAAGTCAATACCTATAACAGTCCCATATCCACTCGGGCCCGCCTCGCCATGCGGGATGCCATTCGCATCGCTACCACTAGCGCCCACCGCGACCGGGCACAACAAGATCACTGAGATGAAGAGGAGGAACGCGAGGCTCGCGGAGCCCAGGATGCCCGCTGCCTGCCTCCGCGTCGGGCGCCTCCTGCTCGCCTTGGACGTGAGTAGGGAGAAAAAAGAAGAGGGCCGCCGCCTCAGGCGGCGGAAGGGGGGTTTGCTATGTGAGGAGGAGAGGTCTGTCATCTTTAGTTTGGGAGAATGAATTGGAGTGCGGCCGATGGGTTATATAGCCGTATCATAGAGTGAAATATTGCAGCTGTTACACGTATACACCTACGACCTCCAAGAAAGCCCTCGAACGATCGCGTATGGCGGGTCCGGTGCACTGACTCCTGGCGTCTAGACAAGCAACGTAACAGTAGCATTGGATCGTAGGATGATAAGAATGCGACACGTACACAGACACGTCTGCGTTGCGACTTTATCGAGTCAAGTCTCATCCATGGAGACAACCTGTGCCTGACATGCATCATCCCGTTGAGCCCATGGAAGGTCGGTTAACTTCTAACTCATAGCTATCTAACCGAACCTTCCGACCTTGATAGAACCACAACTTCATAGTGCAATCGTACTCTGTCCTCAGCTCATCTCCTACATGTGCACCCTGTATGTGACTCGAATGGGACTAGGAGACACGTACCTCCCATCAGTCAATCATACCATCATTCAAGTTGGCATCAAACGCGCCCCGCAAAACGCGTCGCGTCGCGCGTGAATTAGCTCAGCTCAGTCAAAGCGCCACTCAGGGGCCTCGTCGGCGCTCTCTTCATCATTCGTCCTACTAAACATGTGTATCCATTCCAATTTCCACAGCACCGCGGAGGTATCTAAAAAATGTAATTTACATTCAGGTAAGCAGCAAACTTCCATCGCTCGTACTTGTACACCGACGTATATAATCAAACAGTGTCCATATTATGAGAAGAAATCGATAACAGATGAGAGAAATGAGAGCAGGGAGTGCCATCTACTGGGAAGGTTGTCGTGAGTTCACGATCTGGGCACGAAAGGGGGGCGGAGAGAGAAAGCTGGGGGTGGTTTAGATGTGAGGTCCAGCCAAGCGAACCTTCTCGTCGACGTCCTTCTCATAGAGCGCAAACGCCTTGCCGAACATGCCAGCGAGCTTGCGCACCTCCTTGTTGAACGCGCCCTTATCTGCCCAAGCGAGGCTGGGGTTGAGCAGCTCGCGGGGAATGCCCTCGATGTGCGTGGGGACCGACAGCCCGAACGTGCCGAACGTCTCGTACTCGGCGTTGAGCAGCTCGCCCGAGTGCACGGCGTCGACGATGCGGCGGGTGTACTTGAGCGGGCACCGCTTGCCAACGCCGTACTTGCCACCCGTCCAGCCGGTGTTGATGAGCCAGCAAGGGACGTTGTGCTTCGACATGCGCTCTGCGAGCATCTCCGCGTAGCGCCCGGGGTGGAGCACGATGAAGGGCGCGCTGTAGCAAGTGGAGAAGGTGGGGATGGGCTCGAGGACACCGTCCTCGGTTCCGGGGGTTTTGGAGGTGTAGCCGGCAAGGAAGTGGTAGCTCGCCTGCTCGGGGGTCAGCTTGCTGATGGGAGGGAGGACACCAAAGGCGTCGCAGGTCAACATGATGATGTTGCTGGGCTGCCTGTCAACGACGCAGGGGATCTGGGCGTTGGGGATGAACTCGATGGGGTAGGCGCAGCGGGTGTTCTCCGTGATGCTGACATCGTCGTAGTCGGGGACGCGGGTGATGGGGTTGTAGACGACGTTCTCGAGGATGGAGCCGAAGCGGATGGCGTTGTAGATGTCAGGCTCCTTCTCGGCGGAGAGGTTAATCGTCTTGGCGTAGCAGCCGCCCTCGATGTTGAAAACACCGGTGTCGGACCAGACGTGTTCGTCGTCTCCGATGAGGAGACGGTTGGGATCGGCCGAGAGGGTGGTCTTGCCGGTACCAGAGAGACCGAAGAAGAGGGTGACATCGCCAGTATCCTTGCCGACGTTGGCCGAGGAGTGGAGGGAAAGCTGACCAAATTTAACTGGTTGAAGGTAGTGCTGAAGAAGACGAGGACGGTAAGAATAGGACCACATAGAAGACGGGGACAATAGCGCCGTACCATGACGGAGAAAACACCCTTCTTCATCTCTCCGGCGTACTCTGTGCCGAGGATAACCATCTCCATGCGCTTGAAGTTGATTTCGACGGAAGTGGTCGAGCTCATGCCCTTGGTGAAACGGTTGGCGGGGAACTGGCCGGCATTGTAGATGATAAAGTCGGGCTCGCCAAAATCGGCAAGTTGCTCCTCCGTCGGGCGGATAAGCATGTTGTGCTATAACGGGGTCGGTTATAGCTCGGCTGGATAAAGTAGCAGGGGGGATGCGTACCATGAAGAGAGCGTGGTAAGCCCGGGCGCAGATCACGCGAACCTTGATTCGGTATTTGGGATCCCACTACATGGAATGGGTTCAATGAAGGGTCATACCGGGATGAGAAGATAGTACATACGCCTGCATAACCGTCGAAAACGTAGACGTTATCGCGGGTGTTGAGATAATCGATAGCACGTTCGCGATTGATCTCGAAAGTGTCTGTGGGGAGAGATCGATGAGCATGGACGGCCAGAAATAGGCAGATTGGAAAACATACGTTCGTCGATCTTGATGTTGACAGAACCCCACCAGATGTCGTCCTTGGAGGTCTCCTCGTAGACAATACGCTTGTCCTTGGGGCTGCGACCTGTCTTCTTGCCGGAGAAATTGATGAGGGCGCCTGTGGCGGAGATGATAGCGCCCTCGTTGCGGATGGCATCCTCGTAGAGCAGGGCGGGGGCAGCATTGCGCTTGATCTGGATGCGGTCCATGTCGAAGCCGGCCTGCGAGAAGTAGTCGAGGTCCCTGCCGATCACTGTGCGGGGTGCGGGGCACGGTGAGGATCAATGCTGGCGGCTGAACAGTGCGGGGTAGACGTACGGTTTGAATACTGGTCATTGTCAAAGGCCTGTGCGTAGTTCTTGTGGAGGATGTGGGGCGTCACGTAGGGGGTCTGGTGGGGGAGAACCATGGTGGGGAAGAGCGAAGGGCGAGGATGTCTGAGCTAGGAGACATTAGTATTTAAATGAACTGGGGCAAGATCCGCAGAGCGTGTGAAAAAGACCTTTGTGCCGGGCCTTGTGGATAACCTGAGGAGAGCGGAGGCGACGGAAGCCAGAGCACGCATGAGACGGAGGCTGGCGCCGGATCCTCCCGAGCAACGATCGTCGGTGGCCCGCAACGCGGGGAGCGGGAGGAAGCAACCACCAATCACATGCTTTCCCACGCCGGAGCTCCGGCCAGCTAATTAATACCTGAGACGCTCCCCCCGTAATCAATGGAGATTCGCCCACTCCGCTCGCACGACCTCGTCCACGTCCGGGAGCTGCATGTAGGCCCCTTTCTCTGCCTCAGGGCGTAGCTCACGATGCCCAGCGCAAGCTGCTGCCCGTCGCCTACCCGCCCGCCTTTTTCCTCCAGCTGCTCATCGTCCCCGACCGCCTCTGCCTCGTCGCCGCCGACGCCGGCGTCCCAGTCGCCTTTGTCTCCGCCGCGCTCCACGGCATCGACGCCATCGCCCCCAGATCGCCCCGCATCGAGCTCCTCACGCTCGGCGTCGCCCCCGCATATCAGCACAGCGGGCTCGCCTCGCTCCTCGTCAGGCGCATCCACGACGCCCTGCGGCTGAAGACCCGCCCGGACGCCGCCGTCGTGACCAGCGCGCACGTCGCCACCACCAACGCCCGCGCCATCGCATTCTACCAGCACCTGGGCCTGTATGTAATACCCGAAGTCCTCCAGGGCTTCTATCGCACCGCGTCTGGGCCCAAAGACGCGTTCCTTGTAATGGGGGTCTTGTAGCAGAAGTGTATACCAAATGTATTATTAGAAATGGAATCCGGATCAATGAATGCGCCCAAACTCGGCTTGGCCGCGCCCGCCATGCCTGGTCGTCCCCTGCGCACCGTCACCGCCCGTTCCTCCCTCTTCTCCCACTCCTTCCCGGCTTTCTACGCGTGCTATCTGCTCAAGTCCATCAAGACCCCAGAATCCACCGCGTGCGTCGCGTCAACCGCCCTTGACACCGTGCTGACGTCGTCCAGCGTCTACATTGGCAGCACGCCCTCACCGCCGCGCCGCATCCGCCAGCACAATGGAGAGATCGCACAGGGTGCCCGCAAGACCAGCTCGAAAAGACCCTGGGTCATGCAGATGATCGTCCACGGCTTCCCGTCGCGCGTCGTACGACTCCCCATCCCACCACCCCTTTGACACCCCGCTCACCGTGCACAGGCAGCTCTCCAGTTCGAATGGGCATGGCAGCACCCACACACCTCGCGCCATCTACGCGACGCCCACGGCAAACAGCAATTCTCGCGCGTCCCACACGTCCTAGGCAAAAACATCGAGTGCGTACTTGTGCCTATGAAACAAGCTCCGGCTCACCACCCCCTAAAATGCAATGCGCATGCCCAGAGTCGTCCAGGCCATGATCCGCAGCCACCCCTTCAACCTCTGGCCGCTCCACGTGAAACTCTTCACCGAGGAAGCCCGCGACACATGGCACACCCTCCTCGACCGCAACTGCAACCCCGCCCGCTCAACCAAGGGCAAGAGCAAGGACCCGCCCACACCAGCATCCCGCGACACATACTTTCCCCCGGGCTTCATCTGGACCGTCGAGCTCGAAGGCGTCGATGGAAAGTCGGGACACCTGCTCGGATCTGGCCGCACTGGTCCCCTGGAGGTTAAAGATGGTGTGCATTCATTCCGTTCTTCTCCTATTTGCTAATTGGATGACATCACCACCTAGAACACTTTACCTCCGTTATCTTGGCGAAGAATACAGCGCTTATGGCCTCTGCGAACGAGACGTGCTGCGCCGTGTGCGGGGACGCGGTGGGTCAGGCGGTAAGCATCTCATCTCACCCAAGGGCGTTTCATCACAGATACTGACGAAGTGAAATGTAGGACGACGCGTTGACGACCTTGCTCTGCCCACATGACGACTGCCTATCCATCTCACATGTCCGCTGTCTATCTACTCAATTCCTTGCCTCGTCCAATAGCGCGTCTGCAAATAGTGATGTGGCTTTCATCTCGGCGCCCACCGCGTCGAGCAAAGCCCCATCCCCATCAGTGTATATTCACCAATCTACCCTCATACCCCGGGGTGGCAACTGCCCCTCCTGCACTAAATATACCCTGTGGGGCGACCTTGTCCGAGGAAGCTATCGGCGCGTCTTGGGAGCCGCCGTCGAGCTCCCAGACAACGACCCGGACAAGGACCCAGCAATTGTGGATGGGGTTGACCTCGAGAACGATCTCTTCGCAAGCGACTCGAATGAGTCTGAGGGGAGCGCTAGGGGAACAGGTGGCAAGGGCAAGAGTAAAGCCAAAGCAAAGGGTAAGAAGCAAGGCACAGCGAGGCTGGTAACTGGTGAGGAAATCCTCGCGGCGAAGAAGAAACCTAGAAAGCGGAAACCCTCTAAAGCAAGGAGCGATGGCAGCAGCTCTGGGGAGACGTTCGACCTAGATGTCAGTTCGTCCAGCTCGGAGGACAGCATCTACGCCATCATCGGCAAAAAGACGCCCAAAGCACGCGCGCTCTCCAAGACCAAGGCGACGAAGACGAAGAAGGATGATACAGCGAGAGCTCCTTCTAGACGACTGAGGTCCAGATCGCCGCCACCCAATGCAAGCCCCGACTCAGACGACATGTTCCTCCCTGACACCCCATCTCCGCCCCAAACGCCACTTAAGAACAAGCGCCCGGCACCCAAAACCCCTTCGACCAGCAAACATGACGTACCGACGTCACCAGGCACAATTAAGCGCCCGCGTGGCCGGCCACGCAAAGTGTCCCCTCCACTAGACCACTCCGAACCTTCCGACATGTTCCTTTCAAGCCCTTCAGCTCTCGACACTCCCAGACCCCAAAACAACGCCGCCGTGGGCTCACCGTCCGTAATGGACATGCAGCCCTTCCCCTCCCCGACACAGGGCACGCAGCCCCTGCCGCCCAATTCGCCTGAGACTCGGAAGACGCCGGCGCCTAAATCCAAGGCCAAGGCCACTGCGCGTGGGAAAGGAGGTGGTGGGAAGAGGACGCTGTTCACTTCAGCTGTCGTGGTGTCAGATGGGTCAGACGACGAGGACTTGGGGGGAGAGTACGATTATGCTGCTATGTTCTCTAGGACGGGACCCCGTGTGGGGCAGGGGAGCGGTGAGGTGGTGGAGATCACGTCTGCGTCTGAGTCGGAGGGGGGCGTGGATGAGGACGAAGACGTCGCTCGGTTGACTTCGTCTCTGGAGGCGCTGGGGGTGGCTGAGAGACCGGCTGGGAAGGGGTTGGGGAGGACGCCGTCTGATGGGATTATAATCTTGGACTCTTCTGATGAGGAGGACATGGTGTTGGCTGCAGGGCGCAGGAGGCAATACTCGTAGGGCAACTTTCGTTATCTAAAATCATCTTATTTATCTCTCTCTGCTCATGGATATCTTGCATCTGTACATTCACTTCATCCTACTTAAAACATCGCTACTCAGGCATTCCACATTACCAATGATTTACTCTGTCTATATAACTAGTGTATTGGGTATTGTACAGTAAATGAATGAAGGAAAGGATGGCTAGTATTACATAGTGCACTGCGACGACTCAATGCGTCCAACCAAGGCTCAAGCTCATGTCAGCTCTTGCCCACCGCCTTGAGCCGCTCCACGACTCTCCGATGCAAACTCTGAGCAACAAGACCCACCGCCGCAGCCTCGCATATCACCCCAACATTCACGTCCACGATATTCCGCCCCTCGCCGCCCCCCGCCGCGGCCTCCGCGACCGCCTCCTTCGTAACCGTCGCGAACTGCGGTATCGGCTGGAGGGCCAGTTTGCTGATATCCGCCTCCGCGCCGGTGTCAAGGCGCACATTCGAAGGCTTGAACAGCGAGTGCGACCCGTCGAGAATCGCCACGCGCTGGTTCGTCATCAGCCGGAAATCTAGCGCGTGCCTGCCAAAAATAAGGCGCGTATTTATGTTAGCGAAAAGAGCGCAGCGATAACGCGAGAATAAATGAGGGAACGAAGCCTCGAAGCACACTGTATGTGCTTCGCGAAGGTTGAAACAGATATAGCGCGGAACGACGGGAGCAGAGGAGGAGGAGGGAGGCGAACGGCCGATAGGGACACATGGAAGGAAGCGGGAGATAGGATAAAGATGGGTACGGCGACTTACCTGAGGCTAGGATACAACAGCCGATACCACCCCGAGGCTTTTGCAAACGTATCCACGTGGTATCCTGCTTCCACGGAGCTCTTCCTTATTTTCTCGAGCTCCACGGCCATGGGCAGCGTGTCCCTAAGCACAGTGATGAGGTTCTTGACCGACGGCGCGAGCCGTCCGTGTCCATGCCGCAGGATGCTCGTGAGGAACGGCTCGGCGTCGTCGTGCGGATTGAAGGTATCGTCGTCCGCCACACCGTCTTGCGCGCTCCGTGTGAAGCGCAGATCGAACTTGCCTCCGGACGTCGAAAGTTGGTCTTCGCACGTAATGGACACGGAGTAACCTGGCGCGTAGGCGAATTCGACGGTCTGGAGGTCGAAGGAGAGCAGCTGGATGTCGCTCCATCCCTTCTCCTTGGACATCTTCGCCACTGTGCATGGGCAGCCTATTGAGCGTGGTGTTGAATGGGGAGAGACTGGGGCACGTACCTTCTCTCGCGATGACCACCATCTTCGAAACCGTCGACCACTCTTTCGCAAACTCGTCTACACAGTTGTTCACGCTCTCTGACAAGAACGATACCACTGCCTCCTTCGTATCGTAAATGATTCGCTTCGACGGCCGAATGATATTGCTGCTCCCCGCCCTCTTGCCCAATGGCTGCTGCACATATTTGAGCTTGACACACGTAATGACCTGCGCGCTTTCCGAGTCCGACCACCAGTTCAACGGGATGACGCGAATGTTGGGCATTGCGGCCTCAGCCGCGGGAACTCCAGACAGAATGTCACCTGCCTTGACGCAAAGAGCGGGAACGGATCGAGCGAGCGACGATTGGATACGCGACAGTTCGGAAGACACGGGGATTCCACTCCCTGGGTTGACGTGGGTGAAGTCGATTCCGAGTTCTTTGAACTGGCGCTCGACATTCATATATGCCACGCGGGCGCTGGTGAAGTATTAAATAGGTTGCCTGATTAGTATCGGAAGAGGGACATACCAGCAATATGAGTAGAGCTCCTTGATTGTCTTGACGGTGAGGTCGAACCTGAGGCCAGTATTGAGAAACCCACACTAGAATGAACGTACGTGGAACCGTACCCTGAAGAAACTCCAGAATCGCTACCCCAATCTCTAGGGTCGTACACGTTCAACAACGCGGAACTTGGAGGGGTCGTGCTCTCAGGCGTGTATCTGCTAGCTTTGATACGCTCAAAGTCCAAGAATGCGATGTCCTTCACCGTTAGCGGAGAAAGAGGGTCGCCTGGGAGCATATGGGTTGTGATCAAAGCATAAGAAAAGCCTTTAGCTTTGACCAGTAACACCAGATAATGGTCTGGGAACCGCTTGAGTTGGATAAAGAGCTGCCCTTTTGTCGGCCCCAGCTTGACCATATCTACAATGTAGAGTGAGGCGATGGGTATTGGGTTGAATGCAGGTTAGCATACCTTGTGGAAATAGGTTTCGTGACCTATATGATTGATATCCCAAGTATCCGGCCTTTTCTTCCGCCATATCAATGATGGTCTGGGAAAGAGAAGTTGGAATGTGTTGTGAATAACGAGTAAAGCTACTCACCTTTGTCCGCAGGTTGCTCAAGAATTCAACCAGCATATCAGGAAGGTCATTGAGCTGGTATGTGACCCAGAAGAATCGAGGCGCCCTGCCCGAGACTGCCATACTGTTTACATCCCTGAGATTCAATTTCCCAGTTCTTGTATCAATATTCATAGTGACGACCTCATCAGTACACAAGCTAAGATGAAGGGCTACGACAAGGTTTGCTGTCAGGATACTACCACAAATGAAACATCGATATCTCTCACCATCCTTCTCAGCAGTGATCACACCAGGTTCTGTAAATTCACCTCTTGGGTCGGTTTGAAGTTTAGCAGTCAAGGCTACGAGTAGCGACTGGGCGTGCTTCTCGATCACTTTGCGGAGCATAGATTCGAAGTCCAGGTTATTGGCATCCTGGTGAAAATGAGTAGGTAGACGACAAAGACTTGGCGGAACTTACAATCTCCATGTCGCTTGGGGGAGCGTAAGTTCAGAAGCAGGGAGGTTCACGGCTAAGACACCCTGGGATGGAGTCCATGTCGCGTGCAGCTTGAGATACTCGACCTCGTCTGATGGTTTCGTGCTCCCGAGTTTCACTTGCTGCTGAATGCGGGCCAGAACTACGTCCTCTGGTGTTCGTGCAGAATGCGGTTTGACCGTTTCGATGGCAATGGTAATCGTCCCTCCGATGGCTGGTAACGGTTTATGCCTTGACCTTGGCGGGGGTGGCGCCCCTTTGGGAGCCGGTGGTTGTGCACGTCTATCGTCCTGCGGTGAACAACGTTCTCACAATTACTGTGGAAAACTTTAGGCACTTACTTCCAATATACTACTGTCAACGTTTTCCTATCTGTTGACATAAGCACCTCCATAGATCCACCCCAGCCGAGCTGCACCATGCGCTGAGCTTGGTACGCCAGAATTTCCAGTTGGTAAGAAAGAGACATCATCTCTGAGAAGTAAGTGTAAGCAAGATCACACTCGACAGGGACTGTGACTTACGAAGGAAGTTGTATAGTCGAACGAGGGGAGTATCCACCACACCGACAGGGAGTTTGGGTGCGTCGGGGTTCTCTTGATCAGAAAGCAGGTAATATGCTAAGCGGAAATCGGCCTCGTCTGTGATAAATCGTTTCGTAAGGCCTGAGGGAAGTGTCGGGAACTCTGTAAAAGGTTAGGGCTGTAATGACATATCTAAACATAGGATGTTACCTTGACTCGCAGTGATGTCGCCTTTAACGGTGATCGGGAACTCAACATGGACAAAAAACCATCCTGCGGTAGGAGCGGGTCCTTGAAGGGACAGTGATACTTCAAACAGTTTAGGGACCGTGAAGAATACACGTCCATCCCCTGCACGACTATCAGTAACGGACACAAAGGAGAACGAAGCAGGTACAAACATATACGATATCGGGACATCTCCACTGGGATGATTTCCCTCATTCGCAATCGGTATAATATCGTGCCCTCCATATCTTCCAAGGTTTTTGCCACTTGTTCGTCCGTGAGTGGTGATTGAGGCGTAACAGCTTTCTGAGCACCTAGTTAGAACTCAATTTCGATTTCTATGCTCTCAGAGTCGTACCTTGATGCATGTCGGCAACCTCAGGTAGGAACCGGCGGTCAAGACGTCCAGCGATGTCAGAAGATCGTGGTTGCGTAGCCTGTTTGCAAGATAAGTGTTACATGTACGTTTTCTTCCATAACGACATACCGAGCTTGGTCTAGATTTTGTTTTCCGACGACTAAAGCGTTGGTAACAACATCGAATTGGAAGTTTTGACGCCCAAGGAACGCAGTAATGTTCTGTTTCACTGCAATGTAAAAAGCGCACTGAGCCAGGAAACGGAACACTCACCATGCACTTCTGGACAGTTTCTGCATCCCGAGACCACTTAGCCACAGCATAGAGCTTCACGACCTGCTTCTTCGTTTTAACAACCCAGTCCGCAATGGTGCGCTTTCTGACTGTGTCAGACATAGAGGGTAGCCTAGTCAGGGTTAGTGTATTTCAATGAACAATACAACAGACTCATACGTTTCAGCCATCTCTGTCAATTCGGCATATATGGCCTGCACAACTCGTGACAGCAGGTCTCCCAACGGTATTTGACCATCATATACAGGCGGAAGCTCGCGTTCAAGCACTTCAATCGGCTCCTCTGGGTCCCCAGGCTGGAATGTTGCGCCCTTTCCATTGCTGAGGATGTCCACCGCCATGTCCAATCCATGTCGCTCGGCATCTTGGTTCATGTTGGCGTTTTATGTGAGCCAATCCCCTTGCATCTGTCGGGCCCTGTTTTCCTCCTCTGTTTGGTTGTGGGAAGAGGGGAGATCCCTAAGAATTGCAGTACGAGCAGACAATACGAGTTTAAAGTTGTGACCCCGAACCCAAATGGCTGGCGACGCGGTTGGCCTTTCTCGCGTGGGATCATTGATGTGGCTGTGCAACCTTCGTCAGGGGCAATTGATTCCGAGCCAACTTTACCAGTGAAGGTTCTTGCTCACCACACTCGACTTCGTCGTTTATCACCATAGCTGCAAGCTCACATAACCTCCGCAAAGAAACCCATCCGTACTCTGCACTCAAGGAAGAATATACCGCCATAACATCGGACACACCTAGCCATGGATTACCTCAGGACTTTGGGCTCTGCCGCCGTCTCTACCTTGGTTGCGAAGTCTGGGCTCAATTTACCATTCTCGTTAGGATCCAAAGTCAATACGGTAGACACGATTTATACGCTCTACGAAGCGACCAAACGTGTACGTGTAGGCATATGCCAATTCCCAGCGACTATCTCACTCGTGTACGTATCAGGACGACGGGTCCCCGGTTTCTGTATTTGAATTCGACTTCACGGACGCGTCGAAACGAAGCACGAAACCACTGGCTTTGAATGCCCTGCGAAAGCTTAGGACCACTCGTCACCCCGATGTATTGAAGTTCATGGATGCGGTGGAATCAGACGCCCTACTGTATATCATGACGGAGCGCGTCCGGCCATTGCCTTCTGTCCTTCCATCTTGGGCGTCTAAGACCGAGCAGGAGAGAGAGGATTGGCTTCTGTGGGGGCTGAACAGGATATCAGTCTGTGTCTGGATCTCGAGCCTCTTCTTTCTGCTAGCTGATGGGTTCCCTTCAAGATAGCGCTGACATTTATCAATGACTCTTGCACATCAACCCATGGCAATATCAACGCTGGTGCTGTGTTCATTTCGCCTTCAGGAGAGTGGAAATTAGGAGGGTTCGAGGTTTTCAGCAACCCTAAGGATGATGCCGCGGTCCTCTATGTGGGTATCGCAGCATCTTTAGGTCGCAAAGTCTGCTTGTTGATCGCGCTTTCACAGACCATGGGTGGACTACTCCCCGGAATCAATTCGATTTCCCCGCCTGAAGTGAAGAAAGGCGGGTGGCCCGCACTCAAGTCGTGAGTACACAAGATAGAAAAACATCCCCTCTCACTACTCACATCCCCAAAGTCATGACGTTGCTGCTGCAGACTCCTACGCCCTGGGATTGCTTCTCCACTCGATCTTCAATCCAAATCACCCTCGTCCTGCGACAGCTGAGCCTCCACATCCACCACCACCAGCATCATCCAGAGGCTCCATTCCTTTGGCCATCTTCCCTTTGTTTAAGAGGCTACTCAATCCCAACCCGGGAGGAAGGGCTACAGCGAAACACTTCCTTGAGGTAGGCATGGCAGAATCGGGATTCTTTGCTGGTAACCGACTTGTGAAAGTATGTACCTCATTGGACAACTTTGCCCTGTCCAGTGATGCAGAAAAGGCGACATTCTTGAGGTACTCTCCCAATCTTGCTATTCCTTTCCCATCTAATACTTCATGTGCGTTCCCCAGAACCCTGAGTGACTCTGCCGCTTCATTCCCGTCAGAGTTTGCCACAAAACGGCTGTTGCCATCGCTGTTGTCCGCGTTGGAATACGGAGGCGCCTCCGCCGCATCCATAGTACCATTGGTTCTCCGGTTTGGCGTAGATGTCACCCCAGAGGAATACACCAACGTCATCATCGGCCCTCTAATCAAGCTGTACTCCAGTCCTGACCGCGGGACTCGAATGGCTCTACTCGACCACCTCCCATCCTACATTGACAAACTGGACAAGAAAACCGTTTCCGACAAGATATTCCCTCCTCTGGTATGTACATCATCTCTTGAGAACCTTTTCGTCTCATGAACTCATGTAAATTTTGTAACTAGCAAACTGGGTTCTCTGACACAGTAGCCATTATCCGGGAAGCAACGGTGAAGTCAATGAGCCTCTTTGCTCCAAAGGTGCGACGGATTGTAAATTGCACTTGTGGCCAATCACTAAACTTGCGAATGTAGTTGAGCGACCGTCTACTGAACAATGACCTGCTTCGACTACTCGCTAAGATGCAGATGGACCCCGAGCCATCCATCAGAACGAACACCTGCATTTTGCTTGGGCGCCTTGGCCCGACCTTGGGGTTCAATACGAAGCGAAAAGTTTTGGTCCCCGCCTTTGCTCGTGCTCTCAAGGATTCCTTCGTCCACGCACGCGTCGCCGGTATCATGGCATTTATGGCCACGATCGACTGCTTCGAGATTGAGGAACTTGCTACCAAAGTCATCCCCAACATATCATTCTCCTTGGTGGACAAAGAAAAGTGCGTCGCTGTCCAGCCATGACCCGCCAACACAGCTGATTCCGATTAGGCTGGTTCGAGACCAAGCCTTCAAAGCACTGGACATTTTTGTCAAGAAACTGGAAACTCATGCTGCTACCATGGTTCGTCGTCACCATCGTGATGCCCATAGCTCCCCTTTCATATATATCACCAGCCTGAGACTGCTGCAAATGACCCTTCCATGCCCGAAGTCACTGTCAACACCTCCTCACCTGCCACGCTGGTTAACTCAGCCGCCGGGGCTGCTGGAACTTTAGCTGGCTGGGCCATCTCTTCTCTGGGCAAAAAGGTGCTTCTTTCCATTCTAATTGTGTTCGTTCACCGTGCTCATGCACAATCACCAGCTTGCTGCCTCAGACATGCAGACCACTATTGCCGCCACTCAGCCCATTAATCCATCAGCGCAGACTCCTGTCAATGTGTCATTCTCAGCCCCTCCCACACCGGCCTTGGAACGGCCAATGACCATCAAGGTCAAGGCCATGCAGCTAGGATCCAAGTCCTCGTCGGCACTGCCAACGCACACACTCGCAGACGAGCTAGCTGAAGAGATCTCTGCAGCTGAAACGGCCAATGCATGGGGCTCTGACGACCTAATTGACGTAAATGCCGATGCCGATGACTGGAGTGCCTTCGAGACAGCTCCTGTCAGCCCTCCCCCCATCTCCGTCGTAGCATCGGGCAGCACGATGTCAAGCTCGTCGCTGTCATCCTTGTCGACCTCTCGACCAGCGAGCAAATCCCCTGTTCCTAAAACACTAAACCCAATGCACCCGAAACCCCGAACAGTTCCTGGAGCGTTTGATACCCCTATATCTACCCCTTCTTCTTCACACACACCGGAGCCTGGCTGGGGTGATGATAATGAATGGGACGCCCCGTCTAAAGGAAGCTCTCCCTCAGCAAAGAAGGCCAGTCTTGCGCCTGCACCTCAAAGTTTAAATAAGGAAGAGAAGGCTGCTGAAATGGCCCGTCGTAAGGAAGAGAGGAGGCTGGTGCGTGTATGCGTGCTCTATCCTTGCATTCACTAACGTATGCCCTCGCCACAGCGCATCGCCTTGCTTAAGGAGCAGAAGAAGGGAGCTGGAAAGTAGTTAGACAATCCTAAGCACACATGTTCCCTTCGATAGACCCCCTTGTTTGAGTAGCTTACTGACGAAGACAGTTGCATCTAGCTCAATGCCCTCTGGAGGCTGCGGCGTGCACGTTGCCTCATGCGTTGCGTATGAAGGCATGCGACTTCCTCAGTTAGGTGTTGCGCCCGAGAAAGGCTAAAGCATCCATCATTCATCCCTCGCGTTCACAGCACGATAAAAGCAAGGCACCATCTCAGCATCAGTTCTGCTCACACGCCGCCGCGTCCCGCGTTCCGCCTCGACTTGAAAAGACACTTCAGATCTGCGCTAGCTCGTTGTCGGGGTCTTTGCATTACTCCTCGCCAGTTCCTGTGCCCCTCCCTTACAAGTACCTCCCCGTTGAGCGTCCTGAGAAGGGCCATGTCAGCGATTAGCCCCCAGAAGGCCTCTCAAAGCAACTCAACTACGGCGTTTGTCACAGCTTTAGTAGTCAACGCGTCCCTCCTGGGTGGAGAAGTGCTAGCCTTTACCATTCTCAAGTCGAAATTATGGAGGATTTACATGCCCCGTGCTTATTTGCCGCCTCCCGAGTGAGCTTTTCCATTTACTTTCCCAAATATAGCGCCTGACAAGTAATTGGTGCATCTCAAAGCAAACGCGCTACAGAACTTCCGTCTGGGCCATGGAGGTGGATCCCAGCTGTTTTGTGGTCAGATCCAGAGAATATCGTGAGGTCCCCGTATTATCGACGCGTTTCCATACTTACGTCTTCCAGATCCACCAGAATGGCCTTGATGCGTATGTGGCTTTGCTGCCCCTGCTTATATCTGCTGATAATGACCATACACATAGATATATGTTTCTGCGATTTATCAAGCTATTGGTCATAATCTGCCTGGTCTTCACTCTTACTACATTTTTGGTCATCATCCCCGTGGACGCGACAGCAATAAGTATTGACAATGGGATTAAGGGTCTTGAGAAGATTGCATGGTCAAAGTAAGCCCATTCCTTTTTTCCTGTGCCCTCCTCGCCCCTCAAACATGGAAGCGCAGTCTCGTCGACCCTCGGGATCAGCATCGGTTCTCCGCACACATTATCGTGGTGTACCTCTTGACAGGTAAACCCCCATTTACCACAGTCTATTCAAAATTAACTTGAATCTTGTCCCAGCCTTCGTGATCTACATGATATACCGCGAAATGGACGCGTTCGTCAAACTCAGGCAGAACTTTCTCATGAGCAAGTCGCACACAAAGCTCCCCCAATCCCGTACGGTCCTCGTCACTGCAATTCCGGATGAATTATCCACAGAGCACGACCTCCGAACTTTCGCTAGTTTCGTGCCCGGAGGAGTCGACAAGGTGTGGATGTACAGGAGTACCAAAGGGCTGAATGATCTCTTCGATCGGAGGCAGGAAGCGTGTTCAAAATTGGAAGCAGCTCAGACCTCAATACTTAAGCAAGCGACTCTAGCGTGGCGAGCGAAAACCAAACTACACAGGAAGTCCCAGAAGAACAAGCTTAAGGATGAAGAAAAACCTGAGGACTTCGACCTCGTGAAACCCGAACCTACCATGGAGCTTCTAAACGACCTAGTACCTGCTGCCAAGCGTCCTAAACACCGCACCGGCATGCTGGGCCTGTTCGGCCCCAAGGTTGATACCATCGACTGGTGCAAGGTACTTAAATTAGACACACCTCACCCCCCGAAACTAATGTCGGTTACCCTAGGGTGAAATTTCCTCTCTGAACGAAGCGATCAAAGAGAAGAGAAGGGATCATGTTGAAGGAAAGTTCTTGGGGAGTGCATTCATTCGTTGCAACCTTCAAATGGGCGCCCATATCTTGTCGCAATGCTTGAGTTACCATGAGGTTCGTGGGGTGTGCCCTATCCCGCGCTTGGCATACTGACTTCCGGCTATAGCCCTTGAAAATGTACGATAAATGGATGGAGGCACACCCAAAGGATATTGTCTGGAACAACTTGGACGATGGTGCCTTGGAAATGAAGTCCCGATACCTCCTCTCTTGGGCAGCTACTATTGGGTTAATCATCGTTTGGGCGTTCCCAGTGGGTTTCATTGGAACTCTCAGCAATTTATCGGAATTGTGTACCAATGTAAAGTCAGTCCATCATCACATCGTTTGCTCACCTCCATAACTGAGCAAAAATAGGTGGCTAGCCTGGGTATGCAAGGGTATGGGGGTGCCCATTTCGAATCACAATGAGCGCTGACTGACTTCGTGGTTAGTGAATCATGTAGCGCGTGGTGTAATTGAGGGTGTTCTCCCTCCGGCACTCCTTGCAGCATTGTTCGCCGTCCTTCCGCTCATCCTCAGATGTGCGTATGTGTTGCTGATAACTAGACTTATCTATCACTTACGTTGGCTGGATTTCCGCCAGTCCTGGCTTGGTATGAGTGCATTCCTCGCTACTCGCTGATATCAGTCAGCGTTTACAGGCGATTCTACTTCTTCCTGCTGATGTACGTCTCCTCGAGTTCCCAAGACTTGCAGCACTTATATTGACTTCTCTACTTAGCCACGGTTTCCTCATCGTGACTATAAGTTCTGGTATAACCAATGGTACGTAGTCCTGTCTAAAATCGGGTGCAAGCATGCTCACAACCACCGTTCCCCGCACAGCTATTGGAGATGTACGTTTTCAGTCGTCCACACCCCGAGAATACTCCACTTAACTTGAATCCCATAGATCATCAAAGAGCCCACTCAAACAGTACAGAAGCTCGCTAGCCAGCTTCCAGGAGCATCTGTCTTTTTCTTGACATACATGCGTACGGCGCCCCTTCATTCGAAGATTCCCATTGAGCCTGACATGATCCGTTCTAAACAGTGACACAGGGACTAGCCGGCGCAGGAAGTGCGTTGGTCCAGCTAGCGCCTCTTGCACTCCACTACATAAAGAAATGGTTCCTTGGTCGCACTCCTCGCCAGGCTTATATGGTTACCTTCATGATGCCTGCGGTACGCTATAATAATTTCCCGGTCTAGTCACCCATTTTGGTCGCTAACTGGCATTTAGGCTGATTTTGGCGTCCTGCTGCCCCGGCTGTCCCTGCTTGGGACGATCACCTTTGCGTACAGCGTTCTATCACCCCTTATTAACCTCCTGGCCTGCGTCAGTGAGTCGAAATCCTCGTTTCGGTTATAAAACAGAATCGCGCTAATCCGAAGTGCAGGTTTCGCCATGTTTTACATCGCCTGGAAGTTCCGTACGTTTGGTATCATCGTCACTGTGTCGTATGCTCTTTAACAGGTTTCTCAGTCCTTACCCAGGTATTCGACCAGCCTGAAGAAGCTGAGACAGGCGGAATGTACTTCCCTATGGCCGTCAACAACCTCTGTAAGCTCCTATGCTCTGCTGACCTCCCGATTGACGGAATTGATTTGTCGATCCAGTTGTTGGCTTGTACATTGAACATCTGTGCCTCGCGTGTCTGTTCTTCTTGAAATCTGCAGAGGAAGGCGCTGGTGCCATCGTGAAGGGTGCCTTTATGCTTGGCCTCTTAGCTATGACCGCCTGTGTGCACACCTTCATAACCCACTCTTTCAGTCGTAAGGTGATTCCCTTCAGAGAAAGGGTTACCGCTGACATGTATTCCCAGCGCTTTACCACTACCTGCCCATGTCTCTCGCCACGAAAAAGATGGCGAAGAAATTTGAGAAGGAGCGAAATCGCAAATCCGAAGGCCAGGCTTCGAAAGACCCGGAAGACGACGAAATCGACGAAATCGACTTGTTCAGCCGCAGCCGTATCCAGAGTGTCCGTCGACGAATTAAGAAGACGATTGGAAATACGCTGCAGATCAAGACCAGCCACCAGGAGATCCCTATGATCGAGCTAGAGAAGCTTGAAAAGCAAGCAGAGTCCGAAAAGCCAGCTGGTACCGCCGTGACCACTGCTGTTGCTGAATCGGAAACGCCTCCTCCAGAAGAGAGTGCCGGGATCACTCGACAGAATACTCAGGATTCAACGAAGTCAAAGCGGTCGCGTCGCAGCTCTAAGGCATCTTCGAAGAGACCGAGAATCAGCTTTGATGCACCAGCACCTCGTGTTAACCACGACGAAGACTCTGACAGCGACGTTGAGGTGGAGGATGAGGACAGCCATGCATTTGACCACCCATCGACCTATCAGGAGCAGGTTTGGATTTGGATACCCAAGGATGGGCTCGGCCTGAGTGAGCTTTTGGCAGCAAATCTTCGGGAGGTCGGAGTGTTCGCCAGTGACGTCGGTGCTTTCATGGACGAGGATGGGATCGTCGAGGTTAGGCGAAACCCGCCAGATGAAGAATGGACAGGCGGTCATGATGCATGAGTTTCTATGATGCCTTGCCTTACCTCCTGAGAAGTCGTTAATCTATAATACAGTGGATCCCCGTATACCTGTTACATGGTTATGCTTGTGATCTAAGAGTTGTTTGTGTTTCACGATTCGGATTCTGGCGCCTTCTCCAGCTCATCAATAGGGAGCCGCACCAAACGTTCCCCGCCGATGGCTTCAGATGGGGACGCGTCTTCTTCTTCGAATTGCTGTCGTGAAGCCACTGCGGTGTTTTGTGAGTTAAACCCGGGGCGTCGGATATAGTCACCTACAAAACTGGCTGAGGATTTCGAACATCCTAGGCCACTGCGCAAGTACCTGGCCGTGTACTAATGTGCATTAAGAATCAAGCTGTACATTAGTGGAGGATATACACACCGCGACCAGCATCTGCCATGACTTCGCAGTCCTCCGCCAAAGCCGTGATTCGTTCAAGATATAAAGCGCTAGCGCGTTCTAGTGCACAGACTGCATCGAATTCCTTTTTCTTCTCAACAAGCTTCGCCGCCGCCGCTGCAGAGGGCGCTGAGGGGATATGGGAGGCGCGACTGGCAGCAATGGACGGCCTCATGGATGTTTGATTCAAGGCGCTTCGCTGCTTCCAGTCGCGTCGTCTCTCGGCGGCAGTGCCGGACCGGGAAATATATCAGCTAAACTTCACCGTGGATCCACTGTTTGCCCTCATTCCCTCTGGTTTTCGCCACTGCATTGCGTGCTGGCCAACGCATGCCTGCAACGACGTCCTGCGATGCCCGACAAGAAAGATGACAAGAGCCAGGTCCCGTCGCTTCCTGTCTACGAGTGCCATCCGCCTCCATGGCTTCCCCCAATTCACGGAGCAGGGGATTTGGGTACGCACTGAGCCAAGGGATAATATTCTGTGCTTTCTGACAGTACTCTGCAGGCTATCCTGGGTTCCACCCTTCTCGTCCAGGACAGGATGAAGATAAAATGACTGCTGCGAACGTCAAGCTTGGCTTCAGCCTTCCTCTCCCTGTGGCTGTAAGCCAGACCTTGAAATGTGGCACACGGCGGTGAACTGACATCTTCTAGGTCGATACGTTCAGCGCACAATCTATGATCAAGGAAAAACTGAACCTGGGGGACACGTTGTCTAAGCTAGAGGAACTCATGAACCAGGTCTTTGTTCAGAGAACTGAGCAACTTCCCAGCGTACCGTGCGTTCCATATCCCAAAGTAACATTGAATTCCCGGCCTCACCTATTTACAGGGCATCTTCATTTCGCCTCCCTCCGAGAGTAACACTGAACGACTCGAAACGACAAGCCTGGTTCGCTGATCTTGCCAACCCCGATGTTCCCCTCCACAAGCTAGGGAAGAGTGTTCCCCATGGTGCCAAAGGCCATGACTTACTGGATCAGCTCCATGATAACAACGTTGCCATTCCTCGAGCAGTTTGGGTTCTCCGTGTTTTTGGTGCCAATGAGACCGTAAGGCTAATATTCTTTACTTATCTCACGATTCTCTTAGTGACGCGTTCTGCTACTTTTAAGGCTGGGCTTCGGAACAAGCCGTCCTATAATCCTACACAGTACAGCGTAGAGTGGGCAAACGTTGTGACTGGCTATCTCAAGAAGCAATTGGATGTTATCGTTCTTCCTACTGCGCCAAGACCAGGGCTAACGTACAAGCACACTTTTAAAGGCGTCCTTTCTGACGCCAACACTCGCGAACAGTGGATATCCAAATTTTCATATTGGTGCGTAGTGTGAACCTGCAATTTCCCAATTCGACTTTAACCTTGCACTAGCTTGAAACTTCTTCGCACTTTCTACCATGAAGGGTTGGTCGACAACCGGACATTTCTTGTTTGGATGGTGCATCAAATGAAAACCTGCAATCTCGCCCAGGCCGGTTTTGTTACCCGACTTGTTGATGAGTATCTATCCGATGTACTCACCAGCCTTGCCCTGGCCAAACCCCTAGTCGAAGCTTGCCTAAATAAGCTTTCAGAGGTACGCACAATCAATCTTGTGTGCATGTAATAAGTTGGGTTAACGATGGGATTGGAAGATTTCCTCCACCTCGGCCCAGGAAACGTTGGTCAACACTGAAACCTTACTCAAAGTCATCTTGAAGAGGTTGCTCTTGGCCATCCCGGATGCGTTCGTTAGCCCACGTCTCTGCTTACAACATGGGCCCTTAATGGAGAACACTTTGACTCAGGATCTGATTCAGAGAGGGCCTAGCCACGACCGCTATCTCGATCAGAACTTGCGGGAGATACGAGAGACTACGCGCCGCAACTTGGCCGACATCAAACGCCGGAATGAAGCACTGTCATTTCGCGACCCGCCTGCCAGAGTCTCTGCGAAGCTCAGCGCTGCCGTCTCTAACGTGAAGGTGAGTAGTCTATCTCCCTTTGTAATTAGCCTGGTTTGGCTAAAGAGTGCAAAAGCTTCTCAATTCGATTTCCAGCGACACTGATATATCCTCGATGGTTCTCTTCGAGCAAGATAACAGAGACCCAATGTCCTTTCCAGAGAAGCTTGATATGTTACTCACTTGGAGCGTCACACCTCTCCAATATGGAGATCATCGACCTCTGGCCGCAGTCACGCTAATTCGCAATTGGCGCGACAAGGCCTGCGAGAGGGCGACCCGCCGCGGCCAAGATAATCCGCACACATTCCTCCAGGATCAACTCTTCGACTGGTTGGACAATTCTGAAGTCGCCGGCGACTCGTGCAACATCCGTTCCGTCGCTTTGCTATACGGCAAATTGGTCAAGTTCGACTTATTCTCGTATCCAAGTTACATTCAGCGCTTGATAGCCCGTGGAGAACCTGGACTTGCCTCTGGTGGGGTAAGCATAACAAGCTACTCAATTAAATACAGTTATTGACTTCAACAGGGAGAAGTGTCGCGGCACCACCACTTTCTGAGATGGATACCTCTCTTCAACACGACGCCATCGCTTATATACCAGCGGAAAGTCACTCTACATGGCGTCAACGCACGGGAAACTCCCGAAGATGTCGTTGAACGAGAGATCAGGAATGAGCTCCGCACGGTTCTTCCCTATCTCTTCAGTGGTGAGTGTGAGGCAAACCCTGTGCAACCACTTTGCTAACACGTCTCTTCCTGTAGGGTCCACCAAAGCGGACAGCTGGACTTCGACGTCAGAACTCTTGGATGCATGTAACTTTTTCATTAACGCTACTCGTTATGAGCAGGTGCGAACTTTCAGGCAGTGGCTACTGCCCAGCTTCGAGAAAGTCGTCCCAAAGTCAGTCGTAACTCCCACTTTAACGTTATCCACAATCATTGACAACAAATAGGGCCACGACGGATGCACAACGAGCGGGCGTAGTACAGGCCTATCGAGTTGCTGTGGAGCTCATGGACTATGCAAAATGCTTCACCTCTATCCTTGAGGTATTTAAACTTGTGTCCAAAGGTTTTCAATTTTCATCAACTAACTTACGACCTCAGTTGACACTGTGCATGCTTCGCAACGCCCTTGACTCTGAATCCATGATCAGCGTGGTCGATGTTCTTCATCGTTATTCAGCGATATGGCCATGTATGAACTCCATACCCACCATCGTTCAAGCCTTGAATACTGCCTATCAATCATGGCAAGCCCATGGACTACAATCTCGCCCTTTGCTCGGGCTTCTAATGGAATTCGACAATGGGCGACATTTGGCGGAAGCATCCCGGAACCAAATCCTATCCGATATAACTGCGTTCAGGATCGTAAGTTGCTCCGATCCCTCTCTTATTAATACTGTGGTTCTCAACACCCCTCGGACGGGCATAGGCCCTTCAGCCCGTTGGAAACCATCTAGATACAGTCCCAGAAGTGCTTCCCGAGATCTTGCAACTCAGTACCTCGTCGGACCCCAATGCCGCCGAGACTTTGGCAGATGGGATGTGGATCAAATACCGAATGTCGTCTAATTGGGCAGCGAGGGTCTGGAGTAACGCGCTTGCGAGCTTCCAGCAGCTTCCAGAGACGATGTCCGAGGGAGACGGACTGGAAGACATTGCGCAGCGCTACGGCGTTCTGCTTTGGAAGGTGGATCAACACCTACCGAATGGTCTTGACGAGTACATACTTCAGTGGTTTTATGAGGCGGGTCCCAGCCAGTTACCTTTGCTCAGGCCAGAAACATGGCGGATCCTAGAGCGCGTCTTCCTCTACCTTGCAATCCAAGGGGCTCTGGAGACGACTACCATCCTGACCGGCCTTGTCTATCCCGCTTGGCAACTAGCTTCATCGTTGGAATCTTTGGAACCCGCACAGCTGGCGTACCTCAATGCTGCCAACAACATTTGTAAATGCCTGCTGCTCAGGAACTGTCCTGATGATGGTGGGGTCCCTGAGGTTCACGATCTCTTCGACGTCCAGCGCCTACGCACCCGAAGACAAGCTGTCTATTCTGAACCCCACTTCTCGAAGTTGGTGGGCAGTATCCCACTTGTCATATATCTGGAGAACCTGGACAAGCTACCACAAGACCTTCGAACTAGAATGTCGTGTCTACGTCGCCGCTTATGCCAAGACCCTGGCTTCCGACAAGGAGCTTATCGGAACCTCGAGGTAATACGAGAGGCCTTTGAATCGTCCCCGTACCTTGAAGGGAGCTATGGCTGTCGTCGGAAGGAAGCTATGAGTGGGCTGAGGCTGATACTGTGGGACTCACCAGATGGTACGTCTGACTCTCCTTCTCCTGTGGGCACAAACCGACCAAACGAAATGCAGACGTTGAGAATGACGACTGGCCGGAGGTGTCATCGCTGCTAAGCCCTTGGAAACTAGCAGCCACGACTATCCAGATGCAGTTCCAAATCAAACAAGTCGGAAGGGCGCTTTCACAGGAGAATACTCATGAGGTCGCCAGCAACAACCTCGACAAGCTTACCGTCATGCTGTTTCACCATACTAAGACCTCCGAGGAAGCATACTACGTCGGGGAGATGACGCGGGGTGCGGACCCGACTGTTGCGATGAAGGTGAAGCTACCTCATTCTACCATAGACCTTGAAGCTTTTGACTGACTTTTCTATCTCAGTTCGTGAAGACCGGTCTTTCGTGCACGAAAAACTTGTTGGAAAATGCTCAGGTTGACGATCCGTCTTTCACAAACACCCTGAACCGAGTTGGGGAGCTCCTTCGGATTCTTATCCACGTCACCACGCCATTCCGAGAGCAATGTACACCTTTGCCGTCCTTGGATCCCGCAATACACGAACAATTCCTAGAAGTCCTACGCTCCAAGATATCACATCTAGGAAGTCTCATCCAGTCCAGCCAACCATCTGAGGAATTCAAATCCAACCTCGTCCTTCTTGCTCGCCTATTACAATTCATTCTCAATTTTCGCGAAAGCTCAAGCTCCCCTGCTGTAAGATCCCATTGCCAGGCCCTTGCTGATTCCATATTCCAACTTGTGCTCGTGAGTACCAGGATCATAACCCTACTGGTCAAGGCTAATTGAAGTGACAATAGTATTATGGGAGTGGTGATAATATTGACGAGACTGTATACCCCCTGCTCATGGATACCCTCATCTTCATTTACGACGGTGAGTGGTGTGCTCGCCTTTGGATGACTGTTTGTTCAACCTTTGCTTATGTAGAGATACCTGTTGACCCTAAAGCCCTAACAAGTGACCCTTTCAAATACTACCCCAACATATCCCCCAACTCACTACCCCCCTCTATACCCACGGAGTACAGGAAACAGATTCTTTCGCTCCTCATACGAAGCCTTCCCCCCTCCATAACCTCCAACCTTGTCCACTCATATCGAGACCCGCAAGGAAACCTTGTCTTCGGAGGACCAGTTTCTAATCGCCCTTGGGAATGGGTCGAGAACATAGGGGAGGCCTCCCCAGACGACGAAGACGACCGCGAACGTTTCCAATCCAAGCATGCAGTGAGAAACTCCGGCTCGATATCCCTTGAGGCATTTGGAGCGCGCTTGACGGGGGACAGCATCGTCCGGAATCTCGTCTCACTTGAAGACCCGCGAGTTGATGATGATCTCCGCTCTTTCGAGGACGGGTTGTCGTCTGAGAGCATCTATGCGCGCGATTGGCGGGAGACAAGGGTAGTCTTGAACGGCATTGAGCCCGTAACCGACCATATCCAGCGGATGCAAATTGGAGAGGCGACTAGTCAACCATTCAACGCCGGCTCTCTCAGGAGCGACAATAGATCGACGCCCAAGGGGTCCCCAGCTGGGTCAGTGGTGTCTCGGTCATCTGGTCGAGCATCTTCGAGAAGACATCAGAGTCCCAGTCAGGCGTCGACAGCTCACCATCGGCTCTCGAACTCGACTATGGGGGATGTCATTGACGTGGATAGCATGTCGACCGTCGGTTCGAGAAGGGGGAGTGGGTCTAAACGCAAGACTACGGCTGAGGACGATGATGATATTGAGATCGTCGATGGGCCAATACCTGGGAGGGGTGGCGGAGGGAAGCGAGCAAGAAGTTCCAAAGTCCCAGCACAAACAACCACTGCAGGGAAAACGAGAACGAGCCTGAGGAAGAAGTAGAAGTAGAAGTTCCCTTTACCATTCCTCTCGTCTCATCCATTCTGGCTGTTGTATTAATTGCTGTATTAAGAACGGTAACATAGGGCCTTTTTAATTGTAACCCCGTATACATATGAAACCTAGGTCGAAAAAGAGAAGAGGGGGGCGAGACAAATTGCGAAGGCAGAAGCAAAAAAGGAAAAATGCAAGTGATCATGATATCAATCGTTTAACTATTGAGGAAAAAAGCCATCCCATGGCGAACCTCGAGGCCTTGCGGGCGTAGTTGGGGGGCGACCTTCCGTTGCAGTGTGGCACATCCGCGCGAAAGCCTTCATGGCGAAATTCTCCACTGGGCGCGCCTTTACAGGCGTCCGACATTCTGGGCAGTGGTACTCAGGCTGAGGTGGGAAGAGATTTATGAAGGCGGGATGGTTTCTTGCCGCAGGATTGTTTATGAGGAAGGCCATATGCTGCATGCCAGGCATTGGGTTGTTCGGGATGTAATTAGGGTGCGCCACGATGAAGTTCCGCAGAGTCGTATCGAACCAGCCGGTTAAACATTTCTGGCAGAACGTGTGCCCGCATCCTGGAAGTCTGAGATGCACGGGCGTGACGATTAGAAGTGTGGAAAGGAGGGAAATGGAATAGCCACACGCACATAAAAGGTACGAGCATGGGGTGAGTGCAGATACCGCATGCCACGATATCTTCGACTTCCGAGGGATCCTGCATGCCTTTTCACTTGCTGCTGAGGGGCTGAAAATGAGGGGCTCGCACCAGTATGATCTCGTCCTTTCCCCCATTTCTCTTCTGAGTATTCTCTAACACTCTGGTCTTCTCCTTCTGAGCTTCTAGCTCGCTTTGGAGACTTTTCAGTTGCAATGTTAATGCTGCATTGGACTATTCCGAACCCCAAAAAGTATTAAGAAGGCGTTTTTGAAGGGAATCAAGGAAGTACGTACATCTTTAAGCTTTCGGACTTCTTTTCTCGTATCGGTGGATTTTGAACTCGCAGGTGCCACTGCCCGGCGAGGAGGCTGAGGGAGGTCCTCTTCATCAGAAGAAATCTCTATAACTTCTGAGTTAGTCGGCGGGGGGATCGCTCTTTGCTTCTGCTTCGTGCGGTTTATCACTGGTTGGGCGTGGAGCGTAAAGGGCGATTGGGCGGGTTGAAGCTGGATGTACGCAGCGGGGGTTACAGGTCGGGTCGAGCCCGACGGAGCTCCTATGATCTGCAAATTATGCGACGAGGAGGATGGAGTTCTCCTGGTGGAGCCTGAGGAGCGAGTTACGGGCATTGGTGTGGTGGTGGTAGGAGTGCAAGCCAAAGCGCGCTTTGTGTCAACCGACGCCGGACTGGCCGTCGCCGCCACTCATTAACTTAAATCAACTCGCAGCACGTGATCCTGAGGACAATGAAAAGACCAGCGCTTGTTCCGGTCGGCTGAGCGCTCAGGGGTATAATATCCGTGTATAATGTAGTCTATGGGGTAGTGGCCTATGCTATGTAGAGTGTGAATCGTGTCAAATGGTGAGGGAGAGATTGTCTATACATTCTCGTATGACCCGTAACGTTTCTGGTTTGTCGTAAAGGAGTCGTTGGCAGCCGGGTGTAGGACAGGAAGCGCGCCAGCACGCCTTGGCCTCCGGCCATTCTAACAGGCCCTGATATATCGTATCGCCCAGGGGCCGATTGTCCATTTCTAGTATTATCTTATACTTGAGCTCTCGCCATGTGTGGTATTCGATGAGCCCAGTGCATTGGACGCAAACAGCAGGTTTGCCAGAGACGAAAGGAGGATCATCAAGACGCTGGCGTAAGCTTCATGGCTTCGTCAGCCCACTGGACAAGGTGGAAAATGCAGAACATACGTTTCCCGTCGTGTTCGGTGCACAGCCATCAACTTCAGCAGCGCAGATGTCGATAGCCGCTCAAGAGATCGTCGATGTTCGCCTTCGTGTATATTGTACGCCAGCGTCCGCATGGTGTAAACCTTCCCTTCTTCTTCCCAGCCGTACCTGGAGCAGATAGCATACATGCGAAATGGATCCTTTTCGGAGAGAGGTGGGCTTGTTATTGAGAGGCGGATGATGTGCAACGGTCCGGGCATTTCATAGCCTTCTGCAGCATGAAGCAACTGCTCCGCCGTGTCAAGCGAATCCAGGGGAGGAAATGGCATCCCAGATACCATACGAAGCAGGTATTCAAGAACCTTCTCGTCGTCGTTCAGATATATCACTTCCTCTGCCTTGCGGGGCGGGGACCTATCTCGACGCTTAGCTCTGCCTCGCCCACAGGTTCTCCAGGAGTCTGGTACGCACTTCGGAAGGCTAAACATGGATCGAAAGAAGCCAGAAGTTGTCTTCAAGATGAACGAGTGTGTTCGGAACATGACTCTACAATCCTTCGAGGCGAGAATCATGTCTCCTTCTGGACTTGAGAAGTCTGGGTGGTAGTTGTCGCCATACCCCGCGTCCTTGGAGTCTTTGGGGAGGATGTCGTACTCGCTGAGGTTCAGGTCGCTGGCGGATTGCATGGTGGTACGAAAAAGGTCACGAAAAGTGGAAGGCCAAGAGTATCATTGGGAGACGAGCCACTGTGACTGTGGCAGAGTCTGAATTAATTAGTGGTCAGCTGTGGACCTGTGCAGCTATGGTCCGCGTTCCCACGCCGCCCAAGGCGGCACGGCATCGGCCAGATCGAGTATAAATGGCTTAACCATGTTCCGCTACATCCCTCGCACCATCCGCCCTCTTCAGAGCCCAATCGCAAGGATGTCGTCTCAAGCACAACCTCCCCGCCAGCTCTTCTTCGTCTATGCGCCAGACAAGGCCGAGGAAGGAACCTTTGAACGCCGCATGTCTGTCCGGCCAAAGCACCTGGAAACGGCCAAGGAACGCAGTGCACAGGGCCTCGTTCGTACGTTGTCAACCAGCGTGGCTGACCGGACATATTCGCTCACAGAATGGATCTAGGTCTTGGAGGCGGCTTAATGACTCCAGAATCTATTGAGAGTGCTGATGCTCCAAAGAAGCTTATAGGCTCGACCTTCATTTTCCAGGCAGCATCGCTGGAGGAGTAAGTACACAATTGCCTTCATTATCTCCGCAGTCTCTGAGTCCTCCCTCGGTTCAGGGTCAAGAAGCTCGTTGAAGAAGATATCTATTATACCTCAGGAGTGGTCCGTCCCCTATTTTTGCATATTGCCATCCTCCTGAAGTTTCGACCCAGTGGGATGCAGAAAAACTCGTTATCCTTCCTTTTGCCGCAGCCACAATGCCTTGAGCAATCATACCCAATACAAATAGATATTGCATTTATCAGTCGCTCGGGTCCACTCACCCTTGCGGATTATCCGTTGATCCATTCTCTGGCCGCTCGGTACGGGCGGGGCATGAAATAGGTCATTACAAGGCTTCCCCGCAACTTCCCCGGTCCGCTGACGTCCTTCTCCCCCTTTCCACTCGACATAAAAGCTCTGATCCTCTCACTGACGTTTAACTGCTATATTTCCCCAGCTTCTATTTAACGCCCCTAATATCATTGGCAAAATCAAACGAACGCCATGTCCGACGCGCCTGCTTCTCCACCAAGGCTTCAGACATTTCTCGTATTTGCCCCGGATGGTAAAGGGGAAGGTGCTTTAGATCTACGTTACTCTGTGCGGTCACAGCACCTGGAAGGGGTGAATGCTTTGATTGCCTCTAAAGTTATTCGTGAGTCTTTAGCATTCCCTGCGATGCGATGAAGACAGCTGACTCTTACTGGCCTAGGCTTTGGTGGTATCATCCTGGACACAAACTCCCAACCTACAGAGGCCGACCCTCGTCTCAGGATTGCAGGCTCTACTATGGTTTTCGAAGCAGAATCTATTGAGAAAGTCAGGGAATTGATTACTTCTGATATATACTACAAGTCAGGCGTGGTAAGTTCCGTCGCCATTCAGTCTGTTAATCTGAGACTAAATCTACCATCTACCAGTGGGACCCTGAACGACTCGTTATCGTTCCTTTCATCGTGACCCCGATCCCCTGAAGGACAAATCATTTTCCGGTAGACATCGCCAGGGCAGAGTTTGGCATGGTGTTCACAGCATATCTCTTGTGTTACATGCCAGGCGACCTTATTCCCCAGATCTTCTCAAGTTTGATTGGAGCCTCGAGGCTCCCTTCTTGCTCTCGTCAATGAATTCGTTGCCTAGTTTGTCGAATCACATTTAAAGGCGCCTTCGTTCTTCTCAACGTCTAGAGCAGAGCTTCTTCTCCGTTTACTTTGCCAAACCAAGGTCGAACCTCACAAAACACCCACGGGCACCCACGCTGCCAGTCCTCCGATATGCAAGACCTTCTGAGTTCAACCGGCACGGTAGATCATACCTGTCGCTTGAGTGATCTCGCTACCGAAAGGCCAGCCCTGCCAGGGCTTGCTGGAAGGACACGAAGAACCTTCTATTTTCTCTCAGTCTCTCAGACTGTGGCCAGCTCCACGCTGCTGCTTCACCGGGAATAGAGACATACGACTCGCCGCAATGTTAAAGTATATGAGGCCTGCAGGAATGCTGTCAAGGAAAATAGGCGCCGCAATTTGCACCGGAGGGAGGGGGTATTACCTATGGTTCATTGGGCCTCTCGAGATAAGACGTCCCTCGGCCATCGGCTATGATTTCTAGCCGGAATGCCGTCAGAAGTCGGCGATCATAGGGGAGGAGAGCACCCCACATTTCGGTGTCGCGCGTTCGAGATTCGAAGAGTCGTCAACGTCAGCTCTCTCTCTTCTTCAGTCAGCAGCACAACATTCGATTCTTATCTTAGTCTACTCACATGGCGTCGTATATCCCCCGAACCGCCTTGTTCTCATTCGCTCTAAAAGCTTCATCTCGACCCGCCGTTGCGCGTTACAGCCTTCCAAGAGTTCGATTCATGTCTTCAGAGGCCCCCCAGTACGAGAATATCTTGGTGTCCCGGCCGGACCCAGGCGTTGTCCTGGTGCAACTTAACAGGCCCAAAGCCCTGAATGCCCTCAGCAGCGCATTGTTCAAGGAGCTTAACGAGGCGCTGAGCATTGCCGACCAGGATGATTCCGTCGGTGCTATGGTCCTGACTGGATCCGAGAAGGCGTTTGCAGGTCAGTCCAAGCTCCTCCTTCAGCTGCGGATCTACGAAAAGCTTACGACCTTCTTTTGTAGCTGGTGCAGATATCAAGGAGATGAAGGATAAGACCTGTGAGTAACGTTCACTTCCGTCGTTGTCAAGGTCATCGGGTTAATATTTCTGGCTACAATAGTCGCGGATGCGTACAAGAACAAGTTTCTGGAGAGCTGGGGTGAGATTGCCCGCCTCCGCAAGCCTGTCATCGCGGCAGTAAGCGGATACGCTGTATGTATCGGTAGTCTCTCTTATCCATCCCATACTGACACTCTATAGTTGGGTGGAGGGTGTGAGTTGGCGTTAATGTGTGATATCGTCCTCGCGTCCCCGACTGCCAAGTTCGGTCAACCTGAAATCAATCTTGGTGTCATTCCTGGTGGTGGAGGTTCTCAAAGATTGGCACAGGTCATTGGAAAGTCGCGGACAATGGAGTTGGTCTTGACCGGTCGTAACATCACCGCAAAGGAGGCAGAGAACTGGGGTATCGTGAGCCGCGTAGTGGGCGAGGGCGAGGGACAAGTCGTGAAAGATGCCGTTGAAATGGCGAAGGTAATTGCGAGTAAGAGCCAGGTCGCAGTTCAAGCTGGGAAGGAGGTTGTGAATGCTGGTGAGTAGCTTTCTCCCGTGGATTTAAGTGTTGTGCTGATAGAATATGGACAGCGTATGAATTGACTCTCGCTGAAGGCCTGCGATTCGAGAGGAGAATCTTCCATGGTCTGTTCGCAACAAATGACCAGAAGGAAGGTGAGTGGTGTACGTCATTTGGTTGTCTTCCTCTGAATGTTCCTCTTTACAGGTATGGCCGCATTCGCCGAGAAGAGGAAGCCTAACTTCACGCACTCATGAATTGGCCACTCAAAGACCTCCGAGGGTACTTGGAACATGCGGTTTACCACACTCTCGCACTCTTGTAGTTAGACATGCTCTAAACATCTGTCAAATCAAAGAAGAAAGCAAGGCCTGGAAAGATTTGCGTACATTTATTCCATCTCAATACACCACCGACCACCAGGCCTACATTGCATTAGATGGTGCCTTTTTCAGAATCTGAGACTCACCCAAGCCAACGACAGCGAGACACTTTTTCTGAAGTGGTGTCCCAGGAGCAGCCGCACGCGACTGCCAGAGAGCATAGGTCCCCACCCCTCCCAACGTTCCGGTGCCAATGATACGGCAAGAAAGACAATCCTGCGGCTTTTCTTCTTGTGCTTGTACGGTCCGCTCGGTTGAAGCGGTTACGGTTGAACTGTTCATCGCCAATGAATGGTAGTAGGGATGAGCAAAGGACGCCCTGAATTCTGAGAGAAGTTAGAACACCATCCCGTGCCGTGCTTAGCCGGACTTGCCGGAACGCGTATTCATTTTAGCCACGTGATCTCATCCGAAATATAATAGGGGCCGAGCCGCCAAAGGCAGCGAAATTCGGCTTTAACCACGACTGCTACTACATCCATTTTGGACTTCCTTCGGGATTCACAGCTATGGTGGTATGCGATGACGCTGTCTTCAGGAACTCGCTCCGTCTCGAAATTGCCAGGATGTCCTTATCATTGACGCTGCTCGCAGCACCGCAGCTGGGGCATGTTCTATTCTCGCTGCGTGGCCTGCAACGCCGCAAGCTCCTTCACTCTTAAATTGTTTACCCGTCCATCAAGGACGGCTACATTTGACTTTAAATCTGGTCAGATCTTGTCCTTTGGCTAGCCTTGTGAATCTTCACACTTGGATAAACACTTCAAACAGCCCCTTGTGTCGCGAGCTATCTGTGGGCAGTATCACTCGTGGCCTTTCGTTCAGTCCGAACCCCGCATCGCGTTCTCGATGAAGGAATCTCACATTTGGCCGTCAAACAGAACCCTGCCACTGTAACCGCACGCCTTCACCCCACTCTTCCTCATTCGAAGCAGTCATGTGAAGCCTCCGAGGTATATATACCGAAAAGATGTCCCGCTATGCAAGGCTGCCTTCCCCAGAGCCAGTGTCCACCTCTCTCCAACCCATACCGCTCTTTGCCAGTTACGACTGTACCCTCGTGGTCCTTACGCCGTCTTCTCGCAGTCGAACCTCGTGCGGTAATGCCGGTTACCTTACTTTCCACCCTACTCGACCATGGGCACGATGGACTTTTCAGCAACGTGCGACTTCCACTATCTAGGGAGCACTTTCGTAGCGGACTCATCCAGACATTAGTCCGTTCTAGCTGCCCTTGGATCAAGTGCTCTTTTCTTAGCTTATAATGTCTACAAACGAGCGACCCGCATCTCTATTGACAACGTCCCTGGTCCAGAGCCCGACTCTTTCTGGCTTGGTATGTTGGATGCTCTCTCTGCCAAGGCGTGGTATACTGACATTCTGCTAGGCAATTTACCCGAAATTTTCCAGAGCCAGGCTGGAATACCTGATTTCAAGTATCAGGCCCTCTACGGCGATGTCGTTCGCGTCAATGGTGTCTTCGGTGTAAGTTACTCAACTACTGGCAGCTAACGTCTGATACTCAGACTTCCATCACGCGAATAGGAAGGGCGTTTGATGATCTCTGACCCCAAGGCCCTCCAGTACATCATTCACACCTCTGGTAAGAATGAGATTGGCCGCCCCTAGTCCTTGACTTACCCTACTTTCTAGGGTACGCGTTCCCAAAATGGCCTGAACGGACTGAGATCTCGCGCGTTCTCATGGGAAGAGGCTTGCTGTGGGCCGACGGTGAGTTTCCCGTCACGGCGCCATACCCATCTCACCTCAATGACGGCGACTCCTCCAGGCGACATACATAAGCGCCAACGGAAGGTGATGCTTCCAGGATTCGGAGGTATGGGTGGCGCTTTTCGGTGAAACTCCTCAATGGTGACAATTCTCCGTTCGCCTATAGTTCCAGAATCCAAATCTTTCGTTCCAATATTTCGCCGTGTAGCTGGTGAGGTACGTTACAGCATTCTTTCAAGCTACGATCACTACTTATTTTGGTAGCTTACGGCACAATGGACGGACATCCTTGCAAGTTCTCGGGACCAGTCATCTGTTCTCAATGTCGCGAGCTGGCTCTCGAGAGCCACTATGGATTCTATTGGAGAAGGTGGAGTCCTTCTTTATTTCTGAGGTCCAAGGAGTACTGATACTGCCGGTACTAGCTGCCTTCGACTATCATTTCGGAGCCTTGCAAAATACGGATAATGAATTTATGCACGCCTACTTCGGACTGATGTAAGGTCCCCAGTTCCCCAAGCCTCTCGTGTACTAACTCTACCTATTCAGGTCTGACACTCTCGGGTCACCTTCAACCTCGTCAATTTTCACGCAGACAATCATGCCTCTGTGGTACCTCCAGTTGATGTCACGATTTTCGCAGAAGAGGAGCTTGGTGCATGCTCGACACACTGCTCGCTTGGCGAACCAGGTGGCCAAGGAATTGGTTGAGACGAAAGCCGAGGCACTGCTACAGGGTAAAGGGAACAAGGATATTCTGTCCTTACTAGGTATATTCAAAATGCTTCTCCATCATGCAGCCGCTGATGACCTTGTTCTCTGAATAGTGAAGGCCAATGCTTCTGAGAACTTTGAGACCAAGTTGACAGAAGAAGAGATATATGCCCAGATGAGGTCCGTCATCTACATTCGATCCTATGCTTCGATCTCAATTGTCGGAACCAGAACGATCCTGTTGGCTGGACACGAAACAAGCGCCACGACACTTTGCTGGGTGCTATTGGAACTTGCTAGACACCCCGATGTGCAACAGCGTCTTCGCGACGAGATTAGGGAAACGGAAACCGCTATCCGAGCCCGCGGAGGATCAGACTTCACTGCTTCTGATCTCGACAACATGCAGTACCTCCATGCTGTCATCAAGGTGGGTGCTCAAGTTCTGCGAACGGTCCGTGGCTGAAATGTTAATGCACAACGTATTATGTTCCCAGGAATCAATGCGTTACCACCCTGCTCTATATCAGAACTATCGCCAAGCTGCCCGAGACGATGTTCTTCCCTTGTCCAAACCCATCATAGGAAGGAATGGGGAGGAAATTACGAAGTTGCCCATTGCGAAGGGAACGAAGATCATTCTTTCCATAGCGGCTTACAACAGGTGCGCTTGCAACTTGGCTATCAAGGATTATTTGATTCACATTGAGGATCACAGGAACAAGGAGATCTGGGGAGAGGATGCGCATGAGTACAAGCCCGAACGATGGCTTGAGAACGGGCAAGACAGGAAAGGCCCAACCCTCGGCGTCTATGGAAACCTGTAGGTCCCGAACATTCGCCGGTTCATTGAGCCAACTAACACATCGACAGCCTAACATTCGCCGGTGGAGTCCGGACCTGCATCGGTTGGCGCTTTGCTCTTTACGAAGTGCTGTGCCTGACGATTGAGATCATCAATAACTTCGAGTTGGCTTTGACTCCTGATATTGATCGACTTCGCAGAGAGGCTTGCTTAGTTATGCTGCCGACCTTGGAAGGGGAGCAGGTGAAAGGAGAAAATCTGCCCTTGAGGGTCAGCCTCGCAGCTCGAGAGTAATTCCTCACACATATGTAGATAACATGATGCTCATGGGTTTTGATACGATTGTAATGATAATTTTTTATGTCTTCTGGAATCAATTCAGCGACTTCGTTCTTAAGCGCCTGTCAGACTAGTTATTTGCACATATTATAATCAAAGGCTGGAATGATGGTGCTCCGGCGTCTCGGGCGCTACACGGCTTGGCGGAGCGTCACAGTCCCTTCCGAGTCTCAACTTTCTTCGTTCTGTCTCCATCTCACATTGCCAGCCCAACATGTTCTGCCGAAAGCGTCTGCAACAATGCTGCCTAGATTGTGAGCTTCTATAAGGTGTGCCCTCCGTAGCCGCGGTACTGAGTGACACAGTCCAGAAGGGCAGGTTTCTGTCAATGCAGCAGCCAACTACTTTGCCTGGACCACCGGTTACACGTCACTCGCAAGTTAAAAGGGTCTCTAGCTATGGAAAGGGCAGGGGAATGAGCTCGAGGTATGCACCATCCTTTTCATGTCGCACATATTCGCTCAACCCATTGCCAGAGGGCCGACCCGCAACCCATTTGAGGACGAACGTTCCATTTTTGGTTCCAAAGAGCCCTCTTGGAACCGTATCTTCGGCGAGGACAGGGCGAACTCACGCTACGGGTCAGAACAAGACGATGGACACATCACGAGAAGACAGACGATGACAGACCGCGAAAGAGCCATCATCCAGCAGTCACTCGACGAATTCCTTGAGGCGAAGGAGGCTCGATCTCCAGCTGTGCTCGCCCGTGCCACTTCCCTGCTTGAAGCAACGCTGCCTAGTTCTAATCCGAGAGCAAGCCGCCGCACAAGGCTAAACGAAGCATCGAGAGAGGAGACGTCGGCCGCGTTACTGTTGCTGGACGAAATGAAGCAGGCTATGGAGCTATGTTCAACCAAGGTCGATCTCTTACGATGGGCTCAGGCTCATGTCTTCCCCATCGTGGAGCTGGACGGGCCCTCCCTGCAAGGGAAGACGCGGACTATCCAGGAATTACAATTGTTTCAACAACTCATCCCCATCCTCATGAAAACGTTCCGCGAGCGCTTCAGCGACCCTAACCTCGCGCTCTTCATCTTCAAAGCCGTGCGGAACAGCTCGACTCAGTCTTACGTCTACGGGTGCTCCGCTCGGACATACCACGAGTATGTCACCCTCCTGTGGGAGTCATTCCGAGATCTCCAAGGAGTCAGGGATGCGCTCCAGGAGATGTTGCTCAAAGGTGTCGAGATGACACAGCAAATGGAGGCGCTAGCAAATCGTGTATGTCGCGAAGCCATGGACGGCAAGCTTTGGTTGGATCGAACAGATGAAGGTGACCAGGTGGCCATTGCGACTCTCTCGAGTATCGCAGACCTGCTGATCGAGCTCGCTGCTGCGAAAACGAACAAGACGGGTTACCTCGCTCGGAAAAAACGATACCATATGACGAAGGAGGAGGAACCAGTGGATACGATCTCAAGAGACCATGATAGCCAGTAGAAAGGGCTGGAAATAGATCACCTGTAAGGTTGCACTGGGACTGAGAAGAGGATGCTAGCCAAAAGGTATTCAAAATTAAAATTAAAAGGAACAGTGATAATAGTAGCCGAGTGGTAACTGAAGCGATGGTTTACAAAGGTGCGTCAATGGTAAGAAAGGTATCATTTTAAATCGGTGGGGTAACTAAAGGGGAGTGTGCCTCGGTGCTGGAGCAGTACGCGTGGTATCAAGTTGGTCTGCGAGACCGATTCTTAGGTTGTTTCGATGCCGCGACGGCTCCGAGACCGTGAGTTGGCTTATAGCCCGCGTCTATCTCGTCGCACTTCAGATGAAGCAAAAGGTGATATACAAAGATCTGCTCATATCTATTGAAATGGGAAAAGTTAACTAGCGAACGATTAGCCAACTTTTAGGACGTACTGAGCGTTTGTGAAGACAATAGACATGGAGTCAGAATTGCAGCGAAGTAGATTAGGGGCCATGACCAGAGCGAGGTTAGCGGGCGTCATCTTTGTGACGCTTTGAGTCTTTTCGTCGAGGAATATCTGGAGGAAGCTGATCACAAAAAGTACGACTCGACGATTGATGGTGGGTAATCGGTGGACGATTTGAATGCACGATGCTGGGTCGTTGGCACTCATTATGCATTCGTTGTACATCTCCGAGGGAATGAGGGGGTCACACAGCTCTCGAAGCCAAAGCTTCATGAGGGAAGCCAGGACGTGGGGGTCATCCACCGATTCCAGACTGTAGTAACCTCGATCTATACGTAGCTTGAGCTCCGATACCGACTCGTTATCACCAGGGACCCGGAAGATTCCCTCCGCCCGAGGTCCCCCCAGGGCGAGAATCCCATCGGCGAGGAAAGGGAGTATGATTGGGACCTTTTGGTGAGGATAATTCCTCTCTTGAAGGCGGATGATGGCGTCGAGAGACTCGCCGAATGTGGAGGGGTTAAACGCGGCATCCTATTCATGTAGTTAGAGCTACTGAGGACTCCACGAGACACAGGACTCACAGCTGCGATCTCAATCTCCGCTATCAGTGGTGGTTTGCCTCTTGGGCCTCTTCTCGATATAGAAGAGAGTCGGCGCAAGCAGTATTTGGCCATGACGTCGATTCGTCCTTGCTGATGGCTAGTGCGCTTCTGAATGAAGCTTTCTAAATAGGTTTCGAAATCCTTCGACGGGGGGAATGTTGAAAGGAGGACGCATAAGAATTGCCAACCCTTGAAGACCCCTTCGCTGTGGAAAAAGTTCGTTAGGGATCGAATGCGAATTCCAGTTGGTCACGTACGTGCTGGGGTTCCCGCTAAGCTGTTTCATGAGCTGACAGTAGATTTCGTCACGCAACTCGCCGTGCATGAGACCTTCGGTAAGGAGCCATCTTTCTTCCTCCAAGACAGAGGTATTTGAGCCTATGAGGGACACAGTTGACCCCGCGAATGAAGTAGTACCATCCGACGGTACACGAGATCCGGAAGTTCGTTCCTTTTCCCGGTCACCCATAATGTGCTGCAAGACTTTGAATATTTTGACTGCATTTTTATGCAATGCGCGATTTAACAGCAGAAGGGGCGATGTTAAGGGTGCCTGGGGACGAATAAGACCTGTAATCAAATGGGAAGGGAACTATCAGTCACCTTCTGCCAAGTCATGAGTTGTTCAACAGGTATCCGACGCTTGAAGATGAAGCCACTTCTGTGGGTAGAGAAATACTGGCGGGCGTAGTCGGATTGGGAGAAGAGCTGAATATCCGATACTAAAGCATCGGGGAACGTTGGGTGTGTCCTGGCGCCAAGGCATAAGTGATGTAAGAGGATGAAAGGAATAGGCCGTTGCATACCCCGTTCTCAACGTAGTGATCGATGGGTTTGGAACGTGGGCTGTTAGGTCCACAGCAATTGGCTTTGCAGCCCGATTTTTCACAGGACTTAACTGGAGAGTTGCGGCTAGACAAAGCGAGTAAGTATCTCCGCGTCTTGCAAACAGGAAAACCATGGCCTCTTACCATGGTTTAGTATGGGTCCGCTGATAGCTCTGCCACCGACAGTAGCTGCAGGGGCAGTAGGGACAGGACGTGAGGGAGATGACGGTATGTCTCTGGACTTTACTCGCAAAGATCCAGGAGGAGACGTATCCGATGGGTACAGCTCATAGTTCGTGGAATCACTGAGATAATGAAGCGCAGGATTCTGCCTAGGTGAAGATTGTTGCTCCTTATCCTTGTCTGATTGAGAACCCGAGTGTTGTTCAAGTTCAAGCTTCTCCAGGGCCGCATCCAAGCTTTGAGGTTGCTGAGGCCGATGTGACGCATACGACGTCGACTTCTGCTTGCCTCGGAGGCTGGAATCAGACTTGCCGCTCGGACTGTCCTTAGGTCCTTTGGTGCTACTGCCATCCACGTCAACTCTGATGCTAGGTGCTACGCTGGATGAAGGAGACGGGGGTTCCGATTGCTCGGTAGCATAGGGAGAACCGGGTATTGGCGTCAACTGAGTGCTAACTGGGTTTAGTCGATTGGAACTAGGAGGACGTAGATCGGCAGCTGATTTACGGTGAGCTTGAGGAGATGCTCGATTTGAAGAGGGTAGCTGAAGAGTATTGGGGGATTGGTAGGCATCCTATTGAGCAGGGATCAATGGCTACTAGATGTGTAATTAATTGGGGCAACATTACCTGAGGTGGGGTCTCGTAAAAGCTGATTCTCGAGGTGCGATCGACCTGAGAAAGCCTCTTTCCCGTCGCAGTATTCTGGACAGATCGTTCATAAACAGTATCCGTATGGATTGAATTACCACATACCTGGAATATTCCGAAAGGTATTACGAACCCTGAAGGGCGCTCCCATACCGTTTCCTCGGTCTTCGTTTGGTAGTAGTACGGTATCCCGCCTCGTGCTTCGTCGCTCAGCTCCCACCATTCTCCGTCCTCACTAGGAGGTAATCTAGCCAGTGGGTCAGCTTGCCATATGCTTGCCCAAGTCCATCAAGGCTCTCACACATAGTTTCCAACTGGTGCATCCCAGCTAACTTGCCCTGTTGCAGGGCAGGCGAAAAAGGGGGTTTGCGTCTAGGGACGACGCGTCAGAGAAACATCTTGCTGCACCTCTCCCACATACCTGGGGTTCTATCAAAGTGACCCAGAAATTGGACCCCCACTTCGCGCCGTCTGGTTCAGCAGCCGGCTCCTTCGGTGGAGGTCGGGCACGGAGTTGGGACTTCTGTTGCCAGGAACCTCTAACGGGCGTGTTGGGGGTCGTACGAGTAGCAGAGGCTCCATTGGAGGATCCCCGCGTTGAATTGTGCAGCTGAGGGGTAACGGGGGTCGTCGCTGAGTTCGGTTGCTGGCCTTGTGCTCTGGGTGATGCGGTGGTGACGGTTGTATTGATAACTAGGGACATAGAGGCAGGTGAGCGGAAATGGCCCTAGTAGCAACACTTTTGGGCGGTCTATCTCGAGCACCAAAGCAGACAATCGAGAGAAATGGAGGAAAGAGGTAGAAGAGGGAATCTACGAAGAGGTACGGAATTGGTGTGGCCTCAATGCCATTGGGCGGGCGAGTAACACACAATCAACATTCAACGCACTAAACCCAGAAAAGAAAGAGGGTCGGATAAATGGTCCCATTTAGCGGATAGATAAGATGGCATGATTAGATTGCCTGGGCTGCCAGGACCTGCTCCTTATGTTTTGGCAAAAGCCTTTTTGACTGCAATAAACCTTGCGCGACTAAGGCCGCCTCCAATGGCCATTGCGCGCCTAGGGTGGGCGTTACCACTTAATGATCAAGAGATGACAGCCATCCATGTAGATCGTCGATCCCGCCTTGATCGTGAGCATGCGTCGAGAAGAATGGTTGGTGCTCCTTCCAGTATCGATAGAATGTGATGGGGTATCATTGCCGTTGATACAGAAACACAGAAAATGCAACCCATTACTTAGGCACCGTCTCAATCCAATCTATGATTAAAAGTCGGAGATCTTCTAATCGTCCTCATCCATGTCCTCCCCGCGTGCCTTTCGCTGCTCTATCCGTGTTTTCATAGCTTCTTTTGCTTTGGCTTCGGCTTCTGATAGTTTTCCTGACTTGGCCATGACCATGAGAAGAGCATGGACAAGTCCGACATGGTTATGCTTTCGGAGGCTGTTTTCAAACTGCGGGTTTGTAAATACACGGTATGCGAAGCACTTGTTCTGTACTCACAGCCCATCGCTCCCGCTTCGCGTTTTCATTCGTAAGGGTAGATAGCAATTCATGTTCAAGCTCTCGGTTCCCTGCTTGCTGTGCTTCCTGGATCTTGCTTTGCAACGTGGGTAAAGGGTCATCTCGAAGGGCGAGAAGGCTGAATTCGAGCTTCAGGGAACATCAGCGCGTCTTGATCATTGCACGATCTGAGAAGACATACAGAGCCCATAGGATATGTGTTTATCCGTGCTTCGATTACCTCCCTGTCGCAGCATGCCCCGCTTAGCTTACCGTGTCAAATTAGGCTAGGGCGCGCGTACCTTGCAACCTTCAACCATCCCTCACCGTCTTCAGAGTAGGCAGAATGCCGCACTGCATGGGGTTTCAGGCCATCCAATTCATACAGAGCGCCCATGACGGGCAGGTAAACCACAAAGTGATACGCATCCTCTGATTTCCGTGGAAGATTGAGACCTTCAAGAGAGATGGCGCTCGGTGGCGACAGAGTGTTGTGGGCTTCGCGCAACCAGTCCGCGCTTGTGATTACGAGTCCCCGAGTTTGTGGATCCATCCCCGTTGAGAAGCTCACCAGTTCCCCGAGTTGGGGCCCAGTCGGCAAGGAAGGGATGTTTCCAAGGGCATTGAGAACTGCGAGGGTAGCACATGCGTTGTTTACGACTTGATGGGCAAAGAATCCTTGGAAGTCTGGATCATACGTCCCTGAGGAGGAGCCAGGACCCGACTCTGAATCCCCCGAGGCTACCCATTTGAAGAGGAAGATGAGGGCGTGCAAAGGCTGGAGATTCGCCAGCGAGTCGGAATCAAGAGAGTAGAGGTCATCAACAATTAAAGGCACGCCTAGAGTTTTCAAAAGCTCTCTGTGAGGGGGTCAGATGGGCCTGGATTCTCGAGAAGTCGAACATACGTGAAGACGCCAGGGTCCGATTCGGTCAGCTGCCATCCACTTTGCTCCTCGTCCGACATAGTTCTTGTGTGGTAATGCCGTTTAAAGCTGGTATTAGGTTTGATAGGTGCAGTTCAAGACGAGTTCATGACGCGTCGAGCATCTCCGCACGTATCCCACGTGCCTCGTGGAAACGCGCATTTGGACATCCGCTTGTTATTTCCGTTCATCCAACCACGCAGTTCAAGCGTTGCCTTGTCACAATTTGCCATGTCTGTTCCTCCCGGACAATCTCCTACAAGCCCCGGTCCCTCCGATCCCAAAGCAGTGAACCGGGCGCGGTTTGAATTGGAATTGGAATTCATCCAAGCACTGGCGAATCCCTATTACCTTCATTCGCTAGCACAGCAGAATATCTTTGAGCAACCGGCCTTTGTCAACTATCTCAAGTACCTCCTTTACTGGAAAGAGAAAGACTATGCCAGGTTCCTTCAGTGCGTGTTCATTTCGCTTCCGGTGTAGCAGCCGGGCAACAGCCTAAGGCAGCTGACATCCTGGACACAAGTTACCCGCAAGCGCTGCATCACTTGGAGCTTCTGCAGCATCCCCAGTTTCGCGCAGATATGAAGAAAGATGAATTTCTCCGAGATTATCTACAGCAAAAGCAGTTCGATCACTGGCGGACCTGGTGTGTTTCGACTTTTTCCTTTCTCGACTCCCTTGGACCTGATATAACTCAATGGTCGTCAGGCGAGACCCTAAATATACAAATCCCTCGGACAGCAGTCCCATCGAGGAAGAATCAGCAGACAAGCAAGTTCCTGTTACTTAATGTGCTGTGATGCTTTCCGTGTCGACTCGCCTCGACCTCCTTTTCCGCATCGGATACAACTCAGGGTCCTGTGGAAGCACGACCACGCGCAAGTAATTGTCCCGACAAAGATCTATATGCTGCGACCTGCCATCTTTTTTGCTCCCAAGTCCTGGTACCGGTGGAAATTGGTGTGAGGGAACCGGCGCCCATGTCCAGACCTTTCGGTGGTGTAAATATACACGAAACTTCAACCCGATGATAGGACCTTTTCAATTGTTGGAATTCAAAGTGGATTCCCGCCGTGACTACCAGTCCTTTCAAGGACCAATCTCTCAGGGAGGGGACAAGTGCCGTGGGGCAGTGATAATACAGAAATCGGCCATCTACGCTGCATCCGTTCCTTGGCGTCTCAACTGAAGGGAGGGGTATAGGTACCCGTGCAGCGCTCACTGGTCATCCGCCTGACCTGTCGGAGACCTTCTTGTTTCATCCAGCGCTCTGCAGCCACCGAATACGGGCCCACCGGACAGTGTTTCAACTCCTAATCTCAACGTTAACCTTAACCCCTTGAGCCACGGAGCGCTGGGCGCTCGAGCTCTCACAAATACCTAGACTCGCATCCAGTACCGTTACCCTGTGTTTGCGTTTTGTTTGCTCAGATCCCAATGACAAACACATGATGCGATGTACAAAATATTATGAAAGCGGATTACAAAGATTGCGCAAACAAAAGCAACACAGGGTAAGGACTGGGACGCACGAAGCACTTTTAGGCGGGACCCCCAAACGTGACAAAGACTTAGCGAAATTTCGCGCTCGCTTCGACAACCCATCCTTCAACAAAAGGTAAACTCGTCTTAAGACCACTTCTCTTGTGATGGTGCTGTATAGAAACCTTTACCGGGATAATACTAAATTAAATCATCCTTAAAGTACCCATTTTTTTCGAAGTTACAGCACTGGTAGGTAGAAAGTTGTGGAACCAGGAGGAGCAGGTGCCGTGACAGGCCGTGGTGGGTTCAAGGCACCCCTCTACTTGAAAGTTACTGTCTGAGGCAATGATCCCAAAATTTGCCTATGTCCCTGACATATATTGTGCATGTTTGCACTCTGACCTATAGTACAGCTGGCAGCATGCTGCATGCCCATGCCAGGGATGTCACTCTTGGGCTCTCTCTACCCTCCCTGCCAACCTTCTTGAACCCATTAATGTCCTTTGGATATGTGTACTCACCGGGGTAGCAGAGTGTATATTTCAAGTAAAAGTTGAACTGTCATGAGTCATATATTCAGTCTGGCTCAAGGAGGAGGAGGAGGAGGTCTGGTTCAGTGTGACACTTTACTCTAGACATGGATGTCATCGTTTCTTTGGGTAAAGTTAACTTATAAAACAATGCAAATCTATCTCCAGACTCAGGATGATCAAAAATTTTACTCAATCTGGTTGAAATACGTTGATGAAGACCCAATCGTTGCCTCGAGGCCATCGAAATGCCCCAACTCGACCCGCGCAACGGCTAAGTCTTTTGTGACATTCCGTGACACGCCAAAATGTGCCTCGAGTGTCCCAGCCGTTACCTGACGGTAACCTGTCACTTCGTGACATCAAAGGTGTGACCGGCTCAGGTCACGGCTGGTCGCGAGCCTAACAAATACCCGCCAGCGCTTAATGAGGGTTCGTGGGAGTTAGGCTTAGTCAGCACTGCGGTCCCTGTTGAACGCTGGCAACGAAGGCCCCGCTCAGTCACCTAATCTCGATTCCGCCGCTCACAACGATAGTCGGTGACCACCACAATCCACCATAGCCGGCACAATTTTGCCTTCAGATGGACTATGGAACGACAACAAGATGCCATTGAGGAATACTTGCTCACAGAACCTTTGAATTCCCAAAGAACATCGTCCGTCGACCTCGACCGAGATGGTTCAATCCCTCACTCTAGCCTGGGGTCTAGCCGGCATCTCGCATCGGTAGTCGAGAAGAAGCGGCTGTGGTGGCGAAATGCATTAGTGAACGCTCTGTTTATCGCGGGTTGGTGCGTCATAAGCCCCTTTCTTTTAGGCTAAGTAAACTGATAACGACTGAAGGTTTGGATTTGCGACCTTACTTTCTGTGTACAACAAATGGATGTTCTCGCCTGCATACTACGGATTTCCAGCACCCTTGTTCGTCACGACCATGCATATGGTCGTACAGTTCGCATTTGCTGCACTATTTCGATACGCCTGGCCACATCTATTTCGGCCTGCGCATGACCCCACCCCGAAAGAATATAGGTAAGCATGTCGTCTCTCGCCGTTGCCGCCGTAGGAGCCACAGAAATAGCTCGGCAGTTGGGCATGGTTTGCCAGGGTTTGCCTTCTTTGAGTTGAAACCCAATTCGCTCGCATATTCGCATCCTGCTTCGGTTAGCATCGAATAAGCGCTGACGAACGCGTTATGTAGCACAAAGGCGGTCCCGACAGCTGTGGCCACAAGTTTAGACATCGGCCTTTCGAATCTGTCGCTGAAAACAATCACGTTGTCGTTCTATAGTGAGTACCGTCCCGTCTTCCCTGGTGTATCCCGCTGACGCAACTCAGCTATGTGCAAATCGTCTTCCTTGGTGTTCGTTTTGCTATTCGCGTTCCTCTTTCGCCTGGAGCATTTTTCCTGGAGACTTGTCGGAGTCATATTTCTTATTTTTGCTGGTGTTCTCCTGATGGTGGCAACCCAGACTCATTTTGTTTTTGGGGGGTTCATGCTTGTCATTTCGGCAAGTGCCATGGGAGGTCTTCGTTGGAGTTTGACGCAGATATTGCTGAAAAACAAAAAGATGGGCATGGACAATCCAGCATCGACTATATTCTGGCTGGCTCCAGCCATGGCAGTATCCCTCGCCATCGTCAGCTTGGCTATTGAAGGATGGCCGACCCTTTTCCAAACCAAGTTCTTCCAGGATGCCAGCCATATCGCATCAACGCTGTTCTATCTCAGTTTCCCCGGCGCAATCGCGTTTTTCATGGTGTTGAGTGAATTCTAGTGAGTAAGTTTGCTTGGCTACGACTGTGATGTGACCTCATGTTCCGTAGTATTATTCAACGCACAGGGGTTGTGCCCATGTCGATAGCTGGGATTGCCAAGGAAGTCTCGACCATTACCATCTCAGCATGGTTCTTCGGCGATGAACTTACACCACTCAATATAACTGGCGTGGGCGTGACGGTGGCTGGTACGTACCCTCGGAATTGGAGGTTTCACCCTTGCACCCGGTGTCGAATCTCACCGTTATTCAGGTATCGTGCTCTTTACGTACCACAAATATCGGAAATCTATCGACTCTCCAATCCCGCTGGACGCACATGGAAATCCCATTTCCGATGGTGATGAGGTACTCGCCGACCTTGATGCAGAGGATTCGGAAAGAGCGCATCTGACTGCGCACCACTATCACACGGACGAGCCTGACGAGGTGAGAATAAACGCCCTGGTAACGTTACTCCGACCGTTGAACGCATCATTATCAAACAGGACGATGGACAACCAGAGCGACAAGTGCATCCAGTTGCGTTCAGAAATGAGCGGCCGTGAACGACCCGATGGGCGCCTCCGCCTCCGCCCCGCGACTAATAAGGACAAGGGTCCGCTTTGGATGGCGATAACCCCAGGTCGCCAGGACGAGAGTCGGATGGGGACATCGAGGGCTGTCGGGGCGGCAAATTGGCACGGTGTTGGCGGATATAAATCAGGGCTGCATGCGCCTCGATGAGGTCACGGGCCTCACGGCCTTATCTCAGGAGCTGGACCGGTCGGCAGCGTTGCGCAGGCGATGGTGGGCATGGTGTAGAGTTTGTGCAGATCTCTTGACATGATCAACCAAGGGTGTGAACGGATAAGCGGGCGGCTGCGAGAATTCCACGAAGCCCGTGGAGAGCCGGCCAGCCGGAGCCCGGGGAGACATGGCCGAACTGGCAAAACGAGGAACCCGCGGTGATGAGACGCATGCAGGCCACGTGTGATTAGACTTTGGATCACGATTGGACCGTTTGTCAGCGGGGTGACGCGTTTCAGAAATAAATAAATCGGACAGAAAAAAGCAGTGTGAAGATTTGTCATGGATGCTTCCTGATTGGGCGGATCTCGATACGAGATCGTGACTCCCGTCACTCTGGCTTTGCTCTTCTGGAGGTCACTCTGGCCGAATGACACGCTCTGTCCTATCATAAAAGCCTCTCTTTTTTCCGTCCACCGTTGCCTCCTCCCGCCATGGAAGATACTTTTCAGTTCATCATAGAGTCGCCCCAGCACAACACTGGCCACAAGAAGCGGCCCAGGCTCGTCACCTCCTGCGACAACTGGTATGTCTCTTTTTTACACACCCTTAACAGCCCCCTCTCACCCCCACCAGTCGTCTTAAGAAAATAAAGTGTCTCCAGCCGTCGCCAGAGACAAAATGCGAGGCCTGCAAGGCTGCAAAGATCCCCTGCCGATTCAAGGATCGCGAGCGCTATTTTGCGGAGCGGAGCAGGGCAATCGCTGGGCCCAGTGTCAATGCCCCTGCCTACGGCGCCGACCATAGGTACGCGCCTCACCCGATGCCCCGGGCTCGCGACTCATCCACCTGTGAATCCAGACACGACTCGAATCCCGCGCTAGATGCGTTCTCGGTGGCTTCCAGCTCATCCAGCCCCTCCCTGTCTAATGCTGCCCTGCGCTCCAACTCCCATTCGCCGAAAGCCAGCGGTCTCGTCTCCCCCGAGGGCGAGGCGAACGGTCGCTATCCTTACCCCTCCGACCCGCGTAGAGGGGACCCTAATTACCGGTATGTTTTATCGCGATTGCCCTGCTTTCCAGAGCTCAACCTCCCCCGTTAGGCATAGCGCAAATTCCTCTATTTCATCATTCCACAGTCGCAACAACTCTTACGGATACTCTAATTATGCGGGCTCTCCCGCACCTGCACTCCACCAACCTCTTAATTCCAGACCGCCAACGCAAGCCGATTACCGCCATGTTCAGCTCTTCGATCCCGACCGGCCACATTATCCTCATCCCTCCCTAATTCATCAATTCGTCCAGGCTTTCTTTGAGAACAATCTTGGCAATGAGTTCCCTTTCTTAACCTACGAACAATTAATGAACGATGCATGGGAGAACCGCCTGCCACCCGCCATTGCTAATGTTGTGGCTGCTATGGCTTCCAGGTTAGTCTCAGCAAGTGCCCTTCATAACGCCATCTCATCGAACTGGTCAGATATTCTAATGTACCTGAACTTACAATTCGGGGTCTTCACAATGTCGCGGAGGCTTATCTGGAAATGGCAAAGGTGTGTGTCTGAGTACAGCAAAGCAACTGAGCTCAGAGGCTGACCAGATTCACAGACCCAGGTGGCCACACCCCCGTCGATGGAAACGCTGCACGCCATCATGCTCATTGCCTGGTCGGAGTACAAGAATAATAGACATCCGAGTATGTGTGACTGCCGCCACTCCCATACAGTGTACTGATTGTTGGTATCCAGACTTCCGACACTTCACTCACAACGCTGTCACGATGGCTCAAGACCTTGGACTCTCAGATCCAGAACCCCCTGTGCAGATCACAGACGCTGAGCGTCGCCGGAGGCAACTCACCTGGACAAACATCTTGCAACTGCATACGATTGCAGCAGCAAACCGTGCGTAATTGTCATATACCTTAGCTCAATCTCCTAGTTGTAGATAGGACATTTATCGCTGCTCCCATTATCGCTCTGTTTCCCCGTACATAGATTCGCATCATTCTCGACTTTCCGGATACTGGCATATCACCCCATCTACCTTACTTCCGCCTAGTAATATTATCTCCACGCCATGTTGGCAACCTTACTCCACACCTATACTAAGTCTCATTATTGGTGCCCAGATGCAGGTTGATGCGAGGTTCGGGGGAGCGGCGGAACGCGTTGTCAGCTGCTAACGTCAAGCTCGTTCTTCTCGCTGAGGTGGGTTGAAACCGAGGGTGACGGTATGTGTTCTAGTCTTGGGCGACCGGTCTGACTCGGCGATCTGTAGCGAAATGGAAGCGGTGATCCAGAAGCTATTATTTGGGCCTTCTGTGGCCCCTCCTTCATGATGCCCCTCCTCGAGGCCCCGATCGAGGAATCTGCAGGGAACTGTATCGAGCAATCAGAAGTGCGAAATGAACGCCTCTCGCCCTACAGACATATGAATACGAGAGTTATACTTACATGCGCAGGCCCGTATCATTTACTTCATGTTAAAGATCCGCTAACTGCTTGCTGCGAGCAAGCCGAGTATGTATTCTGATGACGAAGTGCATGGGAACGTTGATGACTATCGCGGCTTCAGATATACAGCGATGTCACAGGGCGCACAAACTACATCTTGGCGCCTGGCACGGAATCGGACGAGACAGCTTTCAAATTTACCTCTAAGACGCAGCTGTACTAACAAGTCTTTATGAGGTTTGCACCATTCTCATACTTGAAGTGACGATCTACAGGTTACAGGTGTCTTGATGCCTGCAATGCACCAAATTAATGTCAAAGCTCACACAATCGCCAGTCCCGTCTTAACGTCACCCGGCCAGTCACTCACTGGGGGCTGGGCAAACGAATTGGAGAACGATCGCGGTTTACTCACCCAGGGCCACCCAAAAACTCAATGGTGATAGGAAAACGGGTAATAATAAGACATCCAGCGCTTGGATTGCCGCCAATAACGGTCTTCAACCATTACCTCAACACACGGACTGCAAACAGTACCATAAAAGGCCTTTCGACGACACAGCTATAGGACAGCAGCCGCGTGCGACTCGAGCCTTGATCTCAAACATCCCACCCAGAACCCATGTAAAAATCTAACGACCACATGCTAAGGCTGATACAAGGTATTGATTAACTATCAGAACGATTATTCTCGTGTTTTCAACTGTACCCGATCTAAGAGCCCAGCCGTGTCAAACAGTTTCTTGCCCTGTATAGACGATGACCATAGCTCTTCGATTCCCTTCGCGTTCATTAGGCGCCTTTGTGGCGTAGGCAGTGGGTAGGTGTTTTCCACAGGCTTTGGTTCAGCGCGGGTTGGCAACAAGGAATCCCACCCATCTTTGCTTACTACTCTCTGGACCGGCGTTGACTGGCGCTATCGTTGCAGGTGTTGAAGAGCCCCCACCCTGCGCTGGCGTCCTCCTCGGCCCTCCCACTTCTCTCACAGTTCTCCCCCTCACTCTCCCGTTTCCTGCGGGGTCCTGATGAGCGATGGCTGCAAACTCTGACTCGGCGTTCCTTGTGGCTGCCTATATGCGAATCTCTTCCCTTGCGATCGCGCTATATGAGTGAGCGGGTTCTGCTCAGAGGATAATGTAGAGGATAATGCTAATGGACCCGTGGTAGCTACTTGGAAACCGCTCCGACTGCTTACAAGTTCTACAAGGAGCATTGGGAGCACCGGCGCTTCAGGTTCGCAGCCCCTTTTACTATTCAATGGAAAGCTTCAGCTTACCTGTTCGTCAACAGCATATCCGTTCTCCTATTCATCTTGATTCGGTACGGCGGTCTCCAGTTCTCTTGAGATTAACATACTCAACGAGTTCGCTCGTGCAGATTCATCAGCATATTGACGCTAACGATAAGCAATGTAACATGCTCTGCACTAGCGTCGAGCTTGCGAAATTGACCTAGTGCCTTAGGCCGGCTTCTTTTACAGCAAGTTCACGATAGAGACCTGTGGTCGGTTTTACCTTCTACCTCCGATATTCAAAGGTGTGCCTCCTAGCTCCATGTCTCGTGGAGCCCTGTCCCTGAACACGCGGGTTCTCAGTGTTGCAGGCGATGGTCTCTCAGGCCATTCTTGGAGTACGGTGAGAATTCTCCATGGCTTGGAGTGACGAAGCGAGCTTATCATGTGAATGGCCACCTCATTAGTGCTTTCAACCTCTCTCGCAGGTCGAAACGAGTCGGGTGGGTTCTATTGGGTGTGTACTTCGCCGCCACCGTGGTGAGTCTTCGTCGTTGTGAACGGGGTGATTGCAACCTGATGCGCCCAACAGCTCCAGTGGGTTACAACCCTGTACCAGAGAAGCCGTACGTTCAACTACAGATCTGACATCCAATGATTGACAAGAAGCCCTCATGTAGCGCTCCTCGATCGTCTTCCACACGTGAGTGCCCTCAAGGTGGTTCTGAGCTTCCTGCTGATCAGCTCCATTAATGGCAGGGAAAGTAAGTGTCCAAACGGTTCTCTCGTGGGGGTTGAGCAATCTTAACTTTTCCGCACGTGTAGCTGCCGTGCTTTCAACGAAGCCCATCAACTTGAACTAGGCGCATGGATCTTCTACGCCATTTCGATGATCTACGATATTGGCATCACCGCGATTTCGATATTCTATTTACTCAAGTTCAAGCTCGTGATGAAAAACACAGTGTACGTTAACATTCAAGTTGCAGGGCGTTTCTTCTCGTCGGACCGTAGTTGACACGCTTATCGAATAGGATGGCGAAAGTGACACGAATGTCGGTTAAGCACGAATCGCTCATATCCAATTTGACTAATTGGTTCTTAGGATGATGTATGACGGGCTGGGGTATCTACTTGTGCTGACTGGTGAAACCTCTCTTTTTTAACACGCTTTAAAGTGGACTAAGGGGTTGGGTCTACAGGCACCAATGTGTTGAATCTCGTGCTGTACAAAGCGACATCAGAGGTTCAGGTATGGCCCACTTCCCTGTCCCGTTTCTCTGACAATGACTGATGAACTGTGCTCTATTGAATAGACTGCTGGGTGCGCATGGTTTCTCGACCTTTCCGTGGATCTTCATCTCAGTATCTCGATAGGTCGTCCCTGGGCTACTGCGTATCTTGGATCATGTCGCAGAGGCTCCTCGTCCATCTCTATGGTACGTGATATCCCGGCGCTTCGTTGATTATACCCATGGCACCCATTTACTCTGTTCCTTTCGTTTCAGATGCCTCAAGAGAGAGGCAAGAAGGAAGCTATGCGGAAGCTGTCACTCTCAGCCAAAATATTGGTACTGCTCGAGACGTTAGCCGAGTTGTCCGAGCTCAATTCGACCGCAAGCACGGGGTTCCTTTCGATTATTCCAGGCCGACATTTGAGGTCGAGCCGTCTAATCCAGCTACCCAACAGGTTGTGTTCCCTGAGGACGTCGGAGTGCAGGTCAGGGTTGAACGGACAGTACGGCGTAATCGACATAACAGGGGTTATGAATTGGAGGACTATACATCACGACGGAGCCGGAACGAGATATCTTCACGAGTACATATAGGCGATGCATAATTCATGCATCGGAATTGTAGCAATATCTCCATAGCATACTTATAGATACGGGATTAAAACAGCAGCGTTGCTCCAGGTGGTTGGACTGACTTTGCTCTGAGCCCCACACTAAGACTCCGCCCCGGGTTTGACGCCCAGCGCCCATCATATCAACATGCTGTGTTTGCTATCCCACGAGCATGATGAGCAACCACCGCCAGGACCGCCTAGGTGGACTTGGACCCTCTAGGTTATTGATTAACCACCAGCCGGTCCCCGACGTTGACGTCGAGTTGCTGCATTACGATCCATCCTAGAGGCCGGGCCTTACACGGATTGTCAGCCAATATTCGAGGCAGGCTCCTCTCAAGTCCAGATCTCAAGCTTCATATAATGCCCTCCAACGTTCCTGTTCAGCAGTTCATAATGGAATACACAACTCAACAGTCTACCGGCGTCTCGGTCAGTTCTACTTCCTTGCCACTTGGTCATTCCACTGAAAGAGAGGGGACTGACTATGTGCCTCCCGTGTGTATTTCTCCTACTTATTGATATAGATCGTTCTCGTCGCATCGCTCCTCTCCTTCATTGCGGTCCTGACCTTGCTCGTGGCTATCTCCGTACGTGTTCATGCCACGCCTGCATATACATGGCCCCCTCACCTACCTGCCCGTAGTTGTCTGCGTTCAATACAAGGCGCTCAATCGATCGGTTCCTATTTGTCAGGACCCATGCCGCTGCATACTTCATTTCGCTGATGCTATGCTGGCTCCTTCAATGTGAGGTTAACCTCTGTAGCTTGCGCGCATTTAGCTGACCACCATTTGAAGCTATCGCCTCGGTCATGAACTCTCATTGGCTCAAATACAATGCGATCTTCCCTGGCAATTTCTGCGATGCACAAGGCATGTAAAGTCTGACTAGCCTCGGCCTTTCCATCATTGCAGGTCACGCGGCTAATTGAAACTGATTAGGCGCCCTGAAGCATATTGCAGACGTCGGCGCTGCAGTCTGGACATTTGTGGGTTCAATTTGACATGTTACCTGAGTTCCCTTCTTAATTTCCTTGACATTGTTTAGGTTATGGCAGCCAACACGTTCACTCATCTCTTTCTCGAGCTTGACCCCAAAAGATACGCCATGTGGATTGTCCTTTCTGGTGGCTGGATCTTCACTGGCATCATCGTTGGTGCTGGTACAGCTGTGGCCAACGCAGACAAGACTCGAGGGCCGTTCTGTGAGTCGAAGCCTCCAATGGCAGTCCGGCGCCCAGTGCTAATTGCTAAACCTCAAACAATTAGACAACGTCAACGGCGTGGGGTGCTGGATATCTCCGGAATACGAAGTCCAATTGGTCACGTAGGTCCTCATTTCACTTTGCAACCTGCATTGTTCACCTATTTTAATACCGTACAGGTTGGGCTATATGATTGTGAGTAACTTCCCCTTCATGCCAAGTATAGACCCAGCTAATGCCCTAAAAGATGCTATCGAGCGCCCTACTGAGTACCATCCTATATGTCATGACCTTCCTGCGTCTGCGGGGTAACATCGTCGGAAACGGCTGGAAGCTCTCGTTTCGCCGTGTCGGTAACTCTGGTGACAAGTACTTCTCCAATAACAGAACCATGCTTGTGGCTAAACAGATGCTGCTGTGAGTACCCTTATTTTAAGTGTGACCATCAACTCATGTTTTCATAGATTCCCGGTCAGTTCTATTCTGCTCCATAGCACTTTCTATTCTAATCTTGGCAAATTCACAAACCGCCACAGCTCGCCTATTCAATCCTAATCTTTCCTCTTGCCATTACGCGGTTCATCGCCTGGTCCGGCAAAGCTGTGCCCTTCGAGTTGACAATTTTTAGGTTTGTATTGTCACATCCTGCACCTTCGGGACGGGAGCTAACCTGAAGTCACCCCATCTTAGCGTGTCAATCTACATGCTTTCAGGGTTCGTCAATGTCTTCCTGTTCACCACGACTCGCCGAATCCTCCCCCTGTCATCAATGCGGATCGGGAACTGGTACCTGGTCCCAAGCTCGCGTCCCACAATGGACTCCGACGAAGGCGACGACTCTTTTCGAAGGTCGGAAGACCGGGCAGAGAAGGGAGTCTCTAAGATGGTCACATTCATTTCGGAACCCACCACGATCCACACACCTCCCGGCCGCAAGGAATCTCGCCGACCCCCAGAGCTAAATCTCAGCAACAATCGCGATAGCTTTGCTAGCATGTACAGCGATCGTGAAGGGGTGTGGATTCCCCCAATCAGTTCCCATTGGAGCGTCGATACGCCACCTCTGCAAAAGTCTAGTAGAATGTCCGTATACCTACAGAACATTGCCACAGCCGCTGCCAAGATCTAAAGTTGTAATCTCTATATCGAGCGTCTAGTTAGATACCATGAATGAAGCATTGTACAAATTTCGTCCGTCCTAGCTCGGTCCATTCGAGATGAGTGATAAGCGTCGGACACCCTAGATCTCCTGGATTTTAACCCAAATGATCCCAAGGCAGGGGTCCCAAAAACAGGGTCGTATCTCGCTCGCGATTATCTGGACACCAGTCAAGAAGGGGACCCAGTTCTGGGAACGACACATAGTATGAGTGGAACCGATAGAAAGGGTTTCTCTGTTGTCTCTTCGACAGGAGGAACGAGCGGCATCCGTAGAGATCCGTTGAATAAGGAAGGTATCCATTTACACGCTGCAAGCCGAAATCAAAACCAATCAATCATCAGCCAAAAGGCGTAGAACAGAAAACTTACCTCTCCCTCCTGAGCAATTAAGCTGTGTTGCTCATCCTCTGGATCGACCCCAATGTAGTAGAACCGGTTCCGTGGCCATCGAATAGCCTTTCTATGAAGATCCGTGAAGCGCGCTTTCTTGAACCCGTACCCAACAACTGTGATGCGTTTTGGTATGCGGCCGGTGAATTCACGAAATCGGGCGATGGAGAACAGCAGGTTTTGGTACGAATCTAGAGCATAGTTTTCGGTGGTGGTGCGGTCAAAAATTGGATCCGATTTGGGTTGATCCAAGAGCTTCGCGCTCAATGCTAGGCGGTAGTATGACTCTGCCTCTGTGGAAGGTGAGGTCGGGCGAGTTTGTCCTCTATTAGCGATCAGTTAGGATCATACCGAGGAGACTGGCGCAAGAACATACCCAGAGAATACCAAGAGCGCTCGTGTATCATTTCCCGCAAGGTTCGCTCTGAGGAGAGAGGGGACCATTTAAGTGACTTGGTCTAGAACAGAGGTGAATGAAAATAAGTTACCCGTGCAAGATGTGGTCGTAGAACGCAGCTATACGCTTTGAGCCTCGTTGATAGGGTTCAAGGACCCAGTCATTTTCGTCCAGCCTTGAGGCTGCGTCTACACCTTTCCAGATAGCATGGCAGGGCACTACAATCAGGTGATCGAGGCTGGAAAGTTTGCTGGGTCGGTTGATAGTGGAAAGCAATCCTGTGGCGGACGAGAGCTGGTAGCCTTTTGGTGATGAGCCAGAGAGGTAGAAGCGAAGATTTGACACGAGGGAGACCACACAAACGGCAGCCAGAAGACCGACGGCAAGGTTTGTGGCACGCGACCGGGTGAGCAAGGTGTCCAAGAATCGCCGTTTAGGCGAAACAGATCTTCTGAACGTTTTTCGCCTCTCTCCAGAGACTGGTGCTGGCAACATCCATGTACCCCTCTTGTCCGGAATCTCGCGACGCAGCGTAAAGATTGATGTGGTTGTGTGTAACTCTCAACTTTGCAACTCGGGAGTCGTGTTGTGCCGATCAAGTTGCTTTCACACGGTAAAGCACTGGCACGACACAGAGATCCACAGAATATTAAGTAGGGACAGGGATAGAAAGCCTAGAAGCGTGCTCAGAAGTGGTCCGTAAGCATCGTCTACACATTGTCTCTAGTCTATGCATTTTCTTCTGATCATTGGTGTAGGTTGTCAGTAGATGGGGCAAAATAATCATAAATGGGTTCACTGCGAGTGCGCATGTTTAGAATACTCCCTCTCGACAGCCCACTGGACCGCTTCCAGCACGTCGTTGGCTGTATGGGTCGGAGCATGTGCGGGAGGCCCTTGCTCGGGGTTATAGACACCAGTTTTTACTAAAACGGAGTTCCACTGAGCAGCATTGGCACCAGCAATGTCTGGTGGGTTCTTAAGTAATGTTAAAGGATAAGGGTACTGAAAGACAGCTTACCGGATTCCGGATTATCTGTTGAATGAAGTTTTAGGTGTGAGTAACTCTGGACAGGAGCAACCGTGCGCTTACCACCGATCATGTATCTACATGTCCAATGAGTCACTTCCTTCACGAAAGTACGGGATACTCACAGGCTACTGGGCTTGGAAGATGATCCGTATTCCTCGTTAAATCGTTGCTCTAGGACCTCCTTCGTAAAGTCGTAAGTGGCCTTTGTCGGTTTGCCGTACTGGACATAGGGGTACTGTTTCCCGGTGATGGCCTTGGGGCGCGCCGGTTAATATGGGACACCCGATGCGAGTGAAAAACAAAACGACTTGCTTTGAATACTGCTTGGAAAGCTTCCTTGAAGCCACCCTGACCTATTCTCGGGCGAGGAAAGTCCGAACCCCAGAGCAAGTCAGGATTGCAGAATGTGACCTCCACCGGCTTCTGTTGCTTTTCCACTGGTACCCATGGTCCTCCGATGATTCCGCCAGATTGCAGAATATCAGAAAGAATCTGCACTGTGGCAAGATTAGTGTTCCGCCTGGTGAAATGGTCAAACCGGCACTCACCATCGAGAGCCCAATTGCGAGGATCATGAAACACAAAGACGGCGGAGATGGGTAATTTTGAAAAATCGGCCGCCTGCGAATCAAGCAATCAGGCTTACGACTCTGGTGCTGTAGGGAGTCAGCCATACCTTTGTGCTCTCTTTCTCGGCTTCGGTCAGTTGGTGGAACGGCCAAGTTCTGTCAAAGGAATTAGCGTTTAGGCAGAGTCGCCGGCATCCCTCCACTTACGACGGGTTCCATGCCAGAACATCCAGTGTCGTATATACACGTTTGAATCCGTATCTAGACCGTCAGGATGAGCTTTCATAAAGGATTCATGACTGAGAAGAGCGTACCCTTCCGCGACCCGTCGAACCGTATCGAGTTTACCTCCAAGAACGAGGATAGGCTCGTCGGCAAAGCGGCGGGCGTGTTTCTTCAATATCGTATGTGACTGGATGTATTGAGAGTGCTCAATCTTCACGGAAGTTGAGTGAGCCTCGAATTGCACGGGGCGTAGAAGCCATACAATACCTCAACCCCCAATTTCGCCGAAAGAGATTTACATCTCGCCTCTTCACTCACACCGCCCCCGTTTGTGAGCTATAGGCCTTACTCTCAGTAAGAGGGCCTTCTCCAAGTTCTATTGAATGGTACTCACGAGCAGGAATGGTATCTTACTTGTGAGGATACGTGAGCACTATGTAATATCAGGCGGGGGAAGGCGGCGCACGTTCGAAAAGGATTCTCCCCCGCGAGGATGTTCAACGCCTTCTTTGCTTCCGGTAGGACTTGGGCACCACGAATCAATACCCCGTCCTTTTACACATATACATGATGAGTCAAGATCAGTGAGGAAAACTCTTTGAGGTATAGATTCCTTACTATGTCAAAAACGAAGGCAAGTGGGGGTGCCTTCCTCCCCGATGCAGTGGTTTGCAGATACCGAGTCTTCAGAAAGGGCATGCTAGGCTTGTTATGCCTAGGGGAAAGCACTCTGAGAGCTTTCGACATGCTTGTGGTCGACATTGACTGGTCGGAAACGCCGGGAAGACGTTGGCGGACGTCATCAGAGTCACAAGCGCTCGTGGAACGTGGGGACCGGTAACCTTGTTTGGCGTGGGAGTGACGGCGATTAGTACTGCGATGCTCAACCAACTTGTTCTACATAGTGCCCTCATGTCTTCTCTCTTTCCAAACAAGCACCCGCGTAGAGCAGATGCATCGCCCTCAATCTCGCTGGAACGAGGTGGATACAGGATGCGTTCTACACGCACCACTGGCCCTATTCCTCGCCTAGAATTACCGGGGACCCCCATGCCATCACTGCGACATCGACCTCGACAACCGGCAGGTTATCGATGGAACTTCAGTCTCACAGTGTTGCTGGCTTTTCTGTCTATCTCGTGCCTCACATGCTTTGCATTTGCTTACTATCTCTTTACCTCGAGGTGGGAGCTCATTTCGTGGGACAAACATGCCGACTTGCGGGCTGATCGTCATCTGCAAGCCACCGCGCCGCGCCCGCATAACACGACCCCGCCTGGACTTCTGCCAGGCCACAAATATCTGGCATATCTCCCACACTCTGGGTTTAACAACCAGCGGATCGCATTGGAGAATGCTATGACTCTGGCGCGCCTCCTCAACCGATCACTCCTTGTCCCTCCCGTCCGATTTGGAGCCAAACCGATACGGTACCTACCATTCACTACTCTGGATCACAGTCTCCGGCTGGCCGCTTCTGACGGCTTGGAACACTGCGGCGACATCCCTCCTTACCTCACTCTCCCTGTTGACTGCCTTGACCACTCCGACTCGACGTTGGTTTCCTGGAACACCCTTTTCAACATGTCGCAAATCGAGAAGGAGCAAAACCTCATTCATTTGGACTCTCTGTCTCCGATCCGATACCTAGATACTCTCACATCCCAACCTGATGGCGTCTTACAACTCAGGGACGAATCGCCCTACAACTTTCGTTTCGAGGATGGCGCACATTCGTCGTTAAGCAAGTACATCGAATCAATACCCATAGAACAACTTTCAGATATTCAACATACTGTCCTCCAATTTGGAAGCCTTTTCGGAACCACTCGTCTTGCCCTTGGAGTGCAAGGCTCTGCCGCCCTCCTCAGGATTCGTAGGATGATGGTGCTGGAAAATCCAACACTCAACGCCATCGTGGATGCTATTGTTTTGCGCTTGGGGGGAAATTCATATATCGGCCTCCATCTTCGAATAGGTGATGGAACCTTCTACGACAGGAAAGAGATCACAATCCAGGAGTCATGGCGCTTCCTTCTTCAGCGGGCAGGCTGCTCTGACCTTGAAATCGAAGGAATCAGCCGTTCCTATGGCATACAGCTGCCCTTGGATTCGTTCCGACGGTTCCCCCTAGATGCAGAACCCACTACTTTCCAATCCTGGTCACAGTCACAACACATCCGACATTCCTCACCTTCCCTTTGCGCCCTTTCCACCCCTATCTTCATCTCCACAGACTCAAAGAATCCCAGAACCGACCCAATACTGCTTCCCTTCAGACAGGCCTTTCCGTCTGTCCGCTTCTTAATGGACTTTCAGGATCAACTGAAACCTCTCCGGGCGGTCGTGAACACCGACGGCGTCAGGCTATCCAACTATCTGGAGCCCCTGGTGGATGCCATGATCGTAGCTCGAGCAGATTCCGTTGTGGGGACTTCGGGGAGCACATTCAGCAAATTCATCATAGAAATCCTGAGACCTGCATATCAATCGAACAGGATATATATCTAATCTCTCAAGCCGACTATCGCGGTACTTTATTTGCAGGCATGATCCTTGGTTAGTAAGTTAGTAAGTCTTGTAGACTAGTAGTGTAGTTTAGTGGCCCACTCAGCCTATCGTACAGGGTTCTACGTTCACAGAGATAAAGAATGTCCAAGTTGCCCCCGGTCGTCATCCAGTGAACGTACTGCTCACCACTCTGGATTGGAGCTTTCAAGTGCCCTGTTGACTGTTGGACTCGGGGCCTGACTATGCCGGGCTTGTAGATCCAGTTGATGCATATGGAACAAGATCATGATGCACAGCCAGTGACATGTTGCGATGCTTGTAGGCATCAATTCCGTTGTCAAGTTCGCATGATACGACTGTGATCTCGATAAAAGCATCGCCGTCCACGATGGAGGCTTTTTGTCCTTGGTACCCCCAGCAAACTACCCCCCCACATTGAGATCTCCCAATGTCGAACATTGAATCAACCACCCCTGCCTCTGCCACCCCCGAGGTGGTGCCTGCCGCAGCTTCTGGACAAGCTGCAACGCCCGCCCCTACTACCAGTGGATTCGAGGAATGGATTAAAGGCTTTGAGAAATACGAGTCTATGCTCGTCAGTGTGTCCCTAGGAAGTCTACAATTAATCTTCTGACGCATTTCTCTTCCTCAGGGTGATGTAGCCAAGATCTCCCTCAACCCCAAGTATAAGGAGGAGCTTGGCACAGTAGAGCAATGTGAGCGCTGTGCACTCCCAAGTCTGATCATGCATCTCTGAACCGACAAATAGGGTATAAGGTCCTGACTCCTAGCGAGCGCACGGCTACCGTCTACCACTTGATCCAGACTTCGACTCAGGATCAGCTCCGTTTCTTTGGCTCGACTATCCAGCGCCTTGCCCGTCTGGAGGATACCCCTGCGCCTGGCTGTACGTATCCCTCATGCGATAAGCAACGGGCTTCTTCTTACCTATGTATCTCTGCCCTACAGCTGCGACCATCGATGGATCTAAACCCAAGCTCGCGAAGCTGTCCATGCGCCCGCCCAGTCTCAACCTCCCGAGCCTCGGTTCTCCCGAGACTCCTACGCCCTTAACGGCCAAGGAGTCCGCAGCAGGTGACCAGAGCAAGCCTCTTAACCTCGAGGACCCAAGCACTTGGACCAACTCCACGAACGCCGGGAACACCCCTCTTCTTCCTCTGTTCCAGAAGCCTGAGGCAGCCGCCGAGCCTGGCAGCACCACTGCTCCTGGATTGAGCATGATGAACCCATATACGCTGAACATGCTCGCGAATGCCGGACTTTCGCCAGAGGCTCAATTGCTTGCTGTTCAGCTCATCATGAGCGGGCTGGTGCAGCCCACCGGCGCTCCCGGCGCCGCTGCACCCAAGGCAATTAAGAAGACAGGTGTTCCGGGAACTGCTACGTGGCGCGGTACTCCTTCGAGCGCCCGCTTCCCTGGTAGCGCTTTGCGTACTGGCCTCCGCCCTAGCGCCCTTAAGAGCGCTGGGTTGGGCGCCTTGAAAAGCGCTAGTCTCGAGAGTCCTTCAGTGGACTCCCCCAAACCCGAGGACTTCAAGCCCGAGATGCTCGAGGATATTCCTGGGTGGTTCCGTAGCCTCCGCCTGCACAAGTACACGCCCTGTTTCGAGGGCTTGACGTGGCAAGAGCTCATCAGCCTGGATGACGCCGGCCTGGAGGGTAAGGGCGTCTCGGCTCTCGGTGCCCGCCGCCGCTTGTTAAGGACATTCGAGCACGCCAGGAAGACCATGGGGTTGGAGGAGCCCAGTAGCGCTACTCCCACCAGCACTATCAATACCAACCTCCCCAAGCTCCCCGAGGTGAACACCCCTGCTGTTCCCCACAGCGCAGTTCCCGCGACCCGGTCCAAGCTCTCCATCACCTCTCCCATCTTCACACCTACCTGGGAGACCGGCTCCAATGGACCTGCGAGCGCAGCGCCCAGCCTCTCGGTCCCCTCTCCTGCTCTCCCTGTCACCGAGTCCTCTGAGACCAAGGCGTAGTTGCGTTGCTGTAATCCCCCCATTTTCTCTGGGTGAGTGTACGATTGATTCGTACTCGTTTTTAGTAGCTCTCTGTTTGATTGAATCCTGCGGAATCCGATGTGTACCATGTAGATCCACTTATTATCTCATGGAAAATATAACTTGCTGCCGGTCGCTCCATAATAGCCTCAAGCTTCCAAAGCCTCATCCCTAAACATGGTCGTCCCGAGCATCGGACTCCACCTCGTACCGGTAAACCTTGGTGTGTAGACCTTGGTGGGGACCCTCGGGCCTCAGGGCCTCACAGAGCTGATCGCGGATACCGCCGAAGTGTGCTTGTTTCATGACCTTTCATCTCCTTTCATTTCCATCCATGATCACGCTTCCATCAAGCGCATGCATTACCTTTTTGTCCTCATCGTCCAGGCGACGGTAGGCGACGGTAGGCGACGGTGCTACATACGCTTACATACGATAACTTGAAGGACGCCAAGCGAACCCAGTACCGCGGCAGAGCCTCGCCGACATTGGACCGAACTAATACTAGCGGAGCACACAGGTAAAATTGAGGAGTTGGCCTCCATATGCCTCGGATTCGGAAGCAACAATGCATAGGCACCCCACCGAATGTGTTCAAGGAATAAGGTACCACTGTACCAGTTTAGGAACTTGGCCGCCGCAACCGTGAGTGAGGGCAAGATCTCCTGATACTCCTCCGTCGGATTACGCCAAATCACGGTTTCTTTTCGCACTCCCAACCCATCATCCCATCTCCCCAGATCTTCCTCCGCTTCAATGGAATTTCTACACAATGACCTACAATGACTCCTACAGGCTGCCGATGTGCAGAAACGCCTAGAAACGCGTACAGTAAGGACTTTTGGTTCGCGTAGATATTTACTGCAGGCTCAAAGCATATGAATCCTTCGCCCGGCACGCCGTTGCGGATGCAGTCCCGACTGTCGGTGTTGGAAGACATCATGCAGATCCTTCCAACCTAGACTCGGAAGGCATCCATGCGTACAGGAGATGCTTTGTCTGTAATTGTGGGTCGACTCGATCCGTACTTCGGCTGAAGGTGGCACTTTCAATCTCAAACCTCACTACATCCTGGCTCATTACGGCTTCGCAGGGAGTTGGGTGACTGGGAAATGGCCTCCTCCGGAGCGCAAGCACGCTGCGTGTTTAGCCTGAAAAAGGACCGCCGAAAGATCGCAACAACCAATCTAAGTTTGACGGCATCCCAACCGTTCCTAAAACGAGATGACATGGACCGTTAAATAGTTGGTCTTCTTGTTACCGAAACATACAAGAACAACCGCGCCTGCACCGTCCCACTTCCCCGCGCCACCATGGTTTCCCGACACAAGCACGACGGCTCTCTTGATCCACTTTCCTTGGCCATCGCTCCGCCACCAAACGAGACTCCGGAGGAACGAGCGAAACGATTGCGAGAAGAGGAGGAAGCTGTCGAGGTCAGTCGGCGCATTGACGCTGAGCTGAAGCTGGCCAAGGTCGCGTTGAAGAAGCGAAAGGATGCTGTCCAACTGTTGGTGCTTGGACAGAGCATGAGTGGTGAGTTATATGTGTCCATTAGCGTTATCGTATCGCAAGCTTAAAAGGTTGTCTCTTCGTTAGGAAAGTCAACTACTATCAAGAGTGCGCCGTCCTGTCCTCTGTCCACTCCCGTCCCTCTCACATTCAATAACTAGATTTTCAAATGCAATACGCACAAAAGGCTTGGGCAGAAGAACGAGCTTCATGGAAAGCAGTTGTCCTGCTGAACCTCGTCCGGTCTGTGAACACGGTCATTGATATCATCACTGGGACGATGGAAGGCGTCGACCTTCTGTCCTCGGATCCTTCTAGCCAACTCACGCCGCTCAACGAAACGCATCGCAATTTGTCAAGACGACTGGGGGTCTTACGGCAAATTGAGCGGGATCTGAGGTTGCTTCTTGGCTCTGGGGCTGATGAAACGGAACCTGAAGGAGGAGACGGTGGGCCTCAGTTTACACCGAAGGTCCAAGAGTTCTGTGTCCAATCCTCGTCGGGGTGGAAGGGAATCCTTAGCCGCGTGCGGGGGCCTTCAACAGGGAAGGAGAACGATGTTCAGCGCGTTGCATTCCAGGTGATTAGCAGCTGTCGTGACGATATCCTTCGTATCTGGAACGACCCTGGTACTCAGTCGGTTCTCAAGAACCGACAAGCTCACTTAGAAGACACCCCTGGCTTGTAAGTCCTTAATATTATGGCATTATAATGAGTGTTGGTATCAGAACGCCGCTGAAACCATTCCATTTTTTACAGCTTCTTGAATGATATCAATCGTATTCTATCACCGGGATATGAGCCATCTGACCAAGACATCGTAAGAGCACGCCTCAGGACTACGGGCGTGCAGGAGTATCAGTTTACTCTCGACAGAGGTACATCAGCTCTCGATATAAGTTACGAAAATGTCCTAATCGCTCACAGGGAACCACGCACCTGTGGATTGGATCATCTACGACGTTGCAGGTGAGCCGCCCGAGTGTATACTGTTGCCTCATTCTTTAATACAATGGACCCACAGGTGTTCGCACATCGGTTAGTCCCTGTTCTCGTCTTGCTGTCTCCTATGTCTCACGGCCAAATGCAGAGGGCTGCATGGATCCCGTACTTTAAGGAGATTACTGCCTTAATCTTCATGGCGCCATTGTCCTCATTCGATGAAAAGTTAGCCGAGGATCCAAGAATTAACCGGCTAGAAGACACGTTTAGCCTGTGGAAAACAGTCTGCTCGAATAAATTGCTCGCAAAAGTTCAGATCGTGAGTTGACCCATGTGCCGGTAACCATGCTCCCCGTTCATTAAATGATGACATAGATCCTCTTCATGAACAAAACCGACATCCTGCGGAAGAAGCTGGAAAGTGGCATCAAAGTGAAGCACTACATTCAGGAGTTCCGGGACAAGGAAAATGACTACGAGACCGTATCTAACTGTAAGTGTCCACAATGCGGAGAGCCTGGTCCTGGGCCTCAGACCCACATTCAACATCGCAGGGTTCAAGAAATTATTCAAGCGCCTTTACGTTGCAAACACCACACCCGGCAGAGAATTCGTCTCGCATTTCACATCGGTTATTGTAAGCGCAGTTCATCGTGGACGAGTTGACGAGAGCCATTTAACCAAGTTTATCCCTGTCAGGACACCGAAGCTACTTCTCAAACCCTTGTCGCAGGTGCGTCATCAGAAAAAGCCGATACTTGTCAGATGCGATACTCACGATCCTCTTCTAGTGCAAGGTGCTATACTTCGGAACGACTTCGTGAACACAGGTCTGCTATAACCCTGCGTCATTCCCAGCACCCCTTTCACCTCATAGCATTACTCCTTTGTGATACCAATATGATGGTCTGATGGCACGCAGGTGTCCTTCTAGTATAGATTGAGCTAATAAAATTGTGCCTGGGGGCCTGAGCGACGACAGGGCTACCCGCTACAAATCGGTCCTCTTATCATAAATATCAAATTTGGGCAGTGTGCCTGCAACTTGCAATTCATGCGCCACCGCCTCTGCCTTCCTGAGGACCCGCAGAAGGTTTCCACCGGTGAGACCTCCAAGCTCGTACTTTGTCCATCCACGGCTGTAGAGCTCTGCGATCTGCAAGTTGGTTAGGACAGCCCACAGCTTAAAGTAGTTGAGTATGGGACTTACGAGGGCCGGATATTTGGATACATCCTCGAGGCCCACTGGAACTTCTCCGATCCCGTCGTAGTCACTGCCAATGCCCACACTTACAGAGGGTTAGGCTCGGGTTTTACTAGGAGGTAACTTCGATGGCACTCACTAAGCCTTTCCAGCGACGTTCGCAATGTGTTCGACATGGTCAGCCACAGCCGAGACGTTGGCATTTCCAGGGGTGGCCACGAAGAACGGCGCGAAATTGACCTGCCAAGCATCGGACAGAGGGTGAGTATCTGGTCCTATCTGATATGAGTTAATGACAGTGCTTACCATCACGACGGCGTCCGTCTGATTCTCGCCTTTCCCAATCAGTGCAAGGACATCGTCAGGAACGTTCCTTGGGACATTGTGTACAGCTCGAGCAGACGAATGCGACCAGATCACAGGTGCTTTAGACACCTTGATAGCATGCTTGGCAGTATCATCTGAGGTGTGAGAAAGGTCGACCAGGACTCCCAGTCTATTCATTTCTTCGACCAGAGTTACTCCCAGAGGGCTGTAGAAGTAATTGTGAGTCAGGTAGGATTAATCTCGAGGCTGTAGACAAACCTCAGACCATGGTGGAGGGGGATAATGCCCGGCTCGAAGCCACAGGAGTCGGCAAACGCGTTATGGCAGGTATGGGTCAAGGTGACATAGCGAACGCCCAAGGCATGGTACTGGCGCAACACAGCAAGAGAATTTCCTAGTTGGTGACCGCTACGGGTTGCAGTCAGTGTGGTGTCTCAGCGAGCACCGAGGATAACACACCCTTCAACGCCAATCAAACTGGCAATCTTGCCAGTAGCAATGGCAGCGTCGATATCCGCTGCACTGAGTGCTAGTCTGAACGTCTATTCTTTGCTCAGCCAGAATTTAAAACGTGCATTTTATTCATTCTCACCTCAGGATATTTCTCAATTAGCAACTTGGAAACATCAATTTGTTCAAGAGTATCCCTGATGGCCAACTTGAGGGCTGCGTATAGTACGCTGAAGGATCCAGGACATACCTAACTCTCCAGGTAGGGTTCAAAAAGTCATTGTCTGCAATCTTGGAGTCGGGGCACTGCACATAGACCGACCTATCCAGGCAAAGCAAGGACACGGTTAGAGTAGCGGCGAGAAACGTGCCACCGTGCTCACCAGAAGAAGCCGCCAACCTTGCCCTCCCTAAGGCGCGGAATATCTACATGAGCAGGCATCCTACTCCCGAGGTCGATTGCCGTGGCATTGTTTCGGTACTCAAACCGAACGAGAATTGGCAAATCTGTAGGTTGGTCAGACCACGAACTTTTAGGAAATATAGCAATAACTCACCAATGTGACCATCCTGTGAGCAAGCTGAATGAGCGGGAGCCTGGAAGAGGTGGAGAGCGACGCACGATTACAGGGGCTCTGTCCAAAATGGCGAGAGCAGCAAGTGCCGGATCACTTGGTATCAGGCCTAGCCATGGGCCAAAGACGTTCGCGAACGTGTCCGGGAACCCGAGGATAAGTATGAGAGCACCAGCAAAGAGGGCAGTCAGAGCTCCCCACACGATGCCCCGTTTCTTCGCGTTGGCTTCGTTCGACGGACCCTGGGCGCCATTCCCGTTGAGCAAAGGAGAGGTCTCTGTCGAAGGCATGGTATTGTGATCGGGTGTGTTGGAAACTGGAAGGATGCTCTGGACTGCTCCCAAGAGTAGTGCGTTGCGTGCTGCGCGTCCGGCTGAAGACAGTTGGCTGGATGAGCTCCCGTTGTTGTCGTTGTTGCTCTTTGACTTCTTCTTCTTCTGGAGAGTGCGTTTCCACCAAGATTGCTTCCCGTGGTCACTATCGTCGCTGGAAGAACTGGAACTGCTGCTGGGACTTGAGCTTCTTGAGCGCGCCATGATGCGCGAAGAAGACAGGGCACTTCTACATCGCGTTCGCTTCCTCTTATATTGCGCGAACGATGTCATCCATCACAAAGGCAACGCGACACGGTCGTGCCAACCATGACTGGAAAGATATCCGAGACTGGACCTTGATAACATGACATAACATGAAAGAACAACTAAAATACACCGTTCTGGTTGTATAACATGGATAATAGATAAATAATGCAGCGATAAGGGTAATGCGAAGGGCAATCTAGAAGCGAATGTGGTGCTACTTTTGATTACAGGGATATACAGAGTCGTTAACAGTTCATCGTTTACTTCTTCAGAGTGCCAATCACAGCGTCCGGTGCGTACCGGGGAATGACCTTGGGGTCGTGAAGCATGTTGAACTCCTCGGTAGCGTCACGGCCAGCATAGAGAAGGATGGCCTTCTCTCCTCCAGGGTGGTCGGGGAGGAAAGCGGTGACATCGAGAACCTGGCCGTTGACGATGACCCAGCAGTCATCCTTGGTCTTGTGCTTGGCAACCTCCTCAGCGGTGTATGTCGCGGAGGGCCCCTTGCCAACCGGGGCAGCGGCGGGGGCGGCGGGGGCGGCAGCAGCGGTGGGCTGAGATGGTGACGAGTCGAGGTGACCAGCAAGAGCACCGAGACGACCGCCAGCCTTGCGGACAGCAACACTCTGGGTCTGGAGAAGGTATGCAGCAGCGGAGTCGCCGGATACACGACCGAAGACGACACATCCGAGAAGAGATGAACCACCAAGACGGTTGGCACCGTGCACACCACCAGCAACCTCACCGGAGGCGAAAAGGCCAGGTACGGGCTTGCCGGCCTTGTCGAGAACGCGAGACTCTGCGTCGATCTCGAGACCACCCATGGTGTAATGGAGGACAGGGGTCATGACGGCGACGTGGAAGAAGTCATCAAACTTCCATTCACCCTGGAAGAACTTCTTGCCGAAGGGATCCTGCTTGGTGCGGACGCTCTGGTTGTAGTCGTCGAAAGTCTTCTTGAGAACGGCAGGGGCAACACCGAACTCCTTGGCCAAAGCCTCACCGCTGTCGAAGCGCTTCATGAGGCCACGGCCGACGTAGTGCTTGCAATGCCACTCGATCTCTTTGGACGCGGTGCCGTTAAGGACGAGGCGGATAGGGAACTAGAGGTTAAAGAACGTCAACACTGCACTATGGGGAAGACCGATGGTAAAGTTGCACATACCTTGCCGTTCTCCCAGATCTTGCCAGTGACGTAGTCACGGTGCTGGAGCTCATCAACGAAACGAGCACCGGTATTATCGAGGAGAAGACCACCGACACCACGGAGGGCCTCAGCAGCCAAGAATTTGACCTTGGCTTCTGGCTCGTTGGGGTCAACGAGACCAGTGGGGTGAACCTGGACCTTCTCGAGATCGACAGCGTTGGCACCGGCAGCCATGGCCATCTTGTGGCCGTCACCAGTGCAGTGGTCACCGTTAGTGGTAGGGAGGTTGTAGTATTCAGGGCGATGCTTCTTAAGGAGAGAGTCCTCGGTGAAGTCGGCAGCGTAACCACCGGTAGCGAGAACGACGGGGCCGTAAGCGGTATGCGTCTGGCCGCCATGGGTGTATTCAGCACCAACAACGGCACCAGACTCGTCCTTGACGAGCTTGGTAACACGAGCCTTCTTCAGGATCTTGACGCGTTCTGGATCACTGACGGAGAGATCCTCCAGACGCTCCATTTGAGCGTAGGTGATGACCTATTGAACCAATGAGCGCCGGACCAAGCTTGGAGGAATGGAATAAAACTCACCATTCCGGGGAATTGGGCATCTCCACGATGCGTACGGGGCTGGCTGTGACCACCGAGACGGGCGACCTTGGAGAGATCGAGAGAGAACTTGTCCTGGAGCCAGTTGACCGCGTCTCCAGAGCGGCCGGTAAGAACACCAATGAGATCATCGCGAGAGAGTTCGCGAGCCTGTACTCCATGTCAGCTCTAGACCACCGCGGGGGTAAGAAGAGCCCTGCTTACGGATTTCTTGGTATCGTTGAAGAAAAGCTCGACGGTGTCGGGGATGCCGAGCTTGCGCTGGGAGGCGGTTCCAGCACCGTTGATACCCGAGGTAGCCTTGGTAGAGTTACCACCCATGAACCTGAAGATATCTTTTGAGTTGGGGAGCGATTAGCCGGAAAGCGAGATGACATACGGCTGCTTATCGAGAAGGAGGACGCTGGCGCCGCGCTCGAGGAGAGTGTGGGCAGCAGAGAGACCGGCGAGACCGCCACCGACAACAATAACTTGGGCCATTTCGAGATGCGAGTGAGGGTAGGAGGTGGTGGAGAGGTAGAGAACGACGAAGCGGGCGATTTTTGACTTTATAGGACAAGAGAGAGATCACGGTATTGGCAGCACCCGACCCTTGCATGTGATTATCCTTACCCCGGATGTCACGCATGTCACCCAATATCCGTCACGCTTTCCCCCAGTACTGCTCCGGCCGAATCTGAATGCAAAGACTGTGATTCTGCTTGGTCTCAGAGCCACGGAAAGGAGAACGAGAGCTATAGAAAAGCTTCCGATCGCCCCGCGTCTCCGGTAGAGGTTCCTAATAGTAGCCGACTACACTTGAGAGAATAGTGGAGAATCCATGATTCGACGGACCGTCTGGGTTGCGCATCGACTCATGTTCCCCGGTTTCACGCATATCCGAAAGGGCTCAGAATGCGCTCATCCTCATGACTGGGACCGAGACCCTTTCGTAGTCCAATCACTTGGCTTGCATTTTAATAGGCAGAGTGCAATGACCAATTTAAATTCTCCCCTAAATGCCCACTGCAAGGCACCGAAGTACAAGTACATGTATCTTTCATTCTGATAGCCCCTAAATACGCTCATCGTCATGGTCGCAAGTCAAATGCAAGCGCTCTTCATATGAAAGCTGTGAGACGCGTAAAGTTTGCACGGGTTCGCGACGGGTCCTTGGAATCCCTTCAATAGACCGTCCAAACACCGCAATAGAATGCCCAATTGCCTTGGAATTTCTTTCCAATAAATCGACATTCAGGTTTTCGATGACATCACACCTCTGGTGGTAGCAAACATCATACGCCACCCCCGCTTTGCCCCCCCACCTAAAGAACCGATTTAGCCAAGGGAATGCCGACTTTGGAAATGCACGCACCATTCTGCACCTTCGGCTGTCTTGGTACCACTAGCTCCGGTATTGAGTCCACCAGACGGTATTCCGATGTCAACGAAAGGCTGGTAGTCGCTACTACCACCAAATACTGCAGAACCAGTCTTGATATCACGAGATTCGAAGTAGGACCGGTACACCGACTCGATGGCATCGCTTCCCGGGGGTCCAGGGACACCAGTCGCACTGCCATCGCCATCGAAAACGAAGATACCGCCATTCGGGGACGCAATCATGTCGAAGTTAAGGTACAGTGCAATTGTTTGCCTTGCCTCGTCCGAGAGGTGTTGGACGTGGTATTCAGACCCGATGAGGCCAAACTCCTCTGCTGCCCACCAGTGGAAGCGAACGGCGTTGTCAACCCTGAACTTCGATAGCTGAAGTGCGACCTCCAAAATTCCGATGGTCCCTGAACCGTCATCGTTCAATCCCTACGATCGCCTCATGATGTGGGCACTTCTATAGGCAGGGATGGAATGGGAGCACTCACCGGCCCAGCAGGCACAGAATCTGAATGTGCGCCAGCAGCGATAATATTATTCTTGTCTCCCTGTTTCGTGGTAGCAATGACATTACTCGTCACCCTGTCTTCCACGAGAGAAGTAACGTGAATATTCGCGACAACCTCGGTCCCAGCGTTGATGCTTGCAATGAAGGCCTTTCCATTCAGCCCAGATATGTATGCACTGGGGACGTAAGGGCCCTGAGGGCGACTTGGACTCCCAAGTGTTCCAGAGATGGGTTCGGCGTCGACGTTGTTGTAGATGATTGAGCCGACGGCACCGGCTGCCCCAGCGTGCGCGACCTTCAAACCAAGGTCGCATGTTCCACGGAGGATGAGGGCGATATTTCCTTTCACCTCCGCCGGGAAGTCAGACTAGGAGCCGCGTCAACCAACAGTTTCTATGCGGTTCATGAATACACTTACGGGGTTACATCCCAACTCATTGACGACGACCACAGGTGCTGTGACATCGCCCGAAGGTGAATACCCAAGTCCTCGCGTGAAGAATTCCTGTCCATTGGCAGTGAATGTGGCCTTGGCCTCTGAGTAAGAGTACGTGAAGCTTTCGAATTCTGTGTCGTAGTACCCTGTTTCATCCAAGAGACTTTTGATGTAGTGAATCGTAGCATTATGTCCTTTGGAGCCGAAAGCCCGGTTATTGTTGCTCAGCTCAGAGAACTCCAGGAGCTTGTGGGCATGGGCGAGCAGACTTTCTCTGTTGATAAGATCTTCGAGGGCTTCGGGGGTGACAAGAGGTTTACTGTCCTGGGCCTTGGCGAGGGCCGATGCGGCCAGGATAGTCACAAGGTAGGCGAGATATTGCATGGCGAAACGCGATGAAATCCAAGACAAAAGTCCTCCATTTTATGTCATTAAGGCCAGAAAGAAGTTCGCATGTGTGAGAAGTTGAGCAGTTAAAGTGCCCTTCGAAGTTTGCCAATTTGCCAGGATGGGGTTGAGAATAAGAAGGTCCAGTTGGGCCATTGTATGGCCTAGGAACTTCGACTTCGATTTATGGAGCGGCCAAGACAAAGCACTGCATGGTGAGCACATCCTGCCTATCATTATCACGTACTAGGAATGTCCCATGGCGCGATCATGAACTTCGAAACAGATATTGAACCGGTTACCGCAAGTTTATCGGAGAACGTCAAATCGACTTGCGCGAGGCCTGGTTCACCCTCAACCAACGCTCAACAGCATCTTTGGTATCCACCCACATATGTAGTCGGATCAACGACTTTCGGGACCTGCGTTGGCATGTGCATACGAAGTGCTGGAATCTAGAGTGATCGCTTGATCCATTGAGCTCGACTTCCGCTTCTCGTTTTTCATAGGGAGAGGTAGGCCCTTCAATTTACATCGCGATACACATGGGTTTGACCCACAATCGTGTTATGTATTTTCAGGCGTGACCGTGGCTTAGATAAGTACGACTGAGAACCCTAGAAGCTAAGCGTGAATAGATCATGCATTTAATAAATGTGTACACACCAAGGGTGTTGTGCAGGCTTACGCCGTTTTGTTAAGGACATAATCTTGTATAACCTTGCAGCTCTTGTCAACAGCATCGCTCATAGATAGCTGGAGAGTGTCTAGCAGGACAAGGTTCTCGACCTTCTCTCCGGATAGCTGGCCGTTCTCTACATCCCCATCGACGAATAGATCTTTATGGGCGTCGACGTAGGCAGGCCAAACGATATCTTCCCAATAGCCTGGCGGGTCGCGCCACAGAGAACCCTCTGGGTCGGATTGAACTGCATGTAGAGATTAGGCCCAAAGTCCGACGGTGTTTCGTTGAACGTACACCAGATCCCAAAAAAACCCAAGGAGTCCGGAAGGGGTGCGAGTGCAAATGTTTTTGTTAGATCGCCCTTTGAAATTGACTTCCTGATCCTCACCTGCTGTATGATAGCCATGGCGCTCATGACGTCTCTGCTTGAGTACTTCCCCCGGCACTCTAAGCATGATTCGGACATCTAACTGCGAGATCACGTCCTTTCAATGAACAAGTCAATCGGGGTATGCCGCTTTATGTCGATGTCAAAGGAACCCACTTCGTTCCAGTATAGCAAAAAGCCGTCTAGGATCCCGAATATTGTCTTCGCACCGGTCTTCGTTAGTACAGACTGTTGTGCTTTCTTCAAGTCAGCCACAAGCCGTGCTTTGAGGACATCGTCAATTGCGATCTCCCTCTGTTCGTTCAGATGGTCATGGCTTCTATGGTCTGGGGGCATCCTCCCCGTTTGCTTGATTTCTCGAAGGGTATCATTGAGCCGCTGCCACGAGATAGCACCTGGCGCAGCATCCCAATCCTGCACGCCGTGGATCGGGTGGATGGGAACGAGTTCCTGTGGCTGGTTGGAAAAAAACGAAGAAATGTCCAGTCGAGCTTCACTCGTCCAAACGAAAAGCACACACAGGAGCAAAGTCCTTGAATACGTCTGTCAAGGAATGCCTCTCTAATGACCGATCATGCTCACATCTTGGTGTATGATCACACTGTCAGGGAGAATGCGATTGAGATGCTTGGCCAACGTCGTCTTCCCAGAGCATGAAGCCCCTCTGATCACAAATCAGCATCCCGAACGACGAAGGCAATGGAGTCGAACGGCGCACCCGACTCCAATGAGGACGACGGATACATTCTCCGCGCCGTTTTCTGGATCCTTCACCGTCATCTTCTCTATTTGTCTAATCGGCGACGTGCAGGGACAAAAAGGGCTGTCTTCGCGTAAATCGCCGCGGCCTGCATCACTCTCATCACATGCAGCGATGATGTCATTGCAATTCTGAGGATGGTCACAACCCCACTATGACGGGAGGTCTTCTTCTCCCTATAAATACGGCTCGTCGTGCTCAAGGTCCTAATCATTACACACTACCACATACTTTCTCAACCCATCATGTCCATGTTCAGATCCCAAGCTCTCAGACTCGCTCAATCCACCTCCAGGGCTGGTCGTGTTGCAGCCAGGGTATGTCTCCATACCAAGTACCAGACCCCTTGTCTTGACATCTGCGACCTTTACAGTCTTCTCGCCGCAACTACACCACACCCCCTCCCCCTCCAGCAGGGCAACCAGCGCCTCAACCCAAAGATCTCAAGAAGAGCAGCAACACCCTCCTTTATACTGGTCTTGGACTGGCCGGCGCAGCAGGCGCTTATTACTATTTCGCGGGCTCCGATGAGCCTGCCAAGCTTAAGGCTGAAGCGAAAAGAGAAGAAGAAAAGGCGAGAAGCGCTGCTCGCCAGGGCATCGATGCCACCAAAGCAAAGGTTGACGAGTACAAGGTATAACAGTTCCTCAGCTCTTCACCTTGGTATCGAGGTTAACGGAGGAATAGGGTGACGCTAAGCAGAAGTACGGCGATGCCAAAGCTGCGGTAAACAACGTCGAGGATGGGCACGGGTTGGAGGAAGGTCGCGGCTTGCTTGATCGAGCAGAGGACACCCTTGCTCGGACTCGCGGCCAGACAGAGGCTACTCTCCGTAGCGCCAAGGACCAGACGGAGGCAGCATTCCGCAGCGCTCGTGACGCAACCGACCGCAAGTCCACAGAATATCTTACTGAGGCTGAGCGAAAGGCTGCAGAACTTCGTCATGGCGCCGAAAAGAAGGGAGAGGAAGTTAAGGAGGGGTGGTTCAGCTGGCTGGGATACGGCAAGAGTAAGGCTTCTGAGGCAGAGCAGTACAGTAAAGACAGGGCTTCCGACGCGCAGCAGTATGGCAAGGCCAAGCTCACAGAGGCAGAGCAGGCTGCCAAAGACCGTCGCGATAGCTTGGCAGCAGAATCCGAACGACTGAAGCGCGAGGCTGCGAGAGGCGTTGCGAGCACAGCAGAGGATGTGCGAGTGCGCGCGGAGAAGCACGCATGAAGTCGTTGATACCCACCTTTCCCTCATTCATGGCCTGTACTTGTATAATCAATGGACCTCGTAGAATTTCACCACCTGTAACACCATTTCGTGAGGAATCCGCTAAGGTCGGGAGCAAAAGCGACTTACATTAACGAGGCTATCTCAAGTAGCATTGGGATCCCCTGAAGATCCCCTCGAAGCTCGCTAACGAAGGCAGGGATCCGAGGAAAGGATGCTTAGGATCCTGCAACAAAGTTAAAGGTTACTTCGAACTTCGAAGCCAGTTTCCGAAATGGTAAGCTCCTTGATTATGGCCTTGAAGAAGTGAGATCATCCTTGGATGAGCATCCAGGGAGGTCCGGAAGTTCGTGGTCCTGTAGTATCGTAAGACCTCGAGGCCAATGCGGTGATTGTTGCACATTGCTACGGAGAAAATTGAGGGGATTTGAGCGGCCTTCGGAAGGGCTAAGTGCGAAGTGCCATTGTCGGCCAACTCACTCCCCGAATCGACGTTGTAAGGGGCGGTGTGGCTAAGGGGACCAGGAAGCTTGGTGCGGGTGTTAAGACCCTGGTATGGACCCGAATTTGAGCTGCGCCATGTCAGGACCCAACTCGACGAAGGCCTCGAATAATTCGAAGATGTTAGGACGGCACAAGGCAATTAAGAGAAATTTTACCCCCGCAGCTTCGATTTACGGCGCTATCATAAGATTCGGCGCGTTCGTGAGATTGGGACGTCGGAAGGTGTGGTCTCCTTCGTAAATGGTGTCTATAGTAAGAAAGATATCATTTCTTCAGATGCAGCGAAGAGTTTGACCTCACCATCCTCAGGCTCCATCACCTGTCAACCCGGTCCTTGAGCGACTCCTGCATGGCACGGGCTGTATGGGCCCGAACTCTCACAGGTCGATAGATAAACATGCGCCATCTATCTTTTCGCTCGGGGCGCAGCTGCGTATCAGGCTCTGTTTAACATGCTTCCGTGCAGAAGGGGCTCTCGAAAGTGGCGGAGCATGCGTTGAGCCCGGAAGTTGCTCGGTATCTACAACTCCTCCGGGTCCAATGCTCCCAGGTATGTCCAAAAAAGCGCCTGCATCTCTAAATCGAGGACTGTAGCCGATCTATCGTCTGACTTGGAGCCCTGCTCATTAACGGCTCTCGTCATTGTGGGTCAACGACTGGAAAGGCACAATTGAGTGAACAGGATTTCTATCATCGCCCTTTGGTTTGATTAGCTATAGAAATGGGCTCCAAAGAAGGTCAGATTTACCGGTGCCACCCAAAGCCCAATGCAGGGGCATAGCGGAGGTATGGAGGTGGCTGTAGCGGAGACAAACGAGGGCGTCTGGTGGATGAGCGCTTCTGGTGATGTGGACTGTGATGACACTGATGGCCGTGGCGAGGTCGAGCCGCGCCAGGCGCTTTTCTTCACAGCACTTGTTCATCTCTAACGCCCTCGAAGGAGGCATCTCAGCCCAATCTGCACAGTTTACTACTGGGGCAATCTGCCTACCGCGCAGCCGAGCAGGACGAGCGCTTCTAACTTGCGCCATGAACATTCAATCCAACGTCCAACGTTCAATCGGTCACAGCGCGTCTTTGGGGCTAGTCACTGTCGATGTCGACGACTTTGGCACGCCTGACAACCTAGATCTGCCTACAATGCTCTTGAAACCTCCAGGCCTTTCTGCAAGGAGGTACTGAATGAACAAAACGGAAGAGATCGGTCGCAAATCGCGGTACATGCCTGACATAACACTCGGGCCTAGTTGTTGCTGGCATCAGCATATTACCAGGTTATCTTCTGCTTCTCGATCAAACCTATCCAGGGTTACCCTCATACATTTCATGGGAAATCTCCGAAGCTACCTGCCCAACTCCAATTAACCGTTTGACTTAAAACCTGGCGTCAACTTCTTATCCCCCCTTGCACCCCCCAAACTCCGACAGGTTGCTTTTCATAGTTCGAACCTTGGTTGCCCCTCTGTCCGTCTCCCTTCTTGACTCCATCCACCACCTCTAGCCCTTGCCCGCTAACTCGCCTATGGCAAGACTTGGCCGCCGCCCCTTCGATATGGCCCGACGCGATGATGACGATCCTCTTTCTCAAGCGATGGCTCCCCCTCCGAATGAGACCCCCGAAGAGCGTGAACGACGTCTCGCAGCTGAAGCCGAAGCACAGAGACGCTCAGATGCCATTGACGAAGAGCTGGAAAGGCAGCGTCTCCAGGAAAAAAAGGAGAAACCCATTCGCATTCTCCTCCTTGGTGCGTTACTCCCCAAATGTGATGAGATGTCTGGTGATTTACGAGCATGTACGCAGGGCAAAGCGAATCAGGTATTGTCTTTGTGGTGTATTTTTACATAAAGGCGTTTAGCTTATCTCCCCCATAGGAAAATCTACAACCTTGAAAAGTGCGTGGCGCAAATGATTCGGCCTCAGCACGGATGCTGATACTTAATCACTATGCAGACTTCCAACTCATGAACTCTCCCAAGGTGCGGACTGCCGTTGTCCCCGCACTGTCGCGCCTAACTCCGAATGTAGGCCTTCCGTGAAGAGAGAGCCTCCTGGAGGGCAGTTGTCCAACTGAATGTTGTGCGGTCGGTTCGCACTATTCTCGGCGTCCTCTCCGAGGCCAGTGGACCCACCTCATCAACCTCCAAACCAACTAGCCCGGTGATATCAGAAGATGGTTCCTCCAGCTCTGGGCTGTCACCAGGACTCCGTAAATTAATGATGAGGTTGGCACCCCTTCAGCAAGTGGAGGAATCCCTGCTGCGCAAGCTCAGTCCTGCCGGCTCTGGGGAGGATGAAGCCACCCATCTTGCGCAAGTGGAAGATCTTCCATACTCTGCTAGACTTGGGAAGGTTAGAAGCGAGGTCGCCGTGCACTCAGGCTCACAATGGAAAGGCGCATTTGCACGCCTGGTGACGTCTGTCAGGACGAGTGTCGACAGCAACCTTGACGACGACTTTGGGAGCGACCCCAACGATCCAGCAGTTGTCCTTAACGCCTGTACCCAGGACATCTTCCAGCTTTGGACTAACCCCACCGTCCAAGCGATACTTACGGCACATAACCTTCGACTGGAAGATAAAGCGGGCTTGTAAGTTTTATTAATGCGCACAAACGATACCCAGTTTACCTTTGCTCATACTTTTCCAGCTTTTTGGACTCACTCGAGCGCGTTACATCCTTGAAATATGTTCCTACAGACGATGACATCCTCCGTGCACGCCTCAAGACCTTGGGGGTGTCAGAGCATCGTTTCAGATTTAAAAATACAGGTGACTACTCTTTTTTTGATTCACAAAAAAGTTGTACTGATCTAGCTAGGCAACCTGGTCAGCAGTGATTGGCGAATCTTCGATGTAGGAGGTGCTCGATCGTTGGTATGTTTGTCGTGTTCTTCCCCCACTTCTGCTTCTTTTCTGACAGAATATCGCAGCGAGGTGAGAGCTTCGGGCTTCGAGAGGGGGAAGTGAGAGATCGTTAACATCAAACAGCGGCATGGGCACCATACTTCGACAATATGGATGCGATCATATTCCTTGCTCCGATTTCGGCATTCGATGAAGCCCTCGCCGAAGAACCTTCAGTCAATCGCTTGGTGAGCCAACCCAATGTGTGACTTTACACAAGCTCATCTCCGCCGCAGGAGGACTCGATTCTACTTTGGAAAGCAATGATCTCCAACCCATTACTGGAAAAAGCGCAGACGGTCCTATTTTTGAATAAGATCGATCTCCTCCGGGGTATGTTTCCGAGCTAACTTTCGTGTTATCGCCACTAAAAAGGGCGTGGCCATTTCAGCCAAGCTGCAAGATGGTGTCCGTTTCGCCCACTATGTCACCTCATATGGTGAAAGACCTAATGACTACGAATCGGTATCAGCTTGTGCGTGATTCATCCCCCTCACGTTCACTTCTCTTGCTGACCATTGGCATAGATATGAGAAAGAAATTTTGTACGTGGTCGCTTCCCACAATGTGTCTAGCGCTTGACGACTTGTCTCTACTCTAGCTGGGATTCACAAACAGTATTCACCGGGCCAACGGGTTTTGTACTGTCACTTGACTACCATGACGGTAAGTCTCGCGCTGACTGCCCACGAGCTGCTTCCTGACATATCCCCAGGACGTCCGATTGATGCAAGATATTCTCAACAATGGTATGTGAACGTCGTTTCATACCTGGGTTGCAGACTGACCTCATTCTGCCACTTATAGTTAAGGACATCGTTTTGAGGCAGAATTTGCAGAACAGCAGTCTCTTGTAGTCGCCCCGTTAGCAAACTCCCCGGACTTGATAATTGTCATCTTTCTTAGATCTCTCCTCTTGTTAATCTGTCGACCTCATTTATTGTCACTTGTACCATACCATATGTATTCTCTCATTTGTACTATCATTCAGGTTCTCAAAGGAAACACCAGCACTCGGAACTTGAGTCCACTCCCAAATGAACCTCCTTCTCGCCACCGAGGAAGGACTGAACGAGGCCCGACTTCATTCAACAACACGTGGTAAATCTAAGTGGAACGCGTCGCGTCAATCAGCGAGAAGCGCGACAATTACTTAATATGTCACTTCACCCCTTTCACCGCAACGTCAATCATGTCTGGGGACATATTCGTCAATTTTAGTGCTCTCGATGAGCTTATCCAAATAATCTATCAGAGTATCTACAAGTTTGTCGTCGTATCCACTGTCACAGATGAGAAGTGGACGATCCATCTCGGGTTGTCAGATTCGGACGGGAGGTGGTGGAAAGGCGAGTGGACGGAGGGTAATGTACACGAGATAATGGTAAGGATGAAGTACTGCAGCAGATGAGCTTATGGCCAACCATACGTGTCTTTATTCTAGGGCTCGAAACCATCCGACAAGCTCCTTGAGCAGTTTGGGGACCAGCTGGCGAAGCTCTTCGTGGATGGGGAGCTCTTCATCACCAATTGGAGCTCTGCACCTGGGGCGAAGATTAAAGTCAGTGTCATGTTCATTTACTCCCGCGACAGCTACTCACTCCTCCAAGCTCACTGTCGGACCAGCTGCCAAGACGCCTATGCACATGTCATTGGAGGAGTTGACACCCTCCCAGGCGGCTGAGTTCGCAACGGGCATTTTGGTTGATGTAAGTACTGACAAACAGGTTCGATTATTCTGGATTAGTGGGCCGAACTCATATCGGCACTCAGATAGCTTTGCAAGCAAAGTCAAGGAAATGCCGCCTGCATGGCAGTACGAGCGTATTTGAGTCGACACCGGCGCCTACCACATCCCGGGTGCCGACGCGGTCAGACACCGTCGAGGGATCTTGTGAGCGACTTCCTCCGTGTCCTGCTCGCGTCAAGATGGGGTCTGATTTGCTTTCAACAGCGCGATCATCGCCTGCCAAGGCTAGCATGCAATTGAAAACCGAGGAGGGGTCGCATGTGGGCTCAAGCTCGGGTCCTGGGGAAAAGCCCATCAAGCCATCGCACCTCGAAACAGTAGCGATGCAGGCAAAATCTGTCACCAGTGCCACAGACAAGAAACGGGCAGCGTCCTCCGAGACCACAACCAATAACAGTACGTGTAACGTGCTGCGGAAATATAGTTCTCTTTCAACTCGCTTACGCCACGATATCCAGAGCCGGCGCCTGTTGCCCGGCCGTTCAAGGGGGCTTCATTGGCTAATCCTAACAAGAAGGCGCGAAAATACCAAGCTATTGAGTTTGAAAGTGATAGCGAGTAGGACTTTAGTAGAAGTGTTCTGATTCAGGATCGGTTCCGAGTGGCCAGCTTCTCATGTCGAGGGTGGCGCCCGAGATACTTGAGATTGTTTGACTTCCTTGAGGCTCAAAACTTGCCCCATGATGTGCTGTTTTTCCGAATTGACTTGTTGCTTGCTGCGCAAGTGGCGAGGTCCTTCCGGGGTTCCCATAGAGTGGTTCACCTGGTGCCTCGAACGATATCTTCAGTATAGTACCACATAGATACGTACGTGTCGAACGTGCACATTGCGAAACAAGTGATATCTTTTGGGGTGAATATTGAATTTTCTTGCCGGAGCGCCCGTTGTCTGTTTCCCAAGATGGCCGTTATCCATCCCGGCATAGCGCCAAATGGGGGGTTCCCGTTGCGGACTTCGAAACGTGGCAAGAATGAGCCGGGTGCGGGGGTTTGCCTCCGTCAAGGAACAACTGCCACGATCCTATTTATGCGCTCGACCTTGTAACCCAGTCATCCACTTCACGGTCCTTCGCTTCGCTGTTGACCACTATGTCTCATTCTGCTTCCCTCATCGACCCACTCGCTCTCAGCGGTAATGGGGACGCGAACAAATCTATACCCATTGCTGCAATGTTCGAACAGATTATGCAGGCTGTTCAACATTCGGTGAGTTCAGTACGCGTCGTGCTGGCCAGCCTCTCACTAAAGTTCTGTGGTTTAGCACGTGCAAATCAATGACTTGAAGCAGGAATGCTCTGAGCTTCGTCTTGCCAATGCGAGCCTCGAACGTCAAGTGCGCGAGGGTCTTCAGGTGCGCATCAACGTCTTTGTCGACGTGTTCTTATGCTCATCAAATTTCCGTCGCAGTGGAACTTGCATACCTCCCGCAATGGTACCCCGGGATTTATGACGCCCGCGCCTTCAAGCCCTAAGTTGCACCCAAAGCTCTCCCCTTTCCTCACCCATGCTGTACCTTCGGTCACCTTGACCAGCCCCGACGCACCGACCTTCAGGCCCTCTCCGTTAGGAGACCACGCGCTGACTTCGTTCCCATTTGGAAACCGCGATATACCAGGATTCTACGTTGTCATCCCTGCCGGTGGTGCTGGCACTCGTCTCTGGCCCCTCTCAAGAGAGAATCACCCCAAGTTCTTGCTCGATTTGACCCTCAAAGGCCGTTCATTGATTCAAGCAACCTGGGATCGGCTTCTCCCTCTCACTTCCGCTGCGCGGACCACCATTGTGGCTGGGCCTAGCCACGTTAGATCAATTATGGACCAGCTTCCTGATCTGCTCCCCGACAATCTCTTCTGCGAGCCCGGCCCCAAAGACTCAATGGCTGCCATTGGTCTCGCCGCTGCTATCATCGCCAAACGCGACCCGGACGCGGTTATTGGGTCCTTCGCCGCCGATCACATGATTTCCGGAGACGACGCTTTCCTCTCTGCGGTCGCTGAAGCCGTTGAAGTCGCGAAGAGCGATTATCTCGTCACCATCGGAATCGCGCCATCGCACCCTTCGACTGGCTTCGGTTACGTTAGGCTGGGAGAGAAGCTGGGTTTGAAGGAAGCACCCAACTCTCGCCTGGTTTCGAGCTTCAAGGAGAAGCCTGATGCGCGCACGGCCGCCTCGTACATTGCCACGGGTAATTATCGATGGAACGCCGGAATGTTCGTGACGAAAGCGACGTTCTTGCTTAAATTGCTGGAAGAATACAAACCGGAGATCCATGAAGGCCTCACGCGTATTGCCGATGTTTGGGACGACGAGGTTGCCCGCCAGACCGTAATCAACGAAGTCTGGCCCACTCTGGAAAAGATTCCTATTGACAATGCTGTTGCTGAACCTGCTGCTTCGGACCGCCGTGTTGCTGTCGTGCCGGCGACCTTCGGTGAGGCACCTTTTCCACTGTTCTTGTGCCTGTTCTGACACGTACACAGGTTGGGACGATGTCGGTGATTTCTCTTCTTTGGCCGATCTCCTTCCCGCCGAGGCGAACCAGCCACGTATTCTGGGAGATAGCAACCTTGGTCAGTTTTATCGACTTCTTTGCCGACCTCTTTTGCTAATGGAGGAAATCCAGTTGTTACTGAACAAGTTGCTGGTGGAATTGTTGTCCCTGGTTCCGGTCGTTTGATTACCTGCCTCGGAGTCGACGATCTCGTCATTGTTGACATGCCCGACACCCTTCTGGTCACTACCCGTGCTCGATCTCAAGAGGTCAAGAGGCTGGTCAAGAAATGCCGCGACCAAGGCCACAAGAATCTGCTTTAATTCTATTTCAAGGAAACGGATATAACTTTCGAACTTACTACTGGACTCTATATAGCTTGCTTCCCATTCCTATATATCTTATTTACACTGGGAGGACGACATTGGGTATGGACGTTCACATATATACCACTTATTAATGGATAATCTTCTGAGAGACTCTACTTATGGGACTCGGGGTCAGGATGCTGAATGGCGGTATGTCAGTCTTTCTACTTATATCAGGCTCTGGTTAAACAAGCGTTGGCCTCTTGCGGGAGAAGGGTGAAATAAATGAACAACAAGGAACAGTGGAAGAAGCGCCCGCCACAGCGCAAGATGTGAACGGATACGGATCATGCGTGGGAACCTGGTCTATACACCATCTAGCGTCATACTTGCATACTAAGATCAACCCGAGCGGCGTTGCTAATACAGTACACTACTCTCAATGGGGTCACCGTCCATCTTTGCTACCAACTACTTTTGCTCATTACCAAGTCGTCGCCAACTGCCGACGCACCATGGCCACCCACGAGTTCACTCAGGGCTCCAGCTCTGCTGTGTCTCACCAGGTTTACGGCGCTACCACACATACCGACAACTCTGGGACCAACCATGGGGCATCGACTGAGGAACCTGAGGAGAAGGCCGTGCCCGTCCAAGGCTTACAGCGAGACCTGTCTGCCCGCCAAGTGCAGATGATTGCCATCGCAGGGACGATTGGGACAGGACTTTTCCTTGGAACCGGGCGTTCGCTTGCTCAAGGAGGGCCGGGCAGCATGCTTATATGCTATAGCATCATAGGCTTCATTGTCTATGTTACCTTGCTTCTGCTAGGAGAAATGGCCACGCAATACCCTGTCGCGGGTTCGTTTAACGCGTACGCCACGCGGTTTCTTTCTCCGTCGTACGGGTTCGCGCTGGGATGGAACTACTGGTTCAATGACGCAGTATCCGTTGCCTCTGACCTCACTGCTGCGCAACTAGTTGTGCAATACTGGGCGGCAGAGCATACATGGATTGTTAGCGTCGTATTCTGGGCATTCCTCGTTGCCGTGAACTCTGTGAATGTCCGTGCCTATGGAGAGATGGGTAAGCAACGAATCCTTTATCAGCGACCAAGCCCGAGCTCATCGTAATTATAGAATACTGGCTCTCCTCATTAAAGGTCATAACAGTCGTCTTGTTCATCATTGTGGGGACGTTCGTAAACGCGGGGTACAACACCGAACAGCAATTCATTGGTTTCGCTAACTGGAGAATCGATGGAGCACCGTTTGTTGGAGGCTTCGGCGGGTTTGCCAGGGTGTTCGTTACAGCTAGCTTCGCATGTAAGTGTCCCCAGCATTCAAGCATTGCACAACCTGACAAACCTGACACTTCGCAGTCGGAGGGACGGAGAGCTTGGGCATCACTGCAGGAGAAACACGAAACCCGTCCAAGAATATGCCTCGTGTTGTGAAGCTCGTCTTTTGGAGGTCAGTTTTAACGGGGAAAGCGTCGAAGTTTACCACCCTGACTTTCTTTTCCAGAATTGTAACATTCTATGTCCTCACTGTTATTCTCATCGGCCTCAATGGTAGCGTACAGTCTTTGTCTTTTGGCAAGTAAGTATTGATTGGCTCCTCCAGTTCCCTGGGATTATCCCAAGTTGTCGGATCGGAGCACGACTACCTCACCTTTCACAATTGTCTTTACCTTGGCAGGGTCTCGTGAGTACCACGATGAAGGTCAATCCGGGGAGAGTGTCTAAATATCTTTCATAGGTACCGCTGCATCGTTCATGAACGCTGTGGTATTGACCTCCGTCCTGTCCGCCGGGAACCATGCTTTGTTTGCGGGGACGAGAGTGCTATACGGTGCGTGGTCCGTGGCGTTACTTCATTCCACAAATTTTCTCAATGCTTCTACCAGGTCTTTCTGTGACTGTACCGCCGCAGGCGCCCAAAATATTCTCACGGACCACCACTGCGGGCATCCCCCTTCCTGCCCTTCTATTAACTAGCAGCATCAGTGCCCTCTGCTTAACCAGCAGCTATATCGGGAGTGGAGCGCTTTGGGGATGGCTTCAGAACATAGTTGGGGTCTCCAACCAGGTGAGACTACATTTGCTTTTGTACCCAGCCAATCCTTACGCTCAGTAGATTGCGTGGCTTTCCATTGGCTTGTCGAGCTGGCGATTCCGCAAAGCATGGGTTGCCCAAGGGCGGTCGAAGGAGGACTTGAAGTTTGTTGCGTCATGGACGTGGCCTTGGGGCCCCGCTTTCGTCGTAAGTGTTCCTTCTTGACGACCCTGGGGACTACTGCTGACAGCTAGTGCCTAGATTGTATCTGTAACAGCACTCATCTTGAGTAAGCCATTCACTAACTTGCGTTATTGACTGCATACTAACCATCCATTAGTCCAAGGGTGGTCCTCTGTGATCCCTCGTTTCTCGCCACTCGACTTTGTCTCGTTCTACGTTGAAATTCCATTCATGACCTTCATGACACTGGTATGGCTGATCGTGAGGAGGGAGCGAAACAGGCGTCTCCAGGAGAGTGACGAAACAGAAGGGCTTTTGCCTCGACGACGGAGCCATTCGCGGGCGAAAGGGTCGTTCTGGGACCTTGTGAACACCGAGACGGTAGATCTTCACGAGGATCAATATGATGAGGGCTCGGAGTCGGGGGACGAGGATGAGACCAGTCCCAGCAAGGGTATCAAAGCCCAGCTTCGGCGTTTGTACTACTGGTTGGTTTAATCGGTTGCCTATCTACATTCATTTAATCTTTTGTACATCTACCATCTCTGCGCTCGTATATTACTCGCTAATAGTTGTATCTATGTTTACCTTCTGAATTGCAACTCATGGGGGTGGTGAATGCGTTGGTCTTGAGAAGAGGCGCCGGCAAACGACTGCCACGATGTGCTGGGGGCGGCTATCAGCCGCATCACTTCACAGCCACGAATGGAATCGAACCAAACTCAAGCGCTCATCAACTTCGCCTTGCTTCGACCTCACCTTCACTCAACCTTCCTAACTTTCTTGTATTTTGGGTGTATCTGTGCTATCTCGCGAGAGTTGCACAAACACCTCAAAATAGCGCGTTAATGTCGCAATCCTCCTCGTCTTCAAGGTCCTCGGTGCCCTCTGTTCACCGCGAACATGCCCATGGCTCTACGACCCCGAGGCAGGCCTACAACAACCGCGACTCGTTCATTACCACCACATCCATGGAGTCAGGTACAACATCGTCATCTGGGTCGTCTCTCTCGACCTCTTCGTCTCTTTCAGGTTCCTCGGAATCCACCACCACATTATCAACAGGGGTTTCGTCGAGTCGCCGCTACCCCAGTACTCGCGACTCTCATCGTCGAGCTTCTTCCTCAATTTCGTCATTAATCCAACCAGATATGTTGGAGCTAGAACAAATGATCTACAAGGTTAAGGACCAACTGGATTTCCACAAGCGACGAGCGGACGCGGAAGAACGCAGAGCGAATGAAGCGGAGAGGAAATGCCAAGAATTCGCGGACCACTTAGCCAAGGTCAATAAAGCTAGGCTCGTCGCTCAGCAAGATGCTAATAAAGCTAATGAAGAGTTAAGGTGAGCAAAGCATGTCCTATCCATTGGTTCGAACACTTACGGAGAAACTAGACTTTACAAGATTCAGCTGGAGTATGCTCAGCGAGAGATTAACCGAGCCCAAGGGGTTCTCGACCTTGTAGAGAAACAGAGGGTTACCGCAGAGAAGGATGCTTTAGAGGCGAAGTCGAAGATTCGTAAACTCACTGAAGAAATTACCGTTGACCATGCGAGACGGGAAGGTCGCCGCCAAGGTCTTCAAGAAGGACTCGACCGTGGTCGGCAGCTTATCATGCAGGAGACCGAGGCAGCACACACCAGCCGGCGCAGAACCTCTTTCGCCCTCGACCAGAGGTCTTTCATGAACGAGGATTATGGATCCGACTCTGACGATTCTCGAACCATTTCGACGATATCCCACAGCACTATCCAGGCAGATCGAAGAAATCGACGGCATTCCAATTCTACGATTGATCGTCGTGCCCCTTCTCCCGACCCCCTTCCGGTACCTGCACCTGCACCTATCCCAAGAGCACCATCGAGGGCCGCTTCGATAGCCCCCAGTACGCGACCTGTCTCCCGAGCACCATCCATCTCCAACGAGCCGAGACCTAGATCAAGAGCGGGATCTACCGCACATGAACCGAGGCCTACATCAAGAGCAGGATCTACCACTTACGAACCAAAGCTTCCCTCAAGGGCACCGTCAGTGGCGCCGGAGACGCGCCCGTCATCCAGAGCATCCAGAGCGCCGTCTACAGCCTATGAGCCACCCTCTCGTCCTGCACCACCACCAGTTATCATCCCAGATATCCGCCCTATCAGCGTACAAGGCTCGTATTCGCCTGGTCCTCGCTTTGACTACACTATACCTCCGGACAACCTTATACCCACAATTGTCAATGGCGTTATTTCCGTGCCACCTGCATTTGAGTTCCGCAGACTACCAACGACCCCCGAAAGACGGCCATCACCGAAACTACCCACAGAGTCTTTCGATTCCAACCCACCGCCTATCCATCGACAGTCCTCCCCGGAGTCAGCTTCTACGACCTTATCACAGATAGACCTTCTCAGGGATCCTTACCAGCATGTTGCAGCCACCCCTGCCCTCAGTGCTATAGAGGAAGTGAGTAGCCAAGGGCAAGCAAGCCCTTATCCAGACTTTACTCGAGATTTCCGAGAGCGTTCTGTAGTGAGTCCCTCTTCAGTGTCGCCCTCCTTCCACACATGCTGACAAGGCCTGTTTGGTAGGCGGGTTCTGTAGGAAGAGGTGGCGGCGGGTCGAATGTTGGATCACCCTACATCGATCATCACCACCAAAGGAGGCAGTCGGCTTCGAGCTTTGCACCCTCAATTCACGAGAAAGCTCCTTCGGTTATCAGTCGATCTTCAAAGCTAACTTCAGCTGCTGGTACCCCAATTCATATTGATGTCCAGCCACCTGTAAGCATTCCGACGACCTCCATTAAATTTTAAGCTAAAATTTCTTCCCCGCTATTACTACTAGTCTCACCCAGGAACCGAAGGGGCACGGAGCATCTCCAAATCTGAGAAGCTGAGCCCCCTTCCTCCTACCTCCGTCTCGCTGGGTTCATCGCATGGCGGGTTTGAAATGGGCAGCCCAGCAGGATCGGCCTCTGCTCCCATGTCTGGGGGTGGTTTTGAGAACTCATACACAGGGTACAGCCGTGCGACTTCTCCTGCTCCGTCGAAGATGAAGGACGATGACGCGGTTTCCTCTCGGATAAGCGGAGACGACGATTTCTTCACAACCCCGCCCCCTACCGCCCCCAAGGCATTTAAAGCTCCAGAATCGGTTGTTTCCGCAGCGAGTGGGAGAACTTCCAAGTCAAAGGCATCGAAGAAGGGGCGAAGATAATATATGGGTCCCCGTTAGTTCGATCGGATGAGAGGTACGAGAGTACATGTAAGCATGCTACATCCATAGTATATAAAGCAAGTGGGTGTCAAGGAAGAGGACATGTACAGAGTATACCAGGACGGTAGATTCAATAGTCGCGTCGTTTAGTATCCCTTCCAGACTCTGACCTACGATACGAACCACCCCGAGAGTCAGAATCTCGTCGATCCTTGTCCTTGTCGTAGTCTCGCCGATAGTCTCGTTCTCTATCTCTACCACCATCCCGATCTCTCTCCCTCGTACTTCGTTCGTGGTCTCTACTACGATCAGAGTCTCGGTCTCTCCTGCGGCTCGAATCATCGCGGCTCGCCTTTTCCCTGTCCCTCCTGCTTGGTGACCTCGAGGACCGCCGGGATGGAGCGGACGAACGAACAGGTGACCGCGAGCGGTTTCTATCGCGGCTGGCACTGGAATCGCCGCGCTCCATCTTTACTATCGGAACATACTTGGCGGTCGGCTTCCTGTGCTTTCGCTTGTTGCCGTCGTCAAGAACCTCTTGCTCCTTCGCTCCAATTCCAAGAAGAGCAGGTCTAGACGGCGGGAGGTATGGCTGAACCAAGCCCTTTCCTGGTTTGCGAGTGGCAGCCGTACCCTCCTTCCATCCCATTCCGCGGAGCATTGCAGCGCCGAATTGAGAAACAGGGACACGCTCGTAGTCGTCCCAGGTTGCAGCTTCAGGCAGTTCGTCGACATCTTGCTTCAAAGCGTCCGCCTCAGAAACAGGTGTTGGAATAGCGTGGATGACCGGCCCCTGCTGTGTTTCGCCGTTTGCCTCTGCCAAAAGCGCCCGCAAAGCCCGCTGTTCCTCCGTTTCCTCCACTTCTTCGACCTTGATATCCTCGACCTTGATATCCTCTTCCATGACCACATCGCCGTCGTCTGCTTCAACAGTGACAGATTCTTCCCGTTTTCGTATCTGCAATCCAGACAGCACAGGTCCACTGTTGATAGAATCTCGTGTTCCAAGGCCTCCAACGCTGCCATCGGCACCAGTGCCGACCTTCCCAGACTCTGGAACGAAGTGGCCGCGGCGTTTCCGAGCAACTGCACGCCAATCCTTGTTCTTCAAGGCCGTGATGACAAGGGGTTGTTCCTTGACTTTGCGACGGCCATCAGCGCTGAAGGTGTGTGTACAATGGAGGTCTTTTGTGAGTTGTCGAGACCGTAGGCACAATGCATGAATTGAACGCACCGCTCAACACCGAATCTGTCAAATCCAGTCACCAACTGGTCTTGAAGCTCCTTATCTTCCTCATCACTCGAATCATAGCTCCGTCCACGGCTAGGAGGATATGGCTTGGGCGACGATGCTGCACTTCGCGATAAAGGACTGCCAAGTGGTGTCGAGTCGCCCAAGGCAGCAAGATGCCTGGGGATTGCCGGCACTTTAAAGTTCGGGGCACCTTCCGCCGGTGTTGCGGGTGAGAGCCCTCTCGACGGTGGAGACGGCCGACGGATCGTGAAGGACATCTTTTGGGAAGACGAAGCCATGGTGGATGTTGAGTCTTGGCCGTTTGGCATGAACAGTTACTTAGGGACCAAGGAAAGCGACGGCTTCTTGATCAAACAGAGGCAATGAATGACTCAGCCCTTTCAGGCGCCCCAGTCTGCACCCAACCTCCTCACTGCATTACATAGACCTCAGTCCTCAGTCGCCTACTCTGAGAAATCTCTTGGGACGCTCGGAATACAACTACACACCTCTTCCGTGTAACCTTTCTTTGGAAAGTTCAAAGACCGGCTTTCTTTCAGCAACTGACGGTTCCGTTAACCGATTGAATTGATGCGGCATTCTTCGAACGTTTTCTGTTACTTTTTGCTGTGAGATGATAGATCGAACTGTATTCGGCTCCCTAACTCTTCATCATGGCTCAATTATTCGCATGGTGGTCGGTAGGCTCTCGTAATGGTTGGGTATCTTTCAGGCTCATTCAAGTTCACAGCGGACCGCCTAGTAATAGTATTAATAGGTCTGAGCACCGACTTCCCCGCAGTCATACGAAAGCTGACCTGTTTAAACAGGTGTTCTCTTAGGGTCTTACCCAGGAGTTTTAGGGCTGGATCCGAACAAAACCAGCTCTCCGTGAATCCTTTGCAGAGCGACGTCCAACTGAGTGAGAGCCTCCTTTCCTAAAAATACACAGCCGCACCCATAACATCCAGCGGATCCTTTGCCACTCAATTGGTCGCCCCCTAGTACGTCAGCGGTCGTCCTGGGCGTGGGTTCCGCCGTGGTGGAAGTGTGGGTAAGTCTTGGGCGAAGAACATGAAAACGGTACCTACACACACGTTTGTTTCCCCCCTCCATGAACGATTCCTTGCTTTGGACGATCCACTTCGCGAAGCCCTAGCCCCTCCACACAGATGCGTGGGGCCGCGACGCTGCCCTTCCCTGATGGGAGTTGGAAACGTTGTATGGATGATATCTTCGTGGTAACGTGCATATCCTGTTTGTGGATCTTTAAGTGAGCAAGGAGGCTTCTTATAGAGAAATTTAGGTGCATTGATGGTATGGCTGTTGTGGGAATGGGCCATAAATCTTTCTTTCGAGGTGTCCTTCTTGAAATGGTGCGTTACATCTGCCTTGCAAAGTCAAGAACAGAACTTTGGTCTCTTAACTGGCTCAATGCTCAATAGGTCAAACAGCAGATTCAGCAAATCCGTTTACTGTATATCTCGATATCTGGGCTTGTGCGCACTCCTGTAAGTGCCTCCATTCCCAACAACACCATGGCCTTTGCTTACACCGTCGATTCCAGAGGCAATGTCTTCTTTGTGATTAGAAGTCACAATTTGGGACTTCCTCCTCCCCCAATCATGTGCATACGATGGTTCTCAAGTCTATTGTCCGTGAGCCTCGTCTTGATGCTGAACCTAGAGCTCCTTTTGTTGGCGCGAGGTGCGTGGGTGACCCTTAAATGCTTGGTAAATTGCTTATTGGCGGCGTCATAAAGTTTACGCCATGTATCGCCACTGTCTCTCCTTGGTCATTGTATTTGGCATCCTCCTTGCCGCGAAGATCCCTGTTACCATTTTTCTCGTGGTGATAGCATGTAGGAAAGTCCTGTTTATGGGGGCAACATGCATTGTGCAATCAATACCGTCTCCTATGGTGGCGATAGGGTGAGTCCGATGAACGGCTCGTTGGCGGAACATACCTAATAGCTTCTAGATGCCTAGAAATTGTTGCAGCAATTCTCATTATGGCTCCCACCGCGATCCGATACGTCTACGGTATACGACAAAATGGGGGACAACCTATTCCCCTGTTGCAATTGATTCTACGCGATGGAATGATCACCTTTACTCTTGTATCTGGTATGTTCTCTTGACTTTTACCGTCATCTAATGTGCTGACAGCATGCAGGACTTTTTCTTATCATCATAATCGACATGAAAGAGGCTGGTGAAGCAGGACGCATCATTTTTCCGTGAGTAAAGGCCTGTGACCTGAAGTACATGACGTACGGGCTGAACACCATTGTCGTAGGGTCGCCATTAGCGTTGTATCGGTAGCCGTATGTCCATCGTTGTTTTTGTCCACTTTTTTAAAGCTCATGTCCTGAAGACCTGCAGAATCATCAGAAATCTACGCAATTTCCCGGTGGAGGGAATTTCACCTTCGGACGAATTTCAACTCACATCTATGATCTTGAGTGACACCTCTTCTCAGATCTTCTAGTTCCCGCACTGTTTCCCTTATATTTCCCCAGTCATTTCTCAGTTATCCCATCCTTTAGTGATCTCGCTTCAATGGCTTCCCATAAGCACCCAAGGGCGCTTACGTCCTGACACATCAGTGTAGCATTCAACTTCATTCCTTCAACTCCCTCTCTGTATACCCATTACACATTATACCTAGACTCCAGGCATGCGGCCGCTCTGTATCTATAGTACGTCTCCGCCTTCAATGCAATTGACTCATTCAGATTTTCAGGACACCTACAGAGCGTATCAGAGGAGCGCCAACAGTATCATTTTCCGAATCTCGGCTCATTAGCTCTCTCAAGGAGCATGGCACAGCACCTGCGGTATTCACTCCGGTGTTCAACTCACTGGTGACCCTGAGCGGACCCTGAGCGTGGGGACAGTGCAACTTGACTTTGGATAAGTACAGTCTGTACCAGGTCTGTACAGAGGATTAATATTGTTTGATGTCAAAGATTCTTCCCCTCGTCCCTCCTTACATATGAGTATCCTTCTGGCCTCGGTACTAATTGCCGCGTTCTAAGATAGGGAACTCAACGAGCTCTGCCCGCCGGTTTCTCAATCGAATCCGGCGAGTGCCGCTTCAACGACAGCAAGCCATTTTGGACGGCGCGCTGGATATTTTTGGACGGGTTATTCGCTTCTGAATCTTTCAAGTTTTCATTTTCCACACTGTTTCTGCTCCTCAGTCCGTGACTTGACTCGATGGGCTCCAATCAGATATCAATAGCCTGGCATAGCGATCTAAGTAATGGCTTCACGGACTTGCACAAGCCACACATCCGATCAACATCCGCTGCGGTCTGGCCATGGGCGTTTATTGGGCGTTTAGTCATTCCGCTAGAGCTTTGTCAGCACGGGTCAGTCCGGCCCTTTAGGCCGGTGCCGAACTCTTGGGAGGTGTGGCCATTCACTCCTCTCTCTCCTCAATGATGTCCAGCCTCCTCTTGCGCTCCGTACGAGCGGCCACCCGCTCCGCCACTCGGTTGAATACTCGTAGAGCTGTTGCCGTCGCCGTTAGATCACCCCGGCTAGTTTTGCCTCACAACTTTTCGACATCGAGCTCTTCGAAGGCGGCGCTTGCTTCAGACTCACCAGGTCAACCTACGATAGTCCTCCAGACTCCTTCTGCTGAATACCTGAAAGAAGAAGAGTTGGACATTGACTTAATTCCTCCGGAGCAGGTCAAGCTTGTTATCACAGACCGGGCGGCGGAGGTGAGTATTCGATACTACTGTTCAGGGTCTGTTCTCAAACCAAACCCAGCAATTGAGAGCAATAGCAACAAGAGAGAACAATCCCAATGCTGCTCTTAGAATAGCAGTCGAGTCTGGCGGGTGCCACGGATACCAATATAAGATGGACCTAGCGAAGAGTCGGTCGCCGGATGACTAGTAAGTTCCCGTCCTTCAATGACTACCTCGGTGCTGATCCTTGGCAGTCAATTCACCCATCCTACGATTCAACCAGCAAATATCCTCATTGATGCTGTCTCTCTCGGGCTTGTCAACGGGTCTACCATCGACTTCGCAACTGAGTTGATTGGCAGTAGCTTCAGGATAGACCATAACCCCCAGGCCAAGGGCTCTGGATGCGGCTGCGGGGTTAGTTGGGAATTGAAGGACTAAGAGGCGTTGCTCAACAGCGGTACGAGATATCAACGATCACAATGTATCCTTACACTTCATATCTTATTACACGGACAGTTCAAACAGCGTATACATTCCGGGTGTTATGGTACTCAGTTGCAGCAGGTCGGCTCTGAGATTAGCTATACTTTCGGATTCTTGGTGAACTTGACGGGGTGGAAAGGAGCCAAACTCCAGACACTAATGAGCGAAGTGAGTAACCGCTACATAATTCCGCCATGTATGGATGATGGGGGAGCTGACCTAGAGTTTTCCTTCGTCATGTCCGGAATAGCTTTCAGTCCCTCGGGGGCAATGCTTGGCCAGAATTTAGAAGTCGAGCGGTCGTGATGGGAGGTGCAGAAACTATGCAAGGGTCAACCAAGTCACTTCGGTACTTCAGGAATCTTGGTCTTGACTCACGGAAGCAGCAATAACACGTTTCCCTTTGTGGCCAGCCATGCAATGTTATCTTCCCCAGCAGGTCAATATAACCCTACACTTGAAGAGTAGGCACGTTGCAACTCACCATCAATCATCGCTTGCATCTCCTCCGCACTAAAGTTCTTGGCCAACAGTTCGGGCTTGACAGAATGGATCTAACGCTCCGGTCAGTACCTATCTCGCAAAGGTGCCTATGCGTCTCACCAACTCAATTAGCCCTTTGACCACCAAGTCTTGCATCCCATCCAATAAAGATCGAAGCTCGGACCCACGGTAGGTGTCTGGCTTCTACAGCTACTATCAATCCTCTGACTCCAGCTGAAGCGTTACTACTGGCTTACCTTGCTCCAACTCTCAACCCTTTTGTCCCAGGAGTTCAATTGGTCTTTCAACTTGATCCTGTGGGGGTTTGATGTCCAGGCGCCGCCGAGAATACGGTCGATAGTGATCTTATTTGGCCCTGGGGTTGTGAAGAACAAGTTGTCCCCTACGCTCGCGTTAATGCCAGTCCAACCCATTCACAGTTCCGTGACTTACCGTCGATGTGCAGCTGTATCATCTCGCGTACAACTTGATTATATTCCATGAACTCCTTGAAGGACTTATGCTTGCCATCGACGATCGAGCCAGCATATTCGTAGACGTTGTTCAGTCCCCTTATGAGAGCATTCTGAACCAAGGTGGTTAGTCTTTCTTGGCTCAAGTATCAAGCTAGTGCTGACCTTCATGAAGGTGTTTTGATAGCGCAGCGCAGTCCTGGAGCTGACCATAACCGTCAGTACGGCGTCCGAGCTTTGGGCATGGGGTTCGAACTCACTCCATCTTTTCCAGGTCATCGCCGACGACTGGGAGGAGAGCAAGTGGATACATCCGGGCAGATATAATTGGCCAGAGTGGGTGGTACAGGAGAGGAAGGGGTATGTGAGTTCAGCCTTTGGGTTGGACCTCTTCTTATATCTTTTCAGAGCCTGGCCTGTGGTGGCCAAGGAGAATGGCAAGTGGCCACTCGGTGCCTTTGACCTTATACTTCCGTCAACGACCGTGGCTCACCGCGAGGTAAGCCGGCACATTCATTGTACTATCCATTGTCTTATTTTGATCCGGCAAAGAACGTGGCACAAAGCGATCATCCATGGCTATATGAACCTCTCAAAGCCAAGCCCATGTTCTACCTCTCGTTTCAATGCCCATTTTCTGATTCTGTCTTAGTTCCGGCAAATGTGGGCAATGCTCCGCGTTAACCTGACCTCTTTGACGCGATCTACCCATTGCCACACGAGCGGGGCAAGGTCCGCTAAGCACATCAAGGACTGCCTGAGGCTCTCCAAACAATGGCCCCAATGCATGGCTTTTTCTGTTTAGTGTTGAAATGCATCTCAGGGCAGTGATTTGGATGCAATGCTTTCCTGGAGAGGTTCAATGAAGCTGGTGAAAGACGTCAATTGACATCCGGATCACATGGATCTGCTTGTCGTCCGGAATAATGCGGCGGTCATTGCCAAGTAGTGGATGGGTGCTACTGGTGGAATGAGAAGCAGAGGGGGGGCGCTATGGGCTACCTCCCTTCTTGGCCGGCTTTTGAGAGACGTGCTTCGTATCTAAAGTGCCGGGACCTCTTTTCGCAATCCAGAGCCGGCCTGATTCAGAGTGCATTGCATTGCAATGAGGCGCACGAACATGAAGAGATTTTCACTGTTCCGACTTACTGGGGCAAGGTTTGACTAAGGACTTCTGTGGACGTCCCTCGCTAATCGAGGGCTATAGTCTGTGGCACGAGAAGTCGATTTCAAGTGGTGGCACCTTTACTACATGGAGACACAGATTCGTAGGTGGAAGCGAATTACCGAACCATAAGCTAAAGAGTATAGGCATACAGTTTAAGACTGTCATCCCTTCGCCTCAGTAAAGTCCAGCTTGAGAACGCGCCGTTGCAATGCCCAGTCCTTGATCTTGTCGTAATTGCGGCAAGTGTGGACAATATTGCCCATCAACCTGACCTCCTTGACTCGGTCCACCCATTGCCACACCAAGGGGCTGATATCCGCAGAGCACATCAGGGATTGCCTCAGGCTCTCCAGGCAGTGCCCCCAATGCAGGTCGTCCAGGTTGTTAGGGTCGTGGCGCATGTCGGGGTAATACTCCGGGTGCAGGGCTTTCCGCAGCATGTTCTGCGCCAAGTTATGTTAGTTTGAAGCTAGCAGGTAGAGGTAGAGACAAATCTTACTAGGCAGTGTAGCTGATGAAAGACATCCAATGAAACAACGTAGTGATCCTCGTCGCCAGGAATAGGTCGCGTTGCATTCACAAGACGGTCAGCTGAGCTCCTTGGAATGCGGGAGACGCCAACTGAGGGGTCGGTTAGCGCAGCCTTCTAGAGTCCCGGTCAAGAGACGTACAATTGTAGAGGTCGTCCCAAGCAGCATCTACCTCCGGAGAAGGAGCCATCTGGTAGATTGTCCGTCCTTTTCCAAAGCCTTCGTGGAATACCCGTGTTTCATACTCGATGACATCCTCTGCTGGGGCTTCCGGGTGACATACCGTCAGAACTGTAGAGGGAATTACGGCGAGACACCCTTACAATAATACGCCTGAGGAAAGATCGGGTTTTCGGGACCTCTCATGACACGGCGTAGGGCTAACCCGCCGAGAAGCATCCCAGCGTTCAGAATCAAAGAGACTAACAGTGCGATCTTGAGGCGACGAAAGGCTCCGTCGGAACGATGTTCTGCCGCGACCGCAGACACAACTCCCTTCGTGGTAGTACCATGTAGCAGCGACTCGTTGTCGTCGTCGCCTCCCGTAGCAAGGGGCCGGTAGCAGGAGTTCGGTCCCATCGTCATTTGACTTTGAAAAAGATGAGTTGAGAGCAAGAAAATGGGGAAAGTAGAGGTCTGTCCGGGCTGGATATCCAGTTTGAATCGATCGCAGGAATTGTCTGTGCTTCTTGATCAGGCGCCAGTCGCTGAAGAATAAGAAGTAGCTGAAGCCCAAACGAACCTCACAGGTCAGTCGCCCTGAGGTAATAGATGCCCCTCGGAAAACCCGGTACAATCTATCCACCGAGAGGCCGCCACCTTGCTCGAGCAGAACTCGAAGGCAAACCGGAGAGCATCTTTGGAAGAAGAACAGGTCAAGCCAATCGTTGAATGGGTCTTCAAAGCTTCACCAAGTAGCTTCATGCACCCATTACGAGGAGGCACATCTTTGGTAAAGAAGCCCGGGGCAGAAGCAGTATTAGCTGGTACCTCTCGGAGAAGAACTCCATACCTGAAGACTACGAAGGTGGCACAGAGCTCTCGCAGCTTTGGGCTGAATGCTGGATGGATTTTACACTTGAGAAGTAGGATCTAGAACAGTATAAGAGTGAGCCCAAGGATCCCAGTCCAACAGAATCATCCGCATTCACCTCGAAAACAACAACCCAATAACCTAACACCAAGCACTGCTAGAATGAAGTCTTTCTCCAGCATGTCTGCCCTGATCGGTCTCGCGCTTGTAATGCGCGTAACCTCCACCCCCATCAACGATGCCACTAGCAAGGTACCCACCGTAAGCGTCCTGAATCTGGTACAAATCAGAGGAGGCGCCGCTAACACTTCGTCTAGGCTGACGTCGTCCAGGTTGTCAAGGGCTGGGGAACATACGACGCTAGGGATGTCACGGTCAGTAAAAGGGGTATAATATCGCACAACTAATCCAATATGCATTGGAACAGGCCGACGATACCCAGAGGGTAAAGAACTGGGGCGCGGGCCCCGCTAGGGTTTCCGTCGTCGAGACCACAGGCAAAGTCCCGACTGTGAGTCGTTCTGCATTGCTAGCGAACCCAGGACCGACAGCGCTGACAAACTGTGCAGGCCGACGTCGTCCAAGTCGTCAAGGGCTGGGGAACTTTCGATGCCAGGGGCGAAGCTGTGACGGTGAGTGAATCGACAAAATGCGCCACTTGGATGTTAGCTCATGATTTTTACAGGCTGATGAGGTCTCGAGGGTTAAGAACTGGGGTAGCCACTGATTCGTCGCCGGCGTTGGCACTCACTCCCTCAGCGAGGACCGCAAAAACTCGGTCCCGACGAACACTGTCCCAGATGTACCTGTATACTTTTGTCAACCTGTGTAAATATGATGTATCTCCGTAGGAAGTGAGATACGTACTGAGACCTAGACCACCCTCGACACAGTAGCGTGGAGGAAGAGCAGGAAAAAAAGAGAGATCCCAGAACGAAACATGGTATAACAGCCCAAGCGATAAAAGTACAGTTGTTCCCTATGCATTTGATACCATACCGAAGCAGCTCACTCCCAGTCACTATCGCTTCCCTCCTCCTCACCCTCTTCGTCGTCGTCGTCGTCGTCTTCATCGTCGTCTTCATCATCGTCATCTTCTTCCTCGTCATCGTCCGCTTCAGCCTTTGGTGTTCCTGCGGCCTTGTTCACATCGCCAGCGACGCTCGCATTTGTTGAGGAAAGGAGGTCAAAACTGTCCGCGCTTCCTTCGCTTGCGCTAGGAGACTGAAGAGCAGGAGCTGCCGTGGCGGATGGCTCAGCAATGGATTTCTAGGGTTCAATCATTCAGCAAAGAAAGACAATGTGAAGAGAGAAAATAAGACGTACCCCTTTGCTCAAGGCTACCGCTGCCGTTGCACCGACGGCGGCAGCAGCAGTCGCCGCCGCAGCGGTACTACTGACTGCGTTATCATCCTCGTCATCTTCCCAGCTGAAATCTTCGTCACTTTCTGTGACCGTGGCTAAATAAAGGACGATATAAGTTGTGTATGGACCGGGAGTGGGGAGTTTCGTACCCTGAATAAGAGCCTTTCTCCGTTCTTCTTCATGTTTGATTTGGTGCTCTCTGAAGAAGTATCGCGACCAGAAGTCCTCCTTGCTCAAGGTCGCGGGAACTGCCCACAACTATCAGCCTTATGCGCCGTTGCAGACGTAACCAACACTCACCCAGCGACGTATATATCTCATACAAAGTCATCTCTTCCATCAGCAACCTCGCTGTCCTCTCTGCCCACTCGGGGCTCTCAATGCCTCCCTTTGCCTTGATCTCCTCACCTACCCACTTCTCATACACCTCCTTCATACCCTCATCTGCAGCGGGGTCTCGCTGCACAATGGACGGATCCCGCTGCAAACGATGCAGAAGCGCCAACGCCCTCGTCGCCACCGCATTCCGCGTCTCAGACTCACCCTGCTTCCCCGCGTCCGCACTCCCTGCCCTCTCCTTCCCATTACCACCCGCTGCCTCGGCCGTCGGGACAGGCAACATCCACATATCCGAGCCATCCCAAATCATCCCAGGCCCCGCAGCCCCCGCCGCATCCGCGCCCGCACCCTCGACAGGGTCAGGCGGGATGATCTTCACCGCGTCCTTGACGAGCTCGTTCGCCTCCTTCATCGCCTCCCGAATCAGCGCCTCGCTCTTCTTCGCATACTCCTCTGCCTGCGCGCGGGTGACGCCCTGCACGCGATGCAGCTCCGTCATGAGGTTGCTGCTCATCTGAGAGAGGTCGATGGTCTCCGACGCATGCTTGATAGATTCGGGAATGTGGCTCTGGACTGTCGAGATAAGATTCGGGGGCACGGCGGACTGGAGCCGCGCGAAGAGGGACTGCGAGGCCGAGCGGGCGTGTGAGGGTCTCGCGGCGGGCTGGTCTGCAGTGGACCCAGAGGCAGGGGTCTCCCCCTCCGCTGTGGATGGTGCCCCATCCGAGGCGGATCCAGGGGAAGGGGCAGAGCGGGCGGGATCCTGGCCGTCCTCGGTACCAGGCACCGTCGATGTCGAGGCTTCGGGCTGCGAATCTTCGACGGTCGTCAGTTTCTCAATCTCTTTCTGGGCCTGAAGGACGACATCTCCAAGATCCTTCTTTGCAACCTCCAGCACTTGTTGACTCTGAACGAGACTATGAGGACCGATCTCGCCGACTGGAACACCAAACTGGTACTCACCTGCTTCTTAAAGCCTCCCCAGAACCGCCCGAGTTGCCCAACAAGCTGATTCACTTCCTCATTCAGACTAGGCTGGTTCTCCTGGCTTGCGTTGTCATTAGGGAGCGGAGTAGGCGCTCTCCCAACCTCGTAGTTGTCGAAGAAGTTCATGGTCGAAGGCCAAGTATAGGAGCCTTGAAGCGCCCGTTTATCTCGACTTTCTCACGCATCGACATGGATACCAGAGTCAAGTTGAAGGAGCGACAGGATGCATTTTGACGGTTCCTAATTACAGAATCATGATACAGGTTGGTAGAAGTACAGCAGGGTAACATATGTCAAATATATGAAAGAACAACGGATTTCCAGAATTATAACTAAAAGAGAGACTGATTAAGCGGCAGCGGCCACCTTCTCGACCGTGGCTTCCGAGACGAACGAAGGCTGGAACCCGGCAGTGGCCTTGTGGGCCTTGCACTGAGAGACGAAGTCCGAGAACATCTCGATGGTGTCGAGGGGTCCTCCGGCACTCTCAGGATGGAACTGGACACCCCAAACCTTCTTGCCCGAAGCGTCGGTGGACTTGATGCCCTCGACGGAGGAGTCGTTGCAGTTGATGAAGAAGGGTTCCCAGCCCTGGGGGAAGGGGTCCTGGAGCTTCAACGCGTACTGGTGGTTTTGGCTTCGAGAACGGGTGAGCATGAGATACACCGAAGAACGAAAGAAAATTTGGCTTACCTCGTGACGTATACACGACCAGCCTTGATGGATCCAGATGACGCGAGAGCGAGGACAGGTTGGTTGTGACCTCGGTTACCGAAGGTCATGCGGTAGGCGTCGAGTCCAGCAGCCATACCGATGATCTGGTGTCCCATGCAGATACCGAAGATGGGCTTGTCCCACTCTGCGATGGTGCGGCGGAGGTGGAGAGCAGCCTCCATGCACTGCTGTGGGTCTCCAGGGCCGTTGGACAGGAAGAGACCATCGAACTGGTCCCTGACCTTGTTGAAGTCGAAGTTCCAGGGAAGGACGGTGACAGCAGCACCGCGGCGGACGAGAGAGCGAGCGATGTTGGCCTTGGCGCCAAAGTCGAGAAGCGCAATCTTGATGTCGCCGGTGGGGTTGAGCTCGTATGGCTCCTTGGTAGAGATCTGGTCGACGAGGTTCTCCAAGGTGGGATCCCAGTACTCGTGTGCAGCGGGAGCAGGGAGGGCGGCATCAGCGCCGACGGCGAGTCGGCCGAGAGTGGTTCCCTGGTCACGAAGCAGGGTGGTGACGGCACGGGTATCGACACCGGTGATTCCAGGGACGTTGTGACGCTTGCACCACGAGGCGATGGACTCGACGGCGGTGTAGTGGGAGTACTTCTCGGCGACGTCGCCAACGACGACAGCGGCACACTGGATGCCCTTGGACTCGAGGACAACGCCGACGTCTTGAGAATCGCAAGGAGCTTCGTTGTGGGGAACACCGTAGTTGCCGATCATGGGGGTCGTGAAGACCAGAATTTGCCCTCGGTACGAGGGGTCGGTCATCGACTCAGTGTCTGTCGAGCAGCATAAGTATACCAAAAGGAATCAAGAGCGCGAAGACCACGTACATGAGGTGATGGAGGTGGAGAACACGGTCTCTCCAAAAGCACTGGTGTCGGCGCCGAAGGAGGTACCCTTGAAGGTCTGGCCGGTCTTGAGGTGGAGGGCGGCGGGGACGCGTCCCTGGTTGACAGCAGTGGCCAATCCCCTGGAGAAACGAGCATAACGAACAGCCCGGATTGCTTGGTATGTGAACATGGCTGGTATCGATATTTTCAATGGTTCAGCAGGGAGAACACGAGGTCACTGAGGTAGCTGGGGGACGGTCAGTACAGCAGCGCGCCAGGGGGACAATAGACTGACTCGTCGCTAGTGTTTTGAGTAAAGGGCATGTACAAGCCAACCGGGAGACGGAGCGAAAAACGAGGCGTAAAACAAACCCGAATTCCAAAATTTTATCCCTTCAACCTCCCTGATGCTTACGTAACGTCCATCAGCCGGCACCCTCCTCATACCTCCGTTCGCTTGCCGTTCGCCTTATCTCTGACCCCAAAGTCATGATAGTTGTATAGTGTGTCTATGTGCTAGTGAGATGTCCATCCATAAAATGTACAAAACAAGATTCGTGCATGCGACAGACAAGAAGCGAAAGCAGGTGTAACATCGAAAACAATAATATGTGCATTACCAGAATAATATAGACCACCATCACCTCAGACCCTGGACCGGATACCAGCACCCGCACGGCGAGATTTGGGAATATGCGACCTCTCCACAGGCTTCTCGGCGTCAGAGTCCGAGTCAGAATCCGAGCCCGACCCATCCGACGGATCCTGGTCTCCGTGCCCGTACAGGTCCGCCATCGTCTCCCGCCGCTTCTTATCCGCCGCCGGCCTGCGCTGCTGCGAGGGCCCCGGCAGACTCGTGCGGAACGTTCGCGACTGCGACGCGATCTGCGAAAGCCTAGGGAACCCTGCCGAAGGCGCCTTCCTCTTCACCTGGGGTGGCGTCGGCTCCTCTTCCACAAGCGCCTGCCCAACCTCGTCTTCCTCATCGTCGTCCGACTCCTCGTCCATCCGCTTCTTGTCGACCTGCCACTGCGAATAAGGGAACGAGTTCTGCGTTTCGCTAGGAATGAACAGATTCTCGCCTTCGGCCTCGCTCTCGGCTTCAGGCACAGACTGTAACTCGTCGTCCATGTTCATTGTCTCGTCAGGTTGAGAAGAGCTTTCAGCAGCTGGCAGAACCTCCCACTTGTGCGCCGACTCCTGCGTGGGCAAACTAGCGGCCGCCTCCTCTGGTTGAACGGACGCCGCTCTCTTCGCTGCGGCTCTGGTCGTGCGGACAGCAGGGGCTTGGGTGCTAACTGGCTTCTGCGAACGTGTCTGCCTGGTCAAAGTGGGCTTCGCCGCCCCCTGAAGGGTAGACTTGATAGTTTTCAGAGGCTGGGAAAGAAGGGCCTTCGCAAGCCTGCTCTTGGGAGGACTGGGGGGCGCAGCTGACTTGGATCGGGTCGTCACCTTCGTAGGCTCAACCGGAGCGGCAGACTTGACTCGAGTCGTGCGCGCTTTGGCAGAATCATCCTTTGGCTTCTCTTCGCCCTTTGACTTTGCGACGCTGTCCCACAACTTCAACGCCTTATCCAGGCTCGAGATGTGAGGAGCAGGTGATTCGGGCGCCTTGCCGTCTTTGCCTTTCATCCTCCGAGTTATGCGGCGGGGTGTAGAGTGTTGGACCATCTCGGCGTCGTTCTCGTCAATAGGACTTCTCGGTGGAGACTGTGCTTGTTGCTTCGCCGGGCTTTCGAAAGGTTCAATGGAATCGTGGCGGTTATCTTCGATAGGTTGGTCGTCATTGGCCATTTCCTCCTCCTGATCAGGTTCCTCCTGCTCCGCATTCTCTTCCTCCGCCTCGGACTCGTCGTCTTTCTCTGGTGTCACGGGCTTGCTCGACTCGCGACTGGTATCATCGACATCCGCAGCCGCCAGACTAAACACGGCGTTATCATCCGCCAACGCCTCGCTGAACGCCCTATCCCCCCTTGTGTCGATTTCGACAGGCGACGCCAACCCGTTCACATCGCCAAACGAAAGATCTCCATGCTGAACGGCAGAGCCCGAACGCGCGTCATCGTCTTCGTCGTCCGTTTGGTTCACGCGTGACTTCTGGATGGTAGATATGGAGAGTCTGGGTGGTCGGGCGGGCGCGTCGTCGTCGTTTTCGGCGTCCGAGTCTTGCTCTGGTCCATCGCTCTGCTCTTCCTCCGAGGAAGGCGAGCCAGCGGCCTTGAACATTTTTGAAATGCGCCGAGAAACCGGTCCATCGTCTTCGTCCTGGACGAGACCCTCGGGGTCGATATCGGCGTCTTCGTCCTCGTCCTCGCTTCCACTGGAAAGCAGGTACTTCGTAGACATGGAGACACGAGGTCCGCGGATGAGGTCGTCCAGGTTGATGTTGGCGTAGGAAGAGGATGGGAGGATGCTCAAGTCAGGAAGGGTTGAGGTGGGTTGTGCGGTGGTGGGTTCTTCGTCTGAATCTTCGTCGGAGGAGGGGGCTTTTGCGGCAGGCTTTTTGCCTTGGGTCTTTTGAGAGAGGGGGGCCTGGGATATGGAGGGGAAGGCCTCTTCGTCCGACCATCCTAGAGAGCGGTTGATGGCATGGGAGAGTGCTGTAGCTGGGGCCAGGTTCTTGGAAGTGGAGGCGGCAGCGTTGCCGTTCGTCTGGGGTGCCGGGCGAACAGTTGCAGCTGATACTTTATCGTTTGGGGGTTTCGTGATAGTGAGTTTAGGAGGGTGGGAGAGGGCGGGAAGGGGTTTTGCCGTAGATATATCATGAGGTTCGTCGTCAGATGAGGACTCAGAGGGAGTGTCAATTGGTTTTGGGGCAGGTTTAGATGGCACCACTTGCGACTGTTGAGAGTGCGCGGCGGTAGAGATTGTCTGCTTTTTCTTAGAAGACGGGCCTGCCGCAGATAGGCTCTCACCAGGAGGCTGTTGAACGATCCTCGCAGTCACTGCGGAGACCTGCGCTTGATCAACAAGTTTCACGGTCTTCACAGACGAAGCTTGCGCGACGGTCACATCTGTAACACCTTCGTCAGAAACGACCTAATGTACCGCGTCAACATGACGTTGACCCGCTGAACGTCAATGAGGGTAAAGAGCATTTACCTTCGATTTGGCTGCCGCGCCAACCTTGTCTTGAGCTTCTTTCTCTTTGATCAAGGCTGCCACGCCTGCGATTTGACGTGCCCTGAAGTCCGTCGGGGACGATGTTTGCTCGGATTTCAGGTCTCTCAGTTTCTTGCGAAGTGTTGATGTAGCGTAACTAGCCATCTTGCAGGACTTATGGCTCGCTGGTGCCCCACAAAGCGCACAGTCGCCGGATGCAGTTTCGGCTTCCTTCGCCAACTTTTTGGCAGCTGGGTCAGACGCTGGAATGTCTGGTTGGACTGATTTCTTAGCTGCAAGCATGTTGCTCATGGCGGCTTGGATTTCCGCTTGTTGGGCAACCGTTAAGGGCGCTACACGACAGGTAGAGATGTCAGCTGCAACCTATGGGGACATTAACTTAGACTATGACCTTTTGCAGCTGCCTTTTCCTTCTTGCCCTTCTTCACTACGGCAGAAGTAGAGGCAACGACACCGGCACTGGGTTCCTTATTCTTCTCGCTGGCTGATATGTCTTTTGCTTTGCCTACAACCGATAAGGATACATAACTTAAACATTTATGGTGCTCCTACCATTGACTGCAGGAGCTTTGGCTGGCGCCTTTGGAGCTGCGACTATGTGGGATCAGTAGGAGACTACAGAGGATGGTAAACCAACTCACTTGGGACAGCACTCTTTGGCTTTGGTGGTTCGTCTACGACCTCTGGAATATGTATCAGAACATATAATCCGAAGCAGAGCGCGACAATTACCTGTTTCTTCAGACCCTTCAGAGACAGGAGTCTTCCCTTTGGATTCCGAACTCTCCGAAGAATCATCTTGGTCCTTTCCATACTTATCGAGAATGGTTTCAAGATCGTCGGCGTCCGACTCTTCGTCATCCTGCTGCCCGTTAATGTGGGGCGGCTTTTCGGTAGGTTTAGAGGCTTTCCCCTTTGCCTTGGATTTCTCTTCCTTCTGTGTCTTCTTCGCTTTCTCCTTCTGTGTTGTGTCTGCTTTCGACTTTTCCTTCTGCGCTCTCTCCTTTTCTTTTCGTGCCGCCTCCGCCTCCGCCTCCTCCTTCTCCTTCTGGGTTGCCTCCGCCTTCTCTCTCTCCTTTCGAGCCGCCTCTGCCTTATCCTTTTCTCTCTGAGCCGCATCCGCCTTCTCCTTTTCTCTCTGAGCTGCCTCTGCCTTCTCTTTCGCTTCTGCCTCCGCTTCTGCCTTTGCCTTCGCCGCTAGTCTCCTACGCTCTTCTTTCCTCGGTTTTTGTGAGGGCACTTGGTGTGCTTCCGATTCTGCACGAATGGGTGCTTCAGATCCAGCTTCACCAGTGACGGGCATGCCTTGCTTCTCCTTCTTCTTTTTCTTTTTCTCCTTCTTAGTCAATCCCTCTGCGTCCTTAGAGGCCTCGACTGCCGCTTTGCTCGGCTCAGCTTTCTCGGCGACGGGGACGACCTTCTCCTTCGCGGCAGGATGAGATCCCTCAGGACGTTGAGCAATCTGTGCATTGGTCGGCTCCTTCGCAGTGTCCTTCTTCTTCTTCTTTTTTGGGGGCGCGTCGTCTTCTTCAGCGTCAGGCGTCTTGGCGACTTCAGGTTCCTCGGTATGAGCCTTGCGCTTCTGACCAGGCCTCTCGCCTGCGTCGCGACTTTTGTCAGGCTCGTCCACTGAATCAGTCTTTTTCTTCTTCTGCTTTTTTCTGGAAGAGGGCTGCGCAAAGTTAGGACTAGAAAGTGCCCACAAAAAGGAAGCGCAGGTTCGTACCTCTGCCGTGGGGGGTCGCGTCGGTGGCGCGGGCGTCGACTTTGCGGGCGTAAATCTCGGCGCGCCTTCTGGCGCTGTGACCTGAACTGTGATCACAGGTACAGCGTGCGCAGTGGCGCAGAAAGCCTCGTAGTCGTCCTCTGTCAAATGTTGAGAGAGGCACCCAGGGGTAAAGCCAAGTTCCAATGCTCACCGTCCTCCAGATCAACCATCTTTCCATCGCGTAACTGAGCAAGCTGTAGGGGAACATCCGACGCGTAGCCCAGCTTTCTCCTCACGCCCTCGGTCAGCTCTTCGAGACTGGTCTCTGCATAAAAAAAAGTTGAAAGCGCTGTCACACCCAATATCATATCTGTGTGTACCTTTAAGTAGCCGGTCAAAAGTACGCGTTCCAGAAGTAAAAGTGACTCTGGGATAGTCGGGCTCGCGTTTCCGCTTGAGACTGTGTGGCCGCTCCTCCATCGGGGGCTGGTGATGGAACGAAGGCAACGTCGAGTCGGGTGAATAGAATTGTGCTAAGGCATGTCTGGGAAAATGATCAGGCCAACCAACTCTCGAGCGCGTCGCGGCAAACAGCACCAAACCTTCTATTCGACTTCCACCATGGCAGGAGGCCCGAACCTTGGCAGTACGTCTGCGGGGCTCTCTGGCTGCGACGACGACCGACTGACACTCTACAGGCAACGGCTTCAACCCCCATCTCCCGGGGGCCCGTTACAACTTCCTGGCGAAAGCCCTCGGTGCCTCCATGTGGTTCTTCATCTTCTACCGTATGCGGTGCGTCCTGGCCCCGTTCGACCCCGAAACCCTCTGACTGACTAGCTATCCTCTTCCAGACAAGACGGTGGTAAACTCCTGGTACGTTGACGCTGTCCTCGCAATGATAACGCTGTATCTGACGATTCACAGGGCAAGCACCCATGGGACCACGGTGATCACGCAGAGCACCACTGAAGCGGAGGACGTTAGACCTGTACATGTAGAGGCCCTTTCCACCAGTCAACTATGTATCGCAGCGGCGTGCAGCACCTTGAGAGACCCGGGTTCCGCCCGGTACGCGGAGAGTCGGAGTATACCTACACATAGACAGCGGACAGACCACAATATTCAACGGTTTCATGACATCGTCGTTCCCTGAAATGACACTGGCGAATCCCAATCATTCGTAATCCACGGTGTCGAGCAAATGCCAAGTCAGGAGACCATGAAGCTGTTCCCATGCTATAAGTTTGACGGGTGCCTTGCTCGAGATCCATTCCAGTGCTCCCGCATTTATGTAGGGGCGCGCGAAAGAACACAACCTCTTCTCTATTTGTCACCACGACTTGAGCGATGGCCCTCTTCAAGAGAGGCCGTTTGGTCGTGGTCACTCTCAGCATTCTCTGGGCCATCGTCATCGTCTGGGAAGAATACCTTCAGTTCGCGTACGATGGCGGGAAATGCGATTGGCCGGACCACAAATTCAGACCACGGCTGGTAAGTGCTCTCCATCACTGAGCGCTCGAAAGTCGGCCTTTTTGACCCTTGGAGTATCCCCTCTGATTTACACCATACGCATGGCAGGAAGGCGACGAAACGCGGCCCCAACATGTCCTTATAGTTGCAGACCCTCAGATCCTTGACCACCGCTCGTACCCCGGTCGTGGGGCGTTCCTCACCTGGCTCTCTCGCATCATCGTTGACCTCAATTTGCGGAAGAATTGGTGGGTCGCGACAGCGAAGAAGCCAGATGCAGTTGTATTCTTGGGCGACATGATGGACGGCGGTCGATTCGACATGTCTGACGAAGAGTACGTGGCAATGGCTCTATAAAAACTTTAAGCGCTCACCTTCCCCGCAGGTACGAGAAGTACTACCAACGGTTCAAAAGCATCTTCAAGCTAGACGCCAACGTCCCACAGTACTATATCCCAGGAAACCATGATACAGGGTGTGTCTATTCTTAGAGCGACTGAAGTTAAGCAGCTCATTCGGTGTTACTAGACTGGGTTTCTCGCAGACGTTTTCACCATACACGCATCTCCGCTATACCACACATTTCGGTCCAAAGAACTATGTCGTCCAACTCGCAAACCACACCCTCACTTTCATTGACGCGCCAGGCTTCGTAGACGAAGAGTACAAGCGACTGGGCGAATCCAAGAGATACGACAACTGGAAGCCACTTAAAGATGGGACGCTGGAGTTTATGAAGAAGTTCAAAGCAGGTAAGTCAAGCCAATGTACTCTCCTTCCTATAGTCGCGTAAACCCTTGCAACAGACCGACATACCGATCCCGTTATCCTCTTCACACACGTCCCCCTCTACAGACCAGACGGCCGAGGCTGCGGCCCCCTCCGCGAACGGGGTACGATCCGTCCGGGCGTAGGCAACGGGTACCAGAACACCCTTGGCAAACAATCCACCCAGAAACTACTCGAGCTTCTTGAACCATCCCTCGTCTTCAGGTATGCCGATAGCCTCCCCTATTTATTTCCAAAGAAAAGAACATTCCTAACTTCTGTGTGCAGCGGCGACGACCACGACTACTGCGAACACATCCACCGCTCTTCCACAACGGGCTCTCAACCAGGCGGCGGACCGCGCGACGTCCGCGAGATAACCGTGAAAGCCCTTTCCATGGCCATGGGAATCCGCCGTCCAGGCTTCCAGCTCCTCTCCCTCGCCCCTCTCTCCCTGCGCATCCCCACCTCCGAGTCCCTCGCATCCACAGTCCATTCCCATGCAGACATCCCCTGCCTGCTCCCCGACCAGCTCCGCACCTACCTGAGCGTGTACATCCCCCTCGGCATGTTCTCCCTCATCGCCCTGGCGGTATCCCAGTTCATCAGCCTCCGCCCGCGCACGAACCTCAAACATAGCGTGGATCTCGGTCGCCCAGAGTATGACGACGGCGACGATTCTACTGGCGGCCGTGGAACCTTCAGGCTCTTCCCTGCAAATAGGCGTCCGCGCCGTGACGGGGTCGATGTGGAGGAGGGTGCGCCCTCTCCGGCGGTGTCAATATCAGAGAAGAATGGTGGCGCGACGGCTGGGTACTATGGAGGTGCATCCAAGTATTTCCAAAAGTTCTTTGCTGCTGGAAGGCCGAGTTCACATCGTCGAATGAGGCCCCGGAGACGAATGGTAGGGTTCTTATTGGATGTTAGGGACGTTGCTGTGTGGCCTCTCGGTTTATTCATCCTTATTACTTGGTGGTTCTCATGATTGTTCGACGCATTTACCACACTTCACGTATCAGACCCAACATCTTGCTATCTTGCGCAGTTAATGTAATTGGAAGTGCATCTAAATCTCGGATTGTAACCAGGATTATGAGGAAGGATCTCGGTGCAGATGAGGGGTGATGGTAAGCGGTCTATAGATCAAATTGGTATTGGTCGGGTAAATCTAGTTCTAAGAACACTACTTGTACATAGTACACGCAAAGTGAGCAACTGAAAAGGGGTACAGAGAAGGTAACCGATAAAAAAACATGGAAAGAGAGCGATGTGTTGGTATCAGAAAGAAAATTGTACAAGGTCAACGAGTGATCGGTCGGGCATTGGTAGTAGTAGTACGCATAGTACTGGAGGTAGGTCGCATGATGTACTGTACACAAATTCAACGATTAGATCAAGAGGTGAGGAAAAAAGTGAAAAAAGAGGGATATAGATTTGATTCAATTCGTTGTTCAGTTGTTGTTAATCAATATTTCTCGACGACTTGGCGCTAATGCTCCGTGCCGTTGACTTGGCTGAGAGCGGCGTCGGCTCTTTCCAAATCGCCTTCACTCAAGCTCCTGAAAGCGCCTCCGCCAGGAGTGCTGGCGCCACTGATAACGGATCCAGAGCGCGACCGGACCTTCATGACGAGAGGGCTAGGAAGAACATCGTAAGCAACGGTTTGCGATAACATGAAGACGCCACACACAATGGGTATGAGTCCTCCTCATCGACTTCCTGATTCCAGTTGTATCCTCGGTAGTCACTGGTATTCAGAGACTGCATCTAAGTAGGGAATTAGCAAACTGATTTCAATGCAAGGCAGTCACCACTCACATCCTCGGTGAGTGTACCCATATCTCCGGGGGTTGCGTACCCCTTCAGGCGGGGGCTAGCAGGCATACTGTTGGTGGACTTCATGCGTTCAACGCCACCGCCGAAGTAATCGCTCTCCGCAAAGGCATCGGCCTCCTCTTCGCCATAGAACGCGTCAGGGTATGCGCGACGCAAAGCCAACTGCCTGGCTTTGCTGTACTCGATGCCGAGGTTCTTCCAGTCCAAGAGAGGGCTGAGACGCTCAACGCGATTACGCTGGTTGATGCGTTGACGGCGGCTCTTCTGCGTGAAGTCAAACATGTGGTCACCGAGTTGGTTAACGGAGTCTTCCACTGATTGCATGCGGCGGTCAACGATGTAGCATCCCTCTTCCTCAGGCTTCTCGATGAGATCTTGCATGAAGCAACCGAAGCCAGAAAGGTTCGTAGTTATTGACGGAACACCCATCTACAATCACCATGAAAAGGATCAGTTCATTGACGTCATTTAGGGGCTAAGGCGACTGAAGCGCTTACCACTGTGCACTCTGCCGGGGTGTAACCCCAAGGCTCGTAGTAACTCGGGAACACACCCAGATGGCAGCCACGAACAAACTCTTCGTAGTCCAGGCCCAGAATCGGATTGTTGCTGTTCAAGAAGTCCGGGTGGAACACGATCTTGACGCGATCGCTGGTATTGTTGAACAACTTAACACGTCGAATTTGGTTCAGAATAGGATCATTCGCGTCGTCTGCCATGTTGTGGGTAACAACGGGGGGCAGAGAGTTCCGCTTCAAGGCGAAAATGCGGCGTTTCAACAAGACCTTGTCTTCTTCGGAAAGCAGCTCGTCAGGCGTCGGAATGGCCTTTTGTTCTCTATAAAAACGCCATATATCGTTAGATATCGGAAGGGTTGGAAAAAATAAATCTTCCTTACCCATGGAAGCGAGCGGCATGATCGAAGAGCCTGGCACCAATGCGGTTCTGGATTTCAGTGACAGTATCACGAAGCTGCTTCGTAACAGCTTGCCCCTTCAGGGCCTCAACGGTGTAAGAGTGGGTCGCTGCAGGCATAATCACAAAAGCCACCACAGTCACTGTCGATCCAGCCTTCTGCAGGCGGTAATTGAGGCCTAGAGATGAAGATAATCAGTTGAAAAATTCAAGACCGATAATGACCCGAAACTACGAACGTGCAAGAGATTCAATAAACATATCGACTCCCTTGTTGCGATATTCATAACGTCCAGCAGTGAACATCTATATCGGTGTCAGAGACAAAGCCTTGTCTAGTCGCAAAAAAGACTCACGTAGAGGGTGTTTTCCAGGTCGAAATCGTAGTATCCGTAGAAATGACCGCGAACGAATTCGTTGATTTTAGCCTTGCTCTGGGCGTGCAGGTTCTGGAACTCGTGCATAGCTTGGAATTTGACGACATTCAGCCCGTTTGGCAAGACACCATCGGGCTTGCGCTTGAGAAGATGCTCGCTTTCGTAGGCCGTGATGTGGGAGACAGTGGTGAAGACATCTGCGCAGTGAGCAGCCGACCGCTCGATACAGTATCGGTGGTAGATTCCGCGCTTCCCCGCCTCATGGTCGACATCGAAGTACTGGAGGTTGTTGTAAAAGTCGACGGAGCCAGCGCAGAGGTAACGACCAAGGAGCGTCGCGTGAGTGGTGAAGACGGTGGTGACATCAATGTGTCGCTTCCGGCATAGGGGGATTGCAAGACCAGCCTGCCACTCATGGAAGTGGGCAATGACAGCGGTGGTTGTTTGACGGGCAACGTACTATGAGAGGAAAGAAGCAGATTAGCGGGAAATCACGGTTGGTTGCGGAAGTACGCACATCTCCAAGGAACCAAGCAATGAGGTACCCAAGAATAATGGTCTCGTTCGTCTCCTGATCGTTGGGGGGACTGGGAATGCCAGCAAGATTCCAGAGGTCTGCCTTCCACTCGTCGAGCTTGGAGTAGACGCTGCCGGTATCGAAGAGCAGAACCTGGGGATTGCCCTCGATGAGCCATCGTCCGTAGAGGATCTTGACGCCCTGGGCCCTCATAGACTCGATAGTCGCGGCGACATGGGGATCGGAAGGCTCTTCAGCCTCTACCTCCATGGGCGCCGACTTGTACGACAGCGGCCCAATGAGGGTATACCTGTCGCCAAACTCTGAGACGGTGACGGGGACCTTTGTCTTGATGACGGTGTAGATGCCGCCAACCTTGTTGGCGACCTCCCAAGCGCACTCGAAGAGGAGGGGGTTGTGGATATCGCGCTTTCCGTCGGCCATGAGAGTAGAGAGAGAGAAGAAAACTGAACAAGACTATCAAGGAAAATGAATTGTTATAGCTATATCGGTAGGTTTACGTGGAAAACCAGGGGGACTGCCCACAAGGGAAGTTGACGTCATCACATCACGCTCGCCCCCCATCCAATCAGAGCGCTGCAAACCACACTCGACACCAGGTTCACCTGCAGTTAATCTGTCAAGATCTCCACAATTTGAAATAATAAAGTCCCATCTACCTGGTTGTTGCTCAGGACATTCACCCCTGAGATCTTCTTGCTGTCCAGCTCCGTGCTATTGTCCTGCAGAACCACCTTCTTCGACTCGGAGTACCGGGTCTGCTGGATGGTAGCCCCTAAGAGCGAGTCAAGCTGGATATAAGTTTAGCGCTTGTGCCTCGGAATGGATGCAATAGGTCACGCGCCATGCTGCCGAATCCCCCTCCGACCATGCCCCAGACTATCGTCTCCACCAGCACGCCACGGGGCCCAGGTTGGAGAGCACACTTTGCATTCTCGAGCACAAGTGTCACCCCCATCACGAGCCCCACAAGGGCACCTCCGACGACCGATGCCAAAGTGCCCCCTATCGACATCGCGCCATTGGTTCCAGGGGGTACAGGTTTGAATGTCGTTATGAGCCTGGGCTGCGATCGGGACAGAATCCCGAGCTCAGAAGCTAGAGTATCACCTAAACAGCATGAAAATTGTCTGCATCACATCAGTCTCAGTGAAGACCCGTGAAGAGTGCCAGACAAGGGGCGCCACTCACCCCAACACAGCGAACATCAAAAGTTTACTGTAGCCATCGGAGACTTTTACCTCGAGGGGGCACCAACCGGTGGGACTGCGGTCGTAGGTCGGGATGGTACTGGCTAAGTTCAGCGCTTCTGGAACATTCAGCCCCAAGGAATGCGCAATCCGGGCGTGAATGCTGGAGGGCACGAATATAGCGTTCCAAAGGAAGGCGGCAGTCACAGCAGCCGCGCTATTTGAGAGCACTTGCCACCCGTTTCTATACCCCGCTTCATGATAACCGTCTTCCAGTCTGGCCTTTTGTTTCTTTCCATCTGAAAGGCGGCGTGTGAGCATACAGGATTCGAATATCTCGTCGGCCTACATTTTGTAGCACGGCTGCCAATGAGGTAGAAACCAATCAAAGTCGCCCCAAACGCATAGGTGCCTCCAGCGAGCGACAGATAACCGACGATGAACGCGGTGAGGGCACCATTGGGCGACAGTGAGCCTTTCCTCAGCCCGTGTACGCTGAGCAAGGTTGCAAGCACGACCGCTACGGAGGGTAATTTGGCGGACATGACGGCAGAGGAAGAGCCTTTGGCGGACCCGAGCGAGAATCGCGAGTGCCTGTGACGAGTGCTTCATGGTCAGCGGGCACGGCACCGAGAGAGTTCGAATGGCAGGGGTATCATCTCGAATTGAGGTTCCTTTATTCGCGCACGATATTTACTTCCGCCACGAGCGCCTAGAACAGGGGGAGGATCACCCGAGTCGAGGAGTGACACGTCGATATTTGGAAAGTCCCACGCCCGGAAACTCTGGACAATCAGCGGACGGTTGCACCTTGCATCTTTTCTACCAACCATCACCATCTCCCAATCTCTTCTTGCGTGGTAGCAGGCGTTTCTACGACTCTCTGCTCCTCTAGGTCCCACCGTCAAAGGCTATTCGCTTACGGACACCCGTCAATTATCTCAAATCATGGCGCTCAACGCTTCAGACCTCCAAGTATGTCCTGGGTGACACATGCCGACCACGGAAACTAATATAAACGCTCTGCGCAGAGACGACACGAACTCGAAGGGGCCCCGGATCCATTCCCTTCTCTCGTTGAATCTGGCCCAGCTCCCACCAAGCAGAAGCAGGCCCAACCTGCTCAGCTCGACACCGGCTCCGAGGATGCCTTCCCCTCCCTGGCTTCCACCGCCCCAGCCTCGACCCCAGCTGCTGCCTCCGCTTGGGGTGCTGGCCCTAGGATCAAGCCTGCTGCCAAGGCCCCCGTCTTCGTCGACTCGTTCAACCTGTCTTCCCTGGATCTGGGCATTGGCAAGGACGGCAAGGCTGCTACCCTCGGAGAGGTTATGAAGCAGGTCATGGCCAAGTACAAGGTCAAGATTGAAGCCTCCGCCAACCAGAAAGCGCGTCAAACCACTTTCCACGTCAAGGCCGAGTCCCAGAAGGAGCTGGACAAAGCGAAGCGCAGCTTACTGGCTTTGCTGAGCCCTACCGTACGTGTCCACCTCGATCCGTGCACGACCCTCGCCCTGAACTCGCTTCAATAGATCACCCTCATTCTTCAGGCTCCCGTCTCCACTATTGCCTCCATCATTGGACCCAAGGGTAAGTAATTGGCCATCACCTCGCGTAAATCACGACTCATTCTCGAATAATGATTTCAGGCGCGACTCTCAAGCAAATCAGGGATCAAACTAGTGTTCGCGTCGATATCCCTAAGAGGGATACCGCCACCCCCATCGGCAATGGACATGCAAACGGCACTTCGTCTGGCAAGGCTAGCCCTTCCCTTGACGACGACGAGGAGGAACCTACTGTTCCTGTCACTCTTACTGGCCCCCAGCCTTTGGCATACGAAGCCCAGGAAATTCTCAAGCAGATCATCGCTTCCAAGACTTCCAGGACTACTAGCCGCGTTCGCGACATCCCGGCTCACGTCCTTCCATTCATCCTTCCCCGCCGAGGCAACTTCCTTCAGGCCGCTCAGGGTGGCGACGTTTCACTTTCACTGAACCAGCCTGCCCGGGAAGTTTCCGCTAGCGGCGATCGCGAGGCCGTAGGTCGCGTCATCGAGTCTATCAAGGCAACCGTCGAAGGCTTCAGTGCGAACCTTACCTCTGTCAAGATGTCCCTGCCTAAGCGTCAACATCGTCTCCTGGCTGGCAGAGCCGCTGAAGAGGTCATGGCCAAGAGTAAGTGCGCTGTCGTGGTTCCTCCGTACGAGGAAGCTACCGAGGAGCTCACCATCTGGGGCCAACCGGCCGACCTTGGCGCTGGTTTGAGTGCCGTCATGGAGCAGGCGAACTCGAAGTACATTCACGAGTTCCCTCTCCCCGGTCCCATCACTCTTTCCAAGGAGCTTGCGACCTACATCAAGCGCATTGACTTTGTCAAGACGCTAAAGGCTGAGAAAAGCGACGTTGAGGTCTACTTGCCCTCCGTAACCTCTTCCAAGTCGACCCTGGCTATAGACCTGATTGGCAACAAGGCGGACACCGATGTGCTTGTCAAGCGCCTGTCGGAACTCATTGGCAAGCTAATTGGTGCGACCAAGACTGTTGAGGTTGACTGGCTTTTGCACAAGGTGATCCAGGGCAAGAACGCCAAGAAGTGAGTCGATCGGATTCATATAACCTTCCGAGCGTCGCTTAATTCTGCTCCCAGGCTCAAACAGTTCAACGAAGCCCACAACGTCCTCGTCTACTTCCCTGTGGAGAACACTGAGCAATCATCCGTCCTTCTTGTATACGACCCCTCTTCACCATCCGCCTCCCCCATTCCCGACGAGAAGCAGAAGCACTTGTCTGCTGTCGAGAAGGAGCTGCTCAAGTTGGCCAAGGATGCTGCCGATGTCAAGACGGAGTTGGTTTCTGTTGAGAAGCGCTGGCACGCTGCTGTTGTTGGCAGCGGAGGCACCACTCTCAATGCGTGAGTCATAATAACCGTTTGTAGAGCGCAGCAAGCTGAAATCTGCTCCAGTATCATTGGTGAAGATACCACTCTTTCCATCAAGGTCGGCGCCGATGCGGGAGAAGACTCCGAAGACGTTATCCTTGTCCGTGGCGTCAGCAGTGATGTCGATCGAGTGGTCAGGGAAATCCTCAAGATCGTTGAGGATGCCAAGAACGACGAGATTGTAAGCTCTTATGTGAGTATTGCTCGGTTTGCTTGATTTCGAACCTGGTTCATTGGCTTGCCGTTTCTGATTTTAATTACTTGCTGGAAAATCGGGTCCATAAATACTGACTTACGTCTTTACAGTTCACTGAATTCGACATTGAAAAGGAATATGTCGGCCGCATTGTTGGAGCGCAGGGTGCTGGTGTCAACAGGCTTCGCGATCAGCTCGGCGTCAAGGTCGATGTTTCGGATGACTTTGACGAGAAAGAGAAGGAGTCTAAGAAGAAGAAGTCTGCTCACGCCAAGTCCAAGGTCAAGGTATGTAGTACTATTGTATCTGTATCAGCGACTGCTAATTACTGCATACCGCAAGATTACTGGTCGTAAGGAAAATGTCGAGGAAGCAAAGAAGCGCATCCTCGCTCAGGTTGACCGGCTTGTGAGCAGATCTCTGTTCCTCAATGTACTCTCCGAATTAACCTTGACATCCCAGGCCGACGAGACCTTCGAGATTTTGAAGATTCCCAGCCAGTACCACTCTTCACTCATTGGTGAGAAGGGCAAATACGCCATCAGGCTCGAGGACAAGTACGCAGTCAAGATCACCTTCCCCCGCCACTCCTCCGACTCTGGTGAACCGAAGACCCGGGAGCAACTCAAGTCGGACGAGGTTCTCGTCAAGGGTGGCAAGAAGGGTGTTGCTGGTGCCAAGTCCGAGCTTCTCGATGCTCTCGAATACGAGAGAGAGACCAACAACGTCTTGAAGTTTACCGTTCCCACTCGTTCCGTCGCTCGTATCCTCGGCCGCGGTGGTGCCAGTATCAACGAGATCAAGGACGACACGAACACGCGCATCGATGTCGAGAAGGGCGAGGATGGTGGTGCCGTTACCAGCATCACTCTTACCGGTACCAAGAAGGGCATCACCGCCGCCAAGGCTGCCATCTTGGCCATCGCTGAGCAAGTACATGAAGAGGCCACCGACTCTGTCACCATCGAGAGCAAATATCACCGCTCCATCATTGGTGCTGGTGGTCAGGGATTGAAGGACTTGATTGCCAAGTGCGGTGGCCCTTCCGATTCGAGGTCCCAGGCTGGCTTGATCCGTTTGTGAGTATGTTTGTTGTATTGTGCGGCATATGAGTACTTATCCCACCGTTAGCCCCCGTCAAGGTGAAACTGGTGACGAGGTCCGTCTCCGTGGTGAGCCCAAGGTCGTCGCAAAGTTGAAGGAGGAACTTGAGAAGCTCGCTGCCTCCCTCCGCGACCGCGTCATCGTCGGTGTCGACATTCCCGCCCAGCAGCACCGCGCTCTTATCGGTCGCGGCGGTCAGACCCTGAACGATCTTCAGAACAAGTTCACTGTCCAGATCCAGTTCCCTGGATCCCGCTCATACGGCCAGGTTGGCCAGCCCGAGAACTCGGAGGAGTTGGCGGAGTCCGACCCCGCGAACATCGTCAAGGTCACCGGCTCGCGCTCCAACGTCGAAGCCACCGTTGCCGATCTCAAGTCGCACATAAAGCCTCCCATGCCTGAGGGAATCACCAAGGACGTGACTGTCCCTGTCAAGTACCAGCACGCCATCTCCCAGCAGGGCAACTTCTTCCGCACTCTGCGAGGGTATGGCGTCCAGGTCGACCAGACTGTCCAATCCAGGCACACGTCCCTTCCTGAACGTCCCGCGTCGGAGAATACCTCTTCCGCCCGTATTGACGACGACGGAGACAACGCCGCCGTCCCCGAGTTCGAGTGGCAGGTCGTCGAGAACTACCAGGACGCGGAGGAGGGCGACTCCATCTGGACTTTGAAGGGCCGCGATCAAGCTGGTCTGGAGAAGGCAGAGAAGTTGATCAACGACGCCATCCAAAATGCTTCGAAGCTCTCGCACGTTGGCTTCCTCACTCTGGCTGACCGCTCTTCTTTCCCCCGCATTGTTGGATCGAAGGGTGCCAACGTTGCCCGTGTGCGTAGCGAAACCGGTGCTGATGTTACTGTCGGCCGTGAAAACAACACTATCATCATTGTCGGTAAGTACTTTCAGCCCCTCACAGGCCTCACATGTTTACCTCTGTATCTGACGCTATTTCTTTAGGTTCTGAGACCGCCATTGTCGATGCCAAGGAGGCCATCCTTAAGCTGGCGAACAACAACAATAACCGCGGCCCTCGTCGTTACAACGACTGAAGTGCTTTATGACATACCTTAATCGTGATTTCAGGGGTTCTTATAGGAAGGATTTTGCATATGCTATCGACCACACAATCTACTTGCTGTCATCTGCCACTTAATGGGGGGAACGAATTTATGACATGGATAGAATATACCACAGAAAGCAAGATCGTTGAATACATGTGTTTTGCGACAAATAAATAGCAGTGAGAGCGAGAACTTCAACAGGATTCATCATGCGACAGGTTCGCCGTCAAGGTCGTCGACTGGTAGCCCATCAACATCATCATCCCCGACTGGCTCCCCGTCTAGATCCTCTTCTCCCAAAGGCTCTCCATCGACATCCTCGCCAACGGGCTCTCCATCGAGATCCTCCTCATCCACGGGAGCGCCATCAAGGTCGTCCACAGGCTCACCGTCGACGTCTACATCCTCCACAGGAATGCCATCTACATCGATGTCGTCAGCGGGCTTCCCGTCCACGTCGCCTCTGTCTTCGTCGCTGCTAACGTCCATAGGCTCTCCGTCGTCATCGTCGACATCGTTTACCACTGGAGCAGGCTCGACAGGCTTCGTCGCAGGTTGGAACGAGCTCGTCTTAAACTTAGAAGATGGAAGTGGCTGATTCTCGTCCTTTGCCGCTACATTTGCCGACGATTGAGGGGTTTCTTCTGGTGTGACATTGCCTTCTAACCGTTGGCGCAACTGGGCTGTGAAGTCGGGTGGGAAAACGATCCAGTCTTCCCAAATATCGACGACGGTGGTAATTTGTTTTTTGAACAAGTCGGCGGTAATCCGACCGGGGAAGGAGTGGTAGATGTTCGCGAGATGATCAAATACAATCCCCAGTCGGCCTTGGAACTCTTGCCGGAACTTCCATGCGCTTGGAACCGTAGCAGCAGAGTTGTGCAGGATATCGCAAATCAGGTGAAGCCTAGCAACTTTGCGGGGTACTGGGGTGCCGTCGACGAGCAAAGACGACACGATTATATCTGCGACCTACATAGAGAGAGGAATCAAAGTCAGCTACTTAACTTGAGCCAACTTCGGACAACTTACCTCGTGAGCCGCTTCAGCATGCTCAAGACTGAAGGCCATGCACCGAGCCATTTCTCCGCACTTCCCAGAGAGACCTCGAAGCATAGCTTCGAACCGCTTTCTAGCAAGCCTTCCGAGCGCATTCTTTCTCGTACGTTCGCGCTCAGACTCTTCGCCCGAATCGGTTGAATACGCCGAATTGTATCCCTGTGTCATCACGTCAGTAAGCGATACCCAATTCAAGTGAAAGAAACCGCGCACTTCGTCGTCAAATTCTGCCTGGTCAGAAGTCTCTGTTTCGATCAAGCCTCGATAGAATGCATGTCGACGGTGCTAAAGCGCCAACTCATCAACAAGGAAATCCCGATTTTTCGAGGCCACAAAACCTACGTCGCGCTGCAGCATGAAGCCGTACTTCGAGTTGTTCTTCTCCCTTTCCTTCAACATCTTCTCGTACGCTATCCCATGTCCCTTTACCTCAGCAGCGACCGCTCGGATGAAGGTGTCTGTGATATCATCGTCGTCTAGGACTTTGCGGGGTGGGCTTTGAGACCGCCTCCTCGGTGATCGGCTACGCGACGAGTCGTAGTGGCGCACATTGCGGCCAAAATCACGTTCTATTGAGCGGCTCCTTGAGAAGGGATTTGAGGGCCTGCCATCTCGGGATAGCGAACGACGCCCGTCTCTCTCAGGACTGCGAGAGCGACTCCTACTCGCGCTATTGTGACCTCGAACACCAGTCGATTCTATTGGCAAAAATGTTAATTAACCGAACGACTGCATGATCACGGAAGACGCACGGTACAGCGCTTTGGCAGCAATGGGAACGGCTTTGCTCCATCCCACGCGGAGGATACATCCTCCCCAGTCAAATCCGTCATACTCCCGTAGGGCTTCTTCTGCATCGTGTCTGTTCATGTAGGACACGAACCCGCTCAGACCACTGCTTTTAGTGCGTCGACTCTGCGTCATATCTGCTCCGGGGCCTGCAGTTCCGTCCCCGCGAGGCCACATGATTTTAACCTGTCCGCAAAGTCAGGATGCGAGTAACTTGGTTAACCAAAGAGCCTACAGAGCCAACCGGGCCAACTCTTGCGAAGAAATTGCCCATAGAGTTTTCCGTGACATGGGGTGGAAGGTTTGCGACAAAAAGGTTGGTGGTCTGTAAGGTTGGTATTAGAAAGTCGGGACACACGGTTATCCATGACGAGCTCGTACCTGAGGATCGCCCCTGTCCTTACTTCCACTTTGCCCTTCGTACGCTGCCATTGCAGTCACCGATCTCCCATGTCCTGCAGAGTATTCGTCAGGTACCGGCCGAATGTGCATAAGAAACCCAACTCACCCCGTCCACCGAATTTGGCCTCTCGTTCAGCTTGTTCTCTGTATCACAAGTTAGCTTCGGCCTGGTACAGTGAATGCTTATGAACCCACCTCTTGAGTTCCTCCAGGAAAGAGTCCATAGCACGTTTTCCTTTAGGTTTCTGAGCAGCACTAGGTGGTGAAGGTGACTACACGTAAAACACGTTAGTGTAATGCGACAGGTGGACAGCAATCACATACCCTCTGGAACACGCTCGAAGAGGGTGCCTGCGCCTGACTGCTCTGCGCTAGAGGGTTATACACCGCCCGCGTATCCGCCCTCACAAATCCAGCCCCACCCCTCCTCGACGAAGACGACTCCTTCTTGTCGAACGTCTCGATATACTCGGCATAGACCCTCGCCGCGATTTCCTCCTCCTCCCTCCTCTTCGCTTCTGCAGCCTCGGCCTCCTTCTCCCGACGCGACTTGCGTATCCTTCCCGAGGTATACTGAGAGAGCTTTGCATCGTCAAGATTCTTTTGCTAATTTATAGTAAGGTTGTTGGTAAGTCTGCTCAAGCACAAGAAGTAAGCTCTGTGCGTCGCACTGGGAAGGAGGGTTCTTCCTCGTCGTTGTCGAAGAATTGGGCGAGGCGAGACTTCGTTTTGTCCATGGCAGAGATTTCTGGTGGTATATATCTTATAGAATGGAGGGATGTGAACCTTCGTGGCAACTGCGTGAACAGTCGTGGATGTGAAGACGATTGTTGGAAAGCAAGTTGGAAGCAGAGCTGGAGAGAGCTGGTAATTGATCGAGTTTCTCACGGTATCTCTATTTCTGATCGACCCCTGTGGCAAACCAATTGGCATAGATTCGCCCATTTTGAAGTAGTCAGAGCGAAGAGTGATAGTATGTACAGGTAGGTTCTATGCGAGTGTAGGATACAACTTTTCTCACATCATCATGCTCGCCATGCCCCCTTGCAGGTAAGCCATGGGCTTCATCGGGGGATGAGGTGAAGCCTCGAATTGGATATACTCCCGGGTCCCTTCAGAGTCAATCCGGATCTGCAAAGATTACTGTTAAACGTGTGCAGAGCGGGCAGAGACAGAGGTAAGACGTACAAATGCACCCTTGTTGCCGGATTGGTCCACATAATTGGGCGCAGAGAACACCTATAAGAAAATATAGCAGTCAGACACATTGTCCTAGCCCAAACATGAAACTTTTACCGTGGTGCAAAGGCCGTCGTGTTCAATTTGATACCCGTCTATGCACAGAATGTTCAGTCAAAACTTTGGATGGGAACGGAGTGACTGAATCTATCACTGACCTTGTCGAACTTCGTGGCTTCGAATGATACCTGCCACCTTGTTCAGTTCGCACCATCTCTTGGTTACATCGGGGCCGAATGCAATCCCGACGCCCTTGTGGAAATGTCAGTACAGAGGGTTTGAGTTCAGAAAGCCAGAGCGTACTCGTTTACTCGGCCCCCTTCCAGGAGCTTCTTGAGGGTCTGTCCAGAGCATCTGTTTCGCAACCGTCAAGATCATTTTGAAGTTTACATGTAACTGTCGAACTTCGTACCTCACCTGTACAGTCGATTGGTAAGTGAGTCACGACAATGAACATTGCAAAAAGACTCACACATCAATCCAGACGTCCCAGGTTGTTGTCCGACGCGTGAAACCTTTCGGATATCGTCCAAGGTAACACCATCCTTGCTGAACAACCCACCGTGAACGACGAAGTATCTCTTGAATCCTTCTTCCGTAACGATGGCCTTTTCCACCTCTTTTCCAACAGGAGGCTTCGTCGCGCTGATAAGAGTTGCGAGGGGAACTGGGAGCTGTCAGTGAAGTTACTGGAAGTGTTCAATCGAACTCACGAGTAGTGAATACGTGGGCGAAAAGCTATGAGATGGGAGTCAGGTGAAGTATATTGGACTGGAAAAAACTCCGCTACCTTGTACGATTGCTCCCCATGCTTATGCTTTGCTTCACCCTCGAAGCCATAGGTTCTGTTCATATCCTTTGCTTCGTGATTCCCGCGGTTGATGAACATAAATCTAGGGTACAGCCCTGACGAGACCACGATCAGAAAGGTAGCGAACGGCAGAGAAATAAACTCACATTTGTATGCGAAGGCTAAGAGAATAACCTCTATCGACCACGATCCTCGGTCAACCAGGTCCCCGTTCATCAGCAGATAATGATTTTCGCTAGGCGTTCCAGTCAAGGAGTAGAGGTTCAGGACATCGTAGAATTGTCCTGTATATTTTGTTAGCGTGATCTAATGGGACATGCATCCTCAGAAACCTACCGTGAACGTCTCCAATGACATCGATAGTCACACCCTCGGGAACGTCGACGTTGACCAGGCTCTCGTCCTTGGCAAAATGCTCGTGTGCGCCGAGCACGATTTCCCAAACGTACCGTTTTGGTAGGAACTTTCCTGCTTTGAACCATTCGATCATTCCTTGGATGAATTCCTCTGTGATCTTGTATTTGCCATCGTCAAGCTCAAGCTTAGGACCAGCATAGCCGCTGTCTACATCACATCCTCCTACATAAAAATCAGGTTACTGCTTGCAGAATCCAGATATGAGAGGGAGAACATACCCTCCTGGATGATCTCCAAACAACGATCGACAGGATTTTTCTCTCCCTCAAACTCGATTGCCTGAAAACCAATGTGTTCAGAATACCGACGCAAAGCTTAAGTCAACGCATAGCCCACCTTCTCAAACTCAATCTTCCTGATCATCTTCTGAGTCGCTACCAACTGGGCCCGTACGGTCTCATTCTTCGGCTCCAACGATAGAACCTTTTTGAAATCGGCCACAGCAAGTTGGTGCTTCATCAACTGCAAATGGCATGTTGCACGTCTACACTTGGTCAAGACTCTGGTTAGCGAACGCGTTCATCCACTTAAATCACATATGTACCGGTAGTACGCCTTCGTGTACTTGGGATCCAACCTGATTGCTTCAGCTATTCGCGAGAAATTAGCACGCGGGATACCTGGAGGGTGAGACGTGGGCTAACAAGCATCGGATAACGCGTAGCCATGTTCCTCCAGTTTCATACGGGTTGCAGCGCGATTGCACCAGAACGTAGCATCATACGGGTTCTTTTCAATTGCAAGACTGTAGTACTTGGCAGCGTTGGGAAAGTCATGGGCTATTAGAAGCAAAGGACGTCAGGAATCCAGGTTCGGTGCTTGAAGAGACGCCTGTTCTCACCCACAAACGCCTTGTTCGCCTCTGCCTTGAGCTTTGCGGCCTCCGCCTTATCCGCGTCTGAGATTTCTCGTGGAGTGTCTGCCAGGGACAGAGTCTGGATTTCTGGTGACGGCAATGAGGACGGGGGCGTAGACCCAGCCAAGGAAGGAGAAGATGATGTTGATGAATCGCTCATCGTGCACAAGATATGATTCAAGTCGTCTCGACTATTGATTTTGAGCTACCTACTCTCAGCAGTTCTCACGCCTGTGATCGACTGGTGTTACTGTCCTAGTTGTACTTCAAACTCAAGAAAGGAAACATCCACAGGGTGTTTAATTTAGACGCACTATCGTTTAAAAGACAGTTCTACGTCACAGAAGGATATCGGACAAACTATCGAAGTAATGGATGACCAGCTCGCATTGGAAGGAAAGGATATAGACCATCGCACTCGCGCCAGGCAAACACAGCAAGGCCACACAGGCCTTGCTGCACACGATGACCAGACCGACGGAGGGAGACGATTCGAAAGATAAAGCGAGTGTGAAGTAGTAGTGAATGGGTAATTATAGGAAGCCGCAGCATGAGCCCGAACAGTCAATGGGGGGTGGGTATACGGACTGTATGCAACATAACGCTTCGTTAAATGGGAATGGCTTGCTGCTCCGGGCGTTCATTATGGGTATGAAGGGTCCGTCCGTTGTTTAACCGCAAACAGCCAAGTTGTTGTACTTCGTCATGTCGGTGCTGTATGCATTGACACCTTGCATCCAGCCGTTGAACAGTTGATGGATGTAATCGAGGTTGTTCTGGCATCTGCAGCACGCGCTGCTACGGGCAGCAGTGGCAGCACCCTAGCGGAACGAATGGTCAGTTGAGGTCAAGCCGATCTCAGTTCCCTTGTTATATCACTTACAACGGTCAATCCCTTCCTCCATCCGTTGTATTGACCGGCAGCGAGAAGCAGGTTGCCGCCATTGTCCTTCAGCCTTCCAGCGAAGTACTCGACACCAGTGCGAATGTTGAAGTCCTACGTTGATTTGGGAAGTTAGATCTCATGAGAGATTTAAAGCAGAGGCTGGACTTACAGGTTCCTTGCAGTCACCACCAGGGGCATCATAGCATTTTTCCTTCGTAATCTGCATAAGACCTTGCTCACCGCCACCACCGACGGTGTTTGGGTTGCAAGAGCTCTCCTGCATGGCAAAGGAAGCGATGAGGATGGCGGGGATGTTGTGCTGCTTGGCGTAATCCTTGAACTTCTGGATGAACGGCTCGCAAGCTTTGAAGGGGCTGTTGGGCATCGCCTTGGCTTCGTCGAGGTCCTTGTAGACGACGTTACCCAAGTTGATGTCGGGTGGGTTCCATCCAGCGCCTTCAATACCACAGTTCAGCCAGTCGATGTGGCCGTTGGGTCCGGAGAGCTTGGAGGGCTTGGCTGTGTAACGTTATGATATATCAGAAAACGGGAACACAAGGCCGGTCGGCAGGGGACAAGACGACTCTTACATTCCGCACGGGAGTTCCCACAAGCGCCGCTAGCGTTGACGGTCTTTCCACCGCCGCTGTTGCCGTCGTTAGTGGGCTTGGCGGCCTCGGAGGTCTTGGTGGACGAGCTGGTCGTCTTCTTGGACGTCGACGAGGACGACGTGGTGCTGGCGGCCTTGCTGGTAGTGCTTGTTGAAGAAGACGAGGCCTGTAAAATGAACCATCCCTAGGATTAGTTTCGGGATGTCGGGAGCTTGTACAATTGGACTGACGGTCAAGCTAGACTCGGTGGGGCGAGCCCTGCAACGCCTGCGAGTCGAGGCCTTCTTCTCGGCCTTCTTCTCGAGAAGGGTGGGCTGGCGCTGGGCAAGGGAAGCGTGGCGAGCGACGTGACCGTGGGCGGCACCGCCGTGGACGAAGCTGGCGTTGGCGGTAACGACGGAGAGGCAGAGAGCCAACAATACAGTTGGGAACTTCATGATAGGATATATAAGTGATGAAAGAACGACGATGAGCAGTCCTGTGCCGGGCCCAGGGAGAGCGAGATTAGTTGCTGTTGGTGGAGGGAGAGGGAAAGAGACGTGTCGGATGAGGGAGAGAGAAAAAGGTTAAAAGGCCGGTCAGCAACAAGTCCAAGACCAAGTTCACGATTAATGTCGTTTTGTCTGTTGCCGGCATCAAGAACCCTCCCTTGGCGCTGTTTCTTTTCATCATTCCATGTGCGTTATATCCCCTCCTCTTCCTTGCACTTCTATCCAAGATCCTGAAATCATTAGGAGCTTTAGCGCTCGCTATACTGGCGCCCATCTTCAGCGACTGTGAGGCCGTCGATCCCACCGAGGCCAGTGCAGGTTGGCTGGCGGGAACAAGTTTGGTTTGTGGTCAATGCGGGGCATAATTCCCGCTGATGGCAACTTTGACCGCCATCATATCTCGTCGTCAGGCGCCGTGCAAGCTTGCGCTCATGCCATGAAACCCAGCTCGCCCGACACCCGTCCACATCTTTCCGACCCGCAAGCAGCACCATAGGCAAAGGATACGCAAAGCTATGGACTACAGTGCGAAGCTTTCCAAAAGACCGACAAAACCCCATAAATTTGACACCGGCGCACGCTAAAAAAAAGCATGCGAGTCGAAATTTCCAGTCGCGCTCCATAACTCCACGTATACCGAAATCCTCTTCGGTACCCGCAAACGGGACCAGAAAGGACCTGCTAGACCAGGAATGGACCAAGATGCACGAAGAATCCCTTTGATGTCAAAGTAATGCGCAAGCGAAGAATAGTGCTTTAGCGTCGAAGGTCACGGTGGGCGTGGAAGCAACACTACATTGCGGACAATCGGTGGTAGGTAGCTGGTGCGGCTACAGTATATAGAAAGTCCCTTGAAGCCCTCCAAAACCCCCCCTTGGCTCACAATCCCTTGAATGTCCAGTTCATTCGAAACAAGCGCCCGCCGGCGTTAACGGCATCCCCCTTTTATGGGTCGAGGTCAGGAATAGGCTTACCTGAATAGGTATGTCCAATTCCTCTGCTGGTGCATCTTGCGTTCTTACTGACAATTGCGTGGCGGAAGACTTCTCCTCCAACGCCCTCAAGCCGATTGTCGGGCTCTGTTCCTGGTCCTGGACTCTCTGCGCGACTTCCACGACCATCGGCCAATTGGATTCGCCAACGCCGTGCCGTTCTGACCAGCGCTTGGACTATCAACTCTCAAATAGACCGCCATACAAAAGACCCACCGCTACAATTATCCATACCTAATGCGTCGCCGGGTGGTCTTTTCGAATGGTCTCAAATGTGAATGTACATACTGTGCATGTTGAAGGACCTGTAACGAGGGCTAAAGAGACTGTGTCTATGGTTCTTCCGACTCCTGCCAGTCGCTACCGGTAACGAGGCTCAACGCCAACTACGTGTATGACCATTGTTCTGCACTTTTTGCAGGACCTCCCTATCAATGACCTCAAGGAACGGACTGTGGGCTCTACCTCCTACAGAACGACGACCCTAGTACGCTGGACACACGGCCCTACTATCGCTGAGTCCGCCATTTAACGTTCACATGTTGTCTGATTGACCCCAGTGGCACCTCGACGCGCGCTGCAGCACGGGATGGGATAGCGACGATCTAGCGGCTACATCCGTCGATCATGATCGACCGCCAAATGAACTCTGGTCCTTCGGTCGACGCTTGGGCGCCTGCGTGCCTGCGGCCTCCTTGTTGTTGGTTGTCTGCAGATCGAAAAACAAGGTTTGCTAGGTTTACTTAAGCTTTGGCCGCCTCGCCTCCTCTCACCCGTGCGGTACCTCAAGCGCAGCGCTGACTGCTCGTACCTCCTTGAGCTGCCCGCACTGGACTCGATTGTATCATTGGAAGTCGGCGCAGTTGTGACATGTTGACATCGAGTGACATGGCTGCTGGCCCGACATGCGTAGACCACGCGCCTCACCCTGCACTTTCACCAGCTCTGTGGCTTTTCACCACCATGCTCGTGCCCCTGTACATCAAGATCGCTCGCCACCACCGAGCCTATTGAATCCGCCCCGATTCAAAGTCAAAGCAGATCATGACGCGCGATATCCGGCGTCTGTACACCCTTCTATCTACCTTCAAGCAAAATAGAGGCTATCGGCGATACCCGCTAGCTGCACAGTCATAGTTCCTCCCAAGCTATCTCAGGCAAACCTCTCCCCAAAAGTCGTCCCTGGAGCAGTCCCCTTGGCCTCGTTGGGCTGAAACCTCTATTCTTGTATCTCACGCGCAGCGTCCTTCCACCGTTCGGGAGACGAGCTCAACTCAAAGTGGCAAGACTTCCCCGTCGTACCAGCTCAGGCGTCTGCGACCTCGAAGTATTCTCAACTTCCCCTGCGACCCTGGGCTTATCTCTACACGATCTCAGGAAATGAAATGTTAGATTAAATGTGCAATGCGCGGTGCCATTCCCTGAGGCTTCCTCGCCGCCCCCGATTCCGCATCGGCGCACCTATCTCCGTACTGCGTTGTTCTATGAACTCAGGAAATGAGACCCTGACGTTGCGGTCGATTGAACAGCGCCTCCAGCCCCTTCAGGCATCTTGACGACGTCAATCCGGTACCACGCCCTCTCCAGTCGACGCAACCCCTGGGTCCGTGCGCAGGGCCCAGTGGCCCTCACCCTTATTACCGTAATAAGCCTTCGGGACCCCTGGACGTGGATAAAACACTGCAGGCAAGGCGTGGCTGGCCCAAGGCGCGGGAAATGAACGGGCATCGCGCTCTTGGGCCTCCGTTACCGCTTTGGCTTGGGTTCCAGCCGAATTATAGTCCGATGCTACCTGTTGGGGAGCGGATTTGGCTAGGTGTGTAGGGATTCTCCAGCATTCTTCCCTTCGTCGGAGGACATGGCAAAGTACTTGGGCGCGAGGATTTCATAGATCAGCTGTGTGCACTGTGCTGTATGTCTGCGTACGTATGACTGTCAGACAGATGGTCGGTCAGACAGTAGGTCAGGGTTCCGTCCATGGTCAAGGCTTTGGCACCGGATTCTGGAGAGTATAATCGTACGCGCAGCCATGTAGTCAGTGATGCGCGCACGGAGGAGGCGTGTAGTGCCCTACTAATGAATTCATTTGGACCCTTAACGCCTAGCTTCGAGCTGGATTTTAGGCTAGGTGGTAACAGGATCGAGCTATTTCATGTTCCTGGGGCTGCGGTTTGGGCTGCATAGGATATTTTGAATAGGATTCTCCACCCAATTCACTCATTTCAATCGACCGACACTGTCGGGTGATATAATACTTGGTACCTGCCAGCTAGTCGTATGGTACTCATTTACTTGAAACTTGGGGGGCTAGTTAGACTTCCCGACTGATTGAAGCGCCAGGGTACATCGGTGCAGGGGTGTGCAGATAAGATTATATCGATCATGACGATGGCCTGTCTTCCACCCCGTGAACTTGGTGATCATTATGTTACTCTTGCGTTGAAGCGGCGTGCATATCCTCCTTAAGCTTTCATTAGAGCCCGTTTCGAGGGAAAATGATTTCTTCGAGGCTGCACTGCAAAGCAGTCACATCTTCTGTCATCCCGGACAGGAGATCTTCACAATTCCGAAGTTCAGCCAGGGAAGGAGTTGAACGAGGCTATACCTGAGGTGACGAATGCCGTATGGCACTCATTGACTTGAAACCACTGCAATTTCTGGCTAGCCTCTCCGAAAGAGGACAAAAGGTGATGCAGTGCGTAGATAACGATAAGATGATGTGCACCCCGTTTTCGCAGCCGTTGGCGCTTATACCCAGTGAGATCCCATCTCTTCTGAATCCTGTATACAGTTTGCCCATATGCAGGCTCGAATATATCGTCGGAAATATCCGTTTCCCCTGGGTGAAACTGGAGTTCTCAGTGGAATCGTATGGGATGCGATGGAAGTACGTGCGGTACATGAGTGTGCGCAACATCGAAGTCGCAGGAAGGCATGTTTGGCACAAGGTGCCAAGGCTACAGTGACTGTGGACACCACGGAACATGTCGATGGGCTCAGGTTCGACGACACTTGTGAGTACGCAGAGTCACTGAATGGTCCGAAACGGATGATTCCCTTCGTGTGACTGCGGCGGCATGGCCGTGAGTAAGGGAAGGCACACATCGTGTGGCCTTTCGATCCATCTTCAGTCATGGATATTCACAGCATTTCGATGTGACGACTGAAGTTCCGAAGAAACCACCGTTACGAAAACAGCGCCATAATTGGGGTGGAGGAAAGGGGTCGCCAAGTATTATACATGTATACTTACTATATGGATACTATCTGGACAAAGTTCGCTTTTCCTGGCTTCGGATTTAATTCTAAGACAGACTAGCTGGTGTAATCTACACTATGTCATTCTTCTAATGTAACTATACATAATTTGAGACCTTGGGACGTTGGTAGACATACGTAGAGGGTAGGGCCAGAAATTTGGATGTCCAAAAATCCGGCCCACACGGTTTTGGACAAGGTTCATTATTCCAGGTCATCGGTCACTTTGGAAGTCATATTTCTTGTATATATGTATGTAAATACATGCTATGGACTCATAAATGCTATTACCTGGCCTTACCCAAGTCCAGAACCTCCAGGAAACGACGGTGAAGTGGGTGTGTTCAGGGCGCTTGTCAATTTGATGGTGGCTGTGCGCCAATTCCCTCAAGGCGAACCTAGGATTGTATAGCGCGGACTCGAGAGAAGTTCTCCTCATCTCACCTATACCAGGGCCCTCTATGCACCCTAGAGAGGGCCCAGGGCGAGTTTCAGCAATAGTTGGTTGCTGTAGCGCCCACAGTTGTTCACTCTTTGCTGGTCTCACCAAGGCCCAGTCGAAACTCCGACGAAATTCCGCGCGCGCGCGAAATATGGCCACTCTCGAACACCGTAAAGTATACAGTCCCATCCAGTAGTCGTTCAGAGTACACCTGACCGCCCAGCATCCAGTTTGGATATGTAAGGTCGGACCCACTCCTCCTGATTCCAATCAGCGGTTCGCGAACCCATATAGGTAAGTGTCAGATGGTGCTGGAGAGACGAAGGTGCCCAGCTTTAGGCTAGCTTCCATAAGGATGGGGAGCTTGGTTCAAAACCCCGAAGACCAGACGAGGCTAGATACCTTGGCGCCCGGGGTACGAGGAGTTTATCCAAGCCCACAGACACTGCAGCAGGACGGAGAATTCGGCCGTCGCCATAGCGGTGCGGTGAATCAACAATAGCTGGAGTCAGCTATGGAGAATGAAGATGGCCACTCGGACCTCGTTCGATCAGGAGGATGTATAAAAAGGCCTAGTATGCAGGGCAAGAATGACGGGGGTCGAGTCATGGCAGGCGGTGGGAACAGGACACCAGGATGCAGTTAGGGGGGCGCAGTCTTCGAAAAGGAGCCAGGATGCGGTGCTTGGACGCCGACGGGGCGGCGGAGACCCGCAGCTTCGGCTGACGCGGCGGGGCTCGGCCGCGTGGAACGGCCGGACCTCCTTCCGCATCGGGCAAATGAGTCGGGCTGTGAGGACTTGTGAGTCATGGGATGTGTGTTGACGTGTGTTAGGATTGGAAGCGGGCGCGCTGACTCGGGCAGCGCCGATGGGCAAAAGGCGCAAGTTGCACCAAGTCAGATATCGCAGAACACCCAGCCCGCCCACCAAACTCAATCCCACGCCCTAGTCTCATCCAGATATCTGCTCTAGTCACAAAGTCGCTGTCTCCAGTCGACTTTCGTGATTCCGGATTGACCCAGGTCTAGTCAGACTTGGTCGATCCTCTTTAACCAGCTGCAATGTATCCCGAAACCAAGCCCCGCTCTGTCTCGTCTTCCGCCATCTCCGCCCCCATCTCTTTCTCGTCTTTTACCTCTATCTTTATTGTCAAGTCTGAAGCAGATGTCAAGTGCCTTTGAAGAACCGGTCCAGCTATCATAACCACCCTGTAATCCCAAACCACCCAACTCTTACAACCAACCACCTCTCTGCTCTTGGATCCCTGATATCGTCTCTTAATTAATCCCAACTCCCCACCATGCACGCCATCCACACACTTGCGCACAGGGCACCACCGGCCTCTCGTACGAGAGCCCGGTGGCAGCCCTACAACTCACTGCCAACTTACACTGCTTCAACCTCGTCTTCGGGCTCGAAATCGGGCTCCCCAGCACCATCATATACACCTCCGACCACCGTTATCTCCCCCTGTGAACCCGCCCCCGTCTGCGACAACAAGTCCGAGCGAAGCGCGCCCCACTGCCCTCCCGTCTCTTCTCCGGATGCTCTCCGGGACGCCAACACCTGCAAAAACAAGTTCGCGCTCGGTCTCGTCGGTGAGTTCAATGCGCTCGCGCCCTGTTTCGATTCCGGCAACTTAGATACAGCAACAGATCAAGCCGTGAAAACCCTTTGCGAGGTTTGGCGCCCGCAGGACATTCCACCCGCTTTTAGCAACCCCAGAACCACCAAACTCGCAGCCTCCCTCCCAAATCTGAGCTCAGCCACCATCCTCGACCATGCCTCTCTCCATCGCCATGCCCCCAAAGTCCCTACAACCAGCATCACCGCCTCGACTTCCTTTCCCACGACATACACCACTCCCCCCGCTTCCTCCGCTCCGGCGCTCGTACAGCCTGGAACCTCGTCTCAGCTGCGCAACCTCGTCCCGGTGAGGGGCTTTGTCCACGAAATCCTTCGCCGCTCCCGCACTTCGGGATGCGTACTCCAAACCGCCCTATGCTACCTTGAAGCCATACGCCCGAAGATCCCGGAGCTTGCTCATCTCGAGCGAATCGGGAAGGGCACAAACGGAGAGCCTGAGTCAGGACCCAGGATTTTCCAGGCGACGGAGGAAGAGATTGAGCAATCGCGGCGCGAAGAGGCCCTGGAGCTGTCGGTTAGCGAGTGTGAGCCGACCGTTCGTTTTTCGGAGGACGAGAACGAGGTCGAGGCCGAGACGATGGATACGGTACGTGTCGAGGTAGACGAAGACCAGTTTATGCAACCACCGGATGCACCGTCGATGAATCAACAGCAGAGTGCGAGCCTATCGTCGATTTCGACCGGCCCCTCGTCTCTGCACATTGAAGAGACGGAATTTACTTCAACGAACACCTCGACGGCGTCACCGCCGCCTATCCCAATCCCTATCGCGGACCTCCCGTCTCCGCTCCTTTGCCCTCGACGAGCCTTCTTGGCCGCCCTTATCCTTGCGTCGAAATTCACCCAGGATAAGTGCTACTCCAATCGCGCTTGGGCCAAACTCTCCGGCCTACCTCCCAGGGAAATCGGCCGTTGCGAACGTGCCCTTGGATCTGCCCTTGAGTGGCGGCTTTGGGTCGGCAAAACCTCGTCGACATCGGATCAAGCCTCTCCCCTACAGTCTCATCGCCCGATGGTCCGGTCCCAGAGCGAGCCGTCCCTCATCATGCCCGTCGCCTCGCCGACTGAGTGCATCACCCGTACACCCGCTAGCGCGAGCTCGGCCTCGTTGCCTGAGAACGCCGCAGCGAATGTTGTCTTGGATGATTCCCCTCGCGTCCCTCGAGAGCGCCGTACGATCAAGCGGGCGTCAACGCTGCCTTCCGGTGCCATGTCCGATGCATTGGCTTTGGCTTCCGATGTAAGTTTATTTCCTTTGCATGTCTTGTCTGGCCGGAGAGTGGTGTTGATCAGAATGCGACGCAGAGTGGTCCCTTCCCCGATGTGCCCTCGGAATACGCTCAATCGGACCTCGGCGCCATCACTAGCAGCACGCTGGTGCACGCCCAGACTTCGTTGTTCCCCAGTGTACAGCTGCACGCCCCGAGCCCCACTCTGTCGACCTCGGCCTCGACCCTATCCAACTCCCCAAGCCCGGACATGCCTGGTCTGACGTACTCGCCGTCGTCTGTGTCATCGTCGCCCTCCTCTGCGTGCAGCTCCACGACGGATCGCGTGCTTCAGATGAACAGTGCTTTCTTCGACGACGCGAGCCAGAATGGCGAGTTCTTCAACAGCCCGGTGGCATGCATCAACACGAAGCTACTGGTCCCTGGATTTGCGGGTGCGACTGCGAACGTTGGCCATTTGGGCTCCCATGGCTACAAGAAGTTCTCTCCGTCGGTTCTGCTCCATCAGTACTCGGTGCCGCCTATTCCTGCCTATGGCGGATCAGGGACCTCTCCTCAAGCCGTCGCCGATCCCATCAGCGACTATCACCCCAGCCACGGGAGTTATCTCTTCGCTAATGGTTTCGCCCCCTCCTACTACCAACACGGTTTCTAGAAATTTTCGTCCTTCGTCGTCTATGCGCTGCTCTGGATGCTTTCGTCGACACTACCCCCTCCCGTGCCACCCTCCCGCCAGTTCGATCTCGGTGCCGAAGCACCAGGTGAGAATGTATTTTGGTTCGTCCGTGCAAAGTGTTCCTAGTGCTACACATCACCCCTCAGACTTTTCGTTTCCAATCGCCCCTGCGTGGATATGGTGGTAACGGACTATAATTCAAAGGTTCCTTTGACATCTGCTTCAACTTGACATCTTCACCTTCTTAGTCCTGCCTTTTTTTCTCTTTCTTTCTCTCTCTATTCCTCTCTCTCTCTCGTCTCTTTTCTCAGTCTCGCTATATTAAATTTCCGTCCTCGGATTTATCGTCCCTCGCGCCTCTCTACCTTGGGTTCCATACACGTTTGTCGATGATACGCTGTAGGGCCGGGAGCTCGTCGAACGTGTTGGAATGTATGATCTTGTTGACTGATTCACATATTATTCTTGTACTATGGTCGGTTACGGTATGGTATGGTATGGTATGGCTCATCCTCCTCCTTTCTCCCCTCAATCTCGTACCCCATCCGTTGGCGCGATACGCGCCGTGTCTCCTTTACTTACATGGTCTTTAGATCTCAGCCCTTTGCGCATACCTTCACCGTTTTTCCTACCTGCCGTCCGTATACCCTAACATCAGAAAGCCCTATCATTTCCTTGTAAACCGTACCCCATGTACTTATATGTAGCTCTCCCCTTTTCACCCACAGTCGGTCTGTGCCTGTGCTATCGTTCGTCCATCCAGACGGCCTCCTCAAGTTCTTCAACCACGTCGATATCCCCGGAAGCCCACCCCACTGACATCGGCGTGAAGTGACCTCGAGTCTCAGCATGTCCGCCATGCAGACGATTCGATGCCAGAAAGTTACGACATCCTATCTTTCGGATATCTTGTATTTACTGGGAGTATCTATCCAGTTCGGCCTGTCGGTCTCTCACATCCTCCTCCATGTCAATGTTCTCGCGAAGTTCTCGTACTAGACATGCTGCCTGCGCATTGTAGTCATCATCGCCGCACAGAATTGTCCTCTTCTGTACCGTAATACGATTCATAATCTATTTTAAATTAGAGCGTTCGTTCCCAGTAGAAATAGCGCAGTAGATACCGTCGAATACCTTTCTTGGCCTCAAGGCAAAATGGTACAACCGACTCGCAGTGAGCCGTCTCGTCAGAGGACCCTAGGGCCCCCAGGAGCGATCTCCGCCGTGCAGCCTGCCTTCCGCGCTGCAGCGAGCGCTTGTTTGATCATGGGGCGATCCTCAGTTGGCAAAGTCGCTTGGTCTTTGATTTCTCGTTTAATCTGAAAGGTCGACTGACATCAAACGATTTCCCCGAGCCCCGACCGTAGATGTGCAATGCGTCGTAGAAGCTGCATTCGGACGAGGCAGGCTTGTCCGGAACCGCAGTTACGACAACGACAACGGCGAGGTATGAAATTACTTTCCAGAGATGTGAATTCGTGCGCGACGTTTAATCTCCGGGGCAACCCCCAACACCTTTCCAAAATCCGACACGACACTTTTACTTATGTCAATTGTCTCGCCGTTTTCGCCGTTAGGTGCTTATTGAAATCCAGATGGGCATCAGTTTTGGGTGTGTGCGTCGTGATGAGGGCTGCCGTACGCAGGCGCATGGTCCAGAGAAGACGTCACGAAATGTGAGCGACTATAGGCGATTATTCGACTAATTCACCCCAGATTCAGTTCATCAAAGAAGTACGAAAGGACATGCGGCGCTGTCGTGGCTCTTGCGCCTTGGCCGCGAAACGCGAGGGTCGGAGTCGAGATGTAGAGATAAATGCATTCCAGAAGCGTGGATAGTAGGGCCATGCAAGACTTTCCTCGCTATTCTCTACCTCGCAGCCAGCTTGCGTTCGGCCGCATAAAGCTCGCTGTGAGCCCGGTGTATCGTTGACCCCATGCGAGAGGTCAACTGAATGGCGAGATAAAATGGGAAGTGAGAACCCAGAAATGAGAACGTACCCACGAGCGGGTATCTTAGCAAAGGAAGAGAAATGGTGCACGAGCAGCTTTCGTTCCCTTCTACAAGGGGGACGGGTGCTATTATGACAATACGTGAGCATAGCGAGCGCCGAAGCGTTATTTGATACGGGCGCCTATTTACTCGTTGAAAAATTCGAGAGGAACGTCGACAGTTTGGATCGCGCGCCATTTCGTGGGGTGACCATCTGCGTCCTTCTCAGCCTCGTCGGTAAAGAGAGAATGGAAGACGACGTCTTCTCGACCCTAATCACGGATAAAGAGGGATGCGTCGTCAGTTAGGGGCATACCATTATCCTGTGGGTGTACCTACTCGGTTAGGGGGGTCGTGGATGCTGATCGGGGAATTAGGGCGGCCATGTGAATATAGAATAGAGTTGTTAGAGGTCAATGTTCAACTTCGATCGACCACAAGAGTAGATGGCATTCAGCATGATTATGACTCACCGTACGTGAATATAGCCTTCTCCCTCCTCATCCTTAACGGCAGGTAGTTTGATCTTCCCAAGAATAATGGTCCCGTAGGATGTCGCAGCATTCCGAATCTGTTGATTGGAGACCAAGTGTTAGAAGGGTATGGCGCTAAAGTCGATCACGGCTACCATAGGATACTTACCTCGACGAGATCCTCGATGGTGAAGTCAACCAAGTCTTTATCGGAAATGCCTGCAGCCCGGGACCACATCTTGGGCTCATGTTTGTCCCAGTGGTGTCGAGACTTGATAATCTCGTCTTTGATAGTAGGAAGGATGACCTTGAATGCTTCTGTTCCATTCTCGTTGGGCTTGTGCGCCTTGTTGAAGTTCAAGATCTCTCCTGAGGCTAATATCGCGTACAAGGGCAGGATCGCAGTACCGTCAGTCATGACTTGTCTAGGCTTTGCGCATCCTCTTACCCATCGTTATGTCAGTCGGTGCTTCGAGTGATGTGGTTCTGGACAATGAACGCAGATCGATTGGCAAGGCAGCGAAGCTTCCCAATTTGGCAGACGTTCAGCGTGGGACCCTGCAGGAGGCGGTGTCTGGGACCCATATCAGCCCATATCCTTTGAGGGGAGGCAAATGAAGTACCCCAAATCCTCTTCTGCCCTGCCGCAATCGTACAAGACAAGCAACCGGATGGGTGCTATCATGACAACGCACCAGACGATGTTCTTGACCCCACCGCACGGTGTCAAAAAGGATGTCGATGACACTTCTGCGGGAACTTGGCAGGTCGGTACAAACGAAGCCCTGATGCTGGACATGCTGCTGGGAGCCACATCTCATGTAGGGGGGACTTGTGGAGTTCCTCCTACACGGCATTCGATTATTCTTAAATACCACGACCCTGGCGCGGACTTCTGGCAGCAGATTTCAAGTTTTAGTCTCCCCGGTTTGTATGATCAACACGGCAGGAGCGCGGAGAATTGTGAATCGCATTAGTTGTACTCTGCATATAGTTGCCATGTAGGGAAGATATCGCAGCACCCAAAGAGTCAACAGTCTTTCCCTCGTTGTGGAGCTCGGGACTATCTTACTTGTATCTTACGGTCATATAAAGCACGTGCGACGCAGCGAGGGAGGACTCGGCATTCGATTATCCCTTTCTCTAACGGCGGTACAATCTTGAGGTCTGAGCTCGGAATACCCACCCTCAACAAAATTATTCTGATTATGGTTCAGGGTCGGGTCAGCGGGAGGTATCTTTGCTACGGAGAGCAATGGAAAGAAGACCCCCTGCGATGCCTGGCAGCTTCCTTGCCAGTGATAAGGGTCCCAATTGAAACGTCGACTACTGTCAGGGAAGCGACCTTGGAGCCAAGTGAGCAAAATGCAAAATTGTCCAAGCAATCCCGTTACTCACGTCTATCCCGCGTAACCCTCCGCTGAGGAAACCTTCAAAGTGTGAGAAGCAGTGCCTCTAAAATGAGCGTAAAGCTCCTCTAAAATACCATTCGTGCCTGATTCTCCAAATGTCCGTATTGAGCTTCACATTTGAGATATCCATAAACTGTGGGTGAGGACAACATCGGTGACCGCGGTATCCTAGTGTCGGCGGCCCGATAGGCAGCTGGGTAGATGGGCCAGGGGCCAGTGTAGCCCGCGGTGAAATTGGTTTCAATGATCACACGTACTGATCAGATGACGAAGATGAAAAGTACCTACCTACCATTAGTACCCAATTCATCAGGAAGGGCCAGACGCTTTGAAGACCGGCGAGCACCTGAGCCTGTCCCCAATTCAAAGAGCTGAGCGAGGTGAGCGCACCCATTCCCCGCCTGTGTCGGCAAATGGCTGAGATCGTTCATATCCGCTACGCATCACAGGTAGTATTGCAGCCGACAGATATGTACATGGGAGTTGTATGACGGGATCACGATCCAACGGACCTGGAACCTGGACTGAAACCTTTCAAGTTGCTGACGCTGTCATCCGCCGCCGGATCAGCAGGGCGACGCCAGCGCCAGCGCTAAGAATTTTTGAGGAGGGCGCCACTGCGCAGGAAGTCATACTTAGGATTCATTATATTCCTTAACGGTTGCGATAGACTACATCGGGCTAGCGTGTTATATACATACAAGCCTTAATTAATTGCTGGCAGACGAGGACGGGCGATTGTGAACTGCGAGGAGAAGGTGGACCATAGTTCGGAAATTCAAACAAATGGCTAGTAAGAGGATGGAACACGCGTGCAAAACCCTTATGGGCAGGTGTCCGAGGGCAAAAGAGTACATCCAGGCCAAAAGTGGGTTGCGCTCTCATTGGTAGCGATGGTGGGAATCGTTCGACGAGGCACTGGGGCTCAGTAGGGGCCGCTCTGGCACAGGGTGGTGGTACTGGAACATGAGGCGTGAGTTACACTCTAGCTAAGATGGAAAGGTAGACATACGTATGGCGAGTCCACCGGAGGGGCGTGCCAGTGATGAACAGGCTCGTGGTGGGTGTATGATCGATAGGGAGCGGGCATCGTTGGTCGCGGATGGTGCGAGGCGTTGGCATTGGAATAAGTATTATCATAACGCGATTGGTACGGTTCATGAATTGCAGGCATGGCGTCTGGACTTGGTGACGGGTAGATGTAGGGTGAGGCACGCTCAGGGTTCATTTGTCTTTACGTCATGTCAAGACGGGCCGGACGTCGAGGTTTGGAGGGCAAACTCACATAGAAGGTCGGCCCATGTCAGGTTCTTGCTTGAACGACTGCGAATAGCCATATGAATCACTGCACATCGAACGCCGTTCGTTAATATCAGGGGCGAGAAAGAAATGAAAAAAGCGACTGACACAGGTCGCCGAGAGGGGGCAGGCAAGAAGCAAAGATCTACAGATCGCCTAGGAGGAGAATGTTCACGGGTGGAAGAAGGAGTCGAGCCTTCCGAAAGTCCTGAAGAACCTGCTGTAGAAGGCCTGGCATCACCCTCCAATGAATCCTTCCGCGATGAAGGCTTTTTCCGGGTTTGTACGCCTTCCGGCCAGGTGCACTAACGCGCGGAGGAGGTGAGCACGAAAATTGTGGGGAGGGAAAGGCGGGGCTCACATCTCGCTGGCCATGAGAGCAGCGAACACAGACGGGCTTAGACTCATCGCACTATGAATAGTTTTCAGTTAACCCCAGAATGTGCACTGAAGAAAGCGCCACTTACCTTGACCTTCTTGACTCGGCACGTAAGACACCCAGTTTTGCTTCTCGTATATTTGGGCCGTTTGCGTTGGCTCAAATCTGCTGGGGGTCTTTGCGAGTTGGAGGAAAGAGGCGGCAGTGAGGGAAGGTGTGAAGTTGGCTGGGAGTAGTAACCGGACGATGGTTGGGGCGGTGGCAAATAATTGTTGGAGAGCGAGCTGGGGTGACTGTAAGCAAAGGGCGACGGCAACAGAGAAGAGAAGAGTATACTGACTACGACATGGCGGGAGCAGAAACAAGTCAAATGGCAGGACGTCGAGTTCGAAGCTATCACATTCGGAAGTGGTTTATAAAGATCCAAGAGGAAGCGTGGTGTGTTGAAGAATGAAAGCGCCAAGATAGTGGTCCACTAATCGGTGTGGATCACCGAAAACATCAGATCTAGGGTCGCGGACCAGTGTGCTCATATCCTAGGACTTAAATACTTCCACATTTATTTTAATAGACATTTCCAAAACACCCCTTAGGGAGTATTTTTTAGAGCCCGCGTTCAACGTTCCAGAGGCGACCATGAGGTCAATAGGCCGTAAATTTGCAAGCTCATGGCCTACTGCCTTACCTCAGAGCGATGATGCTTCCCAAATCTTGCACAGTCAGGAGGGGAAAAGGATGAAGTAGTATGTCAGTTTGGTATGTCTCCGGCTGACCGGAATGTTCCGATGACGAAACTTTACGTTTTAAAGTTTCTTTGGCTCGCTGCTCGTTGCAGCGGTAACGATCACCCATCCCGCTCTGCGTCTTCCATGTTCACCGCAACGACTGTAACTAGCTGTAACTCTGGCCGCAAAGCAAACCGCTGTACTACCCCGTTCTCAGCAGTTTGCGGGCTCCATTACCCTGCCCGCCAACGTTCACACCTGATCCATTCCAAATTTACATGTGGCCAGACGAGTCCCATCATTTTGGGTTCTGCTCCCAGCCACGGCATGTGCATGATTGGTGGTACTTACTTCCTGCGACATCATCCAGGCCTTCTTTTCATGACGATCCACGAAAAACTCGGTGTGCGAAGGAGGGTGATTTGGGTCCCGTTTCAAACCAACAATGCCAGCGGAGATTCCTCGACGAGTGTTGTACGGTAAGCCGAGGACAAGCACCTGGGTCTAGCCGAGGACATTCGATCCATCTCGTCGTCTCTAAGGTCTGCCAGCGTCTACTCTTCTAATAACGGAATATCACATCTGGGTTACAGCTCGTCTCACTTCTCAAGGTCGGGGCTCATCATGCCACAACCTGAGTGTCACATTTCGGACACCCGGGCCATGGAAGATTGAGCCATCCCCAGACGTGGCACATCACTCATGCGGCAATTGTGAGCCACGGAGGGCTAAATGCTATCTGGGCTTGCCCATTCCTTATCGTCAGTTGCTTCCATTGACCTTGAAGATCCCGTATGATTGGCCTGACCCTCATTCCATTTTACGTCAGGATAAGGCAGGGTGCCCGCTGAATTGAATTGCTGGGTCAAACTGCTGGAATGAGGCGTGCCTTGCTTGAATTCATTTGTTCAATGGTGCGAAAATTGCAACAACTGGAGCAAGAAGAACCTAGGACCAGGTGGCTCGATCCCGCATTGCACACCTTCGGGCATGCCGTCGAGTTCAGGTGGTCCCCCATGCCTTAAAACTCTCGTAAGTGACCCTGCAGACCCTGTGGTACAAAAACTGATCACAACGATTTAGGGGCGTGTTCACTGGCGTGGCACGGTGCGTGCGAGATAGCCCCTGTCGCCATTAGGTGGTCGCCGGCTTTCTCGTTATGACCTGTTACGGCCTGGCGGGAATATACTTCCTTCAGCTGCCCCGGATCCTCGTTCGTTAGCCGTCGTCTCTCTTAGCGGCCTTTAGCGAAGACGCGACGCAGCGCTTGTTATCGGTGCCTACAGCCAACTGATTAGATGCGTCGATCATTCTGCATCAAGGATCAAATCTACGCGTTGCTCACGGCTATAACGCTTTCAATCGACACACTCAGGCCCCCCAGTCGACCCGAGAAGGTCAAGGGCATTTCTTTCCGGCTTCTTTTTGCGTTTCCGTGTACATGGAGCGAAAGCTCCGGTAGTTGCTCGGTGTGTTGGTCACATACGCCTAAACGAAGGCCCAGGATTGCAGGAACGCACCCCATCTTGGAGCGGAGAACTCCAGCCCCCACAGCGAACGCCACACCGTTTTTTTTTTCTGTTTGTCACTCCAATCTTGAATCTCTGTTGGTGGCCTGTCAGGGGCGTTTGCCACTGTAACGGATGGTCCTTCCACGGACCGTTTGAAAGCGCTTTGAATCCCGTTGGCTTCATTCTCTGGAGCACAGATGGCATAGACCATTTCCGGAGTCGGAAGTAAATTTGCAGGCCTCGTGCCCTTCTTTCTGGGTGTATTTTGAGATTCTCTGTGATCATATCCCGAAGGAGACGGGAATCCGCGGTATCGCTCTGCCAAGCCTCTTGAAACTTAAACCTGGGTTAAACTTGACCCGCGAACTGCCATAGCTGCCATTGACAATCCTAACAGGCTCGACTGGATAGGATGGAGGCCTTAAAACCCTTAAAGCACTTCCTCCAAGAGATATACCAGCCGTACCGCCGAGGCCGACCTGTCCGACCAAAGTGTTCTGCAAAAATACTGCGCCGCTTTGGCATTCCCTTCCTATTCTTCCCCGGAATGGATTGACCGGCGACTTATTCATCTGGCGCGAGTCGATATCGCGGCGTCTAATCGAACATTTCAGTTTCCTGATGTTTGTTGGGTGTTTTCAAAACGTCGGTATTCATACAAGACATAAAAAACCCTATCCTTACATAGGTAGTCACCATTTTCGCGTCGACACGAGTGGCAATCTCGGCGTCTCATTGTAAGGCAGTAAGGCGGTCTTCGTGCACCTCGTTCGCATTCGATTTCGGACCTCCCTGTATGCACTAAATGTTCGCTTGTCACGCGGAGATTAAGCTTCCCTGTGGGCTTGCGTTAGGTGACCTGGGGGTAGTCTAGAACCTTCTCCAGAAACCGCCCGTGCAGTGTGTCAGTCCACCAGCCCGCGCTTGACTCAACGCGATTTCATTCCCCGCCGGGATTATGACAGGAACCCGCGTCGCATCTCGTCGATGGCCGCGCTTCGCAGCCCTGAGAAGCTAGGATTCTCCATGCTAATCTCCCGGAACTCTTTCAGCACTACGGGGGTCACCGCAAGGCGTCAAACATGGTCAGCGTACAGGACGCGACCGTTGGTAAATCAGGGAGAGTATATCGCGTTAAAGTCAGGTTGTCTCCTTTTTCAATGACTTGGGTCTCTGCTACTGAAGCTTAGCAGGCGAGTGCAGTAGGATGGGAGAGTTCGTCGTTTAAGCGCCCGTGCTTTGGCCCCATGTTTTTGATACCCATCAGCCTGTTGTCAACCTGTTGTCCGAGGAATCCTTTACTGGTGATAAGCAAGCAGAAAACATCCCATATACAGTTTAAGTTTTAGCAGGGTCGTCTGCCCCACCTTTGGCATGATGAGTCTGAGTGCTCTCGGTGCCGGGAACGATATGGGAGGCATCTAAACCCTCACCTTGCCACCTCCCTATTCACATACTTATAGCCCACAGTACAATCACACTTGGTTTATTCCCGAGCAGTATAGAGATTACAAGCACCTTGGATGGTTTATCTATTGGCTAGATATGAAAAAGCAGAGGTGGGTGGTAGGTGCGGCAAGACGGCGCCTGCCACGGAGCAGAGCGGCCCAGAACAGAAGCAGTCGCAAAGGGTGTTATGAAGAGCAAATTTGAACGAGAACGAACAACGGAAACCCCAAAGAAAATCCAGATATATCGAAAGCGGAGAGGAGCAGGGAGACGGGTGCGGTATATAGCCGCCCATGCACGATTACAAACAAAATCATTCGAGTGCTGCTGCAGGGCGCCAGGAAGGGGTATCCAACGACGTCATTACCAGGTCTCAAGGAGACCCGCGGGTGCTTGGTCGAGAGAGACTGCTACACGAGGTAGCGGTGGTTGGATAAGCAGACTTTCCGCAGTAAAGGAGATTAACTTACTCATCCCTCCTCCTGGACTTCGACCAGCCCCAGACTTGACCAATCCACCTCGCCATCGTGTTCTCATTCTTCATCATGTTGATGATCCAGGGATGCGCCAGCATATCTTTGGGAGTCGGACGCGTCAAGGCGTCGACGACGAGTCTATCGGGCAAAAAATCATAGGTAAGAGACTTTGGATATCTCTGAAGGCCAAGGAAATTGGCGGGTTGCGTGATACGCACGTTTGCTTGATAAAATCTTTCATCTCTTCGCTCCACTGAACACCAGGCTCGTCTTCGAGAGTCGGAGGCTGGTTGACAATTAGCAAACTGGAAGGCAGTTAAAACCAACGAGAAATTACCTGGCTACTCATGATATGCATCATAAGCTCAATGGGAGGCACATCCGTGGGGAATGGGAAGCGGTTCTGAACGAGTTCAAGCAGAGAGATTCCGGTGGACCATACATCCGAGCGAATAGTGTACTCTTTGCCGCAGATTCGCTCAGGCTATAAAGTCATTTAAGCCGACATTTCTTGGACAAGAACAAGAATTGCTTACCGCCATGTAGAAGCTAGTCCCCGTGAAGGTATTGGCGTTTGAAGCGACTAGTTCACCTGACACGCCAAAGTCACACAGCTTAACGATGCCTTCCCTCGAAAGTAAAATGTTCGATGGCTTTATATCCCTGTGGATTGTCTTGCGTAGATGCAAGTAAGCAAGACCTTGGAGAACCTAATGACTTCGGTCAGGGTGCAGGCCCAGGCAGACGGACGCGAATAAATCACTTACGCCCTCAGCAATTCGACCAGCGATCTTCTCGCCCACTATCGCCCCTCGGTCTCGAATCCTCTTTGCCACGGCCTCCAGACTCCCACCTTCGCAGAAGTCCATGAGAATCTTGACCTCGCTGGACGAAGGAGACATGTAGGCCCCGTAGAATGCGATGATATTGACGTGCTTTGTTGAAGACATAATCTGGAGTTCTCGGAGAAGTTGCTTCATCGGCGCCTCCCGTGTGGTTATCGTTTTGCGTGCCATGATCGCCCCGGTGCGAAGATCTCTGACTTTATGGACTGCTCCTCCAGCACCCTCTCCGAGGCGGTCGATCTCCTCCAACATGTCGTCAGTCCATTGCGTCGGGGGTGGGGATTGGAGGATCGCATCGTCCTCGTGGCTGGGCGGCTGATTTCGTGAAGATGGACGAGCTGCAGCGATTCCGTCCAGTGCGTCTTTAATCGGGTTTATTGACGGCTGGGAAGTTCCGTTTCGAGGGGCCGCGGGGGTTGCTGTCGACATAATGGTCAACACTGGGCGAATCGTCTTCCCTTCATCTTCGCCCGGGGAAAGATGTTGCTCTGGGGCACCAGTTGGACCTCCATAGTAGCTCTCGAACTGTACACCCCCAGTGATGGCAAGCCCAAGCTTGGGTTTGACGTTGCCACCTCGATGAGGTTGGGGAGTGCTGATGGATAATGAACCCATGCGATCGGTTATGTCCACTTGAGGCTCTGGCGGGGATACTTGAAGGGGGTTCACAGTCCTGAGCTGCGGAAGACGCCCTTTACTTGAAGAAGGCCCTCTTGGGCCCATTGGCCGCTGCGTCAGAGTGGTTCTTGCCTCCATGGTTCTTGAGAGATGTGTACTGAGGAGGGCTGATGCGCCGAGAGCGACTTCTATTGGGTGACGAATGGGGCTAGACAGATATAGCAGGAGGTTCACTGGTAGATAACGAGACTGATTCCTCGATCTAACAGGAGGTTCACTGGTAGATAACGAGGCTGATTTCTCGATCTAAACAGCTCAGTGGAAGTTGGTAACGGTCAGAGGAGGAAGCTCGTGTTGCCTCCAGATCCTGATATCTATTATCATTGCCCGAACAGCCATTTCTATCTTTGCTTGTCCCTGTTGTGTCTTATAGGTCATCGTTGCTTTGCCGTCGCCGTTGCCGTCGCCGTCCACAGCGCACTGGCCATCGCTCTTCTACCGTAACACGCACACCGACCAAATCTCCTAGTCCCATGTCGGAGGCACAAACCGTTTCCAGAGCACTCAATCACGCAGCTGGGTGTGTACACTGCACTGCTTCACTCCCCTTGACTTCTCTCCCGTTCACCATCGATGCCTTGAAATATACAGCATTAGTCCATGTGACATTCTTGGCAAGGTCGTGAAGCGGGTCCGCAAATCCTCGGCTCATCCTGCGCTCACCATTGACTTCGCCGACGAGACTTCTGTGCAAATTCGAGTCGATGGTTACGACCCTAGCCATCCCGGTCTCCCCAAGGCATTGGAGACGGATTCCTACCTCGAAGAGCTTATCTTGACCGATAAGCCCCTCGACTTCCCCCTCCTGGGCTGTGCGTATGTAACACTATCAGACAAGGCGTTTGAACTGCGCAAGGAGGATGGGTCCGAGGACACATTACAACAATGGGATCAACAACACATCGGCCTTGCACTGAAATTTACTAATGAAAACTCAATCTCTGGGAAGGCGCGGTGGCACTGCGTGTGGGCAAGCAAGCAGGAGCTTGATGCTGCATGCGGTGCTTGCACATTTCGTAGCTATGAAGACGTCTACCTCGACATCCTTCCGCGGACCCAGCGACCTTCAAGCTCCACGCCGACGAAGCATCGGAGGCGCAGATCCCGAGTCAGTATACACTGACATCCTACACTGAAACCCGTTCCCTTGATTGAGATCGAATCCTTCAGGATTGCTACCATCTTCCGAATTCGCAGCTTCGAGTCTATTTTTTTCGTTCATTCTTTGATTCCGTTACTATCACCAATGACATTTGAAAGAGACTATCCTTCTGACGCTGTGTATGGCTCACGCACCCACCAACCCTGCGATACCAACTCATTTTCTCTCCCTATCCACATCACAAAGATGAGTAGTGCCTCATCCTGCCTCAGGAGTATTAGTGCCTATATTTGGACAGGGATCTCTGGATTCAAATGAAGTCAAACGGGCGCCTAAATCAGTTACCAGTCGGGCGTATCAATTCGAGAGGGACATGTGACTAAGAGTTCAGCGTTCCCGGTGTCTCTAGAAGCGGAGGGGCATCGAATTGTCTTTCTCGAGAGCCTTGTCAATGGAAGTTGGAAGGCCAGTGCTATTCCCAACCCCATATTCACAATTGACAAGACGAAATTAAAGTGGACTTGGGGCCATTATATGACAGGATTTAGGCTCTCTTAACTGAAGTCTAGCCGTGTTACCGTGCTATGGCTTGGCAGCGGACCAGGGCTGCTTTGGATCTGGCCTTGGAAGTTGGAAAGCACCCCAAGTTGTCACTTGTGGGTGCGGAGACCTTACGCCCAGGTCTAACTGCACCCGTCTATGTTACCGGCGGGGACGGCATCGAATGCGCGCCCATTGCAGACAGATGTCTGATTTCACCGTAGCTTGTGGGTCCAGACAATGAGAGCCAAGGTATTCCTTCATGCTGTTACTTTCGCTGCGGAAAACGAGGGAGAGACCTTTTTCTTGTTTGAAAGCATCGGTGATTTATAAGGCCTCGTCTCCGTCTCGATTGTATTCACAGCGTAAGCGCCAGTCTCTGCCCGGTATGTACTGCGTCCTAGAACTCAGAGCCGTATGATGATCACTGGGCAGGGACTCGGAAGTAAGCTGAAGTAAGGAATCCTAAGTGTTTCGCTGATGCAGCGATGCTTGCCATTCCGCAAGCGAGTGAGCTTTTTGGCCATCAACCGCCTAAGATGGCAATAACCAGCAAAAAAGGATTTCATTATGTATAAGATGCTGTGAAGGACCGTTCCTTACTTGCTACGATTGAACCGGACATTTTCTTACAATCTCAATTTGAACAGGTACACAGACCAATGAATTCCGGGATGATCAACATCAAGGCCTAATCCTGGCCATCGAACGCGGCGGGATGGGGAACATGGGAGCCGGCGGCCGTGCAGGGGAAGACTCCGAAGAGAACAACAGTTCCGTTGGAGTAGTCGAAACCCCAGAAATACATAGTATGTCAGTCTGGAACAGGTTGGAACGGACGAGCCAGCTCAGTGGTTCACCCTTCACAATTGTTTCTGTCAAAAGGCAATCTAAGAGAATTGTATCGTGGAGCGGATACATATGTGAAGAACTTCTCCACACTATGACATCTGTCTTGAGACCACTCAGATTATCTGGTGTGAAGCACACAGCGGGTGACCGTAGTCTGCTGGGAGCCACTCTCTCTTACCGTGGCCGAAGATGAAGCTTCGAAGGTCGATCCACCCGCGGAGAGTTGCATCAGGCAATCGTCCAGAAAGGTCTTATTTAAGCAGATAGGTACGGAGCCATCCGTCAGGCAGGAGATAGAAAGGGTGTTGTGCGGTTGCGTAGCAGATGACACACGGCGTCTGTATCGTGCGAGGCCCTGTGGTCCTGCATCGTAGCCAAACTCCTAACCGGGACGCAAAAGTGACAAGCCGTTGGACACCTATAATTACCTGCTCACGAGGAGATAATAGTGTACATGCATCAAACTGTGCTGACAACTATCCATCAGTCTAATGAGCGGCGCTGCTTAAGATCATCTAGGTTTTGAGTGACTCAGATGCTCATTGCTGGCCAGCACTTGGTCAGCACCAGTGGCAGCGGGTAGGCAGCGGAAACAGATTCATTGATAGGTAGCACCACGCAGTGGCTTGACGGGATATATCGATTAGAACTCTCCCCTCCAAGACCACTTTAACCAAGTAATCAGTACGATACACTCCGAGTCGGAGTTTGACAGGGTTTGACGCGCGGGTCCAGTGCCGAAGCGCCTGAGACCAATATAGAAATGATTTCTCACAGTCTCATTAGGACAACGCGTCCACGACAGTGATGTGGCCGCCGTTGCACCATGTCTTCATCGTCCTCAAAGCAAAGTCGCGTTAGTTTCGCGTCTTTGACAGAAAACAACCTGGGAACAGTTCGTAAACTGAACTCGGTCCTCTTTCCCATAAAATATAGCGAGAAATTCTACCAAGATATCCTCGCGCCTGAAGTGGACGAATTTTGCAAATTAGGTACGCCCCTTAGCAAGCCCAACTAAGCGAGAAATACTAAGAAGTTACTCACAGTGTACTACAATGACATTCCTGTATGTTACTCGTCATCCTACCTCTCTTTGAACCTCTCGCCTATCGTTCCTGCCTTCGGTAGGTGGGAACTATCTGCTGTCGGTTCGAAAACAAAGACGATCAGAACCAGTTGTATCTGATGACCATGGGCGTTCTCGCGGTGAGTCATCTTACGCCTTGGTACTCGGCTGGTATGAGCATGGTCTTACGCGAAGGGGACTAGCCTTATCGTTCTCGCGGACTGGGATCCAAGGCCCTGGAGCGCGTTCTGGCAGCAGCATCAAGCCATCGTCCGAAGATTGACAAGGTGTATCTCCACGTTCAAGTTTCCAACGATGAGGCCAAGAAGTTCTATGAGGCCAATGGCTTTACTCTCGTCTCGACTCACGAAGGCTACTACAAGAAGATCACGCCTTCCGATGCCTGGGTTCTGGAGAAAGTTGTTGCCTGATAATGCTGTATTATAGGTTCGTAGTAAGTCCGTATTAGTGTTCATGTAAGGTACTAATTTAGTTGCCCGGCCAGGAATGTACACAGAATATTTCCTTTCTTTGCTTTCAATCTACCAAATCGCAATCAGTTCCTACGTTCATTCCCAGAAGACTTAACATCGGGAACTCACCTCTTTCCCCTACTCTGAAGAGCAATCATGTGGACCTTGGCTCTTCCACCTTACCGCAACCCTTCACCAACTGTCAAAATAAATGTCAGGTGGAGTCCGAACGAAAGGGAGAATGATGCCGGCCTACCTGATGTCGTTTCAGAGCATCCTTTCTGGTGAAGGTCTTTCCGCAGCCCCCGTTACACAAGAAAGGCTTTTCGCCCGTATGTGTCTCCCTATGTCTTTTCAGATCATGTTGGCGGTTGAAAGAGAGTGCACAGAGATCGCAGGCGAAGGGTCGATGAGGGGAGGAGGGATATGCTGCAGGCGACAGAGGCAATGCAGGGGATAGGGGAATTTGCTGGTGATATTGGTGTGTAGGCGTTGGGGGATTGTAATCATCCGAATAGGCTTGCGAATGCGATCGTGGCCGTCCATATGGGTGTGCAGCAGAATGCTGGGATCCGTTCGTTGACGAATATGCATAGGACGGAGAATATGGATGCTCCGACGATCCGCGAGTTGACTGTGGTCGAGGATACGAATAGCGGGACGAGTAATCGGCCTCTGACCCAGTCGGCGAGATAGGGGACGCGGCGTAGAGAGGGCTCGCAGGGGGGTTGGACGAGGGGGAGACAGGGGAGCTCGTATAATACGAGTACTCTGGATCGGTGTTGTTGTAGGGGGGTTGGGACGAGGACGAATGCGACGGGTAGTGGCCGTGGCTGCTCGAATATCCATGATGAGGGGTGTAGTTCGAAGAGGAGGATGAGGAGGAGTAGGTTTGGTTATTCCAGTGGACTGCAGTCTCCGAAGAGTACTGCGAGTATCTGTTATCCGACATGGAGGAAGAGATTGGTAAGTCGAGGTGGGTTACTGCCTTTCCTTGAATTCGTTGCCCTATTATATCTGTGGACGGTTCGAGCGTTTACGAAACCGAGCTGAAATTGCAGGCCGGCGCATTCGCAGGATTTAAATTGTCAAGAACTTGCGATGACGCCGAGCAGGATCACATCTTGTGCCTGGACGGAAAGGAATTGATATCGGCACATCATACATGTCGACGTTTTGCAGGCTGTGAGCCAAAATGATGCCGCGACCCGCGTCTAGGTCGGAAGATAGCACCTGGATCACCCAGGATCACCCCCTCCCAAGCTTGTCCCAAGCACCAACGGCTACCAACGGGCAAGCTCGTTGAACCGCATCCGGTGCCTTGTTCTGCCCCTCCTGCTCTCATTTGTCGAAAAAACCGAATCAGTACTGGATCAAGATTGCTTCGCGAACATTGTGATCAGGGCCGGAATCCTTACCCGAAAAGGTGCAAACGAGTACACCGGCATTGGAGCCTCTAGCCGTTGTCAGTAACGCCAGACTCACGAGTTGGATATCAGTTGGATATCGTGGTCGGTACGGAAAAGGCATTATTATCACCTCACCTTGCACTGGCGAAACGATTATCGATATGCTGTTTGGTGTCAAGCACTACATAGTTCCTTTTGTCGCTTCAAGCAAACCGGGTTTGCCTGGGCTTCTCCATCAAGGGAACACAGACAAACATTGTTGCACGCTGTGCAGTGTGCTCGACCGACATCGCTTGTCTGGCGGATGTTCGTTCCTGGCAGGTCTCCATCATTTCTTCTCTCCCTTTTCCCCTTGCAAACTGTCTTGTCTAGACGCCTTTGGGATGACTTTCTGAACGTAGAAGCTTTCCTGAATCCAACTGAATATATGGAACGCGAACCTTGGTAACCGAATGTGCCCGATCCACTCTGTCTCTCCCTGAGGTTTTGTAACATATATCGATCCATAGAGTGCTTAATTGCCTCGCAACACAATGTCGTCGCGTCGGTGGCGTTTAAGAGGTTTACCAGTTTACCAGGCGAAGGAATAGCCAAGTGGCACAAGTGGACTCTTGAAAGTTGAAACAACCAAGGGCCTGTACTTAGCTGACGACGTGACCGCCTTCTACTTGCCTTGTACAGAACAAGGGAGGTGACTTGCAGGGTCTCCGTAGGTCTCCGTGTCGGGATTCGACTGGCAGCTGCCGCTCTCTCAGTCCATTCGTCTTGTCCTCGGGAGTCTGCACCCGTGCAAACCTCGCCCCAGAGAAACGTCCGTGGCTAGACTTGAGCTTGTTTCATCACCTAATCTATTGTTCTATCCAACAATGGGAAGAGCTGGAGGGCGCCGGAGTTGGTTTCATAGCGCTGCCGTTTACCTGAACGGCCTTTAGCCAAAAGTGACATTATTAGTCGACAACTTTGCACCCTGTTGGTAACGCGCAGTCCTGTGCCAGGCTGCTGAATGTCGGATTGAACCCATATCTAATTACCGAATTAAACGGCCCTCTTTCTGAGGCAGAAGATGCAACCTGTTGCAAGGTCGCTCTCTTCCAGGGTCCGACGCTGGCTGTGCACTGAAGAAGATGAACGTCATTTGTAATTTGCCCCAATGCGATACACACTGTGTGCACGATGAGATATTTCCGCATCCACCACACCTAAGGTTCCGGCGTATTCTGCACTTCAGAATGCCCATCTGCCCCAGACTCAAACGCTCAACTCTGAACTTGGCCTGGAAAGTCACTAGTACTGTTCGTCAGTGGCGGGGGCGCAAGTCACCGGGTACGAAGCCGATCCCGGGGCCCGGATCAGGCTTTGCCCTAACCCCAGAGGCACTTCCCAGTTGCTGACGTCAACACAGCTTGAATTCAACCACCCTTCCTCGTCGCCTCCTCCTAGGAATCCGCTCTGTAGGCTCCAGCAGTCTTGCTTGAAGCATGTCCAAAAGAGGGCCGCAGAGCTCACCAAAAGGGACTCCCAAATCAAAGCGCTCCAAGCCAAGCGGGACGAATCAACTCCAACTGGACACTTTCTTTGGTTCGCCGTCGTCGAGAAAGGCTCAAACGACGGTGAAGACAGGGGAAACGCGCTTCTTCTCTAATGCAACCGAGCCTATCGACGTCGACGCCCTGGACTCCGATGTGCAAGCGCCGGCGTCCTCAATACCGTTACCCGGTGCTGCAGCCTTGTCGGAACCGGCTCAACCCCCTCCCATAAGCGCCGTCGAAAGCCTGGTCAGGTCTCCGCGTAAACCTCTCGTCTTTGGGGCGAAGGCGGTGGAGCCAGAGAAACTGATATACCAGCGCTTGGACACGGATCCTGTCTTCTATGATCCGGCTTCCCAACCTTGGACTTCGACTGAGGCCCCGTACGCGTTCTTGGCACATACCTTGGCGACTCTGTCCCAAACCCGCTCCCGCATTTCTATTCTCAATACCCTGACAAACGCTTTAAGGACCATTTTACATCACCATGCGCCTTCCCTTCTGCCATCCTTGTACCTGCTCTCCAACTCACTTTCCCCGTCGTACGTCGGAATTGAACTTGGGATTGGAGCATCCGTAATCTCCAAAGCTATACAGCAAGTCTCAGGACTATCTCCTGCGGCTTTGAAGCAGCTGTATACAACCACGGGAGATGCAGGAGACGTGGCTTTTGAAGCCAAGTCGAAAGTCCGGACCCTTATCCCCCATCTGCCCTTAACCATACAGGATGTCTACAAATCCTTGCTGAAAATCGCAGCCTGCAGAGGTCAAGGCGCCGCGAAGGATAAGCAAAAGATTGTGGAGAGGCTCCTTGTAGCAGGTTCGGGAGAAGAGGTTCGGTATCTCGTTCGTACACTCACACTGAATTTGAGGGTGGGGGCGGTTCGAACATCCATTCTGACTGCTCTTGCAAGAGCCGTAGTTCTACACGGATCTGTAAGCGGGTCTGCGCCCGGAGACCGTGTGGACAGCTGCTATGCCACCAAGGAACTCTTGTCTCGCATCAAGCCACTACCATCCAACTCGAAGAAGAAAGGACCAGAAGATACTGGAAGGGAAGACTTGAAGGGGCTTTTCCTTCAAGCCGAGGGCCTCGTAAAGCAGGTTTTTGTGCAACATCCCTGCTACGACGATATTATCGAGGCTCTGTTAGACACTGGTTTAGATCGGCTTCTCGACCGCGTACCGTTGACGGTTGGTAAGTCCTTCGCAGTGCATACTCATCTTTCACGCGTAACAAACCGTCTGCCTTAACTAGGTATCCCGCTCCACCCTACCTTAGGGTCCCCCACTCGCTCGCTGGACGAAATTTATGAACGATTAGGAGATGCACCCTTTTCTGCCGAATTCAAGTATGATGGACAACGCGCCCAAATCCATGCCCAGAAAGAGACGGATGGGAACATCTCAGTGAAGATATTTTCGCGCCACCTTGAAGACATGACCTCAAAGGTACTTATATTTATATTTCACCCTTGTGTCTGTACGTACTCAAATGTCCTTAGTATCCAGATGTTACCCTTCTAGTGCGGGACATGTTCAAACAGTCCTCTTCCATCACATCCTTCATATTAGACTCCGAAATTGTTGCCGTTGACCATGCGACTGGGGAGTTAAAGTCTTTCCAGGAGCTTTCGAACCGTGCACGGAAGGATGTAAGTATCTCTGATATCAAGATATCAGTGTCAGTTTTCGTTTTCGACCTGTTATACCTTAACAACGAGGTCAGCCCTAGTTCCCTACCACCGGCTGCGATTACTCACCAGTAGATGCAGTCATACCTGGCGAAGCCCTTTCGGCAGCGAAGGCAAGCGTTAAAAAGATACTTTCCGCCGCATTCACCGGGGGATGTGACAGCTGCTCGGTTGTGTCACGTCCAAAGCTGCGAGAGCGAGCAAGGTTTAGCGGCTATCCAGGAGTTTTGGGAAAAGGCTGTGGAAAGCCGATGCGAAGGGCTTATGGTAAAGGTCAATAAGACATCTCGCGTATCTCGCTAGTGCCCTGAAACTTATTCGTCGAGCTTTACCTTAGGTCCTGGATTACGAACCTGTGGAATCAAATGAACCCGCCAAAGCAGGCACATCCAAAAAAAAGCAGCTCCCGGCGACATATGAACCTGACAAACGAACCTCGGCGTGGTTGAAGCTAAAGAAGGACTATGTTGATAGCATAGGTGATAGTCTAGACCTTATTCCTATCGGAGCTTGGTATGGTAATGGTCGCAAGGCGGGTTGGTGGAGTCCGATCCTGCTGGGGCTGTGGAATCCTGAAACTGGTAGAATCGTTGCCGTTTGCAAGTGCATGTCAGGTCCGTCGCCCCGCCACTACTATGCCCCAAATGATCTGACTTCTGTCCGATAAACCAGGCTTTACCGATGTATTTTATAAAGTACGCTCGGTTTCACTCTATCGGTACGGTTCGGAGCTGATATGTGTTTCAAGTCCTTGTCAGAACGCTATCCTGCGAACTCAAATACCTGTTCAGCTCAGACAGAATGGGATTGTGATCTTGGAGGTGTGTAGTGGCCTATACTCGCTGCAGCGGGCTTCTGGGCCATCTTCTGACGGAAGATAGGGTTCCGACCGGATGTATACTTTAAGCCTGGCGAGGTTTGGGAAATTCGAGGAGCAGAGTGAGTAAAACGTACGTTCCGCATACCCAAAAGTACCTAACCTGAGAGGCTATGATTTATCAGCATTACTGAAAGCCCGGTCTCCGTCGCCGCTCGAGGATTGGTTTCCGATACCCGAGGTCTAAGCGTTCGCTTTCCAAGGTTCATCAAGCTGCGTGACGATAAGGGGGTTGAGGAGGCTAGCACCCCTTCGTTTTTAGCTTCAATGTGGCGGAAGCAACAAGGAAACTCAACTCTCACTGGTGTGGACGACGGTGACCTTATGGATGCGGATGTTGCGGATAGTGAGATTGACGAATCGAGCGAGGATGACTTGGATGTTGGAGACGATTTCTAGATATCACTTCTGTGATTAATTACCGATTTACCAATTGAAAACTCGGCGCTTGCTTGAACAAACCAAAGTCAATCAGCTGAGGCAAATAAGTATTAAGGGGCTAGCTGCTAAGCGCCACAGACGCTGGTGTGCCTAAATGGGTTTGCTTTTGCCCAGAATGGTCGCCTGAGTGCTTCTCTGTTCACAACGATCAAGCCGTCACCACTGCTCCTGAATTGCACTTGTAACGTCGAGCTCTCCGAGTCTATTCAGTGCCACTACTAGACGCGATGGCACAGCCGATTCTATGTGTTCTGCTGCTCCTCATTTGCGCAAACCATGCACACCTCGCTTTTGCGGCTCTGGTGGAAACTGTCTACGATGCAGGTCCGTTGGAGAGTTCCGTGATCAACATAGCAGAAGTTCACCTCCAGGTTATCATCTCACGTTCTACGACCAGCACGCATCGCCAGAACCTTGGTCGAACAGTCAGATACGTCCATTGGAAACATGGCAACAATCTTTCCTGGTGAACACCCTGACCTTCCAAGTTGGGTAGCTTCTCTCCACCAATTTCCAAGTACTCTGGATGAGGTCTAACCGACCATGGCGATCTCTTCTTCCAGATTACCCCTTCTCCATGCAGGAATATTATGCGAGGTACTTCGTGCCCCACACAAATGATCTTCGATACCCCTTGCGAGCTGAACATAACCACGTCCGCATCACCGGCGTGTTCTCCACCGCTCTAGTTGTCATTCCAATGGCTCCCTCACGTTGCTATTCCTTCCCATATCAAGACACAGCAAGAACGTACTGCATGCCAGCTCTCACGCTGCGTCCATCTCGGTGACCTCATCTGTCCCAGCCGCCAGCCGGCCCCGCGTTTCTTTGTTGGGGAACATAACGGTATTCACTGATATTGGCAGCGTGCCAGATCGGTCGGCCATCCAGGAATGTTACCTTGCAAAGCACCGTGATGCAAGGTGGTGGCTACCGGACGATAAGGACGCGGCCCATATTGTCAGTGACCCCGTTGATCCCAAGGGAATTCCTCGCTGACACCTACCCTCACCGAACCACAGGCCTACTGGGCGAGGTTCGATCCTCAGGTAACTGCTATAGCCCTCCTTTCAAGTCAGAAAGCTGCGCTAACACCGATGCCATCTCAATTTGCCCTATGGATGAATTAGGCCATCTACTTCGTCGGAGGGTTTGGAGGGTGAGCCTTTCTTGCTATCTACTGCAAATATCAATCTCTATACAGATGATTAACACCCATGTAGATTACACTACATCGGGTGGATTCCACTAGAGATATATCAAGAGGGGAAACCGTCCGTCGGCAATATCCTGGTTGCTCCAGAGTCAGAGCCTCAAGCTGCGCTAATTGAGTAGGATGATGGTGCGGCCCCTCCAATGTTCGGTGCCAAAACGCAAGTGATTCGGTAGTCTACACTACGTAGCAATGCGTAAGGTTTCGTGTAGCATTTGTAGGTACATAGAGGCTTCATCGCCTCCTTCTGGAGGAAACGCGCGTTTCAGACAAGCTGCAACCTTTCCGTCCTGTATGGAGCGATCCCATTCCAAACGTACTTCTGGGGATTGAAGCTCCTGTAACGATGCGAATGAGTTCACCAGCTGGAACTTGGCGAAGAAGATAAGCCGGTCGTCGAAGGGCTTTGGGAGGAACTGTGGCCGAGGTGCCTCGACACATTGTAGTACTTCCGTACTCGGTGGGAGTATGTACTTGCTAGCGACGCCCTGTGGGGACGACGACGGTTCTGGCACAGGATTCTTCGGCACATCAGAAGTGCCCAACATCCTTGGTTTGGGCGCTGGACGGGTTTGAGGGCGGGGTCGAATGTTGGCTTGCTGAAGAGAGGCAGGCGGAGTTGTGACGTCGCCGAGCAATTTCATATAGAAAGAAATCTTGAATCTTTCACAACTTGGGGAAGCACCCAGGCCGGAAAGGATGTCCTGGAGGTGTCTTGGGTCACTCAAAGCTACCAGAAGGCTCTTGTATACGGAATTGACGAGTAGTGGGTGTTCGACGTAAATCGTGTTCGACAAATTGTTCAACTAGAAAGGAGTCGGAATGTCAACTCTGGCATGGGCCTGGATGTATGGTAGACGTACCAGCTTCATCAGTCGGAACCCGATCATCTGTCGCCGCGAGTCCTCTTGCTCGAACGAGTAAAGTATGACATTTATTACAATGGAGAAGTCCCATCTCGTGACTGAGCCGCCGCGCGGGAGAGGCAGCTGTTCAAGGAAGAGTGGAGAGTAACGAACTAAAGAAAGGTAAGAAGATGTTTCCTGTTCGAGTTCGGCAGGAGGGGGAAACGCACGGCCGTCTTTCTGCTCGCTAACATCTTCGTTCTTTTCGAACAGCGAAATAAGCCATTCCAGGAATGGCCATGCCTCATCAGCAACAACTGCTGTCCCGCTTGATGGTGATCCAGAGAAGATGGCTTCCTCAATTGAATGGTTTCGCCGCAGCTTTGACTTTCCTTTCGGCGATACAACAACTTGGTTGCGAAAAACAAAGTTTTCCTCTAGAAGTTCCCAGCAGTGCTTGGCATTCTTTAGGCAAGCAGCTTGCTTGGCCAGCGGGGAATCAAGATGCTCTTCTGCCTCTTGGATTGACTCCTGGGACGCATACGATGGTAATGCGCGGCCAAGAGCCTCCGGAGAGTTCGTATTGATCAGAAAAGTCAACAAGTCTCGGGCAGACACAATATCTTTTGCGTCGATTGAGGTAGCCGCTTTCGCCAATTTCGATTTCTTTGGGGTTTCTGTCACCGAGCTCGGCTCAGGCTCGACCACAGGGCTTCCCAGCGGATGAAGAGAGAGAAATATAAGTTGACGGATGTGTGATCTATGTGTTGTCAGAGTCGTTTCACCCAGAACCCAAACGGCACTTACACAGCAGGCTTGTATTGAGGTGAACGTAGTTGAGATAGAACTGCAATCGCAGCTTCATATTGACTCTCTTCAACGATGTCGTCCACCAAGCCTCTTTGGTGATTTGGAAGTTCCCATTCTTCTGTGGTTTCTCTTGCCTTTTCTCCGGGGCTCATTTCAACAGAATCGTGGTGTGAAGCAGAGCGAACCAAGGGAAAGTCAGGAAGGGGCAGTTGACAAGCAGTTGAGCGCGACCGTGGTCCAAGCAGAACAGAGCGTTACAGAGCGTTACGCGGTCACAGCGAACGTGACTTCTGTGTCACGCGTTTCTCAGTGAGCGTTACACAACTAACTGGACCTCGGTGTTTCCTCAGCGTGAGCTGCCTGCTTCACTCTGGCCTTTGTGAAACTGGATTAACAGCAATGACATGGCCAATAATCGCCACCAAATTCTCTCAGGCGATCTTCCTTCTTGAAGATTTAAACTAATAGACCAAATGCTTCTAGACAGGCAATCATCCACAACTATCCTTCGGTTTCAGCTCAGACCAGGGGGCGTGTGTCTGCCACAAGAGGAGAGGCTTAATCCCCCGGCGCTCAGTGCCTTGGGGACTGTCAGTGCGGCAGGAGACAAGCGACTCCACCGTCTCCATCATCGTTGCCGATGATCATCAAGATTAGTACGAGCAATGGGCACTTAGAAATAAGTATCCGAATGTATGTATGTGCTCACTCCCATCACAGCCGTCGGAGAAGATCTGCGCAGCCCGGCTGGCGATTTGAAATTTCTGTATGGCAACGGTTAGATTCGTTCCGAAAGAGCCCAAATGGACCCAGGGCCGTTCCTGTTTCCAAAAGCATCATTGGCGCCCTTCACACACATAGGACTAAGAGTTATCTCTGATTAAAACCAGAGATTTGGCTCTTTTCTTCAGACTCCAAGTGGAGAGTTGTTGAACTCCGAGAGCTCGAGGCAGTCTTCCAACGCAGAAAGGAACTGAGGCCTATAGCAAACAGACATCAACAAATTGGGCGTCTGTTGGAATGAATGATCAACTCTTGGACCTTAGCCGCCATTACACCAGAGAGTCTAACTTTGCATGTTTCTTACCCGCCTCCCTCGGTCTCTTGCATCTATCTCACGCAGAAGCATAGCTATGAAACCAGACGTTTCATCGGCAGGACCTGTCCAAGTCTCCATTCAGGAGAAGGTATCAAAGGCCTTCGTAACCTACGATCGGCAGAACGAGGTCTGACCGCAACTCGACAGCTCGCAAAATTGCGCCCGGAAGCCCTAACAATAACAAATGACTCCTGGCAGCACCGGCACCACGCTGCTATGAGGGAAGACGGTGGAGGAAATGGCGAAACCCGTACGTGGCGACCTATCCAAGCCCTGCACTGTCACCTCATCACATCTCCTGCCACCCCTGCCGCTGGATAGATTTTACCATAAACATCGTCTCAGACGAGTTCAAAGGCAAAGTGCGCTTCTTGTTCGCAATTCATGCCTTTGAATGGGGCGCTAATTCCAATGCAATAGTCGTCGATGCAACGCCATCGAATGATATACTCCCTTCTATCTGAGGAACTTGCTGGCTCTGTCCATGCCTTGTCCCTCCATACAAAGACCACAGAGGAGGTTCAATCCACGAAGGCATGATGAAGCTGCTTTCCGTAGGATATCCGACCTTATGATCGTCCTGGTTTGTTCATCAAATAATTTTGGTCTGGACGTATCTTTCCTAACCCGAAATTTGATGAATTTATACCAATTCCCCATGATCATCTACTTTTCTTGCGGGTTTTCTCCCATCTCATAAGGTAGGTTGCTATTGTGAGAGGTCGTCCCTCTTGTGCATATCCATCTATCTTACAATCTCAGATTCTCATGATCTGGCGGCGGAGTCACCATGCAGGCTTAACTAACAACCAATTGCAACAGGGATCCCGCAATCGCTCAGAATAAGTTCAAGGGCTGTGCTTTTCATCAAATTGCTGGACAGACTTGGAAACAAAGATGGGCATGCGACCCGACGCCCTGTAAATCCTTAAATTCACCAGATTGATGACATGAAACTCGCATATATGAACGGTCTCCCATCCGCCATCCGCCCGCTTTTTTATTGCTGCTCACCTAACGATGCCCTCTTCGGTCGATAAAGGGGCTCACCGACCAACTCTTCCTCCAATCCGAGACTTATTTCGAGGTGCGCCCACTTCGGAAAGCCTGGTCTAGGCAACACCAGTTATTCAGTCGGCGTCTACAGATGAGCTTTCGCAGCACCCCAACTATGGCCAGGAGTCACCACAGGCTATCCTAGCTCGGCTACGTGTCCACGACGATGGTGACGATTCCCCATCTCACTACTCTGCGGAGTCATCGGCTAGGCGCTACAGTGGGCCGGCCTCAAGTGTACGTCGGCAGTTGGCCACTCCTCCAATCGCTTATCTTGCTCAACACAGAGCAACTTCCGACCAAGGGCGAGCTCTTCAGCTCATGGATATCGCTACGACCCTCCTCCGCACTCCTCTTCTGAATTGGACTACCCATACTCTTCGCCAAGGACTAACTACGCTTTTGAACCCTCATACCGAGCTGAATACGAACAGCCGTCTCTCCAGCGGTCCCTATCTCACCAGCACATCCCTCCCTACTCTCGAGACGGAGAGTACGGTGAAAATCGGACGTACACCCGGGTACCAGCACACTATGACAGCTCACACGGCCCATATAGCCACGACCCTCGTCATTCTCATATTCCGGCTCATCCGTCTTCGCGTGTTCAAACAGTAGGCGTCTTACGACCTTCCCCGTGGCCCATTGCCACTGGGATAGATCGAGGCTACGATCCCAATGATGATGAAAGGACACCGATCGCTCGATATGCTTCCGCAACACATGCAGCGGTTCCGCCTTTTGTGGATGAACCTCCGGCGGCAAAGTACGAATGCCAGTATTGCGGAAAAGGCTTCAACAGACCGAGCAGCCTCAAGGTAAGAAAACTCCGGTTCCGTTCGGGTAATGGTCACTCACTCAATCCTGCTTTTAGATACACCTCAACAGCCATACGGGCGAGAAGCGTGAGTCCCGTCCCATTGATTTTGGCGACCCTGGTCATACTTACTGATCATGATGGGTAATCAGCGTTCGTATGCCCGGTCGAAGGCTGTGGTCGTAGTTTCAGTGTCCTGAGCAACATGCGCCGGCATGCCCGGGTGCATACAACACCCTCCGGAAAGGAAAAGGACGGTTCCAGCGACGTCAGCGACGGATTGGGTATGGGGCAAGGGACGGAGCTACCTCCGCCAGGGTCCTTTGGCCCCAAACAGGGAAATGACGCTAAGTGGCACCAGCGCAGGGGCAGCATTGCTTCCACCTCAAGTTCGGCTTCACGGCGAAGTCGGAGTGAATCATCTGAAGATGAAGAGGACGATGAAAGACCGGAAAAGCGGAGTCGGCAATGAAAGCAAATCCATCACCATTTCATATATCTTTATTTCAATTCGCTATTCAACCTTATTTATCGACAATCCTTTTGCCTCGTCGACGGCTTCGGCATCGGTCACCTACACCTACATTCCTAGATGGTTCGCGAAATCCAAAGAAGGAACGGTTTATTTATCTCGACGAATATGTATTTTTACGCTGTACTACTACTACCTTATCCCCACCGTCTGTACTTGTGTCCTTCCTAGTGTATTCGTACATGTTTCCATTGCATGGCTAATGGTACAAGGTTATTCTGGATATAGATATCCTGACCCCGTGGTCGGGCTACAACGGGGTGACGTATGTTCGAACCGTAGTATACTCGTGGTGGCAACTGGACTTCCGAACCTGCGTATCAGGCAAAGACGCGAACGAGGCTACCGACTTCAATTGTATTGATCGATCGACACACTTTTCGAGGACAGCAACCTTCTACAACGATATAGCGCGACCCTTGCCAATTGTGCGTGTTTCTCGAACAGGAGAGCGACCCCTTACAGTTCCCTCGTCCTCGCCTCGTGGAGTAAGCAAGGGGTCGAAGGCTCTCTGTGCGTCAACGTACTCGACAGCTCTGGGACTCTTGTGGGAGAAGCCAGCGAAGGCGAGGGCTTTCCGTACGTTCAGGATTTCTTCTCCGTGTAGCTTGTTCTTCAAGACAGGGTCGCGAGTGGCGTCAGGAGCGGCCCCATTGGCAGGTGCAAGTGGCTGAAACAAGAGTATCAGCCTATAGGTTACGAATTATATGGCGAGTTATGTTACTTCGGAAGGGATATCGGCGTCAAAGTGCCTTGTATCGTCAGGGCTTGTGAGTTCCGGGCGATAAGGCGCCGGATATCGGTGTATATTTGCCCAATCAATCCCCTTGAACCAGGGATGGGCCTGCGAGGTGTAGACCATGAATTTCAGCAGCTCAATCGTGAAACAGAAAGACATACTTTGATGAGGTGGGCCCCATCCACGCTCGTCGCTGAGCCACTTCGCGGCATGAATCCACTGCGTCGTCCCTGGCTGGTGTAGAGGTCTGGCCTTGAAACAGCAGAGGACGTTTGCGATCCCAAACGATCCTCCGGGTCGCACAGAAGCTGCTGCATAAGGTTCACCCCTTCATGAGAGACTCGAGGACGGGAGGGAAAGCGAAGGGATTGCTTCCAATTCAGAATCTTCTGCCTAGTGACATGACGCTATAGAAGGGTGAGCGAGACCCCCGAGTTGTTTAGGGGCGCTGGACGTACAGAGTTGCTGACAAAAGGAGGGAATCTGCGATAGTGTGATAAGCCCATAACGAGTGCAGCTGGACAGAAGGGTCTTACCCGTATAAGCACTCATACATTATCACCCCAAGACTCCACCAGTCACAGGAGTAAGTATATCCATGTCCGCGAATAACCTCTGGAGACACTGCGAAAAGGGTGGAATCAGAAAGGGCATCGAGAGAACTCACTCCCGAACGAACTATATGAATTTGTCCCGCAGCTAGAGGGCACAGTCAGTACTATGCTAAGAAGGGGGATGGTATATGGCCTTACACTGAGTATGCAAGCTATGTGAATTTGTAGAGGCAATAAGTACTGGGTTTTTCTGGGGCCCGTTGAGATTCTGACCTTGCGTTTGTTCTTCTCGCGCCAGGTGAAAATACCAGTTTGGCCGTCGCCGCCCCCCATAAGCAATTCGATTTGCTTGGGATCTAGTCGTTTAGTTTTCCGTCCATCTGCAATGCCATTGGGGTCGTCAAGGTCAATGCCATATTTATGTAGCAGATGGTGCCTTTGTTGTTCGTAGTCTAGGCTTGAATCAGCGAATAATTCACTCTCTGAATGGAAGAAAGCCGAACAAGAGGTATCGTGGGCCCAATGAAGGTCCGTTCTATGTCACAGATGTAAGAGACTGGGGATAAGATCTAATGGAGGGTAGACGTACGCCAGCCCAAAGTCGCTCAATTTGATATGGCCGTCAGGGTCAAAAAGAAAATTCTGAAATCATCATTAAGGTGAGTATCCACAGATTGCCCACACAAGGACCAGGGAGCATACGTCGGGCTTGATGTCGCGGTGGATAAATCCATGCTTGTGACATTGTTCGATAGCTAATATCATCTGAATAAAGACATGAATGAATCGTTTGGGAAGACCGAAATTTCTGCAAACCTCGGCGACGTAAAATCGGGTAAAATCTTCTTCGAAGACATCCCTTTCTATCAGCAGATTGAGGAGATCTCCGCCGCCCATATACTCAAGGACCTGGATTGAGACCGAGATAGATATTATGGGTGAGATTAATTGATATATAGCATAAGTCCCACGACTGAGGATGGACTGACCAGGTAGAGGTTATCCCTGTCTTGAAAACTGTACCAGAGCCGCACAATCCAGTCCCCACCGCCTGGAGAGTGAACAGACGAAGCCGATTTCAATATGTCGCGCTCAGCTCGGACATGGCCTTCTTGTCCCTTGCGTAGCATGTCTGCTTTCCGCATCTGTTGAAGATTGGGACGCAAATCTGAGTCACAGCAAATTTCGCTTAGTATAGGAAGTAACATCACCTGCTTCATCGCATATAGTTTGCCACTGGATTTCTCCTTTACAAGCGACACCACCCCAAATGCGCCTAGAGTGCCATGAGCCCAAAGAACCGGGTCAAGAACGACACGGGCATTCTTTCTCACCATGTCCTATCGTCTTTAGTTTGACGAATGCACTCGCATCTAGCTTCTGGCGAGTCTGTCGGAGGTATTCGGTCTCGTTTTGTTGCCAGCGTGACCTGAGGTGCTCCTTCTGTCCGGGCGTCAGATTCATTGTCTCCATCTCTTTTTCCATAGCGAGACGCCTTTGCTCGCGAGAGGGAACATGCCGGAAGAGGGAGAAGTAGAGGTTCTCGAAATATATTCTGGCTGCGACGGCTTTCTCGAGAGTCGCCAGCGACGGGATGATCGGCTTACGAGGAGGAGGAGGTGGGGGTAGAGGGGGAAGATTCGCGTCGATAGCGGCCTCCCTTTCATCTAGCTCCTGTATTCCAGGATGAATCTGTAACCCCTTACCCATTCGCAAAGTAGAACCAGCATTCCCCCAACGTGGAAGACCGTCGTAGGAGAACGGGCCAATGCTCACGTTCTCCCTTGCAGCCGTCGTCAATGTAGACGAAGATGCACTACTGAGGCCATTGACGACGTGTAGCTGTCCGAAACCAGGATCGTGGACGTCATCCTGAGATTGCTTCAGGGCGCTCACGACTTCATTGACTGCTCTTGCTTGGTGGTTCATGCGAATGCGGGTTTTGATCGGATAGGCCCATTGTGGATCTGTGGTGGCTTCAACTCCAGAACAAATGAAAAGGAAACGTCTCTTACCTCCCAGCTTCCCGATTCCATCTGGACCCCATCTTGTCAGTAGGGCTTCCAGCTGGTCGGCGTCAGAGGCATGCACGAGGTGACTTTCGGATATGATGCGGTTAACATGGAGCGACTGTGGAGGAACGGGGAAAAGCGTACATACACGAAGCCTGTCGGTTTCGAAACCATGTCCTTACTGACTCTCCTTCCCTTTTTCGGCATAGCCTTGATGGCAGCATTTGTCGGAGGATGGATGTGTTCATACCGAGGGCCTGCTACGACAGGGTCTACGCCCTGCTTGGGAACACCCCACAAGAGACGCGAGGGTGAAGGGGTGGGTATCATGGCCAACAAGTCGTAGAAACCCTTGTGGAGGAATGTGCCCACAGGGATTGAAGATGCACCATGAGCATCGAAGACGTCTGAGGCTGGTGCTGCGTAGAGACTCTGGTGGTAGCGTGGATCTGCCCGAGCGAACATATCAGGGGACACGGGGCCCCTATACTGGCTATCCGCGAATCTTCCAGCGATGTGATCAGCCGGCAGGGCAGGAAGAGGCCTTGAGGCCATTCTGTGCTAGGGGAATAAGGTCGAGAGATGACGGTGTTAACAGCAAGTATCGAGTTCAACGATGTTTAGGCTCAAGCATCGACAAGGCGCCGTTCAGCTGCATCTTCACGACACCTATTCCTGTCCTTCTCTGGTCAAGAAGCCCATCGTCATCTGACATACGTCGATCACAAGATTGGCAGTGTCACGCCTGTCACTAGGCACGTGGCGTTATGCGTGACACAGCCGCAACGCGCCTCAAGTCTGAGTCCCTAGCACCGTACCGCGACAGGAGCTGAAGCTGGAGTTGCAGGAGTCCTCGTTGCTCAGAGAATGTCTGATATATTTCTTATCAGTATCTATCTCATCGCCGCGCCTTTCGCCTCCTCCTTCCAAGTACTTTCTGATATGCCTGCCAAGGTGCCGTACGTCCCCTCGCCACCTCGTGTTCTCAACGCTGTTTAACTATACAGTCTGCTGTTGTGCATAGCAGCACCAGCGACGGCGTCTACAGCAGAGAAAATAAGGAAGGACGGGATACCAAATCTGCGCACATGTTTGGCTTTTGGGATTTGATGCTGACGACTCACTTTCCCCGCTTTGGGCATGCTGTCGACGTATTGGAACAGCAGCAGGGGTTCCTGGAACCTGGTGCCCCTCAATCGAGATCTATCGCAGTGCAATACAGGCTGTTATGCTCCAAGACCAAATTACCACCGATCACCGAGCTCCTCGCTCGTTGGGCCTGGGGTTCTGCGGACCTCCCGCTCGACCGCCAGGGCGGCACTCATTTCTCGCCAGGTTCTGCGGCGGAGTCCGATCTCCTTGCGACCGAGGCATCGCACGTCAAGATCTCAGACTAGGAAGCTGAAACACGCCCTACAGGATGCTTATGTTAAGATCGATGGCTCTGTGCAGACATGCGTTTTTCATTTCAGGCCTCCGAGAGCGACAGTGACAAAACGAAATCCACGCGTGCCAGTATGACATTCTAATGCCTTTCCAGCCGAGATATACATGCTAACTGGGAACTTCGGCGCAAACGGCGTGAGCTCAGCCAAGTTTGGCCCAGATTCAATCTTGCTTCTTCCAATTTAGCCAGACCTAACAAATAAGCTTTACCTCTTTGTTAGGCTCAACTAAGTAAACCCTCTCACGCCTTAGCGAAGAGGGGCTTATACCAACATAGGATTTTTGTAGGGCAGTGTAATTCCACTTTTGCGAACGCTGGCGTGAGCGGGCCATTTAGATTATGTGGGGACATCTATTCTCCTCGAAAAAGTGCACCTCTACATAAAATTTTTATGCTTATCTTCCCATCCACTCTTCCTGGAGGGACCGATACCGAATCAACGACTTTGTATTGAATCACACTTTCATTACATTCGAAACGTAGTGGTCGCCAGCTGCCGACGTCTGCCGCGCTGTGACACGATGTGACAGCTTCGGCCACTTATCAAACATAGTCGCCGGCGTTGGCTTTCTTTAACGATGCGAGTCCATTTCTTCGAGTTTGCGAGAGATAAGGTACAGAGGATCCTTCCACAAACATTGAAGCCATTTGGAACTCTCGGTAGTGCTTCAGGAATGGTTTGGGAGGAAAGAGCACCAAATGTGCCGGTCACTCGCTGTCACACATCCCAAACTGGAACTTTGTTTACATGTATTGACAAGTTACACTGCCCGGCTAATCGACTAGTTTAGGACAAGACCCTCCCCACAGGGGAGGTATGTCTTGCGACGAGACTAACCTCTTTGTACCTGTTCACTAACCGGCCTCGTCTCAAACAACCAGCTTACTCGTGCCAGAGAGATCTCAAATTCGCGGGGATTCCAACTCCTCGCCATTTCCAAACCCTTGACCAGCCTCGGCCTGCCGTCTACCTCGTGTATCTGCGTTTCGCTGCACGCACCTCCCTGCCTCCTTCGAGATCCAGTTCGCGACTGGTCGTTGGCATACTTAAACATTCACCTAGGACCCTCATCATCCCCATTAATATCCCCACCTCTGTTCTATTACAATCATCTCCTCCGCTAATAATGTCGTCGACCTCGGCCAACAAGGATCATTACTATGCCAGTAGTATAGGGAAGTCGCGTAGAAATTCCCCAGGAGATTCACAAGGCATTCCTTTCTTTCAGACGGGACAGGGTGGGCGACCAGTCTTGCCTTCTTTTTCTACAGCCTTTCCCAACTTACCTTTTCCAGGTCTGTCGTTCATGTCCTCTAAAGCAGATCCCAGAAACTCAAATTGCTCTCTCGTTACAGGGCCCTCGTATTCTAACGCATACACTGCTCCGCGCTCGTCTCCAGGCAGATATGACCTGACGCCTCAAGCACTGTACCCCACGCAATGGCCCACCGGCAACTGTATGTTCATTAGGTTTTAATTTCTGTGGTGTGACGCGCACTGATCCTCAATATTATAACTGGGTACAATAGCGCCACCAATGGGCTCAGCCTTCCCCAATTATGACATGACGACGTCTCAAGGGCGCTACTCCCCTCAACAGCCTTACCCTTATTCTTCTAGAAATACTCCTCCGTTGGGCCCAAGCCCAACCGATCCTCGTAGGCTTCCACCGCTCGCCACCTCTAGCCCTGGCAGCGACCGCTGGCAGCAAAACACCACCTATGGAATCCCTGCTGTACCCGGGTATACTAATCCGGCCGGCATTCGATCTCCTGCTGCGACATACGCCCCTTCGTACATCTACGGCGGAAATGACCAGAACAACGCCTACGACTACATTCCTAGTCACGACCCTCATGCCTCCCCATGGACAATCTCTCTTTGACGATTCTTTGGAACCCCTGATGACCCGCTCCAACTCTCCTGGATATGGTCATGGCCGCCATTCGAGCCAGATGCCGTCATCCCACTACAATACACCTCCCCCAATCTCACCTACATCTCCGGAGGAGCCTCCCATGGTCAAGAAAAAGCGCAAGCGCGCCGACGCTGCACAGCTGAAGGTTCTCAATGAAACCTACGCCCGCACAGCGTTCCCTTCTACGGAAGAGAGACACTCTCTCGCGAAAGCTCTGGATATGTCCGCAAGGAGTGTACAGATCTGGTGAGTGTATTATGTTCGTGCTCTGACGACTGCTGACCCTGTCATAAAGGTTCCAAAACAAGCGACAATCCATGCGCCAGACGAATCGCCAGTCGAACTCCAACGTCTCTTCGTCTCATCAGCCATATGGTCTTACATCTGCTCAATCCGAGAGGATGATGGAAGAACAGATGTCCCATGGTCACGGTCATGTCCACGGGTCGGGCTTCTCGAACCCCCAGATGCCTGGTGCAGAAACACCCTTCATGACAGGCGGGCCGGGGCAGGATATCCCCCGCTCGCACACTTCCCACTCCTCTTCATCTCATCGCCGTTATCGAAGTCCTGAAGACGAGTCGCACAAGCAATGGTCTCGCGGCTATTGAAGAACTTTGATACAGTTTTCGGATTCTTGGTTCGCATCGTTACATCCGCTATCTTTCTTCCCCTTCGCCCCCTTTCGCTTCTTATTATATACTTAGAGGTTTTGGCTCTATCCTACAGGTCTTTCATTAATTTCCTCGTTATTATTCCGACCCTTATGCCCTATGCGCCTGCCATATGCCATATGATCCCCATCACTAGCGCCCTCTTCCTCATTTCATTTCCTATCCCCTCTCGTTATGTAACATATCTATCTATCATCTGTCTGGGGTCTGTTATCGATGAATCGTCACATCTTTATCTAGTTAAAATATTTACCGTGTCTTATTCTATCTATCGCTCTTTATATTATCGTTATTTTCCTGGTATCCCATTGAGCTCCGAGCTCAGACTGAACGTAATTGAAGTCTTTGGCTATTCGATCCGCACGTAAAATCCGCCAACCCCGAGGGACTGCAGCGAGTTCCGAGCAACTGCGGACAGCTACATGATTCAGGCAAAGTATATCGTTTCGCCCGAGTCATGCCATGGCCCATAGATGCTGCCTCCTCGAAGCCGCGACGCGGATTGACTTGGTATGAGTTCTGCAGAGGCTGCAAAGGGTCGAGTGACGGTTGACACCCTTGTCTTTTTTAAGCTTAGTCGTTGTTGAGGGCCGAGCAGGGACTACCGTCACTCTTTCATATTGGGAACCAGTCCTCGTATTATTAAATAACATTCAGCGTTCATCTCCGGATGAAGACATAGATATCGAAACATATGAAAGGCCTAATCAGGATAGATATTTCTCCCGGAAACAGTGAGAACTTTCTGAGCGTTAACAATCATAAGCTCCTCCGCCGTACCAATCGCCGCCTGACTAGTCTACACTGGGCCGAAGATTGAGGGGTTTCGGTGGCCGGCGGCGTACTCGAGATAGTCCGGGTGCTTGTCCCTGCCCGGGTGGACGTTGTTGATGGGGCCTTTGTCGTCGTCGTCGTCCCAGGCTCAGTGGAATCATTTCCACCCAGCCGTGCAGGCGGGGGTCCCGGCACCTCGTACGAGCCAAGATCATTGCTGAGGTAGATATTAGGCCAGCTAGCACCACTGTAGACCTGCTGCATCGTCATCTCCTCGTCCGAGGAAGGTCTGCCAGTTCCTGACCCAGTGACCCGAACTTGCCTGCAGATAATCAGACGTCGGGAGACCCTCAAAGGCACCACTGGTACTCACACACAACTTGGGTAGAACTGTGGCGTAATCGAATGAAGTGCGACGCTGGTAGACAAGTCAGTCCATAGTCAACGTGCCTAGAGGGACCATAGCCGCCCACATTTCATTTCGAATCAACTAAAGGGCCCTTTCACAGTTAGCAGGTTGTACGGCATCCCTAGCAGTCACGACGACTCACGTATTCACCAGGAGCCAGATTAGTGGGGATTGTCGACGTCCAAGAGGCTCCATCTATATGTTGGCTGCCATCGCTTCATATAACTTTCATACGCGAATTGCAGTACTGACCTGCGATGAGTTTCGCAGCTGCCCATTGGCGATCATTAGCCGAGTAACCACTGGCGTCTATCTTGAACCACTTGGCACTGTTCGCCGAAAACGAGGAGCAATCGTCACCGCACGATGCCATATAAGTCGATACAGGCCCTTGGTGATCTAAAAAAACAGGGGTCAACTTTAGCGCTCGACAGCCAGAAATAGCGCCCGTGCACTTACCACCAGGCCACTGTGAGCAACGATGCTTAGTCAGAGACTAATTTTTTCTGGGTTCTTTCTGCTGAGGCACTCACGTATACCCATTGAAAGGTGATTTTGGAACCAGCAGGGGCCTCGGCGAGCACAGATGTCCCAGCATCGCCCCCTATGTGGCACGCCAGATTCGCGTCGGATTCTGCAACTACAGATCTAATGAGCAAAAGCCAATCTGGCACCGGATGAAGCACATTACCAAATCCGTCGCTCCCCACTTTCCTTGTGGCTCGAGGCACTGGGTTATTGTACCTGTGTTACCCGCCTGTCAACCGGAGACTTGCGTGCAGATCCAGGGCTAACGCGTAACGTACGGATCAGAGAACGGATTCCAGCCTTGGTACTCCTTCCCATCTATCAGGACAGTGTGGACGAATCCATGGCCCGCGGCTCGAAGAACGACGCTCGAGAAGAGAAATATGGTATGTAGAAGAATGGAAAGCCGGTACATCAGAAAAGCTGGAGGGTTGTGACAGAGAAGCAACAGACGATTTTATATCAGTCCACCATCGAGGCAACACGAGGCAAACAGGTGGGACAATGGCCTGGTATGCATGCATGCACGCCGTGAGGTACATATGTAATCGAGACAAACCCTCCCCGCATATTATAGTGAATATATGGTAACTGCGCCAGCCGAGGTCTAGGCACGATGAGGAGGGTGATCGAGAGTTCTTCGAAGGGTCCGTCGAAGAGAATGTAATAGGATGCACCCAGAGATTAAGCTCAGGCCGGGTAGCTGGTCCTGTGGCGCGAGAGTGTTGTCAAATCATCATCAGATGAGTATAAAACTAGTATAAAGTCAATCGGCAAACTAGGCTAGATCTCGGGGTTAGATGGCATGACCACAGATATGCGCACAACTGTCCATAAATAGCACGTCTAATAAGTAGTAAGTCATGAGGGTCATAATATCTAGGAACGCCTTTACTCTATGCGCTCTAACGGTCTATGTTCAACGATCAAGGATCGACATCGCTATCGGTGTCTTCAGGTTTGGCTCCGCCCTCAGACAACCACCTCAGCTTGCGCAGACGTCTACGTTCCTCCTGTGCCTTCTGCTGGTTGCGAGTAAGCTTTTTCTTCTTCTTGACAATCGCCTTCGGTGAGCCATCCTCAGCACCACTGCCAACAGGGGTAGCGGCCGCTGAAGCAGCAGGAGTTTGGAGACGCGACCGGACGGGGGTGTTCTTTCCGCTTCCCTTCTCTGGGAGGATGTCCTCAACGACCGCGGATTTGCCCTGGGAAACCATACGACCGTTGTCGATGTTCCAGATTTCTGGGCCTGCAAACAATATGAGCGCGGGAATGCGACATAGGCAGCCAGGACTTACAGAGAGATGACACGAATTCGTGGTTATGGGAGATGATAACCTGCAGATGGTGTTAATGGCTGTGGGAACCCGGTTAATTTCGTCAAACACGCACCACTGCGCCAGTCCACTCTTTGATGGCCATAGCCAAACCGCCGAGAGCTTCACGATCCAAGAAATTACTCGGCTCGTCAAGAACACAGATCTAAAGCGAGGAGAATAAGAACTACATCAGAAAGCATCCCAGAGACAACCCACCTGAGGGTTGTTCCACAAGCACGCAGCGATGACGAGTTTGATCTTTTGACCTGTCGCGATTTGTCATGAAATGTGCAAGGGAGATCGCGAGGAGCTGTCATACCTCCAGAAAGACCACCGATTTCGTTGTATTGGGCAATGTCTCCATCAAGACCAATGTCCTCGAGATGCTTGCGGACCAGATGTGCTGCAGTGTCTCGGGTTCCAGCGCCCTCTCTCGATGATTCGAGATCATCGAATTGCTGAACCAGTTTAGTGAAGCCCTTCTCGAGCAATGTCTCGCGGGGAACCCAGGTGTTATACCTGTGGTCAAGTCCGCGCCACTTGACTTCATACTGGAAGTTCTTCTTCAGCTTTTGTCTGCCGAGGATGAGCTGTTCAGACATGGTTAGAAGTGTACGGGTGCACCAAAGCTGATGGACGAACGTCAAGTTGGCGCTTGCTTCCGTCCTTTCCAACCCAATCTTGGTTGAGCACCTTCTTTTCTTCCTCCGTCAACACGCGGGTAGATTTCTCCAGGAGTTCGCCTTCGAAGTCGAGTCAAGTAAAGTTCAGAGAGCAAAGGAAAAGTACCCACGATCATGTCCGTCTTGGAAACGCCATTGAATGTACTGGATGGGCGTTTTCTCCAGGTGACGCTCTTCGCGGCGTTAGAGAACGACTTCTTATGAATTAATAGATGCCTACCTATGTGATGGGTAGCATGCTGAGAGACATAACCAACGCGGAGAGCAGGGTGTTTGTAAACGCTCCCCTCTTGGGGTGAGGTTTCTCCCTTGTACTAAATCAGTATCTGGACGGGGAGGGTAACGCGTTGGCGATCTCACAGTAATCAGCTTGATCATAGTCGATTTTCCTGCACCATTGGGGCCGACTACACCCACACGACTGATACGAAGTGATCAATGAAGAACTTCGAGATAGAATGAACTTAACATACCTCGAGAGGGACAGAGCGCAGCTGACATTGCTAAGACTCGGCTTATCGCGTCCGGGGTATGTAAACGTGCAGTTGGAAAGTTTGAGGATAGCACGCGTGCTGCTTCGTACACCCATCAACGATCCAGGAGGGGGGAAGGAGAACTTGACGGTTGTCGCGGCCAAAGTGTAGTAGGACTTGGCTTCGGGATGCGCGGCGACGAACGAGGAAAGGTTGCCCTTGTAGTAAGCGAGCTTCTTCTGCTCGTAGTGAATGATGTCGGTTGTGATATTGTCCAAGAATCTAGGTATTTCCTTTCAGTAAAGCTGCACTGGGACGAGGGCACAAGCACTGACCCGGAATCGTGACTGATGACCAGGCACGTAACATTCTTCTGGGCAGCAAGCCACTGTTCCAACCATTTCACAGACGCTCTGTCAAGCTGCAAAAAATGTCAGGGGGAAGGGTTAGGTGCAGCCAGTGCTGACGACGTACATGATTGGTAGGCTATGGAGAACGTCCGTCAGCGCGGGGCTCACTGGGCAGGAATGGGATGCGCACCTCGTCGAGTAATAGAAGATCGGCTTTGTAGAGCATGGCCCTGGCGAGCTCGAGCTTCATTTTCCAGCCTCCAGACAGACCGCCAACGAGCTCCTTTTGCCTCTCGTCGTCGAATCCGACATCGATCAGTCTCTCGCGGATATCGGAACGGGAGACGCCCGACAAAGCAGGGTCTGTAATTCTTGAGTGTTAGTAAGGATTCATACAATCGTCCTTGAGATGCACGAACCAGCTGCAATGAAGTCTATCACCGACAGCGAAGTATCTTCTCCCTGAAGGGAGTGCTCCACCATGACACACTTGAGTTGGTCGGCCGGAGGGAAGTTCTCGACCTTTCCATCGCGCAGCTGGCGCATGAGGGTAGACTTTCCGGAACCATTGGTACCCAAGATACCGTAACGGCGTCCGCGGAAGAGACGCAATTTGGTGTGCGATAGAAGAAGAAGGGCACCGTAAGCCAAGGAGAAAAGGGTATCACAGAGCAGTTCTCCTTCTTCGCCAGTGTCGACAGTCTCGACCTTGTACTTCTCCTGTACCTCAAGTAAGTAATGATTCACAAATGAAAGACAGGGTCGCTGACCTGATCAATGGCGTAAAAGTGCGATCGCACTGAATCTGCGAAGGCGGATGCCTTTTCCTTCTCCAGGTAAATTGACATGTAAACGCCGACACAGCGCGCCCAGACGGCAGGGTCGAAGTTGCGAGTGTGGATGAGATCAGCTATCAGAGCTGCCTGGTACTTGAGCGAGTCATCAAGGGTGGAGTACTTCGGGACGCGTGGTCCGTTAGGCTTTTGGGGCGAGGAGATAGAAAGCTCTTCGGGAAGTAAGGTATACAGAGCGGATAGGGCATCCTTGATTTCCGTTTCCACGTCGCGATGCTCCGGGGGAGGTCCGGAGGACGAAGCGCCAGACTTGAGAAGGGTGTCGAGGGCGTTTTGGGCAAAGGCGCGGACCTGTTCAGAATATGGCATTGAGTATAAGGAACTTGCTAACTAAGGTGCGCACGAACCTCGGGGAAGGCAGCACCCGTTGCGATCTTCTCAACACCCTCAACAAGGGGACTGAGATAAGTGGCAGCAATGCGAGGATCGCGGACGAGCTTGACAAAGTTGTCGATGACGACGACTGTTCTGCGCTGCACCTCCATGCTGCGATCGTTCAGGGCTCGGGTAAGCAATGGCACAAGGACGGCCAAAGCAGGTGCGGTGACCTCTGCGACGAAAGTTTGATTGGATAGCGCTTTGATACAGGCCGGTACGGCATCAGGTTGAGCCATGCACTTGACAAGAGCAGGGATATGAGGGGTAAGATCAGCATTGGCCAAGGTCGTGCAGAGTGCAGTTGCGCATTTGATAGCTGCGGTTGAGACCTGAAGATAGTGATCAGCGAACGAATAACTTAGATAAGGGTGAGATAACGGACTTCCGCCTTGGTATCGTGCATCGCGCCCTCAACATGGGGCAAAAGAGTAGCAAGCTCGGCGGCGACTTCGTCTCGAGCTGAGGCGACGAAACTCTTGATGCCATCTAAAACGCCAACCTTACTCCGCCACTTTCCAGTGTCCAGGATCCGCTCAAGGTGCCGGAAGACGATGCTGACCGATTCAGCGGGGAAAAGTTTGAGGATAGCCTTGAGGGCGGCTGAGGAAGCATTGCGGACAACATCGCCCTTGTCCATGAGGAGGTCGTACAGAGTGGGGAGCGAGGGCAGCAACAGGGGCGCTACTGGGGCACCGAGGACGTTGGCCAATGCTTGGAAAGCCAGGGCGGCAGACTCGCGCTCGTAGCCTGACTTTTTGTTTGTTGCAAAACCTTGCAAGGTGGATAGGACTTTTCCATTCCTGCGATGGAAATTAGCTGCATTGACGATGATAAAGGTGGTTAATGTGCGCACTCTAAGGATTGGGCGCCATGTACTGCAACCTCCCTTGCCAACTTATCGGCGGCAGCCTTTGCATCTGCGATCCTGTCAGAAGAATACCGTGTAGTGGCTGTATCCAACCATACCTGGTGCCGTAGGAGCAGTTCTCAGAGCCTCGAGAAGAGGAGCGAACGAGGAATCAGCCATTGGGTCCTGCGGTCTATCGATTGGGATCTATTGGGAAGGTCGTAAGGGGTACAGGAAAGAAACGGATGGGGCGCTGATAGGTATCCGGGAAAGTCCAAGAGGAGGACGAGGTATTAGGGAAGGATGCAAAGCACAAACGTGCTTGTCCTGTAAGAGGTACAGAAACGGAAAAACAATTTCGAGCGCGTAGCTGGAAAATAGCAAGGCACGTGTTCCGATCATATCGATCATGCACAGCTTCATCAACGGCTTCCTCGGCAGGTCTATATATAGGCCACTACTCATAAGCGCCCAGTTTGCCGGCGTCCAAGCACTCGCTGTGATGCGCCACGGCAAAGGGGCTTCAGGGTGGAACAAGGGGCTCCCAGCGGAGAAATCCGTGACACTGACTCTCATGGGAGCGAATTCCAGCTAGTGTCATCAGTCCGCACCTAAGTTCGGGGTCCATTACCATACAAGGTAGAGCCATCAATGTCGATTAGATACCAAGAGTGGCTGCACAGATACACAAATCGTTGTCAGGCTTTCGGATAAGAGGGGCTATGAGTGGGTTGGATAGCAGAGAGAGGTCAGAAAAGTAATCTCCTTAAATTATCTCCCAGAATAGTGACGAAACGATAATGGAAACAGGTATGGCGAACATCATGCCAGTGTGCCTCGCTGCAAGTCGCTTTCTCCCTCGACGAAATTACGCACAGGCGACGCGTCTATGGGAGTTCGAGCCGTTCCAAGTCATTCTTTGCTTCCCCAGAAGACCTGCAACACGTTCACCGATTTTGCACCGACCATAGCGGCCTGTTGCGGCCAGTGCCCAAATCAACGAGGGTCTTGAATTCTCGTAGGGTATCCAGGTCGGCGTACATGATGGGAAGGTATGGGATTTGGGTGTATACAGGATTTTTGGTTGATATTCGTTGTAATTCCTAGCAAATATCTGGGCTTCAGAGCTAATATCGAATGGGAGGACGAAGAACAGGGAGGACTCTCTGGTCTATTCAGAAATGATGGCTTTACTCAAATTGGCAATGGACCCCGAACTTAGGTGCGGACTGATGACACTAGCTGGAATTCGCTCCCATGAGAGTCAGTGTCACGGATTTCTCCGCTGGGAGCCCCTTGGGGTGGAACTAGCTAGTCTTCATCAGAATCCTACTCGAGCTCTCGCTCCATTCATCACTCTACTCTGAGCCGCAATGTTCCTAACCCTCGCTGTCTTTCTCGGGGCATGTGCTGGCCTCATCTGCTTGAACGTTCTCCTCGGATTCGCATGGTACACGCACCGGCGTAAACAACTCGCCAAAAGACGAAAACGCAGGACCGAAAGCCATTCGCCTATAAAGCGACAAAGCACGCCGCAGTACCGGCCCAGTATCCAAGGTTCATTCGCTACAAGTGGTCCACTCGATAGCTACTCTCAGAGTGCCATCGTTTCCAGAGAAACCCTACTCGACCGACACCCAGGTTCAGCCTACTACCACGTCGCCCAAGCCTTTGCGCCGCTTCCTCCGAAGGAAGAGGTAATCCCACGACCTCATGATCCAAAAAGGCTTCCATACATATATACTTCTGTCCCCTCGATCGTTATACCTCGGCAATTGACGGCGGGCTTGAGCTTCAGTGACGCTGAGTCAGTCTACTCCGTCGCTTCAGCTCCCCGCGATAATGCTGGACCGCCGCAATGGAGCGCAAGGCCCGTGGTTGTCCCTCGACTTCGGCAATCTCAAATCAAGGATGAACAGCCAGGAATCGATACGTCCAACATCTATCTGACTCCCCCGAGGGATGCAAGCCTGACAAAACTTACTCGCTCAAATCCTCATCGTGGTCGCCCTGGGTCCAGCGTTCGCGCTGCTCGCGTACCGCTTGCAGCTACATGATCACTCCAAGTCCCATGTAGAGCCCCCTCTCTTCCTACATCGTTTCACTTGGTCACTATGTGCGTGTCTGCTAGAATAGCTCGTATGTCTAGCTAGAATCATCTCGTGGGTAATCGTCAGTAGGGTAATCCACTTTGTCATAAAGTCGTAAAGTTTCGTTCCAGTCTCTCTTTCGCCGGCGTTTCACAGAGAAGTAACGCACAACATGATCCCAAGGCCCACGAACCCTCCCCTTCTCCTTTCCACCAATAGAGGCAAAGAACTTCTCAGGGTCCTCAGGAAGACCTAGAGTCTCCACCGCGAGGTTAGTGACCCTGCTGTGCAGATCACTGCGCTTTTCGTAGAGTTGGCGTAATGCAGGCTTGCCGATGAGAAGAAGGCGGAAAAGCGCGTTAAAGGCCCGGAACGCGGCGACTCCGTCTTCTATCCAGCGCATACTGATCCACATGAAGGCCGGAGTAACAAAGAGGGTAAACTTGGAGATGTGCCAGGTGTATGTGATGACGGCAATGCAGACCGCAAGGATCGTTGGAATGCCGTAGAGGACCTTGTGCTGAGAGATATCGTCCCAGGTATCATAAACGGGCCCTCCTTTCTTCATGAAGTTCCGGACGGCCAAGCGTGTGGTGATAAAGACTGGCGTCCACATGATGAGGCCCGGGAGGGCGATAAGAAGGAAGAAAATGGACTGCATCAGCCTGACGAGCATTCTCCACACAATGACGGGTCGATGGCGAGGCCTGCGGATGCGATCGTCCTTCACACCCAAACGGACAAGTTCATCTTGATACCCCTAGTGTCAACCACGATGAGTTCACAGGAATGGCTCGAAGGCAAGTTCAACTGTACCTTAAGATCTTCGCTCAACTTCTGCACAGATTTTTGGTCAGCTTTCGCAACGCGGGATGGTGCATCCTTCTCAGCGTCGGTAAACACGTCCGAGAATCTCCGGGTGAGTCGCACAAACTCTCCAAGAGGCATTCGGGTGCCTAAAGGAGCATATATCCGAGCGGCAAGTTTGGCATTCCGAATGAGATCCCAAGTTGGGGCTTCAAGCGTACCAGCTCGAATGGCTTCTTGCAGATCACTTGTCACTTCACGAACCCGAGCAAAATCGACCGGTGGCAGGAGCTCTGGGTTATTCTATTGCTTATGTTAGGAGCCACTCTTTCCAGTTGTATGCCAGATGCGCACCTTCACAGAAAACACCAGCGGTTTGCTGTAACTGACCAACATGTCTGACCGGAAATGCTGTCTATGCCTATTCATTTCGATATCTCAGCGTGTGGTGGAATGGGGCAGAAAGCTGATACACGTACATATATGTGATTGAGCAAGGCAAGACATAGACTTCGAAGTCGGGGTCGTCGCGATTACGACCAAGGACGTCCGAAACCATTCTGGCCACTGCATTTGCCGTTCATAAGGTTACACGTATTGTATAACTATTGTACGCACCTCCAGTCTTGAGAGGCGCAACTTCGGGGTGGTATCTGCTAATCCCTTCTGGGAATAGACAGACCGCGTCTCCTGCCTCCAGAGCCTTCGGAGCTCGAATCTCAGTTCAGCTTTTGAGGTAAGAGTTCAAAAGTCCTGACCTCCATGAGGGCCTGCATAGCGGAAGCATTATCGGTGATCCCATCTGGATTATCTTTTCGTCGTTGGATAGGTACAGTTCCGGCAGCGGCAATTAACCAGCTAGAGAAGGTGGGCTTTCCAAACAACGACGCCTTGGCTGTAAAGCGAACGAGCTTCCGCCTCTGTGGGACTGGTATCAGGTGCATGCTAGGCAACGGAGCGAGTCTAGACTGACGTTCGTTGGGACAGTAATCGCCACGACACTGATTAAATGCTTGAGTATACACCGCCAATTCGCCATATGGACGGAGAACTCACGGAGCATCCATGACAGAGTTGCTGTGATTCGGGCAGATTATGCTATAGGTGTGATGCCCCTCAGTTTTTCCAACCATGTTCAGAATAGAGCAGGCACGCACCATGGCTTCCCTGATTCCGGAACATAGTCCCCATTCTCCACAACTATCGACCCATAGAACGTATTGAGTGCTAGGCGAAAGAAAAGCCTATCCGAGTTGTCAGTCAATTTCGAGCCTAACACGCAAGGGCCCCAACCTAATAAAAATAAAGGACACTGGGGCGGGCGTTGGTTCGCCCTTTGCCATGCCGGTTTCTTCTCGAGGTTGTGGACGATGTGGAAGGGTGGAAACCCCTGAATTCATGGCTGGGGAAGTCCGGTGACTTGAGATGAACACCGGAGGCTGACGTAATCATCAGCTACCACAAATTTTGGAAACTCATGATCGCTCTGCGAAGGACCTCGACAGCGACGACAACGACGACGATGGAGGAAGCTCTGTCAAAAATCAGGCCCCATGTCACCTCGAGCCTGGCTCACCAAAAGACACCCGCAACCTTGCTTGCAGCGCTCGAATCGACCTTCACCGAGCAGAAGACAGAGCGTACACCAACCGCTTATTTTGCCGCTCTGCTCACGACGTTGGATGGAACCATTCAGAGGAAAGATCTGTCGCTGAATGATGGCGATATGCTACCCGCAGAGCTTTATCTGTTGGCCTTCATCGTCCCATTTGTGTCGTCTCCCATTATCCGCGCCAACCTGAATACTATCCTCTCCTTGACCGCCCCGCTTTTCCCTGCCTTGAACCCACATGCCCCAGCACTGCGATCCCAGCTATCGCTCTACCAAGGCGTCCTGATGGCTATGGATCGTGCCCAGATTGAAGCCCAGGGCATCCGTCAAGCCTTCGCCTCAATACTCCAGCTCTGTACCGACCCGCGACCGAAAGTACGCAAGAAGGCAGTCGAAGTAGTTCACGATGTTATTGCACACCCCCCTGCACCTCTGTCTGTTCATCCATACTCCCAGAGGGTGGCTGATTGGACGACGACAAACCTGCTGGAGGCAAATGCCAACCCCATAGCCAAAACGAAGGGTTCCAAGCAGCAAGTGAGCAGCGGGGCAGATACTGCGATCCACCTCCTTGCTCTCCTCCGACAAGTTCTGCCTTACCTCCCTCCGACAGTAAGTGTCAAGGTCTAAATTAACCATATCATGTCTAACCGTGCTGCAGTCATTACCTTCCCTCACCAAGCAACTTATTGATCTTCCTCGCCTTGGCCATGTCTATCTCACTCAATCATCCTACTCCCTACTCGCCGAAATCTTCACCCTCCCCCTCGAGGACCCAGCAAGCAGCTTCGGCGAACAGCTTCCCAGTGTTCTCAAAGTTCTCTTGTCCTCGACCCCTCCCAAGTCCGACCACACCGTTGCGCCTTCATGGGTGCTCACGATCGGTGAAGCCATGTTCGCATACAGCCAGATCCAGATCAACCCCGATGCCTGCACGGTCCAGTTACCCAAGGTCTGGAAGAACGTAGCCACTTTCTTGGAATCGTCCGACGCGGAAACCCGCAAAGCGACCGCAGGTGGTCTTTCCAAAATCGCCCAGTGCTTCACCGCTGAGTATTGCGCTCAAGAGGTAGCAAAGAACGACCCAAACTCTCCTATTCGAAAGATCATTTCCCAGGTGTCGGGCGCCCTCGACTCCGTCGCCCATGCCCGTGCCATCCCCGAGGTCCTCTCTATCATCACCGCTCTCATCTGGAACCTTCGCCACCGCGCCTCTAAAACCTCAGCGACTGCCGCAGAACCTCTGCTCCTCCATCTGATCAAACGCGTTGCAGACCTCCGCACGCAGAAGTCATTTGAATACAAGGAGGCTGCGGACTTGACGCTGGGCATGGCAATGCATGTCCTGGGACCTCACGTCCTGCTTGAGGCACTCCCCCTCAACCTGGAACCCGCTTCCCGGTATGTATCCTCTCCGACCTTTCCCATGGTTTTTATTCACCATTGATGTATCTCTCAGTCAACCTGGCGAGGAACCCAAAGCCTTCCTCCTCCCCCTTCTTTCCCAGGCCCATCCTTCCCCGCTCAGCCACTTCATTTCGTACTTCGTCCCTCTGAGTGAGAAGATGTTCGATCTGCAACAGACTGCCGAGAGCCAGGGTCGTCAGTCAGAGGCCAAGGTCTGGAACGTACTCGTCGGCCAGGTGTGGTCTGGTCTTGTGGGTTACTGCTGGGGAACTCCGGATATCAAAGAGGTACGCAACTGGTGTTTAATGGGACTGACTAGGTTTATTGATCTTATCCTAGTCATTGAACCCGACCTTCTCGCAACTGTTGTCGCAAGTCCTCTATAGCCAGGCAGAACTGCGACCGGCAATCCTCCGAGCTCTGAAGGTCATTGTCGACTCGACCAAGGCTATTGCCGAGGGTGACTTCGAAAAATGCCCAACCACGACGACCACTGTGGGAGATGCCCGAGTCAACCTGGATTTCCTCCGCACCCAGGGAGAAAGCTGGCTGGCTGTTCTTTTCAACGTCTTCGGATCCGTCGACAAGAACGCCCGTGGCATGGTTGGAGATGTTATCACCTCTTGGGCTTCGGTTTGTGGAGAGCAGGAAATCAACAAGGCCTACGGCAAGGTCATCCAGCTTTTCAAGACGAACTTGGCGAAGACCCAGCAAGAGACTGCTCGCCCCAACAACACTGCTCAAAGCGAGAACGCCAACTTGACAGCCACTGCTCAAGACATCCTCATCCTCCTCCTTCCTTACATGTCGGCCAGCGATGCTGGGAGCTTGTTCGAGCTTTGCATGGCGCCGGAAGTGCTCAGCGGAAAGGACAACGGCATCCAGAAGCGCGGGTACAAGATTTTGGCCAAGCTGGTTGAGGGCGGCAAGATCGCGCCTTCGTCCGAAGAGGTCTTGAAGCGACTGGATGAGCTCGTCGATGGGCTACTTCCTGCAGCCAAGAAGGATCGATTTACCCTCCTCTCTCTCCTTGTCGACAGGCTTGAGTCTACCTCTCTGCACGTTATCCCCATGCTGATTCCTGAGGCCGTGCTCGGCACCAAGGAGCCTTCTGAGAAGTCGAGGAACGCAGCATTCGACTTGGTCGTCTCCATGGGCAAGAAGATGAACAGCGGCGGTGTTGTTAAGAGGAGTATGATGGACGGCATGGATGAGGAGGATGCTCCTGATGGTACGTGCAGCACACGCTAAAGTTGAGTATCGATTCTGACTCTTTGCCTCAGCTGTCGCCAGCATTGACGAGTTCATCACCATGATGGCTGGTGGTCTGGCTGGTGCTAGCCCGCACATGATCAGCGCCAGTGTCACTGCCATTTCACGCCTCGTCTTCGAGTTCAAGGACTCAATGTCAACCAAAATGCACGATGAACTCCTGCAGACTCTGATGGTGTTCTTGACCTCCGCCAACCGCGAGATCGTCAAGTCCACCATCGGCTACATTAAGCTCGCCATTCACACCCTTCCTGTCGAGATTCTCCGCCCTCATTTGAAGGACCTCGTCGTGACGCTGCTTGCGTGGTCCCACGACCACAAGAACCACTTCAAGGTCAAGGTCCGACATATCTTCGAGCGTATGCTGAGGCGCTTCAGCTTCGACGAGGTGTATGCCTGCGCCGCTGATCAAGAGGCTGGCAAGGTCCTCGTCAATATCAAGAAGCGCAAGGATCGGGCCAAGAGAAAGAGGGCTGCAAGGGCTGATGGAAGCGACGATGATGAGGTGAGTCTACGCTTATATTTCATTGATGGTAGGCCTAACCTTGGTCTAGGGACCATCTGCACCCAAAGCCGCAGCTGGCGATGCGTTTGAGGACGTGCTATATGGTAGCGAGAGTGAGCTCGGGGACGATGATGACGATGACGAGGAAATGGCCCCCGCTCAGTCCACGTCAAAGGGCAGGAAAGCTCCTGCTGCATCGAATGCTGGAGTGCGCCTCCGTGTGGACAACGACGAGCCAATGGATCTTCTGCACAACATCTCCTCCAAAGTGACGAGTGCGTGTTTTCCGTTTTGGCTGATGCGTGCTTACTGATACATTTTTGCAGGCGCCTCGAACACCCGTCGTCGCAAGCCTGGCCAGGAGGCTGCGCACTTCAAGACCGACGATGATACCGGAAGGATGGTTATCGACGAGGAAGGAGATGAGGAGGAAGACAACGCGCATCTGGATGTGGCTGGTACGGCGTACAAGGAGAGCATGACTTCCGTCGATGGGTTCACCCGTGGGCCCAACGGAAAGATCAAGTTCAACAAGGATACCAAGAAGCGCCGCCGCGAGGAGGCTGAGGATGTTGTGATGGAGGACGTCGAGGCTGCGCCTAAAGCCAAGAAGAACAAGAAGAAGGCAGAGCCTAGGTTGGGACATGAGTTCAAGGCGAAAGTAAGTCGAAGTTTCATTGAACCATCTGGGAGGAGACTGATGATATTGCGCTTGCAGAAAGCTGGAGGAGACATCAAGAAGAACGGTGTCGACCCTTATGCCTACCTGTCTCTGGGCGATGCGGCCAAGAGGCAGAAGAAGGGCAAACTCGGTGTCACGGGCAAGCGTTAGGCAGACCCCCATTAGATTTCTTTTGTCATTTGCACGTTCCTGTCGCATATCTGTACATTATTGCTTTACCCGTACAAACTCTGATCATGAGGAGAACCGAAGAGCCCCGCCTTCCACGATGAGGGTGCTCTCAGCTGGTCCCCCGGCACCGTAAGTTCCAGGACCCTGACGATCACGGCTGCGAGCATCCCGGCGTCTGCTGCGTTGTCGCCTTCGAGGACGAATTGGAGGAGGGACGCTGTCGGGATGGCCCATTCTTGAGAAATCGAGCTGAGTATTCTCCGGGTTAGCCCACCGCCGGGGATGAAAGGTATGGAGTCGTCGCCTTCTGGACCACCCTGGGAGCGGTATACTGGGATGGGCAAGTCTTCCAGGGATTGGAGGTGCGTTCCTTTCAGGTCGGCTTTGGATTTGGGGAGGCGGATTTGGTATGTCGGTGTTCTGGTGGGCTACTGTCAGTATGGAATTCGAAGGGACGTGGAGGAACGTACATCATTTGCGCGTCTGAGCGATTTGAAAGGTCCATTCCGGAGAGAAAGAGGACGGCAGAGAACTGGGAAGTCTGAGCGAAGTTTAGGAGAGCATCGACAAACTCTTGTTTCCTAGACTGCGTTTTGTTAGGATGCGCGCCAGTCACTCCTCAGCAGGAAAGCGACTCACCACAAGAACCGGTGACCGCTGCTGGATGATAACGACTCTGGATTCAGGCTTGCCGAATACTGTAAGTATCCGAGTCTCCATCAGTCCACCGTCCTTTGGAGTCATTCACAGCAAAAGCTCACATTCCAATGGCGTCGTGATCCCCTCCAGCCCGTCTTCTCGACCACCGACAACAGGTATACAGTAACTCGGGTCCAGAATCGCTACTTGCTGCAACCCGAGACTCGCGATCAAGAGGTCCGCGGCGAGCTGGGCAACATTGGCCGTCGACACGATGGGCTAAGAAGGTATGTTCGCAAAGTCAACCTCAAGGCCTGTATCCCAAGTATGCGGAACAACGGACGACAATGAGAGTCTTTCCCGCGAGAGACGCCGACGGTGTTGTTGGATACAAGAAGGGCATAGCAGTGGTGTGTTCAGGACAAGAGACGCGGACGCGACGATACAAACTCGGACGCGCAATCAGATAAACTGGGCGATATGACGCGTCGGCGGCTATCTATAGGTTCCTTCATACCCTCATCATCGCGAATCGACACTACCAATTCATCGACCATGGCAGACTCAGGCACGAAGGGGGAGTCGCTGCACCGTGAGCTAAAGCGCGGAGGGGAGAGGAAGTACTACATCCCTTTGGAATCAGACCCAGAGATCTTCACCGAGCTGGTGCGCAACCTCGGCGTCGAAGGCTTCGAGTTCCAGGACATCATGTCGCTCGATCCCGAGATGCTTGAATTCGTGCCGCGCCCGGTGCTCGCGCTCATCCTCGTATATCCCCTCGAGGATGACGACACGACGCAGGAGGAGGCGGAGAAGGACAAGCCAATGTATGATGGCAAAGGCGAGGACGAACCTGTCGTCTGGTTCGCGCAGACCATTGGCAACGCATGCGGTTTATACGCTATCTTGCACGCACTGTCGAACGCGATCGACAGATCAAAGATCCGTAAGTACTGCTCCTGGTGAAAGGGACATCTGAAAACCCATGCTCGAGTAGGATCTGGGTCTGCCCTCGACGACCTCTTGACCAAGGCTATCCCACTTGCGCCGAGAGAGAGGGCACTGGCATTGGAGTCTTCTGACGCTATTCAGTCTGCTCATACTGCTGCAGCCAATAAGGGGATATCCGCAGTGCCAGAGGCAGAAGTCATAACACACCACCACTACATCTGTTTTACGAAGTCACCAAAGAATGGCCGTGTATACGAGCTGAACGGGGCTTCTAAAGGCCCCATCGACACTGGGGTCATCGCAGCCGGCGACTTGTTGTCGGGAGGAGCCCTCGATCTGGTAAGGGAGTATATCAAACGCACACCAGATAATGTAGGGTTTAGTTTGATGGGATTGGTGTCCAGTTCCTGAATTGTATAAGAAGAATTCGCTGCCCGTAACTTCTGTACCTTCATGTTTCTATATTCTAGGCATAAATGGATCTCGTGGACCGAACGTTTGGAGCATCTTGCCTGATCATCGTACAGTATTACTTCTTCAACTGCTCGACCAACTGAGGAACGACTTCGAAAAGGTCAGCGACCAAGCCGACATCAGCGACCTGGAAGATAGGTGCGTCGGGGTCCTATTGAGCAGTTCCATTTAGTTCAGTTTGGGCTTGGACAAATAAAGAGGCAAACTGACCTTGTTTACCGCTACAATAAGCTTGGAATCCTTCATACCAGCAAGATGCTGGATTGCACCGGAAATACCGAGAGCCATGTAAAGCTCAGGGGCGACAACCTTTCCTGTCTGACCGACTTGCAACGAGTTGTCTGCGTAACCGGAGTCAACCGCTGCGCGGGAAGCACCAACAGCAGCACCGAGAACATCTGCAAGGGGGTACAGAGTGCTCTCAAACGTCTTCGCGTCCTTCAATGCGCGTCCACCGGAAACGACACGCGAAGCGACGCTGAGATCTGGTCGGTCTGACTTGGCGATTGTGGTTTTGATGTGTTCCGTAGGGCAGTCGTCGACCTGGACGGGCTCGACGGCCTTGGCTTCAGCGTTGGATCCTTCCTCTGTCGGCGCGGCAGCGAACGCAGTCCCTCGGACGGTGAAGAACTTGATAGGGATGCTGGAGGGTGCGCTAACGGTGGAGATGGCGTTTCCAGCGTACACGGGGCGAGTGAAGATAGTGCTATCGTTGGAAGCGTCGTGCTCAACTGAAGTCACGTCGGACACCGTCGGGACGTCGAGGTTCGCGGACACGCGAGGAAGCAGGGATTTCCCAAAGGATGAGGTAGCTGACACGACATGTGTAAAGGAAGAGTCGGAAAGAAGTTTCTTCAGGAGTGGTGTGACGATTTCGGGGAGCGGTTCGGCATATTGGGGCGAAGTCGAGTGCAGCACTGAAGTCAATCCCTTGAGCCTAGTGGAGAGGAGACCCTGTCAGATCTGGATTGAGACTGAGGCTTGGACAACGTACTTCTTGGCCTGCTCGACGACACCGCCGACGTGCTCCGAGCTCCCGATGACGAGTGCGGAGACCTGGCCACCGAGCTGTTGCGCGGCGGTCAACGCGGAGAGCGAGCCGGACTCGATGGTGCCTTTACGGTGCTCCAGGAAGACCAAGGCATGGGGCGGGGCTCCCGTAGCGTATGTGCGGGCACACACAGGTCGATACAGACGTGTACTTGTTCGTAGCATAATGAGAGTAGCGGACACAACGAGCCTCAGCACGTCCGGATGGATCCTCCCCGCACAAAATCACGGAGCTTGTCGCCCTTTCCCACGACCGTTGGCGCATGGTCGCGTCGCGCCCGACGCGCTTGTCTTCCTCCTTGATATCCGTCTCAAGAGAGCCCTATACTTGTCGGCCACTGCACACTTGATTTTCCGTATTCGACGATGTGTACATCCCGGCTAGCCCTGGTACACACAAGGACAACACTTTTGCCCAAATCTGGCAAAGGTTCCATAGCATTCCAGCGCTGGCAGTGGGCACTGTATATATAAATTAGCTTCGGCCATGAGGCGTTCCTCATCCTTTCTAGTTTCACTCCACCATGAGTCAAACTAACAGAGGACCCTGCCACTTCTATGCAACACCCTCCGGCTGTTGGAGAGGAACTAGCTGCCACTTCACCCACGACGTGCAGTCGCCCAGCAATAGGAACCCATTCTCGTCAACATCCTCCACTCGGTCTTATCATGATAATCGATCCCGCACATGTACTTTTTGGCTGTCGAAGGACGGTTGCAGGTTTGGCGATACTTGCAAGTTTAGCCATCCCGAAGCCTCGATCAGTCCAACGACGACGGCAACTTGGAGAACGTCACCTGTGCCCCAGAGGAGCAACACTAAACCCCCCACTTGCAGGTTCTGGCTGATGAACGGCTGGTGCAGGGATGACGACGTCTGTAGGTTTAGCCATGAAAGGGATGCCTCGACCACCGTCGCCACGCGCAGCACGACCTCCTTCCAGGACAGCCCGACACCCGCAACTTGGAGGACGTCGCCTGTACACCAGAGGACCAACACTAAACCTCCCACTTGCAGGTTCTGGCTGTTGCAAGGCTGGTGCAGGGACGACGATGTTTGCAGATTTAGCCATGAAAGAGATGCCTCGATCACCGTCGCCACGCCCAACACGATTTCACCAGTGCCCCTCCTGGACAGTCAAGGGATCGCTACTCTCGATGTCACGAATTCCGACATCTTTAGGTCTTTGTCGGAGAAGCCCCTGACCTCTTCCGAAATCACCAATATCATGAAACCCTTTCTCTTCGATAACTTCCGGTTTCATAATACGTTCAAAGTTTATGCCTTCTGGGTCCCATTCCAAAGTGCGCATCGCTCTAACAGCAACTGGGTGCGTGTATACGCTATCTCGTCTGGACAAAGATTGACAACCAGTTGTAGTCCGACGAGGATGGTCAGGTAGACGAAACTGTGATACATATCGGCAATTTAAGAGCTTACACCTTCACTAGGTTCTACTCAACACTGTAGCGAAAGGGAACGGCCTTCTCCGAATTGGCGACATAATCCGCTGGCCCGATGTATCCCTTGAGGCGGGTCTTGATCGAGAAACATTGTCTTTTCAACGTGGCTACTATCCGTTGCTCTCGGTGCGTTACCCGTCAACAAAGCATGTCCCAGGCACCTGAAATCCAACAGATGCTATCCTCTGACTTTGTGCTCAAGAGCACTAGAAATCATCTCGTGCAGTAAGCGGATGCATCCATAAATTTATAAATAACCGCTCAAAGGGAGTGATTTGGGCAGTTCATTATACTTCGGTGTTCTCGACAATCTCGAATGTTTTGCAGAGAATGTGGAAGGCTGCGTAGAACTCGCTCTGGCCGTGGGCTCGTTCAAAGATCCCGATGGCCGCAAGACGGAGGAAGGCATATCCGGCTTTCAAGTTTTCCATTCCCTCGCGGTTGTATTGTTCGAGTATGTCCCTCTCTCGCGTGTGCCGCTGCTTTAATAATAATATTTACAGATGCTTGAACCGCTTCAAGAACGCCATCGCAACATACCCACGACTGGGGCCTCTGGTCAAATACCTTGTACAGTGGATAGAAACATGGGCAAAGGATGTTTCGTCCACCCCGCCTGCCTTCGTCGATCCCATGTTCGCTGCAACGAGTCCTGAAGCCAGGAACTTCACCATCACTCACCTACGAGAAAACGCTCAGAGACTCCTTGCGATAACGGAACGCGAACAAAAGAAGATTTCGCGTGTCGAGGAACGACGAACAGTTCCGTCTTCTTTGCAGTTTACGAATCAGGGTGTCGCCTCTGCTCTGAGTATCCTGTATAAGGACGAAGGCCCGGGCGCTCTGAGGCGCGCTGGTCCAAGGCATGATAACGACCACGAAGATATCCACGACATTCGGATTGCACCTACGGAGCAGGAATTGATCTGCAGCCACGCACCATACCTGCCCGCGAACTTCTTCGAAGCACCCCATCATGGGCCCCGCGAAAGCGTGGAACGACTCCTGGACATACAGTATAGACTCCTTCGCGAAGAGGGAAGGTGGGTTCGCCATTCAATTCGTGTAATTCCGTCCTGACTCTTGGGCAGTGCCCCACTCCGAACGAGCATCCAGCTTGTTCGCAACGACATCCTCAACCACCTGAACGGGGAGTCAACCCAACTTTCAGGGCTGATTAACAGAGGCGGCGGAAAGTATAGGGGCAACGTATCCCACGAAGAGAGCGTGATGTTCAATGTCTACACCAACGTTGCATTCCTCGGTCTATGTCCCGATCGACGAGGCATCTCAGCCAAGGTCTCGTTCGACACCCCTCCAGGTCGCGCTCGTGCAGAGAGCGCCGCCTCTCGAACCGAGTTCTGGGAAAGCATAGGGGGCAAACGCCTCATGCAAGGAGGGCTAGTCGCACTCGTGTGGGAGGAGCGCGGAGAAGTTGGGATACACCTGGGCATCCTGGCTACCAGGGTGAGTGAAGTCACAGAGTTCGTCGCGACAAACGCCGAGAGTGTCATTGCCCGCATCGTCTTCTTCGACGTCTCCGTCCAACTACGAATCCTGCAATGCTTGAGGAAGGATGGCCCTGTGTCGTCTGGTATCAAGATCTTGGTCGAATCTCCCGTCATGTATGAAGCGATCCGACCTTTCCTGGAGGCGCTTTGCGTGGAACCGGAGACCCTGCCTTTCAGTACCCATCTTGTTCACCGACCCCCAGGGTTCTTCGAGGCTAATCACGTTTTGCCGCCGAAGTACGCGCGCATGCCTGGGTTTGAATATCAACTCTCCCACCTGTTTCCTCGGGAGAAGAATGTGCTTGATATGAAGCTTTCTCCTATGGACCCCGAGTCTGTTTCGAATGCGAGAGAAGCGTTGCGTCGGAACAGTCGCCTCGATCCAAGTCAAGCTGACGCTGTTATCGCCACGCTAACCCGCGAAGTGGCCCTTATACAAGGGTAAGTGATAATCCTCAAATAGCACAACAACATCGTATTGATATTATGGCTCGTATACCCAGTCCTCCGGGTACCGGGAAGTCTTTTGTGGGCATCGAACTTATCAGAATTCTTATCGATGCTGGCCTACCAATCCTGATGCTCGCATTCACGAACCACGCACTGGACCATATGCTTCGTGGGATTCTCGACGCTGACATTACCGACGACATTGTCCGGCTTGGTGGAAGGTGCACAGACCCACGAGTCTTCCCATTTTCAATCGACAAGCTAGAACAGAATGAAGATGCGCTTGATACAACTCTTCGCAGCCACTACCGCGACCTCAAGGAGTCCGAAAAGGAAATCGAGACATTCGTAGCTGAATTTCTACAAAATGACGCCACGCCGGAGGCCATAGACAGGTATCTGGCGATCCATTATCCTGAACACTACGAGCATCTCCGGACTCCGCCCGACTGGGTCGAAGCGCTGTACAGCAATCTTGTCGGTGGTGGCCGATGGGTGCTAGCGAAGCCAGGTGGACGTACCGAAGTAGAGGAGATCAGCAGATATTCCTTTTGGCTTCAAGGCCATGATATCGGATTCCTCTCGGCGCCTAAATACCCGAAACCTCTTCATAAGGGTAAAACTACGAACGCAGAGAAGGTTTCCCAGCCTGTCAATCGGTACGATGTACTATCATCGGAAGGCGGAGCACTGGAAGAGGAAGATGATGAACAGGATTGTGATGGCTTTGAGAAAATCTTGCAATCTGCCGACGCCTGGCCCCAAGACCCATCGCCTATCGAACCCGAAGGCAACGATCGTGCCAGTGTCGATACGGCATTGAAACCTGGCATTCGCTCGGGGAAAGCCCTGCAGAACAGCATAGACGATTCGGCACAGCCCAAGTCCAATGTTGAACGGTTCCTTCTCAAAATGGGCATACGGAACGTCCCTGGAATTCCATCTAGCAATAGGAAGTTGGAGCTGTTGGTTGAGGAAGGAGTAGTTTGGACGATGTCCCTCACAGAGAGGAAGGCCCTTCATGATTTCTGGGGGAAGGCTGTCCTTCAAGATATGCTTTTCACCCACGAGGAAAAGTATGAAGAGTTGCGGTACAGAAACCAAGAAGCGCAGGAAATATACAACGAATGCAAGGACGATGTAAGTCCCAATCTCGACTTCTCGCAGAAATGCTTTGCTGATGTGTTGCTTTGCTAAAGATCAAGCGTCGCCTGCTGAGGAAAGCTGATATCGTTGGGTGCACAACGACCGGTGTGTCTTACCTGTATTTCAAGCCAGAACGAGAAGGATTGCTCATGTAGCTCTTTCCCTAGGTGCCGCCAAGCTTTCTTCTCTCCTTAAGGTGCGCCTGCCCAAGGCCATGCAACCCCAGTGTAACTGATGCACTCCATAGTCAATATCTCCCCGTGTTCTGCTCGTAGAAGAGGCGGGGCAAGTTCTGGAGGCGCACATCCTCGGCACCCTCGTTCAGTCAGTCGAGCACTTGATCTTGATAGGTGACCCACTTCAGCTTCGTCCAACGCTCAACAACTATTGTGAGTTGGCTTTAAGACGGTGCCCCGCAACCCAGAACCTACAATTCTAATTATCACTATTAGCACTGTCCATGGATAGTACAAAGGGTCGGAAACTCTTCCGATTTGACATGTCCTTGATGGAACGCCTATCCTCTTCTGGGTTCCCTATGTCTCAGATCGACGTCCAGAGACGAATGAGACCAGAGATATCCAATCTTATTCGGTGAGTGCACGAAACTGTGCGTACTGCACTGTTGGATGAACCTTTTGTAAGGCATACGCTGTACCCCAACTTGACCGACAACGACTTCGTCAAGAACTACCCTAACGTGCGAGGCTTTGCCAAGAACGTGTTCTTCCTCGATCATGAACACCCGGAAAACGATGGCAGCGCTGAAGATACCTCAAGCAAATTCAACACGTACGAAGTCAGTACAGGATACTACTTGTCTCGTGGCATGTGCTCAACACAAAGCATTTCTAGGTCGACATGATCTGCGACATAGTTATCTATCTGCTCAGGTGAGACTTGACACCTGCGGACCAGGCCTGAATCCGCTACCATATGAACTGACCACAAATCCATTATCCAGGCAAGGGTGTTATTCACAGGAAGGAGATATTGTCGTTCTGTGTGCCTACCTTGGTCAGCTCGCCAAAGTCAGAGACGCCCTCCGTGGCTTGGTGACTGTTGTCATCGACGAGCGTGATCAAACTGAGTTGGCTGATTGTGACGAGAAACAGGTCAAGTTTTCCCCGACCAGCCAAGTCAACCGCGTTGGGGTTGCGACTCGAGTACGTGCCTGCCCCCGGTGTTCTTCTCGAATGCATAGCTTGATGCATTTCTCTTAGGTTCTCTTGCGAACAGTCGATAACTTCCAAGGAGAGGAGGCGCGGGTTAGTCATTTTCATAGACGTACCGAAGGCCATGTTTACTGACCACGATCGTAGATCGTCATACTATCCTTGGTTAGAAATGCTGGGCCCATTGACCAAGCTGGCATCCAAGGAGGGCTGAAGCGAACGATAGGCTTCTTACGAGTGAGTATAACGGCAATATCGTGTCAACTACCGCTAATCAAGGGGGCCTATAATAGTCAGACAATAGAACAAACGGTGAGCCCACCCTTATCCTCGTAATCAGTATAGCAGATGCTAACGACCAACGAAATCACAGTCTCCCTATCCAGGGCCAAGGAGGGATTGTTTATCCTAGGGAATAAGGCCCAACTCACTGCTAAGAGTCCCATGTGGAAAGGGGTGTTGGAAGAACTCGAAAGCAATGGCTGCATTGGAAAGGCATTACCAATATCTTGTCATCGCCACCCTGAAATCCTCCAACATGTCTCTCAACCTGGTCATTTACATCTAATCTCCCCAGACGGTGAGGACAGACGATTCCATTGAATCGGCGCCAAGAACTCACGTAGCACGATCTCACGTACAGGCGGCTGCCTCCAATCGTGCGACACCAGATTAAAATGTGGACATGTCTGCCCTTCCAAGGTATGTAACAACCAGTAACAAAACCTGGGCTGTTTTCCGACTCTTACACGCAACAGTGCCACCCAGACGACCCAAACCACATTGGGGTTCAATGCATCCAAAAATGCAGCAAGGTTTGTTCTCGACACCACCCTTGCCAGCGGGATTGCTACCAGGAATGCGGGAAGTGCAGATACCAGATACCCGAAGTCCTCCTTCCCTGTGGCCACCGTGCACCCTTCGTCTTCTGGTGAGTGAGGACCCCGCCAGTTGAGTCGCCGCACACCTCATAAAAGCTCCCACAGCTACGAATTGGATGCTTTGGAAACTGTGTATTGTCCTGTCCGTATGAACAGGGAGCTGCCAACCTGCGAACATAGCGCAAACCTCCCTTGCTCAGATGACCCATCCAAGCATATCTGTCGTCAGCCATGCAACAAGGCGATGGAGTGCTGCGGCCGAACCTGCTACGCTGACTGTTCGACATGCCAGGGCTTGAACCCGCCCCCTACAGAAGAAGCCACTGTCATCGCGAGGATGCGGCATCGGCAACATAAGTGCCAGAAAGTGCTCTTCTGCGCTCACAGCTGCACGAACATATGCTCGCAAACCCATGAATGCACCACGATCTGCCTGGAAGAGTGTCGACAAGAATGTTCCCATTCAAAGTGCAAAAGCATCTGTTCCAATCTTTGCTCTCCATGCAAGGAACCCTGCACTTGGTGAGCTTCAGCTTCACTGTCTTTGCGTAACAATATGGCTGATGAAGGCGGTATTGTAGGAAATGCCCTCACGCCCAGTGCCTTGTTCCCTGTGGATCAGTGAGTCAACCAACCGTTTGCTTTCCCGATTACCTTGCTGACTTGAGCTGTTTAGATCTGCGTCAGACTTCCTTGCGATGAACGATGCAAGAAGTTGTTGCAATGTGGTCATCCATGTCCTTCCAGTGCGTCCCATCCTATATGTCGATTAAAACTTCCAACTCTTAACGACCCTCAATTTAGTTTGCGGAGAAGATTGCGACGTTCAAAGGTGTATTATCTGCTCTGATGCCAATACCAAGGACACCATCGTCGACCTTGTCATGGGTCGCAGGATGGGCGAAATCCCCGTCGACTCGGAGGACTCAGACGATATCCTAATCTCCCTGCCCAAATGTGGTCACGTCTTCACAGTCGAGACCTTGGATGGAGTTTGCGGCATCAAGGACTGGTATGATTACGACGACAACATGCAGCGATGGTCAGGCCTTCGCGTTCCAGCTTCCAAGAAGCCTGTCCCCGTATGTCCAACATGTCGTGCCGCCATCACGTCTCCTCGGTACGGCCGTATATACAAAGCGGCGGACTTGGATATTCTGGAGAAGAATGTCATAAACAAGATGACGCAGGGCCTTGGGAGCATCCAGGAGGAACTCAACGCCATCGACGGTGAGGCCATCGCCCTGGCAATCACTCGCGACCTCAAGCAGATCTCTGCCCTTTCCTCCAAACCTCCCGACACGCCTCAAGTTGCCCAGGTTCGCAGAAAGGCTCAAGCAATACTATCCCGCAGCGAAGCATGCTCGGAACCTGTCGATGCCAGCATATTCACGGATGGAACTCTGTTCCCATTCGCCGCAGAAACCGCCGATAGTTGGGGGAGGAGGATTCGCCGTATCAGCCAACTGGTTTCGGACATCACCAGGGTGGTAACCGTCCGCTCAGCTCATACCCACGCCTGGGAGTCTGCGTACACGTACCTCTACAACAAGGAGATCGATCTCGCCGCCTCTGAGCCGAAAGGTGCACCTCGTAACCCTCAAGAACACGCAGCAAGGATGGCGAGGTTGAAGCTGGGGCAGCCACAGCCCAGGGCAGATCAGCGATTCATAATTGAGGGGGTCTGGATCTCCGTGACGCTTAGACTCATCCTTCTAAGCCTCGTTTCCAAAGTTCTTGAAGTCATGTCCTCGAAGCCGGCGGTATTTAACGGAGGAGAGCTACGGATGTGGAGCCTATATGGCAGGTTTATTCATCGCTCTTGCGAAGGGGACTGCAAGCTTGCATATAACTTGGCGGAAAAGTCCCAGGCTCGCCGCCAAATGACAATTTCCCAACGGTTCGCCCTTCGGACAGGCCTGGACACGTTCTGCTTCAAGATGTCTACGTTACGATGCATGAGGAAGTTTGGGGAGAAAAGGGAGGAGCTCTTGGTGGCGGCGGGAAGGCAGAAGGACGCGGCTAGTGCACTGGTTCAAGAAACCTTCCAGTCGCATCTCCGTGTGAAGATGGACGACCAGGCTTGGCTGCAGGACAACTTTACTCAAGTCACGTCAAAGATACTCAAAGAGTGGGAGAAGATAGAGAGGAGCCTTCGGATGGATACTTTCTACCAGCCGATTTCTGTTGATGAGCAAAGAGACATCGTGAAGGCGATGGGCTTCAGTCGGTGTTCTTCCTTTTCTCCCGGTAAACGAGGCAACTAAAACAGAATTAGGTCATACTGGCCATTGGTACAACTGTCCTAACGGCCATACATTCGTTATTACGGAGGTGCGCCCCTCTCTGAGTTCAACTTCAGATTGCGATCCTGATCTCATGATGCTGCAGTGTGGTGGAGCAACGCAACGAGCTCGATGCCCCGAATGTGGGGAAGCTATCGGCGGAGAAAACCACAACATCCTACCCAATAACCAGAGGGCCGACGATTTTGAAGCCTTAACCAGAGAGCAGGGTGCCGCTCAGAGTCCATGGGCGTGGGGCCTATAAGAAGCCATGCCTCAGTCCTGCCAAGTCGTTCCACAGTTCAGCCGTATCTAGCTCTAAAGTACAGGGTACAAGATCGAATACCAACCACCAGATATCGTATTTCTCAATCTTTCGTATGAATACATCGTGGCCGTCCATCCTTTGCCTAACGCTTGAAGGGTCGAAGACATACCAAGATATATGAGCATTGAGTACTGAGGCCTGAGGACGTAAGTCGTTTGCAGTCCCTCGGACGGTGAAGAACTTGATAGGGATGCTAGAGGGTGCGTTAACGGTGGAGATGGCGTTTCCAGCGTACGCGGGGCGGGTGAAGGTAGTGCTATCGTTGGAAGCGTCGTGCTCAACTGAAGTCACGTCGGACACCGTTGGGACGTCGAGGATCGCGGACACGCGAGGAAGCAAGGATTTGCCAAAGGATGAGGTAGCTGCCACGACATGGGTAAAGGAAGAGTCGGAAAGGAGTTTCTTCAGGAGTGGTGTGACGATTTCGGGGAGCGGTTCGGCATATTGGGGCGAAGTCGAGTGCAGCACTGAAGTCAATCCCTTGAGCCTAGTGGAGAGGAGACCCTGTCAGATCTGGATTGAGACTGAGGTTTGGACAACGTACTTCTTGGCCTGCTCGACGACACCGCCGACGTGCTCCGAGCTCCCGATGACGAGTGCGGAGACCTGGCCACCGAGCTGTTGCGCGGCGGTCAATGCGGAGAGCGAGCCGGCCTCGATGGACCATGGTGCCTTTACGGTGCTCCAAGAAGACCAAGGCATGCCGGGGCTCCCGTAGCGTATGTGCAGGCACACACAGGTCGATACAGATGTGTACTTGTTCGTAGCATAATGAGAGTAGCGGACACAACGAGCCTCAGCACGTCCGGATGGATTTCCCCGCACAAATCACGGAGCTTGTCTCCCTTTCCCACGACCGTTGGCGCATGGTCGCGTCGCGCTTGTCTCCCCCCTCGATGACCGTCAGAGAAACACATACAGGCCAATCGCTCGTATCTTGCACTTCTGGGACACTACTCAACAGCATATTCAACAATGTACACACCTCGGCCGGCCTGGGATTCTAAGAATGGGCGCACCCGGCCCTCAAGCTCTTTTTACCTAAACCTGGCAAGGTTCCACGGAATTCTAGCGCTGGCAGTGTATATTAAGGCGGGTGCGGCCTCGAGGCGTTCTACATCCTTCCTAGTTTCACTCCACCATGAGTCAAACTAATAGAGGAATCTGCTACGACTATCGGACCCCTCGTGGCTGCAGAAGGGGTGCGCGGTGCATCTTCAGCCACGACACGGGGTCGAATGGAAACCCAGCTTCACCGCCGAGAGCCTCCCAGTCTAATCATGATAATCGATCACCCAGAGGTTCCTGTCATTCTTGGATCTCGCGCGGTCGATGCAAGAAAGGAGACGCTTGCCCATTCAAACACGACAGGCCACCACCTACCACATCCAGCGCAACTGGCCCTGTACCACTGCTAAGCGGTCAGGGTATCGCAACTCTTGATATCACCAACCCAGACATATTCAGATCACTTTCTGATAATCCCTTGTCCGCAGCAGAAATCAATAGTTTTATCAAAAGTTATCTCTACGATGACTTCCGATTTGCCAAGACGTTCAACGTCTATGCATTCTGGATCCCTTTCCAGAGTGCCCATCGATCGAACAAGAACTGGGTAGGTCACTCGAATGCCACTCTTGACGTGTTTATCTTATTGAAATCGCCACCCAGACCGACGACGATGGACAGGTACACCTCACCAAAGAGTGTAATCGAGAGCTCGACTTACCATTTCCCCCTACTAGCTTCTCCTTAACAGCATTGCCGAGAGAAATGGATTGCTCCGAATCAACGATATATCACAATGGCGCGAAGTCTCGCTCAGTGCAGGCATGAACCCGAGGATTCTGTCGTTCCAACGCGGCTACTATCCTTTGCTGTCGGTGAGTGGTGGAGCAAAGACAGGACAGACAGACGAATCTGACTTTCAATAGCTGTTGTCCTCTGACTTCGTCGTGAAAAGCACCCGAACCCACCTAGTACAGTGAGTTCTGATTACTTCTCAGTCCTCAGGAGCTTGGCAAACACACAACCAGTGCACTCTACATGCGTGTTCTTGAAAACGTGGACCATTTTACAGACCATGTAGAAAGTTGCGTCAACGATGCCCTTGCTGCAGGCTCCTTCAACGATCAACGAAGTGGCCAGTCTGAGAACGGCATATCGGCCTTTGAAGTGTTCAACTCACTTTCTACCGTCTTATTCGAGTACGTTTTCTTTTTCAACAACCGGCGGAATCCAAAGCTGATCAGGTCCAGGTGCTTGACGCGTTTCAAAAACGCGGTCGCGACATACCCACGACTGGTCCCACTGGTCGAGCATTTACAGCAATGGGTTGAGTTGTGGGTTTCAAAGGTGACATCTCGTCCCCCAACCTTTGTAGATTCCAAGTTCGTTGCTTCAAGCCCAGAGACCCGAGAATTCATCATCTCGCATCTGCGCGACAAGACCCAGAGGCTGCTCACCATCACCGAACGCGAGCAGAGGAAGGAGAGCCGTGCTGCTGATCGTCTGGCGGAGAAACCATGGGCCCAGTCTTCGAATGAGGGTGTAGTCTCAGCCTTAAACATCCTGTACAAGGATGCAGGACTGGGTTCTCTCAGGCCTACTGGCCCCAGGCACGACAACGATCTCGACAACATCAGCGATATTCGGATTGCCCCGACCGAGGAGGAGTTAATATGCGAAACTGCGCCCTATCTACCTGCAAATTTCTTCGAAGCACCACATCACGAGCCCGCCGAGAGTATGGAACGCCTTCTCGACATACAGTTCAGACTGCTTCGGGAGGAGGGAACGTAAGCAATCCAACTACACCCCTTGTAACTATAGTCAATATCGCTGACAATCATCGTGTAGTGCGCCTCTGCGAACGAGCGTCCAGCTAATTCGCTCTGACATTCTCACTAAAGGCAAGAAGAAAACCCAGCTCTCGGAACTGATCAAGAAACGCGGTGGCAAATACAAAGGCTTCGTCGACAAGGAGGATAGTGTCATGTTTAACGTCTACACCAACGTGGAGTTTGTCAACCTCTCCCCCGACAGGCGCGGAATCTCCGTCCAGATTGCCTTCGACACTCCTCCAGGTGGTGCTCGGGCCAAGTCAGGGAAAGCACGTGCCGCATTCTGGGAAAGCATGGGTGGAAAACGTCTGATGCAGGGAGGCCTCGTCGCTCTTGTATGGGAGGAGCGTGGCTCTATTGGTATCCATCTCGGCATACTGGCCACCACTGTGAAGGAGATCACCGAATTCGTCAAAGGGAATCCCAACAGAGTAGTAGCTCGGATCGTCTTCTTCGACACCTCCGTGCAGCTTCGTATTCTCCAAGGCCTGAAGAAAAATGCCCTTGCATCGCCTGGAGTCAAGCTCTTGGTCGAGTCTCCTGTCATGTTTGAATCCATCCGACCATTCCTGGAGGCGCTCCGAGTCGAGCCAGAGTCAATTCCTTTCAAGCCGTATCTAGTTCACCAACCTTCCGGTGCCCTCCAAGCGAGCAAGGTATCTCCCCCGAAGTACGCCTGCATGCCTGGCTTCCAATATCAGCTTGCCCCGCTCTTCCCTCCGGAGAGCGGCGTCACAGATTTGAAGCTATCCGCCACCAATCCCGAGTCGATCTCAAATGCAAGGGAAGCCCTGAAGGCAAGCCGTCTCGACTCAAGCCAGGCTGATGCTGTCATCGATACGCTTACCCGTGAAGTTGCCCTTATCCAAGGGTAAGTAAAGTCTATTATAGTGCCTCCAATGATAATCCCGGCTGACATGGTGTACCGTGTATAGACCTCCGGGAACCGGAAAGTCGTATGTCGGCATAGAACTCCTTCGCATCCTCCTCGCATCTGCCCGACCTGTTCTCATGATCGCGTTCACCAACCACGCCCTCGACCATATGCTTCACGGAGTGCTCGATGCCAAGATCACAGACAAGATCGTCAGGCTCGGTGGCAGGTCTGCAGACGAACGTGTCTCTCAGTTTTCGATAGACAACCTCGAGCAGGTAGCTGGAAAGGCGCACGCCGGGCTCGATCGGATGTCCCGCCGCAACTACTACGACCTAAAGGAGTCTGAAAAGGCTATCGAAACGTTCATGCACAAGTTCATGCGGAAGGATGCCTCCCCGGAGGACATTACCCAGTACCTCAGAATGCAATACCCTGAGCATGCGGAGTACCTTTCTTCGCCCCCCGGATGGGTTCGGATTCTCTACGACGACTTTGTCAAGCAGGAGGATGGGTGGTCCACTCAAGGAAAGAAAGGCAAGGCGAAGGAGGTTGAGAAGCCCACGATGTACGCCTTCTGGGTCCAAGGCTATGACATCAACTTCCTCTCGACGCCTGAATATCCGCAACCCGTCGCGAAACCTGAAGCGGCCATCCGGGCTGATGTAACCCAGAAACCTGCGAATCGCTTCGATATACTTCCCCAAGAACAAGAGGTGGAAGATGAGATCGATGACGATGACGAGATCTGGCAATCCGTTGACGCATGGCCCGAAGGCCCATCTCCAGCTCTCTCAGCAGTGGACGAATCTGAATTCGAATTTCTCGAGCCTGCCGATGTCGGGTCTCTGGCTGATGGAGTCGAAGCGATGCAGGTCCAGCTTGAAGCGGTTGTGCTTTCAAACGTTGAGCGTTTCTTTTTGGACCTCGGGGAAAGGAGGGTGCCCGAGATTCCTTCATCTACCAGGGACCTCGATTACTTGCTTGCGGAAGGGCTCATCTGGGACATGTCGATCACCGAGCGACAAGTTTTGCACAAGTATTGGGAGAACGATGTTCTCACTAGGAGAGCTGCGACACACGAGGAAGACTTCGATGCATTACGACGCCAGCACGAGAAGGCCCAGAAGGTCTACAACGAGTGTAAAGACGAGGTGAGCGTTTCCACTCCGGGTTGAGTGATGTCGTCATTTTTAGTGGGCGGGAACTAATCTATCCTGTCTTCAGATGAAGCGCCAGCTGCTGAAGAACACGGATATCGTCGGGTGTACAACGACAGGTATGTAAAAACTAATAAATCGTGACCATAAGCTTGACGAATTGCCTTGAAGGTGCTGCGAGATTGTCGTCCTTGCTCAAAGTGCGTTTTAAAGCTCACCTTCATGATTTCCCTCTGCTGACCATGATTCTGGCAGGTCATCGCACCCCGAATTCTGCTCGTCGAAGAGGCTGGACAAGTTTTAGAAGCTCATATCCTCGGTTCATTGGTCCCTTCTGTGGAGCACCTGGTCCTGATTGGAGACCCTCTTCAACTTCGGCCGACGCTCAACAACTACTGTGAGTCACTCGCCCAGCACCTTGCATGCCAATCGACCATGTGCAATGCTGATACGTACAAATATTAGCACTGTCAATGGACAGCGAGCGTGGTCGCAAGCTTTATCGGTTCGACATGTCGCTAATGGAGCGTCTCTCGTCTTCGGGGTTCCCGATGTCCCAAATCGACGTGCAGCGTCGCATGAGGCCGGAGATCTCCAACCTTATTCGGTGAGTATGAGAGAAGATATCCTGATACTGTACTCAAACTACTATCACAGCAAAACCCTGTATCCCAAGCTCATCGACAACGACCTGGTGAAGAACTACCCAGATGTACGAGGCTTCACGAAGAATGTCTTCTTCCTAGACCACGAACATCCCGAGAACGATGGAAGCGCTGACGATACCTCGAGTAAATTCAACACATACGAGGTGCGTCTCTCTTCCAGATTTACCCCTAACAAGGACAAGTACACTAAACTTGTCGCCTCTAGGTTGAGATGATCCGGGACCTAGTCCTTTACTTGCTGAGGTATGTATCGCGATGCCCACTCGTCAAGGCTGGGTGAAAGTTAACCTTTGAATATAGGCAGGGGTGTTACTCCCAGGAGGGAGACATAGTCGTGCTTTGCGCTTACCTTGGCCAACTTGCCAAAGTCAGGGATGCCCTCAGTGATCTGGTCGCTGTTGTGATCGACGAGCGTGACCAAACAGAATTGGACGATCGGGAGGAGGAGGTCGACGAACTACGCCAAGAGAGCCAAGTCAACCACATCAAGATATCATCTCGAGTATGTCTCTGTCATATACAGAATGATCTTCCTGAAATTAATGACATTCTCTTATTCCAGGTTCGTTTGCGCACTGTCGACAATTACCAAGGGGAGGAGGCACGGGTACGCTCGACCTTCAATGATACTCGGGGGGACCGTTTTAACAGCCTCTCTAGATTGTCATCTTGTCCCTGGTGCGGAACGCTGGCCCCAGTGTTGGCATAGACGCTGGATTGAGAAAGACAATAGGCTTCTTAAGGGTGGGTTCGCATCTTCGTCATGAAGCCGTCATTGATTAATCGAGTAATTCTTCTCGCAGTCTGAGAACAGGTCTAACGGTAAGCCCTCCTCGTTATTCGCTAAACCTCCTATTCTTGATACTTAAATTGGCGCCTAGTTTCGCTATCCCGGGCAAAGGAGGGCCTGTTTATCCTCGGGAATAAGAATCAGTTCTCTGCAAGGAGCGGCATGTGGAAAGGCGTAATCGATGAGCTTGAGAGCAATGGATGTGTTGGGAAAGCGTTCCCAATCGCCTGCCATCAACACCCTGAGATTGTCCAGCTCGTCTCAAAGCCTGGGGAAATGACCCTTCTATCCCCCGACGGTAAGTCTACCCTTAGGGATCCATTACCAAGTGCTTGGACTGACTTATTACCCGGACTGATACAGGCGGGTGCTTCCAGTCCTGCAATGCGAGGTTGAAATGCGGCCACGTTTGCCCTTATAAGGTCCCGCTCCTTTGTGTCTTCTTCGTCCATCATATCCTTACAAGACTATCTAGTGCCACCCCGACGACCCCAATCACATCGGAGTTCTGTGCTCCCAGAAGTGCAGCAGGGTCTGCCCTCGACAACACCCTTGTCGTCTAGAATGCTCGCAGGACTGCGGCAAGTGCATGAATAGGATCCCGAACGTTCGTCTTCCTTGCGGTCACCACGCACCCTTCGTCTACTGGTAAGTGACGATAGACAGCTTTTACCTTTACTCGCACTAATCCTCCACCATTCTCATAGTCATCAAATGGACCTCTTGGACGATGTTGTCTGTAACGCTCGCGTGGAGAAAAGGCTGCCGACCTGCGAACATTCCGCGGAACTCTCTTGCTCGCAGGACCCCGCCACCTACGTCTGCCGACAGCCCTGCAATAACGCGATGGAATGCTGTGGCCGTACTTGCAACAGTGACTGCTCGGCCTGCCAGAAGTTAAATGCCAAGCCCTCCATAGGGAACGAGGTCATCCCAAGGACGCACCACCAGCAACACAAGTGCCAGAAGATTCTCTTCTGCGCCCACAGCTGCGCCAATATGTGCTCTCAGAACCACGAGTGCACCACAGCGTGTAAAGAGGAATGTCGACAAGAGTGTGCTCACTCGAAGTGCAAGAGCTACTGTTCCAACCTCTGTTCCCCATGCAAACAACCTTGCGCTTGGTAAGTTGCAAATTAATTTTGGCTTTGGGATTTTATCTCATCAGGCCGGTATTACAGGAGATGCCCTCACGCCCAGTGTCCTGTACCCTGTGGATCAGTCAGTAGATGATCATTTCAGTGTTCCAAGACCTTCCCACTGACTCGAGCCGCCCAGATCTGCGTCCGGATGCCTTGCGACGAACGATGCAAGAAGACGCTGAAGTGTGGTCATCCATGCCCTTCTGGTACGTCCTGGGTCCTTTTTGTAAACATGAAAACTGACGATCTCCGTTACAGTATGCGGAGAAGACTGCAAGGTTCAAAAGTGCATTTCCTGCGCCGACGAGAACACCAAGGACAGCGTCGTCGATCTTGTCATGGGTCGCAAACTGAGCGAAATTCCCGCTGACTCTGAGGACCCAGACGATGTTCTGATCACCTTGCCTAAATGCGGCCACGTCTTTACAGTGGAGACCTTGGATGGCGTCTGCGGTATCAGGGACTGGTATGGCTACGATGACACTGTCCAGAAATGGTCAGGTCTTCGCGTCCCAACATCCAAGAATTCACCTCCCGTCTGCCCAACGTGCCGTGCGGCTATCACGTCTCCCCGATACGGGCGTATATTCAAGGCGGCAGACCTGGATATCTTGGAGAAGAACGTCATCACCAAGATGACGCAGGGGCTTGGGGGCGTCCAGAAGGACCTCAATGCCATCGACGACGAAGCCATTGCCCTCGCCATCACTGAAGGCCTCGAGCAGATCAAGCCACCCTCCACCAGGCCTCCCACAACGCCGGCGAATGCAGCGCAGGCTCGTAAAAAGGCCCACGCAGCGCTCTTCCAGAACAAAAGTCGTTTGGAACCCATCGAGGCCGGCGCTTTCACGGATGACAAGCTATTCCCTTTCGCCCCAGAAACCGCCGCGCTTTGGAAGAAGAGCATTCGCCCTATCACCAAACTGCTTTCGGACATCACGAGGGTAGCCAAAGTCCGTCCAGCGCATATCCATGCCTGGGAGTCGGCGTACACGTATCTCTACAACCAGGAGATCGAGACCGCCGCGTCTGATCCGGAAAATGCACCTCGCAATCCCCACGAGTACGCAGCGAGAATGGCAAGGCTCAAGCTGGGTCAACCACAGCCCAGGGCGGATCGGCGCTTCTTGATTGAGGGGATCTGGATTTCCGTAACACTTAGGCTCACCCTCCTCAAGCTCGTGTCGAAAGTTCTCGAGACCATGTCTACGAAGCCGGCGGTATTTAACCAGGGAGAACGCGCTATGTGGGCCCAGTATGGATGGTTCATTCTGCGTTCGTGCGAAGAGGACTGCGAGCTCGCATATACCTTGGCGGAGGACTCCCAGTCTCGTCGCCAAATGACGACTTCCCGGCGGTTCGCTCTCCGAACGAGTTTGGACAAGTTCACCTTCAAGATGTCTATGCTGCAGTACATGAAGAAGTTCCAGGAGCACAGGGATGAGCTCTTGGAGCTTGCGTGCGTACAGAAGCACGTAGCTAGTCAACTGGCTCACCAAACCTCCCAAGAACACCTCCACGTCAAGCCGGACGACCAGGATTGGCTGCAGGACAACTTCAATCAAGTCACGTCGAAGGTACTCGAGGAGTGGGGCAGCATTGAGCGGAGCATTCGGATGGACACCTTCTACCAACCAGTTACTATCGATGAGCAACGGGACATTGTGAAGGCAATGGGATTCAGTACGTGTTTTCTCTCTCTTTGATAGATGAGGCAACTGACGCAACGCTAGGTCATACTGGCCATTGGTATAACTGTCCTAACGGCCATACGTTTGTCATTACGGAGGTGGGTACACTCTCCAATTTAAACTCTGAGGGCGATGCTGAGCGCGTTATCGTGCAGTGTGGCGGGGCGATGCAACAAGCTAGGTGCCCCGAATGCGGGGAAGCCATTGGTGGTGGAAATCATAATCTCATATCAAGCAATCAAAGAGCCGACGATTTCGAAGCTTTAGCTAGGGAGCACGGTGCTGCTGGGAGTCCCTGGCCGTGGGCTCAGTGAGAAGCATACGACAGCAAGTCTACTAGGGTCCGCCTGACTTGTCGCATTCGTGGAACGTTTCTGTATTTTGTTCTTTGTATTATCAGTGTATCATACCACCGTGACTGTGTTCTATCTTGTATCATGCGTCAACAGAATTGAGCTGCGTGATGTATGTATGTCGTCACCGTCTGATGGGGATATGAGGTAACGTAGGCCCGGCGTCGCGCTCTGCAGAGTGCTCACATCTTAGCATGTGCTTAGCTTGATACTCTGGCCGCAAAACCTCTGGTCCTTTTGCTCCCCCTTTGCCATGGTGCTTACACAGCGCAAGAAGGGTCGACAAGCATTACCTTCCGACAGTAATGAGGAGGCGGGATCCGATGGGACACCCGAAAGAGCGGTGTTGAAGGAGGAGGTTCAGCGACTGAAGAAGGATGTTGAGCAAAGGGTGCGCAAAGCTAAACTCTCGGAAGTGAAGGGAAACATTGAATCCGAATTCATCTCTAGTCGATATTCCGGTCAGGCCGATTTCTATTCCCTCTAGGGATTATGTGTACGTTTACCATACCCAGAGCTCCTCGTGAAGGACGCTGAATCGCGTTGTAGTCGGCATTCTCTTGGGATTTGCGTTTGTCGAGCCGCAAGATATTCACAGCCAGATGACACTCCTCATGAGTCAATACGACATAAACATACCCCAGCTTCCTGGCTTCGACTTCTCCCGCCTTGAGACCGAGTGGACGCGCTTTACAAGTAGCATCCCGGAGGTCTGGAAGTTCAACACAGATGGGCGAGAGTTCCAAGTAGGGGAGAAGATGGCAGAGCGAGGGCTCAGTGCAGCGCATCCTGTTATCCTTATTCCGGGCATTATTTCGACTGTACGCGTTCCTAGTATCTTTGCGGAACGACCCTGACAAGCTGACGCGCTTACTTAGGGGTTGGAATCATGGTCTACTGCCCCGGAATACCGTACTTTCTTCCGAGAGAAGCTCTGGGGTGGCTTTAATATGCTCTCCCAAGTCACCTTCAATAAAGAGAAGTGGATAGCTGCCATGATGCTTGACCCAGTGACTGGCCTAGACCCACCCGGAGTCAAGATACGAGCCGCAGAGGGCATCGATGCTGCAAGTTCCTTCATTCAGGGCTACTGGCTGTGGTGTGTCTCAGTCCTATCTGCTGCCTATTCTGCTCTATGATTCACGCGTCTTAGGTCGAAGATTGTTGAAAACCTTGCAGTGGTAAACTACGATACGAATAACCTCTATCTAGCGCCGTACGACTGGAGATTGTCTTATTACAACCTCGAAGAACGCGACGGTTACTTTTCGAGACTTAAGAGAACCATAGAAAGCTTCAGGTGAATTGTTCTTTCCGCGTTCAACCGGCTCGGCCTGACTTGGTGGCTTCTACCAGAGAACGTCACAATAAGAAGGTCGTAATTGCTGCGCACTCAATGGGATCGACGGTCAGAATCCTTTTCTCCATTCATAGTTTGTGGTTATCTGACTCGCGTCTTCTCTAGGTTATGCTGGTATGAACACTTTCACCCTTTCTATAGCCAACGCTAGTTACTTACTTTCTTCACAGTACTTGTGAGTACGAGATCCTTACTTCGTCGGTCTTTTTCTGATCCCAGCTTAAGCTTCAAATGGGTCGAATCGCCTCAACACGGGAAAGGGGGCCCACGCTGGGTCGAGGTACGTATTGCGCCAAACTTGTGCCCTCCTGTTCCGTATTTAAGTCCAACTTAGGACCACATTGACTCATACATAACCGTCGCGGGAACACATCTTGTGAGTTCTTGAATTCTTTTAAAGCTGTCCTCTCCATTAAATCGCTCTTAGGGTGTGGTGCGTCTAAACTTAAGGGCATTTCTAAACCTAGATCATTGAAGAATCCAACGCCACCTTGTTGATGCACTAGGCAAAAGCCATGGCTGCCTTCTTATCAGGTGAAATGAAGGATACAGTACAGATGAACCCCGCTGGTGCCTATGGTCAGTCTAACCCAGGTCTGGACCTCTGTTCGCTTCTATCATTCACTGACGTTGGTCGACATGTTCTAGTCCTTGAGCGATTCTTTTCACGGAAGGAACGTAGAAACCTATTTTTGAGCTGGGCTGGGAGCGCGAGCATGTGGATGAAGGTACCGTATCTACTTCTCGCGCGGGCTTCTAGCAATGCTACTCGAACTTTTGACAGTGTGCTAATCATCGACTTTGTTCCCGTCGTGGTGTCTTTCTTTACTCGATCAGGGTGGGGACGCGGTGTGGGGAGATGGGACCCGGGCCCCAGATGACGACCACGAAGCAACGGATAGCCACGCAGACTTGATATCCTTCAGGACAGCTCAGGCTGGGGTCAATGCAAGTGAACTTGGCCCCGAAGAGCCTGAAGTGAAGAACATGACCGCCTCTGAGGCGAGCCAATGGATCTTACAGCATACCCCAGCCACGTTCCAGGTTCGAGTCCTTGTTGTCTTCAGCACCTCGCGCTATCTTGCTGAACCAAAGTTCCAGGAAATGATGAGGACCAACTATTCGTACGGGATTGAACGAGATGAAAAGGTTTTGAAACTCAATAATCTCGACCCAACGAAGTGGACGAATCCTTTAGAGGTCCAGTTACCCAACGCTCCCTCGATGAGGATCTATTGTGTCTACGGCCACGGAAAGGATACTGAAGTGAGTGGAGATGCCATTTCTCGAAGGCATGCATACAGTGTGGCTTACAGGTGGAGCACGACAGCGCTCATACTGGTACGCTGCTCCCTCACCTTGACCACTTCGTTTTGATTCTTACCTATCGGTACACAGGTACGCCCGCGGCGATTTTGAAGAACCGGTCGATTCCCCGGAACCCAGCGGGGTCTGTGACGAGGAGCCATGCAGTACTGTGACGGCGAGCGGCGCATACGTCCCAAGAAAAAGTTGGATCGACTATGGATACACGAACGGCACATCTTCTCCCAGAGTAAGGGTTGTGTCTACCTAGGAAATCCCCAAACTAAAAATCGTGCAGGTGGTGAATGGCGTCAAGATGGGCGAAGGAGACGGGACGGTCAGCCTTCTCAGTCTCGGGGCGATGTGCGTCGAGGGGTGGAAGCGGCCGCGATGGAACCCTGCCGGTATCAAGGTGAAGACCATCGAGGTGAGCTTCCTTCATTTCCCATTCTTCTTCTAGTCCGGATCACTGACATGGGCACCTGGAGCTTCCGCATCTTCCGGTCCCATCCATTCCAAGGGGAGGCGCGAATACGAGCGACCATGTGGATATCCTGGGTTCGACGGGGTTGAACGAGATCATCCTGAAGGTGGCAACGGGCGTCGGTGATGAGATAGAAGAGAACTTCGTGTCGAACATCCGCGAGTATGCGAAGAGGGTGCAGTGGGATTGAGAGCACCGCGGGACGGTTATCGTTACGTTACGGCCTTATAATTTACCAGGACCTGATGCCATGAGATGAATATGGGCGCTAAAGCGAGTCACGGGCGGCGGCAAGGATTTTGGCGTGACGATAGACGGTATCGACGTAGGGGCGAATAAGGGTTGCAAGTTTGTCCATCTCTTCTTGAGGAGAAGCAGCGTCCCCGGGTGTGGGTGAGCTGAAGGGAATTGATAAGCGATCCACGAACGTCAACACAATCGAGAGGTTGGTTTACCGGGACTGTGGCTTCTGTGCTTTGCTAAAAATGATGTCTGCGAGGCCGCATTCAGCAGTCGCTCTGACGAGGGCTTCCTTCTCCTGTTCAGACATTTCATGGTGGAAAGTACGGGGCGATGGACCTGCATCGGTGAGAAAGGGGAAGTATTCATGGAAGCGTATCCAGAAGTCAGTGATTGAACCCTTCATCGTCATATAGCGTAGGTCCTGCGTCCTTCAGTGATTAGTGTTGAACTTGACAAGAAGATGTCCGCTTCCTTACTTGCTGGCAACAATTCGTCACGATGAGCCAGAACACCTCGCGCAGGCCTTCAATTTCATGTGTTTGCTGAACCAGACTAGCTTCAAGCTCTGGGTCTATAGCCTGAGAGGCCATGACTTCATATTCATCCTCGAAGAGATGAGGGAAGTATTCCTTCGTCTTGTTGAGATTCTTGATTCGAACCCCTTCGACGAAGGTTAGTAGATCGAGGAATTGCGGCGTCAACTTGATGATGAAGTTAGGAAACACGAGGTGGCGGATTGTATATCGGGTTTTAAACAGCGTTGGTCGTGCTTCACCAGGGGTCTCTTTGAAACGACCTGCTCGAGGTCAGCGTGACGGCGATGGCGACTTACAAAGGTTTACTTACTGCATATCTCCCTGTGTATTTCAGGGATCCTTGAAGGAGAATCAATAACGTCGAAGTCCACCTTGGAGTCGATGTAAACATCGCAATCATCGAGTAATTCCATGCTAGCGGCGCTTAACAAGGGCGAACTCTCCTGGCCACTGCAGGTCCCGGCGTGACTACTGAGCGCGCATAGTCACGAGCACGGGGGACTCGTCACTGTCACTAACTTCTCACGGGCCACCTGACGTGCACTGCCACAGTGCCACGGACTGCCGCCCACTATGTTTGGCGATCTATCCTAAACTCTGACTATGTCAATGTAACTCGGGCGAGAGTGTTCTCAACAACCTTGAGGTGAGAGATGCAAGATTCTCGCACTCATCGGAGAGCTGCGCAATGTAGCTGTCGAGCGCCTTCTTCCGCGGAAACGGATTTTCTTCAAGTATGGATACAGCGGCTGGCGCACCCTCCTCGGGCGCCTTCAGGCTTTGCAAAGTTTGAACACCGACCTCGTCCGAGTCATTGACCTGCCCCAGACTGTACCCGCCATCCAATCTAGTCCAACTTATGCCTTAATCACTAAACCGCAGCAGCCAAATTGGTGAAGATATAAGGTGGGCGTCCTTGTTTTTTAAGCTACCCACTTCTAACGTCCCCATCAGGTAACGTTTGCTTTGAGTTGCTGGCACAATCTGTCCGGCAGAAGCACCTGTCTAAAATTTAATGTTTGAGTTGGAGCTGGTTCGAGCTTCGCCGTGGTAGACAGTGTGCAACGTGGAAACGAACAGAAGCTGAAACGTTCTTAAGCTTTCTTGACTCTCGTTACCGGGCTAGGGCTCCGCGGGTGGAACGTGGTGCGCCCCATGTTCAGCCTTTCAGGGCTTCTGTGCTCCCCGAGATTGGGACATGGGTGGTTCTTCGAGACGAATTGTCACATGGCCCGGCGGGAGTACTCAAGTTATTACATGTTCTGCTTCCAAGCCTCCGCGCACGGCGCTTCTACAGAGGATACGGAGCGTCTCCACGTGGCTTCTGAGAAGTCAACACCTCTTTCCAAAGGATCGCGAAAAAAATTAGTGTGCGTTCCTCGTCCTCGGAGCTAGCGCCGCGACCTCATTTGGAAATCGGACTTCCTTTCAAGGGATAGTTGCTCTCCACAGATCCCGTCATTTTCCCAGTCCTTCTCGATAATTATGGTCGATCATCGTCAGAGACCTATAAATCCCGTACAGTTCTGTTTTTCCTACCCTACCTCCCTTCCTCCTTTCCTCATGTCGCCCCTCAGAGTCTCAACCCTCCCCCCAGATGTTAGTTTCTCTCCTGCTTTGCTGGTTCCAATTTTTTGACGTCGCACCAGTATACCCAGGTTCTTGTTGTTGGCGGAGGTCCTGCTGGAGCCTATGCCGCGACTGCTTTAGCACGCGAAGGCATTAATGTTACACTTCTTGAAGCTTCTAAGTTTCCTCGGTGAGTCCTGTATTCTGATGCACCTGGTACAAATACCAATTCACTTGCGCAGTTACCATGTTGGAGAGAGCCTCATCCCCTCTATCCGACGCTACCTGGGATTCATCGGCGCGGAGGAGAAAATGGTGAACCATGGTTTCGTTTCTAAGGTACATCCAACGGGTCCAGGAGGTCCGGTAGATCGGCAATACTGACTCTTAGCAGCCAGGATCCAGCATCAAGTTTAACCAGTTTAAAAGGGAAGGATGTAGGTCCCTCTCAGCTCTTCTCCTTCTTGAGATCTGCGACTAAGCGCGCGTCATAGATACCGACTTCGTGGCTTTGGGCCATCAAAATAACGCTTGGAATGTTGTAAGTCTGCTTCCCCTCGCCGTCAGCTGTGATGCTCAGAACCGTACTAGGTTCGGTCCGAGTTTGACCAAATGCTGCTCAATCATGCCCGCTCTTGCGGGGTCTCCGTCTACGAGAAGACGCGGGTAGAGTCGGTGGAATTCTCGACATCAGATCCCAATCGACCTGTCTCTGTTTCCTGGACCCATACACCCCCGCCCCGACCTCTTTCGCCTCCGGCTTCTCCGATCCGCTCCAAGTTCTCGAACTTCCTTCGTCGAAGTCCCTCACCAACCAGTAGTTCGGCTGATTTAGGCACCGTAGAACAAGTTCGGGGGACAACTGCCTTTACGCACATCATAGATGCGACTGGTCGCGCAGGCATCTTGTCGACTCGTTATCTGAAGAACAGGCACTATAATGCTTCTTTGAAGAATGTTGCCATGTGGGGATATTGGAAAAACGTAGGGAAATATGGCGTTGGTACTAATCGAGAAGGTGCACCTTGGTTTGAAGCGCTAACCGGTATGTCGCCCTCGTCATCCGACCTATTCTACTCTGATCCTAACCTGTCCAGACGAATCGGGTTGGGCTTGGTTCATTCCCCTTCACAACGGGACCACCTCTGTGGGCATCGTGATGAACGAGAAAATGTATCACCTCAGGAGCAACAGTCCTTTGCCTCCATCCCCCTTCGCTGAATCTGCGACGCCGAACTCCGGTAATTCGGCTTTGGTCACCAAATACATTTCGAGCATTGGGTTGGCCCCTGGGGTGGTGAACCTAATTACTCAATCAGGACTGATGGACGAAGGAAGTGTGAAGAGTGCAAACGACTTCAGCTACTCTTCTGATTCGTATGCCGGAGAAGGATATCGCATTATCGGGGATGCTGGAGGTATGATGGATCCATGCTGCTGGTCGAAGTGTTTCGATTCTAACTCTACTTTTCAGCTTTCATCGACCCCTTCTTCTCCAGTGGCGTCCATTTGGCCATGACCTCGGCGCTTTCTGCTGCAGCTACGATCTGCGCGTCTCTTCGAAATCACTGCACCGAGAGTGAAGCGGCCTTGTGGCACACTAGGCGCGTGAGCACGAGCTACACCAGGTGCGGGGCATCGCGGAGTAGTACAATGCGCACCTTATTGACGACCGTCATAGGTTTCAAGTTGTGGTTCTGAGCGCTTACAAGCAGATCCGCTCCCAGAGCGAAGACGTGCTCGCCGATATTGACGAAGACAATTATGACAGGGCATTTACCTTGCTTCGACCAGGTGCGCCATCAGCCTTTCAATTACTGATTGAACGCTCTTCTGAAATTTCCGGATAGTGATACAAGGCGCTTCTGATATGGGCGCGCGCTTGTCCGAGAATGAACTACAGAAGTCGTTGGACTTCTGCGTTAATCTCTTCAGCCCAACTTTCCCGGACGACCACGAGCGCGTCATTCGCAGCGGCAAAGTGAACAAGGAGCTTATGGATGTCGCTGCTCCCATCGTAAATCCTTCGACCTTCGAATCGGCGCTCACGCCTGAATTGAATCCCTGCCCTGGTCCCTTAAATCGCAAGAAACGCGACTCGGCTGAAGAATCCGACGGCGACTCTGATGTGGAGCGCGTCGTGGAGACTAAGATGGTTCTCGACAAAATCAACGCCCGCCGTGTGGTGCATTCGGAATACTCGATCAATAATCTGGAGGTTGAATACCTGGAAGGCTTCGCGGTGGTGCTGGAGCGCGGAAAACTCGGTCTCCGGAAAAGGGACAGTTCATGCTAATCATCTCTCTTCTCCTTCTCTAATCTAGTCTCATCTTTATTATCATCGATTATCTGCCTTCGTCCTCTACCCACTTGGTTCTTTGGTTCTTTGGATATCCACTACCCATTGACATTACCCACCCCTGTATTTTTAGTGCCCTGCACTCCATATTTTACTTACCTGTTCGCCGGGAATTATCTCGTCTCTGTAGCCTTACGTTTGCTGTTTAGACTCACGGTATCTATGTAGTGGCAGACTGCTTTATTTAACTCGCTCGAATATTCATTTCCCTTCTCCCTTCCTCAACAAGTTGCCTTTTATACGAATATTAACAGTGGTTCCATTGTTCGGTGCGAAGCAATAACGTTAGGGATACTCTATTACAGACATAACATGCGGGGTCGTACAGATAGATGCGGAGTGTTCGTGAAATGGAATGAAAGCAAGATGATGGAACGAAGAGGGCGTCGTGAAGGTAGTAAATCGTTATGTGCGTCGAGTAGACTGAGGTTGAGATACAGCTGTGTAGAAACTGCTCAGGGATAAAGTGTCCGATAGTTGGTCATCCAGATCAGGGTCGTTAACGTTACTAACAGACGACTGGCGCTTCTCAGCGCGCTCGCGTCGATGATGAGATGAAGTCGGGATAGGTAGGAAGTCAGTGGAAGGCTTGGCGGTGGAGATAGGTCGACTGGAGAATGCAGAGGGGGGCAGCAAGCTTTTTCTGGCAGGTTTCGGAGGCCCTTTCTCTTCCTGGACGACAATGCTCGGTGGTGGCCGAGTTGAGTCCCCATAGCTCAATCTATAGTCTGAGAAGTACGCTGACTGAGGCGATGAGGGTGTATCGACGAGGGTCGAGGACCGCGCCGTATCGTTCCTCATGATCAGGTGTGGAGGCATTTCAAAGTCACGGTCTTCTGGAAGAGAGGGCAAGGAAATGCCAGACTCTCTCGGCCCTCCTCGAGGATGCCGGTGCGAGACGCCAGATTCCCTTCGGCTAGGTCCCGCTGCGACTTGAGATCGGCGGAAAGAAGGTACATAATTCAGATCCTTTTCCGGGAGCGGAGGGGGCATGCCATAGTCCTGCCCATCTTCAAAGACTTGAGGATGCGGTGGGGATCCAGGTCCAGGATGGTGATGGACCACATCGGCTGTCCAAGGAACGTGCAGAGCGTGCGCGCTGGCTGAGGGGTGGTAGGTGTGCTCGTGGACATGGAGCCGTCGGTCTCCTGTCGGTCGGGGGGCGCCGTCTTGCGAAACTATGGAAGGCAGTGAGTAGGCGCTGTCCGCCATGGAGTCGGCTCTGGACCTCCCGTCCAAGGAGACCTCTGACGGAGGAAATATCCGGCCCAGGAGGCTGTCCGGACGATGGTCTGACTGCGGGGTAGGGATGGACAACAGGGAATTTAGGTCGTGGTGCTGATGCATACCCAGCCCCACTCGAGGATCTATTTCTGCCATGTCAATCGTTGACTCTGGAGGCGAGTGTGCGATGGGCTCAAGTTGTTGCGGCGACGGCAAAAGGGCAGATGAGGAACCTTGGCTGCTGGTATTTCTCTTATGACGTTTAGGCCTATAGTTCGACTTCCTGCGGTCCCGGTAGGCGCCAAGCGGGGCTAGAACGTCGCTATCCAGGCTCTGCCCGCTATCCCTTCGTTCGATTCGATGGAAGGAGGGCAAGGGCGGCGTGCCTGGTTGCAAAGGACTTCTAGCATAGGAATCCGGGTGTATGGGGTTGGAAGGTTGTGCGTCTTCTAGATCGAGGGCTTCACTGCCTTCGTGCTGCAGCAGGGTACGCTGCGCTTCGCTCTGCCTTCTTGATCTGGTGTCCTTCGACTGAAGCCTTCGAGGAAGGGAAGGGGTGAGGCTATTGTCTGTGCCTGTCCTGTGGTGGTGATGGCTGGATTGGGAGATGTGGTCGTAAATGCTTCGCCACCATGAGCGGCGGCGTGGTGCGGGAACATCTTGGTCGGGGTCAAGGGGAAGGTGCCCATGTTCGGTGGGTACTCGTGCAGGGAGCTCTTCTGAGCAATACCAGATGGTAAGAGAAGACCGTGGGTTTATAGCAAGGGGACGTACCAGGAGAATAACCTCGCGCCTGGAGCTCCTTCCCTATCTGGACTGACAGCCGCTCGCTCTTCTGTCTTCTGAAGTACCCCAGTCCATACCCATAATCATCACCAAGGCCTAGCCATTGTCGCTCCCCAGAAACATCTACTTCGACTTCCTGCCTAATCGTGATGTCCGAAGGGCTTAAATTTGGCTGATTCGCTTTCCTATTGGCCGCCACTCCCTTCTTCGCCTTAGGCTGAGCCGGCCGAGCCTGGCCAAAAGCTTCCTCATAATGGGCGGCGCGTCGAGCTCCAAAGTCGTGCCTCGGCTCCCTGCCACGCATCTTGTCGAACATGTAGACACAGCCCATCCAGATTTCCCTGAAGGTTTCCCGAAAGTCCAGCGCGTGGCCCAGGGAACGGAGACGTGGCGTTCGTGACGGTGGTGGGTCCTTGGACATTGGATTGTGGAAAGGTCGATAGGGTTTATATGTGAAGGCTTTGATGTGGACGAAGGCGAAGATCCTGTCGAGGACGCGGGTTAATGGTGCTTGTTCATGGTGGGATATGAAGAAGAAGCGTACATCATCTCGAAACACTCTAATATCGCTCCGATGCCGATATTGATGTCTTCCGCGGTCATATAGCTCGTCTATAAATAGTTAAGTAGGGCGGCTAAGTATTAGGAGGTATCAGGTATCAGAGAAAATGAACTGACACCCTTGACAACCCCGAGCATACTCAAGGCCGATAGTAGCGTGGCTTGCCAGAAGGTTAGGAAGACTAGGAGGCATTGAGCTTCGAATCTCTCCGTAAAATTACCGTGTCCACTTACCAACTGCTTTGACAGAAAACAACTTGAGGATTGGTCGATGCGGTTTCAACTCCCCTGCGACCGGTATGTACAGCTGGATGAGGCAGTACATGGCAATCGTGACAGATATTGATATTATGATCACAATCCAGACATGACCCCAGACCGGTGACCACGAAGCTTCGCAATAGTGTCCACTGTAGTCCAAGATAACGGCAGCTAATGCGGTTCTAACAGGAGACGTGAGATTTCAAGTAAATCCAGTTTGAAGGAAGACGACGTACACGGGCCTAATGACACAATATTGCAGTACGCCCCACTTCATGAGCTGGAGAAAGTAGAGTCCATCCTGACAGAAAGCATTAAGCAATGAATCCTTCAAGGGGCAGGGAATATAGCATACCTTAGGCTTTTTCTTGACAAATCCAAGGGGAAACATCCATCTCTGAAGCTTAGTCCCTCGTTGTCTAGCTGTGTTATCATTCGATTTCGACAGGCCGGACTTGAGGAATACCCTGCGCTGTTCTTCGGGATCTGGAGAGATATAGGCGAGGAGGAGGTAGAAGAATGCTGTTAGGACGATCGCTTCGTATGCATCTCTGACAAGGATGAGTGGTGTCGCATTGTTCTATATATTGGCTTTGAGCATGGAGTCGATTTCTACTGAGTGAAGACTGACCCAAAACAAGAACGAGGCAAAGCTGATCAGTGCGTAGATTGGGACAAGGAAAAGTAAGCGGACGATGTCTGAAGGGTGGGTTCAGTGCTTGTTTAGGCGATACGAAGTCTGGGAAATGTGTACGCACATCTTTGCTCGCGTTTCTGACAGTTTATTCGAGTCAGAAAACGCGAGGAAAGGTTAATATTATGACGTACATTGGTGTACCACTGCAGGTGCTTGTTGATTAGCCAAAACGAGGCTACAGTCGCGACTGCTGTGAAGCATCCACATATTATCCAACCAATCTGGCGATTTGTGTGAGTTCGATAGTTTTCCGGGCCATGTAAGTGGTACTGACATGGTAAGCTGTTAGTAGAATGAGTGGTTAGCGCTCTAGGTTAGTTGAGTTGGGCTTGGGGGCTCACCTCGGAAGACAGCACCTCCGCTCTGAAAGATCCCAGGAGGGTCCTCCGCAGCGACATGCTTGTGGCATGTGCTGTTGGACCCCATTTTCTACGTTCCAAATGGGCGCCCGAAACCTCAGTTTGGTCTAGCGAGGGTAATAGCCTGTATTGTCGGTGGCGTGTGGGTTGCGAGAGTCGGGGTAGAAGGTATGTTGCAGGGGTTCCTTGAGCTATTGGATGTTCATTTCAGGCGTAAGAATTCCGGTTCGTGTTGGCCACTTCTGGCATGCAGACGCTGCAGTACGAGGAGAAGAAGCGACCTCAACCTCCTTCGAACCACTGCCTGGAGCATCGCGAGTGTCATCCGCATATGGAAGAAGTCCCATCACTGTCCCCAATCACCCCTCTGAGGCCGTCCCGGGCCCCCACAGTCGCGCGCTGGGCGACATTCCCGAGTTCTTTTTCTAGGTCCTTACTTTGAGCGACCACGAGTTCAAAGGAGATAAAATCCGCTCAAACCGCCTGGAATTCGTGGTGGCAGCACCACTCACATTGACTTTCCAAGTTCGATCCTAGTAGAGGTAAGCATTCAATTCAGCAATATCCTACATAGTGAATCGAAAGCGGACCTCTGTCTGGATTCCGCCCAAGCCAACCTGTTCTGTTCGCCAAGGAGAGAATCCTTCGGACTTGGACTGGCAGAGGCTGACCCACAGCCATCCTGCCAACGAATCTTCCAAACCCTGATATTTACTCGCTCAGGGTGACTTTCGGATACCCATGGGCTATGAGTGCAATGTCAGCAGTAGGGGTTCCATTTCAGCAGGAGTCCTGACTCAAAAGGCACCAAAGAAACTGTAAGCGCTCGTGATGGGCAGACTCGGATATCGGCGAGCCACTTGATCTAATTTGGTCCTATGATCGGCGGACTCTGATTGGACGGGCGCATTGAAATCCGCGATATAATTTGGACGGCCGGTCAAGCTCTCTCATTCCTTCCCCCTTCTACCCATCATGTCTACCAGCCAGCAGAAACTCCCCGCCCACCTTCAAGGGGACCTTGATGTCCTCATGATAGACAATTTCGATTCTTTCACCTGGAATCTCTACCAGCAGCTCTGTCTCAGCGGAGCCAAGGTCACTGTCATCCGCAACGATGCAATCGACCCCGCCCTCTTCCCCCAGCTCAGAATCAAGCACCTCGTCATCTCCCCGGGCCCAGGGCACCCCCGAACGGACGCTGGAATCTCGAGGGAGGCCGTCCAATACTTCGCGGGCAAGGTTCCTATTCTCGGAGTATGTATGGGACTGGAAGTCGTTGTGGATCTCTACGGAGGCACCATCGGGTTAGTACCATCCTCGGACCACCTCCAGAATGATATTACAGGCCTTTCAAATCATCTTTGGACCTACCACTGACATGCGCACACCACAGATACGCCGGCGAGATCATGCACGGCAAAGTCAGTCGAGTCAGACACGATAACCGAGGCTGCTTCAAAAACATCACTCAAGGCATCCAGTCCATTCGATACCACTCCCTCAGTGCGGCGCACTCCACTCTTCCTGCCGAGTTGGCCATCACCTCGGTCACGGAGGAATCTGGGGTCATCATGGGGGTCCGACACCGAAAGTACACCATCGAAGCCGTTCAGTACCACCCTGAGAGTATCCTTAGCGAGGGAGGCGACGAGTTAGTCGCCAACTTTCTTTCTCTGAGGGGTGGAACTTGGGAACTCAACCCTGAGGTGTCCGTCTTGGACCAGAGCATACCTCCGTTCCCCGTGGAGGCCCTTCCAAAGGAAGTTAGTGCTGACCCCCTTGCGGCGCAGAAGATACCCTCCATCCTGGACAAGATCCACGCTCAGCGCCTAAACGATGTTTCCCAGGCCCAATCTACTCCCGGCACCACTCTAGCCGATCTCGAAACCCTGTACTCCCTTAACGTTGCACCTTCACTCCTTCCGTTCGTGGGTCGCATCAAGTCGACTGAAGAGGGTCGCCCAGCACTGTTCGCAGAGATCAAGCGTGCGTCGCCTTCAAAAGGACCGATCTCCGTCTCTACATCGCCAGCTGCACAAGCCCTCAAATATGCCCTTTCCGGTGCTCATTTGATCTCTGTCCTGACAGAGCCCAAGTGGTTCCTGGGATCTCTCCAGGATATGCTTCATGCTCGTATGGCCGTCGCCAATCTCCCTAACAGGCCAGCAATTCTCCGAAAGGATTTCATCCTCAGCCGTTATCAAGTCCTGGAGTCGCGCATCTGGGGTGCAGACACGCTCTTGTTGATTGTCAGCATGCTCTCAGAGGAACTGCTTCGCGATCTCTACAACTACTCGTTGGAGCTCGGCATGGAGCCGTTGGTTGAAGTCAACAACGCGAAGGAGATGGAGATCGCATTGTCTCTTGGGGCAAAGGTCATAGGAGTCAACAACCGCAATCTCCATGATTTCAAGGTCGACATGAACACGACCTCTCGCCTCAGCGATATGGTGAAGGGTCGCGACGTTATCCTCGCTGCCTTGAGCGGGATCACAGGCCCCAGGGACGTGGCCAAGTACGCGGCAGAGGGTGTTGGCGCCGTTCTGATTGGTGAAAGCCTGATGCGCGCCGATGACCCTGCGGTCTTTATTCGCAGTCTGTTCTCTACTTCTGAACCCCCTTCACAATCACCCAAATGGCGTTCACGCCTCCCTCTTGTCAAGATTTGTGGGGTGCGATCCAAGGAGGAGGCCATTGCGATCGCCACTGCCGGAGCGGATATGTTGGGGTTGATGTTTGTGGAGAAGTCCAAGCGGCACGTCAACCTCGACACTGCGAAGGAGATCTCGAAAGCTATTCGCTCACTTCGTTTTGCCGCACCACCGAATGCCTACCCCGACGAAGATCTCGATGTCAATTCCCCTTGGTTCACCAACCAAGCCAACCGCCTCTCCTCTTCAATGACCGATTCGCGCCCGCTCATCGTTGGTGTCTTCCAGGATGCCCCTTTAGCCGAGATCCTGAAAGTCGTATCCTCCGTTCAGTTGGACATGGTCCAACTCCATGGATCGGAACCTTTGGAATGGGCAAAGCAGATCCCTGTTCCCGTCATTCGCGTGTTCCACGTTTCGGCCGATGGGAAAGGCACGCAGGCAATCACGCAGGGTGGTGCTCACCAGTTCGTCCTGTTGGATAGCGTTCGCGACGACGGCTCTGGCGTCAGTGGAGGAAGTGGCAAGGTTGTTGATCTCGACCTAGCGAGGAAGGTTGTAGAGGCTGGGGAGATCGCTGATGCTCCTTCGTCTTCGAAGGCGGCTCAAGGGTCCGTTGGTCATGTTAGCTTGAACTACCCTATTCCCATTATCCTCGCTGGCGGGCTGTCCCCCTCCAACGTTTCTGCGGCCATTGCGAAGGTCCAGCCTTGGGCTGTCGATGTCAGTGGTGGTGTCGAGAACGCAGAGGCTACCGGGAAGGACTTGGCGAAGGTGCAGGCCTTCATCGACGCGGCGAAAGGGCTGGTCAGTGACGAAGAAGACTCCGTTTCTGCTCACGCTTAGACTCCATGCCCCATCCCCACTCTCTTTTCATTTGTAGAATACCCCTTCCCTGTTACATTAGATATTTGAGGGAAGTCCTGTATGTAAACTAAGTACTTGTATACCTGCAACCTTTCTGAGTTGGCCGTAGTGTCTTGTTAGTTGTATGCAGGTGTCGACGAATGGCCGAATATAGTATCATTCCGAGATTATACACATGGTACATATTACAGTCTCACAGAGATTCCGGTGCTTAGAGCTCTTTGTTAGTATTCTTGGTACGCAGGGAGCGTTATAGACCGCATTGTTGGTATAGGGAGTGTTCGCGGTAATCGGGGGACAGAAGGGGAGACTTTACTTGCTGTTAATATGGGTGCTGGCCAACTCTCTCTCGAGTTCCTCGCTGGGATCGTCCATGATAGGACTGGCAGCGCGCTCCGTAGACTGGGTGAATCCAGAAGTGGCACCATGGTGAGGTCCGTATTCTTGAACAGGAGAAGCGATGATCTCGTCGCGGCTGGGAATGGGAAGGCTGGTGGTGATCAGAGTCGTTAGCTCCGAGACGGAGGGAGGTGATAGGAGGCGCTTACCTGTCTTGGCGGCGAATCTGGCCCTGTGCGCGTGCATGGGCGCGCACCTCGGCGCGGAAGCTCTCAACTTCCTCGACGATGAGGCGCTTCATTCCCTCGATGGTGTCTTCCTCCTCGAAACTGAAGTCGAAGATCTGGTAGAGGGTGTGTTAGTGCTTCCTGGGGGGTGTGGTGACAAGTTTAAGCGCGGGACGTACGGATTCGCAGTTGGGTTCGTCGGCAGGATCATGCCAGACGGAGAGGTAGGGGTGGTTAAGTGCGTCTTCGCAACTGATACGCCTCGCGGGATCGAAGCAGAGCATACGCGAGAGCAGATCGATGGCTAGGGGGTTGGCGCTGGGGAAGAGGGAGGAGAAGGAGATGCGAGGGCGGATGGGCAGGGACCGGATGTAGTCTTGCGCCTGTTGTGGATGAATTAACAAGGTAACGATAGGATAAGATTGGGAAGAAGGCACGTACTCGAGGGGATCCGACGCGACGAAGAGTGTCCTCGGAGGGGGTCCCAAGGTAGTGCAGAATTTGATTCAGCTGGTCGACGTAGCTAGAAGGAGCGCAGCAGATAAGCATCGGTTCGATGGAGGAAGGTGATATGTGCATACTCTCTACCCTTGAAAATAGGGCGACCGCCGAGGAGTTCAGCAAGAATACACCCAACAGACCAGACATCAATTGCTGTGGACTACAGCATAGGTATGAGATGGGCATCAGCGCTGTTGTCGATATATTGGTGGAAGAAGCACGTACGTAGTTGGCGAAGCTCAACATAATTTCTGGGGCGCGATACCAACGGGTAGCGACATACTCAGTCATGAACCCTTGGTTTCCAGCTGTGCGGGACGTCCCACTTCCGGGGGTGTAGCCTCGAGCAAGACCAAAGTCACAGATCTTGAGCTCGCAGTCGGCATTGACGAGGAGGTTACCAGGCTTGAGATCACGGTGCAGGACGTTGGCTGAGTGGATGTACTTTAAGCCACAGAGGGTCTGATAGATAAAGGACTGGAAGTGCGCGTCGGTCAAGGGCTGGCCTGAGCGAATCTGCAGGTTGGAAGGCGGGTCAGCGATTTGACAGGTCGGTGAAGGGTCCCGCGCTTACGATGGCGTGCAGATCGGCTTCCATCAATTCTTCCTGTTTGTCGATCTTCAGTTAGCTAGGGTGGGTGGTGAGTGGAGGAGGGGCGCACGTAGAGGTAGACTTCGTCGAAGTTTCCGGAAGGCTGACGGACAATGTCCATGTCATACAGGCATGTAATCTGAGGTACAATTAGCTGTGATCCTGGTGGTAAGTCTGTCTGAACATACGTTCTTGTGGCCTCGGAAGTGGTGAAGAAGCCTGCAGAATAATGTTAGAAGTGTCCAAGGCCAATGATACATGAATCCCCTACCTGATCTCTCGCAGACAACGTTTCGTCAAGATGCGCTAGAGATGACCATTGTCGGCGGTGGACGGGCGCTTAAAGCGTTGAACGCGTACCTTGGTGTTAATGTTGGTGATTTTCTTGATAGCACACCCTTCACCGGTACGACGATGGCGAGCAGACACGACGCATCCATAAGCGCCCTGGCCTAACTCCTTGACGAACTCATATTCTGCGTCGACGACGAACACAGAGTTGAGCGCGTTGAAGGTCCGCCTTTGCATGGTGTCTTGTTTCCTGATCTTGAATCCGAGCAAGGGTTTCGAAATGAAGCCTCCGATTTTCGATCCTAGGCAAGGGCCGGGAGTTTCTGTGAGTGTAAGGAGGATCTCAACAAGAGGTTAATTGGTTCTATTCGACTAATCAGGACCCTCCTTAATGAACACCGTATCGATCTCATGTAAATAGGGGCAAATAAAGTGTATCGCCTCCATCTCGACAACGCATGTCACTCTCTCTTCACCTTCGCCAAGGAGGATCGCCTCGTTCCCATCGATGGGCTATCACCAAAATGGTGTGCAGGATGCGCAGCCATGGTCCCGGTCATGTTGGCTCCGCAAGCTAGCAGTGCCGAATGCCAAAAGGGTCACACAGCGGAGGCTTCTACCCGCAGAGCCCCCTTTGCGACAGAATCATTCCAGGGCGTTGGTGAGTAACACGAAACTTGAGGCACAGTGGGGCTTTGACTCTCTCTCCCTATACAATACATTTGTGCTATATTGCTTACTGGAAGACGATAAGCACATGGTTTACCGGTTTTTCTTGCAATATCCTGACTGCGCGGACCGCCCTTACGCATGCAGCCCACCGACCATCAAACGCCGGTGTGGCTTAGCCGTGACGGGCGCTCGTTTCAAGCCCAATATCGCGCTCCTCGGCCCAAATTGGATACCACAAGAACGAAGTGGATAATGGCAGTGCTATGTACTGCCCTAAGTAACAACATGATGCCCCTGATGGGCACGTTTGCTTCAAATACGGTGCATCGCGCTGACCTCGTTTCCTTCCATCCTTTCCTCCCTCATCTCATATCGCCTCCCTAATCAGCTTCAATGGCAGCCAAGTTCCTCTTCTGTCTTCCTCTGCGCTTGGGAGTGATCCTTTTCACCCTCTTCCAATTCGTTATTTGTGGTGGTGCCGCCGGACTCGTCTGGTATGCCTACGCACTCTTGCATAAGAATCCATCGGACAGCGATCGAGATACTTGTATGTGGTTGATTTTCTTTTACAATCCCTCAGCGATCTCATAAGTCTGCAGGGGCGGACTTGCCCAAGGAAATCAAGATTGTCTGGATCGTGCTCGGAGTCGTTTATTCCCTGGCCTCCTTCGTTGGGTTGCTCGGATTCCTGGGCGCGATATTCAAGAAGACTGGTTTCGTTAGGACATACCTTGCCCTCCTGTGGTGCACTTTCCTCCTCCAGCTTGGGAGTGGCATCTGGTCCATGGTCACCTACTACCGCGCGCGTGGCCGATCGCAAGACGACTGCTTGAAGGACTCCACTGACCAAAACCGACTAACCTATTGCGCGGCCTTGGAAGAGCTCAAGAAGATACCTCAAGGCTATATTATCGCATCTTCCATCGTCCCGATTGTGATCATCGCATGTAGGTTTCTCGTAATTAGTGGCGCTGTGACAGGAGGCATGAGGCTGACCATATCTTATCAGATGCGCTATATGTTGTGCACCACTATATCAAGCGCCTCCAAAAGCAGCAGTACGAGAAGGAGATGGCATTCAAGCCAAAGAGCGGGTTCGCGACGGTGAAGGGCAAGGAGGAGACCTACCCCCTCACGCAGCCGACGACGACATACCCATACTCAGACTCGGGCAATGCGTTTGGCCACAAGAAGACTGGGTCGACTGCGTACGCCCCTGTCGCACAGAACAGGGTCTAGATTACCGTGTAGCATTTCTTACGACGACTCATGCCCATATTACTTCCATCTGTGCTTTTATACATACGGACTATTTTCTGAAACTGTAGCTTGCCTTCGTATCTGAAACACGCGCTGGAACTTAAGAAATTATCAAACGCGTCGGCGAACGCGTCGCGCGCCCAGCAATGGCCGGGGTGATCGGGGGCAATGCCGGGTGTTCCTGTCAAGGCGGATGTTTGGGGATGCTTGGCTGGAGCGTCTGATTTTCCGTTGCGTAGCTGCAGCTGGAAGACGGCGACGGTCAGCAAACGAACATACATGAACCTCCAGGGATTCCTGGTATAGGTTCCCAACACCATGACTGACGACTTTCTACGACTCGTGTCCCAAGCGAACCCTGCGGCCTCACAATACCAACAGGCGAACAATGGCTACCCCCCATCCCAGTCCAACAATCCATATAATGACCGTTCGCCGCAGCTTATGGATCCTTTCTTCGACGACGATGACGACAACATAGCGGACTCCGCGTTTGGCAACGCAGCGCCGATGAAGTCCCAGGAGAGCAATCTACCACTGGCAGCAGCGGGCGCATCTCCAGCAGGGCATTCCAAAGTCACCCTCGGGGAGGGTGTCCCACAAGGCTGGAACTTCGATGATGATGACCTTCAACCAAATAGCAGCCAACCCTTCCAAGGCTCGGGGCACTTCCCAGGCACGAAACCGGAGAAGCCCTCAGCGATCAAGTCGCTGAAATCGAGGAAATGGAAATGGCCATGGGCGAAGGAGAAGGAGTTGGCCGGGGAGAGGGTGATCGCGCTCAACAACAGTGCAGCGAACAGTGACTTCGGCAACAACTTCGTGTCCACCAGCAAATACAACCTTGCAACCTTCGTTCCTAAGTTCCTATTTGGTGCGTGGCTATGGTCCTCCGACTTCAGATCGTCAACTAAATGTTCGATTCCAGAGCAATTCTCGAAATACGCGAACTTGTTCTTCCTCTTCACTGCATGTATCCAACAAATACCCGGAGTCTCTCCAACTAATAGATATACGACTATTGCACCCCTTGCCGCGGTGCTGCTGGCCTCTGCGTTCAAAGAAATGCAGGAAGACTTGGTTCGTCAACTCTTTCCAATATACTTCGGTTGCATACTGAGAGTAACCTCAGAAACGGCACCAATCCGATTCTGAGCTGAACGCCCGCAAAGCCAAAGTTCTTACGCAACAGGGAACTTTTGCTGAGAAGAAGTGGAAGGATATCGAAGTGGGAGATGTGGTTCGGTTGGAAAGTGATGACTTCATCCCGGCGGACATGCTCATTCTCAGTTCGAGTGAACCCGAAGGCCTTTGTTACATTGAAACCTCAAACCTCGATGGGTGCGTCTCCTCGTTTTCTCTCTACAGAAGTATCTTACACCCGTGCGCAGTGAAACAAACTTGAAAATCAAGCAAGCATCGCCTCATACCGCATCCCTGACTTCCCCATCACTCGTCAACACACTGCACGGCTCACTCCGGTCTGAACAGCCCAACAACTCTCTGTATACATACGAGGGCACTCTCGACTTAATCACCAATGGTGGTATTCCAAAGCAGGTGCCATTAGGTCCTGATCAAGTATTACTTCGTGGCGCTCAGCTAAGGAATACGCCATGGGTGTACGGGCTTACGGTGTTCACTGGGCATGAGACGAAACTGATGCGGAATGCAACGTGTGTACCTTTTGCAGACTCCCGGCGATATAATAATGACATTCATCCAGGTCTGCACCGATAAAGCGTACAGCAGTGGAGAGACAAGTAAATCTCCAAATCATCTTCCTCTTCATCCTCCTCCTTGCTCTTTCCATCGGCTCCACAATTGGTAGCAGTATCAGGTCGTGGTTCTTTGCAGATGCCCAATGGTACCTCTTCGAGACGACAACCCTTGGTGGCCGTGGTAAGTGTCGGGGTCGGACTGATTGCGTATGGAATGCTGACCATCATTGTAGCTAAGGGTTTCATTGAAGATATCCTCACCTTCATCATCTTGTACAACAATCTCATTCCGATATCCCTCATCGTCACAATGGAAGTCGTCAAATTCCAGCAAGCTCAATTTATCAATTGGGACTTGGACATGTACTACGCCAAGACGGACACACCCGCTCTCTGCAGAACCTCATCTTTGGTCGAGGAACTCGGTCAAATCGAATATGTCTTTAGCGACAAGACTGGAACGCTAACATGTAACGAGATGGAGTTCAAGATGTGCAGCATTGCAGGTACAGCGTACGCCGATGTTGTGGACGAATCGAAGCGGGAAAGCGAGGATGGGAAGGATGGCTGGAAGACGTTTGCCCAAATGAAAACGCTGCTGGAAAGCGCCAACCCCTTCCAGGATATGCCGTCGACATCATCGGCGTCGTTGGCGTCTGAACAGGAACAAGACGTCGTCCGCGAGTTCTTAACGCTCCTCTCCGTTTGCCATACCGTCATCCCCGAAATAAAGAATGGAAAGATGGTTTACCAGGCGAGTAGTCCCGACGAGGCTGCCTTGGTATCTGGGGCGGAGTTGCTTGGCTACAAGTTTACCGTGCGTTGCTTTCCGTTATCTGCACCCGTTATAGAGACTTACCTATGAATAGACGCGCAAACCGAAATCCGTGTTCATCGAAGTCTGGGGCCAACAACAAGAATACGAGATTCTCAACGTTTGCGAGTTCAACTCGACAAGGAAGCGGATGTCGACAATCGTTCGGGCACCGGACGGGAAGATCAAGTTGTATACTAAGGGTGCCGACACGGTTATCTTGGAACGTCTATCCAAAAACCAGCCATTCACCGAGAAAACGCTGGCGCATCTCGAGGTATATAATTGTTTTAGTTTCACGTTGTTGTGCTCACCCCTTCGGCAGGAATACGCGACTGAAGGCCTCCGCACTCTTTGCATTGCTTATCGCGATATCTCGGAGCAGGAATACCGGCAGTGGTCAACGATTTACGACCAGGCTGCGCAAACGATCAACGGTCGAGGGGACGCATTAGATTCCGCAGCTGAGCTAATTGAGAAGGACCTCTTTTTACTTGGGGCAACAGCTATTGAGGACAAGTTGCAAGATGGTGTGCCCGATACCATCCACACTCTGCAGATGGCCGGCATCAAGGTCAGTAGTGGCCGTTTGCTTCTGCGGAACCTAATCATTGACGCCAACTATCCCTTTGCGGCAGGTATGGGTTCTTACTGGGGACCGACAGGAGACGGCCATCAACATCGGAATGTCATGTCGACTGATTTCAGAATCGATGAACCTGGTAAGTTCGCGAAAGTCGTAGCCAAGAACGGGGCGTTTATCCCTATTTTAGGTTATCATCAATGAAGAGAACGCCCAGGATACCGCAGAATTCATAACCAAGCGACTATCCGCCATCAAGAATCAGCGAAGCACTGGTGAACTCGAAGACCTGGCTTTGGTTATTGGTACGCGAGAGACCTTACCATCAAGGTTTGCAAGGCTGACTTTTCTACAGATGGCAAGAGTTTGGGCTTCGCTCTCGAGAAGGAACTCTCTAAAGTATTCCTGGAACTCGCCATAATGTGCAAAGCCGTAATTTGCTGTGAGTCTTGCCGGTCGTTATGTAGGCTGAGCTTCTGAAAACTGACATACAACATTTCCCAAGGTCGTGTATCTCCCTTGCAAAAAGCTCTCGTCGTCAAACTTGTCAAGAAGAACCAAAAGGCTATCCTTTTGGCAATCGGCGACGGGGCCAATGATGTCAGCATGATTCAGGCTGCCCATGTCGGGGTTGGTATCTCGGGTGTCGAGGTAATCACTGCTCGTCAATATTTTGTGCCTTCTCGCCTGCTCACGATTTTCCTATAGGGGTTGCAAGCTGCCCGCTCCGCAGATGTTGCCATCTCTCAATTCAGATTCTTGAAGAAACTGTTGCTTGTGCATGGCGCTTGGAGTTACCGCCGCTTGTCTAAATTGATTCTATGTACGCCTAAGTTGCTAGTTCTGAAGTTGAGCAGCCTTGCTGATTTACCCTTTAGACTCGTTCTACAAAAACATTGTGCTCTACATGACACAGTTTTGGGTGCGTTCCATTTGCGATACTGACAGCTGCAACAAGCCTAACCGAATAAATAGTATTCATTCTTCAACAACTTTTCAGGCCAGATCGCATATGAGTCGTGGACACTCTCGCTGTACAACGTCGTTTTCACTGTTCTCCCCCCTCTTGTTATCGGAATGTTCGACCAGTTCGTCTCGGCCCGAATTCTCGACCGCTATCCGCAGCTCTACACCCTTGGCCAAAAGAACGAATTCTTCACCAAGACATCATTCTGGCTCTGGGTTGCGAACGCTCTGTATCATAGTTTGGCAAGTAACATCCACACCTTGACGTGAAGCTGATACTGATCACTCGAATGCAGATTCTATATGGCTTCTCCGTTATCCTCTTCTGGGGAGATCTGAAGCTTGCGGACGGACTTGACAGCGGACATTGGTTCTGGGGAACCACGCTGTATCTTGCCGTCCTCCTAACAGTGCTTGGGAAAGCTGCTCTCATTTCAGAGTGCGTCCTAACAACCGCTGACGATTGCCCGTAAGCTGACCTCCGTTTAACCAGTATCTGGACCAAATATACCGTTGCCGGTAAGTAATGTGCGCAGCTGAAACCGTTGGTTTGTCTGAAGATATTACTCCTAGCTATCCCTGGATCCTTCATCTTCACCATGGTTTTCCTGCCGCTTTATGCTATCGTTGCCCCTGCCATTGGGTTCTCAACCGAATACTCGGGAATTGTTCCCCGACTCTGGTCCAGTGCCGTGTTTTACATCGTTATCTTCCTCGTTCCTGTCTTCTGCCTCGCTCGCGACTTCGCTTGGAAATAGTGAGTCAGCTTTCACTCCTTTCGTCGCGGACATTACTGAGGCACGTTTCCAGTTACCGGCGCACATATATGCCGTCATCATATCACATTGCCCAGGAACTACAGAAGTACAACATTCCTGACTACCGACCAAGACAGGAACAGTGAGTAGACTTTTAATCGAGGTACTGCGAAGGGTTGCTCATTGTACTTCCTAGATTCCAGAAGGCCATCAAGAAAGTTCGCGCCACGCAGCGCATGCGCAAGAACCGTGGATTTGCCTTCAGTCAAACGGAGAACTCGAGGCAGGATCAAGCCAAGATCATTCGCGCGTACGACACGAGTAAAGCGCATGCAAGACCCAGTGGTTATTAGGTTCGCTCTCTTGATGCTAGACGATACACTAGGACTCTGTATTTTTAATGGACTTGCACATATCTTATTACCTTCTACAGTACGCCCGTGCCTGGGTAATGGGGTATTGATAAATCACTGGAGACTGCACGCCTGCTTGGGCCAAGCTGGGCCAGGTGAGTACCCATTTGTTATATGGTACAAGGATGGCCCAAACCAAAGACAAGAGGCAAAAGGCAGTCTGTCAGAGATACAGCGTCATACCACGTTGACGATATGTCGCAAAATGATCTAAGCGGCGGTTGCGTTGTACGTTATGTCGAAACGCTGATCGCAACGGGCGACTGCCCCGCCTCGAGGCTAGAATCGCAAGGAGCGATCTGGGAAGCTCCAGCTAAACCTCGAGTGCCACGCTGGGATAACATTGGGATAATATACCGTTCCCAGACTACAAAAAGCACCTTTTGGACAGGTCCATTTGGCAGGGACCAACAACAGGGCGAGTGTAAATAGGGGTCGGAGAATGCCGAAGCGACTTGACAACAACGATCAGGGCGACAATACAAAGGTGGGTTGAGTGGTCCTGACAGGGTAGCTTTTGCACTCTCTCCTTCATTTCTGTTCACCACAGAGACTGTGTCTCTTCATTCTCTCTTTTTTCTTCTCCCTCTCCTTTTTTCCAGCTTTTGACAAGCCTTTCCGTTTACCGACCCCCTTCAGTGCTCTCGCCCGACCTCGACACTCGTTACTTCTGATCGATATCCGTTAATATGTCCCTCAAGGCTGAACTGGAGACATGGGCTGCCGCCCTCAAGGCCTACGACGACGAGGATTTCACGCTGTCTCTGGAGTTGTTCTCCGTGCGTCTGCTGTATTTCGTTCGCTGCGAGCCGAACTTGACCCCAATACGACCTCTAGCGGATAGCCGATTCCTCGAAGATTCTTACGAACATGGGACTGATCTATGCCACCCTGGGGGAGCACCAAGAAGCAGTCAGGCATTTCAACGAAGCCACCTCACTGGATCAGTACCTCGCCGTCGCGTACGTCCACTCTTACCCCCCTTCCGCAGGCGCCCACAGCGATACCGATCACGGACCAAATCTTCCATACCTACAGATATTTTCAGTGCGGTGTATCCAACTTTCTGCTTGGGCAGTGCGAGCTAGCGCTGCGGGATTTTGACGAGTCTCTGCTTTATCTTCGGGGAAACCAGACCATGTACGTTTCTGGCCTCTCGTTCCTCGGTTGTGGTGTTGACGCTATGTAGTGACTACGAGCAGCTTGGCCTCAAATTCCGGCTATATTCTGCCGAAGTTTTGTTCAACAGAGGCCTATGCCTCGTCAACATGGGCCGCATGGACGAAGGCCTCCAGGTCATGCAGGAAGCACGGGGAGAGAAGGCAACTGAGGAACACAATGTGATTGATGAGGCATTGGCAGACAGGGGCGAGGGCTACACGGTCTTCAGCATCGTATGTTTTGATCTCTTGCTGGACCGTCCATCTCCTCACCTCCCAATAGCCTGTCGGCGTTCTCTATCGACCGTCGGAGAAGAAACTCAAGAATGCGGTTACGAAGGACTACATGGGAAAGGCTGTAAGTATCCATCATTCTCCGCCACAGGCTGAATCCTAATTCATTTATCGGTAGCGCCTCATTGCTTCAAGCGATCCCAATGACAAGATCACCACATTCACGGGCTCTGCTCGATTGAAGATGGGCATCACACCCAATGGCATCTTCCTGGACCGTCCTGAGGAGATCAGTCCCACCGTCGTTCGTAGTGCAACAGTCCCCGGATCAATGCCTTACAGCGCAAGTAAGGATATATACCCTTGCAACCCTCTCCCACTTTTTAATCGCGACTATTCCCAGATCCTATCGATGGACCTAGGTCTGCCGGTGTCGAGAGAGCCAAGACTACAATCAATGTCCCGGCGAATGCCCGTGAACTGAGCTCTGGGAACAGTTTCTCTCCCTCCTCCCGGGGTCCTCCCAACTCAGCAGGCGCCGCTCTTGGTAGAAGCAACACTCAGATCACACCAGGACGACCATCTCCCAACGCTGGAATTGGTGGCCCTGCTCGGGGGCTCAGTATCAGGCAGCGCCAAGGCGGCTCGCCTAACCGCGGCCCTGCTCCACCTGCGAAAGGTATGTATCCTATACTCCTGACCATGGGGATAGTACTTAAAACAGGAATAGATCCCCAGGACGGTCGTTTAACTGAATTCTATGACGACTATCTCAATGGCTACGAGGACGCACCGCCTGTCCCGGAAATAGGTGCTCCCCCGGATCGTGTATCTGCTTGGGCGCGGTCAAACCCTGGTTACCCCCCACCAAGCAGGCAGGGATCACGAAGTGCACCCAACAGCTCATACACTCCTAGTTCGTATACTGGTGGGTCCATGAGGCGGAAACCAACGCGGAGGCCCACTGCCCGTACGGCCTCGAGGATTCAGAGCACTTACGAAGAAGAGGAAGAGGGTTACGGAAGCGGCGAGTATGACGAAGGACCGCTTGAGATGACCCTGATTCGTGTCAAGGTAGGATTGTTTAGATGGTTTCCTAGTTCCCCGTAACTAACACGTTGCCCCATAGCTGCACTACCAAGATGAAACTCGTGGCATGACTCTCTCGCCCGAAATGCCATTCGAAGAGTTCGTCGACAAGCTTACAGTGAAGTTCGGCAAGTCTTTCAGCGGCCTTGGCATCAAGTTCAAGGACGAGGATGGCGGGAAGGTGACCCTTCGTGACGAGTCCGACTTCGAATTGGCCGTCGAGACCGCTCGGGAAAGCTCTAAGGGAAAGGCGGAAGGAAAGCTGGAAATTTGGTGCACAGATATTTGAAGGCGCAAACACAACTACTGCTGCTTCACTCTCGTGGTACTATACTGGCTTTATTTATCTCTTTTTCTTGTCTCTCTTTTCATCTATAGATATCTCTTCACACTCTATGATTGCATTGCCCATTTACCTTTTAGCTCTACTATAGCTCATTCCTCTCTTTTCATTCGGGTTCTCCTACAAGGAGGTTGTTTGTGTTCGAAACCGAGGTTTATCGAGCATATATACGCGTTGTAACCATATCTCTCACTCGATGTATGTACAAATATAATGGAGAAACGAACACACGCAGTGCAATTAGCGCTCGCGCTCTGCTTATGGGAAAACGCCAAGCTGACTTTGAAAAAGTTTGTAGCTGCTTCCACTCTTATCTTCTACCACCGTCCCTGTTCCTCCTCTCCGCTGCCCCACTTCTCTCTCTTTGAAACCGTCTTTTCGACATGGGGCTCAGTGGACGTAAAGAAAAACAGAGGATTCCCAACGATCCTCGGAACCTGACATGGGCGGATGGTAAGCACAGGCCTTCGCCATGCCTTTCGCCGAGGACCATTTCTGACGACTCGACTACGCTCAGACGCCTCGAGGTTCGGCCAGAGCTATCTGTCCAAGTTCGGATGGGATGCCTCGAAAGGTCTGGGAGTGGGTGGAGAGGGACGAACATCGCACATCAAGGTCGCCCAAAAGCTGGACATGATGGGTATTGGCGCTGCCCACCAGAAGGACCCGAACGGTATCGCCTGGAAGCAAAACAAGGACTTCGAGAACCTCTTGAAGCGTCTAAATGCTGGTTCGGATACGGGAACGGTGGAGACAACGACCGAGGTGGCCATGAAGGAGGAGGTTGTGACCGAGACAGATAATAAAGACTGCGAGGGATTGACTGAGAAGGAGAAGAGAAGGAAGGAAAAGAAAGAGAAGAAGGACAAGAAGAAGGATAAGAAGCGCAAGCATGGTGAGGATGGGGAGGACAGCAGCGAGAAGAAGAAACGGCGGAAATCGAGCGAAGAGCCTTTGGAGAAGAAGGCTGAGGATGTTCAGATGAAGGAGGCATCTCCTGCTCCTGCTCCTGCCCCACCTGTGAAGCGCATGCCACCCCGTTTCCGAGCGTACGTATCTCCATTGTTATCTCCTATGTCAAGCTGACAGCAGGTTAGTCACCGAGCACGAGCAATCGCCGCCAAAACCATCTCCTCCAAATCCGACGCCCATATTTCAGAAATTCTGGGCATCGCTCCGACACCTTCCATCTCCACCCCTACCTCAGAACCCAGCTCCGGTACCGCCACCCCCGGAGACCAGGGCAAACTCACTGTCATCTCCGAACTGGAGAAGATCACCACATCGACAAAGTCCGTTGCGGACTACTTCAAAGAAAAGCTGCAGGCCAAAACCTCGAACTCGACATCACCGTTCACCTCATCTGACTCGACAACACCTGCATCGACACCGGGGCTGGGCTCCAGATCGAGGGATAATGACTATGACGACGAGGTTAGGCCGATGGGAGGGTTGGGCTTCTCAAGACTGAGGCTTGAAGTGAAGGAGGAGTGCGATGTTGTGCAGGAAGCGACCATGCGGATGGGGTTGTCCAAGTTCTCGTCACTGATGTCTTCCACATTCCTCACTCAATCGCTCACGAACTTCGACGACCCTCAGAAGAAGGAGGAGGCTAAGGTGGAAGAAGTGGCTGGAGATGATGATTCGTCCTCGAGCGAAGAGGAGGAGACGAAGGAAGAGAGGAAGAGGAGACGGAAAGAGGAGAAGGAGAAGAAGAGGGTGGCCAAGAAGGAGAAAAGGGCGAAGGAAGAGAAGGGAGAGAAGGATCCGAGTGCGAAAAAAGAGAAAAAGAGAAAAGGGACAAGAAGGACAAGAAGAGCAAAAAGGCGAAGGACGAATGAGAGCACAGGGCCCCCATAGTCACAACCGTCACGGACATACCACCTCTTGCCTTCTTCCCAGCCCATTCCCCTAGATGGCTACAGCCACAACCTCACCTTCCGAACGGAATGATACCATTCTCATGTTGTTTTAAGCAACGCACACTCTCGTGCATATTCATTCGTGTTCGTGTTCTAGCGCCGCAGCTGAGCCTCGGGCCAACGACGTTTGAAGCTGGTGGTATGCTGATGGCTGCCTCCCTACGAAAGTCACAGGGGATACCCACGAGAGAATAATCTAGTCATTATTGGCGATTACTCTACAACGTCCAAAGGAATGTCAAGGCGCCTTCACCGCGGCTGAGTACGATAAATCCTCCCCTACAATATCTTTCTTCCTCTCAGAGAACCGGCTCAATGCAGCCAGGACCTCTGGGATAACGTCCCTATCGACATTCGCGCCCCACAGGATATCGAGATGCTCATATCCATGCAGGCGCTTTGCATAGGTATGCCCTGGCAACTGTGACAGCATGCTGTCAATGTCCACTAGACTGTCCGAGTCACCGTAGAGAAGAACGATGGGTGACGCAATATTGCGAGTGGGGAATCTGGCAGGGCGGTACGAGCTCACAGATGTCCTGACAACAGGTGATAGGACATCGTCGTCGTACATTATGAATGTCGCGTTGCGCATGATTTGGAACCAGTGGACGACCGATTTGACCGAGGCGTAGGAATAGAGGTGGGCGAAGGCAGCGATCTTCTGGTACTCGGTGATGTTGTGACTGTGCCAGTCAAACAGCCAATCCAGGGATTTATCTATGAAGGCGGTGAATATGGGCGGGTAAAGAATGGATTGCCACATGGAGGCCGAGGAGAGAATGGATTTGCGGCCAAAGAACAGGAATAGAAGGGTTGGGCTACAGAGTCAAGTCAGAAGACGATGCGCAGTAAGCAAAGCCCAACTCACGAAGATTTCATGAGGCCGTCAACGATGGGAGCTGCTAAGCCAGCTGGGCTCATGGCGGGCGCCAGAGCGATGAAGACATTTATCTTCTCGTTCAATTCTGGATGGATGCTGAGAGCGGCGAAAGCTTGGGCCGTGCCCTGGCTGAAACCAACATAACCCAAGCTCTTCGCCTTGGTGACATTAAGGATATGATCTATGGAATCCGGGATATCGTGCCACGCAAAATCGTCTATGCTGTTAATGATCAGAGTTAGCTTCCGGCGCGGATCATACTCCATCAACGAACCTGAAATCCCAGAACTTTGTGGTGTTGGGGCCATGGTGGATGGATTTCTTCGAGTACTTGTTCCCGCTGGGAGGTAATTTAGGGACAATTGCGTGGTCAGAGAGCAAACAAGGGTAGCGCACCGATTATTTCCAAACCAGACATCATAACCTTGTTCTACTAGGACGAAGGCAAGGCAACGCTGAGGCTCAGTTATGCACACCCAGACCTCGCTGTTCATCAACAAGCCGTGGTGAAGGTATACTACAGGCTTTCCTGTGCTGTGTCCGGGGTTGGTGTTTTTCTCCCCGCGCTTCGAGGACAGGCGGTGGAGCCCCAGTAGGTACCCGTCTTTCGTTAGAACGACGTGTTCCTCGTGGGTGTAGCCCTGAATGCGACAGAGGTCCTCGAAGTCGGTTGCATTGAGTACTTTTTCCGCCGCTTCTTTCTCCTCTGTCCCGACTTTTGGGTTGAAACCGCTGAATACGTGAAACAAGGCCCGCGAGCGTTTATAGAACCAGCCAATGACGGGTTTGGGTAGGCAGAGAATTATTAGATGGAGTATTGACTCAATAACGAGAGCGAAACCGCCCAAGACAAGGGCGACATAGTCGTGCGATGAGAGTCTACCGAGCAGGGGTAGGCGAGGCATAGTGAGAGTAGGAGACAGAAAGCATTATGGAGGTCAATTCTGGGTGGGGAAATCATATGCCTCCACAATGGCACCATAAATGGACAGATAGCCCCTAACCAGGCGTAACCTCCAACTCCCATCATGGCTTTCTCTATCAGGAAGCCTCGGCGGTCTCTGCTGTCTCTACTCCTCGCCTTCTTACTTTACCTCACTCTTATGGGGCTAAAAGCTGTGAAGGACTCCAACGATGCGGTGGTAACATCAATTGACCGTTTCATTGCGGGGGAGATACAAGCTTTCGTCAGGTCAATGCCCTCGCCGAAACGACATTTCGCCACCAGGATGCAGGACATGGCCAATTGCGGCATCTCTAAGAATGGGCTTCATCTCCCCGCAGACTCCAAGTCTCTGTCGAATGACCGCTGCTCAGCATACTCGCCATCTTGGGATCTCGTACCACATGCGTCAACGCGTATCTGCGAACACCTTGCTGGAAAGCGTATCCTCTTCGTCGGCCCTTTGACCACCTATCATCTGCACACGCTATGGCTCGATACCCTAGAACATCACGAAGGCCACTCTCTTTACTGTCCAGGTCCTGAATACTGCACCTTTCACCATATCTGCATCCCTGGTCGGAACTCATCGTCGTACTTGGAGGGGCGGAAGCAAATATTCCCTAAGAACAACGAGCTTAGGGAAACGCACTCGGCGATCCTTCAATACGCTCTGTCTACATCCTTGGTCGCCCATCCCGACAAATCTCATGAACTTTACACTCGACCTATCGTGGACCCAAGGACTGGTATCAGAATGCGCAATTACTATTGGCTTAGGAAAGCTCAGAAGGCCAATATCTTGATTCTCAGCCAAGCACCTATCTCAGCACCTCCTAGCACATATGTACACCACTCTAGGAGAGACAAAAAGGGGATTTTGCGCAACATATTCTTCGGTCCGTGGACAGCGTCAAGGCTCGGCCAAGAACTCGCCGCTCTTGCCTTCAATGCAACAATGTCCGTCTTCTTACCCTCGCTCAGGGAAGCACTTCTTGCCATCCAAGCAGACAACCAAACACGGAATAGTCTGATAATCTGGCACGGTCACTGGGCTCTTGATCCAAGCTGCACTAATTCTGGCCTCCCTAAGCACGTTCCCCGAATCCCCCAAGCTTGGACCCCAAAGAGAGACTCTGTTGACCCCTGGTCGTATTACTACAACATACAAGGTAAGCTTTGCCATTCTCCATCTGAGCTCCATTGACAAGGATCTACTATTCTTCTAGTCCATATCCAGGACCGCATGTTACCCAAGATCCTTCCACACTTCAACGTCCTATATCTCCCTATCTCCCTATCGTCCGAAGGTGCCCTTTCCCCATCTTCTCAGGACCACCATAAAGACTGCATCCGACGCCCGAAAAAGACTCTGGAAGATGTCTTTTTCAGCGGGATTTACAATATACTCGAACACTCCAGTTTCTCACCGGCCGGTAGACGGTAGTGGAGTACGCTATAATAATAAAGTAGGTCGGCTTGAGCAGCGACTACCTACGTTTCTTCTTCCCTGTTCCCTTGTCATTTTCTTGTGGCCTCGCCTTTTTGAAGCCACCCATATCAATAGCTTGATTAGCCACTGTGGATATGAGCCTCCACCTATCCGACCCTAGTTTTACTCCTCCATACCAACGCGATACGACAACGACCATATTCTCGCATCCAGATAGTTCGAGTAGCCTTGCCAATCGATCTCCACTTCCACTTTCCCCTCCGTCGTGCTGGCCTAGGATGGGTTGCAATGTTGCCGGGTCGACAGTGCGGTATGCATACATACAATGAGTCGCGCGTTTTAACGCTGGCAGTGATTTAAGGTGGTTGAGGAAGGTTGGGAAGGATTTGAGATCTGGTAACTTCGTAGCATGTGCTAGGAAGATGGATTTCTTCTCTGATATTCTGTCAGAAGCGGATATGGGGTAGTACCAGTCCTTCCCGTTATCTAACATTAGTGTTAGAAAGGGCAGGTGGTAGATGGTGTTTTATTCGCACCTGCTTGGGCTTTTCCGGTATCGGAACTTGACATGCAACGTTTCAGCACATCACTGCTACCACCACTGTCGATGCTAGTGCTCTTGTGACGAAGCACTGCAAAGGCTTTTCCCTGTGACCTTCTCGGATAGAAGAGGGGGCGAATATGGAGCACCATAGCTGGCTATTGTTCGATGAGTTTGAACTATCCAGCGGGTCGATGAGGCGACTTCTCCGAGAACGTCGTGTTTTGCCCCGTTTGTCTACTTCGCATCTAGCGGGGTTTGGTCAAGGACATATGATAGAAGCAGAGTAGGTAGGTATGTATATGACAGAAGGAGTGACGAGCACGTTGGTCGATGGTCAAGGACGAAACTGGCAAGGCGAAGCGATTGATGTGATCTCCCGGCAACAGCATTGGGCAATGTGCGTTATGGGCCTTGTGGCTCTTGTTTCTATTCAATGATGACTGACTCCCATCGCTGCCAGTAGACCATGCGAGCCCTTGAGGTTCTCCAGCTGTTTGCCGTATGGGTCCGTGAACTCAGGATGAAGTGCCGGTCTCAGCCCGGGGCTATATCATTCCCCCAGACTCGTATCCCTACAATCCGGTCAAGCACCTTCTTCCAGCGCCTACTCCTTACCCTACCAGCAGATTCACCTTTGTACGATGCGTGCGTGCTCAATGCGCCCCCTATCGATGTACCTTTGGTTGACATGATCGTACCAGGTCTTACCATCCGCCATGATCCCACCGAGGTGGGCGAGTACATCGGCCAGTACATTGCCAAGCGGTCAGTGTGATGTTTCCCTCCATTCTCATAGCATAGGCTTCTCATCTGGTGCCAACTAGTATAAACGATTTCGCTCCTACAGCTGAGCGTCCATTCGTTCTTGGGCTCCCCACAGGATCTTCACCCATCCCAACCTACCAGACCATCATCCGCCTAGTCAAGGAGGGAAAGCTATCGTATGTGGTGGAGATTCCCCTCTTTTTCCACGAAGGATCTCATCTGGAACTAAATTCTAGGTTCAAGAACGTCGTCACCTTCAACATGGACGAGTACGTGGGGTTACCCCAGGACCACCCTGAATCATACCATAGCTTCATGTTCCGTGAACTCTTTTCTCAAAGTGGGTGCGTCTTGAGCTCCACTGGGTCTTTATCTGACTTCTGTTGGCTCCCCGATTTTTGAAGTCGATATACAGCCAGAGAACGTCCATATCCTAGATGGCAATGCGCCAGACCTAGTCGCTGAGTGCAACGACTACGAAGCGCGGATCAAGTCCTACGGAGGCATCGAACTATTCCTCGGAGGAATCGGTGAGGATGGCCACATCGCATTCAATGTAAGCTTCTCTACCCTCTTGTACCGGCATTACCATTAATATTGTGTTTCAAAGGAACCTGGTGTGTAACGGCGTCCTCCAGCCCCCGCTCCTCCATTGACCTGGAATACGGCTAGGTTCCTCGCTACAATCGCGAACAAGGATCAAGACGCTCGCATACGACACCATTCTCGCCAATGCCCGTTTTTTCAACAACGACATCTCTGCCGTTCCTCGCATGGCTTTGACTGTCGGTGTCCAGACCGTTCTGGAAAGTAAGGAAGTCGTTATCGTCGTGACTGGCCAACGCAAGGCATTGGCGTTGAGCAAGGCGATTGAGGAGGGGCTCAACCATCTGGTAAGTGTTGCGTTTATTTATATTGGGTTCCACGAGTAATAACGACATGCAACCCAGTGGACGTTGTCGGCTCTGCAGACCCATCCCTGGGCTTTGATCGTGGCTGACGAGGACGCGACCCTAGGTAAGCAAATGACAGAGATACCGCATGGTATTGAGTTTTAATCCCCTTTTCTGCAGAGCTTCGAGTAAAGACAGTGAAATACTTCAAGTCCATTGAAAAGGTTCAGGAGGAAGTTGAGATGAACAAACCGAAGGGCCTTGGGAAGGCTGAGAGTGTTGTCGCTGCTGAAGCAGCCAGCGCTGGTATTGCAGCGTAGATCCTTCTATGAAGATTTCTGTACAACTATATATACACGAGAGAACTGTTTGTTTTATCTACTGGGAGCTAACTGAGCTTGTCTTCCCTGGACAAAGGCTCGGCAAATGGTCCTCCGGCCCGTACGCAGCCGCCCAATGATGCCTCTCAGAAAGAGGCGCTCTCAGCGCTTGATCAGGCTTGCCCATGGCCTCTGACTGGAAATTCCAAATACTGACCACCACATACTCAACCCCCAACCCTTCAGTCTCAGCACTTTTTACCTCTCATTTCGGTCCCAAAATCCGCGGATGGCCGTCGCGAAGGTCTTTCAGAGAAGCGCTTCGCGTCATATGGTTCATTCTCACCTTCGACTTCTTCCAATGCTTTCACACTGCCCGGTATAGCGATGAGTACTTGAGTGGTATGAACACTTAATTACCCGGGCTTCTTTACTGGCCTTCATGACCATGGGGTCGCGCTGGAATCGTTTTGTGACTATCCTCGCTCTGGTGTGGGCGCTCATAGCTGCCTCTTTTGCGTCAGGGAAGGTCCTGGAGAACTTTCAGGTCACCCAGCCGCCTATCGTGCCCAAAGACGCTAAACAATGTACTATCAAGATATTGCAGTGAGCAATTGCCTGTCTCGTTTTGAGAAAACCGAACTGAAGCGCTCTCGTCGTAGACGTGACTTTGCGTTCTCTTACGGGCTGTAAGTTGGCGAGCGACTTGAAAATGCGATAACATAGCTCACTCAAGCGTCCGACCCTAGCGCCGAGGTGGTTGAATATACGTGAGATCTTCCCTGGCCGCCCCCACCAGTGTCGACTAACATTTCTGTGTTACAGCCCCCCTTTGGACTGTGGAGAACCAGGATCGTGGGCAGCGATAACGCTCAACTTTACCGTCACGTCCAACGGAACCCAATATGATCGCCTTGGGCATTTTACCTTCCAGAACGTCGAGAGTAAGTCAATTGCATCTTTCCTTGCCGCTTTATTGGACCAAGATAAACCTAACACGTTGGCAGTCTGGCGAACCTCCACTCCAGAACCTACAAGGGGCGATGGTATCATCTGGACATACATCAAAGACGTGACAAGGTACACTCCCCTCTTCGCGAAGGATGGGACCTTCATCTTGCAGCTCGATAACCTCATTCAGACGGGGCTCGATGGTGTCTATGCCAGTGAGCGGGATAGTGATTCTAGGCCCCCTCTTCGAGCACATTGCTGAATGGCGCGTTCACACAGCTGTATTGCATGCTACTTTCTATGCTTCTTCGGAGGAGAACCCACCCGCGAAGACGTCGGATTTAATTGTCCCGCTGTCCACCTTCAAGAACGATACAGGGAACCATGCCTCTGTTCCGCCTGGATTCTCGGTATCGTCCTCGACCTCTAGTGGGGTGTACCATAGCTAACGCAATTTTCAGCTCAATGTAACCTTGCCCCAGAACACAGTTCAAATATTTGCGGAGCTGTATGCTTCCGGTAACTCACAAGAAGAATTCTGGGTAAGATATACGCTACGATGCGTCGTGTCCAAAAGACTAACTTAACTCTTCCCCGAGTACTTCAATGTAGCAAACAAATACATCGACGAGCTGCCTCCCGACACGACTTACGGCCAAGGGCCCTTCCGCGAAGTCCGCCTCCTCGTCGACGGCATAGTAGCAGGCACCGTCTTTCCCTACATCACCATCTTCACGGGAGGCTTCGTCCCAGCCGTCTGGCGCCCCATCTCCTCGTACGGAGCGCTCGACCTTCCGACTTATTTCCTCGACCTCACGCCCTTCGCGCCTATATTTGCTGATGGCAAACCGCATCTGATCACGCTCGACGTTGTCTCTGCAGAGGACGACCATGCCGTGTTGCAGAATTGGTATCTCTCGGGCCTGCTGCAGGTCTTTACAGATGCGTCTGGGCTCCCGACAACGGGGACACTGAGGCAGGCGGTGGAGCCGTACGCGCAGATAGAGACGTTGGGAGAGGTGGCTGAGAATGGAAACGTTGTGGTGACGGTGTCGGCGGCTAGGAAGCTGAGCATTGAGGCAACCGTTGTTAGTGGGAGTGGAGAGGTGAATGAGGTGTCTTGGTCACAGGTACTTGAGTATAAGAATACTCAGTATTATCTTAATGGTGCGCTAGAGCAGGTGTGTTATTTCTTGTTGCTCTCCCTAGCGATAGTTATATCTGACCTTTTCCAGAGTATTGGCCAGAGTGCGAGGGGCTTTGTTATCTCCAAGCACAATGGGGTGACGGTCCTGGAGGACAATTTCAGTTATCCCATCGTAATCAACTACACCATACTCAGCGACGACGGGAGACAGTGTAAGTGACTCGCTTCCTACAAAGGTCTTTTGGATCAGAGTCTAGTTCTGACTCTGATTCCTACAGGGAAGACCGATTTTGACCACTCGTACGACCGCGACCTCCTCCCTCAGCCTATCCAAATCCGCTCCTCGATCAAGACCCAACAAATAGCCAGTAAATATCACCACATCCCCTTTCTTAGCTCTAGTCCTCACCACTCACCCACTCCATCTTCTCCAGGCGGCTACTACACCATCGCCTCAACAGGCAACTTCGGAAACGGCACCAACAACAATACCTTCGCCTACTCTGACGCAGATGGAAATACGTACAGCCGACGAGTCAACGCGGCGTACAATGTCATCACACTCGATGAGATTGAGGGTACTTTGGCGGAACCTACGGTTTCGAGCTTGGGTGTTGAGCAGGCGCCGTTGGGTACAGAGGAGAGCTTTGGTTCCGTAGTTCGTGTTCCCGGGCCTGCGAAGTGAGGAACCAAACATGGGTCGTCCTATGGCTGAAGAAATAAATATGATGCTTTCTCTTGGAGATGAGGCGCCACTTGTGATCAGTGACTTGAGGCTTTCGACTCTCGACTCTCGAGCGAAAGAAAAAAGCCCCTCCAAGTGGCAGGAATACACAAAAAGAAACGCTATTAGGTACTACCAGGGTTCGAACCTGGGTTATGGGAATATGATAGTCAAAATCCCAAGTGATAACCACTACACTATAGTACCACGAGGAAACTTGGCGAGCGAGCCTACCACATCGTGCCAAGCGGGGAGTGTTCCTCCCTCCAAGCCATACTGCAGCCATCAAGCTTTTGTCGCCCTCCCGTCCATCCACGCCTGGAGCCTCTCCTTCGTCACGTCCACCTCGTGCACAGCCTGCAGGTGTCGGCGAAGATCGTAAAGCCGCGAAAAGGCGTAGTCGCACTTCCTTCGTTTGGGTGATGAACCTCCCGACGAAGCCCCATTTTCGTTCAGACCCTCGAGGTCGGGGAATGGACACGAAAAGGCGGCCGCCCGGTCAAGCTTGGCTTTGCTCTGATCGGCATATGCCTTGCCTGTGATTAAGTCGATCTGTTGGGCAAAGTCCTCTTCCTCTTCATCATCGGACGATTCAGACGCCTCCCTGTCTTTGCCGGAATGCTCAGACTCATCGCGTCCATCCGAAGGAACAGAGTGTATCTTGGCCGTGTGTCTCTGGAGGAGATGTTTGTAACCGAATGCCTTGTTGCAATCGGAGCAAACGAAGTCGCGCTTGCCCATGTGTGTTACGTTTTGGTGCGTGGTCAGGGCTTTTTTCTGAAGAATGGGTAGATAGGTATGAGTTTGTAGTTATAGTGGTTCTGAGATATACACACTGATTTGAAGCCTTTATCGCAATCATCAAATTCACACTTCCAATCCCGCCCTAGGTCTCCTCCACGTCTCGGCTTCTTCGCGGGCCTGTCGTCTGTATCCTCCAAGGGCAGGGTGTCCCGGAGTTCTTGCTCGACATCGCGCTGGTCGTGCAACTTTTGGTGGGATCTCAGGCCCTTGTGCGATGCGAACACGCGGCCGTTGCATGACGGGTGATTGCAGGAGGGAGGATGTGCGGTGCGGATGTGGTGTTGAAGCGCAGTCCAGGTCGGGAAATATTTGGGCTCGTCCCCGGATTGCACGAGGCAGGTGCCTTGGACGCATGTGTATCGTTTCGCTGATAGCAAAGCGTTAGTTCACGCCAGAGTTGAGAGAGAGGAGGGACGCACTATTGTGGGTCTTTTTGTGCGTTTTGAGATGCTGGTTGGTATCGAAGGACTTTGCGCATCCTTCGTGGTCGCAGCGGTACGGTTTTGTCCCTGGTGGTGCGTGAGCATCGCAGATATGGGCTCGTAGATGGTTGTGTTTCGAAAATGCTTCATCGCAACCTTCCTCCGTGCACTATCTAGAGTTAGCACGGCGAGCAAGAAGGAGGAGAAAAACCCACGGCAAAAGGTTTGGCACCCTTGTGCCAGTCCTGGTGAACCTTGAGGTGTTGGGACGTCCAGAACCTCTTCTGACAATCTTTATACTCGCAGGCCAAGGGTCTAGAAGACTCTGGTTGGTGACTTCTGACGTGCGCTTGGAGATGTGTTTCCCGAAGATAAGTCTTCTGGCAGGTCTCGCAGACGAACGGTCTCTGGAACTCAGAGATCAGCCGACGGATCCTGAGGCGATTCTAAAAGGTAGCACCTCTCCGGTATGGGCCCTTTCGTGTTCCTCCAATCGAGACGGTTTGGTATAAGCTTTATCGCATCCAGGGTGTGTGCACTGGTATCGCCGTTTCGTATTGGCCACGAGTTTCCCGTTTATGAGAACTGGTCGAGAGGAAGTGCTCGGTTTTGGGGGCTCAAAGTCCGATTGTTCCGAGTAGGATGGCTCTGAGCCCGAGGCCAGGTGTATAACGCCGACATGGCTCTTCGATCTTGCTCGTTTTCCGAGGACGGTGGTCGTGAGGGTGAGCGAGGACTCCATGATGACTTTTGGCAGTTGCCGAGGCTTGAAGAATTTTGGATCACCGCTCTGATTGGTCCTGTTTGGATTGCCGCCGATATGTCCGTTTGTCCCGCTCGTACCCTTCCAGGACGCTCCGGGAACTTCTGCGTCTCTTATTTTGTACATACGCATCCAACCTATTTCTCAGAAACATTTGGCTTCCCGTAGACCGCGATTAACGACAATTAGACGCGTTGATGGGAAACGCGACGCGACGCGTCAATGAGCTTAGTCAGCCGGGCGCGTTGTTGGTTTGTTGGGGCGGAGTGAACGTTGAACGGGGACGTGGTTTGTTGCCGACCATGACCGCCCGCGCGCTACCCCTGCGCATCCTCTACACAATCAACGGCTCACCCCAATACATCCTCGCAAAGTCCTATACGCCATACCCCGTCGACATTATCGCCACCAACAACGACACGCGACACCCCCACGCCCCCGTCCTCACCTACGCCTCCGTCGCACTGAAGTTTTGTCTCCAGACAGTATGCAGGTCCAGTCCAGAACTCATCCAGGACAATACGAGGGATTTTACAGTCTATGTGCTCGACCCTCTCGAGTCCAACTCGGCCCCAGCACCGATGCACATCTCCGACTCGGCGCAGGGGAGGGACACCTCTTCGGACACGACACCAGGACTCGCGGTAGCACTTGGGCTCATGTCGCTGGGACTGAATTCAGAGGACGAATCTGTAAAGGCGGTGGGCACCATTAAGACGGGCGGGATGGAGTCGCTCGAGGTTGTGTTTGCTCTACGCGAGGTCGGTGCATTTTTCGCTCCTCTCATGCCCGACGCACTCATATGAACGAACTAGACCGTCTCCAAAACCTATCCTGCATGGAACGCACCTAACCTCTCCCACTCCATCTCCCAGTTCGTCAACCTGATGAGCCACCCAGCCGCACCCCCCAACGCCGTCGCCTCCACCGTATGTATGTTTCCCACAAGCCGGCCATTGTTCTTACATCAGCTTCCAGTCGTCGACAACATTCGTGTCGACAAGCACTACATCCTATCCTCCGTCTACGTCAGCTCAGCCTCAGAAACCTCAGCGGGCGGCTTCTCGCGCTGAACCTAAATCGAGAGCGAGGACTAAAAAGCCTGTCCCCGCCACCGGTTCTGATAAACTTTTGGATGCGCCTGAAGTCTACATTGGCCCTCAGAAAAAGAAGGGCCGGCCAAAGACGGCAAAGGTTGATAGCAAAGGCAAGGCGAAGGAAATTATTGTGTTGGACCACGACCACCATCCCTCGCACCAGATCCCGGGCCCAAGCACGTCGTCGGGTATTTATGGCGATGGCTCCAGGTCTACGTCGATGCAATCTCACGGTGCACAGACGTCGTCTCAGGCATTGCCTCCACAAGTCAAGTCAGAGCCGCAAGAAGACCCAGGCGCGCAACAACTTGCTCAGTTCCTGTCTTCGGGCGGGCCTGGGACTGCCGCTTTCCTTGCTACGTTGAGCAGCATCGACGCACAGTCTGAAGCTCAGAATCCTGCACTTCTTGCAGCCCTCAAAGAGCTTATTGCCAAGCACACCGCCCCGCCACAGCCTGAGGTGCCGCAACAACCAGCCCCAATGGCGCATAATCCAACTGCAAACGGCTTCTATCATGACGACGAAATCGAGCTCTTGGACAAGGAAAATGTCAACCCTGGCAGATTTCACAAGAAGCGACGCGACATAGACGCTAAACTGCAGGCAGCTACTGGTGGACACACGCCCCATTCGCATTCCGCCCCTCCTTCCCGTCAACCTAGCATGACATTGAAGACTCGATCGAATGCCAGCTCGCCTCCCCAGCCACTGTCACGGTCAAACAGCATCCTCTCCTCTACCAACGCGCCTCGAAAGCGAACTCTCAGCGACTTCATGGAGGAGCGGGATAACAACCGCAACCGCGAGAAGCCCGGGAAGGAGCGTGAACGAAGCGAGCGACGCGATTCGAGTAGAGGATTTCTGCAACCCAAAGTCCCTGCAGATGCGTTTAGACATTATCGATTCCTTGACTCGGAACTGCCTCATTCTGACAACCCTCTGTCGTACTACCGGACACCGCTCGAGGCCTGGACGTCACCTGTACGTTCGAAAGAGGACAACCCAGACCCATACCTTGCCGACAGCGAAACCCGAGGTCGCGAAACCTCAATCATGCGCTCTCCCACGCGAATGCCTCTAAAAGCAGCAGCATCCTCCCCCATTCGTGGCAATAACGTCGACTCGAGTCTTTCCAAGAAGAAGTATATCGTACCGGCATGGGCGCGAACAAATACTGCGACGCAACCTCGCCTTTCTGAGGAAGCGCAACAGGCGCTGAAAGATGCTGAGGAGCGGAAACAGTTGGAGAGGAGGGAAAATCGAAGGAAGTCATGCAGCGTGCAGGAACGCGCCAGGCGGAAGAAGGAGCTTAGCATGCAGGCAGCGGGCCCTAGTGCAAGCACATCAAACTCTTCCTCGACTTCAGCGTCAAGTTCCTCGACAGTCGTTCCATTAAGGCCGTCATCGAATAACGTGCCGCCACTGCTTCCTTCTATGCGACCGTTGGTTGCAGCCGCGAACATCTCACCTCTTGCTGCCCTATTTGCGAGTCCCCGATCCCGTCGCTCGCCTTCTCCGAATGGACGCTTCACTCTACCCCAGACGCCAACGCGGCCCAGGAAATCTGCACCGCTCAATTCTGGCGGGTTCGGAGACTCCTTGTTCACACCAGTCTCAAAGGGCGGGAGCATATTTGGAAGCGCGGTCAGTTCCAGGACACCGCTCTTCACTCCGGAGACAGGCTACGGGCCTTCAGGATCACCTCTGAACCGCAAGAAGATGAGGCCGACGCCTCAAACGCCTTTATCATCTCCACATAAGCGCCGGCTCTTCGACGTGCGGTCTACCTCGAGCAGCGACCCAAGGGACTTGGAGGAGGTGGAGAAGACCGTCGATGCGGACTTGGAGAAGGAGCTGGATGCGGCGTTTGAAGACCTCGACGGACCCCCGAGCTCGCTTCCAGTCGCTAGCAGCGATACAGAGGGCGAAGATGGGGAGCTTGAGCCTTCTGCGAACGACACTGACGCGTCTATGATGCCATCGTCGAGCCAGGAGACAGCTGCGAGCAATACGGAGGATGAGGATGGGGAGCCTCGGCGCCCGCAGAAAGAGATTTGGGAGGGTTTGCCGCCTTCATCTCCCCCTCCGCCTTCTAGTCCGCAATTACTGTCTGAACAACCCTCGGATACGGATATGGAGGATCTGGAGCTGCCTGTCGCGACGTCGGACATGGACACCGACTTTACTGACATCGAGAACGCGTTCTCGGATGGAGGGTTCTTGGGCTCTGAAGACGAACTCGCAAAAATGGCTGGGCACGACTTTTCGAAGATTTTCGCTATGGACCCGCTCGTGCCGGGGTCTGACCAAGGCGCGTCCTTGATGCCGATGATGCATTCGGAGGATATGTTCGACCAGTACACGAACCTCAACAACCAGTCGGATGGGCCATCGTTTCTGGGCCAGGGGATGGGTGGGTTCCAGGCTGACGGGCAGCAGAATAGTGACCAGACGATTACGGGGTTGTCGCTCGGGGATTTGGACTTTTCCTCATTCTGGGATAATACATTTAATCCGCTCCTGGAGGCAAACCTTATTGGCGCGAATGGGGGTGTGGGCATGGGTGTGGGCGATGCGGGCGGTTCGGCGGGTGGTGGTGGTGGTGGTGTGGATGGTGGGGAGGCGTTTGATTTTGGGAATGGGATCAGCCAGGGTGGGCTTGGGGAAGTCGATCTTGAGGGGCTGGGGAGGGATATGACGGCTTTGTTGAGTGGGTGTGTGATGTGATACGAAATTCAATCGACATTCAAGGCTTTTGGACTCTGTAGCTTTCGTGTTACTGCTTACTGCTGTTGTTGTTTTGTTATATATTTTGCAAGCTGTTCGTCACGATTTATGTTTATGAATATATCATGTATGCATCGCGTTTGTCGGCTTTCTCTGCCATCTGCGGAATGGACTGAGTGCCTAACACAGCCGCCCCCTGGGATCATGCCATCAAATGCACTCTCTCGCCGCCAGGAACTCTGTTCCGTTCTCCAGACTTCGTCTCAACCCTCACATCGCAAGACGCTGGTCGTCCTAGGCCTGGTGCCACTACGATAACTAACGAAGACCCTCGGTCACTCACAACAACCATTCAACATGTTCACGTTCACATCTTCTGGATCGCTTCTCCGACTGCTAATTGTCGTCTTGGTGTGCTTCGAGCTCGGGCTGGCTGCCACTACAACGAACGCTGCTGCTTCTCCAGTGCAGAACAACACGACTGGCTCGGTAACTGGGTTTAATACGCTGGGTAGCTTGTATGATGGGAATAAGAGGTTTAGGAATACGGCGGGGAAGAGGTCTGTGGTTAAGCGGTTGGTGGAGGAACGTGAGTGTTGCTTAGGCCTCAATTAACTTGCTTTGGACTGACTGTTGGCGCTGTGAAGCTCCATCCTTCATGTTCCTAGGGTGCACGGACAACCGGTACGACGCTTTCGTGTCCTCTGGTGTTTGGACTGAGGTTGAGGCTATGTGCTCCGCAGGTTAACCCCGGCGTCCATATTCCAAGCACCCGTTGGCTCTATCATCACGCAGAACAATATTGGGAACCAGTACTCTAAGAAGGATGTCAGCACGTACGTCCACCTTCGTAGGGGAATGGGCCGGGGAAATTGACCGACTTCGCAGGGACGCAGCTATTACCTACGCCATCGAGGACCTCGGCGTGCAGCACATCATCGTCCTCGGGCACTACGGTTGCAAAGGCGTCTCCCGTGCGATAACAGGCTCGAAGAAGCGCAGTTCTATATCCGAATGGATTGCGCCTATCGCGAACTTTTACAAGAGAGAGCGCAGGTGTGTTGTATCAGCCCCACTTTTGAATCCACGGCGCTGAAGGAGTTGTTGGGGTTTAGAGCGGAAGTCGTCAAGTTTAGGGACTCGCGGATGCCTCGACGAGGCTTGCCGAAGGGTATCACGGATCCTCCCAGTAACGATGACGAAGGATACCGTGCGTTCGTCGAGGAAAATGTGAAGCAGACCGTCAAGGCGCTCAGGGAGGACTCGATTCTCGCCAAGGTAACCTACACCGGCCACTCTCTCACCGTATTCTGGCAGCGCTAACACTACTATAGGGATACCAACTGGGCGCCAAAACAAATGCGAAGGAGACGCAGCACGAAGTCTACATCCATGGGTTTGTGTTCGACGAAACCACTGGGACAGTTGTCGACCTCAAAGTCTCTTTCGGGCCTCCCGGAAAGCCCATCCCTTCCGTCCCCTTCACTGCTGCCGCAGCTGCCAAGAACCTGCACACGCGGAAGGCCTCGTTCAACAAGGGCAAGATCCTGAGCAAGCCAAAGTACATCCACGACTAATCCTCTCAAATTGCAGTCCCAGTATACCTACCATGTAACGAGCGCTAAGTCCTAGCTTAATGATATCATGTCAGTCGAGCAACGGCCCCTATCTACATACGGACTTAGCATGCTTAGTCACGCCGCTAAGCCGCTTCCAGGGCAGGTGGCGGCGGGGCGGCATTCACTGGCATTCATTCACCCGTACCTCCATACACAGCAGTTCACAGTATACCGGACTCATGCTCAGCGACAAGGCCAAGGGGAAGCAGAGGGCAGTCGAGGTCGACCCAGAGGCAGAGCCGCTCCTGAACCAGGCAGGGCCTTCCAGCGCGACGCTACCCAGTCAAGGTTCTGAGCCAGAGACGCGCGAGCTGGTCATGCGCTTTGCGGAGGGCGCACCGGACTTGACTGTGTCTGTGGGGAAGCAGGACACTGTCCGTGATATAAAGCGGAATGTACGCGTCTCTCACTCTGGCTTGTGGATTTGTGCTGATGGGTAGGGGCGACCGTAGATACGAGAGGTTCGACCAGAGCTGAAGGACCGGCGAATACGGCTAATTCATTTGGGACGTCTACTTACCGACGGGACGCTCTTGTATTCATGGCTAGCGGCGCTGGAGGAGAAGCAACAGAGGGCGTCTATGCTGAGCGAGGATGGCGCGAAGCCGCCCTCGGCAACTACTTGGATACATTGTTCTGTGGGCCCTACTTTGGATCCTGGGGAGGAGGAGGAGACTGAGGAGAGCAGAGAGGTATGCACCGGTAGCTGTGACTCATGATATGACTGGGGCTAATCAGCGTTATGCTTGAAAGCAAACGCAACTACAACCTTTGAGAGGCTTTGACCGGTTATCGTCCGTTGGGTTCTCTGAAGAGGATATCGCCAACTTCCGAAGACAGTTTCATAGCCAGTCCTCCGCGAACTACCTCGACGTCAACTTCGAAACGGAAGAAGAGTGTAAGCAGTCATTACCATTCGCTTTGCAACTCCCTCACCTCCGTCACAGACGACGAACATGCTCGTGCTCTTGAGGAGCAATGGATTGATTCCATCGACAACGTTGGCTCAGCGTCCCTCTCACAGTCCTCCAACTCCTCCAACTCTACCATCCTACAAGGAATCTTGATGGGCTTCTTCTTCCCGCTTATACCCTTCTACTTCATGCGGTCGCAGAAACCCGCAGTCTTCTGGGACGATGGAACAGAGGTCGAGCCTGTGCCTAACGTCATATTCTCGTGAGTTCTACACTCCACCCCTGAAGCACTTAGGCTAAATGAGCGATTCAGGCGGCGTATGCAGATGGGTCTCGTTGTTGGATTCCTGGTCAACTTCATGTTTGGTTTATGGAGGTTCCTACTGGACACATCTTAAATGACATGGTTCGCACTTAAAGCTTAGATTATGGTTTACACTAATTATACAACGCAGCTACAGTATGCTGCGTGCTACTAGGAAACAGGGAGCTGTAGTACTCTATACCCAAATAGACGATCGTGACTGGCAAGCGCCTTCAGGCAGTAGCAGGCACGTCGTACACGACTCGAGCGCTAACCCATGGATACGGATAGTTGTGCTGGTAAAAGTTCCTGACGGTCTTCCGTGTCAGGCGAGGGATGGTCGCATAAGAAGCGCCAAGGACAACGTGGTGCTTTGTGTCGAAGAAGTCAGTCGAATACCTGGATGAGAGAGTGAGGTTAGGAGTGACTACATGGCAGGATGGTTGGCAATAAGCAAGACGTACCCAGTGAACAAGTTGGTGGGTACGAGCCCTTCGTGGGTATCGAACTTAGTTGATGTCCACTCCCAGACACCTCCGTTAGTGCCCTTGCCACCGTATGACTCAATTCCCATAGTAGATCTATATGGATGGGAGGGGAGACTGTCAGACGAGAATTAGATGTGTAAGTGGGTTTCAGATACTGACGGGACAGGATGCCAATTCCTGAAGCCAACATTCGCCCCTCCCTCGTGGCCGACATCATAGGTATCCAAGAAAAGGCGCAGTTCATGTTCCGTGGGTAGACGACCACCTTTGAATTGGGCGAATGCCTTCAGTTCGTCGTAAGAAGCGAGGACAGGCCAGGCACCCGCGATGCACATTGGCACAGGGCCGTAAAGGGTTCGAACCTGAAGATATCAATTCAGCTCACGATCGAGTGGAAATTGGAGATCCGGGAGAACCGACCTTGATCTCACCAGACTCCTCAACCCAGCTCTTGGGCATCTCCCGCTCATCACTCGCCCTCCAGAAATCCATGTACTCGACATTGGAGATTGGCCTCCATTCAGCTTTGAAGGCGCCCACTTCAACGACGCGCGCGGGGCTCTCGTTGTCCCATCCATATGTGCGGTTAGTGATATCGTCTAGGTTATTAAACGCCGCATCGCCATCGTCGGCCTCGGAGTCGTCATGTCCCAAGGTTAGTGTGTTAGGGCCGAGGCTGGCGAACGCGGTCGACGGTGGAGGGGTGTGGCGCCACTGTTCAGAAAGCATCGACCATTCGGGCGTTTGGAATCCTGGGGGAGGGAGTGTGCCTGTCCCCGCCCGCTGTATGAGCATGTACAAGAGGGTCTAGGGGTATTTGAAGTGCGAAATTAGTCTCCTGGAAAGCAGTTGGCAGATATTACTGACCTCAACGTGGAACCCTTCGTGCTCAAGCGTCATTACCAGGGTGCGCGCGATGTTCCTTGTGAGGACACGCTTGCCAGATTCGAGCTCGGCGTAGAGGTTGAGGAGGCGTTGGCGGACTCTGTCGCGGAAGCTTAGGATGGAGTCGAGGCTTGGCCAGTCTTCGTCCTTGTCTGGAACCTCGGAGTGGTTCTAGCGAAGGAGAACCGTCAGAAGTAGTCATGAGATAGGTTGAGTTGGAGAGCCTTACATGACAGTGGGTAGGGTCGTCGACATGGGGATCGATACCTCGCTAGTGAGCATACGCACGCGTTAGGAGAAATGAAGAGGAATATTGAAGGAAGGCACACCTCAAAGATATTCCAAAAGTGCGCTGGCTCAGACGGGTTACCGCCAATCGATTTGGACAACAACATATCCAAAAAGGTCGGAATATGGCCAATATAAAAGAGACACTTGTGCCTCAAGTCGATAGGTTTCTGGTGCAGCATCTCTTCAGGGATCATCCGCAGCGTGACGAGGTCCCATGCCTTCCACATGTTCCGCCACTCGTCGGGGGTGGGGATGTTGCCTTTCGGACGACATGCGGAATGGCGTTGAGGTGTGAAGGCGGACTGCGATGAGAGGAGCGGGAAGACAAAGGATGGGCGTTCGAGGATGTAGAGGGTTTGGGTGGCGCTCAACGGCGAGGAGAATATGGGTCGGAGGCCGGCTGAAGCGATAGTGGCGAGGTGGACGGCATGGATATGGGTCGTGGAGATATATGGGATGGACTGCAAAGAAGAGTATAAAGGACTGGGGCAGCAGCAGAAAGACGGAGGAGGGCTAACCGTGTCGAATACAGGGTTGAAATTGGAAGATACGCTGTAGGTGATAGTGTCGTATGCAGCGCTCGACCAGCATGAGGTGTTTTCGCTGGTCCTTACGACAGAGTTGCTCTCCTCAACGACAACGCCCAACGAGCCTGTTTCAGCATGTTTGCTGAACAGGAGTGTGAGGGTATGCGGATCGAAGGTGCTCGAGGTCAGTCGAACATACGTCCCAGGGTGGAGGGGTGCGCTCTGCGCGAAGGATGAGGCTTCAGACGATGGGGTCGTGGAGCGAGAAGCAAGCGAGCTCGAACTCGAGCTGGAAGAGGATGGCATGGAGAGGTCGTGATAGGGATATTCACGAAGATTGAAATCTCTCTGGAGAGTGAGGATGAAAGTGGTTCAAAATGCAGCTTTTATAATGATTTTGCGTCGCCCTGATACGTACAGAAGATGCAGGGACACTACCTCAACTCTACAATTCGCTACATCCCGTCGGGACCCCGAAAGCAGGTCAATCCATTGGGGCACAGATAAGTGCATTTGCACCACGTGAAGTCGCATGATTGGCCCTCTTGGCCAGGATAACAGAATTGTGGGGACGAAGCCGGAGCCCGTGGACACAGAACCAAGTTAATCGACACGCTTCATCCTCCAATAGGAGATAATCGGAGCATTGGCCCAAGAGCAAGCGAGACAGATGACACCGAACAGGGAAGATGATGACCAGCACAATGCAAGGATAAACGTCAGGAGGTAGCGGGAGGATCCGAACGACGATGCACGAGGAGGGACCCCGACTCCATGGGCTACTAGAAAATAAGCCGGGTCCCCAACGGCGCGACTCGAACGGGCCTTCAGGCACAGGGTTCACGTGCAGACATGCAATGCCAAGACAGTAGTGGTTGTTGAAGGCTGGGGACAGTGGGGAGAGTCCAAGAAGAAACGAGCGACCGAGTTTGCAGCGAGACAGTGTTGGATCCTGGAATATACCAGCCACATCCACGCTCCTTGAGGTGTCCGGACCTCGGTATCTGTCGGGAGTACGGGAATATGTCGAGATAAATCGCGTTTTGAGGGATTGCACGTTGGTAGGACGCAGAGAAGACCTGGGACCGGGATGAAAGGCAAAAGAAAGCGTTATCTGCTGCTCAACGCGCTATATATCTTCGCGTTCAAACTCAGCCATTGCGTGCTCGCGACATGGGATGGCGTGCTTTCACGTGACTCCCATCAGTTCTCCTCCTCGTACTTACCTCTCGGGGGTTGGCGCTGCGCCCAATATACAGGTGATCGAAATTTGGGTGATAGTCAGTATCTGTGAGGCCACAATAATCTCATTTAGGACTATTCACCTTCCCATAAGCTGAGGCATTGCCCGCACGACGAGAGTAGAATTGCAGTCGCATACTACCATGCACAAACTATGCATGTCTTCGCTCATACTCCGGCTTACGCCAGCAACGGCTCGTTAAATTTATGGCTATAGACTGAATGCAGACTAAGGCTCTAGACAAATATAGGCTGCTCGACCTTATGCTTATGCTTGAGCCCTCAAGACCTTACTAGTAGCGCCCATCAAGCGCCCGTGTATTTTCCGCGAGGTTCCTGTTTTTCCCGCCGCAGCTCCAGGAAGTCGGGTATTGTAGTAATGGAGAAAATATATTCCCTGACCAACTGAAAAACAACCCATGGAGGACAGTGCTGCGCTGCATATCATTTGACATGGGGTTTATTCGTAAAGTACGCAATAGCGGAGAGGACGGGTACGATCGGTAATATTCGATTTGGAATAAAACGTCCGTCACGGTCACATCAGCAGTGATGAAGATGAAACGGCCGCTCGGTGAGTGTATGGAAGTCAAACGCCCCGCCTCCCGCCGAGCCCTACGGTTGGGTTAGTTCTGGCCCGGCCGGAGGTGGGAGCGAGGGACTCGGGAGGGGGGTGAGAGAGCAACGAGAGAGAGTAATGGGAGCTTAGATACAGGCATGTATGTATGTATCCAAACATGACTGTGTTTTGTGCAAGTGTTTGAGCGCAGTGGTGGTAGACATGCATAAGTCCCCACCATTATACCTGTGGGATACACCTTGGCCTGAATTACAAAGGGGCCTGGAAAGATGTGATATTGAGATTACACCTGAAGGGAGGCGGCGGGGGGTATGTACTCTGAAAGTGCTTAAAAATTTACCTATCTGCTAAGGGACAGGGCGTGGCACGTAATCCGCGTCAGGTGTTGCATCATGTGGCTGTGGTGCTCCCATCGTGAATAGGCGCCCATCGCGTCGCGTCCTGAAAGTCACGTAGGCTAATGAGTGGCCGCGTTTCTGATAAGTCATCCCCATTTTACCCAAAGGAAGGTCAAAGTGGCGCATTTCATGGTCTACTAGGTAAGCTGAGAGGGCTTATACACACGTAAATGGCCATGCCGGTTGCCATTGCACCGGTTGAGCTGGACCAAGAGGTTGCTACACTCTCTGTGCCACTAGATTTTCATTTTCCTATAAAAATTCAAGCGAAACCTCGATGTGTAGCGTATCAATGCTCCACTCGCCTTCCACCCCTCCTCCCATTGCCACTCCTCAGATAGTGGTGGCACCCTGTGCCGCTTCCGAGGATACCTTGTCTCGCTTGAAGCGTCTCAAATCGGTCATCACTGCACTGGAAACTGGTTCAGCAAGTTTGAATATTCCCCTTGATGTTAGCAGCTCCCTCGATACTGTGCTGGAATGGTGCACCTCCGAGCTTCAGGCGCCATCTCTACCTGGCAGGAACTTGACATCCTGTGCTTCACCGGCGACTCCTAGGCGTGATTCTGCTCGATCAAATGACTCCCTCTCACCATCGCCGTCTACCTCTCGCTCTACCTCTCGCTCATCTAGCGCTCGCCTTGATGACTTACTGGTTAGCAAGCATCGCACTTACGAATCCGGCGTGATGAAGATTACTCGTAAGACGTCTCTGGCTCATCTATATCGGTACCCATTGGACTATACTCCGCACTTGGAGTATCCAGAGACCTCGCTGGGCAACGGGACTGGACATCTATTTGAAATGGATCCCGATTCTTGCGAGAATTGGGATAACCCCGTGAGGGGGTTTGCATACTCGGTTGGAGACCCCAAGCGCGGATTCCCTAAGAACACGGTCCAACAGATTGCTTTACTCACCAACGAGGCAAACGAGATGGTGGACTGTCAGTCATCATTTGAAACATGTAAGTCCTTTGGTATATGTATGATCTGACTGGTGCATTTACCCTTACTAGGTCAAGGGATTAAAGCGTGCTCGTTCACTGATGCAGCGCTTCGAACTGCACCTCATACCATGGCCTCGCGTGAGGCTCTTGCCACACAGCGCCGTGAGGAAAGAAAGCTAGCAACATTTGACTTTGGAACAGAGTCCGGCGAGTGGGATTTCAATGCAAAAATCCAACAGAAAACTCTGGTGTACTTTTTTTCGTTGATGATATCTGGCTGTAGGGCAGCGCCTGGGCCTCCAACCATCCGACACGGGGAAGAGAAGCAATTGTACGATAGCTGGTGCGCACAGCTAGAAGAGGCGAGGCGGGGACATTCTTGTAAGCCGTTGTGCGACGGCAGGCTGTTACTCTGTGCGGGCTCAAAGCCACATGTCCGGTAAGTATATTGAGAACCTCTTATGATCTTCAGCGCTAATTCTCTGTGGTCGCACTATAGCTGCGAATATCACAGCTATAGTCACGATCGCACCCACCTCTTTGATGCCAGTGTTAGCGATGAGCTATACGACCTGGACTACCTCCGTGCATTATTCAATAACGACCACGCCGCACTTAAGGACATCGAGGAGCGACTGGCCATATTTCACAACTTGGGTCCCCTTGCTCCGTGCACCTTTACAATGAACTGCTCAAGTGTCCGCGTACATTGCCGTTAGTTGTCCATTTTGTCACTTCTCAATGCGTGACTGACTTGATACACCAGCCTTTCCGCATCGTAACTCTCAGGGACGACTGGTCAAAGCTGCGATGATTCGGGTCAGTTGCGATGTTAAATATCAGGTCTACAGACCTGTTATATCGCAGAGGCCAAACTGTCCGCGACTTCTAGTACTCTCAACTGGAGAGCACACTCATGCCATCCCAGGGCTTTCACGGACCCCGCCCCAGATTGTCGACATAATTCTTGGACTACTTCGCAGCATGTCCGATGATATCTTTGATCTTACTACGCGACGATTCAATCGTCATCCGGTCGTTCTTGCTTTCCTTCGTGAGAGATTTCCCGACAACCCGACAGCATCGCTCCTAGATCTACACCCATCCCTCACCAACCAAGACCATATCCGGAACTGGATTGACCAAGTCGTTAAAGAGGCCTTTCCGAATGGAACAGACTGGGATGGTGCGAATAAAAGATTTTCTGCTTCACGCTGAACCTAACTTTGAAGCAGGGCTCCTCTGGATCAAGTATCAGCAAGATACAAACAGTGAAACCACCCCGTACATTCGCTACATGGCAGAGGTTTCTATCAAATCATCACCCCAGCGGATCTGCGTCTGCATGACGCCTGAAAGCAGTCGAGCGCTGCTTCATGCGACGTATATCCAGACCGACATTGCATTCAAACGAGTTACTGGCTACCTTGAATTTGAATTGACTGTGATGGACGATACAAATCCCACAAGCAGAATGAGTACGTTGTAATATTGCACGCCTTACCTCTTCATTTACTGATGCCCTATGGGATATCCTAGCTCGCATACTTTCCCGGATATTTGTGACAGAGGAATCGGCAGCGATGCACCAGCTCATATTTTCGAAGATTTCTGAAATTGTCAAGATTGACACAGGAGAGGAACTCAGATGGCGGCACATTCACGCGAAGACACTCAGCGATTTTCCAGGGATCTGCCTTGTCAGCGTTGATCAGCACCGGGGACAAGCCAAAGGTGTGTAATTGGAATTGTATTTATTTGGACCTCGTACCTTAGCCATGTTAGGCCTGGGTATGCACCTGCAGACGGTCGCAAGATCGATGCCGGTTAAACCAGATCTCCACGAAGCGCACAGAACAATTCAAGACCTCACCGAATACGACCATTTGAAGCGCATTCTACGACTATGCACTATCCATTTATCCCGCAATATCGAAAAGACGGGCACAACGAAGGAAGTGAAGTCCAAGATGAGAAGCTTAGTTTGCGCTGTCAATCCCCGTTGGGATCAGACCGTTGCCGAAATTCGCGCAGAGGGTGGGCTAAAAGCAAATAGTAAGTGCAATGTAATATCTCGGCTGACTGTGAGCTCACATTGAGACACGAATTACATCTTTCTAGACTGGGTAACAGACAAGGAAGATAGCAAGTTCGCATTTCCCGCAATGTGCTGGGAGAAGAGCTTTATTCCAAAGCCAATCTGGGACCGAGGCGAACGTACCACCAATGTATCGGAGTCGGGCCATGCTGACGTGAACCAAGAGGGAACAGGGTGCAGCCTTGTGGGTGGGTATATTCGAGGACTCAGGTTCGACGTGAGGAAGGAAAGAACCGCCGACATAGGTCTGTCGTATGGTGTACTTCCTAGCTATCACCTTCGAACAGAAGAGTCGCGCGCACGCAGGTGTGGTAGCAGGTATGCGCATCAGCTATGATCAAATTGGGAGCCAAGTTACACCATCATTGTTGTCCAAATGGGGCCAAAGTGGGACCATCAAAACACAAATGTTGTTGACCCAATTTGGGGTCACATAGGCAATGGCCTCATTTTCCAAATGGGCGTGGCCGTGGATCAGCCCATATGGGCAAATTTGCTTCCTAAGGTATCCTACCTTATCCTAGTATCCTACCCCTCTGAGTCGCTCTCTGTGATTCACACGTTCTCCCGTTCTCCACATACCTCCCGTTCTCCACATACGGATGGGTCCGCTATCTGCTAAGGCCGGTGTCGACAAGCAGGAGGGGTCGTCAATACGCAGAATATGCAAAGACAATACTTTGCGAAATGGGGGGTGGTCCGCCTGTTGAGTTTCACACCGTTCAAGATATTCCATGGGGAATTCCTGCTGAACTAGAGACGATGGTTCTGGTCATTCATGCAGCTTGGAAGAACCATGGTAGGCTATACTATATTGTATTTCACCCTCTGTACATGTAACTTCGTTCCTGTGATCACCCAGTCCAATTACAGTATTCCACTGTGAGTTTTGGCTCCTTGAAACGAACGCCTTGATAGGCGCTGTTTTAGCGCTAGTGTATCCAGAGTTTTTTGAGATGCAAATGAAAGTTCTTGGCAGCTGGGTAACGGAGTCGTGAAGACCAGGGGATCTGAGGTGCTGAAGGATGCTTTCCCTTGTTGGTCAACCCCGGTTTCTCAGTAAAGCCAACCGCCAGACACCGTTCCACCGTGATACCAAGGGAGGCAGATTGCTCTTCGATTTCCTTTCGAGGATCTACTCAGGGCGATATTTTCAACCGTATATTTGTGCTATCTAATATGCATAATAACGCCTTTTCAGACGATTCAACTTGCGACTCGCCGTTTCCGCGTCTCGGCCTACATAGGACTCGGGGTTCCTCTTCGGCCGGGTCACTGAAGATCCCGGATCTACTTACATGTGCCAGAAAGGTGATTACAAAGGCACCTGATTGCTCCATACGCTATGTAGTCCTAGCGGATCAGCTCAGCGGCTTGCCGCTGTGCCTCGGATTTGCCACTCCGGCCCCTTAGAAAACTGAGGTAAGATTGACATACAAGTCCCGTTGGATACCCACCTCACGACTGGGTGGTTTGCAGAGTGCCTCCGAGTCCCAGTGATTCGCGCTGGATTTGCGCAAGGACAGACGAGAAGTAACGAAGGTGGGATTGAAGATACATATGTACATAGTAGAAATAACATACATTAGAACCCGGACATCAATATACAACAAGAATGGTGAGATAGCGTAAAATTACATGACGACAACAGCGATTTGGAGAGCGAATTGGGATAGCGTTGGGATAACGAGAGAGGAATGAATGGTGGATAGCGATTTGGAGAGCGAATTGGGATAGCGTTGGGATAGCGTTGGGATAACGAGAAAGGAATGAATGGGTGGATACGGTGTTGCGTGAAAGGAGTCGGAGGAAAGGTACAAGGAGGAAGGGATGGGTCCATGGAAGAAGGAAAGGAAAATCCGCGATCGGGTGGAGGTCGTCGAATTTAGCGGCCAGCGTCGAGGCGAGAAGCGCGGGGAGTTGCAGCGTTGCGGGGTACAAACCCGAAGCGAGTTGCGAGGTTAATCAGGATGCTTGGAAAGGTGTTTCCATTCTGGCCAGCGGTGCCGCGGCGAACACGTCCTGGGTTGGTGGGAGGGGGTTGGGCGAAGCGTCGAAGGGCAAGTCGATTGGCCCATGCCAACGCAGCGGCAGGTCCGGAGGCTCGGATGAGGATGTGGGCACCGATACCGATCGCCGCTCCAGCGAGAAAGATCGCGACTTGCTGGGTGGAGGCGATGTCAACGATGTTGGGGAAGGGGGCGACGCGCTCGACGTTGTGCTCGATGGCTACCGCAGCGCGAGGTGGAACGCCGGGACCATCGTAAGACGACTCGGATATCGCACGGCCACTGAACCTAGAGCGATGTTCGCGTTAGGCGCAAATGGCAGTGGGATTTGGGGGGAGGAGGAGGAGGATGAGGAAGGGACGTACCGGACGCCCCGAAGTAAACCCGCCGACGCCTCAAACGTCACCTCGCTCCTAGTCCTGCCGGTGCTTCGGCCTTCAAAGTTCGAAAGGGCGGTGGAGCTATGAGAGGTTGGTGACGGGACATGAGGAACAAGAAAAAGAGTCGTAAATGAGGACGACTTACCGTGGAACGAGCCCAGAGATTGAGTTGCCCATCTTGATGAAGGCCGGAGGTGGTGTTGTGTTTTGAAGAGGATGGGTAGTATGAGGAGATGATGGTGGTAAAGAAGAGAGAGATAAAAAGGTGCAAGCGCTCGCGCCGCGATTTTATACACGGCGGCAGCACATATTCCCACGTGCTATGGGCACAACGACTGCAAACGAACACCTGAACCCAGAAGGGAGGGGTAGCAATAAGATCCCTCTTGCGCAGATTCACCGCGCCGACCCGAATCACCCTCGCTCGCCACGTCTGACGACGTCAAGACCCTCACGCTTGCTCACGCCCCTCGAACGAAATCGAGGATCGTTGCAAATGACGAACTGGCGCAACCGTTTAGAGCGCCGAGGTAGACCTATGAACAAGGTGAGCACGATACCGACGAGTCCGAATCGTCACTTACCTGGCTTTCTCGTCGTCGGAACCAGTCCCTTCACGCGGCCCCAACCCTCATCGTCGCGTGCAACGACGCGTACGCCCTGGAAATGCGCAAGGTGAGCACGACATGCGCACATCCTAGCCGCCACTCACCTCTCACATTCCAGCCCGGACCTACAGTCTCGTCGTCATCTCTCACAACGGCAAGAGCCCTCGAGCGCGCCTCACACCGACGGCACCATCCGCAACATCGGCAGGAAGGTGGGATCTGAAGAGAGCGGGACAGGTGAGTACGACATACTCATGCGCGAAACGGTGCTGACCTCTTTCGCCTCTTGCGCAGATCACCGCGCCGACTCCGAATCAGCCTCGTTCGCCACGTCTGACGACGTCAAACCCTTCGCATCCTTCGCACGGGCTTTCAAGTCGACGTGCACGAGCCCAACGGCTGCAACACACCCGGCACCGACGAGTAGAGGTGACGACGGGCGCAAGCCACGCCGTCCAGAGCAACGAGATAGATCTGGGTTATCAGAGGTAAGCACAATACACATCAGCTCGAAATACCACTTACCTGGCCCCCGTCGTCAGAATCAACCCTCCTGCGCCCGCACCGTCACCCCAAGACCTTCCAGACCGTCGTCCTCGCGTCCAACGACTTGCGCCCATGCACGTCGAATACTTCGCCGCCGAAACGAGCATGTCAGCATGCAGCGCACACCCTCGAACATCGAAACACGGACCTCCCATCGTCAAGAATGGACGGACGTCGGGTTGGGGCCGCGACGACAAGGCCTTGGTGCCTGCAGCGCTGGGAGGAACGAAGCGATGTGAGCATCGTATGTTGCGTAGGACAGGATTCGTACTCACCTTTCGTCATATCAGCCGCACAGACCTCGCTCCCCATTGCCCTCGACGATCAGCCCACACCCTCGGCATCCTCGCCCTCGCTTCCCGGCCCTTTGGCATCAAGCTCGATAGCCCTGTGCGTGAGTGATGTGTTGCGCGCGAACCGTCGGGATCGAGGGGTTCCCGCTGACCTCCTCCTCCCCCTCTTCAGCGGCAGCCGACGCAGTGGGGGAAGGAAGCCCAGGAAGCTTCAACGCAGGCAAAGAAGTGGCAACGTCCGCATCGAAAGGATCTTCCCCTTGCACATCGACCGCAACAGGGTAAGGCCCAATCACAATCGACGCACTCCTCTTCCTCTTCCTCTTACTGCACTCCAACTCCGGGGCAGACACAACCCGCTTCGCAGGCGGAGGCGGAGTCCTAAGCTCCGAAGTCGACGCAACAGCGCCCACCACATCCGGGGTTGCACTCGCATGCTCCAACTTCCTCCTCCGACTCGCATTAGCAGTCCCCACAGGCGGCAAAAGCACAGCATCCATAACCAACATCCTCTTCCTCTTCTTCACGACAATCATCTCCACATCCTCCTCGCCCTCCCCAGCCTGCTGCCCACCCCCCACCTCAACACTCGGGAACGGAATCAACGCATCCCCAATCCACCTCTCATCATCCGAACTCGTGCTTCCCCCACTCCCCTTACTACAATTGCTCGCCAGCTCTCAGCCGGCGAAGCGTCCCTCCTAACTCCACTCTTCTTCGCCCCCATCCTCTCCTTCATCTTCCTCCCCCTCTTCTTCCCCTCCTCACTCCCACCCTGCACAGCAGCAGCAGCCCCCGCACTCGCAGTCACAATCCGCTCCGCCACACTCACAACCTCTCACCCTCTCCTCCCCATCCCTCGCACCCTCATCCACCGCCGAAACCCTCCTCCCCTTCGACGGACTTTCCATCACGTCCAACCCAGGCGCCAACCCCACCCCAAGCCCCCTCGCCGACCCACTCCGCGCTCAAATTCGTCGAGCTCGTCCTCCTCCTCCTCCTTACAGGACTAACGGGCGACACCAAAGGAAGCGGGAACGGTGCCGAGCTATCCACGCTCTCGTAGTCCACTCGACGACGTTCTTCGGGTTCACGAGGCACGCGAACAATGAAGCGGTTTTCCCGCGAGCTGCTCCTTCGACGCAACAGCCTCGACAGTCGAGCACAGCGCCTTGACAACCTTAAAACTTCAACTCGTGCTTGGTATGCTTCCCGAGCGACGCAACCGAGGATGAGGAAGACGCGTCGGACGATGGGAACGGAATCTTGCTGGTACCCAGGATGCCCACAAGCACCTCTATAACCTTCTCTATAAAGTCCGCCTCCGACGCCGCATCCCCAGACTCCTCCAACCACGATCGTCTCCCAAGCTCTGAGCAAATCCTCCGGAATCTCGGCCTGCTCATCAACCTGAAGCGTAGTAGTAATGCTCCTCCAAAGCTTACACACCCTCGTCCACACCCACTCCTTGCGCAGCTCAGCCCTCGTCAACGGCCTAACATCGCTAATTCTGAGCAAGCCGTCGAACAGCGGTCAGACAGCGGCCATACTGCTGTTAGCCACGTTCGCCCCCGCCGCCAAATCTACAGCGAGAAGTCCAGTCGTCGGGTGCGATGAGAACAAGCCACGGGCCAAGATGCGATGCGTCGGCTGAGGAGGGAAGGCAGACTTGCGTCATTGACCGACTCGGCGTTTCCACCAAACACCATGGACCAGAATGGTAAGACCGCGCCTCAGATTTTCTGCACCGCGCGCTTGGCACTCTCCCCGCTCTCCCCGTCGATCTTCTCGTCCTCCCCGTCGTCCTCCAGCGTGAGCCCTCTAATCGACGTGTTCTTATTCGAGGCAAGCTTGAGGATGCCGAGGAGCGACGTGCACGCTTTCTTCGATGTGCAAATTCGCGAGCCAAAGTGCGCAAACCAGTCAACCTTTTCCTTGGCCAACCAACCGCTTCATGGTAAATGCCCGGGCAATCATCTGCTCCTTGCACTCCCGTGATGGAAGTCTAATGTACTCGTTGTATCGGTCACGTTTAGCCTTGTGTTGGCCAGCCGTCGCACGCTTAGCTTTGTCTGCTGAATCGATCCGCCATAGTAAACTTTTGATCTTCCTCTAGGCTCAGGCTGCGGAGGAGGTTGCTCTCGGCTTCGTAAGCATTGGGGGGTGCGAGGTCGTAGTTGGAGAGTTGCCAGAACGTCAAGTAGAAGGCGGGACTGGGGAAAATGTTGGAAAGGGTCCTAAAAGAACGACTACACGACGCACCCTATGACTTTGATTGCATTAGTAGGCGCAATCTTCCTCGCAGCATCAAACAATTCCTCCAGCGGGTGCCAGAGCAGTCGGCTCCCGCTTTGCAGTCAAGGCAGCCTTCAGTCCCTTCTCAGCCTCCTCATTCGCACTCCGTTCCTCCTGGTTTTTGAGCTCCACTGCTTTTCCTGATACCAGCCATCTTCCAAATCAGCTCCTTCAGAGTGGTGATATCCGATGTAACATCAGCATGCAACCGATGCACCACATACTTGAGGACAGGCTTCAAGTCGGTGTTGTATCGGCGGAAGAGCATCCCTGTGAAGCCAGCCAAACCTAGAAAGATGTCAGCTGATTTGATATTCAAGCCAGTGATTTACGAACTTTGCAGCCAGTCGGCGATGTTAACACCGTATGTCTTCAAGCGACGCTTTCTATCATCCGAAAGAGTGTCCAGAATCACGAGAACCAGACCATCAAAGCCCATATTGGTGACATATCGCAGAGCTTGAACAATGACCGAGGCGAGGTTTTCATAGGCCATAACTTGGTTCACGACATTGGTGAATAAGATCATGGGGTTGCTGGGCGCAAGCTTGCCAACTGCGCCAGATAGGGAGTCGATTGTCTGGTGAGAAAGACGTCGCAGTATGTCCTTGGACTTTCTCAGCCTGCACTTGAAGAACCCTGGGCTCTGGGTTCTCCATATACATCGTCGCCTTTGTCGAAGTGGGCATCTCCGAAAGAGCCCATCTGGTCTTCGAGAGAACCTAAGCGAGATGAGCAACCAATCACGACGAATGTAGGGTGTGCGTACCCTCAGGCGAAACAGACGCCAGGTTACACTGCAATGCCCGGCATCCGTTAGCACACATACTTCGTGCCTACTCGCTCAGTCTTGACCAAGTCGATGTCCCCACTCGATCTACCGCTCATTCGCGCAAGTTCCTGATAACAACTTGAATTGGTACAGGCGGTCTTCAACTTCAGTCGTTTCTCCACCTTTTTGACGGGACATATCGAAGAGAGGCTGAATCGAAAATCGAAATGCAGCAACTCAGACGACTTTAGGGTACGGGGGGTGGAGGTACGAGGAGAAGCTGCGTGGAGAATATGGAGAATACAGGCCACAACGGAATCACACAGCCACACACTGGTAGCAAAGATGATCCCAAGTTAACCTCGAACTTCGAGACTACTTTCCACTCTCTGAAGGGTCATTCGAATCTGCTATCTACCTCATATCCTGGACATAAATGGAAATCGCTCCTGCGCTTGGACGCGTTCAAGATGTAAACGGGGAGACTTATTACTCCCCTAATAGTCTCATTGACGCCCACCTCCACCTGGAGCCCAAGCTCGACGGCATCACCAACCCTTTTACGCCCGGGGGCGCTATAGAATCCAGCATCCGATACAAAGATCTCGTCCACCCTCGCCCTTGGTCGATGGCGTTTGGCTGGATCGCTTTCATTCCCGTCAACCCTTGGTATCTTTCTCGCCCAGGACCCTTCCTCTCCGTCTTGTCGACGCTGCCTCCGGTCCTGCACTTCTCTGATAATAGTCGGAGGTCGCACGGGTACAGCCTTCCGAACGAAAATGACTGGAATAAGTTGGAGAGGGAGCTGTACGACGCAGTAACGGTGCTACGTGGAAAGTACCATCTCCCGTGTGTCCTCCCTTTCCTTCCCAACGCTGTAGGATATAACGAGATGTACAGCTCAAAGAAAGTCCTCAAATCTCAAGTGCTTAAGGCACGCGAATGGTTCCTAGTCTGGCTCGCGGCGCTCTCATTCTTGATAGCGGCTGCTAAGACGCCATTCGACCCGACCGAGAGGAAGGGTAAAGGGTATCCGGAATGGCGTAGCGTATTGGAATCGTCCGGACTCAAGCCTTCATGGATCGACGACCTTCTCTCATCCCCCGTGTGCGATCATCGGCCGGAGAATCGGCGTGTAGGTTGCATCCTCGACCTCCTCAATCCCGTGCCAGGCCAACCGAGACTTCAATGGTTCATCGACAACGGTATACCTGTGTGGTATCGCTGGGGTCCCAAAGAGAAGGCTGCAGCCGTGGATGACAAGTATGTCGCAAGCTTTTGCCCACCTGGCATCCTAGTTGATTCGCAGTTGCTGGCTCCGCTCCCGCCCCCGAACTCTGAATTGCCCACGGCTCCGGCTCCACATCCAGAACCCACTTGGGTTGCATTCTTCCGAGAAAGGGAGGAGAAGCACAAGAAAATACTGGAGAAGGAAACGCCAGTGGCTCGCCAGCGCCGAGAGAATCGATTACGGGATCCTCCTACCACGTCTGCGCCGGTCTTCGAATGGTGGCCGTCTGAAAGCGACCCTTCCAAATACGAGCGGATCCCAGTTTCAGCCAAATGGAGGGCAGATACGTTGCTAAGCTATGGCACGAAGCAAGCGCGATATGATCCTTTCTACAACGAATGGGATTGTTGCGACCAATTCGGAGACGATGATCCAGACAGCGACGAGGAAGACGATGACATTCGACCTCCGACGCATCTGGACATGCAACCGGTTGGCCCAAAATCGCCCAATGTCGACGGAGAGACGATGCCCCCCATTAACAACTCGGAGCCCCCAGTCCTCGACATCAATCCAAAACCTCTACCACCTGACCTCGAGGCGACATTGACGCAAACCGAACCCCATTCCCTTCCTCCGACAGTCTCATATCAAGAAGTTGATCGTCCAAGCGATCTATTCATCGATGCCGAAACATACTCGAGGATGACATGCGATCTCTCGCTGCAGACTGAAGAAAGCTTTGGACCGTTTTACGGTTATTGCCACCCCCTCCCTGGCGCAGCCATTCCGGTTTACGAGAGGACATCCCGCGGGAAAGATCTCATTATCAGGCTATTGGGATACGGGGGTGCTATCGACCCGGAAGCGCATTGGTTCACGACAGCTCATTACCAGTCTGTCCAGCACTTCTTCAATTCTATCTCCAGCAGTCAACCAACTTGGCCGGGTACCTGGGATCTTCGAGACGACTGCACCACTCCTGTGCGACTATCCCCTCGATTCACACTGATTCGCAAGGTCCCGCTTCCACAGGCATCGAAAACGGATGCATATGATCAGATTTCCCAGTACTTCATTTTCGATGACCCCGACAACATCCATTCTTGGAGGTTTGGCGTTCCCCTTGCAGCCTCGGCGCTAATCGTTTGCCGTTTATCCCAATCTTGCACCAACGAGGATCTGGCTTTCTACTTCGCTCAACGAGGTATCGGGTTTCGCACCTTCTTTCCAGTCACTTCACCTCAGAGGCCACTCAGCGCGCCCCTGCTTCTGGAGATACCTCAAAGGAAGTTTGATCATGTCTTCTCGAAGCAAGATTATGATAGCTACATTCATCAGAGGACTATCCTCCTAGGCCGATCAAACATGCAGGCCGCTCTCAAGCGTGGCGGAATCGTCTGGCGGCTAGCGCTTTCGACCTTGGGACTGTCAAATATAACCCAGGCCCCTTCCCATTCAAACGCAGTTCATACTATTCGCCTGCCGGGCGCAGGATACGCAGACGATGCGCTGACAACAATTGAGATGGATCTTGTTTGTGGAGTATACGAATGTGTGTCAGGTGAGTCACCTCCTCATTGATATATTTTTCTTTGAACTTAATCGACGCTAGGCGATGGAAAGCAGCGGGCACTGAAGTCCTGGTGGCCGTCAGCAAGGTTTTACGAGAAGGAGGAATGCGGGGAGAACTACGGGCACTGGACTGGTCGTCGCGAAGCCTGGTACTCCAAGCGACTCCGAGACATCGAAAAGGGCAAGAGCTGTACTCAACCTATGACCTACACGGCGTGGAAGAGTTCGCAGCACGGGCCTAGTGCCATTCGCCAATTTCACTCGCACATCGAACGTTCCTCAGCTCAGCTTCTTGATGGTAACCTCTAGCACCTCATTACGAGTCCCTTGGACATTAACTTCTCAAGTAGTGCGCTATTCATCCATGTATTATACTCTACACTTCTGACTCAATCATCGAAACCCTGAATCACATTGACAACCACTTTGAATCGCGACACACTGTTTTATAATTAGGGTGATGGTCTCCTAACAAGCAAACTTCGGCCTACGATGATCTTGGTTCGAGGATTCAGCATAAACGCGTGTCTGCGTGAAAAAGTGAGCATATCAGCCACTTTTGTTGCTAAAAATGCCTTACCTCGCATTTATTCTCTCGGTTTGGGTGTTCATGCCGCGTTGGGCGCATCTACAAGAGCACGGCTTGCCCTCTTGCTCAGTGAGCACGATTACGTCGACAGCCGAATTGCTGATGTGCATATGTAAGCAGCATCAAGACGGCGGTTTGGGCGGGCCGAATTTGCCATTGACGCGGCGTTTCCCCATCCCTCTCAGTCGTCCCCATCTCCCCACCCTCCCTTATCAATTCCTATCCTGCCATGAGTCTCAGCAGATCTTTGGGAAAGAAGGCCGTCATTCTAGACCGATCGGTCGTCATTTCCGACCTTGTCCAGGTCAAACCTTCGAAAGGCAGCGGCCCCAAGTACAAGATGGTGCCGGTCCCAAACTTGAAACCCACCTTCGAACCGCCAGGAGGTGGACTGGCACCATCGACGATTAATGAAAGCCAGGATGACGTTGCTCCAGATTACGCCGATGAATGGGGCGGTAACAGCGACTTTGGGCACTATGGCGACAACGAAGAAGACGGATACGACAGCAGCGACGAAGAAGAAAACCCCGCCTATAAAGATGATTTGCTCAAACGGCACCCTGGCTCCGAGGCCAACCAGGGAAAGGTTGGCTCCCGTCTCCTCTTTCTTATTTATGCATTAACTGAATAATGGCTTGTAGACGACGCATGAGTATATGCGTGAATGGCACGATGGTCGATGCTCTGAATACTTATACGCCATCCTTGAGTCTGAGGGCCGGCGAGTGTCCATCTGCACCCGCTGTAGATCTTCGGAGGGTGTTGTACGCTGCTTAGACTGTGCATCTAGGCCATTGCTCTGCCGTCTATGCGCTCGTACTGAGCATAGGGAGAACCCTCTCCATCGCATCGAAATTTGGACGGGTACGATCTGGCAAAAGTCGTGGCTTTGGCAGACGGGGTCTATAATGTGTCTTGGGCACGATGGTGACGCTTGCCCAGAGTACAAGGAATCCAGGTTTGCATTAGAGGAGCAAATCCTTATCCTCACTGCCCAAACTCAACCCACGGGGGAAGAGTTCAAGGACGACCTCTCCTATGGCGCTCGACCGCCGAAGGGTACACTTGGAGATGGGCTTGTGATGACTATCGTCCACGTCAACGGCATCCACAGAGTCCCCATACACGCATGCAAGTGCCCTGGAGCTGACAGCAAGGATATACAGCTATTGAAGGCCGGTCTCTTTCCAGCGACTGAAAAAAATACCAAGACCGTGTTCACGTTTGCGCTTCTCGAGCACTTCCATTTAATGAAGGTGCGACCGAACGTTCTTTAAGCGACGAAGCCCTCCTCTCAATCATGTCACACTACCCCCTCAGGTTGCCGCCCATGTATCTATAGAGCGGTACTGTGATATACTACAGCGTACGACGAATTCTATCTTTCCGACGTCCATTCCGGTGTGTTTTCGCAGTGTCTCTCCACCTCTCGTGCTAGTGGCTTAAGGTGAGAGCGCAGGATCCCAGTCGTCTTCTCGCTCGAGTCTGGCAGCAGTACAACTACCTCATTTCCATGAAGCACAAGGGATTCGGCGTTACTCCTTCGAAAACGAGGCCTGGGAAGGGAGAACTGGCCCTCTGGTGTGCCGTCTGCCCCCAGCCTGAGATCAACCTCCCAAAAGATTACAAAAAGTCTGGGAATCTGTAAGGAACTATTAGCCCCTACAGATGCGACAGACTTCTGACATGGAGCTATAGATGGCGCTTTTGGCGGTTCTTGACAGGAGACGGGAATTTTGTTCTAGACCATCAGGAGCGAGAACACTACGAAGAGATTTTGCGACTGATGGAAGGCCTTGCCTTCATAACGGAGAAAACGCGTTACGACGAAGCCGTCAAGAGTATAAGAGAAGAATTAGAAGTGCGTTATGTATGGTCTCTCTACTGAACATTGTAAGCTCATGGAATGCGCCAGGAACTAACTTGTTCTGAGCTTAAAAGTGTTATAGACAAAAACAAAGAGAAGCCAGGGTTTGACTCGACCGGCTTATTCGGCTCTGCCTGTGCGCGCCATGGATGCTGGTGCCCCTGTGGCGTGGTGGACATGCAGAAGGGAGAACGGTATGCCTCAACCAATTCGCACCCGAAGCATTCAGCTTACCCTCCGAAAGGCAAGTCAACGCGGACTATGCTCTGTGTCAGGCGTTGGAGACGACGGCTGCAAAGGATATGGAAGGAACCCTTTTTGCTTACGACGTTGGGTGTCAATATTGCGTTCACTTCTGGGACCGTGTTGCCAGGACTAAATATCTCGACGTCGACGAGAACGTGTCCATTGTCTTTCTCGTGGGTCTATTTCATGTCCATGGCCACCAAGAAGAGTGCCTCGCCCGCTTTGCGCCTACCTTCCGTCCTGGCGCTGCTATAATTAGTGGGGAAATCATGGAGTCGCTCTGGTCGATTCTCAACGGAGCAGCCAACTCGACGAGGTCTATGACTTGGGCACATCGAGCCGACACTCTGGACGCGTGCATGCAGGACATGAACTGGAATAAGCTGTTGGGAATGGGTACGTCTTCTCCTTATTCAGAACACCGTCGCCTCAATCTCCTCCTCCCATACTAGTTAAGACTCTCAATGAGCAATGCACGAAGGCCGAAAAAAACTTGAAGGACGCATCCGGTGCGTTTGACCGCTTGGACAGCGCCGTGTCACCCGAGCAGAGAGATACATGGGCCCAACAGATGATGGATGCAGATGAAGCCAGAACAGCCAACCCAAGTAAGCCTGTCGCCATGGACGTATTCATGCCTCACAAGAAGAAAGGTATGTTCTGTGACCTGAATGCCCGCTTCGGGGACCTGTGGTTAACGATGCCTCACAAAAAGCGGAGGCCCGAGGCGCCGTCCAAGCGCGACTGATGAAGAATGAAAGAAAGGACAAGGGGGTTGTGGGTGTGGCTACCTGGGTGGCATCTGCAATAGAGATTCAAGAAACACAGTATGTTAGAGGCAGCATTCTGGTGAAGTCGCATTCGGTCTAACGGTGGCGCTTTGCACAGGCTTCAGACGCGAGCACTAGCTCGAAAATGCGCTGCCTCGGCGAAGGCAGCAAAATCAAGGAAGAGGTCGAAGAAGGCTACTAAGGAAGAGATGCAGCTCGAGCAGAAGCGAGAGGCGATTGCCTTGCGCCTAAATACCCTATACGAGGGATCGAAGAAGATTTGGAGAGGCCATCGGCTGGAATCCATGCAGCGAAAAGGTTTCGTTGAACGCGACCTCTGTGTCTGCGAACTAGATGGTGAATGCTCTTGCGCCGATTCCGACGCAGCCTGGCTCCCCAATCCTAAGGGCGATGTTGAGGAAGAGATTGTCCCCCTTCCGTCTAGCTTCGATTCCCTCCCTCGTGGAGGGGAGGCTGCTGCGCTGACGGAAATAGAATTGCGGGTCGCTCAGGCGAACGAGGCCCTCGAATCGCTTAGAAGTGACATTTCCCAAAAGTCTCACCTCTATCGCGAGAAGAAGACACTTGCTTCCGGTCAGCGTGGCAAGACAAGAAGCTACGACGCCATCAACAAGGTAGAACAGTCGATGAGGCACCATGCCAAGCGCTACGACCAGGCTATCTGGGCACTGCAACGGCTGAATGCCTTGGAGAAATACCCATTGTTCAAGCCACTCACCAGAAAGGATCTTAAGGCCATCTCTTCTGTTTACGATCCTAATGCCCCCGCTCAGAGCAACGTTGAACTCTCTTGGATTTGGACCACCAACATAGCACCAGGTGAAACTGTGGATACCGTCGCAGCGGAACGTGCGTAGATCTCACGTTGTATAAATATAAATATTGATTATGCTCACTTTTATGGTCTAGTATATCGTGTTAGTTGGATTCGCGCTCGTTCCCGGCGGGACCGTTGGGCAGAGGAAGAAATCATGGTCAAATCCGAAATGGAATGGTTTTGCCGGTATTGTCAGACCATGAAGAAACAAACAGACGAGTGGGCGGATGAAGCTGAAACTTTCAGCTTGGGCCATAAGGCCTACGCTCTTCGACAGGGGGAGATGTGGCGAAGGATTGGGAAGAACGCCGCGGAGAGCTTCTTAACCAATTCCAAGGTTAAGGTTAATCTTATCGGTTAGATACAAAGATCTGTAGAGCGCCATCAATAGTAGTGCGCCGTCGCTTATTGCATCTTCCACTCTTTACTCCCACTATGAAGGAGCTTCACCTCCTTACGGCGGAAGACTTTCAGACTCTAGTCAATCTGACCTCAAGCCGGGTTCGTGCGGCAGCATATGTCTATGCATCCAAAATGCTCTCCTCCCCGAATGAGGAGAAAGAGACATTTAGGCGTTACCTGGAAGAAGAATTGGTGAGTCAGGTCCAGCTACAGGAATTCGGGCCTAAAACAAGCAGGTAGCTCTCAGGTTCTCAGATATACGGGATAGGCATGAACTTATATCCCCAGAGACTCCGGGGGGGGGCCGCACAAATGAGACTTATTCGCCTACTTGTCGAGGACCGTCTGGAAGACTTCGATGCTGTGATGAGCGTGGTGTTTTCTAGGGATGATGAAGACCCAGTATTGCGCCATTTTGTGGGCGATTGGTGGTCCAACTTCCAGTCCACCCCACGAGGCGCTGGCGAATTGTCACTCAGCCCATCCGTCTTACTCGAGCACTGGAAGGTCCAACGCAAAAGTCTCCACCAGCCTCTCCCGCTACTTATCGAATCCTACGAGAGCCTTCAGATCAGTAGACTTATCCATGGAGAGCTTGACGAAGCCGAACAGATGGCCAAGGCCCTTAGAGAAGAACTATTCGATCAAACGAACTTGACGGTCGAATATCTTTCCACAATCATGAAAAGCCAATGTCGCGTCGATTCCCTCATCGAAGAATTGGAAGTATTGGAGAAGCAGGCATTGGATGAGAAGGAGGCTCAGGGGATAGAGGCTGCTCGGGAGGGTGCTCGTGATGATGGGGACAAGGCTGGTCGGAAGGGTGCTTGTGGTGATTGAGATCGATCGTGCTCTATCCAAACCAGTGGCTCCGGTGGCATGGCTACGAATCAAGTTATTTCAAAGACCATCTATAGTTAATGTATAATATCTCGATTCCACCGACAGATTCAGTTTCGAATTTCGAATCTCGGTCCTCAGAATATTGGGTAACCATAACCCAGCCGCATCACTGGCTCTTTGGTTGGCCGCGCCCATCTGCTTGCCGTCTGCCTTCTACCACATTGGTACAAATGCCATCGCTCGGTCGTGGCAATAAAGGTTCCCGTGGCTCCGTTCCTCCTCTCAGGCAGCACTCCCCAATCGATATTGACTCCGACAGTGACTCGGGCAAGCTGACTTACAGCCTCGAAGACTCATTGGAACTATCAACCCCGGATCGAGTGCTCCTGGCCCCAGACGATCTTCCCGTTCCACAATTCCTCGAATTCAAGCTACCCGAATGGCTTTCCCAATCAAAGGACTGTCCCTGCTCTCTTCGAACCAGCCCAGACGAGCCAAACGCCGATCTGGTGAACGTTCAACTTTTGAATCGCCCACTGCACCCCGAAGCCTGTATTAACCGACTTCTGCAAGTCTACGAGGACAACTGGGGGAAAGGACACCGATCAGTAATTGACGACCATTTTGAAACGGAACGCCTGCCTCCACGAATAATTATACTTTGGAAGGAGCTCAATCGTTTGAAGAAGGGTCAAAACTTATGGGGAACGGCTTGGAAATGGTGTCAGAGGATGGCTAAAAGGACGAGGACGAAGAAAGATATGGCGGCGGTTATAGATGTCCTCAACACCCTTCCTTGGAACCTACCGACGGATGTCGATAAAGGATACGTAACGAATTTGAATCTGTCCCGTTTCCTGGGTACGGCTTTTCTGACGGATGGCGATCTCCTGTTCATGACGGCCGCCATCGCGGAACGCCTTCCTCAAGGTTCATTTGCTTCATCTCAGGTCCTTGGCACCTACTTCCCACAGTTACTCGACAAAGGCTCAAGTACTCGATACCTTAAAAAGGTCTTCGACGCAAAACGCGCAAAGAAGCTATACTTTCCACTCAATGTCAACGGAAACCACTGGATTGCAGTCAAAGTCGACTTTGTGGAGAAGACTATATCGTACGGTGTGTGATCAATGCCTTGAGGCCCTTTCGGACGGCTGAAGTTTATTCAGGTGATTCTCTGCCTGATGGATTCAAAGTGCCTAAGGACTTTGAGAAGGCTCTCCAAGACTCGTTGAAGTCGACGCTAGGGCTGACCAAGTTCAAGTCCACCGGGAACACTCTCGTTCACGGAGTCCAGGAGGACGGATACTCCTGCGGTCTAGTCACAGCCAACACGATCGAACACGAACTCTTTCAAGACGCTCTATGGACACCGAACGATGCAGTTCGCCACCGCTTATCGTGGTTCATGCGGCTCAAAGACCGTTGGAGGGCTGTGGCTTCTAAATCTGGTGGTCACCCTTCTGATGTGTCAAGGACCGAGCCTCTGGATTGCTCTGAGGACGGTGGAAGCTCCAGAGCCTCCAGCCCTCCACCCAACCTCACTCTGCCCATGGATGATGAAGGCTTCAGAAACCTCCCGGCTTCACTCTTCGACAGAGCGAGGGTGGATGGGCAGAATCCCGCCGAAGCCGACGAACGATTAGAAACAGCTCCCTACCTATATAATCTTCCGAAGAGTGCGCCTTGGCTGCTGAGTAGCCTATCATCGACAGATTGGCTTGCCCTTCCCCATTATATTCATACTCGACACACGGCGTTTGTCCAGCACATCCGAAGGGACCTCCGTTCGTCGCCTGTATCTCAAAGGTACCTGGACCTCTTCAAGGCGGAGATGGTACGCAACGTTTCACCTTGTCCTCACTTAATTTTAACGAGCGTTCTACATAGGCGGTTACCTTTACCCTTCAAGGCATCAGCGTTGCTCTCAGTGAGGCCGAGCAAATCTGGCCCTCATCAGCGAAGTTCATGTTGTACCCGTCCTATTCGGCCGAGGAATTGGGGGAACTCTTACGTTCGGAATGTTGGTCAGGGGCTGAACTGGACGCACGTTTTGACATACGTGAATGGTGGCGCGATATGTCCTTGCCTTCTGTACAGTCGGTCATCACTGACTTTATGGGGGCCTTGGATAGGGCCATTGGGAATTCCCTTGACATAACGGCAGTAGGAAGCACCAGTCGATTCGCTCAGCATCTGGATAAAAGACAGCAGCTTCTGTCTCGCGATGCGAAGGCAGCGGAAAACATGGGATTAGTCCTATCGAAGGGCCTGAGAGTGGTATCTGCTGCTCTTGACACATATGATAGTCTTTGTGGGTTCCGGGACAATGCTGGTAATGGAGGTCAGTCAAACCCCCTGGGTTCTCCCATCCAGTTGGTCTCGTCTCAGGGCCCGAGTTGAAGGCGTTGCATCTACTATGGAAGGAATCGATACGGACTACCGTGGATTTACTGCAATGTATATCCCTACTATATTATCCATATGTCCCCATTTCATTTGCGCATGTTTGCTCGTAACCAGTAGGACCTCTCGATACCGCTTTCCGCTTTTCTTCGTTTCCCTTTATATTGACCCTCTCTCTTAGTCCTCAATCGCGATTCTCTGACTATTGCGCCCATATTACTAGTCACTTTCCTGTTTCATCTCCTTCACCGCAGCCTGTTCTGCCCCGATATCCTGATCCTTGCCTACGCGATTGGTCTGTGCGGCAGTGACGCTCAAATATTTCCATGTAAGATTAAGCAGGCTCTATTTTCGAGGGCCGTTGATACGCACTGTAACCTCGGATATCTCATCCCGGAGCGGAGCCCGGACATCTTGTATACCTTCTCCACAATGAATCCAACTATGTTCTTTCACAATTAGCCGATCGGCCGTAGCTTGGCAGGTGGCGAACCAAGCCATCCCCGGGCGCCTATTCCACGGCCGTAGGTCGGATCAATGGGAGCACGGCCGTAGCACGGATCATCGCGGTCGTAGCTCGGATCATGAGAACACCGCCGTACACCATGGTTTGGATGAGCTCGAGGAGAGGACGGTCCCATAGATTGATTGCATTTTAAAATCAAGTCAATGTCTCCCACTTACCTGGGTAGTTCCAGTAACAAGGAAAGTCTCCCAGCGGTCCGATTGATCACCATGCGCGTGACAGTGCCAGAAATAAGATGATAGTAAGTAGAATAAACAATGCATATACATGTTTAAATGTCTTCAAGCCAACAAAGCCTTCTTCCCCAGAGCCCGATGAAACTTACACAATGAATGTTCAAGAACAATAATGTTGAAGCCTATCTCCGCCTGCTCGCTCTCAGAAAACTTGGACATGAAGAAGTCGTTGACTTCTTCTAGTGCGCCTGCCACCGATGCAATCTTCTCCTCCTTCTTTCCCTTTAGAGGCTTCACCAATAGGCCCAAGTCCACCAATCCCAATATGCCCCCGCTGCTAAGCTCAACCATAACTGCGGCCATCTCCTGAATGCTAGGCATGTCACAAACCCCCGCATATGCCAAGTCGCCGACCAAAGCAAAGCCTCCAAGTTTTCCCAACTGCGGAAAAATAACCTCCTTGTCCAACCTTGGTCTAAAGAACTGGAGCATACGCTCGAAGGTGGGGCGGGGCTCCGTGGAGACAAACCCTTCCCAGTTGCGCTCAGAGAGAGAAGTCCAATGTGTGCGAGCGTGGTCAACCTTTCGATCCTGATTGGGCTGACCGTACGGCGTGATGCTGCAGAAGTACCGGTCAGACTTCGACTTGATGCTGTTACTCGAATCAGCGATGACAGCTTGGACAGTCTCGATGAAGTCGTCCCATGACTCGAAGAGGATCTTCTGATCCTCGAAAAATCTGGTGCGATGAGTAACGCCGCGCCAGACAACGGCGCTGAAGATACCGGGAAGAGTGCGGATGGCAGCAGAGGTATATGGACCGGTGGGAGAAAGAGATCTCAACCGAGCGGGGGCCTTCTCTCGGATCGGGAGGTAGTACCCAGGTTCTTCGCGCAGGAGTTGGCCGAACTTGTCTTGGGTAGGGGAGAGGGGGTTCCTGACGTACCCCAAAGACATCCTCCACATGTAGGAGTACTTGGCCCAGGCAGCGCCGGCAAGCCCATCCAGCTCCACGTCGTCCGCCGCTAGTGTGCCGTTGTAAAGTTTACGGTACTGGAGATAGAGGGAGTTCTCGGTTGAGGATTCAAGGGATATAGGGTGAGTTGCAAGCTCGGCACGGAAGTCGGAGGACATGGACACGTTCTGGGCGGCATGGGGCCGGTTTCCTGAGACGACGTACTTGGACTTGAAGAACCGTGCCATCTTCCAAACATAGTCCATGGTCACAATCTCATCGCCCAATTCCTCCTGCAGAGCCGAGAGAAACCAAGCCAGCTTGCGGTTGTGGTCACGAGGATAGTGGAGCCAATCCGCCACGATATGAGAGACCGACTCGCAGATAGCGTTGTCCAAATCGGCGCCTGCCAGGAACTGTCTGGCTTTGCTGTTGACAAAGTCGACCTGGACGTTATCGCTAGCGCTGGTGAACATGAACTCCGAGGAGTTAAACGTGAAAGCTGGGCTGCGGGTGTGATAGAGATGGTGGAGTCGGTCGACTAACTTGCTGAGCCAATCCCCCTTCTCCGACAGCTTCATAGACTTCTTCGATAGAATTTCTCTCGTCAATTGGGGTAGCTCGACGTCAAGCCATTCCCAAACTCGAGTCCGGGCATCGAGGATAAGCTGCCTGTTGAACCGTCCCATCTGCTGCTGGTGGTCAAGGTAAACCTGGAGTGTGTCGATGCTTCGGAGGATCTCCGAGAGAGCGGCGGGTGCACCTTCGCAGTCGATGGATTCGAAGTTGAGAGCAAGGACAGCATCTCTACTGGCGTCGGTACTGACTTCCTTCGAAGACGCACGTAACTCTTCCTTCAGCTGCAAGAGCTCAAGCTCAAGGACTGGAGCTGTAGTTTGCTGGTTAAACGCAAACTTGTATTCGACTGAAGATTGTGATCAGTCACTTATTCCACATCAAACATGGAGTTCTCACCTTTCGGGGCTGCAGCCTTCTCCTTCCTCGTACTCTTCTCCTTCCTCATATTCTTCTCCTTCCTCGTACTCTTCTCCTCTGAATCCACCTCCCTGCCTTTGCCCTTTCCTGTAGATCGCGCTCGCTTGGAGCCAGGGGTTTCTAACACTTCCTGAGTTGCGGCCGTGCGCTTCTTAGCCTTTGCGCCACCTGCAAGTAGAGTACATCAGTGACGCTCACAAGAGTAATGGCTATCGCAACGTACCCAGACCCTGGACCGAATCCTGCCCACTCTCCTCCTCTGAATCCACCTCCCGACCCTCAACCGAATCCTGCCCACTCTCCTCCTCTGAATCCACCTCCCAACCCTCGACCGAATCCTGCCCACTCTCCTCCTCTGAATCCACCTCCCTTCCCTTGCCCTTTCTTGTAGATCGCACTCGCTTGGAGCTGGGGGCTTCCAACACCCCCTGAGTTGCCGCAGTGCGCTTCTTAGCCTTTGCGTCATCTGCAAGTATATCAGCAACGGACGCAACGGTAATGGCTATTGCCACGCACCTCGACCCTTGTTATCTCCCGTCCCTCCATGTCCAACAATACGAACATTGTCGGACGTTCCTGCAGTAGTCGACACTTCAGCCTCCGCTCCTGGCTGTTATCAGTTCTGAACAAGTCAAAGCGGGGCAAAGGCGTACCTAACTTCCGATTGACCGCCTTCCTAAGCTCCGGGTCTCTCATAAAGCGGGACGGGATAATACCAGCGGTTTTGGCGAGGTGTTCATTCCACGTGTTCTGCCGCCCAGTGTACCATTCCCGTATCTCGTCAGGTACTGGGCCATCCACGACTGTCGGAGGCGCCTCGTTCCATGGGGGCACTGCGCGGGTCACGCCGGCTTCATCGCGGTACTCGAATGAGTCGATAAACTTCGGGGGCTTGACAGTGTACCCAACGTCAGAGTGAATCTGGTTAACGTAGTACCGGCACATGTTATAGAGCGAGCGGCTATGAAACTCGGCCTCTGATTGACGGTCCATATAGAGGTGGGCATCGCTGAAGAATGTAGCAGGCCCAGGCTCCGACGAAGGTTTCGGAACAAAACTACATGTATTATTAGTCTAGTTCAATGCTTACATCTTCGTCTAAATACACGCACTCTAAGTCCCTCATCTCAGGCGTTAAAAAAACAGGGCCGTAGGAATCCGTAGCAATCCTGTACCGGGTCGTCCGGGGGTTCATCATTCCCGCTGGAGGATACGAAACGATTGCAACGCGAACGGCATCGGGCGGGATTGCAGCGCCGGGTGGAGGGAAGGGACCTGAGCCTCCATGCTTCCGGTTTCCTTGAAAGTTCAGGCCTCGGAAATTCTTAAGTTGAACGTACACGCCGAAAGGGAGGAGATGGAAGTAGCCGGGGTCGTAGTCGGGAGGGAGTTGCGAGTTGGTGATCATGTTCGTATAGTGGCCCGGGGAGTCGCCTTCGTCGAAGTGGGCATCTCCGAAAGAGCCCATCTGGTCTGCGAGAGAACCTAAGCGAGATGAGAAACCAATCGCAACGAATGTAGGGTGTGCGTACCCTCAGGCGAAACAGACGCCAGGTTACACTGCAAGGACTGGTATGCCCAGTTCTCCCTTACCCCAATGCGGGGCAACCCGAGCATCTCGGCTCGCATCCGAATGGGCTCTTGAACTGCCAAAGGTGCGTGCGACATATTCGCAACGGCAATTGGGGCGGCCGCCTATGGCGAGAGCGTGAGGACAAGGGCTAACAAATTGGAATAGAAACATACGCATGTCAACGACGAGGCGATCTCATGGACCTCCTGTTCATCCCCTGAACCCTTCAGCTGCGCATTGGGCGCCACAATTCCCGGCATCCGTTCCAACGAGCTCGCAAGATGGTAGCAGCGAGTACCAACCTTGACGGGGGCGCAGAAGCGCTCCATGCGCACCCCGGTCGGTGTGCGGTCGCCCTCAGGGCCAAGTGCCTCCTGTGTGGCAGCTTCTAAATTTACCTTCGCCTCCCTGGATACAAGGTCACTGAACCAGCGTTAGTCTTCCTATGTGTCCTACCCAGAGGAAGTAGCACGCACCTTCCAACAACCCAGGCAACGAGTGTGTCGTCTTCCGGCTTGAGGCTACCCAGTTCGTTCCTGGCGAAGAGGTAGTCGCCATCCTTCATCTCAACGAGACCTACAGGTGTATCGGTTAGAGATGCAGGGATGAGAGGGGATGGTCGCCTACCTTGGGCTTTTAGTTCATTCTGTTGGCCCTTCGGAATCGACATTCCGCGCTCACGCTGATCTTCGGCCTCCATCCAAGCCACGCTCGGGATGACCTTGATGACGAAGGTGCGTCCGGGATTGGAGCTGGGATGGAGAGGGTGATACTGGACTGAGTAGATTGGCGGAAGGCTCTGATCATGGTCGGCCAGGGACAAGGGGACAAGATTCTGAGAAGGTTTGGTGGGCATGATGGAGGAATAAGTGAAACAGACGCTTACCGAGATGGGCCCGCCCTCTGAATATATACTTTGCTTAGGGAGCAGCGGGCTGAGACAGGTGACATCAGCGAGAGGACTAGGTCGGACAATTTGCATTTTACTGACCTCATTGACGCCCTAAGATGTCCGAGAACCTCAGAGAACCGTCTAGAAATGCGGTCTACGCGAAAAGTAAAACATTAGGATAGCGTACATACGGTCCGTTACAATAAGCCATCGCAATAAATTAAACTAAACCAGGCCCAACGACTGATGCGAGATCGAGCCGCAGGGCAGGAGGAAGCGCAAAGCTATCCTCAAAAGGGGGCTTGTACAACGTAGACAAGGCGATGCGGCAATGGGCGGCGGAGGCGTCTCAAGGCCGATGTGGTGGTACGGGTATTGGGGCGGGGGGCGTAGTCCGATGCGGACGTGGTGGCGGAGGCGGCGGTGTAGAGGGCGAAAGTTCGACGCAGACGTGGTGGTGGTGGTGTTAGAGCTGGGGCGTCATTCGATGCGGACGTGGTGGTTGTGGCGTTGGTGGTGCCTGGGGCGCCGTTCGACCCGGACGTGGTGCGGCGGTGAGGGCAGCGGCACCGGGGGCTTTGTTCGACGCGTGAAGGTGGTAGTGGCCAGCGTCGTTGGACGCTAGAAGTGGTTGTGGGCATCGGTGGATGCCAGCCTGATGGGGTGGACAACGTGGTAGTGGTGGTAGTTTGCAGCACGCTAGGCTCTGGTCTGTCGACGGTGTCAGCACGTCGATGCGGAGAAGTCGACAAGACTAACCTTCAGAATCATACACCCTTCGTAGAATGCAGTGAGTTCTTGACTTCGCAATGACATCAAGCGAACACGCTTACCTTTTGTCAGACTTCGCCGCCCCGAACCCATCGACAGGGCGCGTCTTCGGCGCCAATGCGAGTCGTTCGCTTCACAATGAGCTCGAGCCTAGAGACAACGCCGGAACAGTCAGTACTATGCCGAAGTTTATACTGACGAAATGAACTTACGGCTGTGCGACAACAGAACGTTGGGTACCCTGGCTTCGTGAGGCCGGCTTTACCGGCGGGCGAGAGTGCACAGACGAAAAGGCAACTCGACTCACTAGTGCCAGGGTTGGGTGGAGCTGACTTGAATAGTCTTCAGGGTATTGTAGGTCTGGAAACAGATGTGTCAGAGTCGGTACAATGAAACCATAAAACGCTTACCTCGACTACGTCGTGTCCTATGGCAAGCTCAACTCTAAGGCGGACGACATAAGGCGAGTCAAAACGGTGGATAGGAGCGAGTAGAGTGGACTCGCTCAAGTCGGGTAACCGTCGAAATGTCGTTGACGCAGCGGGGGAAATCTTGCGTGTCCGTCGTCGTCATGCCGATCTGTGAGCTGGTCAGAGTTGCCCGCTGCACGGAAAAGAATTGGCTCACAACTGTGACAGGGATACTTCACTTCTGTGAGCACGCAAGTCAGGACCTGTGGTGGCGAAGGGAAAAAAAGACCAGTATACTCACCTCGAAGGCGCCGCGGCAGACGACCAGCTCAACCCTAAGCACAACGTCGAAAAACACTGTCAGTCAACCGAATAAAACCAACTAGCATGGGCTAACTCACCGGAGGTTGTCATCGTCGTCGACGGTGACGAGCATGAGGCCCTCGATGGACGTGGCAGGGAAGAAAGGATGGGCGGGCGACCTGCAATTAAAGAAGGGGCGTGCCGTCGGTCCCGCTTGTGCCGGACAGAGTCAAACAGACGACTCTCCTCGAGCTCGTTGTGCACGATGACGACGAGAAGGAAGGTAACCGCAGCTGAATTTGCGGCGCCTGGATCACCGGGGCTGCGGAGCTATCTAATCTTATCTAATCCTATCTGGAATGGAGATAAGGGCACGTGAATGACGTCAATAAACGGCTACTTGTGAGAGTTTAGCCATTCATTGACGTCATTGAAGAAGAGCGGTATGTATGGCAGCCTGGGGAACCTGAAAAAGATGGAAACCCGATTCTGTGTCCCGTTATCCAGTTGGAGCGACTATAAGTCTGAAGGCTCCGGGCTTATATATCTCTCAACCGGAGGCTCAACCGAGAGCCCTGTCCGGCGCAAGTCGGCGATCCGGGGCTGCGGATGAGTCCTCGGCCGCACTTTCCAGGCTGATATGAGGCAAGCGGCCGATTCCCCTTGCCAGCGTCTAAAGCTTCTTTCCCCATAGCTTCGCTCTTGACTGTATCGTCCGCTTTATCCTACGATCGAAATGTCTGTCGAAAGGCGCCTGGAACAGTCTCGAAGACTTTGGTAACGTATTGCGAAGACGTGCTTATGCTTGTGCTTATGTTTGGACCCAGGACTTCTAACATAGCTTATAAGCCTTTGACAGGTCTTGAACTTCCTTCGCCGCCCCTTAAACCTGAACGCCATTTATATTGATAACCACCTTGAGAGCCTTACCAACATGACCGAAAAAATCACCGCTGTGAAAGGTGCGCGCCCCTTCAGCCCGCTATAGTGGACCGGCAAGGCTTAAAGTCGGCTTGGCCTTACAGGGAACTTTGAGCTCTTGTTCAAGTTGGGACCGGAAGACGCCCAGGACCTACGTGTGGGTATAGCTTATCCGCCTGTACCTGCGGCTCACTTAAGTGTCTCCAGAACGCTGTGGACGATATTGCCGAGACCTTGATTCTTGAGCACACTGCAAAGAATAATCCCAGGTGGCATACAGCCATGCGCATGGTAGGTTACTCGTGGTCTCTATAAGACAGAGACTTAGGATAAAGCAGGTCAGGGCTTTAAAGCATGTCCAAGGTTGCTCCAGCCAGATAGAATTCCTGTCACTCTGGTTGGAGCAACAACATGCGAAGCGGCGTTCAAAGCACAAGGGGGAACTGGGGACTCAGGACGAGAACACCGCCGGGAGAGGCCCTGCCGCGAGCACCAGAGTGACCCGTTCCACGCTTAACAGCTCAGGATCCAGGAGAGAGACAACTGGAGAAGGGAGCGGCCTGGCTCAGGTTAACCCCCCTGCCAACGCAAATCTCAATATGGCCAACGTCAGAGCCGAAAACAACAACGCCCAAGTCAACCCTGTGCCCATCCTGGCCAACAACGTCAAAGAAATGATCAGACAAGCCCTCCCCAGCCGTCATGGGATAGCAGAAGCTGCATTCTTCGAATATGGCTTCCACACAGAGGAGCTGCTCCCCAAGCTCAGGGCATCAACAGTAACCATGAAAATAGCAACCGTCCGAGGGATCCAGTTGAAGTCGAAGGGACAGATAACCGAAATGGAGGCCATGATGATCCTGGACCGGCTGTAGAGGAGGGGTGGCATGACGAGGACAGAGTGGGCGGAATGAACAATCAAATTGTACTATTATTTTTTAATTTACAGAATCAATCATGTTGAAGCACGTATAGGAGACAATGGGCGTTACCGAGTGTAAGTCGTGGCATATATATAGAGATAATTATGGTATGGACAAAGTCGATTCCAGGGACAGAACAACGGTTCCTCCGGCTCGATATGCTCAAGTATATACCGTACAAAGATCGATATCTCATGAGTTGGATAATCTACCCCGCTCTGTGGGGCGCCTCACTCTTTTCCCACCAGCTGTCTCTCCCCATTTGCCAGCATCCTTAATCAAGGACAGATCCTCTTTCGGTACCTTGATATCCACGAAAGCTGCCAGGTAGGGCGCAATTGCAAGAGCCTCCTCCTCTGCCTGCTCATCCTTTGACTTGCGCTCTGTCGGTGTCTCGGGAAGGTCGAATGTGACTTTGGTCGGGCTCTTCCGTGGGGTGCGTTTCGTGCTTTCTGCTTTCAAGGCGCTTTTTGGAGTGGCAATACTCCTCCCGTCTTCACGAGGACCTTTTCTGGGCGTCGTCAGAGTAGTTGGACCTTTCCGTTCAATGACCGGTCCTCGGTCGGTCCCTCGACGTAGTCTGGCGTCGTCTTACTCGGCTGGTCATCTTTTACATCCCCCTTCCTTCTCGTCACACTCGGGGAATTATCCTGCTCAACTCCATTGTTGGACTTCGAGGAGCTTCCCACTGCGTTTGACTTCTTCTTCTTCCTTATGACCTCCAACGTCTGAAGCGTATCCGGCGCCAGCTCATCGTCGTCGCGTGAGTCATCTCCATGTGAACCGCCTATCTTTCTTCGGCTGGCAGTAGTAGGAGGTGTGAGGAGACCTCGTTGTCTAACACCAGGTGTAGATGGCTTCGGGGTATCCTTGCTCTTCTTACTGGCGCGGCGCTTCGGTGTCGAAGGTTCCATGAGGTCGGCGACCGTTACGATAACCATCTCCTTCTCCAGGCCCACGCTTGCACCGTCCCCTTCAGAGTTCTCCGCAGTGACCTCGGTCTCTAAACCCAAATCCCCACCTCCGTCCTTGACCGTTACTCCTGGCGAAGCCTTCTCCTTCTTCAAGTGGTTTTTGTTGGCCTTCGTGACAGGCCTTGGCCGCGGCTTCGGCTTCGAAGAAGTGGTTGTGCCGCCCTTGTCTCCCGCAACCGTCGTTTCGGTCGTCGGCCTCTTTCTCCCCTCTGCAGCTGTGTCACCCTCTTCATCCACCCCTGCTTCAGGTAAAGCCTTCTCCTTCGCCTTACTCAGCTTGGCCTTCGCCCTTGACCCGCCCTTGTCTTCCGCGGTCGCTCTTTCGGACGTCGATCTTTCCTTCCCCTCCGCAGCTGCGTCACCCTCTTCATCCACCCCTGCTTCAGGTAAAGCCTTCTCCTTCGCCTTGCTCAGCTTGGCCTTCGCCCTTGACCCGCCCTTGTCTTCCGCGGTCGCTCTTTCGGACGTCAATCTCTTCTTCCCCTCCGAGGCTGGGTCACCCTCTTCATCGACCATCAGTGCTTCAGGCGAATCCTTCTTCTTTCCCTTGGTCTGCTGGACCGTCGTCGATTCACCCTCATCGTCTGAACCCGTCGTTCCGGACGTTTGCTTCTCCTTCCCGTTTGTAACCTCATCATCCGAGTCAACTATTGCAGTCTTCTTTTTCACCGCCCGCTTGGCCTTTGTCTTTGATCCTCCCTGGTTATCTGAACCCGCCGTTCCGGTCGTCGGCGTCTCCTTCCTGTTCGTAATCTCTTCATCAAGGACCACTGCTTCAGGCGAAGCCTTCTCCTTTCCCTTGGTCTGCTTGTCCGCCGTCTTTGAATGGCCCTCGTCCTCTGAACCCGTCTTTCCGGACGTGTGGTTCTCCTTCCCGTTCGTACCCTCTTCATGCACTGTCGCGGCCTTCTTCTTCCCTGCCTGCTTGGCCTTCGTCCTTGATCCTCCCTCGTCATCTGAACCCGCCGTTCCGGACGTGTTGGCCACCGCCCCCACAAACGTGTTCTCATCGGATCCATAGCCCAACTCTGCATCGTAGGCGTCCTCTGAAGCATCACTATCATCCCCTGAAGCGGACTCAAACGAAGACCCAGTTGATACGCCTTTCTTCTTTCTTGACCCCCTGTTTCTCCGCCCCTTCCTTCGACTATTCTTGCGCGAGCGACCTGCAGTTTTGGGTTTAGTGCTGGATTGCGCCTCACTTTCATCGCCGCTATCGTTTGAATGCTGAGTCGAGCGCTTTCGGAGTTTACGCTTTGTCTCAGCGCCCTTATCCTCGGAAGATTGGTCGTCTTTCTCGACAAGGGCTCTTGGAACTCGGGGCTTGCGGTCCTTTCCGAACTGGTAACTATGGAAATCCAGGGGGATGAGGCTTCTTGTTTGACGTTCGTACCAGTGCCTGAGTAGTTTGGAACATGAGGCGAGGGTTATGGTGCCAGGATCTTTGAATAGAGGCGCAAGTTCATCGGGAAGATAATGTTCATTAATAAATTTTCGAGGTTCTTTGTTAATTGCGCTCCAAGGAGGAGAGAAGCTCTTGTTGGTATGATTTCGACGAATGCGCTTGCCCATACACCTAGCTGAGTGAGAGCACCGCTTCTTAGCCAAATGTGACGTAGATGAACAAGTGACCTGGCTTACCGTAGGTGCGGCAGACAAAGCTTCGTATAAGTGCCTGATTCCACTTCCAAGAACCACCTGGCCAGTCGTCGGGTGTATCCAAAGGAGGAAGGATAGGTTCACCATATTCATTCTCCATCATGGGCAGTAGATTCGGCTTAGCGCCTATCACAGCCGCGCTGCCAGGGCTCTCGTCAGACTTGTCTCCTGGAGCGGGCCAATTCCGCTTGCAATAATCTCCCCAAAGACGAAGAACCCCAGAATCCGTGATCTCCTCCTTTGATTCCTCTGAGAAAGAAGTCTTCGCTCCTAATTCTTGGTTAAAATCAAGCATCGCTAGACGTCAAGTATTTAGCTACTGTAGCGTTCTCCAACTAACTGATGTACTACTTACAGACGATTGTTTGATGCTTGACGTTCTCAAAGCTCACCCACATGACAACCCGCATTCCCATAAGATTGAACATGTCTTGGGCAAACTGCCGAAGGTAGCGCCCCGCGTCTTTCGTTGTCCTGAGAAAGGCCGAATCGTCAGAATTGGTCAGAAACCATTAGCGCGACGATGTACCTTCTCTTCTCTTCAGCGCTGGCCCCCTCTTCGCGCCACTTCTTGGCCTTCATCTCGTATGCCTCCTTCTCTTCACTAGATAATTTGTTGAACTCCTCGCTGATTGCCCTTTGCAGAAAATTGAAGGGCTTCGAGGGTTTAGAAGGGTCATCTGGACGGCGATCCTTATCTTCGTCATCCTCATCTTCGTCATCCTCATCTTCGTCTGCTGAATCGGCGTCGTCCATGTCCGCTTCGTCGCCCATTAAATCAGGGGCGCTACTTGAGGGAATAGATGTGGTAGAGGGCCGGGCCATTTCGTATAACCGCTGCTGTGTTGCTGTGACCCTGGCCGTCTGTTCGCGAAAGAACACTAGGCGTCCAGTCCACTTCTTCTGGTACTTTGGAATATCGCGACGTTCCCTACATCGCTGGGAAAACCACATGCGTACGTTCTGTTGGTGCCCTTGATCAACTCCCAAGGTATTAAACGACAATGAAGTAACGCACCCCAGTAAGACACTGCGTTTCTGCTAAAGTTAGAGCACGTCCATCCTCGTGGTTCGCGATAGTCTCGATGATGTGAGCTGCGGCAGATCTCGAGATGTCGCCTCGTCGCTTCCCTATTGAACTCTTGTACTCCTCCTGCCTAGACTTCAAATACTCGAGTTGAGTTGCATTGAAACGCTGGTCAAGTGACTTGTCATCCGTTACGAGGAGCGCTGAGAATTCCTCCAGTATGGCGTCGGCCTTCACTTCCGTAGCCAAAGGTTCGTCACTGGAATCCGGAGACTCGGATCGAGTGGCCATGGTCCTGGTTTGTTTGGTGAGTTCTTTTCTGTTCGTCGATAGATCAAGACAGAGATGAGACCAAAGCTCGGCAAAAAATCAGGGCCAGAGGGGTGAACCGGCATCTGCCGGTGCCGGGGAGCGCTCTATTATGGGTTGCAATGTCGAACCAAATTCAGCTCCAATGCAAAACTGATAAGAGCTAAGCGCAATGGATTAAGTCTAATTGTAGATAATGGTGACTACCTGGCGTCGTTTATGGTCTTCCTCGACCCGAAACCCACTAACGAAAAGAGGTCAGAACGTAGGCGCAAGGGATCTGCTGTTCCAACTTACACTGCACGCTCCCTCCATCCTCCAAAAACGCCAAAAAGCCTGGAGAACCTCGGTCCATTTCATTGCACTGCGCTCTCTTCAGCGCTCGCCCCCTCTTCGCGCCACTTCTTGGCCTTCATCTCGTATGCCTCCTTCTCTTCACTAGATAATTTGTTGAACTCTTCGCTGATTGCCCTTTGCAGAAAATTGAAAGGCATCGAGAATTTGTCATCTGGACTGCAATCCTCATCTTCGTCTGCTGAATCGGCATCGTCATCCATGTCCACTTCGTCGTCCATGTAATCAGGGGTTCCACTTGAGGGAATCGATGTGGTAGAGGGCCGGGCCATTTCGTATAACCGCAACTGTGTTGCTGTGACCCTGGCAGTCTGCTCGCGAAAGAACACTAGGCGTCCAGTCCACTTCTTCTGGTACTTTGGAATATCGCGACGTTCCCTACATCGCTGGGAAAACCACATGCATACGTTCTGTTGGTGCCCTTGATCAACTCCCAAGGTATTAAACGACAATGAAGTAACGCACCCCAGTAAGACACTGCCTTTCTGCTAAAGTTAGAGCACGTCCATCCTCGTGGTTCGCGATAGTCTCGATGATGTGAGCTGCGGCAGATCTCGAGATGTCGCCTCGTCGCTTCCCTATTGAACTCTTGTACTCCTCCTGCCTAGACTTCAAATACTCGAGTTGAGTTGCATTGAAACGCTGGTCAAGGTCATCCGTTACAAGGAGTGCTGAGAATTCCTCCATGGTCCTGGTTTGTTCGGTGTGTTCTTTTCTGTTCGTCGATAGATCAAGACCGAGATGAGACCAAAGCTCGGCAAAAAATCAGGGCCAGAGGGGTGAACCGGCATCTGCCGGTGCGGGGAGTGCTCTATTATGGGTTGCAATGTCGAACCAAATTCAGCTCCAATGCAAAACTGATAAGAGCTAAGCGCAATGGATTAAGTCTAATTGTAAATAATGGTGACTACCTGGCGTCGTTTATGGTCTTCCTCGACCCGAAACCCGCTAACGAAAAGAGGTCAGAACGTACACGCAAAGGATCGGCTGTTCCAACTTACCGTGCACGCTCCCTCCATCCTCCAAAAACGCCCAAAAGCCTGGAGAACCTCGGTCCATTTCGTTGCACTGCGCACGAAGCTGATAGACAAAGGAATCCATGGCCGTTATGAAGTTCGCTTGCCGAAATTCTTCAAAGAGGATGCCCCATACACCCGCTTCCGGGAAGGTAATGGTAGTCCTAGGACAGGAGGGGTGGAAGGCGCACCGATGTGGCCCTATTGCATCGACAGCGTAGTTGAATAGCTCGAACCCAGCGGCTGAAAGGCGATCCAGCGCGGGTATTCCCCGGTCGGTCCCGCCGTAATAGGACATGTTGATTCCTTTGCGGGCCGCAGTGAGACCAGGATACATTGAATAGACACCACCGCCAGAGATGAAGTTCATCATGAGGGTATTCGGGCAAGCCGTCAACAAGGTGACTGGGTTACCTCCTAGCCTGGCGCCGACTACAAGCAACGACTTCTCCTGCCCTTCAACGCTTTTGCGCAAGACGACCCCCTTCTTGATTGCGTAACTTGAGCGCGGATACCCTAGGGCGTGATGCACTGCCGCCATCGTATCCAACTTCTCGGAAATCGTATAACCAAACTTGTTCTCAAGATCCTCCACGAATTCCGCAAGGTCCTCGCCGACGAAGAGTTCCAACCGGTTGTCGTCGGGAAATGAGGAAGGGTGGAGGAGATTTAGCACCTTCACTCCGGTGACGATTGCCGCGCAACGGTCGAGCGACCGAAAGAAGGTCTTTGGCTCCAAGCCGAACGTGCTGAACAGGCCGTTGACTCGGCCAAACATCTTCCTCGATATCATCGCACGGAGGTGAGCGCTCGCGCTGCCGACGGTGGCGAGTTGAGCCATCGAGAACGAGTTCAGGAGTTCATTCTGGACGTCATCTGGAAGGGAGGTCAAAGGCGACGCCGGGTCTATGCAGATATTGTCAATACCTGCACAGTAAGAAGTACGCCAAATGAACGCCTCACCGTGACGAAGATTACAACTTTGACAGTATGGGAACTTCGGGTCGATGTACCTCGGAAAACGGGAGGAGAAATCGACGTGTCTGCATGGCCAGAGCATTGCCATTGGTTGCAAGGCGGACGGAGAGGCTTGAGGGGCAAAAAGGAGTTCACCAGCCAAGGCCCGGCGAATATCGCCTAAACCTTGAGCGCGGTAAATTATTTCCCATCGCAGAGAATCACTGGCCCCTAAGTACTTGATCAGAAACTGGAGTATTAAAACAACTTTTGAGCCTACCTAGGAAGGTGGATGGAGAGACTCAGAGAGCAATTCGAACGATGGACGCGTTCATGGAGGTGCAACGAAAGGAAGGATGACACTTCGGCCGTCTGGTAAGGCTTTGGTAAGGCCGGTCCTTAGACGGCCGAGAGCCTCGGCCAAGCCTCGGCACTGCGGGGGTTCATATCGGGGCAGCCGGTGATGGTGCTTACATATACATCAGGGAACTCAGCGGTTGACATAATCATGACGCTGGATCAAAAAACGTCTTAACTTAACTTTCAGACTATCAAACTTCCAGGCGCAACTCTCTGCAGAACGTCGACGTTCGACTCTGTAATATGGCGCAACCTAATCGAACATGGCTGGCGTACTTTCACCTCTCTCCCTTGCTCTCACAGTCCATCTCCCCCCTAGTGACACTTGTTAAGGACCAAAGTAGCGCTGTTCAGGTAAGCCCCGTTAAGAATTCGGACGTGCTCGCGGCTGACGAAAGGCGGCAACTTCAGTGCCTGGCTTCGCGCCTCGACGCGACGGAGCGGCATATGTTCACAGCGGAGGGGACGGAAGGGATGGCCTGCCACCATCTTGCCCGGTGCATAGAAACGATAACGGGGATCGACCCAGCCCCAGCGCTTGTCACGCGAAGAACAGCCACGCTACGGGACACCGACTGGGACCTCATCAGTTTGGTCGTTTCTTGCTACCAAATGATGGATTATCATATCTGCGTGCAAGAACCCCCTGTACCACCCCACATGCCCGCGCTTCCAGAACTTGAGGATACTGGCGAACTGTTGAAGGACTTGAGTATACCGAACTGGACAGAACTTGTGCTCGGTTTGGTGGAGGGTGCATTGAATGACGGGATGGACGTAGATGGGGAAGGCGGCGACCAGCGGGCAGGCTTGATCAATCTTCTGAAAAATAAGATCAGGTCGAGTGTAGGCGCCCACTTTGCTGCGGCATCCTCGAACTTGTACAACGCCGGCCTCTACCTACGATGTCTGTGTGACGATACTCGCAAAGGAGTAAGCCGCATCCCATCCATGTGGTGATCTTTACTAACGTTTATTGCTTACAATCTTAGGAGGTACTGACCGTAAAAAGTGGCGTGGAGGTTCTCCTGCCATTTATTAGGGAATCGTCTACGTAAGTTTTAATTGCGTACATGGCAATGATGTTCATCGTCTCGTTCAGGGACTTTACCCCCTCGGAGCTGAGACAGTTGAAAGCAATGGCGAAAGAGGGGACCTTTAGGGGGATTCGACTGTGCTTTGAAACAGCGATGATCTGGAGCCCTCTCCAACTGCTGACGCACTGTAACATTCAGGGTTGTAGATGGAAGCGGAAGGCCCTCATTCAGGTATAGTCGCCCATCGATTCTCGAGTTTAGACCACAGATTTACATTTATACTCCTATATCTAGACCAGTCACTCGAAGCCTGCGGTGAAGCCTCCGGGTCTCGTTGCTGTGGAGAAGGTCGCGTCACACGGGCTATTTTCCATTGCCTTCGACAACGTTCAGCCTTATAATGTTATTGGACACATGTGCACCGCCGTACTCACGCCACCGCCCTGTACGACAAACCCCTCGGCGTTCTGGGCTCCATCGTGGCTTATGCTCCCAGGCGCTGCAAACGGATCGACGAGCAAGAGGTCAAGTCACGGTGTCGTAGACGAGGTCGAACGCAATCCCAATAAACGGAAACGAATCGAAGAACGGGGCCGAGGGGATTCATTGCCTCCTAGCACGCATCCGGTAACACCCAAACCAGGGACTGCATTCACGAATGATGGGCCAGTACCCCAGTCTCCAGTCTCAATGGGAACTCAGTACTCGCCTACGCAGACCGCAGTCTTGACGCCAGATCCTTCAAATGGCCGGCGTCGCGGATTTGGTCAACGGAGCATCAGCCAATGTAGATTCGGATCGTCGTCCCCAACGCACACACCAAATAATCGCCCACCACAGCATAGCCGGGCATGGAGTCTGGGGTTGTTATCGCCAACACGGCCAGGTTGTAATGAAGGTCAAAAGGGCCAAGGTCGGCCCAGATCTTTTTCGACTCCCACAACGCGCCCCTCGAAGGATCCTTGCCCACAGCTTAACGCTCAGCAAGGCCAAGGCGATAGTGGAAGGCCCATCACCCTCACTCACAGCCCGGAAGACCCCAAAGCACAGCGTCATTCCCTCGGCCTGGAGGGCCCCAACGCACAGCAAGATCAGCCCGCTAGTCTCTCCACCGCCTCCATCCCTGAACCCCCCAATGCGCAGCAACGTCAACCCGCTAGTATCTCCGCCGCCTCCATCCCGGAAGACCCCAACGCGCAGCCCGCTAGTATCTCCCTGGCCTCCATCCCGGAAGGCCCCAACGCACAGCAAGATCAACCCACTAGTATCTCCACCGCCTCCATCCCTGAACCCCCCAACGCGCAGCAACCTCAACCCGCTAATATCTCCGCCGCCTCCATTCCGGAAGACCCCAACGCGCAGCCCGCTAGTATCTCCCTGGCCTCCATCCCGGAAGGCCCCAACGCACAGCAAGATCAACCCACTAGTATCTCCACCGCCTCCATCCCTGAACCCCCCAACGCGCAGCAACCTCAACCCGCTAATATCTCCGCCGCCTCCATTCCGGAAGACCCCAACGCACAGCTCTCCGCCGCCTCCATCCCGGAAGGCACCTCATCATCTCCCGAGATCCTTCCCCCCGGGAGTGAGAACGCGGGGGGTTCACAACCGGAAAATGGTAAGCAAAAGGAGGGGACATTGGAGGAAACCAATAGCATGGACAAGGACAAGGACAAGGACAAGGACAAGGACAAGGACAAGGACAAGGACAAGGCAAGGCAAGGGCAAGGGCAAGGGCAAGGGCAAGGGCAAGGGCAAGGGCAAGGGCAAGGGCAAGGGGAAGGGGAAGGGCAACGAGAACGACAACGAGGGCGAGACCGAAGTACCCCGGAAAGCCCTCGCCCTTCCCATCGAGGCTATTGATAGTTCGATGCAACCTGTTTCTAACAGGCAGATCCAAACCGCTCTGATCCTTCACGGTGTCGAACTCGAGGGGAGCGCTAGTATTCAGGGCAAGCGATTCGTGCGTAGCACAACTGGCAATGATGCTCGCACCAGTGAACATCCTGCGGCGAAAGTATACGATGCGAATGGAGTGCAGTATCTATTTCAGGCAAATGGAGAAACAGTAAGTTTTTCAACCCAATTAACTTCTCTCCTTCTTCCTTTGCTCACCTCACCCTCCAGGAAGATGAAGAAAATATGTTTTACGACTTCTACAACAACTCTTTGAAAAGCTGTGACGAGAATGGTCGCCCTCCGCACGTCTTTGATCCAGCCCGGTCGGTATTCAAAAGGATGTCTCAAGCAGAATTCGATGATTACGATCCAATCGAACTTCAGGAGATCAACAGGACTCATGAACTGATCGTCTGCGGCCCCGAGGAGGATCGGAAGTTTTCGAGGGCTGAACTCCGAAAGATTGCGCCATTGGATAAGTTATTCACTCTCCACGACTACAGCTTGGGGTGGGGTGATGAGCGACACTCCACCGGGACCCTGGAGGACCTGTACTGGGAACACAGTTTAGGGCCGAAAGGGAAGGTAGTCAATATCCTTGACATCCCCCAGTTGGGGCCTGTTACTCCAGGGCCTCTGTTTGGAGACGTAGAGGCATACCTCACAATGGAATCAGAGCTCCCTTCCGGCTGCAAGGTTGAGTATCCCATCAAGGACATGCGCTGGGCACTGGTGGCGACAGCACACGCGTCTCACCCCACTCACGTTGACGCTGGTGGGTCGAGTACCTTCATGAAGCCCTCCTCAGGATTCAAGCTATGGGCCGTTTCTGTACCCCTGGACGGACAGGATCGAATAGAACGCTTCAATAATCTCAAGACTTACCATGACTGGGATGCATCCAAACCGGGGAACTGTCGGACAGAGATGGTGGTGATTCCGTCAAATCACACACTGTGAGTGTACTTTTGTTCTGGTCGTTCCATGTTCTCACAGATACGTTGGCAGATTCATGCGCCCCTGGACCTTCCACACTGTTTGGACATTGGAGAGTTCCATCTGTGTCGGCGGGCACTACTTTTGCCCGACCACATTCACTGATACCGCGGGGGCACTGATCGCTGCTTTTCACCTGGAAAATCAGGTTACGAACACTTCGCACGTCGGAATGTGGAGACTCCTAGCAATGCAGGTCATCTGTTTCCATCATCGCCTGCTGTGTCGAGATATCCCCTACACCGACGCCAAGCAGCTCGGAATCGACCTTCTCTCTGAGTGGAGGGTTTTTCATGGGTTCATCCTCCTCCATGTGCTTATAACCCTCGCGTTTGTGCTTGACCCTCGATCGTACAAATCGTGGATAGGCGAACCGAGGACAGCAAAGGACACGCTCTTTATGGTCTATGCCCGAGGGGTGGCGCTAGTCAGCATGGATGAACTCCATATCCCAATCCAACCTGAGGGGAAGTACAAGGAAGCGGACACGGTCAAGAAGTACTTCAGCGAGATGCTGGTCGAACAAGCATTCCTCCTTATCAAGGCGCAGGGTGTATTCGCTAACTCGAAGTCCATCAACGGTCCCGCTACACAAGAAACAGACCATCTCGTGCATCTAATTCGTGATGCGCTGTCGTACGACAAGGAGCTGTGGCCAAAGGTTGTGGAGAAGAACCTGGCGCAGGGGGACCTCATCGACGATTCGACACTTCCAGCGATTCCACTTTCGGAGGGAGGGAAGGTAGCTGGACCTCAATCAAAGGCTACATGGCGTATACCTGTAATGACGACACAAAAGAGGTTTCCTCAAGCGCAAGCACGAGTACGCCCCCGACCTACCATGTTGGATGCCGGGTTTTACTCTACGTCTGGTGCCACGGCTTACTCATTTGGACTTTTGGATCCGGGAAGGGGTAATTGAAATCTAAAGCTTTATTTTATCACTGGACTATTCGTTTGGTCGTAGCATAGTAATCTTCCATTGTAATTAGCAAACGACGACATGTCATTGAGACGATTGAACTTTCAAGGGGATCCAGGCCGGGCCCGTGCGAATGGCCGGCCGAGGGTGCTCCATAGCAATGTCCGACCGTTGCCGCAACGGCCGCAATGCCCTCTTATGACCTGCGGCCGCCGGAGGCTCTACCAACGACCGAGACTAACTTCGCTTGCCAACAGAGTTGACGGGCTAAGGATTTCACTCAGATGTTATAAACTCTACAATTCCTAACTGAAGATGCCCAGCACGTAACAGATGCGTCCGACCAACACAATACGAAGGAACTGCGTGGGTATGTGAATGTGTCATTTTCATCATCACCGAAGCCAAATGAATTCAAGCCCTCTAGTTCTTTGCTATATCCAACGATCCTTAGGTCCTTTCGTCTACCTCCTCGCCCTTATCCTCTCTTGCCGTCTCCTCGGATTCTCCCAAGGTAGCCCCAGCTTGTACGCCGCTCTGCATAGCCTGTTGAAGCCGACCAGTGCGAACAACGGCAGAAATAATCTTGTCGGTTAGATGTTGGGCGCGCAGCAAGCTCTTGTGGTAGACGAGCAACTGGCTTTGCATGGAACGGAGATCGCGCCTATGCATTTCTAGGACTTGCCGTGAAACGGAGAGGGTGCCAACGGATTGGAGATTCCAACCGTTGTCATCCAAGGAGCTCGGGCCAGACATACGGTCGTACATCGGCTGTGATTGCAACTTGCATTGGCTCTGGCCTTGCCCTAAAGCGATGGGTACGTTCTTCCCCTCCCCTCTGGGGGCTTGTCCTGGGGCCGGCTGAGCGTCGATCGGTCGGAGATTCCTAAGTTTTGGGCCCAAGGAGCGCTGGCCAGACGGAAGGTCGTGCATTTGCGGGGCTTCAGCCTTGGGACTATCGGCGGTTTCACCGTGCATCTCTTCCTCCATGTGGGAGTCGGATACCGAATCGTGCGGGATGGGCTCAGCGATATCAGAATCGCTCGGAGAAGGAGGTCGTGACAGCAAACCAATCCAGCCATCGTTCGGTGCAGTTGGGCGGGACCCTGTTAAGAGGAGGGAGGGACATGGGCAGTTAGTCATTATGCCGTACCAATGGGATCACCGATAATACCAAAGCTCTCCCCCTGGTCCACGGCAGAACTGACGTCCATGGCATAATCATCCAACTCGGCCGGCGCTACCAATCAGTTAGGGTACCGCACTTCACGGGGAGAGGAACACCTACCTCCCATAGATTTGTGGATCCTAGTCATTGAGGTGGGGAGGAAAGAGAAACCGTGCGCGGATGCTTTTTCTGGTTGACGAACACATACCCGCGTGATCCTGGGCCCGGCGCGCGTGCGCCTTGGTTGTCGGCTCAAATTACCAACTACCACACAACCGACCGTCCCCAGCGGCTCAACTTGCGAACCACGACTGCCCCATATTGGCTCCCCCCAGCTTTCCCCGCCAGACCGTCATGGGTGATGCACAGCGGAGAACCCAAGACCTCTTCGATCAGCTCGACCGCGAGTTACAGCTGGCCAAAACATGGACCAGTAAAGAGGCAGCAACGAAATTATCGGCGTTGGACGAAATCACCGTAAGTGCATAGGCATCCGGCTTTATTCTCAAATGCTTACTCTGGGGCCGTGTTCCATCAGGAACTTGCGCGACATGGCACTCTTAGTCTGTCGAACGGCGGAAGCACCTTGGTCAAGACTGAGCGAGTCAAGCTCTGGTTGAGGGCGTATGTTAAACACAAAGGCAAGCCTCGAAGTAGCGAACGTCGCATGAGTCTATTCGACGATCCCTGTTTTACGATGAGCCCGGAGGATCAGGCAAGGGACAAATGCTCTGATGTCGACGTGGACGCAGACAAGGGGAACGAGGTGCACGAAGGAGGATCTTTGACTGAACCGAAGCGAACTCCAGTTCTAGGTAGGCCGTCCTCATTGAAGACTCGCACTCAGCGGCTAACTCACACAAAGACGCGGAAGATGAATCATCTGGAAACATGGGCGACAACCTGGGTGTGAGAATGGAGGACTCCCGAGGCCAGAAGCGTAAGTCGTCGAATGAAAGCGACAGCAATTCATCGTCGTCTGGGCTCCCGAAAAAGCGCGGCCGCCCCTCAGTTCCCGACACCCGTCCTGCATCTCCCCCCAGAGTTCACAGCCCTATCGACGCCCGCCCTGTCACCCCTAAAGGTGCCCGCGATCCGCCTGATACTGAGCTGGCCCAGATACTTCTGGCCCGAGATGCCGCTCTCCCCGTCGCCCGCCCTGTCACCCCTAAAGGTGCCCGCGATCCGCCTGATACTGAGCTGGCCCAGATACTTCTGGCCCGAGATGCCGCTCTCCCCGTCGTCTCGAAAAAGGTGACACGTCCCGGAATTTATAATCACTACTGCAAAGCCCTGTCGCAAGAGTGGTCGGACGTGCGATTACGAAAGACCGCATAATGCATGCCTGCCCTGTAAAAGGACGAAGGTCAGATGCGAGAAGTCGGGAGCAAAAACACCGAACCAACTCGGGCAGGCTGAGGAAGGGGCAGCGGCGCCGGGGGTAACACACAGGTAGGAGTATCGCTGGTGCACCTCAGAATAAATGTTTACCAGCTATTTAAGGTTGGCGCGGCTAGTCTGGGACCCTCTAAACCGAGCGGCGTCACTGTCGGTCCCTTGATCGCGAAGCCCTCCCGGTCAACAGCGGTTCATGACAACATTCTTGAAGAGGACGCTCCTTCTGCCTCCGCTTCAGCATCGACGGACGTGCCGAACATTCCTCCCATTTCCGGCGTCTCTCGCACTCCACCTCACACCTCCTCATCGACACCGATCCAACTCGAGCAGGCTGAGGAAGGGGCAGCGGCGCCGGGGGTAACACACATGGTAGGAGTATCGCTGGTGCACCTCAGAATAAATGTTTACCAGCTATTTAAGGTTGGCGTGGCTAGTCTGGGACCCTCTAAACCGAGCGGCGTCACTGTCGGTCCCTTGATCGCGAAGCCCTCCCGGTCAACAGCGGTTCATGACAACATTCTTGAAGAGGACGCTCCTTCTGCCTCCACTTCAGCATCGACGGACGTGCCGAACGTTCCTCCCATTTCCGGCGTCTCTCGCACTCCACCTCACACCTCCTCATCGACGGACGTGACGAGTGTATCTCTCCCCCACACTCCAGAAAATCGCTACTTGGTTTCGGGGACGCGCTCGACTGGACTATCTCTGAAGGCAGGCCTTTCCACGGTACGTTTCTAGCTTTGCGGGAGATTCGTAAACGACTGATAGGGGCCTACTTTAGGTTAACGGAAATGGCGACGTCGCCAGACCGAGGGAGTCTCAAAAAGATGAACAAGTGGATCCTGCTGCCATTGAAGCCCTCGACAAAACATCAACAGAGGCGAATCGCCCGCCCGCCAAAGACGCCGCTTTACCCGACTCACTTGCCGACACTGAAACAGCTCTGGTTCTTAGAGAGCGAATTTCGACTTTCAACTCCCGTTTCTTTGAGTTGCAGGGGTCATTTAATACCCTCAACCGAAACGTCGAATCCCTCAACCGCTTCCGCGAGGAGTTCCGGACTCTCCAAATCGATGTCGAGAAAGGGACAATGGCGATGGAGGCGAAAGAAAGAAGGCTGGACAACTTTGCACAAGAGTCCAAGCTCAAACTCCAGCAGTTGAAGGAGGTCGAAGTCCTGTCGGACCAGCTTAAAGCTATGAGCGTCGAGAATGGACAAATCTCCATCAAATTAGAGAAGAACATCGGCGCCACTTCGGAAGTCAAAGCCGACTTGCTTTGTGCCAGGAACCGGTTGGACGGCCTCGGCCAAGATGTTAAAACGCTCACGACCGACGTGCAGTTGGCCTCGACCGCAGCTAAAGCCCACCATCAAAGCCACGACGCGATTACCGCAAGCATACGAAGTGACGTCGAAAAGGTGGAGAAGTGCACGGGGGAACGCCTAGTAAAGGTTGAGGCGCGCTGCGAAAAGGTGGAGACACGCTGCGTAAAGATGGGGGAAAGCTGCGAAAAGGTGGAAGCTGCTATGGCCAAAGCTAAGGCAGACGCATCCCACGCTCAAGGACGATTCTCTTCCCTTGAATCGAACCATGTGTTGATGCGAACTCAGGTTTCAAAGCTGGAGGAGCAGTTGACTGAAGTTGAAGACCGCCTGGCCCAATTCGAGTCGAATTTAGGGGCATCCCAAGATCTTGAGGAGAAGCTGGAGAAGCTGAACGCAGCTGTTGCGTCCATACTCGTCTCTCTCGATGCGAAGGGTCAATCGCTAATTTCGATGGTCTTGGGTCGATGGTAGCCAACATTCTTAAAGGAACAACTTCACTGGGTAACCTCATCTCCGCTTTGCGCGGTGAAGTAGCAGCCATTGATCTGCGGGGAAGGGAGTACGAAATGAGGCTCCGCCAGTTGGAGATACGGACGGAGTGCCTGGAAGCCCTTCAAGAACGTGTCTCTAGGCAAACGGAGGTGGGGAGGAATGGGAACGGAGGTTGTCGAAACTCGAGAAGGCCGTGGAAAATTCGGTAGCCTTTCAAGGAGAGGTGGATGAAGCAATCGCTGCACGCAGGGCAGAGGCCAGGTATGACTCTTTTCTACTGTCAGGATAGCGCAAATGCTTACGGAGTTGTACGGTATGACCAGCAACAGGGAAAACACGAACAACCGTTTGAAAAACCTGGAGATTAACATGCAATGCTTGTGGAACTTGAGCCAGAAGGTCGACACAATCTACGATATGATGTTCGCTACTCCAGCGCCCATGAATGCGGCCCAGCCCTTCCACTCGGTTCCTGCGTTCGGTATTCCGGAGCCCCCGAATGTGGTCGAGGTTTCGGCGTTCGATAATCCGGCGCCCTCGAATGCGGGCGAGACTTCACGTTCTGCTTTCGGTAATTTCCCGAACGCGGGCGAGGCTTTCCACTGGGTTCCTGCCAACTCTTCGGTTGAGACTTTGAAGGCCCCTTCCAACCTCAGGCCCCATACGGAAGCTTCTCGACTCTTTCACGCCAACCAAACAGACAGTATCCTGTAGCCAGCCACTGCCCATCTTTCCAGTCTCTTAGTATCGGAAAGTGTGGCCCAGGAAACCACGATCATACGCAGCAGACTGGTTCCCACCCTTCCGTGTCCGCTCCTCGAAGAAGGGGTACGGAGTTGGTTCCTGCGTTCGCCAATCCGGCCCCCGATGCGGCCGAGGCTTTGAACCCTTCGCCTGAGCTTCTCAGAAGCTCCATCCAAACTCCTCTAGCATCAAACCCCTTTTCGACTCCTCCAAGCCAACCAAACAGACAGCCCACTGTAGCCGGCCCTACGCAGCAGATTGGTGCCCACTCATCCATGTCCGTTTCTCTAGAAGGAGTGCGCAGGGTTGCAGGAGAGGAAGTGCCTAATACGACATCGATCGCCAGGGAAGGGGATGGCCCGCGGGAGGACAAAGGTGGAGAAACGACCGCAGGGACGACGGAGGTTGAGGCAGAGCGGGAGACTGAGACAGGAGGACATGACGCGGATAACTCGGCAGAGGGTGGGAAGGAGAGCCAAGGTGCGGAGGGTACGGCGAGGGAAGGGTTAGGTGGGGCACAACACCATACCACCCTTTTCGACAATAGTCTGACAAGTCTGAGCCGACGGAGCATGACGCGGATAACTCGGCACAGGGTGGTAAGGATAGCCAAGGTGCGGAGGGTGCGGCGAGTGAAGGGTTAGGTGGGGCACAACACCATACCACCTTTTTCGACAATATGTCTGACATGTCTGAGCTGACGGAGCTAGATTGCGAGGAAGGGGAAGGGGATTCGCCCCTTGAACTACCTCCAGGCCGGGTTCTTCGCAGTAGTAAGAAACTGTCAACTTGATGGAGTGAAGTGAAAGGGCGCAAATACTTGGCAAATGTGTACGGAGGAGAATTTTCAATTTTGGCATGCATACAATCGTGACGAGGCAAAACTTGGGTCGTTCAACCTTCGGACCTCCTTTGAATTCGGGTCCGGCGAGGCGTCTCCATGATCATCATCTATCCTAATATGATAAGCCTTTCTTTCCTTCTGTCAGGGCCGGGAGTGTCGGGTGCTCTCTGTCATGGGTCAGTGATGCCAACAACCACCAATGAGTGTTCGCATTGCGCGTTCCCCCAAGAAGGCACCTTTGCTCTTCACTGTCACCACGCGCCATTCGTTTCAGCACGACTTCTATGGCCTCTTCCATATTCTCTGACACAGCAGTAAGATTTTTACAGCACGAATAGGCAGAGAGTCGTATTGAAAGCTTTTCCCTCTTAGTCCTCCCGAGAGCTCCTTGAGGATTTCAACTGCACGAACCTTGCAGACTTTGCGAGAGAAGTCCATCTCGCAAACAAATCCAAATGCCTCGAAGCTGTGAAGGACTTAGCAGCGGCGTACGACAGTTACAAGGCCTCGGTAACGAGTTGGTCGGTCCACCTCGCCGTTGCAGGAGAGCAGGTTGGAGCCTTGCCTTCCACAGAAGATGATATGCTGGCAATGCCCCTCAATGTCTTTGTTGATGCTCTGATACAGTTCTTTGTGGCAAAGGTCAGGTATGGGGTATCTCAGAAAGCGTTGATGAGTGTCATCGTGCAGTTGTTGCGCCGTGGCAGTATTGGAATGGCGCAAGGCCTTTTCGCGGTGTTATAGGTAAGTCTGGTTTCGATGCGTGCACGGACCTTAATCGCTTATCGACAAGTCTTTCAGCGCTGTGTGAGAGCATCGGGACACCTCATCGGGTCCTACGCCCACACCGTGGCTTTCGGAGTTGGGCTCACGGCTTTCTTATACTTTAACTGCTTCTACTTTCGTTGCGCTCTCTCAGAAATAAGATACATTTTCCCTCGATCCAGGGCACATATCGCTCTGGGGGACTACGAATACGTCGCAAAGTGCTGCGTACCTTTTGTCACTGCACTTCTCTTCCCGGTGGATACTCCAACATCCCCCACCAGCTTCAATCTCCGGTAACGCAAGACTGTTTTGATTTGCTGGAGGAAGCGCAGGTGAGTACCGTTGTTCTCGGAGACTGATAAATGACTTACCCCCTTCTTCGCCTCCAACTGCTTAGTATAGATGCTGGCCTCCTCCTTGGTCATCTCGTAGTCGGTTTCGAAACCTGTGGCCGAGGAGGAGCTCTGGCAGAAGAGAAATCTTCTCAAACCAAGAACCTTATCTGCGCCTTCCTCCTGCTGGTCACCGCGTCCATGAACTCTTGAAGCTTTCCCTCGATGAACTCTCCCTGTGGTGGCGCCGTCCATTGGTGAGCGACCATCGTCGAACAACTGAAGGGAGAACTTGTAACAAAGGGCCACAGGTGGGTGTGATTCCAAAAAGCGCAATCATATGCAAACTTGGCTAAATATATTGCGATATCATCTCATCGATTGCTCGGCCTATCCAAGCCTCCTCCACCCTCCACCAAATGAGTCGGCACCTTTCCTCGCGAATGAGTCCCCGAATTTGCTGATGCGCCGTTTAGCCCCCACCCTGTTCGCTCAACTAGACATTCACAACGTACCAATCCTTTCTTTCCTTGTGGTGAGCGTACAGCCTCGACTCTTCACGAGTATGGTTGTATTCGGATCGAGCGATTCTTGAGGGAGAACGCCCAAAGCAGCCAGCTCTACATCCATCGGCCACCGGCAGAACCATCGCTCCATGAGCCATCTCACGAACGCTCGCCGCCTCATCGGCATTTCCGGGCAGCTTGGAGGTCGTCGACCACGGTGCACCTCCAAGGACATGTTAAGTTCCCTGACAATAAAAGTGCGCTGTTCTTCAGTAGGCAACATGTGGGAGTCCATGGCGTTGATGGTGAGTATTTCA